>LFJQ01000002.1:2569361-3854042 GCA_001182835.1 Oropetium thomaeum | reverse complement strand
GCTGTACCTGTAACCCACAGCTACATACGTCAGCGAGCAGCCACGACGACGAGCAATGGTGGCGCAAGGCAAACTAGCGAGCGAGATTTCGTCGTTCGATCGCGCAGCTCACTGCTCACCCGGCATCGATGAAGCCGAGTGCGAAGAGCGCGACGCCGGACCGCAGGAGGACGCTCTTGGAGAGCACGGTGCCGCCTCCTGCCTGCTCATCATCGTTGTCCGCAGGCTTCTTCGCGCTGCACGGCCGGAGGAGGCGGCGGTGACGCGTTGCCCCAGGCTCCTGCGTTGGCGTGTGTGTCGGCCGAGGCAAGACCGACACTACTGTCCTGGCGCCGGCGCACCACCGCAGCATTTGTGCGCGTGCTCACTGGTGCTAGCTGTTTTCTTTGTTTCTCGTCCACACAGATAGCGGAGATCGATTTGTCTCCCGTGCGGCGCCCGGAGATGAAGCGGTTCGCCCCAGGTGGTACTGTAGCTTACGCAGGCCATTCTGCGGCGTGGGTGCGGCCCGGTCCAGGTTTAGTGTGCGGCCCGTGCCACTTCCCTTCATATTTTGCCCGCAAGTGTTCTGCCCACTCGGAGTCTCGTCCATTGGTGGGGACTGGGGATGACGGAGCCGTTCGTGTCACCGGAGATCTTCCAGGGGGCTGCCCTTCAGGAGGAACGGAGGGTGCGGCCGGCGTTGAGGGTGTCCGCCGAATCATTTCCGCCGGAGTGGCGCAACCACCGCAAGCCACCGAGGTACCGCATACCGATGGATCTCTCTTATCCTTCATGGAGTATACAAATTTGCTTGTGCAAAATTACCTATGCTTCAGCGATCGGCGGTAGATCAGGGCTCCGTGACTAAACTCTGCAAGAATTCTCCTCCTGTTTCTTGGATTTACCTACCCCATCAGTCTTGTCGATTGCCATTTGTTTTGTTCATCACATATTGTGGTCGATTTTACCAGTTGCGTGGGTCGTTAGGCAGAAGGGAGTGAAGAATTGAGCAGTGAACAATTCAAAACTTTTGGCCCGAAACCATCAATTAAAAACGCTAAAATCACTCTGAGCAGTGACCAATTTAAAGGTGTCCAATGCCCCCAACGGGTCGCCGAACAATCTCATCATTCACGCCCGTGCAAGGAAAACGATAGGTCTTCCGTTTCTTTGTCTCTCTCTCTCTTTCTTGTCTGCCTTTCGCTTCCAGCGCTCGTGAGGCGGCGTGGGGGAATGGCTATGGCTACCAGTATCCATTTCATCAGTCGGTGAGCGGAACCAAAAGGAACATTCATCTCCACTGCCCCATGCCAGCACCTTATTTTAGCCCGACGCCAACCTATGATTGTCCCCCAGAGCATCTCCCCGTGATCCATCCATCGCCAGGAATAACGGCCGCGAATTGTGGATATCTCTTCGACGTAGACACGAATGATAATGTAGATTGGTCACTGGCTGGCTCGCCTGTTCAGTGTTAATGTTGGATTTGGCGTTGGTGGTCGCTGCTCCAAGGTTTAACGGTCCACAGACTACCCGTTTTGAACTATTCAGAAAGCTACTGCATCTCTAGGGCGTTGAATTCAGAGGTTCTAGGTAAAATGCACCGAATTCACATTTTTCAGTTTTGTATATGTTGCGTTGAGCAGAGTCATCAGAAAACCAAATTAGGGTCACATTTCTCTGATCAAACTCTGTCCCTACTGTAAATATAGTCCCTAGTACTCCCTACTAGGTGGTTTATTAAATTACAGTATAACCACTGCGGGTGTACTTGGTGGTAGTATATTGTGATTGCATATCTTGGAGTTGCTGCATACCTGCTGATAGACTAACACCAGAGGCATTTCATTTGCCACTTGCTAATTGATTCCTTAGCTGCTTGCATGTAGTTGTTCCCACCGAGCTTGGATGCATCTGCAGCAGCATTATCTTATGGCACTGTTAGCCCTAACCCCCTCTGAATCCTGTCGCTCCATGCCATTAGAATAATGGAACCGCGCACGTACCTAGCCTTCAACTGATTTGTCCCTTGTTAGCTTCGTCGGATCTAATTTCATCGGCTAATATAACCTGAGATTAGAGGCTTAGTTTGTAAAAACTGAGAGGTAAAAGTCTGGCAAATCTTGCCGTGTAGTTACTTACTTCTAATAGCATAGCAATCAGACAGCTCATCCCTGAAGTTAGAATGATGATGCTGTTGTTTTTGCATGCTTGTTGTTCTTCCTATGTCCTTTAGGTTCGTTCTTCAGCTGCGTCCATTAACATGTCACCAAAATCACGTTGCGCTGTCCAAACAAGGCTGTGGACTGTGAGCTACACTGTGCCCCTTGATCTTTCGCTGCCCTTCCTCAACAAAAACTTTGCGGTCCAGATAGTTTAAGCTTGAAAGGCCCCTCCTTTGCAACTCGCACATGGTGTTAGGCTGTGGCCTGTGAGCTACAGTGAATATCCAAATATATCGTCTCAGGCTGTGGCCTAAGCTATCAACGTGATAAACTGGGAACAATTTGTGTTTTGGACTAGTGAATCCACTGCAGCTGTCCAGCTCCAGAAAGGGCACATATGCCTGAACAAATCGTCAGGTATTCACAGGTGAGTTAAATAACGTGGGTGATTCGTCCTGTTCCCTTCTTCTTCTTTTTTAATGAAAATTTCAGTCAAGATTTCAGCAGTGCATAGGCATAGCAAGTGTACATGAGGTTATGAGGTGCTAATAGAAGAAGGGGATGGCTCTTGTAACTTTGTTTTGGCACTCCTCTAAAGTTGATTTCAGATTAGTTAGAAAAATTGTACTGCAAATGATTGCAGTATTTCTTAAGTATGTTATTCCAAACTTAAGCTTATATGAGATAGATTCTTGATTTAGATCCTTCCACGTCCGACCGCATACAGAGTGGCTATGAATAAGATCTCCCAATTCAGGACAGAGCGCAACAAATGCATACATTTTTGTTCGTATGCTCTAGTGCATTTAGAAGGCTGGCTTCCCATTTTTCCTTCATATACTTTGAACTGCAGAGTCCGGCGTTGAAGAGTTCAGAGAACCTGGAGCCTACCCAGACCAAAACCTGCTTTTGTTTTCTTCTTAGGAATCATGGATGAGTCACCCAGTATCCCTGCTTATGACACATGCACACTCAACTTGGCATCTTTAATGGCCTATACTACTGTGAGCCTGTGACTGTGTGAGTGCCTTGAGGAGCCCCCCGCTCGCAGCCGAGCAAGCAAGCAAAACTTCTCAGCTTCCCAGATTTTATACTCCACTGGCTGCACGTCCCACCTCCATTTCTTCTTCCTTCCGTGAGCCATGAACGAGCTCTGCGACCTCAAGGTGCACATCCATGGCCATCACACGCTTCATCTGCACCAGGCACGTACCACCTGTCAATTGAAATTCTTCTTCCTTGTGGCGGCTGAATTCAACAAAGCTTTTTTTTTTTTTTCTGGTTCTGAATTGATCTCACGGTGTTTGCAATGTAACAGAGCGTCATGTGTGCCTTCTCGGGAAGGCTGAGGACAATGGTGAGGCAGGAGAAGAAGAATAAAACCAGCAGAAAAGAGGCCTGCTTGTGCATCAAGCTCGCCGATTTCCCCGGCGGCGCCGATGGCTTCGAGCTCGTCGCCAGGTTTTGCTACAACAACGGGCGCGTCCCTCTCTGCCCTTCCAACCTACCGCTCCTGCACTGCGCCGCCGTGTTCCTTGAGATGACGGAGGAGGTGTGCGCCTGCAACCTGCTGGCCCAAGCGGAGGCCTTCGTGAACGGTCTTTACTACTGGACCTGGGCCGACGTCCTCACCGCAGTCAAGAGCTGCGAGCCGTTCGCCGCGGCGGCCGACGCCTCCGGCCTGCTCGAGAGGCTCATCTCCGCTCTGTTCTCCAAGATCACTGCCAGCGCCAACCCAGAGACGCCCACGGGCGCCGTGGGGACGCCGAACCGCTCCTCGTCTTCGTGCTCCTCGTCGCCAGACACGACAATGGGCTTCGGGCGGTCTTGGTCCACCAAAACGCCGGAATCGATGAGGCCATGCGTCGGCAGGGAGTGGTGGTTCGACGACATGACGTCGCTGTCGCCGCCGACCATAGAGAAGGTGATGAGACTGCTCGGCTGCTACGGCATCGAGAATAGGAACCTCATACTGACGCGGTTCCTGCTGCACTACCTCCGCCGTGCGGCCACGCGCAGGCCGCCGTGCAAGGTGGAAGAAGGCACCACGATCCTCGCCGGCCTCGCGGACACGGCTGTACACGGCGTAGCGCTCATCGGCGGCACGGCGTTCTCGTGCCGGGGCCTGTTCTGGGTCCTGAGGACCGTGTCGGCCGTGGGGCTGAGCAGAGAGTGCAGGCACAAGCTCGAGAGACTCATGGGATTGATGCTGGACCAGGCCACGCTCGACGACATCCTTGTTTCGGGCGACGACGGCGGCGGCGTCTACGACGTGAACCTTGTCGTGAGGTTGGTCAGGGTGTTCGTGAGCTCCGAGGAGGATGCCGACGTGCCCACGCAGAGGATGAGGAAAGTGGGGAGGCTGGTCGACAAGTACCTTGGGGAGATCTCGCCGGACCAGGGACTGAAGGTGTCCAAGTTCCTCGCCGTCGCAGAGAGCCTGCCAGACTTGGCCAGGGACTGCTACGACGGGGTGTACAGAGCATTGGATATCTACCTTGAGGTAAACAACTCGATCATTTCAGATGTTACTACTTTTCTAGGACTAGCTTCTGTTCACATACTACTTCATTTATACAGTTAAACAAGGCTATTTTTCATCGTGTTAGTGGATTCGATAGTACAATTACTGTTGCAATCATGATTAGGCCGTGATAACTGAAGGTTGATGCTATCGAGCGCTAACTGTAGGTTACTAGGGGGGCAGAGACATGAGTGTACTTTCTGGCAGCCTAGCAAATCACTACGTATTTTACTACTTTATAGAAGTATTTCGAACTACTCAAGCGGACACTCCGCAGTTATTTGGAACAAATAAAGAGAGCATGAACTAGTGCAATTTCTAATTCTCCAAAAACAACTAGTGTACTTATACCCCTTTTGCAATGATCAGAGTGCAGCCTATATGGTGAATTCTTTCTTTTTAAAATCCACATCCTGAAATTTCCCAGACACAGCCTCGTGAGTTCTGAATTTGGCAGCTTTTCTCCAAGTTTTTTTCACCCGGTTACCCATTACGCTAGTTACACGAGTGAGCAAGGTAAGGAGTAATTTGATGATACTAGCTAGAAGGTAGACAATGCAAGCGTCGGGATCTTCTCCTGATGACCTGGCAGCCAATGTCCTGTGAGTTTATGATTGGGGTCATGATGAGTTAGCTACTATTCAGTTTGTTATTGGTGGCACAGCATCTCGGAGCTGTACTGGATACTACATTTACCAGTACTGTACTTCCAACTTTTTTTTGAGACCCTGCATACTTCTTTTTTCTTTCTCCCATACTAGTATATCGGTGATTGTTTTCGTCTAGTTCTTACTTCTAACCTACTAGTAGTATGAGCTTGCAACTGGATAAAGTTCGACAATACTCTCATTCTACGCTATTGACTGATAGATTGTCGAGGACTTTATATTATGGCGGGAAACAATAAGTTGCCGTGCCATCAGCCTTTTAGCCTTTTTGAAATGTGGAAGCGTGCGCCTTTGGATCGTCAGATCTGCAAGCCTTGCTGCATCACCTATTTGCTTGCATCAGTGTTTTAATCTTTGCTCCATGTCGTTAATCGATGGAATCATTGTAGCGAATGCATTTCTACACACACACTAACATTCCTTTTACTTCAACGCTGTTTTTCTTCCTCAACTGCTTCAGAACAGTTTTCAGTGTTCGGTCTCCAACTAGTTCTCTGATGTGAAAGACTAAAAGATAGTAGTACTACCCAGTTAGTAATAGTAGTCCTGCTTTAACTTCATTTTTCACTTACCACATACGGATAGATACAAGTTCGTTCTTTTTTTTTTCTGGCACGCCTGCTAGTAGAACTTTTGCCTTGTTTACAGCGCGCTTTTGATTCATCCTGTCATTGGCCCATCGAATTTTGTTCCTCTTTTGTCTTGGTCCCTGGCCATTTTACAACTAAGATCTTGCGTTTGTTTAGTACCGGTGACCCGTCTGCCAGATTGCCTTTGATGCTTTCTATGGGCAAATGGATCTTCTTTAATCATCTCCCCCTCCATCCTTTTCATTTCTGCGTTTCATTTCCCTTGGATCCACACACTGACTTTCCTTGACGTCCTTCAGAAAACCGTTGGTACAGTGCAGTGCATTGCAGTTTCATTTATCCTTTTGATCATCGATCAGCATTATCCAGACAATGTGCTTGCCGCTTTCAGGAAGCGGCAAAGTCCACAATGTGCTAGTAAAAATTGAATCTCAATTGTGGTGTCCCTTTGATATGCAGTCGCACCCGACGCTTTCCCTGGAAGAGCGCACGACGCTGTGCCGATGCCTCAACTACGAGAAGCTGACCTTGGAGGCGTGCAAGGACCTAGCCAAGAACCGGAGGATCCCGCCGGGGGTGGCGGTGCAGGCGCTGGCCTCGCAGCAGTCCAAGCTCCAGATCAGCAACAACAATAAGTCCGCCAAGGAGGGCGGCAACAGCAGGCCCGACCCGTCCCAGACGCCGAGGCGGGTCGTCCGCGCCACAGCGCGCGCGCGCAGCGTGGACCTCGGCGGCGACGGCGGCGGCTGCGACGAGAAGGAGCTGCTGCGGCTGAACCTGCAGAAGATGCAGAGCCGGGTGGTGGAGCTGGAGAGGGCGTGCAAGGAGATGAAGGGCCAAATGTCCAAGATGGCCAAGGGCGGCGGCAAGTCCTTCGGCGCCGCCTCCTGCCATCAGACCGGCGGCAGAGGATTGCCGAGACTCTGCTAATGCAGTAGCTCTAGTATTAACACGTTTTTTTTTAATCTTTTTAGCTTTTTTCCTCTTGATGATTTAGTATGGTCCCTTTTTTTGTAAAGTCGGTGGTGCATTGGTGCTTTATTTCTTTGATGATGACGAGATGAGAGAGAGCAAGAGTGAGGGAGGGATGTAGAGTTTTACCGCTGTCCCTTATTTTTCCTTTTTTCTTTCTGTAATGACTTCACTGTGACTTGATCCGTAAGCAGGATAAAAGTGGACATGCCATGATCTTTCTTTCCATTGTGAATCCATACCTTTGCGAGCAGAGCAGGTGAGCTACTGTCAAAAAAGCTGGTGCATTACAACAGCTTTGATCCCGTTCCGGTAAAACTAAAATTATTCACTGGGGACCGGGACGTGCCGCGAATCTGCAGTCCCCAACGCCGGTCCAGATTCCAGAGCGTGCAGTCGCAGCCATCGGCAAGATCCAGGTGTACAAAAACAGTTGTGTCGGGTTCTCGCAACGGCACGGCACGGTGGTCGACACTCACAGGTCGAATGCAGAAAATCGAGCTGCGTGCACCTGTATACAGAGCAGGGTCAAGAGACCGGACCAGTCCAGAACTGGTCAGTCAGCTTGGGTGCAGTGTCAGTCAGCTCGCCGCGGACCACACCATCTTCCAGAACGGGACAACACAAGTAGAAGTACTAGTAGCATTCCCGTGCCCAAGCAAGCGGCATTTTCCGGCTCACGAGCAGAAGAACAGAACTACTAGCATAAGCTGCTCGGCGCTCTCGCCGTCGACGTATCTGCGGCCGCCGCGTGGGCCGGTCATCGTTACTGTAGGTCACGAGACGACGAAGACCTGCGGGGCCGAATTTGTTTGGGCCGGAATGGAAGCAGGCTGCGTTCGTCGATTCATCCCCAGCCACAAAATTAACAGCCCGGTAAGGGAGAAGAAATATGGTCCTGTGTCTGTCTGGTGGGTTCAGCGCTACAACGGGACATCCATCACTCACTCAACCAGGTAAGTGTCAGAGATTTCCAACGTCCTCCTGATTCCTGAACAAGTACTACTAGTATTTTTCTTAATTGTCACAATACGGTCAAGCAAAAGAGGCCGTGTGGATGTTGAAAGTTTTGGTCGGCTCTTATCTTACGGATGGGTCGGCCGTATGATATCATCGTCGTCATGGTTCCATCATTATTAATCGTGAGGTGATCTCGTTGTATAAAATAAAAAAATAATGAGTAACGAAGGACGAAAGAGGAGGCAGGTGCGACGCTGCGTCGTTGTCAAAGTCCGGATCCTTTAGGTTTTATACCTATGGCAGAGCGCCGTGAGACGGCAGCAAAAGCCGAGACCAGGCACCCAACAGAGCTGAATCCAACATCACACAAAGTTTTCAGTCAGGGCTCATTCGGTTATTCCCCTTCTCACTTGGATTAGGGAGGGATTTAAAGTGTAGTGCTTCGTATTGTAGGGGGGACATCGATTACACACCCTTCAATGAGGGAGATGTATCTGTTCGACAACTTCTCTGGTCTACTCCCTCTGTTCTTTTGACTTTGACCATTTTTTTAGTGGTGACGTTCAACATCAATTTTTCTTTTTTGAAATAGAGACATTACTGGGTCTTTATGAAAGGCTAAAATAGAATTGATACATCAAAAGAAAAAGCTGAGATTACTAGTGTTCATAAATAAACAGCAAAAGCAAAGCAGTCTGGAGAGAAACTGCAGGCAACTAGAAGTACTTACAATGTCTCATATGAGCTGCACATCCGGCCTAGCCTCCATGAACTTCAGTTGCTGCTCTCCAAGAGTTTGATCTCCTTCTCATTCAGCATTGTTTTCCTGCACGAAACGCCATAAAATATTGAATCAGTTGGAGCTGGAAAAAACATTCTCAATCACCATCTTGTTCCTTAACTTCCAAAGCATCCATGTCCATGTCATCCCTGCAGAAAGGAAAAAGCCCATATGCCATGAAAGTTTAGAGATCTTTTGTAGCCAGACGCCCAGAAAGTCTACTACCGACAAAGGGCTCCGTGCCCATACATAAAATGACGCTGGCGTTTCTAGCCTAATAATGTTGCAAACAGTAATTCACCCGTTTCATCGGGGGGAGGGGGGGTGGGGGGACACAATAATTGAGCTTGGATGAGCATTCTTAATTGCTGGGCTTCGGCTTCCTATATCCATCTAATCCACTGAACCTTAAGAAGGTGCTGGAGGCCCACGTGTGCCCATTCCGCACGGTCCAGCAGCCGAACCGAACTGGCTTCCAAGCCGATCGAGACGGGGTTCCTTTTCCTTCCTTACCGGCTCGGGTTCGGTTCGGCTCGCTTCAAGCTCTTAACGACAAACTGATATACGAACACAAAAACAAACACAAGAAAAAAGTGAAAAAAAAAAAGAGTCCCGGCTGCACATTTACACGCGGACCCCCAAATACATCGTGTCCAAACAGGAGATCTCGCGCGGCTGCCGGCGGTGAGGATGTCCACCGGGCGGCGAGACCACCCGCCGCACGAGAACGGGGCGGATAGTTACGGGGACGACGAGCGGGAGGAGGAGGAGGAGGAGGACGGCGACGAGGGGGAGGAGGAAGAAGAGGATGCAGAGGAGGAGGAGGAGGAGCCGCGGCTCAAGTACCAGCGGCTCGGCGGGAGCGTGCCGGCGATCCTCTCCGTCGACGCCGCTGCGGCCATCGCCGTAGCCGAACGCATGGTCGCCCTCGGCACCCACAACGGCACCCTCCACATCCTCGACTTCCAGGGCAATCAGGTACGCCTTCGCGACAGGGGTGGGGGCGCTTGCGTAGCGTAGGAGTTGGGAATCGTGGAGGGCGCTAGGGAGGGAGGAGTGCTTCTATGTGGACCAAATCAGGATCGTCGCATTGGAACGCTCCTGAAGCTTCGCCTCAGCTTGCCAGGACCTGTAGCGTTCATTGGTCTACTAGCGATTCGTTGTGCGAAACTAGTACTTGCCAGTTCAATGGTGAAATTACGAGGGAACCAACCATTACTTCTGTCTGTACATCGGATTAGTATTGCGTACAACATTCTGGAACTGAGTTGTGATTGAACGCAGCCCTGAAACTGATTTGATGCAGCTCCCTCGCGCACCATCACTAGTAGAGAGTTAGTTCAATGGCTTAAGCTTGCTTCTATCTTCCTTCATTATCGGTTGAAATCATGTGATGCATTTTATCCATCCACAATAGATTCTTGTTACCCTTCCGATTAATAAGCGTGCAAAAATAATGTCATGCCATGTTGATTCCTTCTGTAGAAATGATATATTGTGTCGCTAATATACACCCTTTGATTAATTGCATTGCTTAATCACATATGTAGGTGAAGGAAATTGCTGCTCACACAGCAACAATCAACGACATTAATTTTGATGCTGAGGGCGAATATATAGGCAGCTGCTCAGATGATGGCACAGTAGTAGTAAGCAGCCTATTCACGGATGAAAAGCTGAAGTTTGAGTACCATCGTCCCATGAAAGCAATTGCTTTAGATCCTGATTACTCCAGGAACCATAGGAGATTTGCTACTGGTGGTTTAGCAGGTCAGGTACTTGTGTTGACAAAGAGGACCTGGGGAGGAGGCTACAACAAAAAGGTGCACTCGGTTTCCTTAGGATAACTGATGACCTGATGTATTGAGCGAGCTCTAATGTTGTCTCATCCCTCGTGTTGTAGGTTCTGCGTGATGGTGAAGGACCAATCCATGCTATGAAGTGGAGGACGGATCTTCTTGCTTGGGCTAATGATGCAGGGGTGAAAGTGCATGATATGAAAGCAGACAAAGGAATTGCATTCATAGAGCGACCGAAAGGAATTCCTCGGCCAGAATTTTTAGTTCCCCATTTGGTCTGGCAGGTAAATCATTATGTTGTCCTTATGAATGATGTGCAGTGTAGTCGAACCATGTATAGCTCAGCTGTAAATTTCAGTTTGGTTGGTGCATGAACAAACTATTACTAGATGGGCACAGAATAAAAATAATTCTGTAAACTTTTAAGCCTTAAAGTGATATGTGCATTAAAGATTCAGAAAGTAACAATTTCTATTAACCTCTGTGGTCATAAGACATGGTTAGACCAAAGAGAGTAAGGAAAAACACATAATACATATCAATTAAGGAATGAACAGATCATGTTATTACTTAGTTATGCTTTGGAGCATGATAATTGTGATGTTTCAGCGTAAAAAAATTGTTTTATTTGTTAGGGAATAATAAATTACACACTTAGTGGATAGTATGTCTGGCTTACATGACATTTAAACTCTTAGGTCTATAGTTCAGTAGAAAATATACGTATTGCACTGACTGATCCTTACATGCTTAGGATGATACAGTCTTAGTTATTGGATGGGGAACAAGTGTCAAAATTGCAGTGATTCGAACAGATTCATCTCATGGTCTCAATGGCTTACAAAGGACTATCACCGCAGCGACTTCTGATAAGTATGTGGATATTGTGGGTTCGTTCCAGACGAGCTACCACATTTCTGGGATTGCTCCATTCGGTGACCTTTTAGTTGTACTCGCATATATTCCTGATGAGGATGACAAGGAGAAAAAATTTAGTACCTCTGTTCCTTCACGGCAGGTAATCATCAACGTCTGTCACTCACATTGTGCTCTTTGAAGCACATTTGTATTATATTCTTTGCTTTAAAGTCACACTGCTAAGGTTGATTTCCATTGCAGGGAACAGCACAACGTCCAGAAATACATCTTGTATCATGGAAAAATGATGAGATCACTACAGATGCTCTTCCTATCCATGGTTATGAGCACTACAAGGCAAAGGATTATGCTCTAGCACATGCGCCTTTTTCAGGTTTAATTGATCGGGCTATTACAGCAGTGGCCATTTATTTATTTATTTTCATTATGAACTCTTCTAATGTAAAAAAATCTTGTTTCTGTTCAGGAAGTAGCAATGCAGGTGGGCAGTGGGCAGCAGGCGATGAACCTTTGTATTACATTGTGTCTCCTAAGGATATAGTAGTGGCAAAACCAAGGTTTGTTAACATGTTACAAATCAAGAACTCATATTAACCCCAATTCATTTATAAAATTTACCTCATTGTCATGTTGAGTATCTTATTGTTTTCAATTGTTTTATCTAAACAATTTTATTGTGATAAAGAAGAGCCACTACTGTAATCACTTCAGTGAAATGTCTATACAGTGTTAAATTCATTTCTTTTGTCTATTATAGATATAACCATGCTAGTTTGATTTTGAATTTTTTTTTTCATGCCGTCCAGTTTTTTACTACCTCCGGATGGAAAATATTGACATTAGGACATGAGTTTTAGTTCAAATTTTTGAACTAATGATCATGTCCTAACTCCTAACGTCAATAAAAAAACTTTAGGGAGTATGTATCTGTCTTCTCATCATGAGCAAAAAAAGTTGTCCATCTGATGTAACATGTGCTTCCTATTAGAGATGCTGAAGATCATATTGCCTGGCTTCTTCAACATGATTTTCATGAAAAAGCATTGGCTGCAGTTGAAGCAGGACAAGGACGGACTGAGCTTCTTGATGAGGTAAAGCGGAGAATAATCAAGTTTGTTTAGGAAATGAAGAACCCTATGCATCACGTCTGACGATGAGGCTTTGGAAACTACCAGACAGTTCTCTAGTGTTGTTGTTTAGTCATTTCTGAGCTCTTGAATGGACAACCTCTGATGCACCAATACATGTTTCCATGCTGTTGAAAAACAATTTTCCTTGTACTTATACGTCACCTCACTAGCATTTGATTTTAATAAGTATGGCATGTTTAACATCCCATCCAAATGGTTTACCTTTTAGGAGCCCGTTTGTAAGAACTTATCCCGAATTTGAAAATGAGAACCTAATTACATGAAAAATAATTAAATTATTAAAGTTCTCTTTGTGTTGTTTCATATCAGGTTGGGTCAAGATACCTTGATCACTTGATAATTGGAAGAAAGTACGCTGAAGCAGCTCAACTCTGCCCAAAGTTGCTGCGAGGGTCTCCTTCAGCATGGGAGAGGTCAGAAAAGCATTTATTGCCCTCAATTTGTGATAAAATATGAAGTGACAAGAGTTTTAAAAATTTGATAGGGCTCCTTTTGTGTTTGTTGAGTGTTCTTTTCCTCATTGTGCGTAGTAATCAGAACTTTTATGTCACAGATGGGTCTTTCACTTTGCTCATCTTCGCCAGCTTCCTGTTTTGGTCCCTTATATACCCATAGAAAATCCTCAGCTGAGTGATACTGCGTATGAGGTGCTGTGCTGGCTTAAGAAGTTTGTTTTCCTTGGTCATTTTGACACCTAAACGTTTGTAATATTAATATGGTTGTGTTATGTAGGTCGCCCTTGTTGCTCTAACAACCAATCCTTCTTTCCATGAACTTCTCTTGACTACTGTAAAAAGTTGGCCTCCTTCGTTATATTCTGCTTCACCAGTCATATCAGCGATTGAGCCGCAACTGAACTCCTCATCAATGACTGAGAAATTGAAAGAGGTGGGTTTGGGATATTCATTACTGGATGTAAAATATTATTTGAGATACTTTTAAGCTCTTTGATATATTATCTTATGTGTTGTAGGCATTAGCTGAATTGTATGTGATCAATAATCAGTATGAAAAGGCACTTTCTCTCTATGCTGAAGTAAGTAGTTCTTGTTGCAGTCAAGCTGCATGTTGCACTAAAATATCTTTTTCTACTTACCTATACTGATCCAACGCTGTTGTGTTCAGCTCCTGAAGCCAGAAGTGTTTGAGTTTATTGAAAAATACAACTTGCATGATGCTATTCATGATAAGGTATGATCCCAAATGTAACAATTCTAAGATATTTCAGTGTGCATATGTGATGTTGCCTCAGGAACTAGCCGTTTGTTTAATTTGGGTTATGCAGAATTGCATTCTATATGATATAATTTGGAAAAAAAGGAATTTCCATATCCTTAACATAAATATTTTTGTTTTAAACAATTTACAGGTTATCAAACTTATGATACTGGACAGTAAAAGGACAGTTCATCTGTTGGTCCAACATCGTGATATCATTCCCCCATATGAAGTTGTGGAGCAGTTGTTACACACCAGTGAAAACTGTGATAAGAGATACTTATTGCATCTATATTTGCATGGTCTATTTGAGACAGACATACATGCTGGAAAAGATTTTCATGATATGCAGGTATTGAGCTGCCTACCCTTAGTATAGAGTTTTTATATACTAACGTCGACCTTCCTGTCATGTCTTCTCTGTGTTCTGACAATAACTTGTAAATCAAACTGTATACCTTATAGGTGGAACTCTATGCAGAGTACGAACCAAGAATGCTACTACCATTCCTACGTACCAGTCAGCATTACAGGCTTGACAAGGTCATAATTCCAGAAAATATCCCATCAATAGATCCTTTTTTGGCTAATTATAGGCTTGACAATTCGTTTTTTGTTACTCCAGGCATATGATATCCTTGCACAAAAGGAGCTTGTGAGGGAGCAGGTTTTTGTCCTCGGTCGAATGGGTAATGCAAAGGAAGCTCTATCGACAATTATAAATAAACTTGAAGACATACAGGAGGTTCTAACCTGATTATCTATTATTTATGTTAAATAATGTGGTGTACAAGTTTCGGCAGTAGCATAAATTTTGAATTATGTACAGGCTGTTGAATTTGTTATGGAGCAACATGATGATGAACTATGGGAGGAGCTGATTAGACAGTGTCTCCAGAAGCCTGAAATGGTAATTGAAATAAATTATGCTTTCTTCCATGAGGCAGACATTCTTTTTCTAATTCAGCTTCTGTGACTGTTGAGCAGGTCGGGATGCTGTTGGAACATACTGTTGGTAATCTTGATCCTCTTTATATTGTCAGTTTGGTTCCTGATGGGTTAGAAATACCTCGGTACGTTACAATAGAAATATTAAATATGTTTTGTCCATAAATTCTGATCCTTTGATTCAAACACTTATTTGATCGAACAATTCCCTCATCCAGTAGTGTCCTAATCATGCTTTTATAGGTTGCGGGATCGACTAGTGAAAATTGTGACAGACTACCGAACAGAAACTTCTCTGCGAAATGGTTGCAATGATATACTCAAGGTTAACTATCTTTGGTTTAATACCCTGCTCTATCTAGTTTCTATACCCATCTGAAATTTTTGACTGTTCACTTGCCTTGTACAGGCCGACTGTGTTAACCTTTTGGTTAAATACTATCACGAGGCTCGGCGTGGAGTATATATGGTAAGCATGGATGAGGAGGCACATGGAAACAGAGCTGATGATGGATCTTCACGAGCAAGTGAGAGATCAACTAGTGTCCGAGCTTTAGACATCAAATCAAAAACGAGATGTGGTGCCCGCTGTTGTTTGTGCTTCGACCCTTTGCCTATCCAGGACATCTCTGTTATTGTGTTCTACTGCTGCCATGCATATCATCTTTCCTGCCTTGAAGGTGGGTTAGACTTGATGAAATCAGAAAGTAATCAGGATAGCGACAATGGCTCGGATGATGATGGTGATGCTGATGGCTCCCCCTCGGCCGCCGCATCTCGTATGCGCTGTGTATTGTGTACTACGGCGGCTGCATAATTTATTCCATGTTGGATAGTACGTATCTCCATGTGTTGTGGTGTAGTTTGAGCCCTGTAATTATTGTGTTGTTTTGGCCTGTTACAAATGTACAATAGCGTGATTCTTATTCTTTGAGGGAAGCAAATGTCCTCGGCAAGGGCAGTTTGGTGTAAATTTGATGAACCGGCATGAGGAAAGTTGTACGGCATTTTTTTTATGTATAATGCCACTTTGCCAGGTAATCAATAGTTTAATAAAGGATGCGGGGCTGTTCTTCTGAAACATGCTAACCTTATAACTCTCCTTGTCGTCATGGCCATACATATTCTCTATTTCCTCTATTTTTTTCCCAGGTCACCAGAATGGATAGACGATGGAAGCTACTAGCTCATTTGTAATAGTAAAGCTGTCACCAAAGTTCATTCTTCTATTAGTTGGCAAGTACAATATCAAGTAACCTAACAAACAGCTCGTAGATCATTGCAAACATCAACAATGCTCGTCGTGTGACATTCTAACCAACATACTGGACTTGACTGTAAGTACCATAGCTCATCATGTAATAAGATAGGAATTAGCAGCCCAGAGATGAACACCGAAAGCAACCATTTCATGCATAATAGACTAGCCTATACGATACTCTTCTTGGGATCAGGACACGGTAGAATACCCCAGTTTCTCCTCACTTCCTCCAGGTCTTCATGAAAGTGCTTTTCATAGTAAACAGACATCAGATCTGTACATCTGACACCTGCTTTTGTCGCCCATAGGAAGTAATGCTGGAAAAACAACAATCTTTGTTTCTCACTGAACCTTGCAGAGCCCCCTACAACTGAGAGCATGCACATTGGGAGGAACATTTGTTCAAATTCAATCACCTTGAGTGCAGTCTCCCCAATCAGGTTCGTTGGAAGGCCAAACAACACATGCCAATAGTCATGTACCTCACGTGCACGTGTTGCAACATATGCAAGGTCATCAGTGTCCATGAAACGTACAGGTGGGCCGTAATCTGGTCAGAAGTTCCTTGACCCATGAACTGAGCACATGCTGCACCGAATGTGTTCTGAGGCATGTCCCAGGCATGAGAGACTTGTGACGATACAACACGAGGACGTTCCAAAAGAATTTCCTATACGAATGAGGTTATATCAGTGACATCGACGAGGGAAAAACTCATGGCACCATGTAGATAATTGCTCACGAAGTTAGTAAGATTCCAACCAGTACTTTGAAAATCTAATTCAATGCAGGATAGAACAAACAGATCCTACCCTGCCTAGGACAACTGTCTATAATAGAAGAGAACAGTATGGATTTACCCTGCCTTCTTCAATGTTCTTCATGCGCTGCAACACGCGCTCAAATGCTGGCTTCCCTGTTGTCTCGCCAAGAGCAGCTATCAGATCAGCTCTTCTAGGGTCAAGTAAGGCCCCAAATGCAGAACCAAATGCAACAGCTGCCTGCTGCCACCCCTTCAGATGCACTCGCGCCCCCAGCATCTTCTACATGCACAAAGAAACACTAATTAGAATAACAGAACTGTACGCCAGTTTACAGTTTCCGAAAATCAAAATGGGAATTAGTGTTGTAGCACCATACGCACACTACAAACTGCAACTCATTTTCTACTTGTAACACCAATAAACACACTGCAAGCATATGAAAATGGGCGGCCATATGGTCAAAGACTCGAAGAACAACATGCCATTGAAAAGGTATCAGATACCACGCTGTATAAGCATTTCATCGAACAAAACCCAGATAGCAAGGCAACGCTGCGGCCTACGAGTCTTGCATGGTTGCATCAACAGCCCGGAAGAGCCACTGGTACCATCGCGACACTGAACAGACGACCAACATAATTCTAGGCACGATTGATCAGGACCTAGGGAGTAGGGGCGGAGCGGCGGGGATGAGGGACGCCATCCCTCGGCCAAGTCGGCCACGAAGGCGAAGGATGCCGCAACGGGATACTCACCCTGATGAAATGATAGAAAGCAGCGGCGGATTCGGTGGCGCACGCCGTACGTCCTCCCCGCTGTGGCGGAAACAGCGACGGAGCGGGCGGGCCTCTCGCTGCTGAACCTGAAACCTGCGTCGTCGAACCAGGTCGCCTCCCAGTCTCACAAGAAAATGGCCGTGTCAATATGAATAATACGAGGGTGTTTATCCAAAACAGCTAGTCGGCGGCCGACCAAAAAAAAAAAGAAAAGAAAAAAAGAAAACAAGGTGACAAATCAAAATAAACCCGACGCAATAAATTTCGCGAAGAACTCCCCAATTCATCAGTCGTCCATCGCTCACACCATCACCAGGCGGCCAGAGAGGCCACACCCACACGGCGACCGGCGGGATGGCGGTGGTCGTGGCGGGAGTGACCTCAACATACCACCGCTTCTCCATCGCCTCAGCTCTTGGAAGGCTGTCGCCTCGTCGCCGTCTTCCTCCTTCGCCTCGGGCATCGGGGGAGCTGGAGCTGCGGGTGTGCACGAACCGCGCGTGCGCGCGGCAGGGCGGGCGCGAGGTCCTGGCGGCGCTCGCGGGCCTCGCGCCGCCGCACGTGGACGTGGCCTCCTGTGGGTGCCTCGGCCGCTGCGGGGCGGGGCCCAACGTCGCCGCTTCCGTCGCTGGAAAGGGCGCTGCGGTGTTCGGACACGTGGGCACGGTGGCGCGCAGCGCGCAGCTCCTGGAGCACCTCCTCGGCGCAGCGGATTTCGACCCGACCGCGGGGCTCGCCGTGCTCGCCGCGAGGGAGAAGGCGGAGACGGCCCTTGAGAAGGGAAACGCGGCCGAAGCAGAAGCTCTATTAACTGAGGTACCACTCGTAAGTCTCTGACAAAGTGTTTGTTGCTTGATAATCTCACTGTAAATATGTTGTACCTGCATGTTTTGTAGGCTGTCCGTCTCAATGCTTGTGGCGGTGTGCATCTGGTGTACAGCAGCAGGTTTTTTTAGTGTTATTTTGGAATTGGTGTGTAATTGTGCAATTCCTGAAAGTGTCACATGTGAAGTTTTGTGGTAATTATGCAGGTCCAAGGCGCGACTGGCACTAGGGAATATCTGTAGTGCGCTTGAGGATGCCGTAGAAGCATTAAGAATAGCTCCCGAATTCATTCAGGTATTTTCTAAACCCACCAAATTTCATGTGAAATTCATTTACATGTATGTTCATTAGTTCATATCCGTGTCTTGCTAATATTGTTAAGTCCTTGGGTGTAAATTTGATCAGCACTCTGTTGGCAGTTGCAGTTGCAGATGTTTATCTTTATTTTCTGTTCCAGGTGTCTTTCATCCTTTATCTTCTCTATTTTTCTCTGTCCCTTGTCTATATTGGTTCTCTTGGGTTTCATTTCTAACCTACCCCAACGTGTTTGAGAGTTGGGACTAATAGGCTTGGTGGTTGTTGATGATGGTGATGATGCTTTGGGGGACGGGACTTAGGTGGTAGGGTGGCATCTAAGAGCATCTCCAACAAGTTGGCAAAAACACTTTGTAAACCATAATTTGGGGCATCATTAGAAAAAAAAACCCATCGTCCAACACTAGCTTTCTAATTTACGGGTCAGTGGATGGCTGAAAACTCCATCTTCTTTTCCCGAATGCGTAAGAGAACCACACATGTTTGTATTAAGAAGGAAAAGGGTCGATGACCAAAGTACAACTGGCCTCAAAGAGGGAACGCCAGGTGGCTCAGCTATGTGATTAGCTATTACAAAACGGCAAGTGTGATTCTATCTACAACACAGCTTAAGCCTATTCTCCTAATAGTATACAACCGAGTGATTTTGTGCCTGCCATAATCCAGTGCAAGGCTTCCATGATTGTGTTTTCAATGATATGCGCTGGTGTTTGGAGTATATTATTGTGCACCTTGTCGTTCCTCGCCTCCAAAGCTGCCATGAGATGAGCAGGAACAATGAGTCCATTCCTTGGCGCATCATTTTGTGGGAGGCCTGCCCTCAATCGCCTCCATTCTTCCAGCAGACGGAGCCTGTTGTTGCTGAAACATGACGAAAGCTTTGCCATGTTGAGGCTGAAAACTCCATCCATTGAACTAAAATATGCATGCATCAAATTTTGCTAGTAGGGCAAATGAACTAAAATATGCATGTATGGTTGACCCACAACTACCCATTGGGTACCCATTTGCATCCCTAGCAGGAACCACACTATATATTCTCCATTCTCAGCATGTCAGACATCACTTCCTAACTGCCTGCTGTTTTCATTTTCATGGTCTATTAAACTCTTAATCTCTTATTGACAGGCTCATTTATTGCGTGGTGATGCTCTTTTTGCAATGGGTGAATATTGTCTTGCGGAGGATGCTTATGCAGATGCCTTGAATCTTGATCCATCGATTCGTCGTTCCAAGTCTTTCAAGGTTAGAATCAAAGAGTATTGCAAATACTTCATGTATTCCAGTTGCAGTTACCTAATTTAGCTATCAGCTCAATAGCTCATGGGTCATGTCATATTCCCTTGTCCAGGCCCGTGTGGAAAGGCTACGCGAGAAGCTTGTCTGTGCCAGCACTTGACCGTGATCTGTAGTTAATTTTGGAAATTTACACTTCTGACATCAGAAACTACAACCACAAAGTACTGTATATATACCTAGCAGATTTGAATTGTTCAATACAATATCTGGAATTAGCATGCAGGGTTAGCATTTAGCAACATACCTTTTAGTTAGCATTGCAGTGTATTGTTTTGTCTATATTGTTGTTATATCAGTAAAATATTTGGAATAAATGTAGATGAAGATGGTATTAAGAGATACGATAGTCTTTCTTTTGGTATTTATAGAAAGTTTAAGATACTGATAACTGAATGTGTGAAAACTAATCATGTGCATACATTTTGCAAGCCACCACAAGTGTTTTGTTGTATATTTGTGCTTGATAACATAATCTTCTAATTTCTGAAACCGTGCCAGTATTAGTTGAGAGTCTTTATATTGCAGCAACTTGATGATGTTTGCATTCTACATGATGCACTCAGATCTTATCATTCAATTCTTTTGATAACTTGAGGCGACAAATGGGTGGGAATACTGCAAGGGTTAATGAATTACATCAAGGAGAAAAAAACAGTGTGGCTACTTCTTCATTGCAGCACAGTACCATACACTATGCTCTTATGTCAATACGGATAGCATAGACCTAATGTGCATCCCACTTATGGAATGGAGTTCATTTTGCATCCAAATTTTATATAGAGAGTAATTCATATTGTCCCAAATATGGATCGGCATATGTTTCCCTAAACATTGATATGAGCCCACATTATGTGTCCCCTAACATTGAAGTAATGGAGTCTGAACCTGCAATTTTGGTCTTCAAAGTTGACCGGACATATCTGCCAGAAAGTTGCCACCTTGCTGAGATTTCAAACCAGCTTACAGGTAAAAGGATTGCATTCTGTCGTAGCACAACAGATTTCTTTTATTTTTTGATAATTGTGGCCTATGTGCCATCACCTGGATTGGTTTGCACATATGCAAGATGTTAAGAATATTCTCAGCATATTACATTTTATTTTAAAACTAAAAGAGGAAACACTAGCTGACTTGATTGTGATGTTTAGCTGCTTTGTTGCCTGTGTGATGCATTGTATGAAAAGAAAGCTTATATGCATAACCTTGTTGGACTCCTCCGTTATCTACTGACTTTAATCTGGTAAACGCTAGGTTCTGTCCTAGACACTACAATGAGATTGTTGAAATAGTCATTGTTCTCCTTCTACAATGAGAGGCAGAGCACCTGCCATTTCCTTGCCAAAGAATAGTCATTGTTTACATAACATCAAATACTTGTGACAACACCAGATACTTGCATCAAAACCAGTCATTTTTTTTTAAGTAATATCAACAATAAGTCGGTTAATGTTGCTGTGGCTGCAACTTTCAATGTTCGATCAAAAGAATATGCAAATGGATGGATGACTGGTGCAGCAATATCGTTGTTTATTATTTGCTTTTTTGCTAATGAATAATTATTTGTGTGTCTACCCTTTAAAAAAATTGTATTTGTTGATCTCGACCTTTGAATCCTCACGAGCAACTTCAAATTCTCCTTCATGTCATGTTACAGTTTGACTTTTGACACTCTGCTTACTGCTGGAAACCATTATTAATCTGTCGCCTTTTGTATTATTTATTTCAGAACCTTGAGTTGCTTGCCAGCTTGCCGTAATACAAGGTTACACATTTCGGAGTTTAGTCGTAACTTTGCTCACCTGTAAACATCAGTTGATCGAAACGGTCCGTCTACATCAACGGATCCTTAATTGAAGGCTCATGCTCTTTCTTAATCTGATGACTTGTTGGTCCTCATTATCCATCATGTGTTTGTGTGCAGTTCAAGTTTTCGTCGAGGTCATCAGGTCAAAGTCGATGGGCGAACTGACAAAGGTAAGGCTCTGACGCCCCACAAGTTATGTTCACACCGTTTCGTGGATGGATGCGTGGCGCTAAAGGGAAGCAGGCGTGGTGGCGACAGTAGCGCTACCAAATGGCTTCAGGTAATTCCATTGGCGGGGCTCCAGGTTGCCGCTTTCAGCCGTGGTTTGTTCTTTCCAGTTCCCCTTGCTTGTTACGCCGCTTCTAATACCGCACTAGGTCTCTGCATTGCGTGCTAGTACTAATCAACTGATAAGCGAATATTTTTCGTTTAACCAAAAAACAAATAATTGCAGCATCTCTCTGAACACTAGGACTGCTCTTGCTGCATATAGGCCTAAACACGTGCGACGCTTCTCACATGGTGAGATATCTTCTTTGCAAGCGATGCAACACTGATGTGGCAAGACCCATTTACGATTTTTTTGCGTCCACGGTAAGTAGGAAAAAGCCAAGACAATGTCGATGTAGATATATCGGCGGCGAAATATGAAGTATCCTGTCTAGAAATAAAAAATCATGAACGAAGCATGTTGTCCACACTGGTTTTCGTCGTATGTATTTCGATGTCAAGTCACCAGCACGTTCTCTAAAAAAAAAAAAGTTACTTTTGCCAACAGCAGCAATCAAGCAGACTGCATGCTAACGACCATAGCTTAAAAACGAGAAGCACGGTAACTTTCGCGTAGCAGGCATATTTTGATTCCTTGATCAAGCATGTAAGAGATAATGATCTGTCGCCGGGATAAACTGAGGCTCATCCGTATACCTCTGCTAGTACGCACTCCCCACTCGGCACGTGGCACGTTTGGCAGTACACTTTCATTTTAGTTCAGTGTGAACTACTACGTACGTAGTACTGTACAGTACTTCCTATAGAACTCAGTATCGTGTGAAGCGTGAACCGTGGAGGAGTGCAAGGACTGCACTGAAAATTACTTGTACGACAATCGCAGGACGGTGCGGCCTGGAGAGTTGAGTGCCTGGAGATAAAATGTCATAATTATGAAAGCTCGACAAGTGGGTGAGAAGTCAATTATCGGAGTGAGGTTGTAATAATGAGATAAAAAAAATCTCCGACTGAGTACAAATAGTAGTACAGTATTCGAGTATGTCCCGCTAAGTACAGTAGCTTGTATTTGACGCGTATATATCATCTGTAGCCCACAAAATCGTGCTGTATGTCAGTTTTCTACTTTCCAGCACCGCCTATCTGACGAGTCAACGATTGCATAAGCTTACGCGGCCATGCCCATGCTTTGTTTTTTTTTTTTTTGTTATACCAAATTCGGTTCGATAGCATAGAAATAAGGGGAGAAAAGAATCCGTCCCACAGAAAAGGTATAGCAACAGCTTAAAATAATGAGATTCAAGCGCGGATGACAAAACGTCCGAATTTGGGGGTTTGACATAGAAAATCCAAACTGGGTGGCAAACACGTTGCATCGGGATAAACATGCTAAAAAAGAAAAAAGGATAATCATGCTCAAGGTGCAATTTGTCCACTCTTGCTGTTCTGTGAGGTGAGGAGGAGGTCGGCAAGTGTTTCCAAGAGTAGCAATAGCAGTCCATTTGCTCAACCAATAATTATTTTGTTTTCCTTAAAAAAAGTAAAGTGACGGAAGAAGCGTGAAGAAGCGAGAGGGGCAACAAAAGGAAGAAGAAGCGTTCCGGGAACGCGTCTACGCGGCGGGCCCACGCTGCTGGCTCCCACCATCACCCGCTTCCCGGAAACGCATCCTTGCCGGGGAGCGGGGACTAAAGCCTGCCGTCACCTCACCTCTCGTCATTCCATCTGCATCCGTCACACCGTCCGCCCCCCTCCTCCTTTCACACCCGCGACGCGACCGCGCCTCTCCAGTCCTCTCCTCTTCTTCTATATCCTCCCCTCCCCCGCCACCACCGCCGTTCCATTCCGAACCCCAGCTTATCTTATTAGCTAGCCAGCTAGCCGCCCAGATGTTCCTCGCCGACAAGTACAGCTCGCTCCACCCCAAGGCCCACCAAGGCAAGGCGGCGGCCGCTCCCGCCGCCCGCTTCGACGCCGCGCTCGCCGCGCGCCTCCGTGGGCTGCTGCCGCTTCCCGCGTCCCCGCTCGCAGCGCTCGCGCGTCTCACCGACGTCCTCGCGCTCACGCTCAGGGACGCGGCGCCCGCGCTCGCCGGCGAGGGGGACGCCGCCTCCGTCGCCGCACACCTCGACACCGGCGTCGCGCTCCTCGACGCCTGCAACGCCATCACCGCGCGCCTCGAGTGGCTGCGCCGGCGCCGCCTCCTCGCCCGCTTCGCGCTCCACCTCCTCCTCTCGTCGCCCGCCTCGGTCGGCCGCGCTCGCGCACGCGCGGCGCTCGCGGACCGCGACGACCGTTCGCCGCCGCCTCCGCTCCCTTCCCTCCCGCTCGACCAGCCCCGCGGCGGCCGCCTCCCTAGCGCCGCGCGCGTCCTCTTCGCCGTGAACGCGGTCTCCTCTCTGGCGGCGGCAGCCGCCGCCGCTGTCCTCGGAGGAGGAGCAGGCAACCTCTCGATCTCGGCCGCCTTCCCCCTGGTCTCCGGCGTCTTTCCCTGGGCCGACACCTTCAACGCCGTGTCCAGCCAGCTCGCCGCGCTCGCCGCCGACGCCGGTGAAGTGGACGCGGTCGACAAGGCCGTCCAGAAGCTGGCGTCGGTCCTCGACGGCGAAAGTGCCGTTGACGAGGCGGCGCTGCATGCCGCGGCGCAGGAGGTGGAGAAGCGGACGGAAGAGCTGACGGCGCGTCTGGACCGTCTGTCTGACGCCGTCAACGGCGTGTTCCGCGCCGCGCTGGGCCTCCGCAACGCCGAACTGGGCAGCTTCAGGATGGGACCCGCCGAAAAGACCTGTAACTAGCTGTCACTGCTCTATAAGCGCGTGTGCAGCTCAACTACAGTATATACTAGTACAACCACTAGGTATAGGAGTACATATGACTGTATAGTGGTAGTACAGGTCAGTTTCTTGTATCGGCAGGTGGGTTTGGGTTGTTGGTTTGGTGTGTCTTAGCCGAAGGCGGGCAAGGTTTGGTCAGGTGGGCGAGTCTGTTTCTGTTAATGGTGTGTGTGTGTGTGTGTGTGTGTGTCAAGGAGGCCACATACAAGGAGGATACTTGCATTTTGCACTCATTATATGTGGAATCCGGTCATGTATGGAACAGGAAATTTGCTCCTAAAATGTGTGTGTCAGTCCCGTTTTGTAATTTTGCGGTGTAATACTACTAGTAATGAGGAATTTGAGGTGCTTGGTCCTCTCGAAATGCATTGCCAGTTCGGTTAGGCAAATCAAAGTTTCGCCGTTCTGTCATCGTTTCCTAAGTTCGGCTGTTGCAGCAGGAACGGATCCGCATCTGCTGCGCAACCTCATACATATCCCAGGGATAGAACTCAAAGTGCATCCCCCCCAGGTGCCAGAGAAGCGTGGGCTGCTCGGGCTTTCCACGTTCCGTCGCCGGGGAAGCAACTGGCACGTCAAGGACGGGGAGAAATGTCAGCGTCGGATGGGGAACGTGCACCGCATCACGGCACCATCGCCCACCCAACTCGACCACTAGTCCGGCCAAAAGTACTACAACTGTACTACAGCCACGCCGCCGAGAACGTGCGGTCGTCGCAGCCGTCACGCAAGGGCGGAGGAGCAGGACGGCCGGCGGGCTGCTTTCGCTGTCGCCGCAACCGCATTGGCAAGCGGGTCGGGCGGTCCCCGCCGCCACCTCCATGCCGTCGAGGCTTGCGTTACCGTGCCGGCCCGACGCCACCGAGCAGCGCTTGCCCTCACTCTTGGGCTTCTCACCGTGCTTGCCATTACTGCGGCAACAGCTGTAGCATGTCCTGTACTGTACTGCGAGAGACGTACTGAAATGCCTTGATCTACTTGTCTATGGACAACGAACGCCCACCGTCGGATCTTTGGATGGAGCTGGGTGTATTACGCTTCATTTGAGAGTCCAAAGCAACGAGCGCAGGTGGCAGCTGGCCCGTTAGGCCTAGAAGTACGCTGCACAAGTAGTAATAGTACAGTTGCAGCCCAGACTGATGTAAGGCCAGCCCAGGCAGCCACGAAGTGAAGTTGCCAATGGCAATCGATCGATCAACAACCACGCAACGCAAGGGGACGCGCGCAGGCCGCGCACGGTCAAGCTGACGCGGTCGAAGCAAAACAAAGCAGCGATCGGAGAGATGGATCGGCCGCGCCGCGCCCCCCACGTCCTGGCTCCCTCCTCAATTCTCTCCTCGAAACTCTAACCGCCTCCTCGACTCACCGCATAACCTCCCCTCCCCTCTCTTATTAACCAGCTCGTCTCTTCTTCCCGCTTCCGGGCAAATCTTTATTAGCACAGTACGTAGTTCTTCCGCACCGAGTGCTGATCTGATCAACGCGTTCTGATATGATGGCGGCGAACCCCATTTCCGTCCTGCTGCTGCTCGTCCTCTCGGGCGCGTTGTGCCGCGGCGCCGGCGCCACCGCTTTCGATGTCGGAGGAGACGACGGCTGGGCCGTGCCGCCGTCCAAGGACGGCGGCGTGTACAACCAGTGGGCGTCCAAGAACCGCTTCCTCGTAGGCGACGTCGTCCGTAAGATCTGATCGATGATCCCCTTTTTCGCGTTCAATCTCTGACGCGCACGTCATCCGAAGGGTTAATTAACCGTGCATTGTGCGTGCGCAATGATTGACGTGCGTGCGCTGGCTGCAGATTTCAAGTACAAGAAGGACTCGGTGATGGTGGTCACGGAGGACGACTACAACAGCTGCCGGGCGTCGCACCCCATCTTCTTCTCCAACAACGGCGACACCACCGTCGCGCTGGACCGCCGCGGCCTCTTCTTCTTCATCAGCGGCGTCGCCGGGCACTGCGAGCGCGGCCAGAGGATGATCATCAAGGTCATCGGCCAGGACGCGCCGCCGCCCGCGCCCCAGGCGACCAGCCCGCCTCCGGCCCCGCCGACGCCCACACCTCCTCCCAGCCCGCCGAGCCCGAGCGGCGCCGCGCCAGGCGCCAGCGTAGCCCTCGCCGTCGCCATTGCCGTCGCGGCGGCGATGATGGCATTGCCGGTCATGGTGCTCGGTGCCTAATCCAGCTGAGATGGCTGTCTTCGTGCGTTCAGTATCGTTAGTGATATATGGAACTCATGCTCCCTAGTGTGTACTACACATTTAGATCGCGTAGTTCGAAGGGCGTCTCGTCGTGTTGAGTTGTTCATTATGTTAGATCGCGCATTGTGTTGCTGCTCTAAATCGACAGAGTTGTGGTCGTGTGGAGAATTTTATTTGTGACTTTCATTAAGATCGCCAGAATGCATTGTGTTTGCGTGAAAGGAAAAATGGAAAATAGAACGAACAAAATTTTCCTAATAATAGAGAGAACTGAATGTCTATCTGTTTCGTGCTGGGCCTAATCTTATCCAGAACACGGAAGGGCAGGTCCAGCCCGGCCAGCAGTCAGCACTACTGATACCTGCCTGACGAGTCCCCCGGGGTGGGGTGGGGGTGCCTGCCTCACGGCGAAATGCGCAACACGATTCCACCGGCGCCGACGACGCGAAAAGTTCCACCGCCCCGCGCTCTCCCAAACTTGGCGCCCATTTCCTCGCCGAACTCCATCCATATCCCACCAAAAATCCCCGCGCAGCTGACGACCCAAACCCCTCACCGTTCCACCAAATTTCCCCAACCACGAAGCCCATGGCGCCGTCGCCTCCCACCCCGGTCGCTCCCAAGACCATCGCCGACTTCTTCACGCGCCCCGCTAAGCGCCTCCGCGCCGCCGCTCCCGCCCCGGCCGCCTCCCTCTCCTCCTCGGCCTCCTCGCTCTCGCCGGAGCAGCGCCGACGCGCCGACACCAACCTCGCGCTCGCACGCGCGCGCCGCAACCTCCGCCTCGCGGAGTCCAAAGCCAAAGGTACCCCGGCTCCCGGGCTTAGGGTTCCGTTTTGCGCGTGCGCCAATCTCACCGGTGGTGTAACCTGAGGTTTTGGTTGTGGGGGTTTTTAGAGTCGGATGGCGCGGCGAAGCTGGAGGAGCTTCTCGTGGAGGAGACGTGGCTGGAGGCGCTCCCGGGGGAGCTGCGGAAGCCCTACGCGCTCGAGCTCTGCCGCTTCGTCAGTAATGAGCGTCTGCACGGCCCGCTTCCAATTTACCCGCCGCCGCACCTTGTATTCCACGCCCTCAACGCTACCCCGTTCGATCGCGTCAAGGCTGTCATCATCGGCCAGGTATTGCATGCCTCCTTCCTTCTATCATCCTTCTATCATCTCTAATGTTTACTTGCTCGTATATATAGCAGAACGAGCTTGCGTTTATGGACAACCCTTAGCTCTTCCTTTGTGATTTGCCAATCTGACATGGAATTCCTAATAGTTTGCCATGTATGTCATCTGCATTACAGTGCCGAAATTGGGTCTGAGGATAATCATTTATGTTACAGTACTGATCTATGTTGTTTGATACTACTTGTTATTTCTTATCCAATTTCATAAGCAATATAGTTTGATTTTTTTTTTGTTCAATATTGTAGTATTACTGTACTATTGCATAGGTAATGCGCATCAGTTCCAATATTGCAACATCTTTTCAAAATTTAATAATGTAGTAAATGTACTAGATTTCTTGTAAAGCTGATTCAGCTTCTCTGACTTTTATCCACAAGTTACTTTTCTGATCAATTACATGTTGCAGGAGTACAATTTTTTGCTTCTGTTATTTGTGTAACACATTACGATATCTGATCTGTTGTTTCCAAACTTAACTGGTTTGAGCGTACTGTGTTTTTGCATTGTTCGACCTTATTGCACGTTTCTCCATGTTATGTCTCTGTCATGCTGCTAACCTCCTTGGTACTGTACAATGCTGGCAGCAGTGCCTAGTTGTGCATATTGGTCAAAATTCTAGTACATCAATATTTTTGTTGCATCACGCTTACATTCAGCTTTTAGACCACACAGATTTGAAGGCCTCATCTTTGGATATGAACCTACTATGATCTTTTAGATCACAACTAGCTGATTCGTCTTGCAATAAGTTTGCGAGCTCGGAGTTTTCTTTTCATTTCTACTCTTTAATGGTTCCTCTATGGAACAAGCGGCATTTCATATTATAAAAGTAAAATGAATTCTACTGTTGTTTATCAAGGTGCTCATATTACAGGATAAATACTTTTCAGGATCCGTATCATGGCCCTGGTCAGGCCATGGGATTGTCTTTCTCAGTACCGGAGGGAATCAAAATACCTTCCAGTTTGGGAAACATATTTAAAGAGCTAGAGAAGGACCTAGGTTGCACTGTTCCATCTCATGGTAATCTGGAACGATGGGCTGTGCAGGTAAGGTGACTTAACATTCAATCTTGTTGTAGAAGCTATGTGCCGTGACACATCATGAAATATTGGACAGTAATTTACACGGAAATGGCTTTACACTTTTGCACTGAATGCGGTTCATATGACTATCTGCATTAGTTACTTGATCTATTGGCTCATTTACTTTTTGTTGGCATGGACATGATATCGTGCTCCACAATAACTGATTTTTACAGTTACTGATTTATATGAATGCCACGTAAGGAGTTAGTTTCCTCGTTTGGTTACAAATAGCTAAAAAGTTCATCAGAATGGGTTAAGATTGTGTCCATGAATCTAATAAGTTGTGGCGATATGAGAACTAAAAATTAAAAAGTTGTGGATATATTCAAAATTATCTCAAGTTAGGGGTCAATAAAATGATGGCACTCCACCTTCAGTTACTTAGCGTACTTACTATAAAAACAGGGATTCGTTACTCAGTTTCTTCTCATCTTTGCATTTCAGGATATTTACTAATTGGATGAAACATCTTTACTTTGCAGGGTGTTCTTATGCTCAATACTGTCTTAACTGGTATGATTGTTTCCACCATCAAATGGAAGATCTGTTTTCTTAACCCTTGGTTCTTATCTATCTGAATCTGAACCAAACTGTGCCACTACAATTTGTTTTATTGCTATGGGCTATATTTAGTTTGGGTTCTGACCTAAATGTGTTTCTCTCTGCTCTTCTAACAAACTCAATTTGTAGGAGAGACGTCCCACATTCCCACTAACATTGTGTTAGAAAGGGACCCACTGAAGCCTAATCGGGGGCTCGGGGAAGAGTTCAGTAGTTCACTTGAGCTCTCTGGTTCTTCTAGTGACAATCCATTTAGGATTATTCATATATCCACTTCACCAAGCTTGATTCTGTTTTTTGGATTCTTCTGTGTTTGATTTAAGCCTTGGAAAATAACTAGCAACCATTGTTATTGTAATTCGCTCTTCTTAGTCACTTCTAAATGTAGGCTTAGATTCACATTCACTGGCCGATCATACCTGTTTTCCTTTTATCTCGATTTATCACGTCTTCATTTGTGAACAATAAGTTAGACCGATTCCAGCATTCATGCACATAAGCACAAGTTGCCTGGAATCACCCCTTTGATTAAACTTTCTGTATAATATGGTAACGACCATGACTGTCTACTAATGTGGCTTCATACGGCTGTTTCATTTCTGATTTTAGTTATTCCACCTGTAATTCATTAGTCTTCTATGTACGTCCAATGTTTTGTAGTAAGCCCAACCCAACACACATACACAAAAGAAGAAAAAAGAAAAACAGCACAAACATAGGCTGCCAACATGCCCATTGGGCTTTGAGAATCACAAGTTAAGCACTCGAACCTTGCACTGCACACCAAATGCAGCTTCGCTGATGACATCAGAATAAAACCTGCACCCCATTGATGCATATTGCAAAGATAATCGTGAGGCTATTCTGTGCCCTTATATTAGTTGGGTTTCTCTCTAGCTTTGTTCCAAATCATACTCCTTTGTGTTATTTCCACCCTTGGGCTTACATTTTTCTTGATACTAGCTTCTATTTGATCATCTCGTACCAGTGAGGGAGCATCAAGCTAACTCGCATGCCAAGAAAGGATGGGAACAGTTTACTGATGCTGTTATTAAGACTATATCACAAAAGAAATCAGGACTAGTATTTCTGCTTTGGGGAAATTCTGCTCAGTCAAAAATAAGGTATGCTTATTTACATCTGGAAGACTTGGAAGTTAGAACCCTATGTTGCACAGCACTGAGCATGAGGCATAACCAAATTTCTACAGCACTTTGTATTTCAGTTGTAATTGGCCTTTATGTACGGATTCCCTCCTTAAAAATACCAAGAGATCTAGATTCAGAGTTCCTGTTCATGCTGTTTTGTAGATTGATTGATGAAACAAAACATCACATTTTAAAGTCTGCTCACCCATCAGGCCTGTCTGCGAACAGAGGTTTCTTCGGATGCAGGTTTACTTTCCTCTCTATACTCTTTTTCCTGACTAGGCAAATCTCGTTTTAATGAAGTAAACTGAGAAAAGATCGAAGAAATGAAAAAACCTGCAGCACCTTTTTTAGGGACATATTTCCTCTGTTTTTAAAATGTTGTCGTTAGGACGACATTTTTATTTCTTAAATGAACTAAAGTTGTTGTCCTAACGACAACAATTTAGGAACGGACCAATATGAACAAAATTTGTCACCATTCATAATGTCAAACTGCTTGTTCTTGCACCCCAGTGGCTGACATCTTTGTTACTGCTGTTGTTTAGGTAGTGTGTTTAGTTGCTTTATCTGATGAAAAGAAGATTTAACTCCACTAGAACCATATACAATTCCATTGTCGGTCCATGCTGAGTGGTGCATTGAACACATTGCTTTTGGCCGCCGTGTCCTGTCTTGTTTTTGCCAAGTTGATAGCGCTTTTTCCTTTTCACTTGCTAGGGTTAATGGCTACTGGTGATTGTAGCTTGATACATGTAATGTCGACTAGATCTTGGCATCTGAGATCCTGTTTATGGGGCCAATGCAAATAAATGAAATTCCTAGCTTTTGCTGTGATTATCATGAATCTTTTCTCAACTGCTATTATGCTTTCATGCTGCTCAGGCACTTTTCGAAGACAAATCAGATCCTGGAGAGGCTGGGACTCTCTACAATCGATTGGCAGCTCTAGACAATCCAAGACATCACGTGGTCTGTCTGCTTAACAACCACCATTGTATGGAGTGGCGGCACCAATATTCGGCTAAATTTTGGAGCAAAGTGGTATATGGCCGGTATGAGCGCTAACTACCTTTTGTTAGTTTGTACAGCCTTCTCTTTGAATGCTGTCGTATCCTCTGGTTCATACTACCCTATTCTGAGTTCAAGCACCAAATGCTGCACTAAATTCTTCAGACTCATCTGGTTGTCGTACGTGTAACTACTTTGTATGGCACTAAGACGCCTTGTTAGATCTGACGTAGTGTAACCTAACAACCGTCCTGCCATTTATGTTTTTTAACTACTCTACCGCATAAAGTCAGATCATGCTTCCTCCTAAGATTTGTTTGTAGACTTGGCACCAACTCTTACTCTTAGATTCTACGACATTCAATTGCTGTCCATGGCTTTTCTTTTGAGCAGCACCATGTCAGCTGTCGGTACATTAACCAATACTTACACGTATTTGCCTACTTGCCGTAACTGTATTTTGTACTACTAGAGTATATAGAGTGGTGGATGCTTGAAAGGACAGTCGTGCCATTCTAGTAGTAAGAATTTTTGCTGCTGGAGTAGAACAGGGAAATAAGCATCATGCCAGGTGTGTGAGATGATGATACATAAGCAGAGTCTTGGTCACATACAGCAATTAAAAGTTCCAAAGCCAGCTATAGAAAACGATGTCACATGTTAGGAGCAGAGTTGACACCTCATCCATACCGGGTCCGGCGACTTGACCGGGGTTCGTTCTTTCATCAACAAAATCAGGCTCTCCTGCTGGATTGATTCGTTGTTCCATCGAGAAAGAAAATCATGGCAGATCCGCACACGACTTGCATCCGATCGGACAGAGACTCAACGTTGTCACCCGGAAGCGACGCACGAGCTGGACCCGTCACATTTGAGACAGATCATCGGCCGCATACCATCAACAAGAAAAGTCTCCGGTCCTCACCGAAAAACAGAGGGCCGTCCTAGGTCTAGAAGACGAAGACCATCATCGTTACGGTCATCGCCTCGCTGCTGCTACTACTGTGGATTTGGTCGGAACACGTACATAGCTGCGATGCGTGCACCGTTAATACCGACCGAACTAGTAGCTGCCGCACACCGTATGCCCACAAAATCACTACTAGTAATAAATTTGTATGGCCGCTGTAGTAGTACGTACGATACGAGCAGCTGTAACGTCCGTGATTTCTTTGACTCGGTCCATCCGATCCGCCGTACTCCTACTAGCTGTTGCGCACTTGATGAAGCCAGGCCTCCAACTTCATCAGATCACACTGACAGAAATATTTGCGGGGCCCGAGCCGGATCCACCGATCGCGCCAGCCAACAGTAGCACAGAGCCGGTCAGGACCAGCCAGCGGGTCCGGTCAATAGGAAGGAACGCTGTCAGGCTCATGTCGCTGAAGGAAGATTCATGAGGATCCTGCAGCAACGCCACCATCGGATGGATCGCCCCCCGCGGCGCCCGGCACGGGCACTTAAGGTTTAAAAAATCGTTCAAATCAAAATAAATTACATAAAAATTTTATAAATCGAAAAAAATCATTTTATTACGATATATAATTATAGTTTTTAGAAAAAAATTATTCAATTTGAAAAATTGAATCGAGCAGTTTGACGAAAACTGTAAAAATCGAGCTATTTTCGAAACCTTAGGTGGACGTGGACCCCGTGCGAATCCGCGCGAGCAAATCCCCGGCGACCCCGCGGGCGGGCGAACCAACCAACAAACCGGCCCCGGGCGGGGCAGTGGCGTCCCGTCTCCTTTCCTTTTGGTTTGTCATGTCTCCCACGCCGCGCGGCCACGTTTCCCTCGTGAGTCTGCCAATTCTTCTCTCTCACACACACACCGGTGGTGGTTTCTGACGACATACACGGTGTTTTCTGAGGAGATAATAACTAGATAAACCTGGTTGCCTCTCACCCTTGTGGACCTCGTGAAGAGTCCTTTTCTTTCATCGCACATGTACGACGACCACAACATCTCGCTGCTATTGTCTCAACGTCGGAGGGACCGAGGGAGAGAGATCGGACACCTGATTTACGGTCGTCTTCATCACCCAGAATTTCCTACTCACGTCAGTAGTACTTGAATTGTCACCTAAACAGATGTGCAGGTAGTATAGCAAATAAATTCCCTTCATTTTCACGGTAAACAAGCTATGAATGGGGAAAAGAAAGGCGGTGAGCGGCACGTGCCCAGCTGCAGGACACGGTACGCGAGCGACAAACAGTTGAGACGCACGCGACGAGGGACGGCAATCACAGCGTTGCATGCACGCCACGCCCGCCGTGCGTTGTAGTACTAAAAGTACGAGCCTTAGCTTGGAGCATCAATTTTGTTCGTGTCACCTCCTCCGTCTCTCTCTCTCCTGTCTCATACTACTCCTCCGTTTCGAATAATGTCATTCTAGTTTTTAAGTCTTAATTTAACCTTTCGTCTTATTTAAAAATTTATATAACTATGAATTATACTATTATTTTATAGTATAAGCATTTTATATGTGAGTTAATTTTATTATTCATATAAATTTTGAATAAGACAAACAATACTAGATTATGCACGAAATCGAAAGTGACAATTATTCGGAACGGAGGAGTACTAGTAGTCTAGTAGTACTACTAGTAATAGGAAGTAGCCGTTGTTAGTCATCCTGAGTCGAGCTGTAATGAAAACTTTTGCTAATTCTGTTGTCGATACATTTTACTTTTTATATATTATGTTTAACCGTTCGTTTTATTTTAAATTTGTTTCAAAAACATAAAATTATTACTTATGATTCAAATGTTTCTAGTGATTAATCATCGAATAATAACAAAATATATAATATTTATTATGATTTTTTAAATAAGATAAGTGGTTAAAAATAATTTTAAATATATGAAGTTTCAACATTTTTTTAAAAAAAAACTGATGTACGTTCGTACGTAATAGAACTTCTGTCTGTATCTTTTTTTTCTCGCTTTAACCTTGTGAATAACACAATCAAGGGGGCAATCAGTAGCAGAGACCCATCGCTTTCTTTTTGATCCGGTAATTAAACAAATTCAAATTCAAAGGCGCGTCGTTTTCCTCGCGCAACACTTCTCCCGTGGACTTTTCTGCTTTTCGACGGGATCCGGTGCCGATCCTCCGTCCCAGCAGCGCAGCGCAGCAGTCCGGAAACAATGCAGTAGTAGTAGTACTAGTACGTTCCGTTCCAACGCCATGATGAGATGAGGGGAACAGAACAGAACAGAACAGAACAGGGCCACATACACTTGAAACTGAAAGGGAGGAAACGGGTCCCCGTCCCTTCTGCAGAATCTCCTCACCAGGTAAGCAAATCTCTGAGGAGATCCTTCCGCTGGCCTACATGCCCCCCTTGGACTTTTCCCCCCTTTTCTTTACACACCGCACCGTACTGTATACGACAACAGCTCACCTACGACGGCCCAGAACACAGACACGGTTGTATACTACAGTATAATAATAGTATACTACTAGTCTGCAGATACGCACCGCACAAGAATAATGCGTTCCTGATGTGCACAGCTAGCACAAGGAGATTGTGCTGCTTGCGCGTCTGCTTGGGTTGGGTTATCCCCTGCTAATTCTATTCCAACAATCAACGTATCAATTTTCATTTTTTGTTCCTAAAGGCAACCAATCAATCATAGGGATAGGAGACAGGAAGACATCTGGACATCTCATGGATCAGGCGTGATAACCATGTGGAAAGAAATAATTAAATTGAATCAGTAGTCGTTGCTAATGTTTCCTGGAACAACTGGTGCTCTGATATTAGAACCAGAAGAACTAAGATGTCCACCAAATTCATCATTCAACAGGGTAATTAGGAGAGAACCTTTTTTTTTTCTCTGAACAACATCAGAAGAACTCCTCTTTTCCCTGCTGAAGCGAACACAATTCTTGTCCTTTCCTTGGTAGCATCATCTTTCAGCAGATCAGGACGCACGCCTAATTCCTAACCTCCTAATTAAAGCTAGTCTCCCAAAAGTCAGTATCTTCTTGTTTGATGCGGCAGCGGCAGTAGCAGAACTATCTAGTACTACTATGTCCAAAAAAAATTGGAGAAGAGGAAGAACTAGTAAAAAAAAACAATTAAAATCCTAGAGGTAAGTAATCCTCCTCCGTGACGCAGCGAATCGTCTCTCTATCTGATTCTGCTGCAGAGGCGGGACACGTCGGACGGCCTGACGGGCTTGAGGAGGAAGTCCTCTGCGCCCTCCTCGAGGCAGCGGCTGATCCGGTTGGGCACGTTCTCCGACGACATGATGACGACGGGGATCTCCTTGAGCTCCGACGACTCCTTGACGCGCTTGAGGAGCTCGTACCCGGTCATGCCGGGCATCCAGTAGTCGGTGATGATCATGTTCACGTCGGGCAGCAGGCCGAGGCAGAGCAGCTCCAGAGCCCGCGTCGCCGAATCCACCGTAGTCACTGCGCAACAAGTCAAGGAACACGACGAATTTAGCGGCTGTGCGGATCGGATGAGGAGTCTGCTGCTGCATCTGGACGAATTCAACCGATTCCAATCAATCGACAAATTAATATGTTTACCTCTGTACTTTGAGCTGCGGAGGATCTTGGCGATGACGGCCCGGTCGACGTTGCTGTCGTCGACCGCCAGGACGTGCATCTGCTCCTGCTCCGCGTCGTCGGCAGCGGCGGGCATCACCGGCACGACCTTCCTGTCGCCGCCGCCGGCTTTGGGCGAGGCGACCTTGGCGGGGGCGGAGATTGCAGGGACCGGGGACTGAGCAGCCGCAGCCATTTTCTCTCTCTCCCTCTCTCTCTCTCTCTCTCTGAGGAAACCGGACTTACAAACTGATGAACACAAGGAAATCGACAAGGTGACCTCCCTCTTGTGTTGCGATCTGATGCAGCAGTAGTAAGATGAAAGCGCCTCGATCGAGTCGAGTTTTTTGAGGTGCGATGGATGATGGATGGGAGAAGGCGGAGCCGCGGCGCGCGCGCGTATATATACAGGTGTGGACCGAAAGAAAAAGGAGATTGCATAGCCAGCAGCAGCCGGAGTAGGAGAAATTTAATTGCGTGTGAAATCCCGCGAGATCTCAAAACGGATCCGAGGCGCGGGGATCGAGTAAAAAAACCGCAGCAGCCACACCCCCCTCCTCCTCTTGTGCCTGGCGGGCCCACGGCCCAGGTTGCCGATCCGGGGTGCGGATCCGCGGGGCCCATGCGCCATGCCCCTTGCTCCTCGCCTCACCTCACCTCCGAAGCGGGCGGGGCCCGCGAGGCGATCCGGAAGGGATTTGATTTGCCCGTGCTGCATCTGCATCGGCCTCTCGCTTTCGAAGCCTGTCGCCACTCCCACGCCCACGTACGCCAGGATCTCTCGCCTACTCGCCGATTACTACACTGCTTCCTTTCCTTCTTTCGCTCGTGCAGCTGCAGGCCTGCAGCCTCGCCTTTGCTTTGCTTCTCTTGGGTTGGGATTCCGGGGAGATTTGCATGCATGCGGCAAGGATCTTTGTTTACTTTTCATGCCACGGACTCTCTTTCTCTCTCTCTCTCTTTCTAGTACTAGACTCCTGTAGGTGAGCTGTGCCGTGCAATGCCGCGCTCAGATCAAAATCTTTTCGGACTTGGCAGCGAATATTTTCTTACTCCGGCATCAAGATAGCGTGAGCATGCCATCAATCTTTTAAGTCTTTCAAGAGATTGTTACCCACACCGAGGGTCAATTAAATTGCCCTGCCTGGCGCTCCTCGTCGGATTAACGTGTGTCGTTGATTACAAATTTGTAGCAAGGCGAACTGGCGACTTGGTAGCTGGTAGGGTTACCTTTGTTCCACGGAGTAGTCATTCGCGTTCGGTGAAATACGTAACAGATCAATGGAAATTCAGCAATAAGATTTCTTAGTACTACGTTGCAAGAAGAAAGTGATATGTATGGTATTAGTACGTTTCGTACGCCCTACGCGGCGTCGGAGCTCGGACGAGGCCGTGCAACCTTTGAAATTTCAGCAGCTTTCCCGTTGTTACCTGCGCGTCATAAGAACAGAACATGCGGCCAGCTCGGAGAGATCTTCCCTTTTGTCGTATCCTGCGGCCCGGAGGATACCGGCGCTCTACAATACTCACGTAGTAATCCGACGAGAAGATCCCGCGAATTCAAAGCCGGGCGATCGCTTTGGTTCCGTGGAGCAAATCTCTCGACGTGACCCGGCAATTACGCGCCGTCTGCTGCATATGCCGCCACCGACGCAGCTGGGATCGATCTTCCGCTGCCTTGGATCTTCAGGACGCCGTGCGTGCGGGCTCGCCGCGAGCGGCCAACGCCCAGCCAGGGTACGAAACGATGGACCAGGCTAACCACCGGCCGCCGCGCCCAATCTACCTTCAATTTCTGATGACGCATCAGTGCGTGCCAGAATGCAGCAGAATGCTGCACTGCACAACCCCATCGTCTCCGTCTCTGCAGTGGCGTGAATCCCAAGGATGGTGTTGGTGCCCGATTTGGCTGGTGTCCCGGAACCAAGCATTCATTATCTCGTCGTTGCGATTCGCTTGCAACAGACAAGCTGGGTACGTACAGTAGTACTAGCACTTACTGTAGAACAATACAGTACTCCGGCTGGCGGCTTCAGTGAAACGCGATGCGATACGGAGTCGTAAGTACGAACCAGTAGTTGGCGCGGTGAATGCTCATATAGAAAAATCAGGTACACGTGCTACTTGTGTCGCTTGACAGTTGAGTGTCTTTCGAGAGAGGGGGAAAAAAAAAAGAAGAAGAGAAAATAGGTTTATCTTATTTTTCTTTCAGGATCCGTATATCCTCCAAGTACGCACCGTAACTAATAATAATAGATGGTTCAAAGTTTCAAATTTGGTTGGACGGATGGAATCGAACGTTCAACGACGAACATTTTCTCGAAACGGACGCCTTTTCACGCCATTTATTCATCCACCCGCTACTCTCGGCAAAGGAGATCTCATTTTACATCAGCAAGAAATCCACTCGCTACCAAGCAATAGTGAATTGTATTTTTCTTCTGAAATACTAAAGCAATTTGTTTCCCCTTCCCGGTCCTAGCTGAAAAGAGAAGCGGTCATCGCGTCCTCTCAACTCGTAATTCCGCCCCTTGCAAAGAAAAAGGGAATTCCTAATTCCGCGTGTGGGGCACATTCTTCTCCCGCTGCTGATCTGCTTGCGTCAACCACGAATCCCAGAAGATTCTATTCTATTCTATTCTTTTCTGTCTACTGGTGCAGTGCAGAAACTTCTCACCTGACCGCGCGCGTTCGTTGAAACAATCCTTCCTTCCAACGAGTCAACGACCATACCCCGGGCATGTACTAATATACTGTACTAACCTGCATTGACCGGACCCCATTCCCTAATATATTTCTCCCTTTTCTCTCGCGCCCTTCGAAAGGTGACATACATGCTCTCGTCAAACGATAAACAATGGTTAGAAAGAGGCAACGCCGCCGAAACCAAATAATCAGCTGAGACCGTGTATCACAAGTCACTGCTTATAACGCCAAAACAAAAATCATGGACTCCGCCATGAAGGAAGGAAAAGTCATTTAGTGCAAAACTGTACTACTAATCAACTTGTTCGTAGATAGGACAGGAGGGGGGAAAAAAGGTATTAGTACAGGAACTCATGAAGGAAGTTCGCTGTATTTGCATCTTGAAGCTTGAAATATGTTACGACTACGTACAGTACTAGTACCCGTACACCATTTGACAAAAAAAGAGAACTAAGCTGGAGACGCACACAGATCAATTGTTCCTAGGACAAGAAAAAAGATTGAACGAATGTTCACTGTATATGCATCTACAAGCTCGAGATATCCGTATCCGTACAGCATTTGACAAAAGAGAAATTAAGCTGAACTTTAACACACACACACGCACCCCAAAAAAAGAGAGAGAAATTAAGCTGGAGAGGCACACAGATTGCACGAGCAAAGCAAGCAGCCGGTACGGGGTACCAATTAGGAAGACTAATGAAACGCGGCGCGAATCGCTTTTGCTGGATCCGTTTCGATCGTGTGCTCGAGAAGGAAAAGATTTTAGTACTAGTACTAGCTGTTGCAACTGGTAACATGCATGGGACGCACAGCGAGGAAGGTGTGATCTGTGTGCTTACCTAAACTAATAGAGGGAAGAAGCACAGCGATACGGCGTTACTTGTACTACTAATCCTCCGTGACAGCTCGACAGATTGCGCGACCAGAGCAAGTGACGTGTTCCGCATGCAAAGCAAATCCTGTCTCTTCAGATCTCGGAACCCGCACCAAATTGCTGTTCTTTTCAGTCAGTGTACACGGCAGTCGATACTGGAGTAGTATGGTCGTGGAGCTGAGCGATACGATTCGATTCTGTTGGCCTGACTGCAGCGACATGCTCTCTTTCTTCTCTTTCGTTTCGTGCGGAGGAAGGGAAGGGAATCCGGGCCAGGGAATCGTATCGTATCCTTCCTACCTGACCTGCTCCGCTCCTTGTTTTGGCTGTCGAGAGAGAAGGGAAAAGAACTCGTGGTGGTCCTTTCGGATGCGCGAAAAGGTAAAGACTCTTTCCTAAAGCGGGTTGTGGTTGGGGCGGGCGCGTCACGCACGAGAGAGATCACCACCACCACCACACGGCAGACGGCACGGACGCGGCGGGGTGAGGTCCGCGGTGCAAAGTGCAGCGGGGATCTGCTCTGCGAGTACCAGGAAATTTCGGAATCATTCCTGTGGAACATGAAGATCGCGGTTGATACGACCAGATAATAATAGATAGAATCATCATCAGCTGCGGCATCGTCCCAAGTCCCAACAACACGCCAGCTGACGGACGGACGGGATGTACCGCGTCGGCAATGGGGACCGCGTGTGCTGCCCCCAGCTCCAGCGCGATGAACGAAGAAGATCTCAACACGCGGCCGGGGAGGATATGGGATGGCGGTGCGGTATCTCTTCATCCAATCACTCTTCCTGATATCCTTCGCAAAAAAAAAAAAAAACTCTTCCTGATGCTAGTTGTAGTAGACGATGCAGAGGCGGCGACAGCAAGGAAGCTGCGCGCGCACGCAGAGGAAGGAGGGGATTACACATGCGTTGCCAGTGATGATGAGTAGTAGTATAGGGCAGCCAGGCAAATGATGGGATTCCATTTCCATATGCTGCGTGCATTTGCCGCGCACACGCATCCATGGCTGCTCTGCTCACGCGCGGCCGGGCTTAATCGATATAACGACGGCCGGGGCACACGCAAGCGTGCAACAATTTATATTTTCTCGGAGATCGGTATGGGATCACAAGAATCATCGCAACGTCAAAGCCACGTCTTATTAATGTAGTAGTACTACCGCTAAACGATCCGTATCAGCCAGCGCAAAAACAATTCATAGTACTATACATGCGATACTCGCAGGTACGAAATGTCAACGAGAGACGAAGGAAAAATAAATAAATAATCTGACTACTGAACCCCAGTTACGCAACATAGATGAATTCTAAATTCCTACTGTATTAAATCGGAGAATTCAAAGTCTTAGAGAGGGAGAGAGAGAGAGAGGTGTGGTCCGTCGTCCGGATATCTCGTTAACAAACAAATTCTCCCTCTGCGGCGGTGTCCAGCCTAAAGGGAATGTCAAACCTCTCAAGTGTCCGTCAGCTTAAACCATTGATTATTCTAACTTTATGATCCAGCATGCATTCGTCGAGAAATTTGAAATGATACGATCAGATATTTCCAGGGATTCGATGATGAAACCGTATTCTGTTCAAATGTTTGTTAAAGGGTGTTGACTGATCCAGTTGAATATGCAAAATACTATATAATATATAGTCGCGGTTTCGGTCGTGCGATGCATATCATATGTCATATGTGTGCTGTGCTGGCTAGAATTGATCAGTGCATGCGAGTTAGTGATGGGGTTGGTATCCTCATGGACTTCATATCATATCAAGATCCTAAGTTTCATATCTCGTCATTAAGATCTGTGTGCAGTAAGCACACAGGATACAAAATAAAATGTCAAGCATGTCCTCCGCTTAACATGCAGATACCATTATTGAAGAGAACAGAGTATTAATCCTCCTCTCGAGGAGCCTCGAAGGTCAAACTGGAAGACCCAAAATCCGTGTTGCTTTCCACGGTGTCTTGTTGTCTGGAGAAAATAGAGCCCCTAATGTTCCGGTGATACTTGCATGTTCAGCCCATTATATGACGCTAAAAGCCCACTCGTTGAAGAGCACTGCACAGGATTTATTTTCTTGGGTTTAGATGAAAAGCCCACATGCTGCATGGATAGATGGATCAGGCAGCAGTCCAGTTTTTCCAGTGCAGATGAATGAATAGGCCCAAATTGTTCGCATAAAAAGAAAAGGAACGCGCACATTGCACCGATAGGTTGGTTCAATGGGCAAACAGCTGCACAGCCCAAACAAAACTGTCAAAGTCTAACACTCTTAAGAGTCAAGAAAAAATGTTGTCAACAAAGCGTGAGATGGATGAGTCAGATAGCGTACCTTATGTTCTAAAAAAAAAAAAGAAAACAAAAAATGGATATGTACCTTAGAGATAAAAATGCAATTTAATAGGGTAGCACTACTAGTCTCGCCCAACACAAACCGTTGGCGAATCTGGTCGTTTAGAACCACCAGAATTATGGACACGTAGGGAAGGAATCCGATCTTCCTTTGGAGTCAACATGATCTTCTTTCCACTCTCTGGCGAGCACAGGAGAAAAGTAAAATTCCTCAATCAAAAAGACAAGTACACGACACTGTGGGTCTTGGGGTAGGGCATCAATCTTTTCCTCCTTAGGTTCCAAAGCCACTCGACACGACACTGAAACTATTTTCCATGCGGTTCAGTCCATAGGTATTTGGTTCTACATTAAATCTACACAAATGGTAAAGCTGAAATCTCACGTTAACTTCCCAGCAAAAAAAAAAAAGAGAAGAAAATCACTGCTGCACCAACAGCTGGGCTGAAATATGCTCGGTGTTTCTTCTTCAGAGCATCTTGTACTTATATTCTGTGCAGGCAGTATTAGCTGGAGCCATTTGTTTGTTCTTGAGGAGCAGCAGGGGGCAGGGCAGGGTCTACCGGGGCCACGCCTGCTTGACCTTTTGCAGGCAACGGCTCCCTCTGATGACATGCACACTTGTCAGTCTGTCTGTCGCGGAGGCAGAGAGAAAGAAAGAGGCCTCGAAAGCCTCCAACACACGCGTCTCAAATGATTAGGGCCGCGAGGAGGGGTGGGCCCGGCCAATGAGCGCCGCTCGTCGGCTGGGTCGTGGACGTGGTTGGTCGCCTTTCTTTCGTCCATCTACCTCTCTCCTTACTTTCAGATCCGGCGAGGCGAGGGCCGATGCGATTATTAGCAGCACTACTACTACTACTACTAGTCAACCTTAAACCGGAGGGTGATTGGTGTGATGATGAATTATAAAGCCAGAGCCCAGAGCCAGCGGCTAAGCCAAAGGATGGCTGCTGCTCCGCGACTACGCAGCAACTATCTGGAGACTGGAGCTTCTCCCCCGTCGTCGCATGTGCGGGCCCCGCGCCATCTCTACGATCGATCGAGTGCGCTTTGTTGGCGTTTTGTTTATTTGCGGCCGAGATGTTTTTTTGGGAAGCGGAGGTGGCGCCTGCCTTTTCGATCGGCATTACTAGTTGCTTCTGCGCTTTTTTATCAGGCCTGTTAATTAATTAATGGACCGGGAGGTCGCTTTTCTTTTTTTTCTTTTTTTATTTACTGTTGAAACTGCTGTCGTAGTCTGCTAGCTACTCGTTCTGCTCTGCCGTGCTGGGTTAGTTAACGAATAACGAATGAGCTCCTCCATTAATACGTACGTCATGCGTGATTGTTGGCGCCAACGAGTATTGATGGATTAGGTGATGCAGTCGCGTCTTTTTCTTCCTGTTCCTGTTGATGTGTGTAGTAGTAGTAGTAGTAATAATACGGCATGCGGATCCAACCAAAGGTTCAGGGTCTTGTCTTACCCCATATATCATGCACTCTCACGAGAGCTCCGTCCGTGACTGCTGATCGACCACCACGCAATAGAACGACTCCCGATGATGGATTTATTTACTGGTACTGCTACTGTATGCCAGTCTGCAAATGTGTTTTTCATAGTACTACTACCTTTCTCAACAGCGATCCAATGGTGCTTAACAAGCTAATAATTTATTGGTCCCTTAAATTTCGATGAGAGAACAACCTCTCAAGGAAAAAAAAAATGACGACGCTGACCAATCCAGTTTTAGATCTTCTCATCTTGTTGTGAAAGAAGGTTCGAACTACTCGTCATCAGCAGTGGATGACGTTGGACTGGCAGGACATACGCGTGCCCCTGCTTTGCAAATTTTATACTATATGGTACTAGTAGTGTAACAGTAACCAAAACTCCAAAAGGCTTGCTGCTTAGTATTAGCTGGGTTAGAGAGTTGTGGTCCTGATCGGCCCTTGTCTTGTTGGGATCGTTGTATCGATCATATACATACTAGCTAGTTAGTATATGCTATGCCAGCTCAATGGCGCAGCACGTTGCTGCCACTGATATTTGTATAATGATGTCTTGGTCAGTTGCTCTTTGCTTTTGAGGCAAACAAGATTAATAATTATATACTTATATGATTGTCTTTAAATAGTATAACTGTTCAACTAATTGGCAGCATCTTGCTGAAAACACAAGGTTCCTTTGGCATGGAGCAGTCGTGCTCGTCTTCATTCATGTGTAATATAGTCTCAGCCGCGCGTCCAGAATTTTCTTCCCTCTCGCCTCCGATCCATCCCGGGATGAGGATAAGCTGCCCCGGCCTCGTACTTATCCATACTACTTAGACACACAAGCATGCCAACTATTTGTCGAAACACATGCATGTTACCGGTTACCGATCGAATCTCGTGGCACTTTATTATCTAAAAAAGAAATAACAGTAGGCAGAGGCGGCTGCTAAATGGATGTATTTTTCCACCGGCCTGTTGCATGTTCCAGCATGCGCGCAGCTGCAACGTCCTTTAATTTCTTTTCGTCTGCACTGCACCTTGCAATTTGTTTGCTTGCTGTTGGGGAGTTGGTACTACTAGTATATACGCACGCCTGTACCGCTTTCAGTGGACACGCTGCACGCGGTGTGTGGTTCGGTTAGTAAAACTACCGTGCGTAGTACGCACTACAGTAGTATTTTCCAAAATTAAGGGGTCGTTTGTTATTAAGAGAGATGCTTCAGGCCACTAGCAGCAGAAGCAGGAGAAGACCAATTAGTAGCTGTAGCTAATAATCTGTCTTCATTCGTTGAAACTATTAATTAACCTTGCTTGCAAAACGTTCTGTTTTCTTGTCGTCGTCGACTTCTGTTTGAATGCTGGTAGTCTGGTAGTATACTGCTATACTAGTATAGTACAACTGTATGTTGTACCGACAGTGTTCGAATCAGCCATCTGAGGCTGTTCTGGCTGATGGTCCAAGTAAAACTCTCTCAACAAAGAGCTAGTACAGTCAGCCACGGCCGTACGATGGCTGATTGTCATTGGCCTCTGGTGGTTGGGTTCTTTATACTTCTAGTGCTAGTGCTAAAAAAAAAATGTTCCTTTGTTCAGTGGTTGGTCGTGTTGGCCGAGACCCAGAGAGATCGAGGTTTGCTTTCACACACATCAGCGCGCGCAGTCCGGAGCTTGGGCCGCCACACGGTTTCACGCTGTGCAGTGTGCACCACACAACCAAAAAGTTAAAACTATTCCTTCCGTCCTCTTTGTTTGCACTCACGTACATTCGTAGACGACGGCTTTAATTACTAGTAGCACCTTTCTGTGTGATGTGCCGTCGGAAAAACAAAAGAACCTTCACTATACTACGAGTAGCATCATATAGTGTGTGTGCGGTGTCGAATGTTTGTTTGTACCCCCGGATGGCGGGGCGGCTTTGTGTGTGTGTTGGTTTCAAGCCGAGGAGACAACGGCACCAGTTTGTGCTCGTGAAAGTAATAAGTCATCCATGTCTCGCTGTGGCTGTCGCATCGCATCGCATCGCATCGCATCGATCCCAGACTCCGGACGGGAGCACCATGGCAAACTCGACAGCGCAGCACACCACCCTAGCTAGATTAGATATACGGCCCTTCCCTTCAGTCATCTAATCTACGGAAAATTATACTACTACGTACCTACGTTTTTATTGTACTTCTACGGAAAAAATACCTCACATGCGGCTTAGTACGTGTATGACCGCATGTTATGACCCGAGAGAGAGATACAGAGAAGAACAAAAGATCGTCTCAGTATTGCGTATTACTATATATGACAGTAACAAGAAAAATTACGATGACGGTGTAACCACGTCACGTCAGCGTGACAACAATCTTCATGCCTGCCTTCCATGTTGATGTGTTGTTGAGGAGGCCCCAAACCCAGTACCCAACTAGCAGCGACTCTACATGATCCAGTTGACGACTGACAGGGCGACACGTACGTACGTCCGGCCGGGCCGGGCCGGTTTGCTGGAACCGAACAACGGCCCCCTCTCCCTACATTAGTACCTGGGGAAGTTGTTCGTTCTTCGGCTGCATCGTCCATCGCACCACCAAATGCCAGGAAGGACGAACAAGTTGCGTTTGCGCCACGTTGGCGTGTCAAGCCCAAAGGAGAAAGGAGTAGTGACATGAAACTAACAGAGCAAGTGACAGTGGTTACAAAAAAGCAAACAGAGCAAGTGACATGCGTTGCAGAGGCAGGAGACGCAACGCCAGCAGAACATCCAGTTTTTCTTTCTTTTTCCTTTCCGCTCTAGTAGGAATTTAAGCTCAGGAATTAATTCAATCCACGGGATACAGGTAAAATAGTAAAATCTTTCATCGGAAATTCGAGGAAAGAAAGAGATATTGCCTATTGGATGCTACTACTGTACAGCATGAAAAAGAAGACACATGACTACATGAGAGATCGAAAAGATGGATGCTCTGGTTCGGTGGATCGGGCCACCGGTGGTGGTGGTGGGATTTCGGTTTTCCTTTCCACGAGGTTTGGGAGATGATGCAGATCATCATCATCATCGTCCCTGCAAGTTTTTTTTTTCACTTCAAAAAACAAAAAAGTAAGTACGGTGGTGGGCCCGGCGTGCGTGCGCGGTGTTCCCCACAAGGGAATTTTGTGTCGCGCTCGGTGGTTGCCTTTGCCCGTCATCATTTCATTTCTACTTGTACAGCTACACGTATTTCTCTTTTGCTTCGTTTTGGCTTCTGTTGCTTCGCCACTACGCTACAGGGCATCCATCCATCCTTCGTCATCAACACCAAGCATGCCCGCCTATTATACAGTACTAGTAGTAGTCTAGTAGTAGCTCGCGAACGTTGACGCAGCCAAACAAGAAACTGCATGCCTATATGGTCTTCTTCTCATAACAATTATAAGTTCCACTACAATTTATTACTAGGATTCTGCGTCACACAGTTTTATTTGTTGTTTCAGCCTACTTAGCAGATGCGTATGCAGCAGTCATCACACAAATTGAATGAAAAGTATTATATGTATAGGTAGGACATATATATGTATTCATTTCTCGATGCGAGCAATTGTTAATGTACGGAGGAATCGTACATCATGTGATGATTAGAAACTAGTTTTAGTCGCTAGTCATTGTACTTTTTTCCTGATACCTTCCGTTCTTTCGTTGTTAGATTAGTTTTTCGAAGTAGTCAAAGCTGTACAAGATCATGTGGGACTATTATGTGCTTAGCTGTTTCTTTTTTTTTTCCTTAAGAAACGCCAAACTATTCTATATTTTCGCTCACAGAAGTTTTCTTTACGTACGCGAACTAACCTTTTATTCCCAACAAGCATAGTGCTATCGGGCAAATAACGGTCCCCATGAATCCACACTTCACAGGACCGTTATTATTCCTAACTTAAAGGCATGCACTCCATATGGTAGCGGTAAGTGATTTTTGATTTTACCATTGGAGATGCGAGGTGCAAGATAAATTTCTATTGCTACGGTTAGATTAGATAACTTCTCAAGCACCACCACGAGCATTTTTTATATGCACCGGACGGAGGCCTTTCCTATATTACTACTTTTATGTGCATATTTTAACAAAACTACAATGGCAGATGTCCACGGCCGGGCTGTAGTATTTTCGCTAGGTACTATACATTGTTACTGTATCATCTCCATTGTTCCGGCTTTGCCTTTTGCAGATGTGAACACATAAAGTTATTCTGTAGCATAACAATCACTGTTCTATTTTGTAAAAGCTACTACTACTACTTGGTTTCGCTTTTTATGAGCAGAGATTTTATTCTTGTCAAAGAGACCATAGAAACCTGCATCTAAGCCACACAGCCGCCGCTAATGTTTTTTTCGACCGTGTGTTTTAGCCTTTCTTGTCCTTCGGCTGCGGCGCCCACAGCAAGTGGCGAGCATCTGGTCCAATCCAAAGCCATCACTATCCAGTTCCGCTCCGACTGACAAGTGGGACCACTCACATGCAACTTTTATAGTCGGGTCCCTCCTGTAAACGAGCAGGGCGAAAGAGAGATCTGGTACCTGTTCCAACAAAACCTCCACGGTTACCGTTCGCGATTCCGTAAAAGGACAGCCAGATTCGAGATTCCCCTTGGGCCCACGCCCGGAGGCGGTCGATCCTACCCGGTTCATTCCCGTCCACGACCGTCCGATCCACCCCATCCGTGGAATCAGTACCGTGCAAGTGCCAACGGCCAGGATAAGCCCATCGTCCCGCCTAGTGTGTTTCGTAGCTCGACACTTTGCCGGCGAAATGGCAGTTCGTAATTAATCCAAAATTCCCGGGTCGAATCCGGAGACGTCTATAAAAACAACAACGCAAAGGCATGGGCTTGATGAAGCCTAGCAGCGCCCCCTAGCGGTGGGGAGCCCTACCGCCTACCGGTAGGCTGTTTTAAGAACAAAGACTGCAAACCAAAACCCGACGCGATTAGTTTAGATCAAAACGGGCCGTAGAAAAAAAAAGTGGGGTTTATTCTCCGGGCTCGCTCGCTTGGGTTTGCTGCGTTCGCGTGTGCTGCTGCTGATCTGCTACTACTATATAGCCACGCGACGCCAGCATCTCTCTTGTTTGATTCGCACCTTCTGAATCGAACGCACCAGCGAGGGAGCGGCTGCTGCTGGAGCTCGAATTCGAACTGGATTTGGAGTTGCGGCGGCTTCGTTGGGACTGGAATTTTCGCCTCCTCCTCTGCTCCTCGTGAGGTGAGGGAGGAGGTGGCAGGTGGTGGTTGCGGGCTGTGCGCCAGCCAGCCATAGCCTGTCCTCTCCCTCTTTGACCTCATTGCGCCGGGTGGCGGGAGCCGCGGCGGACGATCCCCAGCCGCCGCCGTCGCTGGAGGCACCTCAGGCAGGTGAGCCGGTCGGATTCCGCGGATGCTTATGTGGATTTGGGTGATTTCGTTTCGGTGGTTGGGCTGGCTTTGCTTGGGTCCCGGGTTTGAGGTGGGGGGCTGGGTTCTCCTGGGTCGCTGCCCCGGTAGGGCTTCGATCGGATCGTCCTTGGGAGCCGGAAATGCGAGGCTTCCGCTGGAGGTGAGCTGCGCAGCTCCCGAGGTGGACTTCCCCTCGGTGCTCGTGCTAGCTTTCCTGAGATTTGGGGAGCTTCTCGGGCTATTCGAAGCTTGTTTCCTCTCGGTTGTCTGATGTTTCGGTTTCGTGCAGGTTGATCCGATTTTGAGTGCCTCGAATTGCTGGAGGATTCGGAGCGTGTTTATGGGCGGATAGATCGGGAATTTTCAGCTGCTCCGGGGCCTGATGGCAGCTGATTCGAGCATGGGATTTCACCAGGGGATCACCGCCTCTCTGTACAACCACCACATGCTCTCCTTCCAATCCAGCAGCGATGTTGACATGGGCGGCGGCGTTACCGGCGCTACGGTCATGGCTCCCAGGAGTGTGAGTGGGACCAGTAGCAACGCCGGGCTGTACCTCTCTCCAAACAACGGCGGCGTCATCAGCAACTCGTCCGGGGTTGGCCCGTCACGGAGCTCGTCTGGGGATGTGCTCCGCGGCGCGGAGAAGCCCAAGTATAAGTTCGTCACTGGTCCACCTTCTGATTGGAGTGACCATGAGCTGAGTATACTGAAGGAAGGGCTTGCAAGGTAAATTCATCCATCATTTGTTCAAAATTGGTTCTACCTGTAGCCTGCTCTGCTGGCGTAAGTCGTTGCATCTACGGGTGAAATTCCTTCGTATTCTCACCTCTTGTGTGTTCCTAGTTAGTGGAGCATCAACTAGGAAGTCAAAAGTGAAAATTGCACAAGAGAACCTTTCCCTTATCGGTTTGAGCAAAATCAAATGAATTTTCTCTAAGTGCTCTGTAGTTATTCTGAGTACTGTAGAACAAACCCCTCTTTTATCTGCACACATTTCTTAATGGTCACTGTCGGGACGCTATGACTGCATTTTTGCATCACCAATAAGATCGAAAAACTCTAGTTTATTAATCATGCATAAGTGGTGCCATACTATTTTGTAGATCAGTGTTATCTAAGATTAGAAACTATCCATTTCCATTCCCCTGCTTATTCTTCATTGACATTGGCAGGTATGCTCGTGAACCTAACATCATGAAGTACATCAAGATAGCAGCTATGCTGCCCAACAGGACCATCAGAGATGTTGCGTTACGGTGCTGGTGGACTACAGTTAAGTTACCTTCTTTTGGTATTTCTTCAGCATACTTGTTCAACCCTCATGATGGTACACAGGCTGCTCTTATGATGCACTATGTTTGAGAACCTAATTCTTACTGTCACAAAAAAAGCAATGAATCCTTCAGTTTTTCATATTTGTTCTCTTTTTTCTTTCTGTTCTTTATTTCATCATGGGAGTGATTTGACACGTCTTAACTGCTAATCAGCTGAGTACCATGTCCTTAGATGCAGAATTTATAATTTGTTTTGAAGAAATGTGAATATATATTACGTTTGAAGTTAAACTAGGTGGCCAACTACGAAGGTTGAGGTTGTGTATTACCTATAAGGGAGGCACAATAATGCTGGCTTAAGTGGTTATTCCTCTACTTTGTATTGGAAGTGCAGTTTTCATTGTATCTGCAATCTGAATTTACATGATGATATCTAAAGTTATTTTGCTTTGTATCGGAAGTACAATCTTTCATTATGTCTGCAATTTGGCTTAAGGGATGCATAATCTTCTCTCTGACATTGATGCATAGTTTTATCTTTGGCAGTAGGCAGCGCTTGAAATAAGCTACATTGTTCTATTAACACGTTTTAGTTATTACAGGGTAAAGATAAGAGGAAGAAACCCGATGGATTATATTCAGGGAAAAAAGTAAGGGGCATGAAGGTATTTGGATTAATCTCATTTAGAGATTCATCTTCCTTGCTAGTTTATCTTTTGAATGTCTAGTAGTCATTTCGTAGTGTCAATCATGTTATTTATGACAACTTTTCGACAGCAAATGCAGGAGAAAATGGTTACATCTTCCCCGATGGCTAATTTTCACATGGCACATACAAACAATGTGACCCCTTTCTCGATATCAATGCAACAACCAAATCAACAATGTCAGGTTCCAAAAGAAGGTTTACCTCCATCCATAACTTCTATTTTCTTGGTTTTGATTCAGCTGCTCTTAAAATCTTCTACGCTTTGTCTACCAAGGTTTGGGTTGAACTCACAGTTTCAATGAAAAAGAGTCATATAATAATTTTCTAGACTATTAAAGAAGTTATTTGAAACATTTAGCTTGATCATATATCTCCATATAAGTTTCATCATAAAGTATGAGAAACTCGATTCACAATTCTACTATGTGGAACTTACATTTAATTTTGATCTGGATGATATTCTTTTCAGATATTTTAATTATAATCTGAGTAGAAGTAGATATTTCAGGATTATAATAAATTAAGTATGGCCTTTAGAACCTTTGCTGCCTTTCCTAGATTATGTCATGTGGTCTTGTTTCCTTCATCCTCAAGACTCAATTTGTATGCATTTCAAGTGGGCCGTTTTATGTAATAACATACATATATCTCATATTTGTCCTGCGTTGTCCATCGAGGTGCATTTGCGCTAGTTCTTAAGATATCTAAAGTTCTTTTAGAAGAATGATAACAGTAATGAGAAAGTGAACTTTCATCAGATACATATTTTCTGTGCATCTTTGTTCTTGTAATAACATTCACTTGGTTGCAGCTCCTGTTGTCGACAGTACAACCCAACATCTCCTGGACGAAAATAACCAGTTACTTAACCAGATTGCTGCAAATATTGAGTCATTCAAGGTCCAAAACTTTGCTTCTCACATGTTTCTATCCTAAACTTGCACTGCTTCTACAATATCTAACCTCAGCTACCACCATTGGTTATATGGTTGCCTTGTACCTATTGAAAATCTTGTTATGGATCGTGTTCACAAGCCCAACAAAAATAGATCAGATTCTCTGACCAATACTATAGTATTTCGATTGAAACTCAATGAAGAAATTTGTGTGAGCAATCAACAACCATCAGATGCCTTGCATGGCTAAATTTTGCCTTGCATACCTAAATTTTCTTGCATCTGTAACATGTAGAGGTTCCCTTGAATGAGAAACATGATAAATGTGCAGTTATTCCTGAATGGTTGGACTGCACGTTTATTGCATCAGTAGCATTAGGATACACATGAGCTAAATCCTTTGGTTATCAATTACGTGATAGAGGGTGGGCTTTCATAATATACTATATGTTGTAATTTGTCCATCTCATTGGGTTGCTGAAGGCTTGTTCAGGGATCTAAAATTTTCATGCCTGAACTTCTTGCAGACTGAAGATAACACGAACCTGTTTCTTCAAACGAGTAGCAATATCAAAGTGATTTTAAGCAGGTAAAACACTGAATTCATTTGTTTTTACTTCCTCTCATGTGCTTTCGCTTTCCAGTTGGGCTTAATGACTGATTCTTATTTCTTAGCCTGATTCCTCCTCATAATATTCTCAAGTAAAACAAGAGAATTAACATAGGTTAGGTCTTAGTGATTAGTTAGCCTCGTGCACTCCTGTAATATTTTCCTGTAACTTTGCAGAATGAGCGAGACACCTGGTATCATGGGTCAGATGCCTCCACTGCCTGAACCATTAAATGAAGAGAACCTGAATTCACTTATTCAGTTGAACAGAATGGTTAGAGCTCATAACCTGTCAGTAATAGGAGATGCAGATAATGTCTACATAAGCTGTTAACAAGTTTGATTATGCCTAAATTTATTGTTTTATGAAGGTCGCGTCATACGGCACACCAAGAACATCTCATCATACAAAGCAAGAACCACGAAGCTAATGTACCATACACCGAGGGAAATGAAAAATAGGAGACCAGATAACCGGAGCTTCCACAGGCCTCTTGACATGCTGCAAGAAATGCTTACATATTGTTATGGCTGACCGATTGCAGGACGAGTCACCACACTTTGCAGAAAGTTTTTTTTCCCAGTGATCTGATTGTTTCCAACACGTCTAAATGCGCCTTGTTGATGAAGCATATGCATATGGAAGAACCGAAGAAGTATACAGTTGTCGCACGAGAGCCGCAAGATATATATGCTGCCGTTCCTGTATTCAGCCAGTAGCCTGGAGTGCCAGACACTTGGTCGGAGGCTCCGCAAGTGACTGTAAATATTGGAAGGCTGGAGGCGATCCATGTTTTTGTTTCTCTGATTGGTCATGAATATATATATTGTTTCCCTGAAAGGGGCATTGCATTTTTGTTTTTGAACTGAAGGGGCTTTTCATTTTTGTTTTTGAACCGAAGGGGCATTTCATTGTTCTCAGTAAGTACAACCCATTGACCCATAGTACAACCCATTGACCCATAGCGCAATAGAGGTAGAGCGGTCGCTACATGCTAAAGAACAGGAACCCATAATATTTTGTTAGTAAAAATTTATACTGGGTTATTAAGTCGCCTCCTTGGTCCTGCAGTTCGTCAGTTTTCTTTTTACACTTCATAAAAGGAAAAGCTGCTTCTGAGCAATATTGACAACAGACCATCTTGTTTCCCAATTTGTCAATAAATCATCTGATATACGCAATCGAACATTAATACAATTTATCAGGGAAATGCTCCAGAATACAGTGAATGTTCAGAGCAAAAATAAGAGACAATGTCACTATAGTTGATGCGTCAATGAGTACATAGAAAACAAAAATGATAAAGATGTTGAACAATTATTCTTGAATACTGTACACTCAATAAACAAATAATGAAAGCAATGAACATCCCAATCCCATCATCATTCAGGTCCATCAGCTGGACAAGATGCCAGCAAGTGGGGGTTGTCCTGGTATCCTAGGGGCTGGGCTAAGCCACGATGAAACCACCCGAAAACTACCTGTTGCTACAAGCCAATAATGTACAAAACATAGTTACTCCATATGCTACCGTGAACCGTGGTAGGTACAAAAAAAATATGGACACCCCGATAAAATTCTTGTAACAGATGGAGTTCTTCACAAATACATACTCGACAGGAGATGAATTCAACTGGCAGGTTGGTCATTACTTGCCTTCTCCACCGAGTCTGCTGCGGGAAGTTCCTCAACAGTTCGCAAGTTGCTCACAACAGGACTGGATACACTTGAGCTAGCAAGGCTTGGACCAGCGTGCCCAATGCAATTGTCTGAATTAGAGCATAGACTCTCCTTGCCAGAATTAGGACCAATGCTTCCGTCAGAGTGAGAACTAGGACTCTCCTTGCCCGAATTAGATACCAATTCCTGATCATCATGCTGCCGAGATCCATTGAGAGCATTACAATGAGGACAGTAGTATGTGATGAATGCAAAGTCCTCCTTCCTCGCAAGACCTAACAAAGTGAAACTGGTTAGCCGAGAGCTAGTAGAAGCTACTAGTAACGGACAAGAGTAGTCAGGTATCACTATCAGTTACCTACCATTATGCATATGACAGTTGCCACATATTAGAGCATAGCATTGTGTTGGATCCTCCCCTACAAGCAGCGCAGCCAATCGTGCAAGCCATCCTCCATCATTACCTGCTGGACCTCTGAAGTGTTCAACAGACCTCTGGTTTGGAGTACCAAGGCTTTCTTCATTAAAATCATATTCATTTGAGGCGTCTAATGGCTCGGTCGAATGGATCTGTGCAGTGCTATTGCTTAAATGCGTTGGTTTTCTTTGCCTCAGACCAGCATTTTGACCAATATTATTTTCATTAATTCTACTGAGTGCCGGATCCCTGCTCGAATCATCTCCAACAAAAACTCTCAATCCAGAATCCGCACCCAACTTAGATGCTAAAACACTTGCAGCTGCAGCCTTTGCAGCAGGGTCCAGATCATATCTCTGGTTCACGAACATGAAGAGTCAGCTTTTTGAAAAAGAAAAATGAAGAACAGAAAGGGTAGCCAAAGAACCTGTATAAGTTGTTGGGTCATGTAGTAATTTGTTTTCTCCTTTAATTCATCAATCTTGGCTTGCCTTTCAGCTCGAAGATTTTCAAGAGTATGTTGATCTCTATTGTCAACTGCGGATAAGAGAAGGGCATTGCTAAGACATAAGGAATTACTTGTACTGGTTTAAGCAATATAATCAGCCACACCTCATAGGCTCATACTACCGCAATTTCTGTTGCACACAGCAATTTGTTGAGGATTCATAACTAGGCAACGAATCCGTACTGTGTTTTCTACAAATCTGGGGCAGTTAATAGCAGCAAACGCCGAAGTTAACAGCATGGCAGGTCCATTCAATGGCACATTTCTACTGTCTTGCTTTTGCTCAACCTTACCAGAATGTGTAGCAAAGAACCTAACAATATATTAAACGTTTTGTGTTTTGTGTGTGTGTGGGCGTGTGACAACAGAACATGCAGAGCATACTTACGCATTTTTGTGAGGCTTGTAATAATTGAGTAGATTAGAGCAGCTAGAGCAGGAATCAGGAACATGGGCAACACCCTAGCTGCCCTCATCTGCCAGCTGAGATCTAGCGATCGCGTCATCATAATCGCATATCCAACAGCCGCAACCTATTCCAAAATGGAAAACACAAAAATGTCATAACAAAATTCATCACGATTTAAGGCCCTATAGGCGTGGTGATATTCATTCATGAACAAATTCGAATGCGGAGCAGAAGTAATGAAATAAATCAGCATGTTGCACTGAAGAAGATGCAAGTAACAGAACAGTACACCTAATTTGTTAATAACATTCGGATTTACTATAACATCGAACTCTGCATTCCCCAATTTGCGAAGATTCCAGACAGAACTGCACGATAGATACTCAGAAATGTGTACAGCCAAAGCGAAATGAAGCTGGGACGGGATCAAGTCACCTCTAGCGCGGCTGCAAGGGCAAGGACGTTGTGCGCGGACTGGCGGGAGGCCCGGGCACGGCGGCGGAGGCGGGCGCGCACGGCCTCCTCCTCCTTCGACAACGTCTGCAGCAGCTTCTCCACGTCCTCGCGGCCGCCGAAGATGCCCTTCCACACCCGCGACACCAGCCCCCGTTGCCTCCGCTTCTGCGTCGACGGCGTCTCTGGCGGCGCCGGCGACCGCGGGGACGCAGTGCCTACCGCCGGGGAGGCGGACGCTTCTCCTTCGGCCATACGCGGCGCGATCGGAGCAGGGATCGAAGCCCGGTAGAATCAGATCAAGGGGATCCTCTGCAGGAAGAGGGCCGATGCAGAGATGCCCCGAAATTCGTGCGCTCCTCGATTCTGCGCGGAGTTGGACGATTTGCTTCGTGGAGGCGCGCTTTCGGTTGGGGAAAGGCCAAGGCAAAAGGCGAGAGAGAGGTCGGAAAGGCAAGCGAAGGAAACGCGTCAGCGTACGTGTCACTTTGCTTCAGCCAGATCGTGTTAAGCAATCGACCGGCCGTGTGTAGACACGGTTCATGGTCATGCAATCTAGCTAGAGGTTAACACAGATGAGTGAGCGCTCATAGATTTGGTCTATGTAAAAGCAGGCCTGCAGTCTAGACAACAGAGATGAAGCCTCTGCAGTGGACATTGACGGAGGATCGATGGTCGTGGACTCCCGTGCCTTGAATATTGAAACGCAATTGGGCAATCCAGCGATCCCGCCGCACGTCGAGTATGAACACCCACAGAAAATATACAACGGAACGTACAGCCTCCATTAAGAACATAGAATCATTCGACTCCAGCTCAGTTCTGGCATGATGGGCCCAAAGTGATGCAATGGAAGTAGCGATATGTGCACAAGTTAATAAAGATTCTCTTTATTCATTTTACATTATCAGTACATGACTATGAACTGAATGAGATCTAGCTTAGTGTTCTCATTATCTACAACATTCAGCTATTAGCAGTTGAAAGAACATGCACCACTTGCAGCAATGTGAGCACGATAGGATGCTTGCCTGATCCAATATTTTTAGGTTCCACTGGCAAATGGTGTTGTAAGATTTGCATGACAAGGCATTCCTCGAAATGAAGCGCTGCTAAAATCAGCGCGTATAGGGTATGAAACTCTTCATTTATATGAGAACCTCCACCTTCACGAGAAGAACTGCTCAAGAGTTGGACAGTTGAATACATTGGCTGCAAGCTGACCTCCTTCCATCGAGGATATAAACAGCTGACATCGGATGAACCGCTGATAGCAAAGAAAAACAAAGCCATTTTAAAACATAAATGTCAAAAAAAAAAAAATCTCTCCCAAGGAAGAACAAAGGTACAAGATCACATACAGATAACTGAGAAACTACGTCAAGGTTGGTATCAATATGAAAATCTGCCTCCAACTGACGAACAAATGAAGTTCGGCCAACCTCAGTGCTGCAAAATAGTACCTGAAAGCATAGGAATAGCTCAAGCAAACCATTTCAAACATTTCAAGGTAACCAAAACTGACAAACTAGACACAAGCAAAACTCTGCTTTGGTTCATCAAAACCTCCAATGAAATTCCTGTGTGATTAACAGATATGTGAAAGTCACTTGGACCATGCAATGCGCATGTATCATACAAGATATTTATATGCATGTATCTTATAATGAGGAATTGAGATATCACATTTATCCTGTGGACAACTGATATAAGGTCAAATGTTTTTAGGTGGAACGATCAGTGAATTTCAATGACAAGAGCAAGAACACAAATGACCCCTAGTCAGATTTAATTGAACTCATGATTACCTTCTCTTTCATCAAGCCACCGGTTCTAAAAAGTCCAGCATTCTCCAGGGCCATTAGGGCGTTCTCCTACAGTTATTAGTTATCACTCAATTATCATCGGATGAACCAATATAATATATATTGGTCTAGAACATTTTCATGAAAAAAAGGGCAAAGTTTGTACCTCGCTCTTGTCATCAAGTACAGTCTCCATCAGATACAAATCACAACATTTACATATTTCCAGTAATAGCTCAACTACTGCAGGTCTAACTGTGGCATGATTCTGCACCATGGATGGATGACAGAAAGTCAAGCTGCAGTTAAGGGAGAAACATAGATACCTGAAACACTGCTAATCATACCTGAAGCTCCACAGGAGTTTTCTCCTCAAAAACAACACCCAGCAGTTGGCATGTAACCTGCATGAGCAATATCTATGAGATCCTGTGAAATGTTGTTGGTTGAAATCACAAATTCGAATTAATCCAATCATTGCAAGCATTTAAGAAGATTAAATCAGTTTTATAAGTGGCCACAGTATTTGTGTCTGCGTATTATATATATTTCAGTCTCTTATCAGGGAAATTTTTTAAAGCCTATACAAAACCATACTCAGCTATCTCTAGGAGGTCCTATATGCATCATTGAATGAATAAATTGGTTATTTCTTCCATTTTGAACAATAAAAAAAAATTGAGGTACACAATACCACTAAGCTGCAAGCACATATACAGTACAATCTTTTAAGAACAGACACAATACATCACCACATCGAGAGGAAGGGGAATGAATGTACCTTTCTACAACCGCTCAGTCGTTTCGCGACAGTTTGCCGTGTTATCAGCTGCCAAATACAAATTCCTTGTCACAAATATTCTCATACATTCAACAATAGCACAAGTATTTACCCCTCAAACCGAATTACCTTGCCGGCATCACCAACACGTTCAACAGCTTCATAAACAGCCAGATCAGTGGCTGCGGGAGCTACCGGAGGCTGGGGTCGCTTGGGAGAAGGCTTCCGGGGCCGCCCCGGAGAGGACCGCAGAAACCTCCACGCGAACACGACAGCGATGGCAAAGCCAGCGACCGCACCAAGGGATCCGGCGCTCTGCTGGACAGGAATCGGGCCTCACGTCAGCTAGGGTTAAGGTCGAGCACGGGGATCGGGGGCGAGCAAACCAGTCCTACCTTGTGCTGGAACAGAAGCGCAACGAGGTCCGTAACGCGGCGGTTGAGGGCGCGGGCGACGCGGCGCACCAGCGAGACGGCGTCCTGCTCGGCAGCGAGGCCAGGCATTGCGTGGTGGGCGCGGTCCGGCTTTGATTTCGCTTCTTCGAGGCAGGAGGGGAGGAGGTCAGGTAGACGGGAGGATTAATAGACTCCCCGGATCGGAAAGGCGGTGGCGGGGGTGGAGGTGACCAGGAAATCACGGCGTCGCCGGCCACGATGGTGGTGATTGAAAGCAGAGGCGAGCACCTGTGCTTTTCTTCGTGCCAGGGGAAGGAGTCGGGTGACCCGATAAGAATCGCGGGTAGAGGTTTGAACCCAGACCCGAACCCGGCGGGTGAAATCCACCCGTCGGGCAAGCTCCAGCGGGGGCGAACTTTGGTTTCGGGGCGGCGCTCCGACGGAGGGCAGCTTCGATGAGGTCTAGCGAGGGGCGAGCGGGCTCTGAGGACTGAGGACGACCTTCGGCGGGGGATTCGGCTCCAGGGTGGACGGCCTATGGCGATGGCGCAGACTCCGGCGAGGGTGCGGCGCGCCGGCTCGAGTGAAGGCGGCCTCCGGCTGGGGCGCGGGCTCCAGTAAAGGCAGCCTCCGGGCGGGGACTCCAGAAGAGAGGAGTAGGCGGGGTCGGGACGAGGCCGGCGTCCTGCCGCCTGTGGGCTGCGGCGGAGGAAGTCCTCCCCCTCGGGGTTTACCGTTTTACCTAAAATCTCCTAAAATGTATCGCAATTAATAATCATCATCCATATATTTTCATATAGCCCACTCAAATGAATCACGATTAATAATCACGTTCAGTATATTTTTACATAACCCCCTTACATGGATCGTGATTAATAGTCGTGATTCGTATATTTTCATATAACCTCTCAGATCATATGAGGTATTTGTAAAATAGTATCTCCACCGCACTTGCTTACCTCCGCGCAGGGTTCCCCTTCCCGTCCGGCGACGGCAAGGGCTGCCTCGGCTCCCCTTTGTTGTCGTCAACTCTGGCAATGGATGCCGGCGAACTCAGAAGATTTTCCATTGCTAATGTGGGGCAGCATTTTCGGTGTACATTTCAGAATATAAAGAGCAGCTAAGTTAGCGGTTAAGCCGCACACGACTCGTGTCATGATCCTGACTAATCGGATCACGACGCCATGACCTGTCTACCACTAAAACAGAAACGACGCATATGACGCGCGAGACTCGGACATACCTCGAGTTCATGCACACACTACGTACTCTGGACACAAGTTTATTTCAACAAATCACCTCCTAAATCTTGTATCGTGCATACTCTTAAATCTTGACAACTCCAATCTTTGAACGCAACTCCTGAAATCTGACGCGGCTAAGAGGTTTTGTCAGCATGTCCACTAGCTGTTCTTGGGTGCCAATAAACTGAACATCTATCTTCTTCCCCTCCACATTCTCACGAAGAAAATGAAAACGGACTTCAATATGCTTACTCCGTTCATGGTTGACGGGGTTCTTGGCGAGGGAGATTGCCAACTTGTTGTCGATGTGGAGCGTCGGCGAGATCACCTCTGAACCAACGATGTCCCCAAGGAGACGAACCAGCCAAGTTGCTTGGCAAGCCGCCGATGCAGCCGCTATGTATTCTGCTTCACACGAGGAGAGTGCCACCACCTTCTGTTTGGCAGAATGCCAGGTGATCGCGTTTGGTCCGAAGAAGAACAGCACCCCTGTAGTGCTTTTCCGATCGTCGACATCTCCGGCCATGTCGTTCTCGTTGTAACTGACCAAGCGCTTGGCTTCAGTCTTGATGTAGTGAACTCCATATTCAAGTGAGCCTGCAACATATCGCAGAACCCTCTTGACTACATCCAGGTGATCAGTGCGTGGATCTTCCATGAAGCTGCTCACATAGCCCACAGCGTAGGTGATGTCTGGCCGTGTGTGAACTAGGTACCTTAGACTCCCAACCAAGCTGCGGTACATGATAGCATCCACAGATGTCTTGGCACTGGACTTGCTCAACTTCAGGCGCACCTCCATGGGTGTTTGGCACGAGTTGCATCCTGCCAGCCCGGCGCGCTCCACCAGCTTCTTCGCATACGCCTTTTGTCCGAGCTTGATGCCGTCCTCCTCCTGGCGTACCTCAATGCCAAGGTAGTATGTGAGCATGCCAAGATCGCTCATGCGAAACTTGTTCATCATCTCCTTCTTGAACTTGAGAATCTGCTGCGGGGCAGCCCCGGTGATGAGGAGATCGTCGACATAGACTTCCACCACCAGGCGCTCCTCGCTCCCGCCGCGCGTGTAGATGCCGTGCTCTAAGCTGCTCTTGAGGAAGCCCAGCGACAACAGGGTGCTGTCGAGTTTGGCGTTCCAGGCGCGTGGATCTTGACGGAGGCCGTAGAGTGCTTTGGCGCAGCCGCATTACCTTCCCAGGGCGATTGTCGTCGATGAATCCTAGAGGTTGCGCCACGTACACTTCCTCCAAAAGATCCCCATTCAAGAACGCGGATTTCACATCCATATGGTGGACCTCCCAGGTGTACTCAGCGGCCACGACCATCAGTAGCCACACCGATTCAAGACGTGTGACAAGGGCAAAGACTTCCTCAAAATCGATTCCATGACGCTGGAGGTACCCCTTCGCGACCAATCTTGCCTTGTGCTTGACTACCACACCATGCTCATCACGCTTCACCTTGAATATCTGTGAGGGACCCGACCAATTTACATTCAAGTTTACCAAATTGACTCGCGGCCCACGTATGGTATGCGAGAACTCAACCCGATAAAAGAGAATGTAAACCCGGTAGTCCCCCGACATGCTTCTCAAGCAACGCCCAAGATCCAAGCACGTCGGCAACGTCACAGGTGATACATCACAGAGGTCACATTAATTAACAACATTAATTTAACAATATTCTTACATACCAAGGTTCATCAGAAGTCTTGAAACTAACAATTTAAAAAGCGGAAGCAATTCTAAGGAATGCGATAGTCGCAGCAGTAGCAGCAAGGAAACAGCAAAAGATTGCGATGCCCAGCCCACGAACATCGCAAATCACGATCACTCGAAAGTCTTGACTATGCCTCGCCCTCGCCGGCATCGCCGGGGACAAAGTAGCCGAAGACCAACTCATCCTCACCTGCAAAAACTTAAACAACAAACGTTGAGTACGAAGGTACTCGCAAGTCTTACCCTGTGGTGGGAATTAGTTCCCGACTCCAAGGATAATGCAATGAGGCTGTAGCAAGGTATAAGGTATAAGAATGGACTCAATTGCTTAAAGCAGAAACTAAGCATATGTGAATAAGCATAAGAAAAAGGGACTCTTGCGGGTGTGAACATCTAATAAACCCAATCCCTAGCACCATGTAACCATAACCATGTATAATACCCTCATCCATGTTCCATCCGAACCATGGATACCAATAACCATACTTCAATTCTCAACATGTTATGTGACAACTCTACAATATTATCCAAAGGACACTGAGCCTGATCATAACCGAGACCGCGGCGGATTCGAACCGATTTTACACCCTGCAGGGGAGTCCAACTGTACCCACACGACTGAGGACCATACGGCTCATGTAACCCGCTAAAGTTACACAAGGGGGTACTCATGTCAACCTTTTTCGCACTCGTGCCCACACGGTTGGAAAATCCACACGGTGTCGAGTACCACGGCCTCGCAGGCTCACGTGAGTCCCTCGTCGAGTATCACGGCCTCGCAGGCACCCATGAATCCCTCGTTCCACACACCGTGCAGTCATCGGCCAAACGTTGATACGTAGTGAGATACTCAGCTTGTCTTGCCATTATATCAGACATGTGGTATGAACGGAAAGTGCTCAGGCCAAGAATAACACGACCGGGTCCTAGGTCAACCCAGACGGGGCCTACGGCACACAAGACCTCCATGTCTGTGACACCCCCGCCTTAAACTCATCCAAATCAATTGTTATGTAAAGAGGATTAAGAACTTCATCTATTTAATGGCATTAGGAAACAGCAACCGGGCCCAGTTTAATTGTCGAAATTGTTAATTAAACCGAAACCCTAATCGACGCGGTAGATAAAATAGTTGGGCATCCAAACTTCCACAAAGCCCTACCCATATTTTTACATAACAATTAACTACACATTAAAATAGAATTTTTGGAATTTTATCATAATTTTTAAAAGAGGTTTAAACCCTTTTAAAATTCCAACAATTATAAACCAAATTGAAAATTCACAGACTTTTAGAAAGTGATTCAGTCAAACTTCCTGTAATCAAAGTTTCTCCAAATAATTCACTTAGCCCACACAAAAATTTTCAGAAATTTTGGAGCTCGGGAACCAAGACGAGCCGTTTTGCTATTGGTTACTTCCATTTTGCATCCGACCCCCTGGAGTCTACGGTTAATAGCGACGCTAGTCCCTAGCCTCTGTTCTTCTTCCTTCCCCGTACGCCCGTACCCCAGTCTCGCGCCGGCCGGCAGAATCGACGAGACAATTCACGCGCACGCCGTCCTTCCACTGCAAACAAGTCGACGGGTCACTCCTGCCCACGCCGCCTCTGCTCCTCGCGCAAGAAAGTCCATCGTTCGTCTTCAATTCCGCCCGCGCTCGCCGCTGCCACCCGTCCGGCCAACCGCCACCGACCCGCCGCGCCGCGTAAATTCGCCCTCGTCGGTCACCCCCACCCACTCCCGACCACTCCGACCTCTTCTATATCTACCCTAGCACCCATCTGCCGCTTTTCACCCTCCCATTTCACTCCCTCACTTCTCTGTGCTCCGACGACTCGCCGCCACCCCCGAAGCGCCGCCGCCGCCGCACTTGTGGAATTCTCGATCCACGGTGAGCCGTTCTTCGATTCCTTCTACCAGAGAACTCCTCGTGCTGCCCTCTCTCCATTTTGATCGGTCGTCGATGCTCTGGTGGCGCAGAATCGCCCGAACCGCCGTGCCCTCGTCGGAGCTCTGCCGCCGCCGCCACCTCACCGTCGACAATCCGATTCCGACCGTTTCGGTCAACCCTGCCGTGCCCCGCGTCATCCTCGAGCTTCCCTGTTTCTCACCCCGGCCTCGGTTCACCTTCCCCGGCCGTCGAATCACCGGAACACCGCCGCCACCATCGCCGCCGTCGGTCGCTCGTCGCCGGCGCAGCTCCGGTGAGCCCCCGCCCCTCTCCGTCATCCAGACAGCTCCTCTGGTCGCGCTGAGCGTGTTGGGCAACTCCACTTCCCCGGCCGATGACCTCTCCGGCGAGAACCGCCGGCGAGCCCCGTCGGGAGCCGCCCTGGCGCGCGCCGGCCACTGTTCTATTGCCCTGACATGTGGGTCCCGCGTCGGTTCAGATTTAATCCAATTCCAGAGAATTGCTTAGAACTTGTAAAATCCGTATAAAATATAATACTGATCCAAAAATAGCAAACCAAATTTTGTTCGAACCCTCATGAAAAACTCTAAGTTTCTGTTAAAACACTTTTTATGAAATGACCACAAATTTTCAGGAATAATTAAAATACTCTTTTATGTTTTTGAATTTTAATTCAATTTCTAGAGCAGTGATAAGTCTGAAATTTTACCTACAAGTTCCTCAGGGCAGAACACATCTACTGTAATTTTATTGGGATTTTAGGACCACCAAACTATATGTAACACTTTAACAATACTTCAATTCTGCATACTAAAACACCATTTCTAAAATACATTGTAAAAGTCCTTTTCAGTGGTGGGACCCAAAATGAAAGTTGTAGATCTGAAGCTCAGGAGTACCCTTATAAAATTTCACAATTTATCTCTAAGGTTTACTATGCCATCCTGATTTTATAAGATTGAAAAACAGGAACTTTGTTGAATTTTTGTAAAATCTAGGAAGATCATCTAGGCCTCAACCAAAGCTCAAAATGCTTATTTCAGAGAGTACATTCAACTAAAAATAATATTAAGCTATGTTGAAAATTTTCGTTTTTAACCCTAATTAATAGCCGCAGTTAATTAAGCAAGTGGGCCCCACCGAAAAGTGTCGAATCTAACCCTGAACCCTAACTAAGAAAATCTAGTTGGACCTTAATAAAAGCCTTGCAACACATTTCCTTAAACATTACTATGCATTTTCGTCATATAGGGACCGACTCGGAAATCCAGGCGGAGGACGTGAATCCAGAAGAAGCGCCCGCCGGATCTGACTGCCCGTTCGAGTGCACTAACTTTTCTGCAGACCAAGGCAAGCCCCGGTGCACACCTATGTTTTCCAAGTTTTATTTTTATCACTATGTGTGTAGGAATTGTTTGTGCATTAAGTTTCGAGGAAATTGCCGTGAAAACCTAGATGCATGACTTGATAGGTTTCCTATGGAGTAAATTGGTAGAGCCCTCGATAGTATGCAACGCTCAAAGAGATAGGGATCCGGTAGTATCTGAGTAGTATGGAGACTACTCGTGATTATTCCAAGAGGAAAAGTCGAACAACATGTTGACCTTAATGGTGATTAAAATTTGGGAACCCTATCGGGTGCGGTTGCATTGGTCAAGTTTGAGGTGTGTACCGAGTGCATACTGGTATATGGGACCAGGAAACCGATGTAGCTCACCGTGCTTTGTTGGACAATTGGCCATCCCTTTTTCCGGGTGAACGGACCAGTATGGTGGATGAATTCGCGTCTCTGTTTTTCTTGGGCATGTGCTAGTGGGAAAGGCTTGGGGCCGTACAGGGATGCAGGGCATCGCCTGGAGGACCATGTCCTTGGAGGGATGGATGTTGAGCCAACACTGTCGCGATGTTGCGAAAGGTAGCCACGTGTGACTCGGTTGAGTGCGCACGTGTCGTGTCATTCGGGTTTCTCCTGCAGGATGTAAATCAATTATAATTGCCGCTCCTCGCGGATAAGAGTAGCACTTGCTCCTTTCTGCCACAACGATATGGGAATGATTGTTTATGGTGAAGGTGATTAATTACACTCTGTTGTTGTATTGACTATTGATTGTTTAGAATAGTAGCACACTTAGCAAGTATATAATGACTACTGTTAATTTGGCTAAAAATTGAGAATAGACTATAAGTGCTATTTTCGCAATTACCCGGTCAACTTCCACCAAATACTCCCTGCATTCTAGGAGTCGGTCATTAGATGGCCACGTTGACGGGTAAGTCTTGCTGAGTATTAGTTGCTCAGGCTTTGTGGATTAATATTTTTGCAGGTGATTCTTCTAACTTTGGTAGTGGTGGTTGGGAAGGGGATGCACCCTCGGAGTGGACCTTCGAGTGGGTTCCCGCTTCACCAACCTATGAAGATTAAGCACCCGTGGGCTGGCGTGCTTAATTGTATCGTCGAGATGTAAATATTAGCTTTCGCTGACTATCGTTGTTTTCGAACTTCGCTTCCGCACTTAAACTATTTGAACCACTCTGTAACATTAAGAATTTAAGTACCCTTTAAATCATTTTACGTGTTCCTGTTAATTATTGTACTGTAACGGTCATTGCTTCGGCAAGTGGCTCCCCAAAATGATCCTGGATGAGCAAACCGTACGATTTATCGGACGGGGTTGCGACAATGTCTTGCTGCACTCCTATCCCACCGTCCAGATTTCAGCTTTTAACACCTTTCAAATTTTACCAACATATGAACTCGCCACAAGTCCATAAGTAATCAAGGTGGTTCCGATACGTGCGAGTAGGACTTACCACTCGACTTCTACCGTGTTATCTAAGCATGGCTAAGCATTTCGTGACTCGAAACAATGACACTCTACCCAGTTTGAAAAGGTGACATAAGCAATAGCAAGGAGGGGTATATGCAACAATAATAGGTGTTCCCGACTGTATCACTATGCCCGACTTAATGCAGTACTATACGTAAGCATTCATATTAATCATTAAATAAATTACTTAGGGTAGCAATATAAGGTGCTTGCCTTTAACAACGGCGGTGTTGTCTCCCTCAACAGCTAGATCAACCTCCGGTGCTTCTCCCGTAGCAGCACCCGCGTCACTCTCTAGCGGATCGTACTCTATAAAGCAAAAATGCATCGATATGAGATGCATGCCATGATGCCATGATGCACAAATGATGCAACAAGATGCAGAGAGGTGGCTACTGAGTCTACGAACATAATGCAAAAAGAACAAAGTCCATCGGAGTTCTACAGCTCAAGTTATAGCCAAAACAGATTTACCGATTCCGGTTACGGGTTTTTCCGGTTCTAGGGTTCCCGGTTCCGAGATCGGGTGGCACACGGATGTCGTTTCCGGGAAGAATCCCAAAACACATCACATGTACTGGCTTCACTAAGTGGGTTGGGTTACTACGAGACTAAGTTGGAGTGGTTTTGACTCGCGTTAGCAGGAACACGAGCCCTCCGATGGTCGTTGCCCGTTTATGACATCGGGAATACCGTAACGTTGCCGTAAAAGTCGTAACGACTTTTCCAGTGAAATTCAGAGTTAAGTTACAGGCATGAGACCATTTTTAATTTAAAGTACGCTCTAAACTAAGACTTTTAGCTCTGAGTTGGGGTCAAGTTGAGCTTCTATGAATTTACTAAAAATCAAACAATGTTCTGTTTTCCAAATTTATAAAATCAGAAACATGTACTAAAACTTATGCAAAAATCATGAAACTTCATGTATCTACTACTGAACATCTAAGCTAAAGTTTTTGTTAAAGGTCTTGGGCTTTTGGGTGACTTGCCTAATGTACTTTAGACAAAGGTAAATAATCTAAGGTTTTGGGGATATTGACCATGACCTACATGCACAAATTTTCATGAAAAATTCTAGTAAAAATGCAGGAGATGCTTCATGAAAAGATACAGTTGTGGTTCAAAAATCGAGCCTAGAAACCTTCTGGAACTCCAACTAAAAATCAAAAACAGAAATAATTCAATGAATTATTGAGAAAATTATAGGGACATTTTTGAAAAAGTGCTTTAACAGAAAATTAGTTCATCATTTAGGGATTCAAATAGAATTAGTTTTGGCATTTTTATATTTTTCCATGATTTTCTATACACTTTACAACTTCTAGCTAATTAAAGGAAAATGGAAAAATCGATGGAATAGTGCAGAAACAGGGGAAAACAGCACGGGTGGCTGCTCCGGTGAGATTTCTCTCCGGAGAAGAGGGTTAGGGTAGGGATTGAATGGTCGTGGAGCATCACCTTGATTCAAAGCACTGATTTGAAAAGGATGAAGGCCACGGGAGAGAGGGGAAAGGGTCGGCGACGTGAAGCTCCGAGGTGGCTTCAATGGCGGCCGACGGGTGGCGCGGCGTTCTTCGTCACCGGCGATCACCTGTGGCCGATATCATGTCAAAGGGGTGCGCATGGACCAGAGCAAGTAGCCGGTGAGAGGAATTGGAAAATCATTGTACCATGACGACGAATTTTGAAGAATTGCGGCCGCCGTTGAGGTGCTCGGCCGAAAACAGGGGCGGCGGCGTTCCGGAGGAATTAGTGCACGTCCGGCGGGGCTGGATGGTTGGAGAGTTTCAGGGAGTGGAGAGGGACCTTCCGGGCACGGTGGAGCGGCCTGGAAGTCGCCGGAGTGATCTGGCGTCGTGGAGGTGGCGGTGGCGGTCGGCTATGGCAGTGGCGGTGCTCGGCAGAAGAAGAAGAGAGCAGGGGAGGAAGAAGGGAAGGAGGGGGCTGGTGCTTGGCCTTATATTCGAAGGAGAGGAGCAAGGGAGAGGGAGGACAGGGCGACTGCGGATTGGGCAGGGGGCCGGCAATGGGGCGTGCGAGGCGGCTAGGGCAGCGGCTACCGCCTTGAAGACGACGTGCGGCACAGGAAGGGAAATTGATGGCGCAAGAGAGAGAGAGAGGGAGGGAGGAGAGAGGAAGAGGGAGGAAATCTCTTGCCACCATTCAATGCCACGGAGGAGTGATGGCGCACGCCGCTCGGCCGCAAGCACGGCAAGGCGTCGAGGGCGGCGCTGCACTGTTCACAGTACAGCCATTGTCGGTCTCCTTTTTTTTTTAATTTGAATTCCCTCCACTTGAGTCAATTGAAAGCTCTAGCTCCTGAGTTCAAACATTTTTGAAACTTTTTGTGTGGGCTAAGTTAATTATTTGGAACAACTTTTCTTATAGAAAGTTTCCCTGATTCAGCTCCTAAAAGTTTGTAAATGTTCAACTTGGTTCAAATTTGTCGGAATTTTAAAAGGGTTTAAAGCTTTACAAAAAATTTTGATAAAATTTCCAAAATTCTATTTTAATGTGTAGTTGATTGTTATGTAAAAACATTGGGGTAGTTTTATGAATAAAACAAAAGAGCCCGAGAAAGTCGATTAGGGTTTCCGAAAATGACGAAATTCAGAACCCTGACCCAAAAGCCAAAACGGAAAAAGGCGAGATCAAATTCAAATCTTGTGAGCTCAAATTCAAAGATGACAAAAGGTTGAACTTTTTGGGATGTGACAATATCCATTTTAGGCCAATGGCTTTGTGCCCTTGTGGGAGCTCGGCGAACTCCCAGGTGCGGTTATCTTCTATTGATTGCATCTCTTCAAGCATCGCCTTGTGCCAGCACTTGTCTTGTTCTGCTTCAGCAAACGTTGTCTGTTCGTCAGCACTTGTGGAATGCAGCTTGACGTCGACATTCCGTGCTGCCCAGCCCTGGGCGAGGGGCCGAGCCTAGCACGTTGTCGATAGCATGGAACCGAACAGGGCCATCATGATCAGTGTCCAGCTGTTCGACATTCGGCGGTGGTGTTACGAACTGTGTTCCAGACCCCACAACACCTGATGGCGTAGGTGGTGTCCGGGCACGCGATCCCGTGTTGTCGATGATGGTTGAAGTGTCGTCGCTGTGTTCCGTCTAGTGATGCACATATGAACATTGAACGAATCAAAACCAGCACTCATACCTCCTTCTGCGGTTGAGCTCCAGTCCCATGCTGCACCCTCATCGAACACAGCATCCCGTGTCACATGGACTCGGTCCGCCGCTGGGCATATACCCGGTACGCCTTCGATCCCGGCTCATAGCCGAGGAACACCATTGGAGTGCTCCTGTCCTCTAGCTTCTTGAGTTGCGGCCGCGTATTCCGCACGTGCAGCACACAACCGAATGTTCGGAGGAAGTGCACTGCAGGGCGCTCGCCATACCACACCTCGTACGTGTTTTGCCGTCCAGGCTTCTTGTCACCGGTCTGTTCAGGATGAAGACGGCGGTGGACACCGCCTCCCCCTAGAACCTGCCTGGGACGCCCTTGGCCTTCATCATGCTTCTAGCCATGCCGACGATGGTCTGATTTTGCCGCTCCACTACTCCGTTTTGTTGTGGGGAGTACGGAGCAGTGAGCTGGCGTTGCACTCCTTTGCGCGCACAATAGGCGCCGAATTCCATCGACGTGAACTCTCGGCCGCGGTCAGTCCGCAGCGTCTTCAGTTTCAGGCCAGTTTCCACCTCAGCGTGCGCCTGGAAGTTATTGATTGCCTCTGCCGCCTTGTCCTTGGATGGCAGGAGCACGAGCCACATAAAATGACTCATGTCATCAACAAGGAGCAAAAAATACTTATTACCCCTAGGCGTTGATGGAGTGATCGGTCCGCAGAGGTCCCCATGGACCAGCTCGATCCGCTCCTTTGCATGGTGGCACGACTGCTCTGGGAACGATGAGTGACGATGCTTGCCGGCGAGGCACCCATCAGAGAGCTGCTAGATGTGGGTGATGACGGGCAGCTCGGGCACCATCCCCAGCTGTGCCAGCTTGCGTAGAGTGGGGAAACTGATGTGGCCGAACCGCGTGTGCCATCGCCACGCCTCCTCCTCGCCGACCACCATAAGGCACATCGGGCGCCCGACGTCGAAGCTGAAGGTGTACAGTCCTGACGCAGAGTGCGCCACCTTCACCAACAGTCGTCCTCCTTCGTCGTGGATGCACAGCACGCCGGTGTCGCAACCCCGTCCTATAAAATCGTACGGTTGCTCATCTAGGATCACTTTAGGGTGTCACTTGACGAAGCAAGCGACCATACAGTACAATGATTAACGAGGACACGCAAAAGATTTAGATTGTACATTAAGTCTGGAATTACATCAGTTGGTTCAAAGATTAAAAGTGCGGAAGACGTAGCTCGAAAACAAGCGGTTGACAGCGGAAGCTAATAATTACAACTCGACGATACAATTAAGCACGCCAGCCCATGGATGCTTAATCTTCAAAGGTCGGAGAAGCGGGAACCCACTCGAAGGTCCACTCCAAGGATGCTTCCCCTTCCCAACCACTACAACCAAACGAACCAAAGTTAGAAGCATCACCTGCAAAACATTAATCCACAAACCCTGAGCAACTAATACTCAGCAAGACTTACCCGTCAACGTGTCCATCTAATGAACGACTCCTAGAATGCAGGGAGTATTAGTGGAAGTGGATCTGGTATTGCGAAAACAGCGCTAATAGTTTATTCCATTTTTAGCCAAGTTAACAGGGTTCGCTATTAATATGCTACTTGTGCCACTATTCTAAACAAACAAGACTAAAGCACGACAATCCAGAGTTGAAACAACTATCTTCATCATTAGTCCACTATTTACATATCGTTGCGGTAGAAAAGAACAAGTGGTACTCTTAACTATAAGAACGGCAATTATAATTGATTTACATCCTGCAGGGAAAACCCGAATGACACGACATGGCACACTCGAATGAGTCGCACGTGGCTACCTTTCGCAACACCGTGACAGAGCTGGCCACAATCCATCTCTCCAAGGACATGGTCCTCCAGTCGATGTCCTGCATCCCTGTACGGCCCCAAGCCTTTCCCACTATCACGAGCCCAAGAAAAACAAAAGACGAATTCATCCACCTCGACGATCCATTCACCCGGAAAGAGTGATGGCCAATTGTCCAACAAAGCACGGTGACCTACGTTGGTTTCCTGATCCCACTTACCAATATACACTCGTTACACAACTCAAACTTGACCAATGCAACCGCACCCGATAAGGTTCCAGATTTTAATTCAAATGTTCACCTACTTTCCTCGAAGTCACTTCTTTAATCCCTCATGAGTAGTCTCCAACTACTCATAATCTACCGTGTTCCTACCCTTAATGCGTAGCAGTCTAACGTGATGGCTCTAACAAGTATCCCCATGGGAAAACCTACCAAGTCATGCATCTAGGTTTTCACGACAAATACCTCGAAACTTAATGCACAAGCAACCCTACACTCATAGCGGTAAACAGAAAATTTATAAAACATAGGTGTGCACCAGGGCTTGCCTTGGTCTGCAGAAAAGTCAGCACACTCAAGAGAGAAGTTAGCTCCTGCGGGTGCCTCCTCCGGATTCTCGTTCTCTGTCGGAAATTTCGGGTCGGTTCCTATATGATGAAAATGCAGTTTGTGAGACGGCGATGACCAAGACTTGATAAAACAAAGGGTGGTTACTTCATTACATGATGCAGTATGATTGTGATAAGTTCAATTAAAAAGAAACTCATTGCTTTGACCAATAGTAGTATAGGGTTTCGAACGACAATGTTTAGATTTAGGGTTAACCCTAATGCTTCGACTACGTCATTTTTATTAAGTTTTGATTTCATGATGGTGGTTCAAATGAAACTTCTCAATTTCTTTCCAGGAGATGATTTTTTTTTTAGTTGGCATGTCCTAAAAATCAATAATTTCAACTTTACTTAATGTTAATTCGACATTTTTCCTTGGTTAATAATTATTTAATAACTACGACTATTAACCTAGGGTTAAAAATAAAACTTTTAATTATGTCTCAAGATTATTTTTAGTTGATAGCACTCTCTGACATATGCATTTTGATCTTTGGTTGAGTCCTAGATGAATTTTCTAGATTTTACAAAAATTCATCAAAATTTCTGTTATTAAATTTTTTAAAATCAGGAACCATTAGTAAACCTTAGAATAAAATTATGAAATTTTATAGGGTCACTCATGAGCACTAAAGCTAAAACTTTTCTTTTGGTTCTAACCTTTTGGATGACATTTATAATGTATTTTAGAAAATGGTACTTTAACTAGGCAGATTGGAGTATTGTTAAAGTGTTATATGCGATTTTGTGGTCCTAAAATCCCCATAAAAAATTCCAGGAGGTGTGTATTGCCTTGATGTAATTGTGGATCAAATCTTAGCCCTAGCACTGCACTAGAATTCAAAATAAAATTCAAAAACATACAAGGGTATTTTAATTATTTCTGAAAATTTTTGGCCGTTTTCAAAAAAAATGCTTTAAGAGAAATTTAGCTCATTTTTCAGGGATTCAAATAAAATTAGGTTTGGCATTTTTATCTTTTTCCATGATTTTCTACACTTTACAACTTCTGGCTAATTAAAGGAAAATGGAACAATTGATGGAACAGTGGCGGCAGAACAGAGGACATGGCAGAGGCGGCTCTCTGGTGGAATTCTCGCCGGAGAAGAGGGTTAGGGCGGGGATGGAGCAGCCGTGGAGCATCACCGTGAGATGAGGAACTGATTTGTCGAGGATGAAGGCCACGGGGAAGAGGAGAACAGGGCCGGCGATGGTGAGCTCGGGGCAGCGTCAATGGTGACCGAGGTGGTGGCGCGAGGCGTTCTTCGTCAACAGCGATGAACTGCGGCCACAACCTTGTCAAGGTGATACGCTAGGGCTAGAGGAAGTAGCCGGTGAAAGTAATTGGAAAAGCATCGTACCACGACGATGAATTTTGGAGAAGAGTGGCCGTCGGTGAGGTTTTTGGCCGAAAACAGGGGCAGCGGCGTTCCAGGCAAACGGCGGCACGGGCGGGGCTCTTGGTGGTTGGAGAGCAACAGGAGGAGGAGGGGAGTCTAGCCGGCAAGGTGGCGGGGCTGGGGAAGGGCTAGATCTTGCCGGCGCCGTGGAGGTGGCGGGCGGCGGCGTTCTCTCGAGCGCGCGGGGGGGTGGGGGGTGGGGGGGGGAAGAGCAGGGGAAGGAAAAAAGAGAGGAGAGGGCTCGGTTTTTATGCTTATAGGAGAAGTAAGGAAGGGAGGGGGAGGAGGAGCGCCGTGAATTGGGGCACAGGGGGCGGCGGCCGGCAGTAGCGCGTGGGAGGCGACGCTCCTGCCGTGGAGGCGTCGTCCGGCAATAGGAAAAAGAATTGATGGCGCCTAGAGAGAGAGAGGGAGGAGAGAGGAAGGGGGAGAAAGGGATGGAGATCTTGCCAAGATTCACGGTCAAGGAAGGAGTAATGGTGCACTGTGCTTGGGCGGCAATCCACGGCAAGGACCGACATGGGCGGCGCACAGTGACAGGCGATGCTACTGTTCATGGTACTGCCGTTTTCAATTTCTATTTTTTAATTTTTCCAACTCCCTTCACTTGAGTCAATTGAAAACCCTAGCTCCCGGGTTCAAAATTTTTTGAAAAGTTTTGTGTGAGCTAAGGGAGTTATTTGGAACAACTTTTCTTATAGAAATATTCCCTGATCCAGCTCCTAAAAGTATGTGAATTTTCAAATTGGTTCAAACTTGTCAGAATTTTAAAAGGGTTTAAATCTTTACCAAAAATTTTGATAAAATTTCCAAAATTGTATTTTGATGTGTAGTTAATTATTATACAAAAATATGGCTAGGGTTTTGTGGAAATTTAGTTAGCCATGAGTTAGGGTTTGGATTTAATTTCTGTTAATAGGATTTGAACACTGTTAGTTGAATTTTTTCCGAACTTAGCTATAGTTTTCTGTTGTGTGCCAAAGTTTTCATAGTGATCTTTTAGAGCATTTCAAACATCATTTCTTTTTACTTCTAGAGTTGATTTTTGCTTTTAAGTGTGTAAATTTATGATTAGGGTTTAAAGTGGTCGATTTAAGCCCTGGTGACACCTGGGGTGTCATAGCCAGATTTGATGTCGATGCTACAACCTTCCTCGTCGAGCTGACCTAGGCTAAGGATATTAGCCCGCAGTCAGGGAATGTTATACACCCCCATGAGTGTGCGTTGTTCCCCGGTGCGCCCGGTGAAGAGGATGATGCCGCACCCCTCGATGGCGAAGACGGAGCCGTCTCCAAAGCGTACTTGCCACGGATGTTGGTGTCGAGCTTGGCGAACACGGTTCTGATTCCTGTCATATGGTTGGTTGCTCCCGTATCAAGGATCCATCGATCCTGGTCTTTCTTCTCCTGGCTACTGAGGTCAGCAAACACCTTTTCCTCCACCGGGTGTACCTCGTACAGCGGTGATGGAGCGGGTAGCTCTACGGCCAGCACTGGATCAAGGATCGCAGTTCCCGTCGGAGCTGGATTCTCGGCGACGGCAGTGGTGAGGTATAGGGCAGGCTCTTCTTCATCCGCTTGGGACACATGGGCTTGGCTCTTCTTGGGCCGGCTGCGACAGTCCTTCGCCCAATGGCCCTTTTTCCCGCAATTGAGGCACTCGTCGGTGGGCCGCTCTGGGCCTGAACCAGACGATGGTGTTGTCTTCCCGCCGCGCGAGCCACCACCGCCCCTATTGCCGCGGCCTCTGCCGTGCTTCTTTCCACAATGGCCGCCTGAGTTGCTGCCTTCTCCCTTCTCGCAGATCTTCAAGCGAGCCAGCCATTCGTCCTCCGTGAGGAGAAGGCGACCCTGCTTGTCGAAGCTCGGCTTCTTGCGTTCTTCAACAGCACGAAGGCGCCCGGTGACCTCCTCAACCAAGACCTCATTGATGTCGAGTAGAGTCTCGATCGAGATGGCCACCTGTTCGAGATGGTTTGGAATGACATGCAGCATTTTCTTGATGATCTCAGGCTCCGTGATCTTACCCCCGAGGACGGCGATGTTGCTGGCGAGCCCGGTGATGCACAGGGAGAATTCATCGACAGATTCCCCCTCCTTGAACGCGATCTCGGCAAATTCCTTCCGCAGCTGCTCCGCGTTGGCCTCTCGCACGCTGTGACACCTCATAATTAAACTCGATAAATCCAATAAATAAGCAAGTTTATGGTGTTAAAATAAAGAGTTAAAAAGTTCTTTTTCGTTTAATGAAGTAGAGGGAATTAATTAAATGGCCACTAATTCGCCAAACTAAAATGAGTTACGAACACTTCTTGTCATGTTAAATTGTTGCAAATCTATTAACTTGAATTAAGTGGAAAAAGAGCACAAAAACCTAATTGCCGTAGGGATATCGGAATAATGAGGCTAGGAAAAAAAAAATTTACCTGAGGGCTTAAAAATTTCACATAATAATTCAAATTTAAATTTTAAATTCCTTATACTCCTAGCCATTCCACCATTTCCGCAAAGTTTTTAGAACAATTAACAATCAAGTTTATTAACTTTTCCTGGAGAGGGATAATTTTCCATGTATCAAACCAATTTTTTTTCACTCCCACTCCCCCTCCCTTTCTTTCTTTTCTCTTTTCCCTCCCTCACTCCTGTTTCTCTCCCTCCCTTGGCGCCGACCGACCGGCCTCTATGCCGCACGCGACGCCCGTCCTTGCGGCAGAAGGGTGCCTTGACAGAACTCCTCCGTAGCACGACCCCTCTCCCACGTGCACGCAAGCGAGCGGAGCGACACGGCAAGCGACGTGCGCCATTAATTCTCTCCGCGAGCGCCGCTGCTGTCGCCGTCCGGCCAACTGCCCGCGTACGGGAGGCCGCCGGCAATCATCACCGGGCTGCACGCTCACGCCAAGTCCATCCCCGTGCGCTGCTATTTCTCCTCCGCTGGCTCTATTATTCTTCCTCCCCGCCCCCTTCTCTCTTTCTTCCTCACTGCCTGCCGCCATTGCCGCCACATTTGCTCCCGCGTCGACCGACCGCCTCACTACACTCCGACCCTAACCGAGCCCCTACAACGTGTGCGAAATCACTCACCACTCCCTTCCATGTCCATTTACTCCTTCCCGAGCCAAAACCCTAGCCAACCCCGGCAGATAGCTCTCGGAGCACCGCTGCGGCCGCCATTGTTGCCGCCCCATCGAATTCCTCATCGCCGGTGAGCACCTTTCCGATTCCTTCCGTCGGCGAGACCCTCGTGTAGCCCTTTTCCCGTTTCAATTGACCGCAGCGGTTTTGGTGGAGCAGCGACGACGGAATCGCCGCGCCATTGCCGGAGCTCGTCCGCACCGCCACCTCGCCGACGCCGACCTACCTCCGGCCACTGCCCCGAGCTCTCGCTTTGCCAGGAAGCTCCGCCGGACCTCGTTGTAGCTCAAGCTGCCCTCCGTCGTACCTCCCCGATCACCGAGCCGCCGGAATGCCGCCGCCGCCATCGCCGTAATCGGTCCACCGTCGCCGACGTACCTCTGGTGAGCCCCGCCACCTCTCCTTGGTCAAATGAGCCCTCTGAGCCGTGCTGAGTGCGAAGGACACCGCGGCGACCACCGCCGGCGCACCTCCGGCGAGAGCCACCGACGAGCGCCATCGGAATGCCGCCCTAGCGCCGCGCTCCCCTGTTCTGTGCTGCTGACGAGCGGGCCGGCTCAATTGTAAATTATTCAATTACCAGGAAATGACCTAGGGCTTGTAAAATTCATTGAAAATAGAATACTACTCCAAAAATAGCAAACCAAAATTTGTTAGAATCCTCATGAAAGTTACTAAACTTCTGTTAAAGCACTCTTTAGAACAAGACCATAAGTTTTCAGAAACAATGAGAATATTACTTTCTATTTTTGAATTTTAATATAAATTCTAGAACAGTTCTAAGGCTAATATTTGATTCACAAGTACCTCATGGCATCACACACCTTCTGGAATTTTATGAGGATTTTAGGACCAAAAAATTGCATATGATACTTTAATAATACCCCAATCTGCCTAGTAAAATACCATTTTCTAAAATACATTGGGAAAGTCATTAAAAAGATTAGACACCAAAAACAAAGTTTTACATTTGGTTCTTATGAGTAACACCATAAAATCTCATAATTTTATTCCAAGATTTACATATGTTTTCTGATTTTATAAGATCTAATAACAGGAAATTTGATGAATTTTTGTAAAGTCCAGAAAATTCACCTAGGCCTCAACGAAAGCTGAAAATGCATATTTCATAGAGTACCATCAATTAAAAATAATCTTGAGATATAATTAAGAGTTTCATTTTAACACTAGGTTAATAGTCGTAGTTATTAAATAATTAATACTCGAGGAAAGCGTCGATCTAACCCTAATCCTAACGACGAAACCCTAGTTAATCTTTAATAGAAGCTTTGTGAATCTTTTCATTAAATCATTTTTACTGCATTTCATCATATAGGAACCGATCCGGAATTTCCGACGGCGAACGAGAATCCAGAGGAGGCACCCGCAGGAACTAACTTCTCGCTTGAGTGCGCTGACATTTCGGCAGATCAAGGCAAGCTCCGGTGCACACCTATGTTTTATAAATTTTATGTTTATCACTATGTGTGTAGGAATTTTTTGTGCATTAAGTCTCGAGGAAATTATCGTGAAAACTTAGTTGCATGACTTAATAGGCTTTCCTATGGGTTATTTTGGTAGAGCTATCGATAGAATACTATGCTTAAAGGACATGAATCCGGTAGCATACGAGTAGTATGGAGACTACTCGTGTTTAATCAAAGAAGAAAAAATTCGAGGAATATGTTTGATCTTAAATGTGATTAAAACTTGAGAACCTTATCGGGTGCGGTTGCATTGGTCAAGTTTGAGTTGTGTACCGAGTGCATACTGGAAAATGGGACCAGGAAACCGACGTAGCTCATCGTGCTTTGTTGGACAATTGGCCATCTTTTTTTCCGGGTGAATGGACCGTCATGGTGGATGAATTTGCACTTTATTTTTCTTGGGCTCGTGCTAGTGGGAAAGGCTTGGGGCCGTACAGGGATGCAGGGCATCGCCTGTAGGACCATGTCCTTGGAGAGATGGATGTTGGGCCAACTGTGTCACGATGTTGCGAAAGGTAGCCATGTGTGACTCAGTCGAGTGTGCACATGTCGTGTCATTCGGGTTTCTCCTACAGTATGTAAATCAATTATAATTGCCGCTCCTCATGGTTAAGAGTAGCACTTGCTCCTTTCCACCGCAACGATATGTAAATGATGGATTAATGATGAAAGTGGTTGTTTTCCACCCTGATTGGTTGTGTTGAACTCCTGATTGTTTAGAATAGCGGCACACTTAGTAAGTTCATGGTGACTCATGTTAACTTGGCTAAAATTAGAATAGACTATTAGCGCTGTTTTCGCAATACCCGATCAACTTCCACCAATACTCCCCGCATTCTAGGAGTCGGTCGTTAGACGGCCACGTTGACGGGTAAATCTTGCTGAGTATTAGTTGCTCAGGCTTTGTGAATTAATGTTTTACAGGTGGTGCCTCTAACTTTGGTTCGTTTGGTTGTGGTGGTTGGGAAGGGGAGGCACCCTCGGAGTGGATCTTCGAGTGGGTTCCCTCTTCTCCGACCCAGAAAGATTAAGCAACCGTGGGCTGGTGTGCTTAATTGTGCCGTCGAGTTATAATTATTAGTTTTCGTTGACTATCGCTTGCTTTCGAACTACGTTTCCGCACTTAAACGATCTGAACCAATGATGTAATATTAAGAATTTATGTACCCTTTAAACCATATTTTACGTGTCCTTGTTAATTATTGTACTGTATGGTCGCTTGCTTCGTCAAGTGACACCCCAAATGATCCTGGATGAGCAACCGTACGATTTTATCGGACGGGGTTGCGACACACGCGCTGCACACCCACTCGCCGGGACTCGATTGATTCCCAGGCGGATTGCGCCGTGCGCTTGGTGGAGAGCGATATCACCATCTCTAGAGGCACGGAGCGGCGGATTGCCGCGTAAGCCAAGCGGTCCTCACGGTACCCGATCTCCTCATCTTCCTCCGGCTCGACTGCGTGCCAAAAGAAGTTGGACTCCATGTTGGCGCACATCAGGATAGCCCACTCGATGTAGTTTGCTCGGGTCAGCATTGGCCATTGGGTTGAGCCTGTCGACTCCTTGATCACTCGCTCTACCACGACGCGCCGACTTTCGTCACAGCCGCGCCCGTGCCGTCTGGACAGCTGGGAAGGAGAGCGAGAGCCTCGACGTCGAGGCGGCGTCAGAGAGCGACCGACACTGCGTCCCGATGCTGACATAGTCACCGGAACTGAACACGGCTCTGATACCAAATGTCTTCGTCAACTCCGACAATGAATGTCGGCGAACTCTGGAACAAACACACGCGAATACAGTGGACACGAGGGGAACTCAAAAGATTTCTGTGTATATTTCAGAATATAAAGACCAGCTACCTTAGCGGTTAAGCCGCACACCACTCACGCCACGATCCGACTAATCGGATCACGACGCCGTGACTCCGTCTACCACTAAAACAGAAACGACGCGTACGACGCGCAAGACTCGGACATACCCCGAGTTCACGCAGACACTACGTACTCTGGACACAAGTTTATTTCAACACCCTTCCCGTCCGGCGGCGGCGAAGGCCGTATCGGACCAACGAATGGACTCCCGCTCGCGCTCGACAGCTACGGCAGCGGTGGCACTCATGGATTGGATGCAGCCGTCCACGCCGGGCCGGCGGCAGCATTTTCGTTGAACGGCATCCTCGCAACGCGAACGAGCGCCGTTGAGCTTCTTCAGACGGAGCCGTACCGCAAGGTCGTCGATGGCCGCCGCGGCGTTCCGGTGTCCTTTGTCCACACCACAGCGCGAGGCCACCCACCGTCCCAGCCGTGACGTAATCAGGTTGTCCGCAAACCAAACGTTGCGTCCCCATGCCGTCGTGAATACTGCTACGGAACCATTAAATTCGATGGCACGGAGGTGGAGGTAGAGCCGCCTCAACCCGTTGCGGAATGAAACGCCGCGTCCCCGCATGTCGTCGCGTCTCAGCTTACACACGCTCGAGCCGGTGCTCGCCGCGGCGGCCGAGGCGCTGTTCCGCAGCAGCTTGCCGCCGCACGCGGTCTTCCGGGGGGCGCGCGCACTGCACGCGCTCCTCGTGGTATCCTCCCTGCCCTTGGCGCCGCCCACTCCTACCACCTTCGCCTTTAACCAGCTGCTCGCCCTTTACTCCCGCGTCTCCGCCGTCCGCGACGCCCTCGCCGTCCTCCGCTCCATGCCGCACCCCTCCGTCGTCTCCTACAACACTGTCCTCTCCGCTCTCTCCCGCGCCCCGCGGCATGCGCCGCACGCTTTCCAGCTCTTCCGCGACCTGTACGCGTCTGGTCTCCGTCCCACCGCTCCAAGCCTCTGCGCCATCCTCCGCGGCGCCGGTGCGCTGCGCTACGGGCGGGCAGGGGCCGCGGCGCATTCTCAAGCCGTGATGCTGGGCTTCCTCGTCAGTGATATTGTGCCGACGGCACTCCTGCAGATGTACTCGGCTTGTGGGTCGCCGTGGGACGCCAACCAGGTGTTCGACGAAATGACAACGCGGGATGTGGTGTCTTGGAACTGTGTGATGCACTGTAACGTGAGGCATGGAAACCTTGATCGCGCTCTCGGGAACTTCTGCAAGATGATAAGGGTTGGGCTGGCACCCACGGAGAGCACTCTTTCATCTGTGCTGAGCGGGTGTGCGCGCACTGGAGACTCGTGCCATGGACGTGCACTTCATGGATGGGTGGTGAAATCAGAGGAGCTTGCTCCTGATCTGCCGCTGCAGAATGCTCTGCTTGACATGTACTGCAGCTGCAGTGACATGGACTCTGCACGATGTGTATTTCAGAGGATTGAGATGCCTGACTTGGTTTCATGGAACACCATAATTGCTGGGTATTCAGGCATCGCGGATGGATGGAGCGCTATAGATGCCTTTGTTAAGCTCAAGGCTGTGTGTATCTCCGGTGAACAGCTTGCTCCTGATGAGTACACGTTTGCAGCTATAGTGTCTGCTACTGCTGCTTTACCGGCAGTGTTTAGTGGCAAGCCTCTTCACGCCCAAGTGATCAAGTGTGGGTTGGAGAGCAGCGTTTTTGTAGGGAATACACTGATCAATATGTACTTCATTAACGAGGAGCCAGGGTCTGCTCGGATTTTGTTTGATACACTTATGGTGAAAGATGTTATCATGTGGACCGAGATGGTTGCTGGCCACTCTGCACTAGGTGAGGGAGAATTGGCCCTGAAGTACTTTACTAGGATGCTAGAGGAGGGGCACATGGTCGATAGTTTCTCTCTTAGCAGTGCTTTGAACTCCACAGCAGATCTTGCAGGCCTTAAGCAAGGGGAAATGCTCCATGCTCAAGTATCAAAAAGTGGTTATGAAGGAAATATTTGTGTTTCTGGAAGCCTGGTTGACATGTATGCAAAAAATGGTGCTCTTGGATGTGCCTATTCAGTGTTTTGCTCCATACAGAAGCCTGATTTGAAGTGCTGGAATTCTATGATAGGAGGATATGGCAATCATGGGGATTCTGAAATGGCATTCAGATTATTTAATGATATGATTCGTGATGGGCTCCAACCTGATCATGTAACCTACATCTCCCTACTTTCTGCTTGTAGCCACAGCGGACTTGTCGAGAAAGGAAAATTTTATTGGTTTTGTATGATGACTGATGGCATCATACCAGGGTTCAAACACTATACGAGCATGGTGAGTTTGTTGAGTAGGGCAGGTTTATTGGACGAAGCAGTTGATTTGATTAATAAATCCCCTTCTGCCAAGAGGTGTCCTGAGCTATGGAGAATTCTGCTTAGCTCCTGTGTGTCATTTAAAGATTTGTCTGTTGGTGTTCATGCTGCTGAACAAGCTCTGGAGCAGGACCCAGATGATATCTCAACACATATACTTCTTTCAAACCTTTATGCCTCTGTCGGAAAATGGGAGGATGTTGCTGCGATTAGGAAAAAGATCAGAGGTCTGATGACTGAAAAGGAGCCTGGACTTAGCTGGATTGAGATTAAGAAAATGGTCCATGTATTTTCTGCAGACGATGAATGCCACTCCCACATAGATGATTGTCGTGATGAATTGCTTAGAATCAAGGGAAACATGCAACTGTTTGAAAGTTGTCAAAATGAATTAATGTCAAATGGCTAGGTTGCCATGAATTGATTTCAAGTAAATAGATATGGCATGCTTTGCTCCATCATACCAAGGAAGCTGATGTATGTAATAACATTTTTGAACATAAGAAATTAAAAAAAAATTACATATGAATACTCGACGGACCATGCAACTGTTTTGCTCAGTTACTCTTATAAGAGCATAATAAATAATTTAGAGCTCACATGACAAGTGATCGATGGAACCAGGTTCCAGCCAACAAGTGTTCAGGTTCGGTCAAGATGCTTTAATCATTATTTTTTATATTGCCTGATCTTGATGCTTAAATTTTTCTTATTGAGTTTATGTTTTAGCAAGCTCTTGTTGAGTTTACAGACCAAAGACTACAGTCAAGACATCTTAGGACATATGTTGAAAGGGGGATGCTCAAGGGTACCCTGTCTGAATCAATTCCTAAGTAACAATTCTTTTGTTATTGCCCAATTTTGACTTTTTTCGTTCATTTTACGCAGCATGATTCTGAAGTTTTGATTAAGTTCGTATAATATAACCAGATTGATTCATTTCCTCGCTATTTAATACTATGGTTTGCCTCTTCTCGTTTTGGATCAATGAATGTTTAATTCAGATATGAATTACTGATAATGGGGTGACTAGCATAGAAAAAGAATGTGGCTCTGCCAAGTGTCAACTGGCTCATCATAATTATCCATCATTATTCTTTTTGTACTATAAGTATCCATGGTTTTCTTCTCATTTTGCATAAGGTTATCTTACTTCTAAGAATTACAACTCTGAGGAAACACTATTAATGGACAATCTTCCATTAGAAAAACTAATTCCGCTAGTCTCTTCTGGTAGCACATGCATTGCTCATATCTATTTGAGAATAGGATGGTGGATATTGAAAGTGTGGTTGGCCACTGACGTCCAGCTATGCGACTAAAGAAAAGTCAATCCATCATGTTATTATATCTATGTATAGTATATTTGGGCAGTTAATATTCTAGAACTGTTTCCTTGACATTCATAGTTTGACTGCAGTTCTCACATGAATCTTGTGGAATTTGGTTGCTTATGTTCCCATTTTGTTATGTCTGCCTATGAATCACAGAAAATGGAAATATTTTTGTGTATTGTCTAGAATGCATTATATGCATGTGCTTGTTTTGGGTAAGTGCTGCCTTCCGCAGGTCACATCTCACCTTCTGATTTTTTGCTTCTTTTATCTAAGTTTTGTGGACATTTATACGACCGCTGACTTAGGAAAAGCTGATCTGATCTACTTGGGTGCCTTTTACTCTCCTTCTTGTTGCTACATCCAAATGGGCAACTTGAGGAAGCGCAATTTTATTGACAATTACACTGCTAAGTGATTTCTTAGCACGCATAAGCCCAAGCTGGTGACTTGTCGAGGACATTTAATAGCAGCTCAAAGAAGACAGAAGAGGGGTTAGACTTGATCTCTTCTTCTTCAGTTCTTATTTCTTCTTCTTCTTTTTAAAAACATTTTACATGGTGAGGTACTGCAGTTTCAATTTACGCGCAATTGCGTTATTACCCTATTACTAATCACCTGCAGAGAATTTTTTTCCCACCTACTTCGGTGCTCGTTCGCCAGTTCCTGTATTCTTCGTGTGGTCACCGGTCAACCATGATAAGTGGCCCCCACCTTTCTTCCTCATCGCGCCACCAGCGCTCAACTGACATTATCATTGCCTTTCCAGCGCCTCATCGGAGATGGGAGACTACCACCTTTTGCTCTACATCTTGATTACCTCAGTACTGCTCCACATCCATGGCGTTGGTGGCCAGTTTCGGAACCGGACTTGCGACCCCACTGACCTCGAGGCTCTCCTGGCTTTCTCTAATGGCTTGGAGAAGAAGGACGCCGGGCTTGTCGGTTGGGGTCCCGACAACACGTCCTGTTGTTCCTGGACCGGTGTGGCCTGCGATCTTGGGAGGGTGGTCGAGGTGGATCTCTTCAACAAGAGCCTTCATGGCATCATTTCCTCCTCCATTTCCTCCCTTGACAGCCTCGTGACACTGAACCTCTCCCGGAACTCACTCCACGGACAGGTGCCGATAGAACTCGGGCGGCTTGCGAGGCTGAGGGTGCTCGACCTCAGTGTGAACGGGCTCTCCGGCACCTTTGCTGCTAGCAACGACGGGTTCCTTGCGATCGAAGTGGTCAACATCGCCTCCAACAGCTTCACCGGGCCGCACCCTCTGTTCCCCGCCGCGGCGAACCTGACGGTTCTCGATATCTCCGGCAACGGCTTCACTGGTGGCGTCAACGCCTCCGCGCTCTGTGCTGCACCGGTCGAGGTTCTGCGGTTCTCGCAGAACGCGTTCTCCGGCGAGGTTCCCAGCGGTTTTGGCCTCTGCAAGGCGCTCGCCGAGCTCTCTCTCGACGGCAATGGCTTTACAGGCAATCTACCTAGCGACCTGTACAGGATGCCCAAGTTGAGGAAGCTCAGCTTACAGGACAATCAGCTCTCTGGCGACCTCAGCAACGCGCTCGGTAACCTCTCACAGCTTGTTCAGCTCGACTTGTCCAACAACAGGTTCACCGGCCCCATCCCGGATGTGTTTGGAGGTATGAGGAGTCTGGAGTCCATAAATTTGGTCACAAATCGGTTCACTGGTGAATTGCCTTCTTCCCTGTCGAGGTGCCCAACGCTGAGGGTAATCAGTCTAAGGAACAACTCGCTGTCTGGTTCAATTGCTATTGACTTCACATTGCTGCCAAGGCTGAACACTTTTGATGTTGGAAGCAACAATTTGACTGGTGCTGTGCCTTCTGGCTTGGCGTGGAGCACCGAGTTGAGGACAGTGAACCTTGGAAGGAACAGTCTTGTGGGGCAGTTACCAGAGAGCTTCAAGGATTTGAGGTCCCTGTCGTACCTCTCACTAACAGGGAATGGCTTCACCAATCTGTCACGGACATTACAAGTCTTGCAGCACCTACCGAACCTGACGAGATTGGTGCTCACCAGGAATTTCCGTGGTGGTGAGACAATACCAGTAGATGGCATCAATGGGTTCAAGCGCATCCAGGTTCTTGTCCTTGCAAACTGTTTACTCTCCGGCAGAATTCCGCCTTGGATGCAGAACTTAGAGAGCCTTAACGTGCTGGACATTTCATGGAACAAGTTGAATGGGAATATCCCGCCCTGGTTAGGGAGCCTGAATAATCTGTTCTACATCGACCTGTCGAACAATTCGTTCACCGGAGAGCTTCCTGAGAGCTTTACGCAGATGAAGAGTTTGATGTCAATTAGTGGTTCAAGTAAGCATTCTTCAACAGAGGACTTCCCATTATTCATCAAGAAAAATTCAACTGCCAGCGGATTAAAGTACAACCAATTCAGCAGTTTCCCACCATCACTGATACTCTCAAACAATTTCCTTGTTGGACCAGTGTTATCAGGCTTTGGACATCTTGTGAAGCTTCACGTGCTGGACTTGAGCTGGAATAACCTCTCGGGGCCAATTCCAGATGAGTTGTCTAAAATGTCGAGCTTGGAAATACTGAATTTAGCCCACAATGATCTTAGCGGTAGCATACCTTTATCATTAACGAAGCTGAATTTTCTCTCCAAGTTTGATATCTCCTACAACAATTTGGTTGGAGAGGTCCCAACAGGGGGGCAATTCGACACATTCACAAACGACGACTTTGTGGGAAATTCTGGCCTCTGCCTTCATCCGTCCTGCTATGAGCAAGCTGTTGTCGAGGAGAGTCATGACACTAATACTGCATTAAGTATGTACGTCATGATAGAAGTAGGATTTGTATTTGGGCTCCTTATGGTTTGGTGTATGCTGTTTTTCGCAAGTGCTTGGAGAGCTGCTTATTTTTGGATGGTTGATAGGTTCTTTGATACTGCGTGGGTCCTGACAGTTGTAAATGTTGACAATATAAGAAGAAAGGGGAATGAAGTTCATCCTTGAAGAACGTCTGGTTGGTTCTTCTCTGCACTATCTTGGGCACTTGTGTACCAATTTTTTACTATGTGGAATTGCTGGATTTGGTAGATACGTGTGGTCCGATGCTTAGGATCTCCCATTTGACTCTTGGTGTAAGCTCCGAATGAATGTCGGCCATGCCTTGAGAGTTCAAAGAGGCTGTATTAAACTTTATGCATAGCAGTCACTTAGAGTTCATACAGTTCATTAGTACTACTGCTTTGGTAAAGAAAAAAAAAAAGAACTCCTCTCCTAGCTCAGTTCTCACGACGAACTAGTAGTACTTTGCCTGTATAAATAGAAAAATAGTATGAACATATTTTGTCTTTTTTGTGAGATATATTTTATATTTTGTCTTGATAATTACTTCATCTGGTTTTAAATTATTATTATTACAATTCTCGTGTAAAATTTGACTAAAGTTGTTGTCCTAATGCCAATACTTAAACAATGAAGGTACTACGTTTGTTATGTTTTAGACAGTAGAAGCCGATGGTAACTTTAGAGCTCCATGTCCATCAAATTGTTGCTTTTCAAGCTTTATATACCAATTCGGGGTAACCCATTCGTTGCCTAGGCACCTATTGGTTGTACTTCCTCCGTTCACAAATATAAGCATTTGAAATTATTTATTAGGTTCATTGAACATTTATGAATCAGACATGATATATGTCTAGATTCATAGAATGTATAATGAATCTAGACATTTTTAAAAGGCTTCAAATGCTTATATTTACGGACGGAAGAAGTAACCTCGACTGCTACAAAGTAGTACAGTGCTATGAAGACTCGAGAAATGTTCACTGCTCCACGGTATGGAGATTGACGCTTGTGATTACAGAAGAGGCGCCCCACTACTACTAAAGGCCATGTACAATGCAGAGGTGCTTATCTAGCTACTTAAGGAGAGAGACAAGTGCCACATATGCAAGTATTTAGCTAAGAGCCCTTCACCTACAATGCAAAATTTAAATTAGGGTGCTTAGATAGCTAAGAGCCTATTATTGCTACAATGCATGGTTGCTACGAACATAATTTTTTGCAACCACTTTATGAACTGGGACGAGGAAAACAAATGTATTTTTGTTATGGTAATAAATTGATGAGTAAACTATAATATGTTACAAGATTAATAAAATTGAATCATTAAATAAAATATTTGGTATAGATTCCACTGGTTGGTAATAATAAATAAAGTAAATAGTGCAAATGTCCTGCCTTAGCTAGTGTACTTACGTGTATATATAGAGCAAATCGAAAATCTTTTGAGATGGCAAGTAACTCAGTAAATTCTAGTTAGAACTGATAAATAATTGTTTGTTGAGTGAGCGCCCGCAGGCAAGGATCAAGCGGAGAGCGCTACAAGCGCCGAACGCCTCGGCGGGCATCGCTGCCTCTCCGAAGCTTCCGCGCAAGTCCAACTTGACATGCCACCGCTACTGAAACGGCCTGGATCACATGCGGGCGCCCATCCACGGTGGAGCGTTGTACATGGCCTGGTGCCTGTCTGTACTTTCATTCAGAATTAATTAGCACATACGGGCATGCTAGAGCGGTTGTGGTTAATGTTAACTAACCCACATGTTGTTAACGCTTTAATTAGTGCGATTCCAGGGACGCAGCCAGCAGATCAAACAAGCTACGCAGTTAAGCAGGAGAACGTGCACCGTGTCGAGGTTGGACTTGATCGCAACAGGCCACCCCACAGACGCAGACAGTGTAGTTGTATTCGGCTGTCTCTGTGGGCTGCGGCGGCCGACGCCTTCGCCGAAATTTTTGGGTTACACATGATCCAAACATGCGTCAAGACGCTGTACTTGAAGCAAGCGTCCATGCATCGTCGCAGCCAGCAGTCTTGGGTCCTGTTACCTGCAGAGAAAAGCCAAAACGGCGCCGACCCGTGAGCGTGAGCCGTGAGTGGAGTACCGGTTCGATAATTCTCAGTCAGTCAGAAATGTAATGCAATTAGGTCCCACTTGTGTACCGGGGCAAAAGTTACCAGCTGGGTTTCCTATACTTTTAAAAAACCCTTGAACGAAAGATGAGTAGTACTCGTAGCAGTAGCTTGGTGATTTCAGCACGTGGAATAATACTGAAAGAAAATGCGTAGGTAATGCTGCTAATCGAAAACCGTGCAGCCCTGGTCCAGACCACGTATTGTGGCGACGGCAGGACAAAAGAACACCAGGCTGGCCGCCGATCTGAACATGGAAACGGCGTTTTTTAAGAAGAGAACCAGGGAAGGAAGCACAAGCACGCGAGCCGCCAAGGTTCTCCAAGGCACGGTTGGCATGGCTAACCACTCCCACGGTCACGGTCATGCACAAATGACACGCCATGTGATTGACTAGTAGAATTATTTGTCCGCGCTCCACTCCAGCGGTCTCCGCTTTGCAACACGCCAATCGTCTACTGTTAACGGTGAAGGAAGGGAAGGAGGAGGCGCCGGTGGGTCGACACACCACACAGCTTGATTGGCTGGCGGTCGGAGCCGAGGAGGGACCCCGACGCCGTTTCTGGAGGTCGGTTGGTGGGGCGCCGCCGATGAGCTCGCCGAGTCGCGACCGTGATTGAACTGAATTGAATTGAACTAATCTCTCTCCAGCTTTACTTGGACCGGTACTGTTTGTTGTGTCCACTCCACTGTGATCGGCTGCTCTGCTCTGCTGCACGACGCCCAGCCATCCACCATCTCTCTCTCTCTCTCTCAGACTCTCGCTCACGTCACGTCCAATCCACAGCAAAAGATTCCGACGATGGTCGCCCGGCCCACGTCAAAACCGCACAAAACTTCGCGTCAGAAAGATCAAAGGAACGCGGCGGCCGTTTCCCGTTGAGCGGAGGAGCGGAAGGCTGGAGCCACCAACCAGAACGACAACCCCGTGGCGCCCCCCTCCAGGGGCGTCTGGGTCTGGCTGACCGTTGCAAAATGCAAATGCGGCAAGGCGGTAGCGCCCGCGGGCCCGGGAGTCTCCTCGGCGACGACACGCACGCAGCCAAACACCGCCACGCGCGACCCCGGTCTCACTCGCTTACTGACCGCCTCGGTCGCCGCGTCCGTCCTGCACTGCACTGCACCTCCTCGATCCGCATGGGTTCGTTGCCTTATTTCCTGCTGCACCCCGCCCATGCGCCGTTGCCGCCCTCGTCGTCCGCGTCCGTCCAGCGAACCGCGCGGATCCGGTCCATGGAACTCGTCCGCGCCGGACCGGGGCCAAACCAAAGCGCAACGCAACGGCTCGTGAGCGAGCTAAACCAAACCGCTCCCTGCTTCCTTCCTTCCCTTCCCCTGCCGCTCTACCACTCTTCTTCTTCGTCTGTTCGTTCCGCCTCCCAACTCCCGACTCCGCTACTCCTTCCGAAAAGTCCATCGATAAAACCGCGCGCCGTTGGATCAAGAGGAAGAACCGCTCAGTCCTTCCTTGGCCGACTCAAGTGGAAGGAGTCCTCTCTTCCCCAGCATTAGCTCCACCTCCACGGCCTGTTCCTCATCCCCTCATTCCTCCTCCTCATCGTCCTCACGACGCGCCGCCCCGCCGGGCTGGAGATCCGTCCGCGCTTCCATTGATTGACTTCATCCGTCGTTCTCGGTAAGGAAGCAGCCCAATATTCTGTTTGTATATGGATTCTTGGTTTCGTTCTACCTAGTCTAGTGGCGTCTCTTTCCTGCTACCACTCAAATCCACACCAGGTTTTTTCATACTGCAGTCCATCTGCTTTGTTGCAGATTGTCAATTGCTTTGCTGCGTGGTAATAATCAGTTTATTTTTATTTTTTTGCTATTTTGGTAGTAAAAGAGTGTCGTCGTTGGTTAACTTCGGGGCCTACTTCGTCAGGTTTGGAAACTAAGAGGACTGCTGCTTACTAGTAGGATTAGCACTGCTGTTTTCTAAATTCTCATTGCTGGCAATGTAAAAGGACTAGCACTGGCTGGCGGTTGCAAAGAAAACACTGAGTACTATCTTCCAAAAACAAAAGAACAAGCATGTTGCCAGATTTTTTTTTTGACCTTTTTACCATAGTTCAGCCATAGCACTGGCCCGTTGCAGAATTATTACATGTCGTCCTCTGGGTTTTAATTTTATCATGAAAAGCGCCGTCTATGCTCGTTTCATTGTATATACGGTGTCGTGAATGGTCTGAAAGCTAGTACGTACAATATTTAGACCCTACCTGCTGGCTATCTGCGGAGCATATAATAAGACACCTTCAGTTTCATTCATTGATTACTTGCTTCCTTTTTCTGGTTGTAGTTGTGGTGCACGCATTGTTTCGATTCATTATTATATGTGGGGTAACACGTATTGTGGAGGAGAAGGTTTGGTGCAACATTAGTGCTGAACGCGGCCAAAAAACGGGCCAGTTTTCTAAAAAGCTTATTCTAGAAAGATAAAAGACCTGATAATAAGTTTTGGTTTATCATGAAGCTGGTGGATTGTAAATCATTAAGAGAAATCATGATTTCTAGTACCATTTACCGGATGTTTTAATTTAAATTTGTACTGTTGTGATTTGCCAATAATGATTGTTAGTCAGTGGAAACTGTCCTGATAGCGTTAGGTCAAGAACATTAGTGCTCTCTATTTAGTGCATTATTAGATGATACATACAGTGGCGCATTATGATATGGCTAGTGCTGTTACTTGCTCGTCGGCGAATTGATCATAGCTTTGTAACAGAGCCAGATCACTAGCATGGACAGAACTGCCAATGTGGTGCTGGATATTGAAGGTCTGCCTCAACCCCCTGATAAATGCTGCTCTGGAAGTCCAAAAGTGACGGTATGTCCTCTTAACACACACACACAAAAGAAAAAAGATAAAGGGCTGTGAGTTTGAGTTTTTTGAGCCCTCATTTCTCACTTGCAGAGGGCCCTATCGCGCAAGGGTTCAAATCGCCTGGAGAGGAGGGGCAGTGAGGAGCAGGAGCAGGAGGATTTCGGGAAAAAGCTAATCATCAAAGGTAAAAAACCGCTGCTTCTTCTTTACTTCATGTTTTTTGCTGATGCTCATTAATTAACTAAAGGACTGAAAGTAAGGTATACCTTACTGAATTTCCCTGTATCAATGAGAAAATTTCATCGTCATTTACCTGCTGATACTCAAAACAAGTTAGTCTGTGATTCTTTGCAGTTGTGCCCTCTCAATTGGAGCAACCCCTGGTTCAGAACAAGACCCTGGCTGCTCCACATTGTGTTCCCTCCACACCTATTTTTATTGATTCTGGAGAAGGAAGGAACAAAAGATTTAATCGACTGATATCTATCAACCCTCGAAGAATCCTCCTCTTGTTTGCAACACTGTAAGAGAATTTCTGGTTAAGTGTCGTAAAAGATTCTTATTCCATGATCTGAGATTAGCCACATAAGTAGCATGCAGTTATGAGTATTCTATTTCATGGTCAGAATAACAATACAATTGATATACTAAACTTGCAGCGTTATGCATATGACATGACTCTAATATGCTTCTCCAGCTTTCTGTATGTGTACATCAATTGCGCTTGATGAGTGGTTTCGGTTTTCGTGTTGTTAGTTACCATTGCAGTCTGACACTATACATATCGTTCTGGAGTTAGTGCATATCTGTGATGACATAACCTTTCATATAGATTAAACCCCCACCACCCCATCAGCAGTACTGTACATAGATTGATGAAAGCTGTTGTATTGCAGTTTTTTTATATATATTTGACAATATCAACCTCTGACCGGATATTGTATTTTGCAACAGGTCAAGCGTGGGAACGACAATACTGATATATTTCACGCTTGCGATCAACAGCAAAGCAGAAGCGTAGTCGCGGCAAGGCATCCTTACAACGGCGGCAGCAGTACATTCCAAGCTAGAGTTTTTTCAGTTTGTTTGATCTTGTGGGGGGAGAAGGGCAGAGCAGCCATTTATGGTGGTGGCCAGACTCTTATCTCTCTGATAAGCTGCTGGAAGAATGCTCGTTGTTCCTTCACACTCCCTTTGCCTCCCGAAATTTCCTTTTTCATCTGTATGTATAATCTGTTGTTGTGACTTTTGATGTGAGCCTGTGGAGTGTGGAGATAGAAAGGGCCATAAATGATATGATGCTGACTGGATGAGCCTGTGTGCTGCACTGATATTGATCTAGGGCGCGTGATCCCTTCTTCTGCCATGTGCCCAGCTGTAAAAGCCCTCCTGACCCCTGAGACGCATAACTGTGCATTCTGGAGTTGCCTCGTGATCCTTCTGTGCTGCCTTCCAGCACGACCTATTCGGTGATGTTTGGATACCTGGAAATTAGAGGTGGGTTAGAAAACGAGGGAGGGAGGTTGTCATTTTCAATGTTTGGAGAATGGGATAGGGAAATGAAGATAGTTTGGGCTAGGAAAATGGTTGTCACATTTCTTATAGATCTCAACCCATGGAAGGGGGTGGGTTATCACCAGGAAATGAGATCAAAAAAAGTAAGCAACATACATGACATTGTTATTTTCCCATTATAATATGAAATATCCAAACATGTCAAATGGATTTAGACTTCATATCCCTATCCTCAACCTACTATACATTTCTCATCTTATTTCAACATCCCCAACCCACAAACTATCCAAACAGCACCTTCACGTTCACTGCGCATTGCCTTGTGGTGGGTTGTTAGTGGGGACTGGTCACGGTTCATGTGCGAGGTCGTCACCAGGCCGGGGCACGGTCAAAGCCGTGAGAGCCAGCCAGCCCATGAAACTCGTTTCTCAGCCCATCCGAACCCAGCTAGAGCCCGCAAAGTAAATCCCAGCGATAGACACGCGCTCCGCCAGGCGCCGTCACGCGCCGCGGCAAGCACAGCGCCTCCTCCCCGTCGGCGAGTTCTGCGCTTCTGCTCCAAGAAACCGAAATTCTCCACGCAATAATTTTTTCCCCATTCGGCCGTCGTCCTTATCAGTACCCCACCTGCCACCGCTCCGCCATCACTTCCTGGCACTCCGCTACTACCACTGTCGCCTCATTGGAGTCTCGCTGCCCAAGCACAACAGCACAACCAACTGTTGTGTCACGCCTACAGTATCCCGCCGCGCCGCCTTGCTCCACGGGTCGAAAGCTAGGACGCCAAACCCTAGAATCCTCGGCACCCCGGACCCGACGCGGCCGTAGAAGCAGTGGAGGCGTGAGAGAGGGAGCTACCGTTGGTTTTGGTGCAACCCTCGTGACCTTCTCCCGCTTCTACCTTGCAGTGCCGCTTGCGGTGGGGTTCCCGGAGAGCCCCAAACTCCCGTCCTAGGCACCCTGTTCTTTGATCTCTGGTTCGTCCTTGCAGTCTGTAGCTGCCATCACCGCCTTTCCATTTTTTAATCTTATTGCAGCGTAGTACATTGTAGGGATCGGTTTTTTTTTCCCTGTTTCTCGAGCCTTGGGTGGACGAACTTATTTTGTGTTGCTTTCTTTGCTTGCTTTGAAATTGTCAGTTTGAAATTGCTCGAACTGTGTAGCGTTAGCATTCGGATCTGATTGTCCATTTGTGGGGATAGATTGATAGTTGTTGGCATTTAGCAATTTCTCAGGAGTTTCTGTGCTGTTTGATACTTCAACTCTGAAAAACTGTTTCATGGACAATTTTTTCCCTCAATGGCAATATACTTGTTTTTAGAAGAACCACGGCATATTTCTTTCTTTCTGAGTTTGATATCTTACACTGTGCTGCTATGGATGTTTCATGTTTGGTCTGGACAATATTCCACTGGTTGAGTGTATCTTACCTGTGTAGTATCATTTCGTCAGATTGTTTTTATGCATGGTTGGTATTGTAAACTATTAGAGAGAGATTTTTTTTTTTGGGCCGCAAGCAGTTGTGTCGGTTTACGCGGGGAAATGAAATGGCATGCATTTGTATCATTTAAAACTTACGGAATTGGGCTCACGAGTATTCCATACTGGCGGTTATAGTGAAGGGGTTTCTTTCTAATGCCGACAGCCGAGTACTCTGTCATTTCGGTTTCTATTGATTTCGCGGATACTTGTCGTTTCTGCATGTTACTTCTATTAATTGCTTTCTTTTGTCACATTTTCCACTTGATGAGTTGACAACTCATAATGCGAGCTATTTTTTTTGTATTGTGAATGCTCGGTGCTTTTTAATTAATTTTTGGCCTATGTTGAACATGGAAAATGATCTGTTTGGCCATAAGTTGTCATAGGGTCATGCATTGCTATAATCTGAAACTTTTAAATATGAATTAATATAGAAGAAGAAAGGATGAGTCAGGAATATGGGGCTGTATGGTTGGTTCCTTCGCCTGGGTGCAGCGGCGAAGCTAGCAGCACAACAACCCGAGTGCCACTTAGCCTTGGTGGTGCACATGTTTAGACTTCGGTGGTGCACACATGCTGAATATTTGATGCTAATCACTGAGTTTTGTTTTTCATCCTGGTACCATGGCACTCGGGAGTTAGGACAGTGTATGTAGCTTCGCCCATGCCTGGGTGCCGATTTTGTCCCCAGGCGTGATGCTGCCTGCCTCAGGTGCCTTTCCCAGGGCTGCATCCATAGTTCCATACAGGCCCCACGTGATCTTAAAACTAAGGAAAAGTATTCCTTTTTTGTATGTTCACAAATATTTGCCCCATGAGATTTTCATATGAGAAATTGCTCAGATCAAAATGCCATGTTTTGTTATTTATAAAATAAATACTAAGAGCAGTAAGTGATATTTGTGCTCTATGTACCAGACGCCTAAAAGTGACTAGGAGAAGATAAGGTGTACTATTTTTCAAACATTATATTTAGTCTCAGTTCTTTATATTCCTATTTCTAAGTCACAACTATTAAAAATGAAGAATATCCTCATAAATTAGATTAGATAAAGGGTTACTTGAAAAAACCTTAATTATGTTTTCTATTGGAGAGTAAGATATTCATTCATTACTTGTACAGGGTCTACAACTGAGTCCAAAATGAAGGGACCTTTTTAAGTCTTTTATAGGGTTTTGTTTTCTTTTCCCTCCCCATTTATTCTGGTGGTAAACTGGGAATAAAGCCATGGCATCACCACAAGAATCCTATTTCTAACTCACAACTATTAAAATGAAGAATATCCTCATAAATTAGATTAGATAAAGGGTTACTTGAAAAAACCTTAATTATGTTTTCTATTGGAGAGTAAGATATTCATTCATTACTTGTACAGGGTCTACAACTGAGTCCAAAATGAAGGGACCTTTTTAAGTCTTTTATAGGGTTTTGTTTTCTTTTCCCTCCCCATTTATTCTGGTGGTAAACTGGGAATAAAGCCATGGCATCACCACAAGAATCCAGCTCACTGTGCCTGAAGCGCAAGATTGGGGATGATTGTCTATTGAAAGAATGCAAATCTCGCCGTGTTGAAGCCAAAAATGGGCCTTCATTTGATTCATCTGCTGAGCGCTACCATTGCCGTGCCTGTCCAAACCTTGCCAATGATTGTATCAATTTCCTAAAGAGTGGAGTGCCTAGGCGCATCATGTATTACAAAAAAGGTTCTTGGCACAATTTTCCTGAACGAACAATGAAATCCCTCATTGATGAATTCAAAGGCAATAAATCAAGTGTTGTGGTTGTGATGGACAATGAACCTCTTCTTGTTGATTTCTTGTCAATGACCTTGGTCAACCTAAAAACCAGAAATCAGCTATCTGTAGCATGGTTTGACGAGACTGGCAAGCCTTTCTTTCCGTCTATGTTCTTTGATGAGGAAGCTGGTTATGCAGTCAAAGGGAATGCTGTTAAGATTGAATCTGCACAGCAAGTAATGTTGGATAAAATTGCAAGTTCTCCACTTGAAGTGGTCAAGCAAAATGTCATAGAGTCTCGCAATGCAGATATCTTACGCAAGAAAATCACACATGTGAAAAGGGGCAGCAAAGACTTTCAATTTGTCCAGGACCTCTTCCTCTCTGGTATGGGTTCATTTGCAAGCCAAGAGAATCTACTTCATGTCTACGGCTACTCTCCAAATGATACAACTGGACAGTGTAGACTTGACGATTTTGAACGGCAGATGAGGATAACCAAAGAAGAGCGTGGTGATGCAAATGTAAGATATGGATGGTTAGGGTGCAAGAAGGATGACATAGTCAGGATTCTTATTGATGGTTTGGATGCCACTGGCAAACCTCTTGAGAAGTCAGGTTTAAATGCTGGTGTTTATCTATCTCCAGAAAACCGAGCATTTACCAGGTGCATTTTCTGAAATCTGGTGTGATGACTACTCAATTTTGTAATTTTTAGTATATTACATCACATTCTTTTATTTTTTTACCAGTGTTGGCCATTGTGATGATGACGAAAAAGGAGTGCAGTATATGTTGCTGTGCCATGTGATATTAGGCAACATGGAAGCTATTGAGTTTGGATCACAAGAGTCTTTTCCAAGCAGCAAGATGTATGATTCTGGTGTCGATGATTGCTTAAACCCGAAATGTTATGTGATGTGGCCATCGCATTTAAGCACTCACATCCGATTAGAATATCTTATTAGTTTCAAGCTTGCCCCAAAATACCGAAGTAAGATTATAAATAGAAGTAAGACCTTTATCATGTCATATTGATGTAAGTAGAGTGAATCATATTTCTGCTACACTTATTTTCAGATTATTTGCTTGGCTTGAAAGGTTTATGGTTTCACTCTTCAGCAAAGCAAGTTGCAGTAGATACTACTCTTAAACCTGTGAGTCAACATGAATCTTTTTTTGTTTATTGTTCCAATGGTGATGTGTTTGCACAATGGGAGAACCAGAGCTTAATCTTATAGAGAAACAGAAATACTGTCCAGTGATCCCTTTATCTTCTTCTTTACAACTGTAGAGTTTTAACATTAGCTTGTAGTAGTATTCCTCTAATCTACCAGATCATTATGTATGCAGCTAATGTGTCAAACAGGTCAAGGACCAACTACCCCATGGGTATCAGTTGAAGTTTTGTTTGGAGCAATTCAAGACAAAATATCACCAGTGGCAAGGGAGCTGCTCTTCCATCATTATGAGGAGCTGAAGGTAACAATCTAATTAAAGTATTAAACAAGGAGTATTATGTCTTTTGTTATGTCTGTTGGTCATTGAAAGTTTTTATTTTTGCTATTTATCAGGGTAGTAAAATAACTCGTGAAGAGATGGTGAAGAAACTGATGATAATTGTTGGGGAGAAAATGCTTCTGGAAGCCCTGAGGGACCTTCAGCAATGTGTAAGTCTCTACTAGCTGTATGCATGCTCTGTGTTTCACGCTGAAACTAACAAAGATTGCATCTATCATCATGCTTATATATAGTATAAAATCCAGTCATTCAGTTATTCCTATTTGACTTGCATTTCTGGAATAGCATGGATATAGACATCTATGAACTTTCACAAGCATATGATTTCTTATAGAATGATTATGTAAATCTAAAGGAAAGTGTTCTGATTATTTTTTATTTAATCTTTTGTTTGCAATTTATTGTATTAAACTATCAAACAACACAATGTCTCTTGAGAGTATAGGGAAATCATTATGATATTTCTTTGTTCTTCTGTTGAGGTGTAGGCCTCTGGCTTTTTTTTTTTTTTCTTTTTTGCTCTCACCAGTCATTTGTACTACCTTCTTTATTGATAATTATGGCTGTGCCACTTTTTTTTGTTGGATTTTCTTGCAGCCCTCATTATGGTACAAGCCTTCTGTTGAAGCATCTAGGGATTCAACAAGGACAACAACAGAGCAGCTTTCCTCGGATAAGGCAGGCAATGACTGTTTAATGACTCCTACCGCTAACTGTGGTGATGATTCCCACCAGGAGTTTCTTTCGTTGGGTATTGCATCACAAAGCCCTATGCTTCACTCAGTAAAAGATTCAGACGTTGTAAAGCCAGTTCCTGTATCACCAGTCCGTGCACCCAGTAAGGCTCTCTGTACTACCAGCGTTACTAGAGTCCCGTTCATTACTTGTGATAGCTTTAGACTGATTATTGCCTACCAAATGATGATCGGCAAGGCTGTCATTTCTTTAAAGGACATGGAAATTTACCATTGATAAGCACATCTGGCTGTGATGCTTTATCACTGAGTATGATGCCGAAAGGCCATGATCCTCCAGCATCAAGTAAAGCGCCAAAGTGCTATGAATATTCAACAGCTGTCAGGATGCCACAAAGCTATAACCATGAAGCTGAGGATGGAGCATCCAAGGTTCATAGTGCTCCCACATCAAGTACGGTACCGCAAATCTCGTTATGGAATACAGTGCCTAACATTTCGTCGTTTTGTTTTGCTTTCACTGACACTTCATGAATTTTCCCCCTGAAAATCACAGGAGCGGTGGAGGTGGAGCCGGATGACCAGGCTGCATCCTGCGGTTCGCAGAATAAACCGCCTGTGCCAGTCCATGCAAACAGCCATGTCATCCGGGCAGCTGATATCTTGGTCGCCCTGTCAACTCCGCGAGAGAAGTGCGAGCGTTAATAGGTCAGCAGTACATGTGATGTTACCGTGTCCGTGTTCAGAAGCATAGGATGGTTAAACTGCTGGGATCGAGTAGTGATCTCGTAGGTGACATGGCACCCTATCGACTTTTGTTCTGAACATAAAATCCTTTTTTTTTTCTATCCGATGTAGTAAAACTAAAGCCATTGCTATCAGTATTGCTTCCGTGCGTATAGATGGCTTTTGTATCCTGTGTTAGGCCCTCTTTGGCAGAGCTTCATGGAGCTGATTCTCAAAGAATCTGGAGAGCTCTGCCAAACGTTGTGTTGTAAGAGAAGTGATTTTTGGTTGATTCAGTAAAGTGATTCTTTAAAATGAACTAAGGGGCTGAGAGTTGAAAAAGTAGTTTCTCTTGATTCTGTTGCCTGTCCTGATTATGAGAGTATATTATACAGAATCAATTTGAGTCACAGAATCATTTCTGATTATGAAAATCATTCTCATTGAGAATCACTAACTTCTGATTATGAAAATCATTCTCATTGAGAATCACTAACTGAGAATCTCTGTCAAAGGGGCACTAAGTTTGCTCGTGTTGTGGCCATGGGTGGCTGTGAGTTGTTTGCAGGATCTTTGTGGAAACAAGCTATGGCACCATGGTGAGTTTCTGCACAGATGGGCCGCAAGTTCTGATTTCCGGCCCATGGATTTGTTCGTCTGGTGCATGTGTTAAATGGGCTGTGCTACATGGAGTTGTTTTGTTTTGATGGCCCGACACGTTGGCGCTCGCTCTCTCTCTCTCTCTCTCTCTCTCTCTCTCTCTCTCTCTCTCTCTCTCTCTCTCTCTCTCTCTCTCTCTCTCTTTTCTTCCTTGATGAGGAGTGCTAACGAGTACAACACTGCTCGCTGATGGATGGCTCAGCCTAATCTGAAGAAATTGAACGCCCTAAGCCTACCAAGATCGTGCGGCTGTCGTCCATGGAAGCATGCATGGGGGACGAATACCGTGGCCTCTCGCTGCTTGCCACCTCATGAATCATGAATGACTTACACTACACAAGAAAGGCAGGTCTGTTAGTAGGCTATCAGTGATTCCTGGTTGCACGCGTGGCACTTGAGATGTCTCTCGATGGAGCAACGCTGCACGGCTAGAGCCTGGTGAAATGATCGGACAACGACTTTACTCGTTCACCACTTGCGAGGATAAACACGCAATTAACCCCCACTTTGGACAAGTGATCAATCTCGCCATTTTGGCCTCGACTCGGTTAACAAGCACTTGATTACCTCCACTAACGAAACGTCTATTAGTAATGCAAGTTGTTCTCACCCGGCTCCGAGCCGTTGAATTTGGGCTAGTTGGACGGTGAAAGTTTGAGAGAGAGTTGTGGAAAAATATCTGAGAATAAGAGAGCACGATCATATGTATCATGACAGAAAGACCTGCTTCTTTGTTTTGAGGGAATCGTGAGTGAAATGGGAATATATAACGTCCTATTTATTCTGTATATAAAGAAGAGGAAATATATTCCAACAAGATAGCGTAGAGCTCATGATATATGCGAACCCCTTCCAGTAGAATGAAGAATCGAACTGGAGTGTTATATATTTGTCTCTTTCCAGGTCCGAAAGTCGCAGCAACAAGAACACAAGGATTGGCGGGAAAAGGAACGTGTGTGGGACGACGACCGGCCGTCCTAACGAACCTTTTTCTTTTTTGGGGGAAATGGTTGATCAATGAAATCGAACGGTCTGTGCTCAACGGCGTAGAGGAGCCAACTCGTCAACTTAAGTTAAATTGGCCGCCGCCGTAGTATATGTTAAAAGAAGATCTAGAAAAATAAAAAACAAGAGAGACAAAGTTAATTTGTTGCATCTTATTCCCTTGATCGTAGTACTATCTCCTCTCTCTTTTTTTTTTTTGGAGATGACCTTGTAGGAGTACTATCTAGGCAGGCGGTCTCCTGACTGGGCAGGTCAAATCCGTGGGGGGCCCGGTCACGAATAGGTTTTAGTAGTCAACAAACCTCGTGATGAAGTGGATTAGCACTCAACAAAGAAGGCCGCTTTGCAGAAAGTTGAAAGCCCGACAGTTAACTGCCTGCTGCCTGTAGGGGGTTAGTAGTAGCTAGGCGGTGTGGTACGTGATGGAGGCGTCATCATCTTTCGTTTCATTTCTACTGGATTCGATCATATCAAACCGGCAAATTCTAGCAGACTCGGCGTCCAAATAATAGAGATGTTAAGTTGGAACCTAGTACAGTATTTTTCCGTGTGTGTTCTGTGAGGCTAATTGTATTCTGTCATGAGATCGAGAGAATACCTGTTTATATATGGAAGAAACTAGCATACGGAAGTTCAAAATCCAACTTAATCTGCATGCAGTTGGACAGCGACTGAAGAAATTTTTAAGCTGGTGGTCGGGTGAGTCCATCGACGACTTGTGCACACACGGATGAGCAGATTAGATTACGAAGCACTTTCTACTACTAGTACCTACATAGCCAACCAATCTTTCCTTTCCCGTCGCGGCTCCCTGTGTCTTAAAGCCCGTCGCTCGCGACGCTGACTAATTAAAACCACGCTGCCTGAAGCGTGTGTACGGTTCCGTTTGTCCAAGTGCATGGATTGGTTCATCATGTCATGTTCGTCTCGATCTCAATGCATGTGTGCGTGGCTGGTGCCCAAACCAGACATTCCACGTGCGCCTGCATGTTTTTCTGCTTCTGAAAAATACGCGTCCGTATGTGTTGACCTCGAGAAATGCAACATCCACATTATCTCTCCATGCACGCAATATAATGCAACGTCTGATCTTGTTGTGTTCAGACTTCAAAATCTCAGCTCTCGACACCGTCTCATCATGCATGTTATGCTAGTACTAGCTTCTTCTAGTAGTACTACTACCAGGAGGTGAAATTAATTCAAGGCTCTCTCTAGAACTTTTTTTCTGTTTAACTTCTCCGACTAAGAATCCAAGTATTTCTTTCTTTTTAGCTGATAATGAATCAACGGTGAAGAGAGACAAAGGACAGAAACACACTCGTTTCTCTGAGCTTATTATTCCTACATCTGTTGATCTTTGTAGTATTATTTTCATTCGATGGGAACACAGGACGAATTATAGGTTGCTCTAGTGTAAACTGAACCGTCTGGTTCCAGTTTGGCATTCAGTGGACGTGTACCTAACATAGTCGTCATAAGTATTCTAACTGATCCACAACCGCTTCTTCAGTTCAGTGTGCCCTCCTCACCCTCAGGCCTGCAGCCTTCTGGAAACAAAAGGCTATCGCTCAGATCAGCACATGCACACGCATGTGCATATAGGGATCCACACTCCATGGATCGCCGGATTTATCAAGACCCTGAAATGCCTGCGTTTCTTAATTAGGAGAGTTAGGCTTTTGAATACAGTAGTTTAGGCAAAGCTTAAACACAGCCTCAAAGTCATCTTTGTAACCAATGTTTTAACAAATGCAGTACTCCAGTTTTCTTTCTAGTTCGCAGATCATCCAAAAACCTGGACTCCTGTGCATCCACACGATCTGAAGTTGACCACACCGAAGTTTCAGGCCCCATTTGCATCAGGCGGCTGCTTCCTCCCATTTTTCCTTATCATCGTATATATATTAATAATATTACATTACTGTATTGTTTTTTCAGTAACCGTGTATCCGGGGCACGCAACCGATGCTCTGTTAAACGGCGACTGACTCAGTGTCCGAGACTTTGACCTAGCGACGTTAGTTAACGAACTTGCAACGACTCGGCACACTTCACAGGACGTACTAGTACTAGTAAAAGTCGCCGCAGAAAGCTGGAGAAACATGCTTGACACCGAAGCAAACAAGCAAGCAGAGCCTTCCTAGATTCGCGTCGCTAACCACATGTCCCTTTCTCTGCCAGAGAGTCAAACACATCTGCGTGGACTTTTCTGAATTCCGCGCCGGATGCTTCCGAAAATCAAAACAAGTTGAGTGAAATCTAACCCAAATCACCATGAACACTGACCAGTATATCTTTTTTTTTTGGAAAATATATATACTACGCACATATCTGACCGTGTGTCTCGTCTGTGCTATTCATTTTTCATGACAATTTCGTGAACACTGACTAGTACTCATGGGAGACTACTGCAGCCTGTTCAACTGGCTTGCACGATAAGCACGGCGTTGCGATTGCAACCGCACCACGGAATTCTGATGGATGCTACAGTATTCAACCTTGCAGAAATTAGCCATCAGGACCTACTACTAGTAGTAGTGAGTGGTGGCTACTGTACTCTGCTAGCTCACCACTGAAACTGATGAGTGATGGCTCACTCTAGAATGCTAAGAGTCAAACCGAGATAATGGCCCTTTTTAGGCCGTACTCAAAGCTCTACAACTATATCAACAAGGGTCGAAGTAGTAGTAGTAGTAGTAATCGTTAATCCGGCGACGAACTCATATTAATCATCAGTGCGGAAACTTTGGGAAAGTATGAACTCTTCTTCATCGTTAAGACTCTGCAAGCCGGGGCAGGGGCAGGGCAATCTATATTCAGAGCCACTTGGACAAAATGTAATTCATTTGGAATTTTGGATTCTGCTCGGTATTAGTACCACCTCGTTTGAAAAAAAACAAATAAAAAACAAGTACTCCATAAAAGAACTCGTTTAGAATAAAATTTTAATAAATATTACTTTTAAATTATTAAATTTTAAAAGATAAAAATCATATGAATAGATTTATTTTTAAGAATATTTTTATTAAAGTATTTATATGTCATTTTTAATTAATATTTTATAAAAAATTAAAGTAAAATTATACTATGATGATCGTGTTATTGTTCTGAACGAGTTTCTTTTTCTACCTAGAGTGAGTTTTGCACAGAGGCAGCAAAGTCATGTGTTCATCGCCTGGGTTTCAGTTTCACACGGACGCTCTCGTGGGATGGACATGGACGGGGACAAGAAAGCAAGTTGTCCGTCAAGAAGATGAAGATCCCCTTTGCTTGCGCGGCGGAGCAAGGAATATTGAAAAGCGGCCGGAGCGCGGAAAGAAAAGGGGAGAATGGCGTGACCGCCAAGCTGAAACCCCCAAAGCCGCCATCGATCGCCGGCGACACGACTAGGACGGAGAAAAAAGCGCGGCGTCCCGTCCCGTGTGGCATACGTGATCGAGTACTACAGAGCACACCACTCCCCATGTCTCCATACTAGTAATTGTCAAATGACGCGCACAGATACTAGTACCGGATAATTAGGATGATTAGTTTAATTTTTTTAATAATCTAGCTGTTCTAACGTCGTTAAAATTTTAAAAATTTTAAAAGTAGATGGACTATTTAAAAGTATAGCTGCAAAGCTTTGACTTCCCCGTCGTATGCTCCCAACCAACCGAGTTTACAACGACCCACCGAAAATTCTGCATCCCTCATGAAGACTACAACATGTCTGTTGTCTGCACGCATACAAATTCAACGGTAACCTTCCGTTACGCATGCAAATGTCCATGTCGAGTAGTACCGCGCCAACCGGTACCGTACGTACAATACCTGCCAACACGTACCGTACACACATGTATAAGGAGTATACAGTATGAGTTCTGAAAATAATATTCGCAGCTACGTAATTCATTGAATCAAGCTGCTAGCCATTAGCTTCCTTGTTGCAATTAATTTTTTGCCAAACTATTGCTGAAAAGTATCCCCTAATTTCAGCATATGCTTATTTTTAGCATCAAATAAAGAAGCAATACCTATGGTCTCAACGGCTGAAGAATTAGCGATGATAGCATCAAGAAATTATGGTGATTAATAATCAAACTCTGGCTGCTCTGCTCCACCACTGCTGTCAACATCTGACTCTCTGACCTCACACTATTCAAAGTCCAAAACAGCCCACCTTGTATTTATTTTTTTTCGTGCACACCCCGTTTGATTCGCTCACCTATTTCCTCCACTGGCACTACAAACGTCAGCCGCTTATTAACTGCGATTGCACCGACCCATATCAAATGCAACAACTAGGACTGGTGCGCCTACCAGACCAGCAAGCAGAGGCACACACGAGAAAGAAAGCACGAGGAGGAGAGAGAAACGGAAATGTTTTTTTTTTATTTAACAAAAAAGTGGAAATGAATCTCCGAATAAGGAAAGGCGAGGAGACAGCGATAAACAAATCCGAGCTGCACTGCTGAGCACATTGGAGTCAAAACCAGCCCCGTCCGTCCCTGTCTTTCGTCTGACTTTCCCTCCCCCCTCGCTCTCGCTCCTGTGGATGGATGATGTCTCGTCCTCTTCCTGCGTCGCGCACACACCAAGCTCGCGATTCAGCGTGAGGTGGAGAAAATGAGGAAATTTTCCACGCGAGAGCTGCTGCTACGACTACGAGTCCATTGAAAACCTGTCTGGAATTTGGTTCAAGTTGAAGGAGGTGCAGGCCTGGCCTGCCTTCTTCGTGTTCAGTTCTTCCCACCAAATTATCTGTCGTCAGAGCTGCGCGTGTCTGTTCTTGAGATGCTTGGATGCATGCGGCGTAGCAAGGTGCTTCCGTAGAGTCTCGTCTTCCGGAGCGCTTGCCGTCGTTCATGCCCTGAGGGGAAAGAGCTTCATTCATTGCGGATCCGGCCGGCGCATGTCGCCGGAGATGGCAGGATTCCGCTGCCTGTTCCTCTTCTCGCTCGTCGCCGTTCTGCTCCACGTTCGTGGCGCCGCCCAGTCCCTGAACCAGATGTGCCACCCCGCGGACCTGAAGGCCCTTCTTGCCTTCTCCAATGGCTTGGACAGGAAGGCCGAGGGGCTTGTTGTCGGCTGGGACTCCTCCTCCACCGACGCCGCCTGCTGTTCCTGGACCGGCGTCACCTGCGATCTCGGGAGGGTGGTCGGGCTGGATCTCTCCAACAAGAGCCTAAATGGCGGCATCTCCTCTTCCTCGGTCGCCTCCCTCGACGGCCTCGTCACGCTAAACCTCTCCGGGAACTCCCTCCGCGGCTCGGCGCCGGCGGTGGAGCTCGGCCGACTTGCGAGGCTGCGGGTGCTCGACCTCAGCGCGAACGCGCTCTCCGGCCCGTTCGCTGCTGGCGACGACGGCTTCCGGGCGATCGAGGTGGTCAACATCTCCTCCAACAGCTTCACCGGGCCGCACCCTCTGTTCCACGCCGCGGCGAACCTGACGGTTCTCGATATCTCCTGCAACGGCTTCACCGGTGGCATCAACGCCTCCGCGCTCTGTGCTGCACCGGTCGATGTTCTGCGGTTCTCGCAGAACGCGTTCTCCGGCGAGGTTCCCAGCGGTTTTGGCCTCTGCAAGGCGCTCGCCGAGCTCTCTCTCGACGGCAATGGCTTTACAGGCAATCTACCTAGCGACCTGTACAGGATGCCCAAGTTGAGGAAGCTCAGCTTACAGGACAATCAGCTCTCTGGCAACCTCAGCAACGCGCTCGGTAATCTCTCACAGCTTGTTCAGCTCGACTTGTCCAACAACAGGTTCACCGGCCCCATCCCGGATGTGTTTGGAGGTATGAGGAGTCTGGAATCCATAAATTTGGTCACAAATCGGTTCACTGGTGAATTGCCTTCTTCCCTGTCGAGGTGCCCAACGCTGAGGGTAATCAGTCTGAGAAACAACACGCTTGTTGGTCCGATTGCTATAGACTTCAGGTCGCTGCCACGGCTCAACACTTTTGATGCTGGAACCAACAATTTGACTGGTGCTGTACCTCGTGGCTTTGCTTGGTGCACCGAGTTGAGGACATTGAACCTTGCAAGGAACCAGCTTGTGGGGGAGATACCAGAGAACTTCAAGGACATGAGGTCCCTGTCTTACCTCTCACTAACAGGGAATAGCTTCACCAATCTGTCACGGACGTTACAAATCTTGCAGCACCTACCCAACTTGACGAGCTTGGTGCTCACCCGGAATTTCCGTGGTGGTGAGACAATGCCAGTGGACGGCATCAATGGGTTCAAGCGCATCCAGGTACTTGTCCTTGCAAACTGTTTACTCTCTGGCAGAATTCCGCCTTGGCTGCAGAACTTAGAGAGCCTCAGTGTGCTGGACATTTCGTGGAACAACTTAAATGGAAATATCCCGCCCTGGTTAGGGAGCCTGAACAATCTGTTCTACATCGACCTGTCGAACAATTCGTTCACCGGGGAGCTTCCTGAAAGCTTTACACATATGAAGAGTTTGATGTCTATTTATGGTCCGAGTGAGCAGTCATCAACAGGGGACCTCCCATTATTCATCAAGAAGAATTCCACTGTCAAAGGTTTACAGTACAACCAAGTCAGCAGCTTCCCACCATCACTGATACTCTCGAACAATTTGCTTGCTGGGCCAGTGTTACCAGGCTTTGGTCGTCTTGTGAAGCTTCATGTGCTGGACTTGAGCTGGAACAACTTCTCGGGGCCAATTCCAGATCAATTGTCAAACATGTCGAGCTTGGAAATACTGAATCTAGCCCACAATGGTCTCAATGGGACGATACCGTCCTCTCTGACAAAGCTGAATTTTCTCTCCAAGTTTGATGTGTCTTACAATAAACTGGTTGGAGAGATACCTACTGGTGGGCAATTCTCCACATTCACAAATGAAGATTTCATTGGCAACTCTGCACTTTGCCTTAGCAATTCCTCATGCTCGAAGAAGGATCCGTTGGTGGAACCTGCATATCGTAAGAAGAGCAAAGCCTCTCTAGTCGCCGTTGTGCTAGGAACAACGGTTGGAGTTGTTTCTGTATTATTTAGTTCTTATGTGATTGTATCAAGGATTGTACGCAGAAGAATGCAGGAGCACAATCCAAAGGCCATAGCAAATGCTGAAGACTGCTCCGAGTCTTCTAATTCATGCCTGGTGCTTCTTTTCCAAAACAACAAGGAACTCAGCGTCGAGGACATCTTGAAGTCTACCAACAACTTCGATCAATCCTATATTGTTGGATGTGGTGGTTTTGGACTGGTCTACAAATCAACACTACCAGACGGGAGGCAAGTTGCAATAAAGAGGCTTTCAGGTGACTACTCTCAGATTGAGCGTGAGTTTCAAGCTGAGGTCGAGACACTCTCACGGGCTCAGCATGAAAACTTAGTCTTGCTCCAAGGCTATTGCAAGGTTGGAAATGACAGGCTATTGATATATTCATATATGGAGAATGGCAGCTTGGACTACTGGCTTCACGAGACGGCTGATAGTGGGGTGTTGCTGGATTGGCGAAAGAGGCTACGGATAGCACTGGGTGCAGCAAGGGGTTTGGCGTACCTGCATTTGTCTTGTGATCCCCACATATTGCATCGAGATATCAAGTCAAGCAATATCCTGCTGGACGAGCACTTCGAAGCCCATCTGGCTGATTTTGGTTTAGCAAGGCTCATTTTTGCATATGACACACATGTGACAACGGATGTGGTGGGAACCTTGGGCTACATTCCTCCAGAATATGGGCAGTCACCTGTAGCAACTTACAAGGGTGATGTCTACAGCTTTGGTATTGTTCTGCTGGAGCTGCTTACAGGCCGGAGGCCTGTTGACATGTGCAGGCCAAAAGGTAGCAGAGATGTCGTGTCGTGGGTGCTTGAGATGAAGGAGGAAGGGAGGGAAACTGAAGTTTTCCATCCAAACATACATGACAAGGAGAACGAAAGGCAGTTGATGAGAGTCCTCGAGATAGCATGCCTTTGTGTCACTGCTGCTCCCAAGTCAAGACCAACATCGCAGCAGTTAGTCACATGGCTAGAAGAAATTTCAGAAGACTGACGTAAATGCAGTTATGGAGTTTCCAGTGGGTTTTTTCAGTTTGCTTGTGCATGACAGTTTCTAGAAATGATTAGCTGTACATAATATTTAGGGTGTGTTTGGTTGAGCTGTAGCTGTGTAAAAAGCTGCTATGAGCTGTGGCTGTAGAAAAAGCTACTGAGGTGAGACGCGTTGGAGAGAATAGAAAAGAAGGGGTATGTTTGGGTAATCAGTGGCAGTGGTTAATTTCCTCCAACTTGTAGCATCCGCAGCAGGCAAAAGCAGGTCCGAGACTGCTGCAGGTTTTTCACTTGGTGGAAGCTGCTTTGTCTCACAGCTGTCCTCAAAAATTTTGGTCTTTAGTTGGAAAGCTATTTTTGCAAAAGGTACAGCAGGTTGAAAAGTTGAACCAAACACCCCCTTACATAGCTTGAAATGCTGAGAGTTTTGTTGTCCTGTTCTCCTGCTGAGCGTCAAATGATATGAACCTCTCTTTTGTTAATTAATATGGTGGCTGCAAGGTCACCAGAGTGTAGAAATGCTTTGTAATTTATAAACTCAGTACAATAATCAAAGCGGTTATATGAGTAGCTTTTCTACAGATTTGTTATGTCTCTTGTGCAAATGGTATAAGCATTTGAGGGTATTGGGTTTTACTAACATCTGTTAATTGATTCGTTTTTCATCATCCCTTGTAAGTATGATTTTGAGGAAGAGCTAGGTCGCAATACTAATGTGAACAATGATTTTATTCTGCCAGCAGAGATGATGTTTGACTGTATTTGGGGAAGGCAGTGGAGCACGGGTATGGTCCCGTCAGTTTTTCACACTGCCTGACGATGTGGAGCTTCCTTCCACAGCTGTTCGGCCCCTGGTGGAAATCATCCACGATTGATCATGAGATCAGATTTCGAAAAATGTCACACTAATTTACTAGTAATACTATGCAAAGATGTGATGTCCAGTGCACTCTATACACAGGAGACGAAACACATCCTGAACTTTCTCGTCAGAAGGAGAATAAAATGAGACATCCTTTACCTGTTTAGGTAGATCGCGCCGGAGCATATACGAGGTATGATAGCCGGCGTTTGCCCAGCAGATGAGGGAGTCACCAACTCACCATCAGCAGCCTCGCCGTAATCCGGGCCTTGTGACCGGGATCTGCGAGCGGTGCTGCGTGAACCAAAGACGGATGGAGGTTGGGGTGAGTTCGTTCCCCACGCCGGCGTGACGGCGGTAACGTCGCCTGAGTCTTCCCCGATCGACCCTTCCTTCCGTTTGGTGACGAGATGGGCCAGAAAGAGGAGGAAATTGGTCCAGATTGCCACACGGCCTGCGCGTGGGCCAACTAAAGCAGTCCTATGGCAGCTCTTGCCGAGCCCGTTTAACGATCTTTCTCTTCTGTTTTTTGGGTGAGCCCATCTAATGCTCTCTCTCTGTCTCTTTCTGCACCGAGGAGATTCATCAGTCTCATGGCACCTCACTTGTTGCAATACAGAACACGATGAGATTTTTTTTTTTGAACGAAAGCACAATGAGATTCAAAAGCCTGCTGCTAGTGCTACGTACGACTAGGAGACACTCACTGGCTGCGTATGGCCGAACTGCATCGATCAACTAATTATTATTTTTGCTTAATCTTCATGAGCGGAGAAGGAAGCATGGGAGTATTTTCACCTCCCATCCAGAAGCTAGACAACACAGCACAGCACAGCACGGCGCAGAGCGGGAGCAGGGTGGTGGGGGCAGCAGTACTTGGCAAGTGGGGGCACTTGCATTGTCATCTCACATGAGTCATCACACATCTCTCCCTCTCACCTCTCGCTTCATCTTCAGTCACCACCATTATTACCACCTAGGACGTGAAAGATCTCCACGCCACTGTGTGGCCCTGGGCCGTCCCGGACCCGGACCCGACCCCGGCCGAGCACTGCTACTGCTACGCGCACGAGCAATGCCAATTTGCAAGCTCCTTTATCTTTACTGCAGGAAACCAAGAGTTTTAACTGCAAAGCTTTTTTAGAATCATTAACTGCAGAGTTTGTTAATACTACGTGTTTGTTTCAATTATAATCTCAGGATAATTTTTATGTTATGTGATATTATTAAAAAAACTCATAACACCATACGTATTAAAGCAAAAAAAACCGTAACTCATGATCCATTTATTTTCAAGCTAATCCAATATTTTTTTCAGATGAACCTTTGATTTCAATTGGTGGTCCTACTCGTCTTTACTCATTCAAAAAGTGGTTCTTGCGCAGAGCAATTCTACTGTTGCTTCCTTCCTAGTAGAATCCAAAGTTGTGCCTTTCTTTTCTTTTTTTAATACACATGACTGTAAATGTATTTCATTCATGAATTTTAATATATATAGTTATCTTAACATAATTTATGTACTACTTTTATAACCATGTGTTATGCTTCTCTCTCGACGAAAGCAAAAACCCATCTCGTACAACGTATGTATATATAGCAAGAAAATGTAAATATGATCGCTTTGGCCAGCCGCAGCCTAAGATCCCATGCATGGCACCCACCAGTCTAAGTCGAGGTGACGGCGAGGGTAAACCGTCCATCCAATGTGGTGGCCAGCACAAGCAGTAAGCAGAGCGAGACTGTTAGATCTTGCGGGTGGTTTTGTGGGGTGTGACGGGTGGTGCGTGGTAGGGCGTGTGGCTTTTGCTATTACTGATCCCGACCCGACCTGGGCAGTGGCAGCCGTGCAGAGCTAGGGTGCGTGGGGGGAGGCGGCCCCACCCCCCCCCCCCCCCCCCCCCCCCCCCACCCATGCACAGAGCACACACAGTTGCGCATGGCCAAGCGGGGCAAACAAAGGCTGCGGCGCGCCACTGCGGTGCGCACCTGGCCAAAAGCCACCCCATACCAATCCAATCCATAACCCCCCCGCGCGCTTGCTCACGCCAGTGGCCAGGGGCATGGACCCTTTGCACTTGCATCCCAGTCCCAGTGCTGCTCAGCTCAACTCGTTCAGATGGTGCATGCATGCACGTCACGGGCATCGGGCAGCAGTAATGATTATATATATATATATATTTATATATATATAATGTCAGTTTGTGTGCGCATCTAGTAGTAGTTTATTTGCGCCAAATTTGGCAGCGCTGTGCCACACAGAACTAGTACTCGTTATCTCCAAGCAGTTTCATTAATTATTAGTTGTAGTGCTAAATAAAATCATCGCTGCAAGCGTGTGGGCAGCTAACATATTAGCAGGATAAGTAGTACTCCTAACTCTGTAGAACTAGTTGTACGTATTGTTTATGCTACTAGTGGTATAGCTTAGGGGGACATAACAGCAAGGGGACAGACAGGCAGAGAGACAGGAGGAGCGAACGCCGGGAATAAGCATCACGTACTGATGATGATTACGTACTCCTACCGGACAGTTCCAGTGATTGCCCCATTTCTTTTTTCTCTCCTACGGAGGATCCTGCTGTGACTGTGACTCTCTATCGCTAGCTAGGCGATGAGTGATGAGGACTTTCAGGGACAGCGCCTCGTGTTGGTTCCTAAGTACACACCAATAATTCTACACTTTGTTGCGCGTCTAGCTAAGTATGCTGTGTGCCTTGTTTGAGCTAACCTGTGGATCTGCGGATTCAGGGACACGTATCTTTTTATTACTCCCTCCGTCTCATATTTCTTGTCTTTCTAATCTTTATTATTTATCTCAAATTATTTATTTTTTTTGTTTTTCGATACATATTTTTCTCTTTTTAATATTTCTCTATCTCTATCTCTTTTTTTTAAGTTTTCTATGCACCTACTTTATTCCTCTTTACTTAGTCTATATGCACAGAGCTAAAACTACATCTAATTTGAGACGGAGGAAGTATTATTTTGTACATCGTCTTCCATTGTTATTAGTAAGTAGTCCTGAAAAAAGAAAATACTAATTATCATTAGAATAGGAACTTTGATCTATTTCCAAGTTAAAATTATTAGTACTATCATAATAATTTCAAAGAAAAAAATGATGGAGTAGTAGGAATATTTTCGAGCGTGGCAGCAGTGAGCCATGCATATTACGAAAGGTTGGCGATCGATTGAGGCGCTCTAGTAGTAGCAGTAGGTCACTGCTGTGACGCACGCAAAAACACAAACTGTTTGGCGATGGATCGATATCCTACCAACTATATAGTACAACTGGCTACTCCTAGTTATGGTAGCATTGCCGGCAGAATCTAAAATTCAATTAAAGTAGCTGTCAAAACGAACAAACGATAATGTCATCGCTATGGTGACGCAACGCACAGGGGATTCCTGGGAAATCTCGAATCAGGACTTATCGTCATCATCACAAAACAGACGACGAACACAGAGAGAGAGAGAGAGAGAGGAGGCCTCCACAGTGGGCAGGTAGCGTACGTTGTGTCTCGCGGTGTCTCGCGCGATAGGAAAATTTTGACCACAACACACACGCAACGCAAGGCAGAAGAAGAAAAGTGGAAAATTTTGACCCCGGAGGAGAGCCCTGCGTGCCGGCACTTGCTACAACAAGAGGTACCAGTACCAAAGGAACCTAGGCAGGGGCGGATGGGCGGCGCTGGACGGAGAAAGCAGAGAAAGATCCTCCTCTCCTCCTGGCCCGGGTGCCCGCCCAGGAGGGATGGTGGGAGGTGAGTGCCTCGATCGGGGGCCGGGGACCGTGAATCTCAACGCAAAAGCTTTTCTTTAGTTTGCTCGATGTGAGCGAGCGAGTGAGCGGTTCGTGGGTGTTCGCGACGGAATGGGATGGGATGGGAGAGTGAGTGAGTGCTCCGTGGGGCCTCTCGTGCCGCGGGACTGACTGCCGGTTGACATGTTTTTTTTTTTTCACTCCGTCCCTTCCATAAGTAGTACAGTAGTAGTATATCTTATTTTATTAATGATTTTAAATACAAATTCATATTCAAAGAACGTTAGCACTACTAACAGTAGGTATAGTTAACTTTTTCATCATTTCTTAATTCTTCGTATACCAGAGCCAAAACAATCAGTACTAGACGACAATACGGTGTGGAGGGAGTAGTCGACTGAACCACTCCCCTATCCTAGACGCTCGCGCAAGTGCCCAATGCGACGAGCGCTACTGTACTGTACGTGAGGAGGTTAACCCAACACCCACCCGGCGGCACGTACGCACAGCGCGCGTCTGCGACCGACCAGAGAGCGAGAGAGCAGCAGCACCAGCACACGGCACCCCGTCGTCGTCGTGGAAGAACTCGCGCGCAGAAGCAGCGAGCAGAGACCAGCACGCTGCGCACAGGCACAGCAGCTGGCGCCGTCGATCCGCATGCATGGCATGGCGCGTCACTGCTGCACGGGCACACGGCACAGGATCGGAGGTCGTCGTCGGCAGAGAGAAGCATGCGAGAGCGATATGGACACGGCGGCACGGGCCTTCAGCGCTTTTTGGCGCAGCGCGCGGCCGGGTGCCGGGTCCTCCTGTTCCCTCCGCATCCAAAAGCCAAAGGTGCCGGTGTGCTCTCTCTCTCTCTCTCTCTCTCTCTCTCTCTCTCTCTCCTCCCATCGCGTCCTGCCGTCCTCCGCCCCGTCGTGCTGTGCTGTGCTGGCCCTTTGGCTGGCCCCCAAATGAACAAGCTGCAGTCACACACACCACGACCAAGGCACCTCCTCCTCCACCCAGACTTCTGATGATGCACCAGACACGTCCGGCCACAACATCAAGTTCCAAGGATCTGTCACTGCATCGCAACCACGCGCGTCTCGTAGTAGTATAGTTTTTTTTTTTACTGTTAGTACTACCAATTAATTATCATCAACATAATCAAAAGATACACTGATCGTCTGATATATATATCTCTCTCTCAATGGTATAGTACTGTAATAAGTACAGTATAGTTGCTTAGCTTGGGATCGATGCCGCGCAATGGAAAAAAATTGGGTGCATACCGGACTCAAACCCAGCGTCGTGCGAACCTAGCCTCGATTGCTTCTGCGTGCAAGTTCGTGACATCTGACGTCTAACGGCGAGTCGGCTCCCGCACATCCAGAATAGCCTCCGCTGGCTCACCGCTCCTGAAAATATTTCCACAGCTCGCTCCGTTCCCTGCTCGGCTCTGGGCGAACGCGACGCCCTGCGAGTCCCCTCGCCCCTCCTTGGTTCCCAACGACGCCACCACCAGTTTCTCCCAAAAAAATGCCGCTGCCACCAGTTTTGTCTTGCGGCCTTCTTCTCTCCCTTAGGTAACCAATTTCAGACAAGGATCTCTTCCAATGGAATATTCTTGGAGCTGAAGCAAAGAGGCGGCAGATCGATGTGAGAGGTAAGAAGATTTGTTTTGGGTGAGGCTCTGACGGAGTAAAAGCTTGGTGAGCTCCGCCACGGGGTCAGATGGCCCACGACCAAGCTGGCGAACAGCACAATGCAGCCGCCGGATTCCATGGTTTGGTGTCTCTCTATACGTCCCAGATTTTGCGTCTCATGTGAACTGAAAAGAACCAGTAACAATGTCCCAGGTAAAGTCCCATTAAATCGTACTTGGAGCTAAAAAGATTTTGGTGTAGGCTGGTAGTCTGCGCCAACTGATAGCTAGTATCTGTGATTTTGATCTATAGCGTGCACCAGGGGCAAAGGGTGAACTGTAGAATAATGAAGGAGGAGCTGTGATCGCACTAGGTAGTAGCAGACAAGCTGAATGGGGTTCAGAGTGTTCATTATGTCCAGATTGAAACTCTAATGACAATAGCAGACATGCTATTTAGTGAAAGGAATAAATGAATTTGATACTTTGTCCAGTTCAAATGTTGTAATAGGTTTTGCATATGAAATAGCCGGCTTTGATTTGAATCGATACCCAGATCAAACCTTGTGCTTGTACAGTAGTGTTATGCAATTTGGCAAATTGGTGACTTCATGAATAAAGCAAGCAGTTTATGATCAAAAGATTGGTGCTGTTAAATTTGTTTACTTTCAAATATATGCCTCTAGTGTTCTGTCCACTATTATTTCAAACTGACAATCAGTATCAATAAAATGCTGTATTCAGGACAATCAATATCAAGCTGATTGTATTTCACAAAAGAATTGTTTGTTCAAATATATATATATCTGAAATCTATATTGTAGACAATTGTTTCACTATTGCATATCCTTAAACAAATGAACCTGAACATGTCCAATGCGAAATCTGAGACATCTGATTAAAAAGCATGTAATAAAAGAGTAGAATCATGTGCTCTTATTATTCGCTGCTGCTTCAAAATATAATTTCCTAACAGCTGAACTGGCAGCATGATCAACTCCAAGTAGGAGACTTGTGTATCCTCCTTGTATGACATGAGCATCCATGATAGAAGAATTCATCATAAGTTGAGCTTGATCAACAGAACTGGTTGAAGATTGGCCAGGGACATCAAAGTTTGGCATTGCGACGTTAGCATCAGTCATATGAGCATCTCTGTTTTCTGTTGTATTCTCTATATGTTCTCTTGTAATTAATGACATAAGTTAAATTATATAATGCATTAAATTAAATATGGCACAAAGTAGAATAAAAATTTACTAGAGTCAATACCTTTCTTGCTGGAGTATTTCTTTTTTGTCCCCTTCCTCTTTTCAAGTGAGATGATTGCTCGTTTTTTCTTTGGGCCTTCTACCACAGGAGGAACTTTAAATGATATTTTACATGTTAATGTATTTGCAGTACAATCAGTCAAAAATGGAGGAGCCTCATTGGGTTCTTCTTGCACCTTGCTTCTAGAATTGTCTGCTTCGAAGTCTAACTTATCTATGGCTTTCTTCAAATCATCAGGAAGTTCTTTCGACAACGAGCACTTTAATACAATGGAGGTTGCCTTTTTTGAGATACGGGCAGCTTGGGTTGTCAGATTTTCCTTCTCACTCCCTTGTTTCTCAATACAAATCCCCTTTTTGCATACTTTGTTCATCTGTTCAATATATATTGTGATGGCAAAATGAAAACACCCATTATATTGAACACTTTCAGGGTGTGAGTGCATAAGATACCTGAAATATATATGTATATCATTATTCATCATTTATACATAAGAATCTATATTACATTATTTCATGTTTTGTAGGCATACCTATGGACTCAAACATTTTGCAAGAGCATTTAATGGCCATATCTTCAACATTGAATATAACCGTTGCCCCATGATCAGATTGCATATGCATAACCATATATGTAAAGATTGACCCCTCATTTTTTAACAACGTATCAATGAATACTAATTGATTCCTGTATTGTGCCTCAAACTGGGAGTACATTCTCTTTGTATGTGATTCAGCAGCTACCTTCAACATAGGTAAACTTTGGAAGTCTTTTGTCGGGGTCTTTCGACGTGAATGAAAATTTGCAGTCACCACATTTTCACGAAGGCTACTAGAAACATTCTCACATTCTACAAGGAGCTCCGAAAGACCAAGTTTCCTACAAAATCTTTTCTCGAAGACATTATTCATTCCTTCACTTCTTTGAGTTGAGGTCATATCAACAGTAAAAGAGTCACGGAAGACAATAGCCCACTTTTTCCTCAAATCATATAGGTTCTTCATCCAGTCATTATTCTCAAGGTTATAGTCCCGCAGCAAGTCATTCCACTTCCTGTTGAAGTCAGCCTCCGATCTGTCTTCATAGACACAACTCTTAAAAGCAGGTAGAAATTTCTCTGGATGCTTCTGAATTATATGGCCAAGGTGTTTAGTAGCATTAAGATAAATATGCCATATGCAAGGACGATGACTTGTCGTTGGGAACACCTAAGCAATGGCACCTGCCATGGCTACATCTTGATCTATAAAAATTGTGCTTGGGTGCTTACCTGACATAGCCTCCAAAAAGGTTTCAATACCCAAAGAAATGATGGAATAGATTCATCACATAATAATGCAGCTCCAAAAATTATTGTTTGCTTGTGATGGTTGGTTCCAAGAATTAGAGCAAAAGGCATTTCAAACTTATTAGTCTGAAATGTGGTGTCACATGATATAGCATCACCAAAGCATGCATAATCCATGATCGACTGACTGTCTGCCCAAAAAAAATTAACTATACGACCAGTTTTCTCATGTATGTCAACTGCATAAAAAAATGTAGGATCCTCTATCTTTTTTTATCAATTAATCGCATAGTGTCTGTGCATCGTTGGCTTCTAAGTACTTCACCCGCTCACAATCTATCTCATTATTGCAATCCATCCGTGAGTAAGGGATTTTATCGACTCCATAGAACTGTTTTATGAACTTCAAACACATGGGCAGGCTTCATTCCAGCTTCTCGTATTTGGCCAATTAGTTGTTTGTCCGCTTCCATGACACGTCGTTGGGACCTTAGATTTTTTTCTCTTATTTGGACTAGCGAGATAATATTGTGCTCAGTTATGAGTTTTCGCACTGTTCAAACTCCCTCCCTACTAACACTGAACTGAATACGAGCTTTGCAGTTTGTCCTTGTTGTGTCGTTGATGACTCGGGTGCATTGTTATGTCCTTCATTGCTGCATACTATATATTTTTGATATATAGTACGGTCAGCTCGATGCTTTGTTGTGCTCTTTCTAATGCTGAAGCCCACTTTACCGGTATAGGTGTTGTACATCTCATAAGCATCTTCCTCGGTTGCGAAAGCCATTCCAATTTGAGGAACAACGGAAGTATCAATTACCTATATATTGCACAAAGGAGCATAAATCAATTCCATGTAACCACGAAGCCAAAATAAAAGAATTTTAGTTTCTCTAACAGCGATCAAATCTCTCACACCTGACTTGGTGCTTCTGTGATAGCTTGAGGCAATTCAACGGCCGAAGTAGTGTCTGTCGTGGACGCAAACTTGATTCCGTCGGTGGACGACACCACATCCATGAAAGCTGCAGTGTAATTATCCTATGTACAAAAAAAATATTGGGTTGTTTTGTGGCAACAAATATGTAACATAGGTTGAATCGCATCATGGGTGTGTCATGTTTGCCTGCGACAAATCACGGTCTCCTAGACACGAATCTATATTCGTAGCATGAATTGAGGCATCATCATGGATTTGATTGGCCTCCATAGTAACTGCTTGGCTGACAACCCTGTACGAGACGGTGGCGGGCTCACCTGGATTAGACTCTATGTTCCAGCCGATGAAGGGATCCTTGAACAGGAGTTGTGCTGAGAAAAATCCTTCCCGGAGGCGGCGGCGTTGGAAACCGAGGGGCATCGAGGTACTCGTACATAGGGCGTGGCCTACTCGTCTCCCAAAGCCAAGCGAATAGAACGAGCCGTGAGTCAAGGGAGGCTATTCTGGACGTGCGGGAGCCGATTCGCTGGTAGACGTCAGATGTCGCGGACCTCCACGTGGAAGCAATTGAGGCCAGGTTCGCACGAGGCTGGGTTTGAGTCCGATACGCACCCAATTTTTTCCCGCACGCGACCGACTAGCTAACGTGCCTTTAGTGCTACAACTGTACGAATTCTTTTTTTACCCTGCATATGCTCTTCAGCAAAACAAACCGTTCCTGAAACGACGGTGAGGTCGATCGAAACATCTAGTCATGGGGGCATGCGGCCGGCCGGCACTTGGGACGACATATGCATTTTAGTGAACTGCTGTTCGTCGAAACTGTTGCACACGTACCCTCAGCAACTATTGGGACACGGGAAAACAACAACACCGTACTCATACGCTGCCATTGTAACGTAACGTAACTTGTCAAATATAATGCACTTGTGGATCCAGAGACACTACTACATGCACGGACCAAGCAGTTTCGGCGCGACAGATTGTCTTCCTACCGTCTCACCAAACATATATACATATAACAAACATGTAGTACAGTATATATATAATCAGTAATTAGAAAAAAAAAAGCGTCCAGCAGGGACTGATTTTTCATGGCCCTGGTGGACTCCTCTCTGGCCGTCGAGGCGTCGACTAAATTAAGCTGCTAGTCTAGGCGACAGCCCGAGGGACCAGAATGAGCAACGCACGACGGGGAGGGAACAGGCGAACAACCTTTGTTGCTACAACCTGCTGGATGCATGTGTCCTGGTATTATTATTCGATGGTCATGCATGGGCGGACACATGCTTGCACCGTGCGTATTTTATTCTTCATTGAGTACAGGTATATCAACTCGTGTCATAGGTGTAAATAAGTCATACTTCTTAAAAAAATCATATAAGTCATAAATATTGTTTATGTGGTGTATATCACGTCAAAATAGCCGATATGACTTTACGATCAGCTGATGTGGCCTCCACGTCATCTCCAACTTAACTGATTTTTAAAAGAACACCTCTTTTTTAATAAATATATATAAAGTAGCCCTAAATTAATTAGTTTCCAGTCTGATTGAGTGTACAAGGGATGGAGAGGTGGGCGCACGATGCGCCTGTGAGGGCGCCGCCAGAGCCGCTGGCAGTATGAGGACGGCGGGAGGGGTCAGCGATGGAGCCGTCGTACGACTGACGAGTGCGGGCGGCGCCGCAAAAGGTGGAGGAGAACGTCGGGAGGGACCGAGGCGGGCGACCAAAACGTCGGGAAGCATCGGAGTCACGGGAGGTGGACTATCACGAGTGCACTAATGATAGCGTGTTAGTCGCATCCATAGAAAAAAGGTGATTTTTTTACAAAAGACTCATCCATGCGGAAAGTGACACGGATACCACGTCATTCTATTTGGCCATGTAGGCTATTTGATGTAAAACGCATCATCTAAGCAATATTTGTGATCTATACGAACATTTTACAAGAAGCGTGACCTATTTACACCTATTTACTCTTCTTCATTCAATAGTGGTATTTGCGGTCCGTCTGATGAGTACTAATTAAAACAATTTCTTACTCTCGCTACAACGCCTCCAAACTTAAATTGATTCGAGTAAAAAAATGTTGTTATTTTTTAAAAGAAAATATATAGTACTGTACACAATTCAAAACTGGTGAAATCAGCATTTAAAGGATGAGAGCATAGCATACGACTTGTATAAATTTACAGCTGCCTGTCTGGTTTGTACTTTCCAGCGCTTGGGTCGCATTGCATCCCCTTCCAAATTGGGTCAGGTACACCGAACAAAATTATACCGCGGTAAAATCGAAAGTGCATCATTGCATGTTCTGTCCTTTGCTTTGTTGGTGCAGCGCTGAGCAGTAGTACGTGCACACAACTGGCAGACGTGGCACGGTCAAAAGCGCTGCGTGTATACGGATGAGACGAGGACCTCTCGTTTGGGTTTAGTAGGACAGCACATTGAACACTAGTACTACCAGTTTTGAAGGAGCACCTAGCTTAGCTTGGTTTCAATTATGTGCAAATCGAAAGAGCCCCACGGGTCTTCAACTTTAATTTTAAGGGTGCATATATATATTACTATTTAGTTCCCTGTCAAAAGAAGGGTTCCACACACTAACATCACGAACGCAGACACTAGGATATGTTGGCAGTTTAGTTAAGTCGTTAATTGGAACCTTAAACTATGACAAGGGACAACCCTTGCATTAATTAGTGTTTTCCACATGAAAACGAAGACATAAAAAAAAATCTATGATCGATGTTGACAGTCCTAATCAGGATGGTTTTATATTATTCAGGGAGACACAGGACTAGCTTTAGCTGGAGACGGGTTAACGTAGCCATCCCCATGAAATGTCGGTGCACCGGCATGACGATGCAACGCTGTGTCCGTACTCTTTTTAACCACGCCGACACGGTGGAGTAATGTTGAGGATCCGCACGCGTAGGAGTTTCACTTCTACTCCTAGTACTAGTTCTACCAGTAGTAGAGCGAGCACGGGCAGTTAAGATGGAAAAGAGAGAAAGCAAAGCACGGAGAATATCCCTGCTCCCAGTCTCCGGCACGTCACGTCATGTACGAGTCAAACGTGTTCCCCATGCCAGTCTTTTTTATTGGATGGAGGCGACGCATGCTGCTGCTACTGCTGCTGCGACGACGCTATGGAAAAAAAATAATAGAAAATTATTTATTTTTCTTTCTTTCGCATCCCATGCTGGGATTGGTCACGTCACGGGTACGATCATGACCAAGCAGCACGCTCACTAAGTTGATGTGACAATATTGCTCCGTACTCCAACATTTCCTTCCCCTTAATATTTTTCTCTCTTATAAACTGCCTCGAGATCGAGCTGTCACGTATGCTTGGAAACAATATTGTTACTGTGGGAACGTGTTGGTTAGTGAAGGTCACAAAAGAATTAACCGGAGCAGGTCGCGGTTGCGGCCGGTGACCCGAGTTAAGGAGGCAAAGCGCGAGCGACTGGTGTGCATCGTGCATGTGCTGGGCTGGCGCTACTCGATGCGGAAAGGATCGCAAACCCACAGGGTCCGCTGCCAAATCACCTCGCGGTTTTGGGCAAAGATGCCCACTGCTGCCCTGCCTGCCGGCGAAGAATGGGAATGGGATGGCACGTTTGCCGGGCGGCCAGCTACGGCGTAGGCTGGATCGAGGGAAAAAAGAGGGCCATGGGCAGCTACGCGAGAGATACTAGTACTGTATTTGCGCGCTCCAAAAGCAGGGTTTGCTAAACAAAGTCTTGCGTAGGCAAAACATAACCACGCAGATCGTGGTGTACCGAAAAGTTTCATCCACCCACGCTGTGCTACCTCGTCTCGGCTGAGTATACTTACCCTGTAAAGATAAATTTGAATTTTATACCAGTAGTAGAGGGCAAAAAACATGCGGTAGAACCCAGCAGATCACACAGAACATGGCGTGGCAGTGGCAACACAGTTGAGATGGTCCACACGACCAGTGACGAGTCAATCCACCCATCCATCTACCACTGACCTGCCTCTGCCTCCGCCTCCGCCTCTGCTTCTGCCTCTGGTGGAATGGTGGATGATCGATCTCCTTCGTTCCTTTCCATTACGGCCGAACGCCGTGGTGTTAAAAAAAAAAACACACACACACACAAACACAGGTCACGAAAAGAAGGAAAAAAAAAAAGGCAAAACACAAACACGAAACTGCGCTGCCCCGACAGCCGCTTACATGAGCCCATAAAATACGGCTTTTTTAATGCTACTCCTCCTACGACTCGCTTTTTCTTCGCTCTCCCTCTCTCTCCTCTTCACTCTCTCTCCCTCTCTCTCCTCCGCTTTATTCAAAACTCGCCGCTGCACTGCACTGCACTGTGGCGAACTCGCAGTCTTGCTGCGCGCACACACCACCCGCACGCCCACACACGCATCTCCGCTCGCTTAAATGCCCCAAACCTAATCATTCCCACCCCCTCTCTCTTCCTTCCCCTTGCACGCAGACGCAGCCCCCACCCCACTCTCCCCCCACACACAAACCATGGTGGCGATCTCCGAGCTCGGCTGAGCTGACGAGGTAAGGCGTCCCCCTGTCCCTTCGTACCGATCCCCGCGGTCCGGCAGGTGTCCTCTTCTGACGCGTCTTGTTCCTGGCTTACTGCAGAATGCGGCCGATTTGAGGCGGGGGGTGGATGGATTGGTGAGGGTGGCGTTGGTAGTAGTAGATTAGGTTTTCGGTTCCCGTCGTGGGAGATGAGCTCGTCGTCCGCGGCTAGCATCGGGCAGCCGCCGCCGGCGCCTCCGCCCGCCGCGCCGCCCGAGGAAGGTGCGTACTACTGCTGCTTCCGAATCGATTCGTTTGCTTTATACTACTACGGGTTCTACTGACTTCTAATGGTGAGTGCGTCCGGGCGCTGTGTGTGTGTGTGTGTGTGTGTGCAGAGAAGAAGTGCCTCAACTCGGAGCTGTGGCACGCCTGCGCCGGCCCGCTCGTGTGCCTCCCCACCGTCGGCACGCGCGTCGTCTACTTCCCGCAGGGCCACAGCGAGCAGGTGAGCCGCCCTCGCTTGGTGCTTGCTTTTGTTATCGCCTGCCTCGCACGCGCGCCGCGTGCAAGGTGTTTTGTGTTTTGCCTGCCTGGGCCTTTCATATCTCGTTCGCTTCTTCTGCTTCGAGGCTTCGAGCTATAGCTAATGCGTAGTGTGAACGTGTGTGAAGGTGGCAGCGTCGACGAACAAGGAGGTGGACGGGCACATCCCCAACTACCCGAACCTGCCGCCGCAGCTGATCTGCCAGCTTCACGATGTCACAATGCATGTGCGCAATCTTCTCCCCCTACCCCTCAAATTTCTTTCGGTAGTGGATTTGTTTGATCCATTTCGTTTGCCGATGGATGATGATAACGGTCTGTGCAGGCGGATGTGGAGACGGATGAGGTGTACGCGCAGATGACGCTGCAGCCACTGAACCCAGTAAGCATTCTTCGGGGGTTCATATGTGACAGCTTCTTCCTGTGGCTGGAAGATACCGGAGTTCTTATGGTGTCTACCGTGTTGATCTATTTTGCAGCAAGAGCAGAACGACGCGTACCTCCCTGCGGAGATGGGGATCATGAGCAAGCAGCCGACGAACTACTTCTGCAAGACGCTGACGGCCAGCGACACCAGCACGCACGGCGGGTTCTCTGTGCCCCGCCGTGCTGCGGAGCGTGTCTTCCCACCACTGGTGTGATGAGTGTGTAATTCGGGACGGTGTCCCGTTTCTTTACATCCATGGATTGTCGGGTTTTCTGTTGCCAATAACAGGTGGTATAGTGTGGTTTGTAGGATTTCACGCAGCAGCCTCCAGCACAGGAGCTTATCGCACGAGATATTCATGATGTGGAGTGGAAGTTTAGGCACATCTTCCGAGGCAAGTTCAGGAACAAACATCTCTATGCTTTGTTACGATAAACAAAGATTAATTAATTTCACTTCCTTGTGTTATGATATAGGCAGTTTTAGTTTTAAACTGTGTTGATTTTTGATTGATCAAGATGTCCAATAAGAATCTTAAAAAACCAGTCAGTATTAGCGTTGAGTAGACAGTTGAAGAAAGTGTATAGTACAAAGCTGAAATTCCAGAAGACATTAACTATGGTTTTACATTGAAAGCTTTTGTGTTTGATAAAAAAAAAACATTGGAACCTTTTGAGTTTTAATACGTCAGGATGGTACAAGTATAAGTTGGCAAGCTTTAACTTATGAAATATCTGTGGGAGTCACAACTTACAAGTGCTAGAGAATAGCACATGGGCCTATGAATGTACTGATGCACATTTTATTTCTGATGAATAGGGCAAATGCTCCACACGTTAGCTTATCTGTTGCTGATTCTTCAGCCCAGAACATACTTTTTTTTTTCTTTGTCTTCAAATGCTAAAGTTTGAGCATAAATGTTAATAGTACCAATGAATGAGAGCTCATCTGCTATGCTGATTGGTGATGTGGGGTCACAAACACTAAAAATTGTTTCTTACAGATTGAACGTCCATGTTGTCTTCTTTTTTTGCTAAAATTTTGCAGGCCAACCCAAAAGACACCTGCTGACTACTGGCTGGAGCGTCTTTGTCAGTGCTAAGAGACTTGTTGCTGGAGATTCGGTGCTATTCATATGGTATGTTCCATGGTGTCCAATGTCCACCCCAGCCTTAGAGTTTTCAGTGACTAGAACTTAATCTTCATCCACTGATGTAGGAATGAGAAAAACCAGCTTTTGCTTGGGATTAGACGGGCCAGCCGACCTCAGACTGTGATGCCCTCTTCTGTTCTTTCGAGTGACAGCATGCACATTGGGCTCCTTGCAGCAGCTGCTCATGCTGCTGCAACAAACAGCCGATTCACAATTTTTTATAATCCCAGGTAAATAGGAAAGTTTGATTGCCAAATGACAATTTTACATTCTTTATGCTCTACTTCAAGAAAAACTGGGCTCGCAGGGCAAGTCCATCTGAGTTTGTTATACCACTTTCAAAATACATCAAGGCTGTTTTCCACACACGGATATCTGTTGGGATGCGATTCAGGATGTTGTTTGAGACCGAAGAATCTAGTGTCCGCAGGTGAGGTTGCAATGCAATATCTAAATTTTCTTGTGATTCATGCTATAATTTGTATTCATGTGTTTGAATAGTTTGTCTTGGTTGTTCAGCCTCATAAAGGTTATGCATCTGTATATATCTCTGCCATTTTTTCTGTTCTGATATGCTTGCACACTATATCTACTGATGTCTCCTTGTGATTGTGATAGCTCTATGCTCAAAATGGATATTATAATAATGGCAGGTATATGGGGACGATAACAGAAGTCAGCGATGCAGACCCAGTGCGTTGGCCTAGTTCCTATTGGAGATCCGTGAAGGTAAGAGCTTCTCCTTAGCAGGCTTCTTGGTCCGTTCTGATCTTATTCTCTCTTTGTTTTTTATATTCTGGATTTTGTATTTATCTTGTCACATCTATAACAAACAAACATGTGTTCTTCAATCCTTTTTTTCCCCACAATTTCTATCCTTATACTCTGATCAGGTTTTCTGGAGTTCTTGCATATAATCATGTGATTGTTGTAACCTACAGATGTTTTATCAACATCCATCTCTTTGTCTTCCCCATGCGAAGTTATCCCTTTCTTTTGAGAAATAAATTCCTAGATTATGCATTCATTTTTTTTCTTTATATCATGACAATAGTGATACGTGCTCTGTCCCTAAATATTAGGGATTCTGGGTTTGTTGAGAGTCAATCTTTTTAAACTCTACTAAAAGGTTAAAATTGATCAAGTGTAAGTGACATTACTACATTTATCGTAAAAACTACTACATAATATGTACTAACTTTGTTATTTAAAATAATTTGCTTTTATATATAGTTTGTTAGTTCTGTGTTTGTACTACAAGTATTCCTGACCATCTATGCTTTTGATGCCATAACACAGGTTGGTTGGGATGAATCGACTGCAGGAGAAAGGCCGCCTAGAGTTTCTCTGTGGGAAATTGAGCCACTGACAACATTTCCTATGTATCCATCCCTGTTTCCGCTGAGAGTTAAGCATCCTTGGTATTCTGGAGTTGCTGGTCTACATGGTACGCTACAAATACTCATTCTTGTAGCATCTCTAGTGTCGGAGCTATTTTTCTGCATGCTACCTTCTTGGTGGAAAATGACAAGACTCTAGAAACAGCTTGTATCATTGCATTCAGATACCGTGTAGTAGATGCTGCAACAGAAAGCATTTTATATCAACTTTGAGTCTTTGATAAGGTGACCCAGAGTTGTCATTCTAGGCTTTTGGTTGAGTGCATTTGCAAAAGTAGGTTATCTTTTTGGAATAAATTACCGAATTGTCCATGTTGGAGCACCCATGGTAGACCAGTATTATTGGCTTAGGATCTTTCATTTATTTGATCTTCAACGTGTCATATATTTTATCAATTTTATTCATGTTCTTATTATGGGAAATGTGATATTAATAAACTCTAATATCATTATTCTTCTTACCACTATTCTCATCATGTTTTTTATTGATTGTGGTATTATACTTAAGATGACAGCAATGCTTTAATGTGGCTGAGAGGAGCTGCTGGTGATGGAGGCTTTCAGTCTTTGAACTTTCAGTCTCCTGGTATAGGTTCCTGGGGGCAACAGAGACTCCATCCTTCCTTGTTGAGCACTGAACATGATCAGTATCAAGCAGTGGTAGCTGCAGCTGCTGCCTCTCAGTCTGGTGGTTATATGAAGCAGCAATACCTGCAACTTCAACAACCTATGCAGGCTCATCAGGAACAATGCCACCTCAATCCTCTGTTGCAGCAACAGATTCTGCAGCAAGCAAGCCAGCAGCAAATAGTCAGTCCTGAGGCTCAAAATATTCAATCTCTTCTCAGCCCAAGTGCTATCCAGCAGCAACTCCACCTAATCCAGCAAATGGAGCATGCTCATAATGACCAAAAGCGTAAGATTCAATCGGATCAAACTTACCAAGTACCTAGCAGTGAGGTTCTCCCCAGTCCGACATCACTACCAAGCCATTTGCGTGAAAAATTTGGCTTCTCTGATCCTAGTGTGACCTCATCAAGCTTCATCAGCTCTAGCAGCAGTGAGGGCATGCTGGAAACAAACTTTCTTCAGGGAAGTTCAAAGTCTGTGGACTTGTCTAGGTTCCAGTCAGTAGTTAGTGAGCAGCATCAGCAGCAACAGGCATGGAAGCAAAAGTTTCTGGGCTCACAGTCAATGCCTTTTGGGGGTTCGGTTTCGCTTAACTCACCCACTGGCAAAGATGGTTCTGTTGAGAACAAAATTGGCCGTGATGTGCAGAACCAGTCCCTTTTTAGTCCTCAAATGGACTCTTCCTCCCTACTGTACAATATGGTACCTAATCTGACTTCAAACGTTGCAGACAATAATATATCAACAGTTCCCTCTGGGTCAACATATCTGCAAAATGCAGTGTATGGTTGTCTGGATGACTCTCCTGGTTTATTGCAGAATACAGGAGAAAATGACCAAACAACCAGAACATTCATTAAGGTGAGTAATATATTATGTCTTGAGTTCTTCACTAGAACAAAAATATGCCCAATCCAGTGTAACAACTTAATAAAATGCAGGTTTATAAGTCAGGATCAGTTGGGAGGTCGTTGGACATCACCCGGTTCTCAAATTATGCTGAACTTCGAGAAGAACTGGGTCAGATGTTTGGCATTAAGGGTCAATTGGAAGACCCTGATAGATCAGGCTGGCAGCTTGTATTTGTCGACAGGGAGAACGATTATCTTCTCCTTGGAGACGACCCGTGGGAGTAAGAAGCTATTGCAACAATTATAGTATCTATGATTTCTCATAAGTCATCTCTGATATGCAAATTTGAAATTCGTCTCTTTTTTCTGAAATAAAAGAAAAATTGAATTCTATCATATATTTAGAATATATTAGAAGCTTAGACCGCATAAGTTGCACGGTTACACCCTTGGAATTTGGAGCTACTATGTCGTGCGGCTAAAATTTTAGACCTGTGTCACTGAAAGTGTCAAATATGACTTTGCACCAGTTTGCAATGGCACGTGGCAATTTATCCATAAAATTTACTAGACCTGATACTACCAGACATCAGCCACCATACTACTATAAATTTGAATATGACCATGCAGTTGGCCTATGAACATATCACAAAGCTACAGAACACCACTTCACCTTTTTTTTATTCTATCACGTTTTTCAAACACAAGATGGATGTAACTCTTTATAGATTATGATTCACTGTGCTTATCAAGTACTAGGTTATATGGCAGGTTATGCCTTCTGCAGATGCAATCAAACATGAACGTCTTGCATGTGGACTGTACAATCACATTTGTAACAATGATTAATTTACGATATTTAAGTGTCTCTCTCACATCGAACCCTAGTACTGACGTCCTTATGCATGCCAGTTATATCCTTCTGAAACTGAGCTCCCTCACTTGATGCAGGTCATTTGTGAATAGTGTATGGTACATCAAGATACTTTCACCTGAGGAAGTGCATAAGATGGGAAAGCAAAGAAACGAGCCACGCTACCTATCTTAAATCGAGAGAACGTAGGAGCTGTATCTGGTAATTTTTGCATCATGCTATTTTTTTTTTCTTTGTATGGTTGCTTGTCAAAATTTGTGCCCATGGTACTTTATCTGTAGAGTTTCTTTAGATTAGATAACTATAATCATAATGATAGGCCTTTCTTGTCTGCAACTTTATGTTTTGTGAAGCGATTCGTCCTATGGGACTTATGCAGTACTTCGTTGTGGGTTTCGTCAAAATAACGTGGAAACAATATAACTACCTAATTATGATTACTTAATGATATTTAGCCTATAAAATAGCTTGCTTCCTGGTGGTAGTATAAATGTCAACCGCTGATCCCTTACTGAAGCAAGGATATGCTTCTTTTAAGTTTACTGTACTCCTGAAACAGTATAGTAAAGACATGTTGATCTTTCAATGCACATAATAGCTAAAATTCAAATGCATTCCGGTTTCTGATATTCACAAATTGTGGATAGCAAGTAGCAACAAATTAGAGGGCATATATGCTTGTACAGTGGCTTAAAACACTAACACAAATTTCTGTGGAATACTTTTAGTGGAATATGGGAAATCTGTCTGCATAACTGAGTAACCTCACATGATTGGTGATTTCTCTTTTCTGAGACTACCTTTACATTACTGCAGACACACACTCCTGCAGTATGACGTGGTGTGTGTCCACCCCCCCCCCCCCAAAAAAAAAAAAAAAAGAGTAAGACGTGTCTGGTGTGTTGTCACCAAATTGACGGTGTTATCCTGTTTGCTATTATTATTGTTTGTCTTGTTGTTCAGCAAAATTACTTTCCCCATCCGTTTTTTCTTCTTCAAATTTTTGTCTTACGAAATATATTTAGAATTTCATGTAAATAGCTCTGCTTACATTCGCTACTGCCCAATAACACATCTTGTCCTGGTTTGCACTCACAGGCTCTCTTGGCGATCCTGCGGCACCTGGTACCATTCTTGGCCTTACGGTTTGTTCTGGTGCTTGATGTCCGTCATTGTCGGTCTCTTGGTGTACACCATCCACGTCATCAGAACTCCCTGCAACCTGTATCTGGTGCAGGCCACCGATACGCTGAACTGATATTTTGTAGGTTCCACGTAGGAATCAATATCAGTAACTCTATCCTAGCTGTTTTCTGGCTCAGCACTGCACTCGTTCTCATGTCGCGTCAAATATTCAGACTTAATGCTTTAGTTTGAACTGTAGTATGATTCTTTTAAGTTACCTATGTGTTTGAGGACCTTTGACATGCTTTCGACGATGAACCGCAATAATCTGAATGCAGGAGGAATATTTAATTTTTTTTTGTGGCTTTACCATGTTATTATGAATGGTGAATGCAATATTGCATTTTTCTGTTTATTATTGCACGGTGGCGGTTGTCGCGGCTGTCTCCTGAGGCCGTTTATTATTGTGCTGTGGCGGAGAATATAGAACTGGTTGTGGTTGTGCCATGGAAGGTGGTAGCAGTAGCAAGATGCGAAATGAGAATGGAGAGAGGTGGTGACACCGATAGCAGTGGATCTGGCGGAACTATGGCATCTAGATAAAAAATGAGATGCAGAGCGGATTGGAGAGGGACAATAACGGCTTTGATTTCGGGGTGGACAAAAATGTATGGGTAGCAGAGGTAGCTCTAGATTTTGCAAAAAAAAAAAAAGTGTTTCGTCTACTAGAAGTTACACTTTCTTTCGTTCTTTTTTGAGGAGAACCGTTTTTGCAGATGTCTTTCCCCTTCCTTTGGGGACGGAAAGGCAATTCAGACCATTTACAGCATGGACCCTGCTATACGTACTAACAAATAGAATACGAAGACGGTACGAAGTACCGAGCCCCTGAGCCGCGAATCTCCCAGACCCCCGAGCTGCTCATTTCTTTCTCTATTCTGCAAAATTTCACACTCGGTCGAGCTTGCCTAGACGGCTAGGACAAACTGCAGTTAAAATTAGAGCTCGTGTCCGTCGAGCTGGAGCAGCAGCGGCACCAGCGGCGGCATGGAGTACGCCAGCCCAACGGCCCGGGAGCGGCAGCTCTAGTGGCGATGGAAGAAGCTTCGGCGACTACGCCGGTGGCTACATGATCGAACTCGACGCATCCGACATCAACATCCCGCAACCAGCTCCTGAAGCACGAGTCGGCGTACCTTCGGTCGGCGCCATCATCCCATCAGCCAAGTCACGTCGCGAGACAGGGGGTGCCTAAGCCGGACATGGTGGAAGCTGCTGCAGCGCTGGCGGTGTCATATCCTGCCGCGGCCATGCGGCTCAGCCCGTGGCCCAGAGTGCTGCGGCTGAGCCGAAGGAGCCGATGGCCTCCCGTGGCTGCGTCTGGTGCGTGGTTGGAATCAGAGGATAACAACCTCAGTTAGTGCTGAACCGAGCTTTAGGGGAGAGAAAGCCAATTCAGATATGAAAGACTTTCTTCGTAGAACCTTAGTAATAGAAATTTAGTACGTGTAGACTTTTCCTTACAGCATAGGATTTTGGTCCGAGTCCGACGAGGAAACAGCACGCACGGCAGTTCACTTCGGAGGCGGATCCAAATCGTAACGAAACCCCCCGTCCCTTGCTACGCTAGCCTGCCTGCTTGGTTTCATTGTCCCGTTGCCGTGCATCCCCCAGATATATCGTGGTCTCCTCTTGTTTTGTTCACCCCGCGGGCAGAGGCGGCCTTCAACCCAGTCCACACGCCCAATCCTTCCGTCGCCTTCCCCTCTCCCAACCCTAGCCTGCGCGCTGCGCGGCCACAGATCTACCCCCGCCGCCGCCTCTGCCAGCCTCGGCGAGCCCTCGTGCTTTCCCTCCGCCGCGGTCGCAGGCGCGATCGGTGCCCCGTCACGCCGCCCGAGGTCAGGGGCGGAGGATCCCGCGGCCCATCCCGAGACGTGGGCCATGGAGGTAGACGGCGCCGCGGCGGCGGGGCAAGCGGCCAGCGCGAAGCCGCTGACGCCCGAGGAGGAGTCGTTGAGACGCAACACCGACTGCGTCTACTTCCTCGCCTCGCCCCTCACCTGTAAGAAGGTACGCCTCGACCGCCCCTCTTCGTCTATCTATTCCCCACGCAATTTCGTTTCCGTTTCCCTGGTGATGTTTCATGCGATTAGAACGTAATCTTTGTACGCGGCGGAGTTGGTTTTGGAACGGGGCCTGGTCGCCTGGATTGGGTTTCTGAGATAGGCATCGGTGGAATTTTGCTACGCAATTGATTCTTTCAATGTTTTGAAAGCTTCCGCGCCCTTTTGTATGGATAACATGGTATAATGAATTACTTGTTACTGCCTGCTTCCCTTCATTTGATGAACCGATAGCCTTGGGTAGCCTTGGTTCCTAGCGCGTCAGATGTCTCCAGCAATAGCACTATCCCCTTTTTTTTTTCATATAAACTGAGATGTGGAAGAAATTTATGAGAAAAACCGCATCACTAAAACCCTGCTGAATTGCCACGTACTGCTTATCGTTGCGATAAACTCATCATTGCTTGGTATTCCCGACGTAATTCTGCATGCAAGGTCATTATGTTTGGTGTTTAATATGTCTGAAATGTTTCCATAATCTAATGGTTGAATGCTGTATAAGGTTACTTATCATGCGTGCACATCTCTTATCATTTCTTTGATAACTTACTGCTGGATGCTAAGTTAATTTTGCCTTTTTATTTCTTCAATCAGGGGAATGAATGTGACTTCCGTCACAGCGAGGGTGCTCGGATGAACCCTAGAGATTGTTGGTACTGGATGAATGGCAATTGCTTGAATCCAAAATGTTCATTTCGCCACCCAGTACGTGTCAATATGTTACATATATCAGTTCATGCCTAAATCATCTATTAAGTGTTATGCTCACTCTGATCATATTTAAGATTGTCTAGACATTTTATCACTTTCAATCGTGCTATAAGTTTAATATTCTTTCCATTATATTTGTGCAGCCTATTGATGGCCTCTTTGGTGCCCCAACTCCTGGAGTACCTTCAGTATCTTCACACTATGGTGCTTACAACTCAGGCAAGCAGATGGTACCTTGCTATTACTTCCAGAAAGGGAACTGCATTAAAGGTGATAGATGCCCTTTTTATCATGGACCGCAAGCGGTTGGTAATAATCCACCGGAACAGGTGGCGAAGGTTTCTTCCTTTCCCTTGGAACAGCCTCAAGCTCAAAAGAATGAGGCATCTGCAGAGCTAAATAATTCAATGCAGCAAAGTGCTCCAATAATTGGTGACAGGTCCAAACTGGCTGCTGATCGGTCTATGGTCCATGCTGCCAAGAATGGTGTAGCTGCGGTACCTAATGAACTTACTTCCAATGCTGTGAAGTCCAGGCTCAAGTCTGGAAAGGCACCCAATATGCCAGCAGTGAGTAAAAGTTTCATGGGTCCGGAGGAGGATCATTCTACTTGCTACCAGAACCAGCTTCCTTTGGAAAGTGACGCTATCCAAGATTGGAGCCAGGATTGCCCGATGCCTCCTACAGATGACCTGCCACAGAACAGTAGGGAGGCTGATGATTTTTTGGGGGAGTCTTCACCTGGTTTTGATGTTCTTGTGGACAACGATGTAGATGGTGCTGCTTATTTACATGATGATGAAGACTTTGGAAGAGATATGTACCCTGTAGAAGACTATGATTATACTCCTGCTGATTTTGACATGCAGGCTCATCATGAAAGAGAGCGGTTCAATGGAATGAGTGAGCAGAGCCAGATTGGACAACTATATGATGGCTATGAGAGGAAAAGGCGTAGGTCATCATCCGAGAGGAGCATGGACAGGCCTTTCCATTCAGACAGAAGGTTTCTGCACGGAGAGATTGATCGTGCTGATATGGATAGATCAGATCTACGTCATCAGCTCCGCAGGCGAAGAATAAATGGTTCTTCAGCAGCCATTAGCCCAGAACGGAATGGAGGACCGCACCGGAGGGATGGCCGCTACAGGGAGAGGGCATATGGTGGGCATGATACACACAGAGATCGCCATCAGGGCCCTCGTGGAAGCACTCTGAGTTCCCGTCTGGTGGGCAGAATAAAGCTTCCTGGAAGATCACCTGATAGGGTTGATACTCGCTTTGAGAATGAGCGAGATAGAAAGCGGCTCCGAGACAGACTTTCTCCTAGACATGTGGATTATGGGGTTAGGCATCAGGGGTCAGGACAATATCATGAAAGGAGCCTGCGGAAATCAAGTGAACTTTCCTCAAGTATCAGGCATGCAGATGGCCGCTATTTAAGAAGAGATGCGGTGAATTCTGTCCACATTATTGCTCAGAAGAACTTAGGAGAGCCTAGGAAGGCCAATGGAATCATGGACTCTGAACCATCTCTTGATTTTGAGGGACCGAAACCCCTCAGTGTTATCTTGCAGAAGAAAAGAGAGGCAGCAGTGAGCAATAACTCATCTTCCAGTGGTGAGAAATCTGTTGTGGCTGCAGATAGGCAGCCTGATTCTCTTGTTGAAGCTGAGAAGAAAGACTATGACAACATTATGAACTCTGAATATTGCAAGAGTGGATCAGGTGATGAGGAAGATCAGGCCCCTCTGGAGGGTCAGGGACAATCTTCATCTCATGGTGACAAATTTGATGTTGAAGACACTACTGAAGTGGACACTAATCAAGAGCTAGAGAACTATGATCAAGGAGAGGGTGAGTTTGATGATTACGAAACAATTGAAGGTCATGAATACAAATCTGAGGATGAGAATGGATATCAAGATGATGAAGACTTTGATGATGACGATGACGACTTTGCTCAGAAAGTTGGGGTCATTCTCTCATAAGCCCATGGTATTTGTGGTAAAGCTGAATTGCTTGCTATTGCTTAGTGCACCACCTGGATAAAGTCATCTGGCGCTTCATATTTCTTTTTTTCTCAAGTTGATAGTGCCAAAGCCTATTATTTTGTGAGGCTGAGGTCAGACATGAAGCGTAGCTTCATAAATGATGAGTCATTACATGTAAAAACAGCTGATTGTTCAGCGTATCTGATCTATCCTCAAACTCTGTATTGTAGTAGTTTTCCTTACTAACAGCAGGAAATTTGTTGGATCAAATTTACGTCCACAGTGGAAATAGAATCAAACTCCGGTTTTGCTTCTACTTTCTGTTGATCTTCTGTATGGCGCTTCACTTATTTTTCAACTTTGTGGCTCACTATTGCTGGAGTGGTGCCCCCTAGTCGTTTGGTTAGCGCATTTGAAGAATTGCCAGCTTAAGGCCGGAAGAATCTATATCTGCATCCTAATCAAGACCTGAGTGATGATACATGTTATCTGAATTTCCATTGACAGCTATCTGAATCTTATGATGCTCAAAGTTCTTGCCAGCTTAAGATCTAAATAAATATCTATATCTACAAGAACTTTGACGAGCATCTATATCTGTATCCCATTTTCAACGACATTATCTGGATTTGTGTCTTCGTGATCTGCATTATTCATTTGGTTACAAGTCAACCATGTACGTATTTGTTAAGGCCTCAACAACTGAACATATCCGTGCGAACTGGGGCACTGTTCGGGATCTGAAAGATACCCAATAGCGGCCAAAGTCAGCAACTTGAAGATTATATCGCTGCAAATAATAATAATAATAATAATAATAATAATAATAATAATACCTCGCTGTCCATGGATTGTTACCGTACGTCCTTCAAGGCTCACATGGCAGCTGCGCTGGCTGAGATCTTCGTAATTATCTTCTGCCAGTCTGCCACCAAGCATGTTCTACGGAATGCTTTCTCTTTCTACTACTACCTTTGTATAATTTGGAGCATCTCAAAAAATTTTGTAAAAAATAACTTAAAATACTGATTTGTGACTATAACCGAATATAGTACAGAGGAAAGATAGAGAAGGATAAGAGGTAGCAGTCATTAAACAGATGCAAATTTAGCAACGAAAATGTGTTTTGGGGAGTGTAAAATTGAAGGACTGAATATTGAAAACAGTTAGAGGGGTAATTTTGTGATGTATATTGAAAATTTTCAGAAGCATGGGTTGATAATTGTTAGAGATGCTCTTACGCTCTCAGGTGTATTTTTAAAAAGAAAATTAGTTTCAGTTATCAAAGCAGAATTTGCTGAATTTGCGCATTGTCATGAACATATAGGACCTACCTTTTCCATTATATATCAATATCCATATCATATTTCCCAACCAGTGAAAATTGGCGAGTACCACCTAGAAGTGGGGCAATTGTCAAAACAATACTACTAAGAGAAGCCTCCCTCAGAACAACATCACTAAAGAAGAAATCCCCAGAACACCACTCACGAGTGCTCCCCACGGCTCTAAACACCATTTTTTTTGTTTGGAATTTTTTTGCCCTTATCAAGTATCAAAAATGACCAAAGTACCCCTTGCTCCATACAGCAGAGGGCGGCGCGGCGTGGCTGCTCCAAACGAGTATTCCTCCCTAAACCCTAGACCTTGAGCATCTAGGAGGCGGCGTGGCTGGGTCGGCGCGCGGAGGGCGGCACTGGGTGCAGGGAGGCGAGGAGGCTCTGAGCGCGCGCGTGCGCGGCGCAGGGCAGCGGGGCAGGGTGGCGGGGCTGGGCGCGCGCGGGCGTGGCGCAGGGCGGCGGGGCAGGGCAGCGGGGCTGGGTGCACGCGGGCGTGGCGCAGAGCGGCGGGGCAGGGCGGCGGGGCTGGGCGCGCGCGCGGCGCAGGGAGGGGCCCTTGGCGCGCGCGAAGCAGGGAGGCGGGGCAGGACGCCAACGCAGGGAGGCGGGGCAGGGCGCCGGAGCTGGGAGGCGGGGCAGGGCGCCGGTGCTGGGAGGGGCCGTTGGCGCGCGCGGCGCAGAGAGGCGGGGTAGGGCGCCGGCGCAGGGAGGGCCCTTGACGCGCGGCAGGGAAGCCGTACAAGCGTGCACACGCAGGGAGACGACGATGGCGTCCCAAGAGGGTATGGGTGAGGGCGGGGGCAGTGGCGTCCTTCCCAGTAAGTCGTCCATGGATGAAGCGGCTAGCAATGGAAGCTTCATTGCAAGGTGAGGTCTACTCTCTTTATGCCATGTGTTCTTCAGGCGATGGTAGTTTGTTTTGCTAAATTATAATACTTTTCGCCACATATATAGGAATGATTCACGGCTGAAAATGAGAATTGGACTTAGAATTCCTGGTTACACTGCAATTTTGGATGATGGCACCACGGTTGAATTGGATGCTAAAGATTATGTTGTTGAAGTGAATGATGTTGAAGGATACTTAATGTCCAACCTTTTGGATGATTTAAGAAATAAAACAACATGGGGCATATGTCAACATCCTGCATTTTGGTATTGGGACACAGAAAATAAAGGCTTACAAAAAGCGGCAATAGATGATGATTTGAAGATGGTATTTCAGAAGTTTATGTCCTGTAAAGTAGTGTCCTTTGTTGTCGAGTTCCTATTAAACCTTGCTACAAGAGTAGCATTACAATGGAGGCGAAATTGGAGAAATTACCTGTGAGAAGGAATCCAAATATACCACCTCCATCAAGTGATTCGAATGAGGAAAGTGGTGACGAAACTGATGGATGGAAGACGAGGACGTATTTATGGAGGATGATGATGTGTTTGTGTCTCTTGGGTTGCGGGCTGAGGAGGAGGCTGCAAGGATGAATTTAAAGAAGGATGGTGTTGGTCTTGCACCAGAAATTCCAGTTGAAGACTATGCTGAAGATGAGCCAAGGTTTGCGATTGATAAGGAAAATCCAAGGATAAAAAAGGGTGAGACCTTCCCATCAATGGTAGCTTTTAGGATGGCTTTACGGCATTATGCCATCTTAAAAGAATTTGAGGTACACAAGTTGTGACTGATAAAAAAAGGTATAGAGCTGAATGCAAAGCTCCTGGATGTCCTTGGAGGATTGTTGCAAATAAGTTTAAGGGCCAGCCAACTGTTGAGGTTGGTTTTTATTCTTATATGCATGTATATTGTTTAAAATTATTGCATATGTGCTAAGTTAGTAATTCTCCTTTAATTTCTTGTTGTGCAGATCACCTTGATTCCCAATGAGCATGAGTGTATAGGGAGTGGACTTGTAGGCACCAAGATGGCATCTAAGAGATGGGTTGCAGAAAGAATTCTTCCATGGTTAAGAAAGAACCCAGGACTTTGGGCAGCTTATTTGCAAGATAGATTATTGGACACGTATGGTATTGAGGTTAGTTATGCAACGGCTTGGAATGGAAAACAAATAGTAATGGACTCAATTTATGGTACTTGGGAAGACAGCTTTCAAACCTTGTTTAATTTCAAGGCTGAACTCCTTATTCGGTCCCCGGGATTTGTTTTTGAAATTGCCACTAAGCGTCGAGGAGATGGGTTGATGTTTGACAAGTTATTTCTAGCAATGAAGCTATGTGTTGATGGATTCTTACAAGGATGTAGACTTTACCTTGGTATTGACTCAACCGCTTTGAATAGGAGGTACAAAGCTCAATTGGCATCGGCGACGGCGCTTGATGGAAACAATTGGATGTATCCTGTTGCTTGGGCTATCTTTGATACTGAATCTAGTGACAATTGGAAATGGTTCATGAGACAATTGGAGAAGGCAATTGGTCATCCGCCATTTTTAGCTTTGGCCACAGATGCATGTAAAGGCCTTGCCGCTGCCGTGAAGGAGGTGTTTCCTGAAGTCGAACACAGGGAATGCATGAGGCATCTATGGCCAAACTTTAAGAAATATTATCGTGGAGATGTATATGACAAGAATATGTGGCCGGCAGCTAGAGCTTACAAATCGAACAAATTCAACTTTCATTGGAATAAGGTTGTTGATGCCAATCTACATGTTGTGGATTACATGAATTTGCACTACAACCACAAGTGGAGCAGGTCCATGTTCTCAAATGAGGTGAAGTGTGACTATATCAACAATAACATATCTGAGAGCTTCAACAGCTGGGTGAAGAAGATAAAAGATTTGCCTATTGTTGATTTGCTTAACGCTTTGAGGCGGATGATAATGGACTTATGGGACAAGAGAAGGAGGATTGGTAGCAAGCTTCTGGAACCATCCTTCCAACAATAATTAAACAACTCAAAGCCAAAACAAGGGGGTTAGGTCACATGAAGATTCATAAAGGGCACTTAACTGCAGAAGCATTTGGTGTGTATCATGATATGACACCTTGGGGGCATGTGGTAGACCTCTCTAATAAAACTTGTATTTGTGGGGAGTGGGAAATGACTGGGAAGCCTTGCCCTCATGCTTTGGCTTTCATTAAGATGTTTCCTTACATTGACATGGCCACATTTGTTCATGAGTACTACAGCGTAGAGAGGTTTAGGACAGCATATAGTGGTTCCATCCCACATATGACTGACAAATCACAATGGCCTCACGTCGACATGGGATTCAAGCTGCTGCCACCTCCACTACAAAGAGCACCTGGAAGATAAAGAAAGAATAGATTTAAAGCTAGTCATGAACCGGGAGCAAGGAAACAACAACAATGCCGCAAATGTGGGGGTTTTGGACACCGTGAAACTGGAAATAGCCCTTTAAATGAGCCAAAGAAAAGGTGCTTCTAGTAATGTATGCTGTCATGCTTGTGAATAACTTCTCAATTTGCAACTGACTTGTCCATTTTTATGTAGGAAGAGGCAGCCCCAAACGAAGAGGAAACCAAAAAGGACTAAGGTAATTGCAGCTGATTCTATTTCCCCTGGATCCCTCACTAGAAGAATGGTCAATTTGGAGCATGGAGATGATAGAGTTGGTACATCTACTTCTAAGGATGCGGCTAGAAGTTTGTTTGTGCTTTCCCAAGATAAAGGAGGGGAGTCTGTTTCTAAACAGTCCACTGGGGGTGCTAAATAATTTGAATGAACTCTCATTTGTATTGTGAAATATTGTGTTGTTGAACTTTTATTTTAGACATGTTGTATGAACTTATGATGCTTGGATGTATCGATGAACTTATGATGTTTGAGCATGTTGTATGACTCTCAAATATTGTGTTAACACTTATTTGTGTTGGCTCAATATTTTAATTTGCATATGGTTCTAATATGTGAGATATATTTTTCTCTTTTTTTTGAGCATGACATATTGTGTTGCCTCAGATTTTGTTGTTAATTTTTTTTGCATATTCTATGATTGTAATATTGATTTTATATGTGAGATATATTTTTCTCTTTTTTTGGGAATTAGATATATTTTTATAAGGCGATTGAAAATTTTGTCAAGTTTTCATAAGGCGATTAAAAATTTTCAAACATTAAAAAATTAGTTTTCATTTTTTAGAATTTTATCCCCCTATACAATATGTTGTATGGAGTAAGGGGTACTTTGATCATTTTTAATATTTGATAAGGACAAAAAAATTACAAATAAAAAAAAATGGTGTTTAGAGTCGTGGGGAGCACTCGTGAGTGACGTTCTAGGGATTCCTTCTTTATTGACGTTGTTCTGAGGAAGGCTTCTCTTAACAGTGTTGTTTTGATAATTGCCCCCTATAAGTACCACGGCATCATTTTGGTTACATTATTATACTTACGTCACAAACGGGGTTGATTTTATATACTGCTAGAAACAAATGACTCTCCGGATGACTCTCGAGTGGCATATAAAGCTAAGCTCCACGGAGAAGATTCTAGAGTCTGGACTGCTAGTGGTACGAGTACGAGCTAGGCAACTCAAACCCAAGCGTCTCGCCGTTGCTAGTGTGAGCCTGTGAGGAAGATCAGATCAGAGATGGCGTCGAAGAAGGTGCTCCTGCTCGGCGGGGACTACATGGAGGATTACGAGGTACCTCTCCAGTCGCTTATCGTCTATTTTCGTTCCTGCTAAATTAGTTTGTATTTGGATCAGGATTAGGTCTTGGATTGGCGTATCCTGACAAAAACCGGTTTCTCAATTGATGGGTTAGGTCATGGTTCCGTTCCAAGCGCTGCAAGCGTATGGGGTGGTTGTGGACGTTGTCTGCCCCGGCAAGAAGGCCGGCGACGTTTGCCGCACCGCCGTCCATCAGGGGACTGGACACCAGGTACTTGGATCGATTTCCCCGTCCTTCTCTCTTATGCGCAGTTCAGTTATTTTCTGTAGATTTTTAGTTGTGCCGGTCTTCGTTTTCGTGAGATGACTGAACAATGTGTATATTCTGTGTTTATGAAATCAATACTTACCCCTTTATGTTTTTTGAGGAAAAACAGGAGGGCATTTTCCTACTGCATTTTTATTGAATTATTAGTTGTTAACTGTAATGGTTAGATAAAAAAAATAACAAGCTTTACAAGGTTAGAAGCGAATTTGACATGATTGGGCTTCGCTCTGTGCATGCAGAACTGAAAGTTTTGTCTAAACTCTTGCTTATACTGCACAAAGGACATATCCTCCAGGAATTGCACCTTTTCATCTGACTGAAAATTATGTACTGATTGCTAGATGAGAGCAAATGCAAGCAGATAGTAGAGTAAAACTAGGGAACAATTTGTTACTCTTGGGCTCTTGGCTGTATTGCTACCGTCTTAATTGTTTCACTTTGGATTTGGATGATCTTCATGAGCTCTTAATTAATCTGGATAAATATATATGCTTGATAAAAAAAACGAACTCACCCGGCATCAGATGCATCAACCACATTCCTTTCCAGCAACTATTGCTACATTGTTCTACCGTGCTTCTCTTGCTCTTTCTCACCAGCATTTGTGTGAAATCTTTGAATCAAATTTGCATCTGGAGGAATGAATGTCGATGTGTATCCTTTTTTGTTTTCATATTACTTTACATCTTTATATTGTTGCACTAACAATCCTGCATTCATTTTATATTTTACAATATGCCATGCAGACATATACGGAGACCAAAGGTCATAATTTCGCACTAAATGCTTCATTTGATGAAATTAATGCGGATGGATATGATGGGTTGGTAATTCCTGGAGGTCGTGCACCAGAATACCTTGCAATGGATGAAAAGGTGCTGGGTTTGGTTAGAAAATTCTCTGACGCTAAGAAGCCCATTGCATCAGTTTGTCATGGACAGTTGATTTTGGCAGCAGCAGGAGTGGTCCAGGATCGTAGCTGCACCGCATATCCAGCTGTTAAACCAGTTTTGCTTGCTGCTGGTGCTAAGTGGGAAGAGCCTGATACCATGGCAAAATGCACTGTTCATGAAAACCTCATCACTGCTGCAACCTATGATTCTCATCCTGAATTCATCAGTCTGTTTGTCAAAGCACTTGGTGGCTCTGTGGCAGGGTCAAACAAGAGAATATTGTTTCTCTGTGGGGTACGTATGGAGGAAAAAATAATGCTCTCTTTCATAAGTCATTTCGTGCATATAACTTTTTACTATCTTTATGTACCATAATTTTACATGTTCCACATATATGTGGTGATAGCGTATTCCTTGAAGTGAAACAGGCATTCTGAGTCAATTTAAATCATACACCCGTTTGCTGAATTTTTTTGCTTAATCACATACTTGATAGGACTACATGGAGGATTATGAGGTTATGGTCCCATTTCAGTCCCTTCAAGCTCTTGGGTGCCATGTAGATGCCGTTTGTCCGGATAAGGCTGCTGGGGACAAGTGCCCGACTGCCATTCATGACTTTGAAGGCGATCAAACTTACAGTGAGAAACCTGGTCATGATTTTACTTTGACAGCATCATTTGAAAGTGTGGATGCTTCAAGCTACGACGCACTTGTGATTCCTGGCGGACGAGCTCCCGAGTATCTAGCGCTGAACGATAAAGTTCTAAGCTTGGTGAAGGGGTTCATGGATAAATCCAAGCCAATTGCATCGATCTGCCACGGCCAACAGATTTTATCTGCTGCTGGAGTCCTTAAGGTTACATATCATTTTTTTTCTGTCATTGTAATGTATTGACTTATTGTCCTTATGTTAAAGGCTATAGCTCTAGGTATTTCTCTTGGTTCAGCAGTTTCTGCCTTTATCCAGTCTATGTATCCTTTTCATTCACCAATGCACCATCATATGCTCCTGTGTCCTTAGCTTATGATTGCGTTCAGTATTTTCAGAGCATTTCAAAGACGTGTGCACTGATGATATTCAATCCCATGTTGGGTGATGGACAATGCAGGGGAAGAAATGCACTGCATATCCGGCGGTCAAGCTCAACGTGGTTCTCGGGGGCGGTACTTGGCTGGAGCCTGACCCAATCGACCGCTGCTTTACTGACGGCAATTTGGTGACAGGTGCTGCTTGGCCAGGGCACCCGGAGTTCGTGTCCCAGCTCATGGCTTTGCTCGGCATCAAAGTTTCCTTCTGAACTGAAGGATGAGAGCTCCAGTCCTCCCTGGGTGCAACTGTGCAAGAAAGATGGTATAATAGCTTCGGACATCTATACAGACGATACTCATGGATTTACAGTACACTTGTTAGAGTTTTGCTCTTTTGTTACTTCTATTGTGTAAGGCGGAACGGAAGTGGCATCGCTTTCGTTGTCTTTTGGAACTGAAACAATAATGAAGTCGTGTCTATTCCTGGCTCCACGCCGCGCAAGGGGTTTGAATCCCATGAAACAGGGAAGAAGCATAAGAATCTTCTCCACAAATTGCAGTCTGCAATTGCTAATTTGCTAAGAGCGAGAGGGCAAAGAAGCTGAGGACGAAGCTCATATCTCGACCGACCGAAGCGAGTGGCACGCAAAGGGCGAAGCGTTCGGAAGAAAGAGGCGACGAGCTTGCCGGCGTCATCGATGCTTATGCTCGCGGTCGAGCTCCGCCCTGCAGTGCTCTGCTATATGCCCCTGTACGCCTGCAACCCCGAGCTTCGTTTTTGACCGTCTAGTCCTGTCGTGCGGCACAGAACGGGCCCGGCAGCGTGGCCCACGAAAGAATTGCGGAGGGTACCCCGGAACAGAAGGAAGAAGTCCTGTTGATGTCCCTCAACTCTTGGTGGAGTCCGATTTACGTCCCTGTTTTACAAAACCGGCTATCCAGAGTCCCTGAACTTTTCAAACCGGTTCCTTTTCGTCCTCGGGTTGTTTTAGACGGCGGTATTGTCCGACGTGGCAGAGGGACACGCGGGCTTCGCTGAGTCAGCGTCGGATCTCTTAAAACGGGTTGGAGCCGCCATGTGCGACAGAGTGGCGCCCATTCTTTCCCCCTCCTTCTTCCCTTGAACCTTGCCGTAACCCTAGGTAGGTCCGCCATGGCCGCGAGCTCGAGCTCGTCCCGCAGCAGTTTATGGGCGAATGCAGATGAGAAGCGGCATTCCCCAATTCCTTACGCATTGGTCCGTTGGATTACCAGCCGCCCATTTTTTACAAGTGCAGAAAGAAAGCCGCGCTCTGGATCTCATGGAGCGACGAGAACCCTGGCCGTCGGTACTACAAATGCTTCCGCGCTCGGGTGAGTTCACGGCATGGTGTGATTCAGATTCTTTTGATTCTCTCCCTTTGCAGCTCAGAATCCTCGCAGCTTCGCCTGATGCAAACCCGCACAGCAATGCAAAATGCTGTAAACGGACTAGCATAGGATGCAAGCCGTTATTGTAATAGCCAGCCACGACAGCACTTCTCCTTTATTGTAGGATCTCTCCCCCTTTTGTAGGATCTGCATGCCTTCATGCGTGGCTGGCTCCTGAGCCCTTGGTCCTGTATATCTACCCCTGGTTGAGTGTAATACAGTGCCGTCATTCTTCCCAAACCTTTACTTTACAACTGCAGTCAAGAAATGTGTATATGTGCTTCAGTAGCTGGTGAAATTGAAGTTTCATATGCTCACTTGGAAGATCCGGTTTCAAGTCAGTGGTGCGTTGGAATGAGGTCAGACAGTCCTTGCTGTCTCGGGTGCAGACAACAGCAGGTGAATCTCCCAATTTGGCAATGAACAAATGATCACCCTACACATAACAAGGACATTTGGTGGACAAAAAAAGAATAATTCATTCATTATCCTTCATCAGTTGTTGTACTTAATATGCAAAGGCCACTTCAGATTTATATCCACAACTGATACACCTTCCAATTCAGTTACTAGTATACAGATAATCCTACAATTCAGATAGTCTTCAGTATATTTTTTTTCCTACCCAAATTCAGTAGCTTGCCATCTTATTTTATCAACTATTTAGTGTAATTCAGGTTCTTTTGATTCTCGGCATGGTTTGGATTTGTAGCACCTTTTTTTTGAAATTTCCATTTTTGTAATGTAGGAGACGGATGGGTGTGACTTCATGTTTTTTTACGAAGGGAAGCACAACAGCTTTGTGGCAATGCTGGTTGTCGACTTGCGCGATGCAGTGTGGAATTTGAAGCGGCAGGTGGCGGCACTGAAGGAGGATCTGTAGGAAGGTGCAAGGAAGGCTGAGGAACTGGAGAAAGAACTTGGGCAGTGCAAGCAGGAGGTTGCTGCTGGGCGTTTTAGGGAAAATGGCAAGGAGGAGGAGGTGCAGAAACTGAAAAAGGAGAGATTCATGCTTCGTGCTCTGTGTGTTGCAATGGCTGCTCTGGTTGTGTTCATGGTAGTAGGCAACTAGTTTGGTCGGACTTGGACTCTTTCATTTGTCAGTGCTTGTAATGTATGTATCCTGATGTATGCAAAAATGTGTTTGTTAAACATTATGCTCTTTGCGCAATGTTACCTTGCACTGTGTTTTTGCATTGCACAGGTTATTGCTTTGGCAACCAGTTGCATGAACATAACAACCGAAATAGACATGAACATAAATAGCTCAAATAGAGATCAGACAGAATACATAAACAACTTAATAACACATTAGGTCACAGAACACAACATATACAGCTTGTTCATGACATACAACCAACAACACGCCTGCAGTACCTGATAAAAGTTCAACCTGTACAATACAACCCACAACACACATGCAGTTCCTGATAAGAGTTCATAACCTGAATATGTCAACCAACAACACACACACTAGGTGATAACAGTTCATGAACTGAAGAAGGTGGCAACAGCTGCTACTTTTTCAAAGCTTGGCAGAATCCCAAGGTGGAAGAAGTAACATTGCAGCTGTTCTTGGCTTTTTGACAGTTGGTTCTTTGCTCTCTGGCGGCTTGCTTGCTTGAACACTTGCTGAAGCTTTCCCAGAGGTCAGTTCAATGTTGACACTTGAACTTGCCTGACTGTTTGGAATGGTGGCACTCATCTTGATGGATGCTGAGCCCCCAGCTCTGGTTGCAACTCTACATGGGATAGTGCCTCCTGTCCACCATTGTATACCAACCGTCTGTCACTCCAAAAAAAATTCACCCCCAAAGTGGAACCTCACTGCTAATCTATCCAACGGATCCATTGTGTGCCTGCAAATCGGAGGATACTAGGTTTAATAACTAAATGATCAAGGAATCCCGATGCTTAAAAAAATCGCAAAAGCCACTCTATTGCATACTTAATCCTCGCCTACTCCTATCCAACGCATAAACAATATTATCCGTGAGCTCTTCCGCTGTTAAAAATTGGCACTATGCACCAGTTCCAACAAGCAATGCAACAGCAAAAAGGACGATTCCACATAAAAAATTACAAGATCCGAAGTGCTTTGCTGCACTAACCTGTGGATCCACCTTTGATTTGCCTGATTTCGGATGGAAAGGTTCCTCTGTCTGCCTTCACCTCGCTCGCCGCCGCTGTGGTGGCCAGTCCAGCTAGGGTTCGAATGGGGAACGAGGCAACGGAAAGGTTCCTCTGTCCGCCTTCGCCTCACTCGCCGCCGCCGTGGTGGCCAGTCCAGCTAGGGTTCGAATGGGGAACGAGGCAACGGAAAGGTTCCTCTGTCCGACTTCGCCTCACTCGCCGCCGCCGTGGTGGCCACTCCACCTACGGTTCGAACGGGGAACGAGGCATGGGGACTCAACGGCTGGATCGATTTCCTTCCTCTTCTCGCCACTGACAAATGGGGCCGGATTCCCTCCCGACGCTGACTCAGCGAAGCCCGCATGTCCCTCTGCCACGTCGGACAATACCGCCGTCCAAAACAACCCGAGGACGAAAAGGAACCGGTTTGAAAAGTTCAGGGACTCTGGATAGCCGGTTTTGTAAAACAGGGACGTAAATTGGACTCCACCAAGAGTTGAGGGACGTAAACAGGACTTCTTCCGGAATGGAATAACCCGTTACGGCCCCACCATGGGTTGGATCGGCGATCCAATATTGGGCCAAGATAGACCTTGACCGTCTAGTCATCACGTGCGGCACAAAGTGGGTTCGACAGCGTGGCCCATGAACATACTGCAGGAAACGCCCCCTGAAGCGGAATAACCCGTTACAGCCCACCATGGGTTGGCAATTTTGGGCCGTCGCGATCCAATTTTGGGCCATGATAGGCCTTGACCGTCTAGTCATGACGTGCGGCACAAAATGGGTTTGGCAGCGTGGCCCATGAACGTACTGCGGGGGAACGCCCCCTGGACCGGAATAACCCGTTACGGCCCACCATTGGGCCATGATCGGCCTTGACCGTCTAGTCATGACGTGCGGCATAAAATGGGTTCGGCAGCGTGGCCCATGAACGTACTGCGGAGGAGCCCCGTCTCGAGCGGAATAACCCGTCATGGCCAATCTTGGGCCGTGCTAGGCCTATGTACCCGAAATAAGCCGTCCACTAGGCTTTTGACTGGCGGCTGGGATCGCTTTCTGGAAGAGGCCTTCGTTACTCTACATTTTCGCTGAAGCGCCCGAAAGTTGGATCACCATTAATAATCGCGATCCAATTGGAGGCCACTTTTTGAGCGTTGGATCAGAAAATAACGACAGAGATTAGTTTACAGGGAGAATCCGTGCGTTCTTTTACAGACCAGTCCCCACAGTTACTCGTGTTCCCAACAATGAGATGTGCAAACGAAGCGACCACGTCGCCGGCTACTAGACCCTCGCCGCCGTCGCGACGTACGAGAAGCTTCTGGGGGTGGTCAGGAGTAAGGGCATTCCTAATCCTCCGACTAAGATAGTTTTTATAAAATTAAATAAGATGCTACATAAGCAAAATAGATGAGATAACGTGAGAATTAAGGAGGAGAGAGGAAAAAATAGAGGAAATCGTTTCTCAGGGGCGAAACGAAGTCTGCGCGTGCTCCTATACACGAAGAAGACGTGTTCCGCGCGTTGGAAGCGTCGTATCGTTTCCTTTCGGGCCCACCACCTCCGTCGGCCGGATCCGTTGCGCGCGATGCGTCGTCCTCCTCCCTGCCGTCTCCCGCTCTTCTGCGCCGCGCTTCGCCTCCCGCTCTCCTGTGCTGCTTTCTGCGCGCGCTCCTCTCCCGCGCATCGCGCGGCTCTTCCGCGCTCGCGAATTTGGCCGAGAACCACTTTCCCGCGCTGAATCCACGAAAAGAGCACCGCTACGTAGAGGAAAGACGAAATATTTAGCCCCGCGCACGTATCCTCTTCTCTCCCGCTAATCTGGCCGCTCGGACTCCCTTTTTTTCCCCAACTCGCGTCTCTTTCCTGCGCAGCACTCTTCTGCTCGGACGCACGCTCTTGCTGCTTCTTTCCCCAGTCCAGCAAGGTAAGCCACTCCTCTGACGCAGGATAATTTTTCTCCTTTCTTTTTACGGAACTATGAAGTTCTTTGAAAGCTATTTCGTCCAATTTGATAATTCTTGTCAGGATGAGTGGTTTGCAGAAACCAAAGTCAAATCAAGGATCTGCAGTAGCCGATGCTCGTGGCCATGTTTCTCAGTCCCCTTCGGCTGGTACCTCTGTTGCTGCTCATGTCCATGTACCAGGACCTGTCTCCGGTGCTCATGGTGATTTTCCAGGACTTGTTGACCCATCAGCTTTCATACATGGTGTGTTGCCCGGCAGAATAGATAGGTATACTCCTTTTTGTTTATTCCTAATTTATCTCAGATAATTCAATAGGTCTTGACGTTAAAGTGTGGTATGACGATTTGATACTCCACATTCCTAATTTGCCTCGTATAATTCATAAAAGGTGAAGCTTATTTTTCGTATCATTTCACAAAATGCTCAACATGCACAACAGCTCTTGCTGGAAGTTGGATATCATACCTTCGTGCAGGGAGTAGATATTATGTGTTGTATTGTAGTTATATTTGTTTGAGATAAAATAATTAAATTACCTTTGGCCTTTTCAGTTTGTATCCTCCTGGTGGGTTCGTGAATTATCTGCAGCAACATCCACACCCATTTATGAACAGTCCAAGTGGTAGCCAAATGTCAGAGAACTCCAATGTTGTTGGTGCTCTAAGTAGTCATACAATATCCCCGCAGGGGAATCTTTCAGTGAATGGTAGTAATGGACATGTGGGTTCAGTGGAAAAAGAATCAATTGAAATTGAAGATGACGATGATGATGACAAATAAGAACCTGCTAGGACTGAAGTTTGATTGCCATATACACAAGAGGAAGATATTAGATTGGTAAGTTAGCTTAATTTGGTATAGTAATGATATTCATGGTTTCATAACTAAAAGAATATATAATTCGTTTAATTCATCTGCTTGTACTTGTTGTAGGCTCGTGCTTGGTTGGATAATTCTATAGACTCACTTGATGGGAATGAGAAGAAATCAGATCAATATTGGGAAGATGTCACGAAGTCATTCAATGGTGCCACTGAGAAAAATAGAAGGAGAAATCGTAACCAATTGAAGATTCGTTGGGACCGCATCAAGAAACCACTGACTGAGTTTCATGGCTGCTGGACCAGAATCACTAAAATATACCAAAGTGGTAAAAGTGATGATCAACTGATGGATCAGGCATTGCAGCTCTATGCTTCTGAACATGGTCAGAAGTCTTTTGTATTGTCTGCAGATACGCAAAAACAACAAAAGGGGAAGGAAAATATTGCAAATCAGAACCCACCCTGTGTTGTTAACATTTCAGAACGTCCTATGGGTCACAAGAGAGCAAAAGAAGAACGTAATGGTAAAAGGAAGGCATCAGATGGTATTTTTGAGATAAGTGAGAAACTAGAAAAATTCGTTGAAGCAAGAGCCAATGGTGCGATGGAACGTGAGACGATGGCTGCATTGCAGGAAAGTCTAGCAAATAAGAAAGTAGAAGCAGCCAAGCTTGCACATAATGCGGCACTTAAGACAACAAAGTGTCGGATGTTAGTGACTTATAAGGAAATGATGTTTTCCCCTACAAGTGGACTGAGTGAAAAGGTCTTAGCTGAAAGGGACAAAGCATTAAAGAGCATGCGACTGAGTTTGTTCAGCAAGGATGATTAAAATGTATGTCTCTTACCTTTTGTTTTGTTGCTATGTGAATGCAAAACCTGTTGCTATGTGAATGCAAAAACCTGCTGCTTTGTGAATGCAAAAACCTGCTGCTTTGTGAATATAAAACTTGTTGTGTGAGCATATTACTGCTGTTAAATACAAAACCTGTTGCTATGTAAACATAATTGTTCTATTATGTGAATACAACTTTTTGGCCATCCAAATCCCTTCCTCTGCCCTGCATATATACAGAGACATGCTGAGGTCCTCTGTCAACCACTTCTTCCCTCTGTTGTTCATATTCTTCCCTTCTCTTCATGTCCCACCCATCTGAAGATCCTTTGCCAAGTGATCATGAATCAAATGGAAGTGCAGAAAGCTTGGATCCAGTGGATCTGTATAGTATCGATGAATTTTTTGAAGAGGAAGACATACTTGAAGATGTTGCTGACCATATTATGACTGACGTAGTTGAAGGTATCAAGGGTTCAATTGGGAAGAAAAGAAGGTTTGTATCTAGGAGACATGTTGGTAGGCCTCGAGATGAATCTGAACAGCGGCTAATGAAGGACTACTTCGCGGAGAATTCAGTGTTTACTGAGGCCCAATTTCGTAGAAGATTCAGGATGAAGAGGCCTTTATTCCTGCGCATAGTAACTGCCCTTGGTGAGTGGTCTTCATTTTTTTTACTTTGAGAATAGATGCTCTGAATCGTCGTGGCTTGACACCTATTCAAAAGTGCACGGCGGGTATGCATCAATTGGCAAATGGTAGCCCTGCAGATCAACAAGATGAGTACATCAAGCTAGGAGAAAGTACTACAGTTTAGTGTTTGAAGATGTTTGTCAAGGGTGTGATTGAAGTATTTGGTGCTGAGTACTTGCGACGTTCCACAGTACAAGATGTTGAACGCTTGATGCAACATGGTGAAAGTCGTGGGTTTCCTGGAATGCTAGGGAGTATTGATTGTATGCACTGGCATTGGAAGAAATGTCCCTATGCATGGAAGGGGATGTATACTCGTGGCGATCATGGTGTTCCTACTGTCATTCTAGAGGTAGTTGCGTCACATGATCGCTGGATATGGCATGCCTTCTTTCAGTCTGATCTGTTCGTCGAACAACTAAGAGGAGAAGCTCCTATGGTGCAGTACCATGCCAATGGAAGGCAATATACCCAAGGGTACTACCTTGTTGATTATACCCTGAGTGGGCTGTTTTTGTTAAGTCAATACGCCAACCACAATCTGACAAGCATAAGTTGTTCAAGAAGGGGCAAGGAAGGATGTTGAATGTGCATTTGGAATATTACAATCTCGCTTTAGTATTTTACGTCGACCAGCACGTCTATATGATCAAGGGGGTCTTGAGAATGTGATGCTAGCCTGTATCGTACTTCATAATATGATAATTAAGGATGAAAAGGGCGTGAAACAGATTCCTATTGATTTGAATGAAGAAGCACACAAATCAACAGTACGCATAGCTACCATCACTGAAGGACCTAACCTAGAGATGGCACGGGTACTAGAACAAAATGCTAAAATCCGTGATCGTTCTGGTTACAAACAACTTCAGTTAGACTTAATTGAACATATTTGGCATAAGTTTGGAAAGAAATAGGTACTTTCATTGTGGTCTATGTAAATATATATTATAATCATAAGAATCTTATTTGTTTTACTGAAACTAATTATTTAACTTTTTCTTCCCGCAGCTCCAGTGTGATGGATTGAAGTACAAGCTTGACCATGATGGACAAAATTACAAGCTGGACCAATAATCTGAACTGATGATAACTACTCTAAGATTTATTTTAATATTTATATATTGTAACACTTATGAACATGAGTTATCGAATACCTATTATGCTACCTATTATGGACTTTTTATTAGCTGATATGGATCCCTTAAACATGTTTGCATGGGATCATATTAGAAGCCTATTTTCTTAGCACAGCTGATCCACATCTTTTTTAGGTGCATTTAAGATCTCTTGTATATAGAAACTAGTCATAGTTTCTTAGGTTGGAGAGTATATTTTTTATGGATGGTTTCTTGCCTACATGTCCATCTTAGATACTGCACATAGTTTTTTGCGTTGGGATGACGCGCCGATGAGGTGCCCCAAACGCCTGCGGCATGCGAGTCCGGAGGCGGAGATACAGCCGCAGCTTTATCGTCGTCATTGCCGGCCATCCGCGGATAGGCAATGAATCCTCTTCCACTTCCACCGTCGCTTGAAAATCGCCACGTGTTCTACGATAGAGCAACCGCTTGAAATATCTTCATTTTGAGAAGAAGAAAATATCGTCAATGTATTGAACTCTCCATTTCAGACCGCTTGTCTGAAAAATGAACGCTTCGATTCGATTTCCTTTTTGTCTGAACAAAACATATGTATACGTTGAGAAACTCTAAATCATTACACGTGTTTCTGCTATGACGATGACTGCAGGATGAGCAGCACAAAATTACACTCCAACCTATCTCGTTCGACAAAAACAATGCTGTTAGTATGTCGTTGTTCTGAATGGATCGCTACTCATTGCAGAAATAAAACCAGTCATTGTCTTGGGACCACCGACCACGAAAGCTTGATCAGAAAAGCTTCCATTTTAGAACCGATGATGAAGAACAGCAAAGCGCCTGTGAAGCTTCTGGCCGGGCTTAGTCACGCTCCTGCAAAGAAAGTAAGTCCAAATTAAAGCGTGCGAGTCAGTTAGTATTGGTTTAGGTCGCCGGCAGGTAAAGTGCATCAATCGAATCGACAACAGATGATGAAGAAAGGCAGCAGAGCGAGCACCAGAGGAAGCGCTTTCCAGTCACCGGCCAGTATCAAACGACATAAACGCCAGCAAAGACATGATTAGGCTCACCACTCAGGAACTGGCGTGCAAGTTACCGGTACCAGAAAGGATTACTCGGCGGCGTCACTCAATTGGCGCCGCCGCGGAGTGCATTAGTATAATCTAATTATGATTCAACGACATTATCCGTCGTCTCACGCGATACTGCTCTATTGTGCATGAATTATAGTCATTTCTTCTTAGAAGACCGGTTGATTTCTTGTGGAAAAACTAATTTTACGAACAGTTTCTGACCGTCACAAAAATTCAAATTTTCAACGGTGTTAGAGTTTTTAAAACCATTAGAAACCCATTGATTTTGTGGTTGGCGTAAAAATGGTTTGACTTATTATAAAATCGTCCTTTATTAACAGTTTATCTTTTCGATTTTTTGGTTTAGGTTTTTTCTGTTCACAATACAGCATCTGTCAGCAAACAGTCACCAGTCGTCGTCATGCTGAATTGCTGGCCACGCGTGCAAGCAGACGAACCTCACCAAAGCTGCGAGATGTATATTGCAATACGGCCACGTAGCTTCCCCATATATAATAATAAGTCTTTTTTCGATAGATTTATCTTACAACTTAAAAGGTACGATAAGATAACAAATCTGAATCCTTGACTTTATAAAGAAACATATTAAGTATATAAAAAGAAAGTGAAGAACAATAGATGGAAATTAGAATATTAAATCCGAGTTTAACTTAACAACTAACTATTAACTTTAAGTTGTAAGGCTTCGTCATATGGTTCGAGATCTATATAAATGGATGGTCCATGGTTATTTAAGTATCGTAAAATTTGTCAATTATAAAAGCTAAGCTCAACACCTAACTTCTGAGTATGATTGAATTCGGTAAGTAAAGTATAACCACGGCAGAGCTTGTTACTTGTACAATGAAACTCATGTAGTAGTAGTAGCAGTAGTAGTAAAATCCGGGCTTCGACCTGTCCAAAAGGTTGCACACATACAGTAGTACTTAAGTACTGGTTTTAGTTGCACAGGTTTGTAGATTACAATGTCGAACTTTCACTAACCTCTCTTAGTCTCTCGTGTACAAAGGCAGAGGACCTGGACTGGACAGGCTAGTATCCAGCCGTCAGTAGACTTTTCGAGAAAGCCAAAAACGAATGAATCAAATCCCTGTTTTATTTACATTCTAAGTAAAAGGGTTTGCCCATCTCTGACGTAAAAGATCGTAGAAATTCTGACACATACAGTCGCCGGCGGCTGTACCTGTGAATTCGTTCTCGAAATGATCGGCAACCTGAACCATATTTCTCCAACCTTATCTATATCTTTTTTCACCGCATGGATGGACGGAGAAGCAACGTCTCCTTCTTGTCAAAAGCAGCCTCGCTACACTGGCCAGTGGCGATGGCGGCGGTCCTCATTAACCTTTCGTGAGCTTGAACGCTTTTGATACGAACGTGCGATGCGACCGCTAGCAAAGTGGGCCATGGCGCTGGCCCCACTTGGAGAGATATTTTTGCAGCTCTGATTGACAACTGACAACGAGCGAGGCGGCGCTGGCGGGAATCCAGGCGGCGGTGTTAGGCATGAAGCAAGCGGACAACAGAGATCCAGCTTCCATTCCATCTGCCTTCCTTTCTACTAGACCTGTCCAACATGGGCTACGCAACATTGTTCATTCATCATCGATCCCGTCACGGCGTTGCAAAAATCGATGCATCAGCATTTGAAAATTGTGGTGTTGGTAGTGGAGTGAGATGATGATGATACTACAGCTACTGCTAAATTGACATTTTGCAAGGGCAGCAGAGAGAGTTTCAGGACTCTTTAGGATCAGAATTCAGAACACCCCCGAAACGCGTGGAATCGGTGCAGTTAGTCAGCTCTTTTTTATTTCTCACCGGATAGACATCTTGAAAACCCATTTACCATTCATGATCTGGGTGCAAAAAACCAACCTGTGCAGATTATTTGATGATTGCGCCGTGGAAGCAAAATATCCGCTTCAACAAACAAATCTGAATGGCCCATGGTAGTGGTATCATGCTTTCTTTTCCTTTTTGTTCGTACAGGTCCCTCAATCAAGAGTCTCGATGATTGCAACCCTTAAAATATTTTATTATGTGCGCGGCTCTGCGTCTGTATGGATGGCCAAACCCTGCAGTATCTGTATCAGGCTGGCTTTCTTGCCTTTCTTTTTGATCGTACAAATCCATTTCAGGCTTCAGATTTCAGCAGAACGGGGACGGCAGCGTCGAGTTCTTTTTCCCTCCTGTCGCCGCAGTTCCTCGCTCCTTTAGAAAATATAGTAGTGTAAAATTATGAAGCCGCCGCCAGCTTTCATGGAAGAATCAGCAGAGAATCGTTGTGAACCAACCGCGATGGAATTGATAGGGGTAACATGCTATGCTACTACTGCTCAATGAGTGGTGGAGGCGTAGGTGTACTATACTCTAGCTACCTACAGTCTCTAGCAAGAGGACGCTCGCCTCTCCATTTGGAAATTGGAATGGAATATACCACCAGCTATTACGCTTGGCCAAAAAAGCATACAGGGATATTCCCAGATGGCAGGACCACATGCATCTATGCATGTAATAACACGCTTCTCTGGTAAACAAAATCCTTATTTTTTTTAATTTCCTTTCCTTTTCTGTTTGTGTTTTTTTCGGAGTTTTCTGCGTTTCTGACGCCACACTCTCGTGGAAAGAAAAGCACAATAAACGAACATGATTGGAGCATTCAACTCAGTTTTTTTCGATTGTCTGAGTCTGATGCGTAACCATTTTCGGATTTTGGTGACAGAATGACAATGACGATTGCCGATTACAGAGAATGGTTCGAGGCAGCTCCCCGAATTTCCCCACCTGCTTGTAGGATAGAGAGAAAGGGTCTATCCGATTCAGACGGAGAAAGCGAAATGGTGCTTGTCTAGAGGGTCGGGACGAGGAGGAGGTAGGTTCCGAGAAACGCAACGCTTGGCTCACTCATGGACATGGACCACCGTCCACCGGGAAAAGTGCTCGCCGAGAGCGAGCGAGCGAGCAGCCGCCCCGCCCGCCATGGCTCTGCTCCGCTCCGGCAGTCGCTGCAATAATGCAAAACACCAGGCCTCCGAGCGCAAAACAACCAGGCCTATATAACGCCACGCCTCTCCGCCACTCCGAGCCCCCACACCGAGCGCATTTGCAATTTCGCAACCAACCTGAGCTACCAATTCCCCGCCGGACTGCCCTGCCTTCCCTTTCTTCCTCTCTCGGCTCGCGTGAGCGCGCGGCGGGCGGCGGCGGCGTGGCTCCGCGGGCAGGAACTGCCGGTTTGGGGACGTCGGCGGTGGCGGGGGGCCTCGCCGGCGACGAGCGGGTTTGGGTATGAGAGGAGGTGTTATTCATGCGGCGCCGACCACGAGCGTCCCCTGCGGATTCATGGACGGACTCCTCATCTTCGTCTTCTACCTCTCGCTGCCTATACGTGGCGGCCGCGACACCGCGTTAATCGCCACCGTCGCATCTAATTGTTAGCCGCCGCCGCCGGCCCGATCGGTCCGTCGGTCGCTCGCTCGCGCGCTCTTCGGTCCTCCGATCTCCCCGATCCGAGCCTCCCCTTCCACGTCGCCGTGGGGCGCAATCCGGATCGGGCACCGTTCGTTTCGTCGCTTCAGAGGATGGATAAACCGCCGAATGGCTTCGCTGCCGGAGGTGCGTCCGTACTCTGTTTTCCTTTGTTTATTTTCCTCCTCTGTAATGCTTCTCTGTTTTGTACACCGAATTCGCGGATCGATCGATTTGGTGCGGCATTATTAAGAGTAGAAGATTTTTAACGTTTCAAATCGGTTGCGTAACTAGTAGTATTAGTAGTAAAGATAAGTTGATTGAGTTACGCTAGACATCCCCCTCGTGCACTGCCGTCCTAATCGTCGTTCAATACAATATTTGACAGCATAGTGGTAGTTGCTTCTCCAATGCTAAAAAGACAAATGATACGACTTAGGAGTAAAACTATAATCTGGATTCATTTTAATATATTGCTCTAGGGGTCCCTCTACCATACCATCTGTCCACGAATACAAATTAACTATGCGATCGATGCTCTTTAATTTGATAGTCCCGCCAAATTATTTTGGTGACCGCACCTGAATCGTTGTAGGGCATGGGTATATACTGAAAAGTCATGGCATTGGTCCAGAATCTAGAACGAAGAATATTGCTGTACCTAATTGAAATTAAAAGCAACGGTTTTGGTGCTGAGTGGAATCGGCAAAATGGAAGGGATGTCGCACTAGCTAGGTTCCAAACTAGTGGTACCTGTCATTACATTTTTCAAATGAAAAACCTTGCGGTCCGAGGAAAAATTGAGGGGCCACATCTGATGTCAACTTACTTTTTCTTGCCAGCATTTTCGCAGAATATGCTGCTCCATTGGTCACCCGAATTATACACGTCGAATAACTCTATTCACAGAATATATTACAGTTATTCACCAATCAACTAGAAAGCATAACTTAGTACGTATATTCCTAAGATTATCCTGACCTACTGACCCCAGTAGACATGAAAAGCCTCTTCAGCTAGCCACTGCATGCTAAGACAGCCGCAAACCCTTTTCAGCTGGAAATTTAGCAATCAATTGGTCAGTAGTAAAATATATATTCTTTAGAGAATGTCCTGAATGGAATATTTTATATGTGCTTATTTGGTAGACTACGTGATAATATTACAACGTTAATTCTTAGTGGTTATGGTTTTGAGATGTGCCCACTCCAAAATCTTAAAGTTGATTTTGTGACAGTGGCATTAGCTCAACGTCCTCACAATTTCGTGAGTATATTTAAAAAGTCGATGTTTTCTTTTTTTTTTTCTCATGCACTGAATACCATTTATATTTTCCACCAGGCCTATTCCTTCAGCACATTGACGGAAAAAACTCTTCCATCCCTTCTGTAATTGTTATTGGAGGAGGGATTTCAGGCATTGCAGCTGCTCGTGCTTTTTCTAATGCTTCTTTCAAGGTAAATCTCTAGTTTACAGTCTAGACGCAGGTTCAACCGTTGGATGCATCTATGCCCCCTTTACTTTAAATAACTGCAGGTCACGCTCTTGGAGTCGAGGGACCGACTTGGCGGCCGTGTGCACACTGACTATTCTTTTGGTTGCCCCATTGATATGGGAGCATCTTGGTTAGTGCATCTCAGAGCGATTATTTTGTTTCCTTTATTACCCATCTTGCTCTGAGTTTGGCACACGTAGTCTTATGCTTTCATCACGATTCAGGCTGCACGGCGTATGCAACGAAAATTCGTTGGCACCATTGATTAGGATGCTTGGGCTTAAATTATATCGCACTAGTGGTGATAACTCCGTGCTGTATGATCATGATTTGGAGAGGTAATGACTCTGTCCATGAGGGGCAAAGCACATGGTCTCTTCTATCTTTTTGGCTTTTCTTATCTCACAAGTTTCGTTTCTGTTATTCAGTTATGCTCTATTTGATAAGCATGGTCGCCAAGTGCCGCAAGAGATAGTTACCAGTGTTGGGGAAACATTCGAGAAAATTCTTAAGGAGGTACTGCATACCTTTGCACCTATACAATATCTTTTCAATCTTTTTTGTGTGTGTGGACATATGTTAAGCTTACTTGTTACATGGCAGACGGTGAAAGTAAGAGATGAAAATGCAAATGACATGCCTCTTAATCAAGCCATATCAATTGTGCTTGACAGGAATCCACATTTAAGGTAAGTGTGCTTCAGAATTCAGCTAAGTATATGCTATGGCAATGTGTTCAGATGTTTGATGGTGTCACCTTATATTTGCAGGCTGGAGGGCTTGCAGTATGAAGTCTTGCAGTGGTGCATATGCAGACTGGAGGCATGGTTTGCTACAGACACAGACAATATATCTCTGAAAAATTGGGATCAGGTATGCTCATAGAGAAAATTCTTTGTTCTCAATCCAAAATATGTTTAAAGATCAATTGCACCACATGACCACACAAGCTTACACATACACGACAAGTATGATGAGCTTTGCAAGTCTGCAGGAACATGTTCTTACTGGTGGGCATGGGCTTATGGTGAATGGCTATGATCCTGTTATCAAAGCTCTCGCTCGAGATCTTGATATCCACCTCAACCACAGGTATGCAGATGTGATTCTCACGTAGTTAAATGATTCACATCTTATTGAAATACATTGATCGTTATGCATGACTCCAAATTATATCTCTTTCTTTCATTTTTTTTTCTGTTCAGGGTCACAAAAATCATCCAGCGTTACAATAAAGTTATTGTATGTGTGGAGGATGGGGCAAGTTTTGTTGCAGATGCTGCTATAATAACTGTTCCTCTCGGCGTGCTTAAGGCAAATATCATCAAGTTTGAGCCCGAATTACCACATTGGAAGCTTTCAGCAATATCTGATCTTGGTGTTGGCATCGAGAACAAGATAGCCCTAAAATTTAACACTGTATTTTGGCCCAATGTAGAAGTACTAGGCAGGGTTGCCCCAACATCAAATGCCTGTGGGTACTTTCTCAACCTCCACAAAGCCACAGGAAATCCAGTCCTGGTATGCATGGTAGCCGGAAGATTTGCGTATGAAATCGAGAAGTTATCGGATGAAGAATCTGTGAACTTTGTCATGTCTCAGCTCAGAAAGATGCTACCAGAGGCAACTGAACCTGTAAGCATTTGATATCTATTTCTACAGTCCCTACAGTGAATACACTTTAAATTCTTCAACTTTCGTTGTCTGTACGTTCGTTTCTAGGTCCTAACACTTGTGCTGAAATCCTCCAGGTTCAGTATTTGGTTTCAAGGTGGGGCAGTGACCCAAACTCTCTTGGTTCATACTCGTGTGACTTGGTAGGGAAACCAGCGGACTTATATGAAAGATTCTGCGCTCCGGTGGGCAACCTGTTTTTCGCTGGGGAGGCCGCCTGCATCGATCACTCTGGGTCGGTGCATGGAGCTTATTCGTCAGGCATTGATGCTGCTGAGCACTGCCGAAGGCGTCTCTCAACGCAGCTAGGTATCTCCGATCTATTCCAGGTCGGGAAGATCGTTATGAGGGAGGAGATGACAGAAGTCATGGTTCCTTTCCAGATATCCAGGCTGTGAGAGGAATGAATATTTATCCTGCAGCGTACAAGGCCAACACTGTAGCTGCTTTGGACTGTTGTCGTAGTTTGATGTAACTTTAAATAATTCTGGACTTTGTTCTTGGAATTCTATGTTCTCATGTGCACCTCCGTTGTTTGTCCATGAGCTATGATCTGCTTGTCGAAGCTGTTGTTAACGTTAGTGACTCTTTCGACTCACCTTCCTTGTATTCTGCGTTCTATGGATAAGTGGATACACACTGATATTGCTGTGTGGAAGATCAGGGCAGACAGTTCTTTTCCTTGGTAGCCTATTTTATGGATGGATGATCGAACGTGAGAGAGGCCTGTTTATCATAGCCCATTCGGCCCACGAATGAAGCAACCCGTTTAATCGTGCGCATCATGATCCAGTGATCTGCTGTCGCTAACTCACGATCTGCCGCACCAAAGCAAATTTCGTCACGGCAGGGAGAAAAGGCGCAATACAGAAGCCGCCAAGGCGCCAACTATATGCCGGAAAGGCCGACGCGGATTCGTAAGCAAGGCGCCAGCCAGCCATGCCGTGTCGCTGCCGACTTCTCCCCGGTTCGGCCTCTCCTCCCCCCCGTCTATATAAGGCAAGCTGCCCTCAGGACCGCACGCTTCATCTTCAAACCAACCCAGCTGAGCCGCAGCCACAAACTACATCCCCCAAACATATTACGCGCGCCACCCAGATCAAACCCACCGCCCATCCCCCCCCCCCCCCCCCCCCCCCGGAGAAGAACCAAAGAACCACTTTCGCTTCGCCCGATCCGCCCCCGGAGAAGAACCAACTTTCTCTTCGCCAGATCAGATCGGGGGACGAGGAGGGAGGAGATCAGGAGGTGTGGGGGGGAACCTGAGTTGCCGGTTTGGAGCCAGATAGGGGTATGAGCTGCTTCGCGCACCGCCGCTGCACCGACATCGCCCGCCGTCAGGACGGCCTCCTCGTCTTCGTCTTCTTCATCTCGATTCCCATACGTAGTATTAGTAGTAATTCCAATTTAAGTAGTAGTAATAGTAGTAATCTGTTGTAAACTGCGCTCGTGTTCGCGGTTGCGTGTGCGGAGACGGAGGGATCTTCTGCTGTTAAATCCTCTGTTCCCCGTTCTTCTTCTTCTTCTTCTTCTTCCTCCGTGGCGGTGGCACTAACTATGGATTCCAATGGCTTCAAAACTGGAGGTACTGAATCCCTTCCTTTATTTTATTCCTTTTAAATGATTTAGCATTTTGATAGATTTGGGGAGTAAATTGGAGCAGTTTGTTTTACCATTCAATAATTTGTGCGGTAGTTTTTGTAAGATAGTCTTCAAAAATAAAATTTGTGCGGTAAATTTAGAGCAGGTAATTATTGTGTAAAATAAAATGTTAGATAGTCAATATGCATAGATCTGCAGGAGTTGAAGGGAATAGAGATTTTGTTCTCATCTGATTCCTTAGTTGAACACTAACTTTAATCTGATTGTTCAGGCCTTTTGCTCCCAACCATTGAGAGGCGGTGCACGTCGCCTCCATCCGTCATAGTGATCGGTGGGGGCATCTCAGGGGTTGCAGCTGCTCGTGCTCTGTCCAATGCTTCATTCAAGGTAAGTGTTGACGGGCTTTCAACATAACAGTGAATTTAAGTGTGGATTAATGTAAACTGACTACGATTGTTCGCGAGCAGGTGACCCTTTTGGAGTCCAGAGATCGTATTGGTGGACGTGTACATACGGACTACTCATTCGGATGCCCAATTGACATGGGAGCCTCATGGTTAGTTGGCTGCACTAAAATTCCTTATCCGTATGAACAGAACGATGCATTTTACTTACTTCCCTATTGGTGCTTATTATTTCAGGCTGCATGGTGCTTGTAAGGAGAATTCTCTGGCACCATTAATTGGCTATCTTGGGCTGAGGTTATACCGCACTAGCGATGATAACTCTGTGCTGTATGATCATGATTGGGAAAGCTATGCCCTTTTTGATAAGCAGGGCAATCAAGTCCCAAAGGAAACTGTTGCTAAAGTAGGAGAGACGTTCGAGAAAATTCTAGCAGAGGTACATTGTGAACTCGTTCGTGTACAGCACTGTAGTGTTTCTTTGAGTATTTCTGGCTTATCTGATGCAAGTTCCATTACAGACAGTGAAAGTTCGTGACGAGCAGGAACATGACATGCCCCTTCTAAAGGCTATTTCTATCGTTTTTGAGAGGAACCCCAATTTAAAGTATGATCTCTTGTTCATTAATGTGTTGATCACGAAATTATTTCATGTCGAACGGCATAAATACTTACAGATGGTGACTAATTTTGTAGGCTGGAAGGACTAGATGATCAAGTCCTGCAATGGTGTGTCTGCCGGCTTGAAGCATGGTTTGCTGCAGATGCGGATGAAATATCTTTGAAAAACTGGGATCAGGTTAGTGCAGTTGCAGTGTAACTCTTTAAAGTCATTTGGCTTATTCTAGCATTCTGTAGAAATTTATAACAGAATTCGCCAGCATAGTTTTAGATTCTTGAGGTGACATTTGATTTTCAGGAGCGTGTTCTTACTGGTGGACATGGGCTGATGGTAAATGGATACTACCCTGTAATTCATGCTCTTGCTCAAGGTCTCGACATCCGTCTAAACCAAAGGTATGTACTTTCGACAGTTTAAACTATTGGATAATCTCGTAAATCTCGTGAGAACGTATATATATGTGTTGCAGATAAATTATGTGATTCACGTTTGGTGACTGCCATTTTTAATGGTAACTAAATTTGCTTTGAATGTGATTTCCAGGGTCTGCAAAATTAACCGGCAGTACAATGGAGTTGTGGTTACTACAGAGGATGGAACAAGCTACTCAGCCGATGCTTGCATAATCACTGTGCCGCTCGGTGTTCTCAAGGCAAACATAATCAAGTTTGATCCTGAACTGCCCTCTTGGAAGACCTCTGCGATTGAGGACCTCGGTGTTGGTATCGAGAACAAGATTGCCATGCACTTCGACAAGGTCTTCTGGCCAAACGTTGAGGTGTTGGGAATGGTTGGCCCGACGCCTAAAGCTTGTGGATACTTCCTAAACCTCCACAAGGCCACCGGCAATCCAGTGCTCGTGTTCATGGCTGCTGGAAGGTTTGCGAAGGAAGTGGAGAAGCTGTCAGATAAGGAATCCGTTGACTTGGTCATGTCTCACCTGAAGAAGATGCTCCCGGACGCTATTGAACCTGTAAGTGATCGTTGCATACTACGTAGTACATGTTCATATTTGCATTTCTGACCGCTCTCTGCTTGTTCATATCACTGACTAGTTAGTTGGCATTTGCCGATCTTTTTGCAACAGTCGCAGTATCTGGTATCTCGTTGGGGCTCTGACCCAAACTCTCTCGGGTCCTACTCGTGCGACATGGTTGGGAAGCCGGGCGACGTGTGCGAGAGGTTCTCTGCACCCGTGGACAACCTTTACTTCGCCGGCGAGGCCGCCAGCGCCGACCATTCGGGGTCCGTACACGGCGCCTACTCCTCGGGCCTCGCCGCCGCTGATGTTTGTAGGAAGCGCCTTTTGATGCAGAAGGGCGTCCCGGACCTCGTCCAGGTCGCGGCCTGGGAGGATGTGGCGGGGACCGTCGCCCTGCAGATTTGCAGGACTTAACGACTTCGCCGCGTCGAGAAAGGCGCATCGTCCATGCAAGCCGGCAGGCGAAGAGGACCTGCAGTCTCTTAATAAGTCACCTTAATATTTGTATCATTATGGAGGCTTGAGTGGATCACCTCAGAATACTAATGAAGTCGTATGTATTTGAAACATAATTAAAGAAAGATTTTCATAATAATAATTTTTTGTCCACAGTACATTTAATAAACATGGCTTGTTCTGTAGTAGGATACTACAAAATTTGAATTTGTTTCCTAGAAATATATTATTTTAAAATTTGTCTATAATATATTTAAAACATGAAAATATATTATTTTAAACTTTTTTATCTCGATGTATTGTTATGGACGAGTTCTCCATCAAAGCCGAGTGTGCTGATGGATTTTACAGCGGCTTCCAGTCGTCGCCTCCCAGCGAGGATGCCTACAATGCGCTCGGGGCAGGCAATTTGCTCTCGAAGCATGAGCTGCTTCCGTCGCCTTGTGACGACGACATCACCTTTCTCTATTCGTTTAATTAGTCATTGACACGAGACATTGTTTTGCTGGAGTGGAAGCTTGTAGATGCAGTATTAGACTCTCTTTGAGAGAGCGCCATGGAGTTGATTCGGAGAGAATTTGAAGAGCTTTATCAAAAATTATATTACAAGAGAAGTAATTTTAGACTGATCTTTTGAAGTAATTCTTTAAAATAAACTAAGCCCTCTTTTGATAGAGCTTTCTGTGAGAAGTGATTTTCTGAACAGAAATAATTATATGATTGAAATTGATTCTTTTTTATTCTCTATGATATACTGTTATAATCAGGATAAAGAATCACCGCACAAAATCAAAAGAAGCTACTTTTTTTAACTTCTAACTCCTTAGTTTATTTTAGAGAATCACTTCAAAGAATCATTTCTCCCGTAATATAGCATTTAACAGAGCTTCCCAAATTCTTTCTAAGAACCAGCTTCGTAGAGCTCTGTCCTGATTGTAAGAGAATTCAGGTCAAAAGAAAATAATGTAGTGAAAAATAGAAGATAACAGTGTATATAGGGTGAGGACAAAAATTTGATAGTATTTTATACATGCTGTATTTTTTAATTATGTTGAAGGGATTCCTTTTTTTAGTAGTGGTCCGACAATAATTGATATAAAAATCACGTAGTATGAACTAAATGTGCTAAACTACCCAAACGTGTTACGCATTGTATATAATAGAGGCACAAGTATATGTTTCTGATAGAGTATATGTGTTAACATATGGGTTTCAGTATCCCTGCTAATGAGAAGAACAATGGACTTACTAATGAGGACAAACACCATGTTCATCTCCCTCAAGGTCATTATTTTGTTTATGGTTTTACATTACATTCCTATACTTTAGATTATATGGTTTTGATTTTCATAGTGGTATTTTACAATCCTATTTTTGTTTTATGCTTTCAGCTTATGAGCTAAACGACCTAGATCGATTAGCTATTGAGTTCATTAAAAAGGCTCCTGGAAAACAAACATTGGTTGACATTGATGGGGCTTTTGCCACACAATTCCACATGCGTTGCCTCTTGGATCCTAATATATTTATAATAGACGTTGTAAGTATCTATTATATGATTGTACTTTGTATCCATTTATACATGATGTCAATAAATCATGTCTTGTTTTTTAAAAATGTAGGTCATAAATGCATATCTTAGCTGTATTAGAAGTCAAAAACATCTGACCGTGCGAGATGGTGGAAATACATATTTGGAAACTACATTCATATCTAATATGTATGAAGAGCTAGGCCAATATTTAGAAGACAATAATGATGACATTGGTGATGAGAGATTTCTTTTTTGACACAGCAAGACAATTTATGGAATATGATATGGTAACACGCACAAGCTGCTTTTGTTATTATTGTTCATATGTGCTTTACTATATATACTCAAATTTTAGACTTGCATATGTGTTTTTTACAACAATAAAAAATTATGATATAGGTTTTCCTTCCAATCAACATAGAAGAAAAGCATTGGTACCTCATGGTGATTAATTCTCCAAAGAAAACAATACAAATCCTGGACTCATTGTGTTGGGTGCACAGTCGGGCTGATGTACATCTAACTGTGAGTAAATGTGCATATTTATTTCCATCCATTATAGTAGAAAAGTCTTGAACCCAACTATTTGATGTTTTGTATTTGGCAACAGCTAAAAGGTATTCAGTGTTGTCTTAACTTCCTGGAACAAAAAGGCGAATTAGTTCCAACCTAGAACGATTTCAATGTCATTGGATGGCAAGTAGACAAGGTTTTTGATGAGACCAAACAAACACATGGATCAGTAATTACCATGATATATTTTGACTAGCACATCTATACTTAATAATCAACTCTATTTTTTATCTAGCGTTTCTTATGCCCTTTTCACGATGAAGTTTGTTGAAGTTTGGACTGGAAACATGTTGGCAGTCCACATTACACAGGTGATTACTGCATTGACTTTTACAAAAATATATATGTTTTTAAAATAGAATAATATGAGTACATCTAATTCTTATTTACTCCCATGCATAGGCTGATATGATCAAGCTACGGTTGAAGCTAGCAGCTCTACTCCTACATTGGAATACCAACAAAGAGCCTTTGATTTTGAATGTACACGAAGATGATAAAGAAAACGAAGATTCGTCAGACTGTGAATTAGTTGAAGATCAGACTCAGTCACAATATGAAGATGAAAAGGCAACCAAACGATCCAAGAAGAGTGAGGAAACCGAACTATACAAGTACCAGCTTATAGCTAGTATTATGTTTTTCACAAGTCCTGAAGCATTATTTGATGCTTTATGCACTTACATCACAACAACTGATTTCATACCAACGGATGAGCTAGAGTAAGCCACTGATATCCACTGCATTATTTAAAGCATCGAATAAATACACTTATTTTATTATATCCTACTTGACATTTGACAGGACAGTATGGGTCAGCAGCGTGACCCCTCGTCCGATTGCCCTTACCCTTCGGAGTCTACAAGATGTATTGAACCTGGAGAAACCCATACACCCTGATGTATTTGATATGACAGTACGCATGCTGGCACAAAAGGAACTACGTGGTCTTAAGGCGTCCAACAAACCTACTACGAAGCACTATATAGCCCTAGAATTTTGTGTAAGAGCCCAAACTTACTAATGATTAGTTTCCTGTATATTGTAGTTCATCTGCATTTCTTTTACTTTAGAGGCTATCTGGGTTTAACAAGGGTGGAATCTTTACGGTTGCTCCTAATGCGGTTGCACTTTCGAAAACTCTTGAATGTTGGCCTGGATTTGATTATGATGTAGTTGCTTGTGAATGGGTAACACTTTTTAGCCTTCACTAGAGAGTTTCTTGTATTTGCTTGTTATACTTGATTTTTCATTATTTTGGTGTAAATTTGTTACAGATTTCCTTTTGCCACAAAAAGGAGGTATGGGCAATTACAAGATTTTTGCTTTAAACAACGAAAAGAGAGAAGTCTGGGTATTAGATCGAAATGGCAGGTACTACTAATAAAAAAGTAGGAATGAAAATCTACACCAGTACTCTTATGAAGATAGAAATTAATATGCTCAATGCGATGACAAAGAGAGGCATCACGTACTCTAAAAAAATATATTATGACTAGGACCATGACATGGCAGACAATGTTCCTCCATCTTCTAGCTATTGTAATTTGATCTTACCATTCCAACCACTACCATTGATGTTTTAACTTATATATGCTTATACAATATAATAAAAAAACTTACTAATAACAGCGCTCATCTGGTTTTATGGTGCTACAACTTTTGGAGTTTTGGAATGACAACAGTGAAACGAAGTAGGAGCTCCCTGTTAATGTAAGTATATAGATATAAATATATTTTAATACATGGTTATTGTATAATATATACATTACATATGCCTAATTGATTTATTATTTATATTTTAGATTCATTTGTTCTTTTTAAATATATTATGTCATGTAATAAGTCGTTTACTTTTCTCCTATAATAGGGTGATTATGAAATTAGGCGTCGTCTATTGCATCAGATCTTGAAGGACAAAACAAACCAGAGCATACTCAACATTATGGAAGCAATCGTGAAATTATAGGACATATATAATTGTCTCCCTACATTTTGCATGTATTTTCATTCTAATAGCTACGAAGACCTTTTGTAACCAAGTGCAGGTTTTAATAATATTTTATTTTGAGTGAGATCATCTATCAAAATACGTTATGTATTTATTACATACATGAACAAACCATTTTGCATATTGTAAAAGTTTAATTCTACTCGTTTCTAAAAATTTGAATAATTATAAAACCAGTTGGAAATACATATCATTAGAGTGGTACAATAGCGCGTGCGTGTCGCATGTGCCAAGCTACTAGTATTGTAATGAATCAAATTAATTTTAGCCACAAAATCACTTCTACTTAGAGAAAAAATCACTGCAGAAAAGTTCCGCTAAAGGAGTCTTATTAGCGAGATTTTTGTTTATTGTCACTCAACTCATGTGCCTCCTATAATTTGTCATTTTTTCGTAAGCTTTTTTTCTATAGTGGACGCGAATCGTTCATTTTTATGTCATTATGGACAATTCTGTCTTTGTTCCTTCCTCATCTCTATTTTATCGGTGCCGCCATCCACTGTCACCGTCACACCTCCATATGGCATCCATCTCCAGCCATCGCCATAGAAACTCGAGGCTAGGGGTCCGGTTGTCGCTAGTCTCAGGCTATCACCTCAGGCAATCGTTGTTAAGAGTTTGAAGTGTTGCACGGCTCTAATCATTCGATGCAGTGCTCACCTTTGGCTGTCACCGCTACCGTCCGACGCGCTATACCTCTCCCGCTGTTGTCACAGCAGCTCAAGACGTCGTTATCTCCAACCGTCGATATAGCAGCTTGAAGGAAAAATAAAGATAAAATTATCTATATAATAGAAAAAATAATTTGTATTTATGATGGTAAAAAATAAAAAAAAGACTTAGGAAAATAATGATAATCTGGAAAGCATACGAATTGAGCGACAAATAAACAAAAATCCCATTGTGTGCCGAGGAGTGCTGCAGCTCATACCAATCAGTGCACCGAACGTTGCCACATCACCGTTTAATTTTTTTTTTCTACCCCGCAGCGCCCCTGCTCTTCTCCCTCTCCCTCATCCGATCCTCTTCTCTCTCTCCCCGTGCTGGCGGGCAGCTCCGGCGACCTCGGCGGCGGCGGATCTGGGCGCTGAGCCCATCTGTGGCGCGCCTGCTACGGACAAGGCCGACCTCGGTGGCAGCGGGTAAGGCCGACCTCGGCTGAGCCCTTGACGGCGGTGGATCTGGCAGGCGGTGGCGACGAGGAATCTCGGGCGACGGTTGTAGGGCTACGTAGGTGATTGGGGTCGTCGTCATCAACCTCGACGACGACGAGCCTCGAGTTCCGGCGGGTGGCGGCGCTCCGACGCGAGCGGAGCGGTTTAGCAGGTACGTGAATGTTTGCGCCATTCTAACTGCCGATGGGTGATGGATCGGTGATCCCCTCCATGGAGGAGATGAACCATGAAGGGCTGGGTTTTTTTTTTTTTTTTTTTGATTACCAATCGGAGCGGATGGGTTTGGGGGAGTTTAAAACGCTAATTTTTTACCGTTCCATAGTTCCATCCCCAATATGAGATTTTTTTGGGATATTGGGTATGGATTTGGGAACTGCAGGACGTGATCTTAAGCCATGTAATCATTATCTAGAAAAGAAAAATCTACCTACGTCGTAAATTTTTTTTTTACAAACTTTACCTTTTTTGCAAGAAAAAAAAGGTTAAGTAGGTAGTGATCTTAAAAATATATATATATACCCACTTAACGTTTATCTATTTACCTAAGGGCATGTAGCATGATTTAGACAATCGTTGTCTATTAATATGTTAGTGTTGTTTATTACTAGAAGTGAAGTGGATAAAAATATATGTAAAAATAAAGTTATAATAAGTGTTAAAATACTAGAGAATTCTCTTATTTGAACTAATCTTGAGGATGCACGTAAATCAAAATTAGTTTCGGCATTCCCACGTCGGCACAGAAACCACCCGAGTGTGACACCGACCGCACTGCATCGAGCTCTGACCAGATTCGGCCGCTTCACAGCCGCTAACCAACGGAGAAGAACTGCTGGTTCCATTAAGGAACAACACGCAAGCAGCAGTCGCACCTCCACCGCCGACTTGTCGATTGGAGTGGATTGGTGATTCAAACCCAAATTAGGATGGTTTTTTTCGTGGATTCAATTTGTTCTGGGATATAGATATCTTACCTTCTTTATGCACTGTCAAATCCAAATTCAGAAACGAAGAAGGACTCTGGATATCCATGTCCAACACGAAGTCCGCCCCGGGGACTCGGCAGTGGGCTGCATGGACACGGCAAGAGGAGGAGAAGTTTTTCAACGCGCTGCGGCAAGTAGGAAAAGTAAGAGCCATCCGTTCTTGATGCAGTACACTGCTGTAATTTACAGATTATTTGACATACTAATTTATACTATATATTGTAACACTGTGTCCCTTTTCATCAGAATTTTGAAAAGATTACACACCGGGTCCAGAGTAAAAACAAGGATCAGGTATGCTTTTAGAGTATCTGGGAAATTCTTAAGGGGCAAGGTTATTCTCTATACTGAATTATTTTTAAGAGAAAATTACTTATTTGGCCTTCAAAAAATTTCTTCTTCCTTCCTTGGCCCTCTCCCAACAAAACTTCCTTACTTGGCCTCCAAAATTTTGAGGATTCCTTCTATGGCCTTTCCATTAGTTTTGATGCTAACGGTGTTAGTTTGAGACCATATAAGAAACTTTGTCTAATGTTTAAGGATTATTTTAAATACGTAAAAATGTAATTTAGATTAGAAATATTATTTACTACACTAATAGAAAAATGTTTTAAATTTTTATATTATAATAGACGCTAATAAAAGAAATATTCAAAATATAACAAAGAATTATTTTTTTATGGGTCTGCTAAACATCAAAAAACTTTTAGTGTAGTAAAGAATATTTCCAATCCAAATTATATTTTTAATAATTAAAATAATACTTAAACATTAGATAAAATTCCTTATATGGTCTAAAACTAACACCGTTAGCATCAAAACTAACGGAAAGGCCATAGAAGGAATCCTCAAATTTTTTGAGGCCAAGTAAGGAGGGAGAGGGCCAAGGAAGGAAGAAAAAGTTTTTTGAAGGCCAAATAAGTAATTGTCTCTATTTTTAATGGACATAATTGATGACATTGTGTTCAAAATCCAGAAGTGCCTTTTTGCCTTTTTAGTGCTAGGAGACAGTTTTCTTTTTCCCAAACAATGACTTTATTGTGCTTGATGTAGCTTGGAAATCCCTACTTTCTATCATGTACAGATTAATTTGTTAAGATAACTAGTAAGCCACTCTTCTGGTGTTTGCACGATAATGGAAGGGCTGTAGCATAGGGCAAATGGTTCATTTGTTCATTCTATGCGGATGAACTCCTTTGCCAGTCATTCTTCACTTGCAACTGATTTTACTCCTCTGTTTACCTTATGCTCAACCTTGTGCATACAATTGTCAATTCAGTCAAATCGCTGATTATGAGATCTAAAAGCGTATGACTGTATTGCTAGATTCATTTAAGCCCATCGTTTTTCAGTCTTTGGGCAGTTGGGCTTTATCTATACTGTACAGTCACTCATTTTTTAGTCCTAGCATTGTAGTGCCTTCAACCTTGACTATGAAGGCACACAATTCACCTATGACACTGGACATGTATCAGCTTGAGGCAATTTTGTATGTTCTTTGTTTCTCGAATTTTAGGCATATGCATTTTGACAGCAAATTCAAATTGACAATTGAAGGGGAGCTTTGGTGCAGCTGTAAAGCTGTTGCCTTGTGACCATGAGCTCACGGGTTCGAGTCCTAGAGTGGAAACAACCTCTTGTAGAAAGGTGGGGAAAGGCTGCGGACAAAAGACCCAAAGTAGTTGGACCCTTCCCCGGACCATGCGCAAGTGGGATCTACATGCACCAGACTGCTATTTTTTTTTTGTTTATTCAAAGTGTTGCTAGAATGAACTCTGAATATTTATTTTTCTCTTACATCATCATATGACTATTTGAATAAAATGTTAACTTCCACGGTATATGAACATAAAAGGGGAGCCCTGGCACAGCGGTAAAGCTGTTGCCTTGTGTCCATGAGGTCATGGGTTCAAGTCCTCGAAACAGCCTCTTACAAAAATGTAGGAAAACGCTGCGTACAATAGACCCAAAGTGGTCGGACCGTTCCCCGGACCTTGCACAAGCGGGAACTACGTGCACCGGGCTGCCTTTTTTTTTTCATGGTATATGAACATAAGGTACAAATGATGCCTGCAATGCATTCTGTGCAATACACATTGGATACTTTCACTGTATATGAAAATAGCTTATAAATGATTAAATGCTTTCATGCATTACAGGTCAGGCATTACTATTATCGCCTTGTTCGACGCATGAAGAAGCTTTTGGGTCCTGAGTTCTCACTTGATGCAAAAGACTCCAAGGACACTATTGCTGCTATGCTCCGCTGGTAATTGTGTACATCTTATCCGATGAAATATAGCAAATCTTGGGTTTACCTATATAGCAGAGTAGCAGTTTATTTTTTCTTAAATGATTTTTTTGGTTATCTTTCTGACATTTTGTTACCATAACTTTATCATCATGCCTTTTTAATTACCAATAACATGGTACATTTAACAAATATCATATTCCCATCAATTAAAATTATCACTGCTAAACATAAACTTGTTTTACGGTTCATGGAAAAAAGGGTTGGAAAGTAGAGGAAGGGCGAGAGGTTACTTAGTAATTCTCTATTCAAACGCGAATACTGTTTTAAGGATGAAATAGTCTTCCGTGATAATTGTTACCTTTTCATTTGGCTCTGCACTGTTTCTATTAAATAGCATGAGCAAATTCTAAGGTTTTAACATGGTTTTGATGAAGGTGGTCTCTGCTTGAAAAGTTTAGCTGCAGCGCATCTAAGCTGCATCTGAAGCCTCGGAGATTCAAATCATTTGTTGAAGCATTGGTTTGTTACTTTGCTTGTTTCTCCTATGATTTCTTTCAGTAATAAATTTCTCGATTTTCTTCTTTCTCATGCTATATGTCCTCGGTTATAGGGAAATCAACTGCTGAAGGACAGAAATAAGTCCAGAAGGAAGTGTTCACGAGTGGATATGTGCCTATTTTCTGAATCTTCTGGTCTCAGCAGGGCTCCAGGAAACGAACCTTTACCACTAAAATTCTTGTCAGAGGATGCCCAAAACGCTAGCAAATTATTGTCTCCTAAAGGCACATTTCTCAAGAGGAGTACAGAAACAAATTCTAACAAGTCAGGGGCAACTAAAGGGGACCTCTCTGCCACAAGAACTGTAAAACAAAAAAGAAGGGCAGGTGGCTAAATATTGTCTTTTCATATAACATAGCCTTATTCGTTTTGATCATATATACTTTGCATTTTAATTTATATCTATTAGTTCACCAAAGTTAATAATATATGAGAGCTCTATAGTGTTGAAACTTTGTTTCATTAATTTTGACAGCTGATGGTTTGTATTTTAGGAGGTGTCATTCCATCAGCTGCTTACAAAAAGTGGGAGAAAGCAGCTATGGCTGGTGTTTCTTTAGTTGCTGATGCAGCTGAGGAGCTTGAGCGCAGCACAGTTGACCCAAGCTTGTTCTGCAATGTTGATGCAAGAACATTTACTTCATCATCAAGCAATATTTCTACTGTCGATGGTATTGTTCAATTTAAAGTCATGTTTTCACATTCTTCAGTTTCATATGTTCTTTGAAGATAATGTAGGCATTGTCAGTTGTCTTGATAGCTTTATTCTAACTGTCAGGCATTAGCATAAATCCTGTGAGGGAAGCAGATCCACAAGCACCTACAAAGCTGAAGCTACAATTATTTCCAATAAATGAAGCTACACGGAAGGCATTGGAGAAGGTAAAACACAGTCTCTTATTACTAGAAGACTGCATATGAATCACCTTCCCAGCATCAGATATATTTATGTGATAGCTATTACTAGTATATTATTGGTCAGTCACTCAGGTTCCTATGGGTGAATAAATGCTGTGGTGAATTATGGCTGTCTGATAATACGTGGATAATGGGATTGGTGCTTTGCATTATGATTGTTTTGGGTTGAATGCTTTTTAGTTCTTTGATTTGCAAATGGTTAAAGATGATGTGACAGCCCAATCTCATTTACAGGACGAGCATAATCCACACCTGGAGCTCACATTAAGTTCTAGGAAAAAAATATCGTCTGTACTCGAACACCTGAACCGCAAATGGGGCAACTCAAACATAGCATATGGAGAGCTTATGCTATTTCCTTATTGTGCCCATCAAGAGGATTTAGCTACATATCAGAGGTGGACAACAAGAGATACTGTTGCAGTAGCTGACGTGTTTGTTTCATTGAATAGTCCTATTTTCCGCTTAAGGTATAATAATCTCTGTGTGTGATATAAAATGGTGCTCCACTAAACCATGTTCAAATATTGTAATGGTCCCTAACTTCAGTGTGAACCTTTTTTCTTTTGTTAGGTATGGTTGGTTTTCCCTTGTTGAGCTTGAAGCGGGAGTAAGTGAAATATCTTTGACACAGTTTGAGAATTGCATGATACCTGAAGACATTCAGATCAAAACTTCCTCAGGAGAGAATTTTCGCATGCAAGAAGATAGTGAGCAATATCCTTGTCACTCAAAAGACCAATCAACAATCCTACCTGCAACACCATCTCAAAAAAGCAAGAATGATGAGGTTCCGCAGCAGCCTGTTGATGCACCCTCCTCACAGTTTGCCAAGCAGAAGCAAGTCGAGGTTCCTGCAACATATGCTTTTGAGGCTCTACTTCCATCTTTTGCATTCTTTCAGAAAGTGATTTACTTTGTGGGTTATCTTATTTTCCTCTTATACCATTTTAGGATGATCAGGGAATAAATTCTGCTGCAATATCTGAAGGAGAGTGGGCAGATACCCTTACTGATATCAGTGTTGGATACTTACTGACTGAAGCATCAAAGGGTGCCCATTCAGACTGTACAGGAACGTCTATTGTTAAAAGTGCTTTGTTTCTTGAGAATCCCTGCAGCTATGACTCATTTGATGCTGCTGTTGCCCTCCATGCTTCTCGTTATCAATCAACAGAGCAGGCTGCGCATACGTCCCATGCAACTATCTGGGGTGCAGATGAAACATGTGATGGGTTCAGTTTTCATTTGTCAGCAGTGAGGAAGAAAAAAGGCTCAAATAGTGGTGCTAGCAGTTCTCGAGATGGTGACAATGAAATTCATCCTTTGAATTCAGAAGGGTTTCAAGGATTTCTCCAGGTCGGCTAACACCTTTTGTGTTCTCCTTGGATTAAGACAAATTTATACCTTTGACCTTATTTATCTATGATTGATTTCATGTAATAGGACTTGACGGGTGTGGAGGCTGCTGATAATCTTTATACTGACGACGCCAAAGATACTGAAGAGCTTCATGCTAAATCACCGAGTCAAAGTGGCGACCGAAATGAGTTGAAAGATCAGTGTCTAGCTGACATATATTGGGTACCTAACACTTCCATACGTTGCTTCTTCAGTATCATCTTTCTTGTAGCTAAAACTTTCACTACTCTTTCTTTACAGCCTGATTCACTCGGACCACTTGACTTGGAGATTCCGTCTGTGAGATATCAAGCTGATGACTTACTCTTAGGGGACAGTCAAAATAGTTGGAGTCGCATGATGGCAAATAGCCTGGATGCATTTAGAAACTTGTCGTTCTTTTCAACGGATAAGAATGACTCGATTCCACCGATCATGTAGAATTGACAGTGTTGGTGTTCATCAGTACTTGCAGCGAATCTGACAGCGTTCATGTTCGTCAGTACTTGCAGCATTGGTTAAGGAGCTTCCAATACTGCATGCGATGAAAAGGAGCTTTGATATTGTCCAAGCGAGCGGTGTGCTGCTGCTAATCCGACAGGTGGGGACGTCCTGCATGTTGTTGTAGAATATAAAGGACTAGGAAGATGGGCGAGCTAATGCCGCGCCCGACATGCTACACGCATGCATGATAATAAGTTACAGGAAATGAAAAATGAGATACTCTTATACATAAATACAATGACATAATATCAAATGGATTAGTAGTACACTTTGTCTATAATATAAAGATCGAGGTACCTATGATATTCCTCTTAGCCTGTGATCAGGAAACCTATCGATCATAGCCTAGCCCTTAGATATTTTGTTTGATTTAATTAAGTGTGTTTGTTAAGATTAGACTCACTAATTACATAAGATAATTGTTCAAGCTATGGTCTGTCCTGTGACGAAAACTTTTCTTATCGGGAACTTGCCCACGTGTATTCATGCCTGTAGAATCCACCGTTTCCCGTACATTCGCCACGCCCTGTTCCTCCTCCCCCGAAACACGCCCGTGATGGCGTGATGGCTCCCTCGCGTCCCTCGACGTGAAGCCTCGCCGCATACACCGCCCATCAGATTCTTGCTACGAGCCGCTCCACCGTCATGAGGATGCAGGCGGACGGCTAAGTGAATGCCGTCAGACTGTCCCGCACCTACGCCACCAATACGCAGGCAGCATTCCGTACCTTGATGCACGTGTCAGGGGTGCTCTACGTGGCGGTGCCCCGTCACGGTCCAGAATTTCCGCCATCAACAGTAGTTGATTCGACGGTTAGGCCTCGGATCGAATCTAACGGGGGCTCGCGACCTCAGAAGCTGCCGCGACATCTCCTCCCTAGTGTCGGCGCTGTTAGACTAGAACGTCGCCGAGAGCTCGTGAGAGAGAGATTCGGCGACCTGGATCCGACGAGTGCCCTCTCAGACTTGGACCTAGATCTGGCGATTGGAGGCAAGTAAAAGGCCTCTTGTGCCGACAGAGGGAACTCACGAGATCCGCCAATGGGAAGCAGGTGATGCCTCCCGTGTCGATGCCAAGTGTTCCGAGATTCGATCATGTCTGCACCCTCACTGACGGACCTGAATCGATCATGCGCGGCAGTCAGGTCAGGCCTACAGGCTGAATTTTTTCTCATTTATCTCTTGCGCGAGTTGAAGGGCTCATGACCTCAATTTATATGGGTCAGTAATCTTACAGTTGCAAAGTATGTTGCAATAATTGCGTAATTGCATCCCGACGCCTAGTTGGATGCTTCCTTGATACATCTTCATTCACTGTCATCCATCACTCGGTAATCTCAGTGCACGACATTCTGATTTGTATGATGGGCACAAGACTCCATCAACAATTCTGACGCCTTCGAATGATCTGCATCCCTTTGCAGTGTTGAGAAGCATTATGAGATAATTGTGTGTGTGTGTTTTTTTTAAGGAAATCGGAAGGGAAATTGATCGTCTATCTAAATGCATTCTCAGATAACAGTAATACTTATCTTTGCTACACTTGTTCTCTAAAAAAATTATTTTAGTTTCAATCCGTAATGGTGGCATAGACACGAGAGCTAGCAACAATAAACGAAGATGGTGACAACATTTGCAGTCGCAGCGATTACGCGTCAAAAACAAAAAAAAAAAGCGCACTAAAAGAAAGGTGTTTGACATTCCAACTGGCAGAATCTAGAAGGATACCACGTGGGTCCCTCTAGTCCAGGACGAGGACCTTTTCAATTTGGCACGTGACACTACAGCCTAAAATTCATGGCTCACACGATGGTCCCACCGCTCGTGGACCCACTCGTCATTGACTCGGACGTGCGGCTCACCGTATACTAACACGAAACGGCACGAATAGCCGAGAAGAAAGAAAAAGGAAAAATCACCGAGAAATATCTCTCTGCTCGCTTGTTCGTCCACCGAGCGGCTAGATGGTGGGGATCTCCCGTGCGATCCGGGCCTGTGCCGCGGCGTCCCGGCGGGGCCTGGCGGCGGCAGCGGATCCTTCGAGGGAAGCTGCTGTAGCTGGGTTGAAGGCGGCGGCAGCGTCGACCGGTCGCAGGGGGCGGGATCGGGAGGGCGGGAGGCGCGTGCAGTGGGTGTTCCTGGGGTGCCCAGGAGTGGGCAAGGGCACCTACGCCAGCCGCCTCTCGCAGCTGCTCGACGTTCCGCACATCGCCACCGGCGACCTCGTCCGCGACGCGCTCGCCTCACCCGGCCCCCTCTCGAAGCAGGTAAAGAAGCTACCGCTCTTGCCCGTGACTTGGTCGTGGTTTCTACCTAGCGGACGGTAACTTCCGAGGATCGACTGATTTCACCCCTTTTCGAGCCATACTATGTAAATTGATGGATCCCTGCACGAGTATTTATTAACCATGTCCACGTTATCACTTCCTCCGTTCTAAAATTATACAAGACTTTCGAATTCCGTGTATAAGGTTGCTTGTCTTATTCAAAGAATTTTTACAAATAATAACAATTTTAAGTCATATAGAAAATATGCTTTATATTCTTTCAATCATAATAATATAATTAGTAGTTGCATAATATTTTTGAAGAAAACGAAAGCTTAAAGATAAGACCTCAAAAGTTAAAACATCATACTCCCTTCGTTAAGTGTCATTCTAGCTTTTGAGGTCTCAATTTTAACCTTTTGTCTTATTTAGAAAAATTGTACAACTATTAATTAAATTATTATTATTTAATAGAGTATAAATAATATTTTATATGTGACTTAAAATTTTTCTAATTTGTATAATTTTTTTAATAAGAAAAACAATACTCAGATTATGCACGAAAATCGAAAGTTACAGTTATTTCTGAACGACAGAGAGTATAATTTGGGACACAGGGAGTACTTGTTAGCTTCAAGCCTTGATGGTAATTACACGAGAGATGAGTAGATGACCGTTGTATGAGTACTATGGTCCTACACCCTGACAGTTGCATCATTAGTTGGATCATTGTCAACAAAGCGTAACCAGCTCGTTTGTCAGCTGCATGCAGATCCCCACGATTTGTTAGTACGCAATGCTCACACAAAACTCATGCAGGCACATATAGGAAGCACTGGTAATGCAGCTCACAGAGCTTCTTATTATCTTGTATCCTGCAATGGGCTTTGACTGAGGAAATAAAATCGAATTACTGTAGTGGGTAGAATAATCTCGAAAAGGCCTAGTATCTCCTGGTGTGATACTGTGCGTGGAATTACTTAGAAGCCTCAATGTTGGAAATGCTTCCTCCCCTTTCCTCCGCCCCTTTTGCTGGTGTGGTATCCCACACTCATCAGCATTTTTATTCAAATTCAGTTCAGGTGGACTTTTATCAGGGCCACCTCATACAATATTACACACAAACTAATGATGTCTGAGAATTTCAGAGTTAGAGGTGTTGTTTGAAGATGTGGTGAGAATCTTTGAGGTTGTTGTTAAATAAAAAACTTAAGTGGGTGCAAGGATATATTAACCATCGGCCGATGGGTGTATAGATAATAGCTGATTTTAGCTGTCATAATCATGTTGATGTAATTTTGTAGGGATCATCAGGACCCTGTGATCTCTTTATTTTTGTGCCTCTCAACTGTCTTTGTTTTCTCAGCTTTCTTAATGGTGTTGCCTCTGTGCTTTATATCCAGCTTGCTGAGATTGTCAATCATGGAAAATTGGTTTCTGATGAGATCATCATAAATCTTCTATCAAAGCGCCTTGAAGAGGGAGAGGAAAAAGGTGAATTGGGTTTCATCCTTGATGGCTTTCCTCGTACCATAAGACAAGCGGTGAGCTAGCTTTGTGACCTGACCGTAAGTATGCAAAACACATACTTGCTTCATATTAGTCAGCTTTATGTTAAATGATCAGCTGATCTTGAAAGAAACAGGTGACTTTAATAAGTAACAGGCACCCAAAATTTGTGTCTTGAACATTGGTGGTCAGGATGTGCACCACACGCCTTAACCAACAGAGCTAGGCAAAGCTTAGGTCCTTTATTTATCATATATGTCCAGGTCTATAATATGTAACAAACTTGTAGTGGTAGAGATTAGTTGTAATAATTCAGCTTATCCTTACCCTTTTCGTCTTCCCTACTATTTTTTGTGCTGGCCAGCCTAAAGCAACATATTTATAATGCATTAGTGGGAACAAGTTGCATAAGTTTACTTGGATGCATCTTTCAGCAATGAACTTTAATATGGTATATGTGCATTTCTTTTGCATAGATCAATGTATGATGGTTAATATTTAATAGTTGGTACCAATAAACAACTTAACATCAACTGGGTGTCAAGATGTACATTCCTCATACTAAATGCGAGCTTCCTAGCGTATAAAGGACATGTGCTTGATCAGGAAATACTTGAAGGAGTCACAGATATTGATTTGGTGATCAATCTCAAGCTCCGGGAAGAAGCTCTGCTTGCAAAATGCCTTGGTAGAAGAATGTGCAGCCAATGCGGAGGAAACTTCAATGTGGCAGATATTGATATTGAGGGTGAGAATGGTGGGCCTCGAATGTACATGCCTCCACTACTGCCTCCTCCACAGTGCGAGTCAAAGCTAATTACTAGAGCAGATGACACTGAAGAGGTGGTAAAGGAACGACTACGTGTTTACCATGCTTTGGTATGTTCCAGTTGCCTGAGCCCTGAGATTATTTTTGTAGTTTTTATTCAATTATCTTCTTGACTTATGTCATCTGCATACTCCACTTGTGCTTTTACGGTTCACAAATGCTTGTTTTTGATAGACTGTTCAATTAGCCTATCTGCTTTTGTGAATATTAGGTTTCTGAAATCAGGAGACATACATGATATCGGGCTTCAGCAATACACTATGAGACAATTCGAAAATATTCATAGCCATGTAGTAGTTGTTTTGCAATTTAGAAGTTTGTGTAATGCTATTGTTTCTTATTCAGTATGGTCATATGGTCACATTGCAAATTTGTGCATTACGTTAGATACTAGATATTGGATCCTACCTCAATTCCTTACATGCTGGACTGTAGCATAATGGTCACTGTGGCATCACAATATTCTTTCTAACTGAGCTATTGTCTTTGCAGAGTCAACCAGTGGAGGATTTCTACAGAGAACGGGGAAAACTTTTGGAGTTCAATCTACCTGGAGGAATACCTGAGTCGTGGCCCAAGTTATTGCAAGCCTTAAATTTAGATGACCCTCGTAATGAACAGTCTGCAGCAGCATGATCTTTGTTTTAGGAAAACACATTATGGGCCTGTTTCGATGTGTTCCTCAAAATTGCCTGGTGTGGGCAGCAGTCCCAGGCGCTCTAAAGATTGCTGCCTAGTCCAAGCAGTATGTGAACAGGCCCTATATTTCTAGCTTATGTCAAAAGTAGTTAATTGATGAGCTTTCCTTTCATCTCTAGAAGTACTTGATTGGAGGTCAAAATTGTTTTGGTGTAGCACTCAAATGTATAGGTGATTGAATCATCGATGTACAATCGCTGAGTGTGCTGGCTGTTATTCTCAAAAACAAAAAGCCTGTGCAAGGCAAGGCATAATTATTCAACGCTTTTGACGTGTATTTGTAGCCTATTTATGGGCAAGCATTTCTGATGGAAACACTTCAGTATACCATTGAGAAAAGCTGTACAGTTTTTTTAGGTACAGCTGTTGGAATCTTTTGAGGATATTATTTTGGGGAGAAATGTGTATGTTTTCAGACACTACTTACAATTGTGACTCACATACCCTGCCAAAAAAAAAAAAAGTGTGACTCACATGCAAGTATGTTTGTGATACGTGCATATCAGCATCATAAAATTTTATGTCGTCTGATTGTATTAATTTATAGAGAGGCGTTTTGTTTGGATATATGTTGTCTCAGTAATGCATCTTGGTATGCCAGTGGCGCTGAAGTGCAAGCCGCCACTCTGAGAGATTTGACTTCGGTGAATTTCAATATTCTAAACAGGAGTCGGATCTGGTGTAGAAATAGGCACAACATTGGTCTGCTGAGGCAAATAAACAGAACGAAGAAACAACTGACAACACCGGCACGGCAATATGGTAGAATCAAGTGCGTCAGCTTACTATATTGCTGCATCTCAATACCTTTTTAACTAGTGATATTGCTTAATTATCCTCTATGTTGGCCCTAAAATCTAATAAAATCGAGTTGGATCAAACCTGGCAAGTTTATATGACTTTAGAGAGTTCATGGCTTGGCTTGAAAATGGAAACTGCTACTCTCTCTCGCTCTCTGAATGGAAGTCTATTCTCTTCTAGCACGTAAGAGTTTGCTCGACATAATAATTAACGACGCCTTTTGTGCTACTAATACAACGGGGGTGTAGCTCATATGGTAGAGCGCTCGCTTCGCATGCGAGAGGCACGGGGTTCGATTCCCCGCACCTCCATAAATCAATATGTTTTTTATTGTTACATTGCTCCATTAGTTTTCTTGTTAACTGCTGTAATTTTTTGAAACGGTGAAATTACAAAAGTTCTTTACTGGCGCTGAGTTCGTCTGGGCTGCATCTTATCCAAGGCCTAGCTCAGCCTCCTTTCCGTCCGCAGGAGGCAGCAGGAAAAGCCATAGGAACGCGAAACTCCTCTGGACCTCTGCCGCGTCCCATCACCAATCGAACAAGGCAGCAGTAACTGTCTGCTTCGTGATCAACTCACTTATCCATTCAGTTGAAAATAATTCTTGGTGTTTTCATGCATTTCAGATCAGGTCTCTTCTTCTCCAGGTAAATTAGGTCTCCTTTCCTTTTATGCTAGTAGTACAAAAAAGGCTACTACTAACCAACACCCTCTGCTACGTGCTAGCAAAAAGCCATAATTTGGTGAAGAATGTTCCTTGTGGTGATGACTTGTTGCAGTGCTAGGGTTGTAGGCTGATTTGCTAGGAGGGACGGCCGAACGATCATTCCTTCTATTCATTCTCCCCTCATTTTGTAGTAGTAGTTCTACCAGGCTGGAAGAGATGTGCAAGGAAAAAACAACAGCCTGGTGGCCGTCCAAGTCCAACATAATGCAGCAGAAAGTGAAGGCCGAAGTGTCGTATCTACACATAGAATTCCTGGAGTGGACCTGAGCCTAGGCTGCTTCGAGTTCTAATAAGTGCGCAGGCTGTGGGGACTTTCTTTTCGTTGGGTAAAGTAAATGATTGTCATGGATGCCTGGAGTATTTCTTCCTTGCTAGTAGTACTACTACTAGATACTAGTAAGATTCATCTGTGCAAAACACCTCAACATGAGCCAGAGAGCCCGCTAAAAGGCTCCTCAACCAAAAGTGCATCATTCAGTGGATTTTCATATGTATTTTTGTTTCAAACAATCATTCACTGGTGCTCTCTCGGTCTCTGAAATTGCTATCGTTAATGTAACGACGACAGTAGTTTAATGATACGTTAAATTTGAGAGCAGATATACATAGCACTAGTAGTTCAGAAAAGATTTATTTCGTCGCTTTGAAGGCACAGTTCCGGTGCTCTTCACCTTTGATATGTCCAGCAGGCACCAGCAGCAGGACCGGTGAGCACAATCACCCACAACAGTAAGATCCCTTTTTCCTAGGAGAGAAAGAGAATAGGGCACTCTGCTAGTTGGAAATGGCGTGGCCGGCCGCCGCTGGGAGGGCCCCGCACTCTGCCCCGAATCGAGGAGGACACGCCGGCAGCAACGGGACACGCGGTGGTGCTCCACGGCGACGGCCAAACATGCATGCCGGGCAGCCGGGCCGGGGCTAGCTAGGAGTAATAACTGGCCCGTAGTAGTTAGCTTACACGCCTAGTATTACTTACGGCTAACAATCCGAAAGGCAGCAGGTCCTTGATTTGATTACCTTTTGTTGGGTGTCTGTCGTGAGCTTAAGCACGGTTTTACAAAACTGAAAAAGGGAGGATTAACGGGAAATGAGGCGGAACAGAGGGAGGGAAGCGCTGCTGCTGCTGCCGCCGCCGCTCTCACATGAGAATGAGGGGAGCTCTCAGCTTACTTATGTAGTATGATCCGCCCCCACCACTGCTCACATGGAACACTGCCACTGCCACCCCACACACACCCAACGCCCGTCTGACTCTCTCTCTCGCCGCACACACGACACACTCAACGCTGCCGAGAGCTGAAACGCCCTGCTTGTGGGCTTGCTTAACGCCACCACTAAACTAAACTCAGCGCAACGCCGTGGCCGCTTGTAAATACGGGCCGCTGCCGCAGCAGGCGCCCCAGACAAGACACACCACAGCAGGTAGCTAGCGCATCCCAATGCCCATCGCCACCACCATCACCCCAGCTGCTGCTTCGCCATAGCCAACACCGTAGCCAAGGCAGCAGCCCCCATGTCCGGCGGCTCGTCGGACCCCTCGCCGTCCTCCTCCGCCGCGGCTGTATCGCCGCTGGCACACTTCCGCCCGCACCCTCACATGACGACGCCGCCGCCCTCCGCCCCCGCGCCGCCGCCGCCGTCCCCGGCGTCGGCGGGTCCTCCGCGGGACTACCGCAAGGGCAACTGGACCCTCCACGAGACGCTCATCCTCATCACGGCCAAACGGCTGGACGACGACCGCCGTGCCGGCGCTGGCGGCGGCGCGGGCGCCGCGGCGGGTGTCTCATTATCGCCGACGACGCCGCGCTCGGCGGAGCAGCGGTGGAAGTGGGTGGAGAACTACTGCTGGAACCACGGGTGCCTGCGCAGCCAAAACCAGTGCAACGACAAGTGGGACAACCTCCTCCGCGACTACAAGAAGATCCGCGACTACGAGGCCCGCGCCACCGCCGCACCGGCCCAGCAGCAGCAGCAGCACCGGTCCTACTGGTCCCTGGAGCGCCACGAGCGCAAGGACGCCATGCTCCCCACCAACCTCGCGCCGGAGGTCTTCGACGCGCTCTCCGACGTGCTCTCCCGCCGCGCCGCCAGACGCGGGGGCGAGGCGATCGCGGGCACCCCGCCACCCCCGCTCGCGCTGCCGCCGCCGCCGCCACCACCACCGCCTTCCCCACGGAAGCCTCTTCTCGTGCAGCATCCCTGTCATCCGCCGCCGCCACCGCCGCCGCACCTTCCACTGCCGCCGGCGACGTCGGTTTCCGGTATGGTCATCGCTCCCGCGCGCCGTGCCGCGACCGTACTTAATACGACCAGCTGTTACAACTATCTATCCGTTCATTTACTGTCTGCGTGTTCAACTGACACGTGGGGGCACGAGCTTATTGAAGCCATGCGTTATGATTGGGGAAGATCGGACGGATACTCGCATTGCGTTTGAGTTGGGTGTAATTATTTACCTCTGCGGGCATCGCTTTTACTGACCTTTTTACTGTGGGTTCCCCGGGGGATAGTAGCGGTAATAATAATGCGAGAATAAAGCTGCGCAGCTCATGCATGGCAAAGTAGGCGGAGGAGAATCCTGTTACTGTAGTTTATGGAGGTTCGACCGTTCGACCGGGGAAAAAAATATATACTAGCTCAACAATGCTGCTGCTGCTTCTGCAAAGAAACAAAGGTTGCAATCACTTTGTAAAGCCTGAAAGCTTGGAGCAACCGTGCCAGCATGCAGCAAGCTAATAAAGCACCTTTTTTTCTATACGATATCATGCGTAATTCTGACAGTTGTGTTTTTATGCTAAATACTCTAGCAGTGCTGTACAGTACATTGATCTGGAGAATTTGGTTGGAGCAACTCTTCTTCTAAACTGCCTAGATTTCTTTTTATGCAGGCGAGGAGCTCTCCGTGTCGTCCGAGTCTGGAGACGACGAGGGATCGGACGAGGACGAGGAGCCGGAGCCGAAGCGTCGGCGGCTTAACCGACTCGGGTCGAGCGTGGTGCGCAGCGCGACGGTGCTGGCGCGCACCATGGTGTCGTGCGAGGAGAAGCGGGAGCGACGGCACCGCGAGCTCCTGGAGTTGGAGGAGCGGCGGCTGCGGCTCGAGGAGGAGCGCACGGAGGTGCGGCGCCAGGGCTTCGCGGGGCTCATCTCCGCCGTGAACAGCCTCTCGGGCGCCATCCACGCGCTCGTCTCCGATCACCGGAGCGGCGACTCCTCCCGATGATGCTGAAGAGCATGGCCGGCGTCGTCGTCGGTGCCGATGATGCTGGAATTGGAAGGTGGCGTGGTGGTAGTATTTGCAGTCAAAGCCGGGCCGAAATGTAAATAAATTTCGGTGATTAGTAATTTGGTAGGGCGCAAGAGCTCGGAGGAGGCTGTCTGTGACTAGAAATTTTTTGGAGGTGTACCGCGCATGCATGCATGCAGTGAGACGGGGTGTGTGTGTTTCTCCTTGGGCTTTTGTTTTCGTACTTGACTCAGACCGTGAGTGAGAGAGCGTTAGTGGACAGTACAAGTGCTCTGCAGCTGCTCGTGTTGTGGTTATTATTATTTGCGGAGGAGGAAGATTGCTCAAAAAAAAAAAAAAAAGTGCTGCTTGTGTTGTGTGTACTGTACTACAGTAGTTGCGTCTCTTGGGCTCTGGGTTTGCCGTGGACACATGCGATCATTAGAGACGATTGAGAGGAGGGAGAGGCCTCCGGCAGCTGTCAGATGCATGTGGTCTCGCGCCTTGGGGTCTAGTATCATCCTCTCTCGTCTCTCTTGCGTTTCCCTAGTGCGAGCTTAATTAGCTGCGTGCAGGAACTCTGTTTGTGTCCAGATTGTGCAAATAAATATATATTGTGTTTGTGTAAATAAATGGAATGTCCGTGGAATTCGTTTAGTAATTTCTGAAAGATTGCGAGAACAACAATACGAGAATAGGTTTCTAGTAGGAAAACTACCGTGTCTAACATTTCTAAGGGAAACTATAATTATTTGTAAAAATAGATTATTATTGCTAAATTAGCTCTAAAAGTTTTTTCTTGATATTGATATTGATGATGAAAATAATATTTTATTGATATTGATGATGAAAATTAGCTCTAAAAGTTTTTTCTTGATGGTTGTAATGTACACATTTTGTATTTTAAGTGTTCACAATTTTTAAAAAATTAAAGTAGTACGTATATATCATTGATTTTCGTGGCCTTTTAGACCAAAAAAAAAATGAAATCAATCCTTCTAAAATCCAAGAGACTAACACAAAATAGTGAATTTTATAACTAGATTATGCACGATCCATGAACAAACGACCCCATCATCAAATTTTCCAAATAATAATCAGAGAAAGAGAGAGAAAACTAGCATTGCTGAACAAGGGAGTGCTCTCCAGTCCCCATCGGTCCGGTCTGTGGGATGGACGTGACTCGTATATCCCCGTACCATATCTAGCCACGCACCGTTGTCTCGCAGTACTACTACTTGTTTTTTATTAATTTTATAGTCACTCTGTCGTATCATAACTATAAGTACCAGATCGCTGTATCATTGTCAAGTACGCACATACTTGTACAAAAAGGCCAGACGTTCATTTTTTTTTAAAAAAATACTGTACTATATTACTAGTAGAGTACTGCACCAGTTAGTAAGTTTCTGGATCCGTCAAAGTACTGCGCGAAGAGTGACGAAGCACCGTCGCGAACGTTTTACGGACCACAATCCATGCAAAGGCATCTTGCAACACTTTTTTCATGAACCAACTTTTTTCAGTGATGTTGCAAAATTTTTGCACTATTACGTCCAAGAGGCGGTGTGTTGTGTTGAGCGACAACGGAGGCGGATGCCGCTACGTTTCTTGCATGGCGCGCCATCCCTGCCATCTTATTACCAAGGCAACACGCTAAAATCAAACGTAATTTGTTTCTTTTTTAAGATAAAAATCAAATCGTAATCAGCCCGATAGAAAGTCCTAATAACTACATTTGAGCTCAATAGTTGTTCTGTAATAGTACTAGTAACTACTAGTACAGTGTCCTCCAGAAAAAAACTACTATAGCAGTACAGTGACTTTGAGCTGCCTGACTATTTGCTTCTAGGAAGGGGGAAAAACAACATTTGAGCTGGCGCTCTGGTTGCCTTTTTTCCACTTGGCTGGGCTTTACTAGGGAAAGGAGGATCCACACCGGAAGGGCACCACGTATATGCTGACCTCCTCCCCAGCCTTTTCCGCGTAATGATCCTGCAGTCTAAAGCGTGGAGACGGCAGTACACACGCGCATGCAACGCAACAATCTCTCTCTCTCTCTCTCTCTCTCTCTAAAGAAGAGAGAAAACGAAACGACCAAAGCCCCCATCGCCGACTCGCCGTGTTCCCGGCCCGGTGAGACCACGGCGGTGGGGCTGGCAAGGAGTGGGAGGCCATCTATCTATGCGGATGCGGTCCAAAGCCTGGTGCTGCTGGCCGGTCTATGCTCTCCTCTCCTCTCCTTGGCCCTTGCAGCAGCCAGCAGGAGGTGAGGGAGCTGGCGGTAGCAGAGGGTACTGGACCGCTCCGTTGTCGGCATCCGCCCCATCGCCTCCCTCCCTCCCAGTCCAGGGACGAGATGGACCTGCGGCCTTTGTCCCTTTCCGTGATCCGCCTGCCTGGGTCTCTTCTCTCCTCTCCCCTCCCCTCCTCTCTCTCACTCAGCCACAGCGGCCTGTGGGGGCAGTCTGGTCTTTCCACGCCCCCCTACCAAGCCTACTCCACGACTGCGTTAGGGGCAGTTGGTTGGCTCGCGCCGCTCGAACCTGAAACGATTGGATTGGCCTGGGCTAGGGTGGTTAGGTGAAGAAAATCTCTGAGATAGGGTGATCAGCAGACAGGACAGAAACAGAACACGGCTGGAGCTGGAATCATCATCAACCACCATGAACTGCTGTTTCATCCAATTGGTAGTATTAGTAGTAGTTGCAATCGAACAGAAAGCATATTACTGCATCACATTACTAATTAAAACCATTTCATGCCGTATCTTCATATTAACACGGCCGTCTCCTCTCTTTTCTTTCTTTGGTGTCAGAAAAGGCCTGGCAATCTCGGCTGTCACCGCTCTCAGGGCCGTAGTCAAAGTGGCTTGACCGATCGCAGAGAGATGCCAGGGCACCACATCCGTCCGTCCCCTCCCCCACTCGTCTTCTCTGGTCCGTTGTACTAGTACTGTACTGTACTGTACACCAGCTACCGCACTGTCAGCTCGGAGTACTTATCACCTTCACCCAGTCAGTCACACTCACTAAAAGCTTCGACCTTTCTGGTGATGGTAAGCAAAATAATTACTCCTAGTACTTTTCTGTTCACTGTCTTTCCTACTCAATAAAATCGAATTTTTCATTGTACTAGTAAGAGTACTTGTCAAGATCCTCAGTTCTCACGAACGAACAATGTACCTATGGCGAGTTTCTGAACCAAAAAAAAAAAAAAAAAACCCGGGATGCTCGAGTGCTTCCCGCCGCTGCCGCAGCGCAAAAAGGGGACCTACACACGTCGTACAAGTACAACAACAACAACAGCACTGGCCGAGATGAGAGCTTTGCTGTACACTTTTTTTTTTCCCGAGCAATAGAGCTTGGTAGTACTGCTTCGGTGAACCTCTAGGGAGTAGCTAGCCTAGCCCCTCAGCATTGGATGCTAGTATTAGCTCTAGCTCCACTCATCAGCCGCAGCCGGCCACCGGCCAAGGCTCTGTAAAAGGTGCTCGTAGGCATGCAAGGCCAATTTGCACATCGTAGTAGTAGCATGCATGCAGGAGTTGGATCCGGCCAGCCCGCGGCGCGCATGCAACGCAACCTGTAAACATGGCACGACCTTCCACGCGCTATAAGCGCATCCCGTTTCGTTCCGTACAGCTGCAACTATTGTGAGGTTCAGGGATTCAGAATTCAGATACGAGATGCCCGTGTACTAAAGATGATCCAAAGATGCGGCCAAAAAGCGTACACTCCTCCACGCAGTAGTAGGAGTACTTGCATTGGCATGTGGTACTACTACTGTAGTCCACAGGCTGGGTCGAAGTGGGACGGAACCCAGCCAAAACGCCAAAATAGTCGTGTCAGCCGGAGGAGAGAGGAGGGGTGAAAAGGGTCGTCCAGGCCCCGGCCTACTTCGGACGGATCTTGCATCGCAACGGACATAAATGGAGTGCAGTACTAGCAGTAGATGCTGGTAGTACTACTGTTGAATTCACAGGCAGGCTTGAGAGGAGAGGACAGGAGGTCTCATGGTCATGGAGGAGGAGGTTGTGCATATGCGTTCCTCCGCCAACAGTGCGACCGATACAAAATCTCCGGTGAAATAATTGGGGCCGTTGCAGCTAGCGGTGCCGGTGGCGCGTCGGAGAGTACTTTTACTATACTATGCGGGTTCTCTGTAAATGCGGTTCCGTGCAAACCAAACCCCTCCTCCCTCTCGGTCTCGGCTCCCTGCCAACGCACCACCGCCATGGATTGCTAGTAGTAGCAAAGCAGAAGCAGGAGAGACGAGACTCGAGAGAGAGAGAGAAGCAAGTGAAGCCACCAGCGCACCACTCCCACACCACGGGTGCAATAATTCGAGGTCAGTTGCAGGGGGGAGAGGAGAGAGAAACACGAAGGAAGGGCCTCCTCTGTGTGCGGTGGTGGCAGAGTGACACCGGCCAACGCAACAGGGCAACCAGGCACCTCACCAGGCACCACAGCAGGCAAATCATAAGAGCGGCCCCGCCCTGCCAGTCAAACGGAAACGTGCCCGGTCAAAACTCCACCAGGCCGTCCGCCGCAACCCCACACTACAACCAGTACCAGACCAGCAGCAGCACCGCTCGACGTTACCATAGTCAGGGACTCAGGACCAGGAGGTAATTACACAGGTGAGCTTGTGCCAGAATTACAGACCTCGTGTTGTGTCATCATGTCTTTGGTGGTGTTTTTTAGGAGTTCATCAACTCAAGCAAGCATGGCGACCTATGGTAATTATGCCAGTTACCGTGCTACAGTTTCCAGTGTCTCCGTATTGCGTCGCAAGCCAGATGTAGGGTTACCGAAGACAGGAGGAAAACCTGTACAATTTGGTCTACGCATGTCAGCGAGCGACTTGTGGAACATCAGTGCAATCTTAATATCAGAAATGGAACGGACAGTCGGAGACAAGCAGCGACCGTAATCCTCCAGGTGAGCACGCCGCAGTCAGGCTAACCAGCGATCAACAAAAAATATAGGAACTAATGGCGTCTGAAGATAAACCAATCCAGTACAGTACTCTAATTGGAGGAAGAGACGAACATACAACACAAGGGAAAGTACCACTCCAGTTAACACTGCATCTCTTTCTGCACTTGATAAAAGAAAAACAAACACCGGGCGTTGCATTTCGCAGTACTACTAGACAGTAATACCGGAGTAAACAGTATGATAAATACAGTATGTGCATTAAATAGACCTACGTCCTATACTAGGAAGATGTTTATAGACAACGTAACGACAGACACAAGGGAATTTCCAAACTAAGCTCAGGCCAAATATTTGTCCACGGCTCCAAAGCCACATACAGGACAGCAAAGGATAAAAGCTTTTTTTTTTTCTTTCTTTTGAGGGACAGCAAAGGATAAAAGTTAATCTTTGAGGAAACAACTAAAACCCCTTTAAGCCCTTGAAGTAACAAGACGGCTTCACAGCGTAAGATAATAGTGGTTTTTAGTCCCACAGAAGGTTGATCATTGAGTTGGCCAGTCCGGCTTCTTTAAAAGTCAGAACACTTCCAAACTCCAGGGTGTGGGACGCTCCAGGAATGGGCTTCACAAAGTGGAAAGGCCTCTTCTCCCCGTCCTCCAACTTAGCACAGCAGAATGACCACAGGAGCTGCAGTGGCGGGACAAATAAAACATGAGTAGGATCATATAGAAATAAGATAGAGAAACAAATTTTGGTTGTGCAATGTAATAACCTTAATGGGATCTGTGTGGAGAAAATTCCTCTGGATCCTCCGACCATCAGGTAACCGAATTGCAACCCTGCAGAGAAGATCCCTACTTCCTGTAGGTTCTTCAGGGAGAGGAGGATAATCCAGCTTGATTGGCTCCTCTTCCTCCTCAGGTTCAGCCATTTCATCAGTAGCATCAGATTCTCCAGCAACTTCTTTACTCTGCTCAAGGGAGGCTGCTACTGCCCGTGCTAGTTCTTCATCTTCATCTTCTATGCTTGTTTTTCCTAGATGAAAGCAACATATATCGTGAGCATCATTCTTTTAGCATCTTCATCTTCTGCAGTAACGTTTTGAATGAAGCCATGTGGTAACAGGTTATCAGGCATCAAGCTAGTAATAGGAACAGAATGTAACAGGTCAATATCATATCAATTCATTTCCTAAAAGAAATTACTAAGGCCGACAGAGCAATGGGGCTGGAACAAAGCAGGTCCTGTGGACAAAACGTCCAGGAAATACACAGCACAGACGAGTAATCTGAAGGAAACTGCTAACCACCAAATGCACACATAATTAAAAAAAAACAATTTACGAAGAATAGGATATCAACAAGATTTGAAAGATAATGAAACTTATGAGATAAATAATCTCATTTGTCTATGGGCTGGAGTATGCTTTCAAAGAACAATAAAACAAGAACTGAACGAGTATTCTTGTAGTTCTGAGAAACTGAATATTTGTAGATAATTTTTTTCAAACAGGGACAAAAAAAAAAGAGTAGCAGTGTTGATTTTAATTTTACTTTTTTGGATAAAGTCACAGCTGATTTAGGAATAAATAAAACCATTACCTTGTTTGCCCATATAAGTTTCCTGTTCAACTTGCCTAGGGCGCTTTTGAGATTGAACAGCATGGTGCTCCTTTGGACCTTTTTCGAGGTAAGGCAGCAAATCCTATGGAGTCAACAGGTTCAGAAAAGGGTAGAAAGGTAGCCACACATCATATTATAGCTACAATTTGATTTCAATGCAAACAAATACTATAAATACCTCGAGCAAACGGTCTGGGTGAACCATTCCATTCCAACCTCGCATTTTTAGTCCAGTGACAGGATCAATTAGGAGAACGGCAGGGATAGACACCAACTTATAGTAGGTGCATACCTTCCTTCCCTCACTGGTGTCATGATAAACCTATGTTCCACATACTAAAATATATTAATAGATAGCCAACAACTGAGAACCAAACAAACATAGGTTCATCTAGGGGAGAAGTAGACCACCCAACAGAAAAGTCTATGTTGTCATCGTCAATAGAAAAGATATAAAATATAAGTTTTAATATGCAAGAATAGGTCAAAATGAGAGGTTCAGAGATCTGGCACAATATTGAAGCAGAAAAGGAGGACAAACCTGCCAGAATATAAAGTTTGTTCGAATTAACTGAGCCACGGCTTCATTTCCCCAAGTGTCTCGATTAAGCTTCAAAAAAGATCAGCTCAAAAATCAAAAGTTGGAGTAATAAATAGCAGGACCATATGAAGTAACATAGAAAGAAGACAGCCTACTTACCATGTGCGAGCTGAACTCCTCTGTCGACTGCAAATTGATTAACAGCCATTTGTCCAAACAAGAAGCTTCTAGCTTTGCCTATATTAGAAATTTATCGGTTGGTTAAAGGATTTCCATTATTATGTCGTTGAGTGTGAACTCAAGAGCAGTTGTCTTCTGCACAAATCATGGAATGATGAATCCAAAATAACGTTACTCAAGACATTGATTTGCTTTTTTAGTGTAACATATTGAGAATAAAGCATATCCTAAAGCATAAATCCCATATTACTTATTCATCAATTAATCAAAACAAACTAATTGCTCTACTGCTCGAGAAAATGCAACAGGATACAACAGAAGGAATGCAGATTATATGCCATATTTGCATGGTTTAATGGTAGTTGACTGTTATTGGCCAAACAAGCAAATATCAAAACAGTGTCATAGAGCCATTGTGGAGGCAAGAGACAAATATAAGAGCAGACAGCGATATCCAGCTTACCTTATCAAAGGGCCCATTAAACATCAAACCAAAAGGTGGGCGATATAAAGAAGCAAGATTGTCATGAGAACTAGAAGTAGCATTCTGTTCAGAATCCCAAACAGCAGACTGTCTTGCTTCCTCTTCAAAGTTCCTAAAAGCTACAGTTGAATTTGGCCGAAGGCTGCAATAAACGTCCAACACATTTTACAATCAAATAGTGACAGTAACAGTAACATAATTCAAAAAACAACAAAATAGAAAATAACAATGAAACAGGTTCATATCGGCATAATTTACGCCATGGGTGTGCTTAAATTGTACTCCTACGTCAGAAGCAACGCTATAAGGTACATAAAAGGGTAAAAAAAAGACAGAGAAATAATTCAAACATGGACAATACGAGCAAAAACTAAGTGAAATAACATTGCCACAGGTGTCTAGTTAGGATTGAAAAAAAAAAATCAACATGTTGAAGGGAATATAAAGAAAGTATCAATATGGAAATACTGTTAAATAAAAACACAGGATGCCAGAAATGCCATGGTATCCAGGAATGCATAGCAACGAGAGTTACATGACAAGTAGGCTTATTTGCTTCATCAATTATAGAAGCATAGCCCAAAAATGATATGCACGACACTTTAAGTTCTAGTACATAACCGTGATGGTTTAAAGAACACAAGCATAGCCGTTGTATAAACAATAAATCGTTATCCTAACAAACTGGGCAATTAAATTTTGACTTTTGGGTGTTTAGTGATAACTGTCATAAGATATCAAATAGGGTAAATAATTGAAACTTCTTAATCAATAAGAATAAACACTAAAAGCAAGAGCCCGAGTAGGACTGGATGAGTGCCGAATGGATCTGTGTTCATCAGCAGAATCTGTACGACTTAAGTCACAAATCATAGAATGAACTAACTAAAATGATCGACAACATTTGATTTATCACAGGACAATAAGAGTGGCATATGATCTTAAAAACCTATGAAACAGAACCTACTTGTTCCGTCTAACTAAAAGAGTACTCCCTCCAGGTCCCTAATCAAGTCACTGGGGAGTTTTTATGAAAGTACCCCAAATCAAGTTGTTGGAGTGTTCCAGCAATTAGAAGGTGCCTCATTTCTCCCATCTGTCTTGTGGGCGCGACTAAAAAACAAACAATTGACACGTGGTTCGAGAATCGAACCCCCGTGCTGCAGGCTTCAACTCTCAAGCCTTTCACCACTTGAGCTTCCTGACGAAGTTGAATAGATAGGGCATGCAACTTTATGTATTACTCCTTGGTATGATAGATAATGTCCAAAACAACTTCATTTAGAGACCCGGAGGGAGCACATGTTTGACTACTTCTAGCAGGATGATATCACAGATGAGTCAATTATAGTAAGAAACAGAAGGTGTCTACCTTCCATCAAGCAATGGGGCATGCAAATTGAAATGCAGCAACATATAATGAATGTCATGAAAAAGCTTCACTCCAACATCATCGCAGTAGTTAACCAGAGAAGCATTACTTACACGGACATGGGGGCATCACCGTAGAGAGTCTCCCGCTTCACAGGCAACGGTGCACGAACCTCGTCCTCGTCCGCAAGTCCCTGTAAAATTCCATCCCCCAGTGCCGCCGCCGGTGGAGGGGCGAACCTGCCAATGACAGGACATAAACACCCCACCAGAAACACTTCCACGATCCACTCAGAACCAAAATCCTAAAAGCTCCCGTCTGCTTACCTCATGGCCTCTTCCACACCGGCGGCCGCCGCCGCCACAGACGCGGCGTCGGACGCTGGGGGCGCCGGACGCGACGCGAGGGCGGACTCGCCGTTGATGAAAAAGAGCTGCAGCGCCTCCTCCAGGCTCCAACTTGAAATCTGCGGAATGGAAACCTATGGATCACACCAAACGGCTCGAGCAGAATCCAATCGTGCAGAAGGCGGTTGGGTTTGCGAGGCGAACCTGAAGAAACTGGGTTGCAATCTCGGGGGTCTGGCCGGCGGCGATCTCGAGGAAGTTAGAGACGAGCTTCTCCTTCGCTTCCGTCGAAGGATCGCCAGCCATGTCGGCGGAATCGGCTCTACGAGATCCCTTGTGGTCGTTGGTGAGTAGGGTTTGGTGCGTTGGGTGGTGGGGTTGAAATTGATGATGAGTTACCGAAACCGAAGTAGGCAGGGGGAGTGGAAAACTTGCGAGATGAGGAAAACGATCCGGTGGAACGGAGGGGACGACGTGGGGTTGTTGGACCGCCTTCTCCGACTTGGAGAAAGATCTCGTCAGAGCGCTGGGCTTTATTCTTGGGCCTCCATAATTATTAACGGGCTTTTTATCGCGAAGTGGACTCATGTTTGTACCAATAGGCCAGATGCTTAGTGACAAATTCCTTTTTTTGTATCGAATTTTTGGTTCTAAAATCACTGTGTTTCATTTCATTGTTTTAACCTCCGAGCGAAGCAAAGGGCAGGTTCAGCAGAAAAATAGGAGCCAATCCATGTCGTCAATGAAGATGTTAGCGAAGGGCAGAAACCATGCATGCGACGCCACGCCAGATCAACCTGGTGGGTGGCGTCGTGGCACGCCATCCTACTCCGACCGCCGAAGTCTGAGCCGTTCCGGGCACCGCCTGTGGCCTTACCCGCTTGGGCGACACGTACGAGCGACATCGTCGTCTTCCCCTGCACCACGAGTTCTGTTCAGCAAGCAGCCACATAAAAGCCATGCGTTTGCAGGCAGCATCGACCCAAGGTTCAAGAAACTAGGAGTTGTGAGGACTGGGGAGGCCGCGCGCAAGAATTGATGCCGCCATGGCGTATCTCCTCCTGGTCCCGTTCTTCACATGCTCCGTTCTCATCCTTCTTCTTTCCACACTGAAGACATCGAATCCAAAACCTGCGGCGGCGTCCTCGTGCTCCCTCCGTCCCCGCAGGCCGTGCCCGTCGTGGGCCCGCTCCTCTGGCTCTTGTGCGCTCGTAACCGGCTCGAGCCGGCGATCCGGGAGCTGCACCGGCGCCACGGCCCCGTGCTCAGCCTGCGCTTCCTCTCCCCGCGCCCCGCCGTTTTCGTCTCCGGCCGCGGCGCCACCCACCGCGCGCTCGTCCGGCGGGGCCCGGCCTTCGCCAGCCGCCCGCCCGCCATCGCGCCGTTCCGCGTGCTCAACAGCGGGCAGAGCACCGTCAGCTCCGCGCCCTACGGCGCGCTCTGGGGGTCGCTGCGGCGGAACCTCACGTCCGGCATCCTCAACCCCTCTCGCTACCTCCCGCTCTTCGCGCCGGCGCGGCGCTGGGCGCTGACGATCCTGACGTCTGACATCCGGAAGGAGCAAGGAGGGCGGTGGCTAAGTGATCGTCGTAGAGTCCCTTCAGCTCGCCATGTTCTCGCTGCTCATGTACATGTGTTTCGGGAAGAGGCTGCCCGCCCGCCGCGTCAGGGAGATCGAGGCCGTGCAGAGGGAGCTGTTCGCGTCGTACATCGCTTCCAGGTGTTCGCCTTCTGTCCGGCGCTGACCAGGCTGGTGTTCAGGCGGCGGTGGCGGAAGGTTCTCTCCATCCGGCGGAGGCAGGAGGGGCTGTTTGTGCCGTTGATCAGAGCGAGAAAAGACGATCGAGACGGCAGTGGTGGCGTGGCTAATAACGAACAAGAACACGGCGCGAGCACCTTGGGGTACTGTTACGTCGACACGCTTCTCGCATACCGGCTTCCGAAAGAGGAGGACACGCCGAGATGGTGAGCCTTTGCACGGAGTTCCTCACCGCGAGCGTCGACACCACGGTGACCGCGCTCCAGTGGATCATGGCGAACCTGGTGAGCCAGCCAGAGCTGCAAGCTAAGCTCCTGAACGAAATCACTTCCACGGTTTCCGTTTCCGCCGGCGACGAAAACGGCGATGACAATGATGTTACCGAAAGGGCCTGAAGAAGATGCCGTACCTGAAGGCGGTGGTGCTGGAAGGGCTCCGCCGCCACCCGCCGGCGCACTTCCTCCTGTCGCACGCGGCGGTGGAGGAGACGTCGCTGGACGGGCACCGCGTGCCCGCCGCCAACCCGGTGAACTTCTCGGTGGCCGACGTCTCGATGGACGAAGAGGTGTGGGACCGCCCGGAGGAGTTCAGGCCGGAGAGGTTCGTCGTAAGCGGCGGGGAAGGCGTTGGCGTGGACCTAACGGGGACCCGGGAGATCAAGATGATGCCGTTCGGCGTCGGCAGGAGGGCCTGCCCCGGCCTGGGCCTCGCTCTGCTGCACCTTGAGTACTTCGTGGCGAACCTGGTGGGGTATGGTGACTGGCATCGGCGTCGACCTCGCCGAGAGGCCGGAGTTCACCGTGACCATGGAGCGACCGCTACGCGCGCGTGTTGCGCCACGGCTTGAGCTTGATCGCACACATGGAGAGTTTTAAGAGCCGTGACGATAGCATCGTGTAACGTCTTATAGCAGATGACTTTGGAGAGAAATCGTTTGCTGTCGTCAAATTTGCTCTCTTGAGTTGCGGAACCTGCCCTTCAGTTGCGGGAAAAATGAAAACATGGGCTAGATTGTATGGTAATTAATGATGGGCCATTATATTGGGTCGTTTGAAATAGGAGGAGCATTCAGCCCACGGAAGCCCCCTGGCAGAGGTTCGTAGCGCCACCAGGAAGTGAAGTGACGATGCAACCCCACGGCCAGACCTCGTGCCGTCTCCAAGATCTCGCCGGCGGCGGCCATGAAGAGGCTAGCCGTCCTCGCCGTCCCAATCCTTCTGCTCGTACTCTCCATCTCCTTCCTCCTCCTCAGACCCACTTCACCACCTCTCTTCCCGTCCCTTGAAGCCCCCAACCCGGACCGCCGTCTCAGAGTCTACGTCGCAGACCTCCCCCGCTCGCTCAACTACGGCCTCCTCGATCGCTACTGGTCCCTCCCCACCGTCGACTCCCGCATCCCGGCTACCTCCGACCCGGACCACCCGGCCCCGCACAGCCACCCGCCCTACCCAGAGAGCCCACTCATCAAGCAATACAGCGCCGAGTACTGGCTCCTCGCCTCCCTCCAGAAGGCCGCCGCCGTGGCACCCGTTAGGGTCGTAGCGGACTGGAGGGAGGCCGACGTCGTCTTTGTGCCCTTCTTTGCGACGCTGTCCGCGGAGATGGAGCTCGGGTGGGGAACCAAAGGCGCATTCCGCAGGAAGGAGGGCAACGACGACTACCGGCGGCAGCGGGAGGTTGTCGACCGCGTTACTGCGCACCCAGCGTGGCGGCGGTCTGGTGGCCGCGACCACGTCTTTGTCCTGACAGGTAGTAATTCAGATGCCGCTGTCAATGAGTTACTAGTACCTGATTCGCCTAATCAGGCTGGTCATTATGGAAACCTACTCGAACTAGTACTGGTAGCTATATGCGTTATTTTAGTGTCATTGATAAATTTCTCAAAATTTCAGCCACGGAATTTAGTGTCTCAAAACGACATCACCTTAGAATTTGAGAAACCAATCTTAGCTTGCCGTCTCTTGATGTGTATTATTGCCAGTTTACAGTGCTTGGAACTGTGTATACCTTTATTCCTTAAAAAATAAAAAATTGCGTATACCTATCATCAGTTGTGTGAATCAACTATTTAGGAACAGTGTAGAATATATTTGAACTTGATCTACAGTTCGGTCATTCTGAAGGTTGGTGTATGTAGCAGCTTATTGTTCTTTTGCATGCTCAGGTTATGCTAAATACTGAAGCATTCTTTGACAGACCCTGTGGCTATGTGGCACGTCCGGGCAGAGATTGCTCCTGCAATTCTTTTGGTGGTTGATTTTGGTGGATGGTACAGACTGGATTCAAAGTCTAGTACAAACTCGTCTCACATGATACAGCATACCCAAGTGTCATTACTTAAGGATGTTATTGTGCCCTACACGCATTTGCTTCCTACACTGAGCTTATCACAGAATAAAGGTCGTCCCACCCTCCTATATTTCAAGGGAGCAAGGCATAGGCATCGGGTTTGTACCATCTTTATCACACTATTTAGAAGTTCATACATGTCTGTTTGACACTGTTTATCTGCAATCCAGGGAAATTGAACTGAACCGCTAGTGTTTCATCTGCACTAATTTTCATATTGAAATACCTACAATTGGTACCAACTCTGACATAGTTCTACTGATTCCATATACAACTTCTCAAAGGGAGTATTGCTGTAACAAACACTCTGAGCAGTCAGAGTAAACTGTCAACATTACAATTTGATATCTGGATGGACTTTTTACCTTGAGCATTGATTTTATTGTTTCTTCTTCTTTCCAGGGTGGTTTGGTGCGGGAGAAACTATGGAATTTGCTAGGTGACGAGCCTGATATTGTCATGGAAGAAGGTTTTCCTAATGCCACTGGACGTGAACAATCAATAAAAGGGATGCGGTCCTCAGAGTTTTGCTTGCACCCAGCTGGCGACACTCCAACTTCATGTCGCCTCTTCGATGCTATTGCCAGTCTTTGCATACCAGTCATTGTCAGCGATGAAGTTGAGCTTCCTTTTGAAGGGATGATAGACTACACAGAATTCTCCATCTTTGTTTCAGTAAGTAACGCTTTGAGACCCGGGTGGCTAACAAACTACTTAAGAAAGATTTCCAAGCAGCACAAGGATGAGTTCCGAAGAAACTTGGCTCGCATCCAACATATCTTTGAGTACCACATTAGTCACTCAAGCAGCAATGGCCCTGTACCTCCAGATAGTGCTGTCAGCTATATATGGAGGAAGATACATCATAAATTGCCGATGATTCAGGAAGCAGTTATTCGCGACAAGCGGAAACCAGATGGTGCTTCTATCCCTATCCGGTGTCATTGTACATGAACTTAGTTGCTTATACACCACGGGAGCACTTGTGAGAATGAGAAATTAACCTATGTTTGTGCATTCTTTAGTTGCTAGTTGCAGATATGACAATGTAACAAAAGAAGTATGTTTTGTAATCATATTGGAGTGGGTTTATGCTCGCTGCAGTGAAGATCATACTGGAAAACCCCCATTTCAATAGAAAAAAATAGAACTAGTTGATACTGCAAAGAGTGCATAGTTCACTATTGAACCAAAAAGTGCAGAAATAAGATCTCGTAACAATGCTCGGAGAGTGTAGTACATGCTGCAAAATTCACTCAAGCAGGGATCAGAGCTGTTATGCTGAATTGAATGAAATTTCCATAAGTTCTTCAAACAAAACTCAAGCTGGAATTATAATACTTCACAGAGATTCATTTCTTTTTTGGGATCACGTAGGAAACACTCTGAGCGTTGCAATAAGTTCAAACATTTTCTTTTTAGTAGTCATTGTGCGTTGGAGCCAAACAAAAAGAAAGCTACCAACATGGTGGCTACAGGAACAGAGATATTGTCATCTACAACATCAGTGACAGGAATACACTCCACTATAGTGGCTGCCAGTGCAACAAGAACCAGTTTACCAAGAGCCACCTCCCAGTTAACATGAATGTAACCAAGGCTTGAGAAGTAGAACAGCATCCTGCAACGAGATGGATTAATATTTCACCAACAATGTGTGAAATCCACAGAACCAATAATGCATGTCGAGGCAAAGACCTACAGAGCAGATAGCAGGAAGCCAAAACCGAACATTGAAATGCTTCCGATCCAGCTCTTCTTCTTATTGAACGGCAGCTTCAATGAACCATATCTTCTCCCAACAATGTCAGCAAATCCTGAGAAGTTAATGAATTTGTGTATATTTTAGCAGGATTCAAATGTAATGATGTTTGACGAAAGACAAAACATACCATCACCGCCGCTCATCATCGACAAGGAAACAATCCCGATGGGGGACTCACGCCAGAATACTAAAACACTGAACAAGAGCACCAGGACATAATAGAGAGGGCCTCTCAGCAATTCCCTACAAGTAACAAAAATTTGTGTAAGATGGCTGCAAAAGGACTGCGGTTAGCACGCTAAAGGATCACACAGTTTAACAACAGATGTGATTTACTCTGGTTTTCCTTCACGGGTCACCGATTTTACTAGAGCTTCATCCGTGTAAAGACGGAGTCCGTATGTCAAGAGCCTTATGGAGTTCAAGAATGGAACGACGGAGGCGAAATATCGTGCCTCACTCGAATTACTGCAAACAGAGCACGTTTTTGCTTAAACTATCTCATTGTCATATGTGGCAGTGTGATTTCTAGCCGGATCGAGTTTCAGGGACTACCTACCTGAACAGTGACCAGGAAGCCATGAACAGAACGCCAGACAGCACGTGAACAATCTTCCTGCTCAAACTCTGCCTTCATTGAGGATAAGAAGCGAACAGGAAAAAAAAACCATTAGTAAATGATGGCGATTTGAGTAAGTCTCCACCACTTCTTGTTACAAGAAAATTGCTGTGATCGAATCAGCCAGTATGCGCTGCGGCTGTTTTGCTTAATTCTTTTATCCTCCTCCCTTGTTTTCTTGCAGCTGCAACCAGAAACAGCCCTCTAACGGCTGAAACGATCAAGCCTACTGTAAATAAGCAGTTACTGATAGCTATGCCTATGATTTCTTATGGGCAGCAAACATTAGACAATAAGTACTTATACAGTGATATGGTCTTTTTTAGAAGATACAGTAAATGATATGGTCTCAACACGACCATTTTTCCACTGTTATTACTTGAAATCGAAATGGCCCCACCTCCCCATCAAATCTCCCTCCAAGCACAACAGAGATACTACGGGCCCCTTTGGCAGGGCTCCCAGCTCCAGATTCTCGGTGAGAATCTAGAGAGCCCTGCCAAACGGGTATATTGACGCACTGATTCCTCCGTGAATCAGCGGAAGCGCTCCACGTTTTGGACAGGAATCAGGGAGCGGTAAAAACTTGCTCCACCCACGAACTGAAACCGCTCCTCAACCAATCATATTTGAACCTACCCTCAAAGTTGCAAAGTATTTACCCGCAAATGCCATCATATAAAAATAGAGAAGGGCCTCACCCACCGTGTCTTGCCCAAACAAAACAGAGCACCGTGTCCTCGCAAGCCTCGGGCGTCTCTGGCGATTGCAGCGCAGCCCTAGGGTTCCGGCGCCGTACCGCCGGACATCGGCCTCCTGCCGGCCGCCGCCACTCCAGGTGCGTGGGCGGACCTCCTCCCTTCCACCCTTCTCTGTTTGTTGCAGCGTGGAGCTCCTGAAAGTAGATCTCGCGGCCCTTTCCTCACCCTGTCTCTCACTGCAGACTCCGGCCTCCGACCCTGGCCTATACCCTTCGAGAACCCGGCCTCCAGCTGCCTGCAGCTGCCAGCTGCCTGCCACCGAGGTGACGTTGCAGCTGCCTGCCACCGAGGTCACGCTGCAGCTTCAGGTTACGCGTCTGGCAAGGTAATGCTCCTAATCCTTTTGTTTGACTTTTGCAATCAGTAGTACTACTAGATCGAGAAAGTTGGCCTGCTCCTCGTGTTTGACTTGTGCAATCACTTGTACTCATTGTTATTTCCTGTACTATTTCAATCTAGCAGTACTACGCCCGTAACCTCATTCGACATTACTGAACAAGCTCCATTCAGCTCGATGTGTTAACTGTGTGTGCTGTTCTTTTTTTTTTTTGCGAAAGTCATATATTTCTCTGGTAGTTTAGACTTGTTCTGACGTGAAGTGAAGCTCCGTAGTTGTAATTTTTCTACTTCTCAATAGATATTTGTTTGGACAGCAAGATGGGTGACAATGCAGACTGGAATGATGAAAATACTAGCCTAGTATGTGAACTGTTTGCTGAACAAGTCAAGGCATGCAATCGTTCTGGTACCCACTTAAATAGGACTGGGTTTCAGAACGTGATTGATAAGTTTAAGGAGAAGACAGGACTGTCTTATTCTAGATTGCAGTTCAAAAATAAATGGGATAAGCTCAGGGCCGAGTACAACAACTGGAAACGATTGGCGAAGGAAACCGGTATCGGATGGGACTCTACAAAGCAGACATATCAAGCACCAAATGACTGGTGGAAGAAGGCAAACAAGGTACTTGTTTATTTTTTTCTTTTATGCCTTTTGCTCTTCATTTTTTTCCTCTAGGTGTAACATTTGTTTTTTATGCTTGCAGCAATATAAAGGCATTGCCAAGTTTAAAGATAGACCCCTTTAGAATGAAGAACAATTGACAATCATGTTTGAAGACATTCGAAACACAGGAGAAGATCATTGGGCTCCATCAAGTGGTGCTGTGCCTCAGTCTCCAGACCATGAAAATGATGATGTTGACAAGGACAAGGACTATGAAGCGCAGGCCTCAAGTGATGACTGTGATGAGGTCACACCCCCAAGTGGCAAAGGAAAGAGGCCTACTCGTGTTGTACACACCGGCAAGGGTAAAAAACCGAAGACTGAGAGGAGTCACTGGGTTCAAGATCAATTGAGCAAAATTATTTCGTTGAGTGAAAAGAGCACTGCATCCTGTGAGTCTTTGGCAAGAAAGGAGGATACTTCTGGTTGTTCAATTAAAGATGTCATGGCTTTGGTGAAAGATTGTGGTGCTGTTCCAGGGAAGAAGGAACACTTCATAGCTTCCCAAATATTTTTGAAAAAATGTGAGAGAGAGATGTTCATGACATTGGAGACTCCTGAAGAACGGTTCAAGTGGTTGACAATGAAGTATGAATGGACTACAAGGAATGATGCGTCCAAGTAACGTGTGAAACATGCATGTTGCATGTTTTCTGTATCTTTTTTTATGTACTCCCTATGGTCTGTATTTGTGCACAATAATTTGCCCTATTGTCATTTTTCTAGTGTGATCAGTAGTGTGTGATGAACTATTTGAGACCAATAATTTTTCATGTGTGATGACATATGTGTCAACAATATTTTCATGTATGATGAACAATTTTTCATGTGACCAATCTGTGAACAAAATTTATGATAGAGATGAAAGTGACTCTGATGCATGCAATGTTTGAACAACTATTTACATTTCTGTTTGTATTGTACAGATGTCTTCCTCTTCTAAAAGTGATAGAGATGAAAGTGACTCTGATGACTCAGAAGTGGATGACTTGAAATTGATGCAAGTGATCAAACAGAATCAAACTGTTCTACATCTTGCTGCATCTTTTTTGGCAGGTTACTATGGAACATATGTGGAAAAAAAAGTACCAAAGCCAGTATCATATCCTGGTTTGGCTTGGGTGATGGATGCACTGAATGACCCAGAAGACTGTTATAACATGTTTAGGATGGATGCATCTCTTTTTTACAAATTGCATGATCTGTTGGTGAGTGACTTTGGTCTCACTTCTTCCATTCACATTAGCTCCATGGAAGCTCTTGGATTATTTCTTGTGATATGTGGGCACGGTTGGTCAAATAGTGCTATTAAGAAGGATTTTAAGCATTCCAGTGAAACAATTAGTAGAAAATTTACTCAAGTGTTACATTGTATGGTGGCAATGTCAAAGGAGTACATACAACCCAAGGATCCTAATTTCCACACAGTTCATAGTAGGATTACCAATGATCAAAGGTTATGGCCGCACTTCAAGGATTGCATTGGTGCCATAGACGGCACTCATATTGAAGCAACCCCACCAAAGAAAGATTACATCAGATATATTGGTAGATCTGGAAAACCAACACAAAATGTTATGGCAGTTGTTGATTTTGACCTGCGTTTCACCTATGCATCTATTGGACAACCAGGTTCTATGCATGACACCAATGTGTTGTACCATGCAGTTGACGCTGATGAGGGCATTTTTCCCCATCCGCCTGTAGGTATGGATTTCTAACATCTATGGTCCTCCATTACTGTTCCAAATGTTGTATAAACAAGGTACTGATTAAATGTTGACCATATTATTGTAGGAAAATACTACCTTGTTGACGCTGGATATCCAAATAGAGATGGCTACTTGGCCCCATACAAGGGTCAAAGGTACCATGTTCCAGAGTGGAGAAATGGCCCTGCACCAACTAATGTGCATGAAGAATTCAACCACCAGCACTCACGTCTACGTAATCATGTAGAGCGTACATTAGGTGTATGGAAGATGAAGTTCAGGATTCTTCTCAAGATGCCAACATATTCAATTGAGAAACAAAAAATGATTGTTGCTGCTACAATGTGCCTTCACAACTTCATTCGCCAAGAGGATGCACTTGATGCAGATTTTCAAAGATGTGACCGTGACCCAGATTATGTACCTATCATTCCAGATCGGTATAGGAGGCGTCTTCCTAACGCATCAGACACGTCGACCACAGCATCTAGCACTAGGAATATGAATGTGTTTCGTGATGATCTAGCGAGGGCAATTTGGGAGTCAAGATGATTGTAGTACGAGTTGCATGTGTAATTTTGCGAGTTGTGGGTGTGTTATTTTGTGACATATGGCACGTTTAACATTATTCTAGTGTTGTAATCGAACGAGGAATTATTCCTATATATGTATATTATTTTAGCACTCTATAAACTTTCTACAATCAAGAATCTGTTGTCATGCCAAACGATTTTATAAACTGATTCTGATTCTCCACAAGAATCTGGTGAATCCGCTCCACAAGTGGAATCTGGAGTGGAGCTAGAGAATCTGGAGCTGGAGCCCTGCCAAAGGGGCCCTACATGTCATAGATTTGGTTTTTACTATATTAGATAGGAGCGGGAGGAGACCAATGAAGCTCGAGACCTGTTCGATGAGCCGCCGCTCGGTGAGTGCATCGAAGGCGCGCACGAGAGTGTATGCTCCGGCGGTGACGAACAGGGTGGCCGCCCCATCCTGCAGCACCGCCTCGGCCGGGGCGCCGACGCCGAGGAGGAGCCGCCGCCGCAGCAGCAGCATGGAGCTCCCTGGAGCTGGGGCAGGCGCGAGCGCGAAGCCGGCGCGGGGTGGGGAGCGCTGCGAGAGGAGCAGGGCGCACTGGGAGGAGGCCCTGCTGCGGGTGAAGGCGGCGTTACCGGGCCACGCCACAGCAGCAGCCATTTGGTTTACGAAACACTCTGTGGTTGGAGAGATTTTTCAGCTGGAGCCCCTCACCACGGAAACTTTCGGTTCTTACCCCTCAATTTAATTGACTTTAATTTAGAGCCTTTAAATATGTTTTTTTCTATTTTATACCTTTTTTCTCTTTTCTTTTCTTTTTTATATTTCTTCATATCTAAAATATTTTAATAACTCTTTTACCCCTCTCTAATCCTAATACTCAGTTCTCTCTCTCCACTCGTCTCCAAATTCAGCAGCTAAATGCGATCAAAGTTAATACTCAATTTTTTATCTTTTACTGCCCGCGCACGTCAGTGCAACGATGCCCACGCACAAGGTGACGAATCTGCTTTTCTCCGCAGCTAAATGTGATCAATCAAAGTGTAAAAAAATTTATAATAATAATGAATTACTATCAGTTTTTTCTATTTGCAGCGAGTAACATTATGCCTTACACAAACTAATACTGTAATTGATCAACACTGACATAACATAAGGCACTTTATGAATAATTTTAATAATCTGACTTGACACAACATCAGACAGCAGATATTGTGATGCAAATAAAACTTTGTCATATATCATCCATTTTAACAAAAGTGCAATGCATACAAGTCTGCAACCATGTTTAAAAGGTAATTACATCCAGTGTGATGCTCATATATCATCCATATAAGCTTCCCCCTATTTAGGATTACAAAAGTGTCTAGTGCAATATTTTTCTGGACCTACAAACAATCATTTTTTGGCCTTCTTTGGAGTGATCTTGCTTGCTGATTTAGAAGGGGATTTGGGCGCCCTTGAAGGAGTGGCCATATCATCCAGATGACGTGCACCTTCATTATGATTTGATAATGCCAGTTGCCTTCATGAAATAAACAATATGTCAAATATTGTAACTGGTTGTAGTAAATGATATGCTTTGTTCTACCTCCTTGTGATGGGCCCAGGACTTGAATTACTTTCCTGCCTTGTTCCTTCTCCACCATGATTAATAATGCCGTTTGGCTTAAAAAGTTATACATATTGGATAAGCTCATTCAATGTTTTGAATCTGAAATGATATTTTTTACCTTCTTATGACTGGTCCAGGACTAGTATTAGTGGTTTCATTTCTAACATTTTTTTGCCTTTTTGGAGATGAGTGACTTGATGCTCCTTTTTCTGATTCTAATGATCTCTCTTGCTTGGCACGACTCTTCCTATAAATGCAAAACAATTTAGTTCTTCAACAAGTACAAAATTTATTAAATGATTGGTTGTGAGTAGGTTTTACTTTTTTATTTGTACCATTATAGCTGCATTTTGATGATGTTTGTCTATGGCCTTGTTTCCACACTACTTGCATGTAACCTGCCTTGCCTTTGACATCTTTTCTTGAAGTTCCACCTTGCTCTAAACACCCCTTTATCCTGTTTTTCCATTGTCTACCTACTGATCGTGGTGGCAAAGGTGCCAACACCTTGAAGCCAAGGTTTATTTTCGGCCATTGGGACTTGTCTGTTAATGGCTGAATAACTCCTGCATATGCTAGCTTAAAATGGTACACTAAATAGTATGGGTGTATATAATCAGCCATTTTTTGGTTCCTATTTGTTATTATAAATGCTAGTGCATGTGGGCAAGGTTTTCTAGAAACCTGCATGAGCATGTGTGGTTTCCAATATGAGGGACATGCCTAAGTATCTCATGGTCAGGTGTTACCTCTATAACTTGTGCTGTCTCCCTATTACCTTCAGCCACTTTCAAGTGTCCTAGGCACCTCGTCAACCTATTGAGTTGTTGAACAACGGCAGGAAGCATGGCACCATCAAGTCTTTCCCCTGTCCTTCTTCTCTTGGCATACAATTCCATGAACTGAGTCCTTAACATGTCTGCAAGCTCACAAATCGGTAGGTCCTTGATCTCTTTGACCCATTTGTTCCATGATTCAGCAAGGTTATTTGGTGATGTAGTCACATTTTATCTCTTCAGAGAACTTACTCCTTGACCAAAGAGCCTTATGATGATTTTTCAGATAATCTTTAACTCTAGAATCTGCCTTATCAATCTTGTTCATGTAGTGCTCATATCTATTTGGTAAGAAAGACCTAGCTGCAGGATACATGTTGCCAAAAACCGGCTCTCGAAACTGCTTCATGAAATTTTGCATCAAGTGCCATAAACATTCCCTATGCTCTGCCCAAGGGAATACTTTCTTCACAGTTGCAGCAATTCCTTTAGAAGCATCAGAGCTGATTGCTAAGCATGGTATTGGACCAAGAGCCTTATGTAATTGTTCCAAAAATCAAGTCCTTTTTCAGTTGTCTCTGTTCCAAAGAATCCAAAGGCAAAGGGATACATCCAGTTATGTCCATCAATACCTGTTGCTGAAGCTAACTGGTCATTCCACCTGCCATTGAGAGATGTGGAGTTTATGCTCAAATACGGTCTACAACCATTAAGAAAGCCATCAATACTGGGTTTGAAACAACAGAAAATAAACATCATCCCCCTCTTCTTTCACATCTATCTCCACAACACTTCGGGGTATTTTAATCTCGACCTCTGCCTTGAATCTGTACAAATCTTCGAAAGTTTCTTCCCATGTTCCAAACAACTTTAGTCTTGCCTTCTGCAAACCAGCATACACTTGAATAGCCCAGAAGCACATTGTATTTATCCTGTAGATCCTTTTGTAGCTGCTTTGCACCGTATTTTTGTCCCTTTTCAAATATGGTGCTGCCTTCTCTGCAACCCAATGGTATATTGTCATCCTTGTCTTCACCCTGCCGGTAGAAGCACAAAAGTGCTCAAAATTGTTCATAGTAACCTGCAACACATAATGGCAGCAATGTTGTTAAAATTGCTCGGCATATAATAAAATGATAGTTTTTAATAAATATGCAAAGTTAAAAGTTAGTACCCTGACGGATTTCTCATCATGCATTAACCTTGCCACAATAGCCCATGGACAGCCCTCAACCTTACAATAGCCTCTAAACCTATCCGTATCAGATTTCTGTGCCCCCAACTCAAATTGACCCTTTATGCCATGTTGCCTCACTGCTGATCTGAACTCATTCATGCTTGCGTATGTGCTACCAATATTCATTGGAGGGTCCTCCTTGTCATAAAATATAGAATCCTTGCTGGGAATACTATCGTCAACAGCAATGGCTGCACCGTCAAGATTTAGAGGAATGGGCAGTGCATCACCTTCAGCCGCAAGCCTCTCTTTCTCTTGCTCTATCCTTTCATCCTCAGCTCTAAGTCCAACGTGTGCATATAATGTATCTTCTAGAACCACAGGTACTACGGAACCAATTTGATCTTCTTGAATCGGTACAATCTCAAGCTTATCCCAATCAACTATTGCCAGCTCTACATGCGAAGCTACATTGTCAGATGCACTCTCTAGGTGACTATTTGAACAAGCCGTGACAACTGAGTTACTAACCATGTGATCAGTTTTGTCAACCACATCAACAAACAAAAACAACCTCTTCTCCACACAACACTCGAAAAATGCACGCAATGCACAATCATCATCCAATGATTCTTCCACACCAGTGCTCTTGTCAAATACCGCCACCACTGCCTCTTGGCTGCTGCTCCACTTCAACCTAGCAGCAAAATCCTTTTCCAAACTTGCTAGAGAGCATTGCTGATAATCGACAACCCATTCATCGTACTTACGCGGCACTTTAGCACAACTACCATCATCAAACTTAGCCACGAATTGAGAAAACTGAATGCAAAGCGTAATTGCGACGCCAGGATCAATCCTACCAGTTACGAACAAAATAAAGTGAGTATTAGATTACTGGTTCGCTCGTGTTCCCTCCCGCTCGATTTGTACATGCTGTTGGCACATTAGACAAGGTTGATGAGTGGTCTTACCCCGGATCCATGGCTGCTGCCGAGCCTCGTAGCCTTGAGCGTGCGCGCGGATGTCAGCCTCCTGTAGCACGCCGTCCTGGAGCGCGAGCCACAGCTTTCGGCTCAGAGCGCGAGCTACCTACGCCGCCGCCTGGGACTTGGCCGTCGCACCATCCAGCTGCTTGTGCCGCCCCCCGTCCCAGCCCCCTGCGCCGCCACTGCTGCCCCCTGCGCCGCCGCCGCTGCCCCTCGTAGCTCCCTGGGCCGCCGCCGCTGCCCCCTACGCCGCCGCCTGCTCCCCGGGCCGCCGCCCCTTGCAGATGCCTGGGCCGCCGCCCTTCGCAGCTCCTGGGCCGCCGCGCCTTGCAGCCCCTCGCAGCTCGGGGAAATGAACGGAACTCGACGAGTTGTGCGCCTGGATCTCGTGCGCCTGTACATTAGGATTAGGGAGGGTTAAAAGAGTCATTAAAATATTTTAGATATGAAGAAATAAAGAAAAAGGAAAGGAAAAAAGAAAAAGTGTATAAAATAAAGAGAAAAACGTATTTAGGGGCTCTAAATCAAAGTCAATCGAATTGAGGGATAAGAACCGAAACGCTTCCGTATTGAGGGTAAAAGAGTCATTAAAATATTTCAGATATGAAGAAATAAAGAGAAAGGAAAAGAAAAGAGAAAAAGGGTATAAAATAAAGAGAAAAACGTATTTAGGGGCTCAAAATCAAAATCAATCGAATTGAGGGGTAAGAACCGAAAATCTTCCGTATCGAGGGGCTCCAATCATTGGCTTCTCCCTTTGCTGTCCTCGAAGCCGCGGGACGGAGGGAGTAAGCAGCATCTAGAGAAATCATGACAAAAATAATTAGACGAGATGAACGTCTCCGTTTCAATCTCTCTTGAGCATGATTGAAACTTACGTGTGGAACTTCTTGTGACACGGTTTGAAGCAGGGCGTGTCGAACGTCTCTGTTTCTGCACGAGTGTGTGTTTTTCCTCGTCATGGTATAATATCTTTCCGTTGGCACTGTCAAGTGTGTTCAGTAGACGGGACACACAAAAGAGTTCGGGCGCAGTAGCACCTCGCGCTACCAATCCCGTCTCGTTGGCGTACGACAAGTGAGGCCCATATATTTGTTCTGTTCTGTTCTGCTTGTGACGTAATCGTATCAAAAACGTCGTACTCGGAATAAAAAGAGTGACGGCCCGGGTGTGGCCAACTCCCTAACTGAATGAAGATGGGATAATGGCGCTTATGTACAGTATAATGTAATCTAGATTATACAAGGCCATACTCCTAGATCCTAAAAGATGATTTGTATAATTTATTGGAAAAACATGGAATTAACTATCTCTTCTGCAAGCGACGGCGCCCACTGCCGCTTGGCCGGGAAGCGGGGCAACGCCTCCACGGCGTCCGGGCTGTTCCTGCTCCTGGCGCAGGTGCGGCTCTTTACGTTGCAGACGGGGTGACCCGCGGGGCAGCAGGTGGCGTGGTCCTTGCAGCAGGTGGCGCCTTTCTCTGCGGGGCAGCAGCCCCAGACGAGGCACAAGTTCCTGACGCGGCGGTTGCAGCAGCACGTGCTGCCCGCCGGGCACGAGCTGTAGCGGTCGCAGGCCTCGTCGTCTACGGGGGACGCAGACCGCAGACCAGTCTACGAGCTCCTGCTCCGACAGCGTCAGTGCGTCACGTGGTCGCCGGTGACGATCTGGTTGATTCCTTCCACCCCACCCACAGCAGAGAACGCCCAGCAGCTACCACATTATTGGCCCTGGTTCTTGACGGCAGCGACGGCGCCCTTCTCCCTCCAGTCGACCAACTCCAGCAGGGCCTCGACGCCGTCGTGGCGGTACCTCTCGCCGACGACGACGTCGCTGCGTCCTCCCCGATCGCTGGAACCGAGGTACTTGGCGCGGAACTCGTCGTTCGTGAGGTCGGCGAAGCGGTTCAGTCCGAGGCGGTACCCGTGAGCGCTGGCGCGGGAGTTGTGCGCGTCCACGAACCTGAGGTTGTCCCAGAACGCCCGGAACCGGCGGTGGCTGTCACCGACCGAGTTGTTGGAGGCATTCTGCTGGCCGCCACCGCCATGGCGCGCACCTCGGTGTCGCTCCGCGGCTTCATAGCAGCGTTCTGGTCGGCGCCCGAGGAGGGAACACAGAGGAGGAAGGCGAGGGCCACGGCCACGGCCAGCGCGCGCGCCATGGCTAATTGGCTAGTGTCGTGTCGAGAGGACTCGATGTTTTGCATGTGTTCCTGGAAGGCAGGCGGCCCGCTACTTTATGGATCGGGCTGCAGAGCCAGAGTTCTGGTGGGGTGCGCGCGACTCGACAATGGAAGATTCGAACCAACCACGAGTCGCACGGCCCAGGGGAACCTCCTCTGCTCCAATTGGGGAGACCCAACCCCTACTGATCCGGACTCGTGCAGGCCCAAACCGAATTTCTCCCCTCCCTGCTCCGATCTCTCTCCAGGCTCCGGCGGAATTCTAGTTGCGCAGCGCAGCTTGTCGTCTCACTTCCCCGCCGCCCGTCGAATTCGCGAAGAAACCTCACGAAAGGACGACGGCCCGATGGCGAAGAAGAAAGCAGCCGCCGCCCCCAAGCTCCGCAAGCCGAAGCGCGATGCGGTAGCGAACTACGATGCTTCAATGCCCCCCTCAATCGTCGCGCTCCGGGCCACGAGCAATCTAATTTGATTTGTTTCGTTCTTCTTTCTCGTATCCCGCGCAGGTGAAGAAGTTGGGGAAGAAGGCTGACATGACGGAGTTCAGGGCGCAGCTGGACTCCCTTGGGCTCAAGATAATTGAAGTCACTGCAGATGGCAACTGCTTCTTCAGGTTAAGGATTGACTTCTTTTGGATTAATCCATTGGGCTGATTTGACTTTTGAGCAGAGCACTACTGCACCTTTTTTTTCTTTTTTGAGATATGCGTCTTTTTGAGTTATATGACTGCTCATTGTAGTCTTCAGGGCAATGGGTGACCAACTTGAAGGCAGTGAGGAAGAGCATATGAAGTACCGAACAATGGTTGTTGAATACATTGAGGTAAAAGAGATTTCCTTGTAATTTTCTTCTTCTAATAACTTCTTCATATATTTTAGTCAGGATATCAGGAATTAGCATATATGGGAGCATTTGACTGTCTGTGCTTCATGCTCGCTCATTTCCGTATCTGCAGAAACACCGTGAGGAATTTGAACCCTTTATCGAGGATGAAGTTCCTTTTGACGAATACTGCAGCAACATGTTGAAGGATGGGACGTGGGCAGGTCATATGGAATTGCAAGCAGCTTCCCTTGTCACAAGAAGAAACATTTGCATTCACATGGTCAGTTTGCAATACAAGCCTAGATTTCTAAGTTACATGGCTTGTATAATGCATTTGAGCAGTCTGATACTACCCGTGGATTGAATGATCCATTGGATATTCTGTATATGTTTACGTCAGTTATATATTGTAAGCATGAATTAATACTGAACTACTGTTTGATTTGCAGCTTAACTCACCACGTTGGTACATAAACAATTTTTCTGGCCACGAAGCTACTAATATGGTTAATTTGTAAGTTAAAGTATTACTTATGTTAACTCACTACACTGTTAGTACTAGGTGAGTGGTGGAGAAAGCCATCTGATTCTTAAGCAGTAACTTACACTAAAATCATTACATAATATCATGCCAATACAGGTCTTATCATAATGGTGAGCATTACAACAGTGTTAGGCTAAGAGAAGATCCATGTCAAGGTCCTGCAATGCCAGTTATTATCAAGGTATTTGTTTTGTTGTTAGATGTATAAATGGTTCAATCAGTTCGTCCTGAAAGAGATTTGACATATATTATCTTGCCACTTATTTTTTTCCTTTCTGTTGATTACCGAGTTACAGGCGGATGCCACTATATCTAGCATAAACAACAATGCCCAAACAAAAGCAAAGGACCTGAAGAAATCCTCACATAGATCAACCTTTGACCACACATCAATTAAATTGGTCATGGCTGGAACTGGATGTTCTGATGTTGCTGCAGTTGAGCATGTATGGATTATATGGTCAATGTTGTTTCTTACGTTGTAATTGTGCATTTATTTTGGTTGTTTGTTACTAATCATTATCTTCTACACCAAATTTGCAATTACTTTGCAGGTTTTGGCTGAAATGGATGGTGATGTTGATGCTGCCATTGAGTATATGATAGCCGAGCAACTCACAGTGCATACCGATGACTCAGAGGGAAACTCTTATGTGGACAATCCATGTAACGGTAAGCCCAGTCCAACTGCTAAGGGATTCATAGCACAGTGGCAAAGGCCACTGGCTGGTTTGCTCCCACCTAGGGTTCAAATCTTGGGTGCACCCTTTGGGTCTCCCTTAGGATATTAAAAAAAAAAAATCAGTCCAACTGTCCTGACTCCAGACTTCTGAGACACCACAAACTTATTGTTGGAGAATATTCTATTCCAGATGTGCTTTTGCCAAAATATGAAGCTTCCTTGCTTTCCATCTGAGTATGTGCCCTCATTCATCCCTGAAGTCGAAAGGGTTATAAGACTGTGGATAATCGGTAGATAGTGCTGCATTCTGTACAAATTCTGTGGTTGCATGTTTCCTTCCATTTTAATTGAGCAAATTCCTTGTGATTAGAAAGACCATTGTTGCACGAAGGAATGCTAATATTGGAGATAAATTCTCTGTCGATGGAAGATCTCAGTTCAAAGGGATCATAGTAGTTGTCATATCATACGTGTTCAATCCAGACCTAGATATCTAAACTGATAGTGTACTTCTGTTTTCATTTACTGTATACTTTACATTCAATTTATGTTGTACCCATGTGATGTTGCCATATTGAAATCTTTAGTTGAAGCCCCTACTCTCCTTATTAGAATCAACAACGCACAATTCATTTTTGAAAGTGTAACATCTTATAGGAGCTCAACTTAGGCAAGATGACAGAGAGATGGTCGACAAGGATGAAACTAGCTGTTCTAGCAAGGATGAAACAGTTGAAAAAACCCAAAATTCACATTCTAAGAAGGTAACTGTCATGCACTTGTTACTCAAATGTCAAATTTCTTATGGCTTCATCATCTTGAATGGAAATCTGTCTATTGTTGTTTTTATACAGGAGAAATCTAGATCAAATGATTGTACTTGTGGATCTAAAAAGAAGCACAAGCCGTCTTGCAATTTAGCCACAGCTGCATCATCAAGAGAACCTAATCCACGGTACAGCTTAATATTCCACCCTCCTATAGCCTTGCAATATATTCCAAGTTATACATTGAGATGTCCCATTGTTTGAACTGTATGCCATATTCTTTGTGGAAGAGAAATCACCGCAGACATTACTGGTAGCCTACACCTCTGTATTCATGTACAAGAATTTTACTAAAATGGCACCTGTATGGTCTAGTGTCAATGGAAATTACTGATGGTATGTCAACAATCTTGAAGCACCATAAACTTATTGACGTGCTACGTACCAGGATCAAAGGTGGTCAAGCGAGAGTCCAGAAAGGAAAGAAGCAAAAGAAGAAAGAACAAGCCGAAACAAAACCTGTCCGAGATCCTGTGACTGTAGCAGACTTAGGCGCCCTTTGCATCTGAAGTTCTGAACACTGATTGAACCATGAAGCGACCCATGAAAGCGGGAAGTGCACCATCCTTCGCTCATTGACGGGACTGTTCTGCAGAGTGCTGACAGCGACAGACAAACAACTCACCAAATTGCAGAGCAAGACTGCCGATCGATATTCGCAAAATTGAGTTTCTGAGATGGTATAGTATCACGGATGATATTTGCTTCTTTTTCTAATTTTCTTTCATGGGTGAATGCTATGTAAAGACACGCTCAGATAGATCAGATAGAAAAGCATAATTGTTGAGTTTATCAATGAATGAGTAAATGCTTGTTTTCTTGTTCTGTCTGCTTCACCCGCTTGAACACAGGTGTAGAACCTGAACAGGAAGTTAAATTGTGTTGTACAGTAATGGCACACCTACTGCAAGCCTGCAAGAGGACTGGCCAGGACCAAGGACATTGCCTCACAACCTTGACGATAACACGTTGGACGCTGAAGTTCAGCCTTGAGACACAAAATACAGTGAAAACAATGAGAAATTACAGCACAGATCTCACGTGCACTAATCAAAATGTTTAACAGCTAACAGGCACCCCATAAATTCAGTCCACAGCTTCATGAAACTATACTTCGACAAGCAAAATGACGTATAGAGCACATTTCAAGAGTTGAAGATGTTTCCAGGTAGCACTGATCTATCATTTTTGCCATGATTGGCTCGCCTGCGCAGTGGAGGTGCGTAAACAGTTATTGGGAGGACCCATTCACCCTTTTCTCTTTTTTCAACAAGAAGCGGGTGCTCATACCTGGCAAAGAGAGAAGCCAGAATTACACATTCAAACTAGCAGCAGCTGGTTATAAGAAAAAAGTCTTGACTATTGCTCTCGTTACTCAAAAAAGAAAAAGGAAAAAAAAACTCATATGAAACTAGTTATGATAACGGTGCTCTACGTATTCAGAGATCTTTTGTTTTAGAGATTCAGTGATCTGTGGGACTCAAAGGCTTGTTTGTTGTTGTGATTCAGCGATATGTTGCATTTCAAATTTTAGTGTCATCAATCAAAATGAAATCTTTCTGCAAAAAATTAGCAGAGGTAGGTATGAACTACAAGATTATTCTGGTACATATAGCATAGTTAACATTACGATATACCTAGCTGGGTCTGTTCCTTCTTGTGTTGTGAAAAATTCAAACCGAAGAGACCACTGTACAGAGACCTTTGACGTAGAAAATGACATAGGACCATCAATAGGAATAGAAAAGAGAAAGCTTGTCTGGTGAAGATCTGCAACAACCTCATGATGTTCACTGTGCAGCTGCACATGGAGTCAAGAAAGAAGAGGGTGAACCAACTCATAAAATTAACATAAAATTCCAATATAAAAAGGATGTTTACATGGAAGAGAGAACATATGACATCTGATATTGCTGGAATCCTCAGGTAATATACAAGATGTGTCTTATAGGTTTCTTTCTTGATGATCTTGACCTCTCATTCAATGTTCACCTTTCCTTTATCAGTCATTTGCAATATTTTATGGAAACAAAACAGATCCTTTTTTCTTTAAAAGAATATACAAGACAAGCTAGTTAGTTATGACAAAGCTAAACAATTTTATGTAAGATTGTACAAGCTTAGTTAGCTCATGAATACTCAAGAGCAGGTTAGGCTGCATTTTTATCTGGAATTGACGTTAAGTACAAGGATTTTAGCTGAAACATGTGCAAAATGTTCTGTGAACTCATCGGTAATAAATAAATTTAAACTAGACAAGTGTTCAAGCTACAAATAAAACGATTGCTCTGATGTTAGAAACACCATCATAATAATCTACTGTACTGCTTTGGATACGGTGGATTGGGATCGAGATCCTTATGATTTAGTTCAATGTAGAAAAAAATACCTTGGTTATCGTTGGTGAGCTTCTTCTTGAAGGATGCAATGCATGGGGATTAATTGTTTCTGATGTTTCCAAGGTTATTGATACCTGAAAAGAATTGAACAATTATCAACTTGAAGTTCCATCTCATAAGTCATTTTACATATTTAACTTGCTCTTTTACCTCAAGGCACCTTCGTTTTCCATTTCCATGAAAAAAACTGAGTGCTCCACCGATCTGCAATTGAAAAACTGAGAGAACCATTCCTATGACAATGAAAAGTAGAAAAAGATGAATATAACAGATTGTAGTACCATATCACCAAAGTAATAGGTTGAGTCAGAATTTTTTGGTGAAAAACGGAGCAAGACTTGATTATCTATTCTTATATTATATGATCTTCCTCTCGTAAAGCCTTCAGCTGGGAGAAGGTAAAATGAAAAGGTAAATACAATTTAGTATGTGAATCAATTTCAACCAGTGTAGTTATTATATCAATACAAACGAAAATGATGTAAACTGACGAAGTGTGAATATAAAATTGTGTCAGAAACAAAGTGTAAGTGTATAATAGATCTAGAACAGGGACATGATGGCTTACATCCAGCTGGTTCAACATGTTTCGGAGTAAGGGGAAGCCCAAGATCATCTTTTGGGCAATCAGAATCTGGAGAAAACCTTTGCCCATTCGATGGAGGATCAGACAGGAGACGGTTTAGCTTCCTTTGAGGTGACACTAAACCTGTTTGTGATATTTATTACTAGTTAAACACAAGTCACAAATTCATTTACACATCCACATAAAACTTTTGGTTGTCTGCTGAGGAAGAACCATGTAAAGATTTCACTATCACGTAATACAATTAAAGAAAATGGCAATATATCTGCATCTAATTTGTCCTTGCGGTTGCGGATGATGCACCATTCATAGACATCAAATTTGTGGCCACATTCTGAGGAAGAACCATGTAAAGGTTGCATTGTCATATAGTAGAATTGTAAAGAAATGACAATACATCCAAATATAATTTTGTCCTAACAAGAAAAATAAAGGCATATATGTTAAATAAACACATTAAAATAAAGCAAGGCATACATAGAAAGTTTTCTCGCCATTGGTCATCATGTAACTATAAAGTCCAGGTCTTTTCTTTACCTCCATCAGGATCATCTGAGATTTCTGAAACCGACAGTCGAGGAATTGGATTGTATGATGGAAAACTGGGTGGTTCTGCTTGATTATGCAAAGGTTCGCTGGTTGAGAGGCGTGATGACAAGGAATGCATCGATAACGAGTTCCGGAGGGATTCAGTATTTGCTTTGGAAGGGTTGTAAGAGGAAACAGACGAAACTTCATCTTTTGAACTATCATATCCTTCTTCTAGATCAGCATTATCATTTGCTTTAATCTGCAATTAGAAAAGGAGCAATCAAGTAAATACATGGGCATTTCTTGAGTCATATGATTTAGTTAAATAACTGTCTACATCTGTATGCAAAATACCTTGCATCTAAGTGATGTACAAATAAACATTCCACCACCCCATGCAGGAAAACATGCCAAATAACTGAGTAATGAAACCTATGAGCTGCTCAAAGATTGTATAGGAACTCACCCATTCTGAATCCTCATCTTTTTCCCTCCAAAATATGGCCAGTTGATCAATAGAGAATGGTAACGCACCTGAAATATCTGCCAAGGACTTGAGACTCAATACCCACAAGGGATTGTCTCGAGACTAACTGAACAAATTCATATAAAATACAACACATGCTTCATGTAATAAACATTGGTTTTTAGTAACCTATGTTTGCATATTGACTAACCTTCATCACTTAGTAGGGTGCTGCTTTTCTGGGAAACACGTATCTGTAGTGGGACGCGCGCTTCCTACAGGAAGCAAGTGAGTATTGGTCTATTATTCTGACAAAAAGTACTTGGAGGCGTTAAAGAAATTTAGATAAAAAATAATTGAAATGGCATCAAGTGCCATGCAAATCTGTGGTTAAAATGTGTTCATGAGAGCACTAGCAATGCTGGTTTGGTTTCCAGAGCTGAGGCAGACTTTATAATTCAAATTGCATGCATGGTTCGTTTTGAAATTCTCATGCACTCCACCCATACATGCATGCGGCCAACCCTTCTTCTTGACTGTCTTCAATGATGTTTCCTCTTGCAAAGGGCCATTGCACACGTCTCTACAAGCTTATAAAGGTCTGCCACTAGCTCTGAAGAATCGATTATTTAAGAATCTTACTACTGTTAGACCTATCATTCTAGGCCAAAAGGTTTGCTGTAATATAAATATGAAGACACAGTAAGTTCTATGCCATGAGTCATTTCTTCTGTGTACAACAGTGTGTAACCACATCAACCAAGAATCCCCAGGTCAGATAATTACAAGCTCAAACAATAAAAAAAAAGTATAAACTGATAACTTCCAGTCACCAGATCACAACTTCCAAATTTCTAGCATACATCATGCAAAAACAAGCATCCAACTCACCAATTGAATTCCAGCATTCATGGGGACTTTATTTTGATCTCCATTACCCAATACAATCGACCTTCCAATCAATGCACTCCTGACATAATAAATATAGCGGATACTGATGCCCCTATAAGAAGGCGGCAAAATCTTCGGGAGTTCCACACGTACAATGTCTGCATATGATCATTTAGCTTTAAAATTCTTAAAATAGTGTATGCGACAAAATTCACGCACCAATCGCAAAGTCTAGAAAAACAAACAACATTCAGATGCATACCAGCAGTTCAACACCAACAAAAGAAAATGCCTGGTTAAGTAACATAGCTTACAAAAATAGATACGGAATAAAGTGTTTCAAATCTTTATGATAGACTATGCTAAGCATGTATAACATGATAGTAAAAATCAAGCATGGTTCACTTAACATAATATTCTAAAAGGACCCAGCATTCATAAATTGTTTGAGATCCATGTGACAAAATTATTTCCATAAATCTTTAACAGAGCAGTATTTGACTTCAAAATATCAATGATATATACTCAGTTACTCACATATACGTGATGCTTTGCTTTTTTTTTTCGACTCCCCTGTTATTTGATAAAAGAATATGTTACATCCAATTTTGCTTGAAACATAAAATGGTTTTTCTTCCTTTCTGATGCTAATAACGAGAAGATGCAATGCTAGTAAAATGTTTTTACACTTCCACAATTCTGCCAGTTTACCATCATTTCTCACATGTTTCAATATCGTATTATAGATAGTTCTGCTGTTTTCATTTGGTAATACAAAGATATTAAAGTTCTTGATTTTATAGACAAAAATGGGGAGTCCCCTACTGATTTTCTCAAAGTCACCAATGCAAACTCAGGTATCAAACTGAATAACATTGGCGCCTTAAACTGGATGAACACTTCAGAACAAGGTACTGCTTACATGTTTTTGTCTGCCCTGGAGCGATTACAACCTTGGAGACCAGTGAAGGTGTTGAACTATCCAGAAACAGACGTTCACCTATCGTTTCAAACACATAAGAGAATTATCAGGAAATGAACTATCCAGAAGCAGACGTTCACCTATGGTTTCAAACACATAAGAGAATTATCAGGAAATGAACTATCCAGAAGCAGACGTTCACCTATGGTTTCAAACACATAAGAGAGTTATCAGGGAAAAAAAAACACACACACACACACACACAATGGACAATGTAAGTTTGTGAGATGAAGGTGCAAGTGCATAGCCATGAAAAAAAAAAAGAGCAAGATAAAAAAATGTGGAAACATGCATTGGTGAACAAGAACAAATGATGACTCAGCAACCTTTAGACTACCAAAACTTGCAAAGCAGCATGAAAAACACTTAAAATGATAATCAAAGGCCGAAGTACCTACAGTCTAGAGACAAAAAAAAAAAAGGAGTCCAGATTACCAGGAAATTGATTATGATTCATTTATTAACATGAGTCTACCTCTCCTTTGCTTAGACCCTGGTAGGGGCTTTGGAACAGAGAACCATTGACTATCCAGCTTCTCAATCCCTTTAAGTTCGAATGAGATAGAATCTAACAGTAGCGAAGGGGCATCTTCGCCTGAAACTGTCTGGCCCGCATCATCCTTCAAAATAGCAGGGCTAAAGATTTCTATAGTCACGATGACTGAATCACCAGGCCTGTACACCTCTTTATCTGTATGGAGCTTCAATGTTGGTGACAACTGCTGCTTGGCAGCTGAATCAATCTTTCTGTCTTCGAACCATCCCACACTTTTTAGGAAGGAAAATCCTTGAGGAAGTGGAAGCTTCAGTGACATTTCATAAGAGTGTCAGATCAGCGGCTCTAACTCAACAGAATTTTGCAGCTGTATCAGAGAAAAATAATTCAAAAGGAAGTCAGTTCGTGAAGTAATAAGCACTGATTTTTTAATTACAGACTAAAGAGATGTCGTTTCGACCGAAATCCAATGGTACAGCGCACGCAATCAAGGCCGCCCTACCTAACGCAGACGCCAATGAGAGAAACTCTCCTCACCTCTCCACCAAGATCTTTGGCCCCCCGTTCGCCAGACGAGGCTGCCCGGCATACCCCCATCCCGACCCGATCATCGATGGGGATGAAATCTCACAATCCCCGCCCACGGACAAAACCTTCTTCCACCCCCGGACTGGGATCGAGCCATCCCCGTTACATCTAGTCTGAATGTCAACTCCAGAAGGAGGGAGGAGGATTCGACGATTGGGGATAAGAGTGCGTCACTCACCTTCCGTTGAGGCAGGACGAGGAGGGCCAACCAAGGATAATGCCCAGTCTGCCCTGGAGCAATTACCACCTTGGAGATTGGAGTCAGCGAAGGTGTCGAACAATTCAGAAGACGTTCATCTATGGTCTTTTTGAGATTTTTGAGGCTCCTGCTACGGCTGGGCACAGTGAGCGGATTGCTGATGGTTTCAGCCACAGCTGCAGCAGCAGCTCTAGCAAGCACGATGGATCGCTCCCAGAAAACTTCTAATGCCAGCGACGGCCCCGGATGTGTACCGTGCGCTGCTTACTGCCGCTGTGTCTCGTCTGCATTGAGGAAGACGAAGAGGTATTGGGCTGGATATCTGGGTAATGGGCCACTCAACTCATCATTATACAAAAGGACCATTAGTGGCGTAAACTCAAAGGGCAGAGCGATTTTTGTTTGTTTGTTTGCCTTCTTCTCGAGCCTCAAACCTTAAAAAAAAAACTGAGAAAGCAGCAAGTTTGGAACGTGATGAGAAGACCAACAAGGAAAAAAAAGGAATGATCATTGAATCAGTTTTGGTTCGTTCATTATCGAAGCTTCAACGGTGTTGCTTAGCAAGCGCTGCAACCTTCTTGGCCAAGATCGAAAGGCATCTTAGGAAATGCAGAGATGCACAGCATGATCTCCTCCACAATGACGATGAAGTCAAATGCATCTTCTTAATTGGATTTATTTTTTCGCCAATCCGCAAAGCAATGTCAATAATGCAACACGATTTGGAAGATGTCATCTTTTATTTGACCATAGATTAGTATTTTGGATGGCGGATGGGGTTATACATTTGCGGATGGCAAGCATCCCTAATCATTCTTGCGAGCATGTTATACTCCTCACTTCAGGTAGGTTATAAAATTATTGTCATCTAGATAAAATTGTTGTTCACACGATAGCAATTAAGAATGAAATGAGTGGTAGATGGTTATCGTGCACTATGAAAAAATGGACTCCCATATTTGTCCAAGATTATTTTTCCGCAACATCCCAAGTTCTGGTTCGCCACGAGAGTAGGCTTAAGATGTACTCTCCATCTGTAAATGTCTGTCGCTTAGGATAAAAGAGATGCACTAAAACAATACTAGCTCATGCTGTCGTACAAATAGAAATGGAGGGAGTACTTAACTAACTAATAGGCGCCAACGTGGAATCCGTGTGACCGTGTAACTGGACTGGACGCTAGATTCCGTTAGAGGATTGATACTCGATCGTTGCAGGTGTCGCGTGGATCATTTTCTAGTAGCAGTACTGCATGGCAAAAATGAAATTTATGGTGCCGCACGCATCATGGAGCAGCAGGCATTTCTAGTAGCTGTAGGTAAGGTATAATCATACAGGCAAGGCAACGGGCACACGCAAGAGACTAAACAAGAGGTGGCCGCTCCAGCGAAGGAAGGATCAGAGAAGAAGAAGAAGAAGAAGAGGAGAAAAAACAAACAAATCGGCGGAGAAGACACGTCGCAGCGTTGGATTGGAACCCCCGAACCGCCGCCAGAATTGGTGTGGAGCGGCCGTCGGTGCACGTCGCTCGCTCCACCTACCCTCGCAGACTCCCCCAGGACACATATCCTCTGCAGTAGCTCACGGTCACTGACATGTGGGTCCATCCCCTCGTGTCAGTGACTGTAACTGCTACAGAGGATCTGCATCCCAGTCCTGGGTGGGCGACGGCGAGCCGGCGACGCCGCTCCCGCTCCCAAGGAGATGCCATGTGCGGCGTGGGCGCCGGGCTGAGCCGGGCCATGCAGAAAGAAATCGGGGAAGAATGATGGCCCTCGCATCACACGTGCATGATCTCTCGTGGTAACTGCGCGGAACCGCGCATGTTCCCTGGTCCATGGGCTTGGTTCGCACGGGAGGGAACGCGCCCACGTTCCCGTCCACGTTCGCTCACGGGCTCCGGTCCCGAGGGGAGATTGGGTCGGCAAAGCAGCAAGGAAGCGGCAGGGAAGGCTCGCCGCAGCACCGCCATCAACTGCTTGTTCCGCCCGACTCGTCCAGACCGCCACACGTTGGTTCGTTCCGGCGGCAACATGCGCGCGGCGTGTGCTCTAGCGTGCGTGGTCGCTTCGCAGTCGCCCTTTTTAATTTTAATTATTGTTATTATTATTATTACGGGCGCCGGGGACGTGACAGGGCGGCGCGCGCGCATGCCGGCGTGCCTCGCGCCGGCACGGGAACTGAACCAACGCTGTGCTGTGCAAGGTTGCCGCTTGGAACGGCAGTTACTGATCGTTGACGGCTCTCTTAGCCGCAACCGATGAACCCATTATTCTCCGGTGGCCGGCACACGCAAGGCGACGCGCCAACGGTCCGTCTTGCTTGCCGCTCGCCGCCGGCCGATCCCTGATGGTAGCTCACTGTTAGTACTAGCAGACAGACGGTCCATGATGGCAGGCCTTTTTAACGTTGGTTTTGTTTGTTTTGATTCGCTCTTTACTTGCCCTGGTTTACTTTTGCCCCCACAGCTCCTAGATAGTACTTCTAACAAACTCTTTCATCGAATTTTTTTTCATAGAAATATTATAGGTATTTGGATGATTAAGAAACCGAAGCGAACCGACCCAAACTCTCCTCCCGGGCCCCGTCTCGGCATCTATAAAATCGAACGCGCGTTGAGCCCCCAAACACGCACCGCAAAAACTGAAAATAAAAATAGAGGAAAGAAAGATACACGGGGAAAGCGAAAGAGGTTAGATAGGGACGCTCGTCACGTCCCCACGCCCCAGCACCGCCACCACCATGGCTCTCGGCCGGGGCCTCGCCGCCTCAGCGGCGGCAGCCGTCCTCGTCGCCCTGCTCCTCGCGTCCTCCGCCGCGGCCGCCGACATGTCGATTATCTCCTACAACGAGGAGCACGGCGCGCGGGGGCTGGAGCGGACCGAGCAGGAGGTGCGGGCCATGTACGAGCTCTGGCTCGCGCAGCACGGCCGCGCCTACAACGCCCTCGGCGAGTACGACCGCCGCTTCCGCGTCTTCTGGGACAACCTGAGGTTCGTCGACGCGCACAACGCGCGCGCCGGCGAGCACGGCTTTCGCCTCGGGATGAACGTCTTCGCCGATCTGACCAACGACGAGTTCCGCGCCAAGTACCTCGGCGCCAAGCCCGCCCAGAAGACCCGCGCCGCCGGGGAGAGGTACCGCCACGACGGCCTCGAGGAGCTGCCGGAGGCCGTCGACTGGAGGGAGAAGGGGGCCGTTGCTCCCGTCAAGAACCAGGGACAATGCGGTGAGTAGTTTTCCCTCAGTTCTCTCAGTTTTACGATCGATCAATCTTGCGACGGAGAGGTCAGATGCGATTTCTTCCTCTATTCACACTAACTTCGGATCTAAGCACGCCGTTGTCGCTTTGGATCTCGTAGAGTCTGCGTAATTCTGCAGATTTATTTTTTCTTGTCGATGCGCAGTAAAATTTGTTGAAAAAGATATTTTCTGTCGCGTCAAAGCGCATAAGTAAAAGTTGTACTATCTACAAAATATTTAGAAGGTTCGTTCTTCATAAAACTGTTGGGAGTTTTCAAACAAAACAGAAAATCGTTGCAGATGATGATTTAATAAGTAAGTCTTACTCTCGTGCCTAGATAGTTTCAGCAAGATGTTTGTTTTTTTTTCATTCTTTGCTTCTGTACGAAGCAAGGGCCCAAGGAAGTCTTCGTGTGGAGTGCGAACGGAATTATGCCTGCTTTTTGTTAGACTTGCCCTGCGTATTTTCCTTATTTTGTTCCAATTGTTTCTTCTGGTTTTGGACCTCCCCTTTTTTGGGTTGGTGTCTGACTTTCTGTTGCGTCTATTCAACTGTCTCCTATTGGTTGTATCTACCAATCAGAGCGCTTGTTGACCTCATGACTTCATCGACAATGTTAATCTCTTCTAAGTACTTACTATGGAATGAGAAAAAGGTCCAACGCAGTTCTACAGAATAATATGAATGTTTTTTTACTGCACCTCACAGTTTATGCATAGTCTGGTGAAGTTGATTCGCCTACTTATCATCAATAGTGTATGATCATGCTGTCCTGGAAGGGAAACATTTCTATGATTATAATTTGTTTGTTAACTGGTCGTGCAGGAAGCTGCTGGGCTTTCTCTGCTGTAAGCACTGTTGAAAGCATTAACCAGCTTGTCACTGGAGAGTTGGTCACTTTGTCCGAGCAAGAGCTCGTGGAGTGCTCAACCAACGGAGGAAACAGTGGCTGCAATGGTGGGCTTATGGATGACGCCTTCGACTTCATCATAAAGAACGGAGGGATTGACACTGAAGATGACTACCGGTACAAGGCTGTTGATGGCAAATGCGACATCAACAGGGTACATCTTATTCCTTTCTGCCCTCCCCTTGATAAGTTCATATCATGATGGACTACTGCTTGATATTAATGTTTAATGCTGCAGAAAAACGCCAAAGTTGTGAGCATTGATGGCTTCGAAGATGTTCCTCAGAATGATGAGAAGTCATTACAGAAGGCAGTTGCTCACCAGCCAGTCAGCGTGGCCATTGAGGCTGGTGGCCGTGAGTTCCAGCTCTATAAATCGGTAAATAGAGTTGCAAACATACTACATTTTGTGCTCCAAGTTGGTTATTAGCCTCAACGCATCTTTTGAGTCTATTGCAGGGTGTCTTCAGTGGAAGATGTGGCACAGAGCTTGACCATGGTGTAGTTGCAGTTGGCTATGGCACTGAGAATGGCAAGGACTACTGGATTGTCCGCAACTCATGGGGTCCTAAGTGGGGTGAGGCTGGGTACATCCGCATGGAGCGCAACATCAATTCCACTAATGGGAAGTGTGGAATTGCTATGATGGCATCCTACCCCACCAAGACCGGTGGCAACCCACCTAAGCCGTCTCCGACACCTCCCACACCACCCCCTCCAGTTGCCCCAGACAATGTTTGTGATGAGAACTTCTCGTGCGAAGCAGGCAGTACCTGCTGCTGCACATTTGGCTTCAGGAACGTCTGCATGATCTGGGGTTGCTGCCCTGTGGAAGGTGCCACCTGCTGCAAGGATCATGCGAGCTGCTGCCCGCCGGACTACCCTGTCTGCAACACCAGGGCACGAACTTGCTCAGTGGTAATCTCATCGCTTACAATTTATTCTGAACATTTTTTATGAATCCTTTGCTTGTTCTGATTCATCATTGGCATATTGCTATACTGTGACACTACCATGCATTTGCATTTTTCTTCTGCTTAAGATTGACCCATTTTTTTTTCCTTTGATTTGACAGAGCAAAAACAGCCCTCTGAGCGTGAAAGCCTTGAAGCGCACCTTTGCTAAGCTGAACACCGCATGAACTTCTCCAGACTCTTCTGCGGAGGGATGGGACTGCTTGGAGCTTTTCTGATTCCGTGGTTCCAGATCTTGTTCATAATTTGATCAAGTCATGCTTTCATTAATCTATCATGTACTCTCTATCTTCTATGAATCTTTGTAAATAACTAGCTAGCTATCATTTGTACTATGACTATGCTCCCAAGGAATTTGTCGTGAATGAAATAGTATGATTATGTCCCCAAGGTCTAAGCTTCCATTGTGTGAATGTGGTTGTTTATACTGGGGATATCAGTGTTGAAATCCATTGGTCCCTCTGTTCTAAATACTTTTAAAGTATGATCAATTCATTGTCTGGCCCAGTCGCTGCGCGGGTTGCGGAGCTTTCTAATTTTTTCGTCTGTTACCAGTCGATTTTTGCGGTCGTTCACTATTCTTTGTACGTGTGCAGTTCGTTCAGCCTGCAATACAAATACTAGAGATACATGATTGTCGATTCTGTGCCTTCAACTGCAGTACATCGATACGATGAAATCAGTCAGCAAGATAAGAAATACAGTACACGACAGTCAAAAGACTGCAACGCTAATTGTAGGTCGTTAGGTTATTCGACATCGATCCCACAACGTTTTGACTTAATTATTGACGAGACACGATCATGCGATCAGAACGTCAAAACGCTGAGCATCAGTTCCCGCCGCCTTCGCGGCTGTTGTGATGCGCCGTCGTCGGCAGTGCGGCTTTGGCAGGCGGCCTGTATCCGGGCAGGTCGCAGGGGATGTGCGGTACGAAGGGGCAGTGCTGCGGCGGGTCGGCGTAGAACCATGTGCACTCGAGCAGCGGTCTCTGGTTGGGGAATCCGAGTATGCAGTTGCGGCGCACGTCCAGCACCCTGTTCCGCACCAGCTCCATGCAGTGGTGTCCCACGGAGTGGAAGTAGTTGTCCGACAGCGACAGGTTCCGCAGCTTCCCCGTCTTGGCCAGCAGGCACAACACGTCGGGGACGTGCCCGTATAGCTGGTTCCCGGCGAGGTTGATCTCCTCGGCCTTGTCCAGGCACCCGAACGAGAGCGGGATGGGGCCGGTGATCTCGTTCCCGCCGGCGTCGAACAGCGTGAGCCCGTCCACCAGCCCGATCTCGAAGGGCAGGCACCCGGAGAAGTCGTTGTTCAGAAACAGCACCTCCGACAGGTGGCCCGACGTGTTGAAGATGGAGCGCGGGATGGGCCCGCTGAACCGGTTGTTGGCGACGACGAGGTACTCGGCCGTGGAGCTGCCGAACGTGTCGTCGGGGATGGCGCCCGTGAACGCGTTGTTGTTGAGGAACAGCGCCTCGAGGCTGAACCCGAACACCTGCGGCGGGACCTCCCCGGCGAACCGGTTGAAGCGGAGGTCGAGGAAGAGGAGCCCGCCGAGCGGCGCCACGGCGGCCGGGAAGCCGCCGGAGAAGTTGTTGTTGGAGAGGTCCAGCTCGTAGAAGAAGGGCAGGTGCGTGAGATCGGGCACCTCGCCGGACAGGTTGTTGGAGTTGGCGTGGAACAGCGCCAGGTCCGGGAACGCGTCCACGAACCCGGCCAGCGACGGCGCGCACAGCCCGAACCCGTTGAAGTCGATCGACGCGATGGTCAGCGTCGTCGGCGCGGTCGGAGGGTAGTCGCAGTAGAAGCCCTTGTACGCGCTGCCGCCGAAATAGCTGTCGCAGAGCTTGGGACCCACCCACGTCTTCGTCACGCCCAGCGGGTCGCACGTGATGGTGCGGTTGAACGCCTCGATCACCGGGTACAGCGCCGCCAGCTTCGCGTTCAGGAACTGCCACGGCGGCGGCGTGGGCGGCTCGCACGCGCACCCTTCCAGTTCAGGCGCCGCGTCCCTTGATGACGGCGCTGGGGCCGTGACGTTCATGCTGCCGCCTCCGCCAGGTCGTCGCCGAGACGGCGGCGCATTGCCGGTCCTGGTGGCGTGGCTCGACCCGCCAAGAACACCGCCGTGTACTGCCCCGGCGGTGAGGACGGCTAGAACAACTACGACAGCAGCCTGTCTTCCGATTATTGGGACCGCCATTTCTCGGCGGCACCACTTAGTTACACTTGCAAAGGCGCACTCCCTGTCTCGGCGGCACAATGGGATGGCGGCGCGCGGCTGTGGTGGGGAAGACGCCGGGATTTAATAAGGACGATGAGAAGATGGGTCCATGGTTCCATGGAGGCGGAAGCAGCAACGGACTATAGTGGAGCATCATCAGCTTATGCCTGCTTTAGCACCGCAAAATAGGTGGGAATTGGAGGAGGAGGGACCGAAGTGGTGAGACGGCACGCAGCACGCAGAGCACGAGCACGCACGGATTAGTGGTGGGGTTGGCAGTTAATTAGTCTCCATCGGCGGTAGGAGAGAAGACCAACGGAACGAAAGGGAGGAGGCGCCGGCCCGCCGCAGCAACGGTGTGTGTGTGTGTTGCAGTGCAGAGTGCACCACCACTGGGCTTCGTAGTACTGTAATGCCTAGCGAGCTACTCGTGCTGCTTTGGTCAAGGCTTTCCGGTAGAGCTGATGAGTTCATGGTCATGGTGGGAAGACGACGGAGGGATCGAAATAGCAGGATCATTGTGGGTGTAGGCTTTCCGAGACAGAAGAACATACTCATACGAAAGAAATTAAAGTTTTATCCAGAATGCGTGTGGTATGATATCGTCATGTTCTAGTCATGCTTCGCGAATGCCGAGCCGTTTCGTGCTGCTGCACAAAATCACAAACAACACAATGCGAGGAATTCTGGCGTATGTTCCTTTTGCTTGAATGATGATATGCTTAATTGCTTATGTCAGCGATAACTTTGCATTCCACGCCATAAAATATTCAAACAGCAACTAAATAAACTTAATCCGCTCTAACTTTTTGGTCGAGTCCTTTCTTTTCTGACAATTTGATGTTACGCAATTGACAGGAACGAAGTATGTATGGCAACATAGTGGCTTCTGAAAAGCACACGGACCGAGAACATCCACCAATTTCAATGGCTAACTGCCAGCCGTTTTGTATCTGACTATGCCAACATAGTGGCTTTTGTATATGACTAGGTATCAATACGTATAATTGCGCTCGCAGCAATAATTTACACGAAAGCCTTCGCAAACAAACTTTTGGTCGATTTTGAGACAGCTAGTTTAAGCCACCGATAAAGTTCTACCAGAGTGCATAATACAACTAGCTTGCCGTAAGCAAGCACATTTGCAGTGTCATACTGAGACTCAGAAAGCAAAACAAAACTGAAGGAAAAATATCCATCCATTCACATGGTTTAATTGTCCATGTAACACATTAGGTTGCATTTCAGAAAATGGGTGAGAGCAGGTATCAGGTTGGCTCCTAAAATAAAATAAAATAAAATAATAAAAAAAAAAACTCCTCAAAGGCGGCTAGCAATAACATTCAGTGGCAACGAGATCATATGATTAAAGTGTGCAAACAACCCACAACCCTTGTACGTGAGGGATGCAATATCTCAATATCATTGCAAGTAAGATATCCACCCGTAGTAACAAACCTCACTCTAGCAAGAAAAGAAAAGGCACACAACCTATCCCATTTCTCACTAGATTAAACACCATGCATCAAAACTTCATATCAGCATATCGAAAATTAATTTAGGTGGAGGTTGACCAGTGTAGAGTCAAAGATGAAAGACCCATGGGCCCACTCCATTGGAGAACCGGTGATGCTCCTGAAAAAAACACAACTAATCATGAGTAAGAATAGTAGCAGTTATCAGGAATACATCATCTTTAGATTTCACAGCGGTGAACTTAAATGCCAGGAAATGCATTTTAGCCAGGTGAAAACAACTGCTGAAAAAAATACAAAGGGAAGTTACTCTATTGCAACAGACTGGTTCAGAAACAGCTGTTGTACACCACAATGAGACTAAATAGCATAAAGTTCTTTCTGTCGCAAATTTATAACCATGCAAAACATGTCACTGTCAGTTATAAGAAAAGCTAATTGACTAGTGCATTTTCGTGCTAGCTGCTAGTAAGTCAGCTTATTAGAATTTGAGGGCTCGCCACAAGTCAGTATTGGTAGCTTCAAAATACCAATGGATATAAATGAAAAATAATTAAAAGAGCCTAATGTCTAATAGTATTAAGCTCATTTAAAACAGGAACCAATACTTAGAAATATCATAACAAAATTTTGGAATAAAAAGGGTTAATAGAAGGTTGCACTCCTACTTGTTAGGCCCTACCTTTTTTATCACTTCACTTTTCAGCCTTTTTTCTCCCTAGAATGAAAGGTAGAATCTCAATTCTCAAGCAATTGTCTTTACAGCATTTATGCTTTCAAAATTCAACATAGGCTTCAAACCCTATTTCTAGAAATCAAGGGATTATACTTCGTGATCCCTCAAAATAATAATAACAATACTTCGCATCCAACTGGTTCTATCCCCACTAGTATTCCTGTGAATTGTGCTCATGAGAAACATTGTCTTCAGTGGCTGAGAAATCTTACCAATCCAGTTGTTCACATAGTAGCACTCAATCAAATTACAAAAAAGGGGGAAAAGCTAATCATGGAAACATTTCTATTGGATTCGGAGCATGTCATGAACAAGTAAAATACTCCACATGTCATGTTGGAACTCACCGAAATATAGCAAAACAATTTCTTTCACTCTGTCTTCTTTTGCTTAGTTTGTCCAGTCCTGCTACTGATGGTCTCTAAGTGCCTCGACAGGACACTGTGTGCAAGACCAAGTTTTTCATCAACATGATCCTGGTACCTCTCGTACAATGGCGGAACCAACAGAGAAAGCATTACACCTAAAGCAATGCAAAAGTGGCACTACCTTATTTCACAATAACTCCAACACACCAAATGTCCATGAAGCAATAATTCACAGAACTTACCAATGTAAATGAGGGTGAGGAAGTTAAAGAGCATTCCAACATATGAAACCACCCAGAGAGTCAGTATTACCTTTTGAAAGGAAAAAGGAGCATACAGAGTCAGGTACAATACAAAGAGGCATGTGCAATAATCTCCAGAGAAAGAAAGATACCTTCATAAAAACTCCTCTGTCTCTCTTGATAGCAATGTCTCGACCAACAGCCAACACCCTATTGATCCATACAATAGCATGATCTGCAGCTTTTTCAACGACCGCATCTGAAACCTCTAGATTCGGAAGAGGCGGAAGAGGCCTGCAGAAGAACACCATTTTAGGTAAATTTGTAACAATGAAAGTACACTGCAAACCATAAATGAGTACATGAGGCGACAAATAAGACCACAAATGTACAAGCAGTTCGTTTTGCAATTCAGCAATAAAACAGAATTACAAAACTGAAGTACAAGTCAACTTTGGGCAAGAAACAAATCAGATTGCATCACTTTAATATATCGAAGTATATGACTCTTTTCCTACACGTTAACCAAAAACAAAAAAGCTATACACAACGACCTGATGTCACAAATTTGTGAATCTGTAACATGGACCATGGCCAATTTCAAAAGAAAACTATAGAAATACCTAGGTGGTCCTTAGAGATTGGAATATAGTTACAAGCCATGGAGAATTACCGCATGCTATGACAATACCAAACTCCCCACTCTTCTCCCAACTTACCTGTAAAGTAAAGCAAGGCCTTTGCTTTGCAGAGAAGGGATCACACATTGTTGTGCATGGACCATGATTACTGATAACTAAATAAGCAGACTCTAGACAAGCGTAAGTAAAAATAAAAGCATCTCTGCATTACCATGAAGGCGGATTATTCTAAAGCCTTAGGATACAATAACTAGTTAAATCCTAGAGTTCACTATTCCTGCGCCCACCAAATTATACCTGTTGAGAAAAGGCATCAAATAATCTGGTAAGAGCATGCATAAGACAGTGTATCCACAAGACCAAGTTTAGATAATTGTTATCACAATCTAACATAATTTGACATAGAGCATCATGCCTACAGCTGCCGTAAAGCAATTTATGGTCCTAGATCAGATCTCAGATAGGAGCGTCGCCGAGCAGCAGCATCCGTAGCTGGGTCAGGGTAACCCAGTAACGCACCTGTTGAGCAGCGATGCAGATTTGGCCCAGAAGAAGAGGATGGCGACGAGGAGGAGCAGGGCGTTGGCTAGGACCGAGAGGAAGCTGTAGCCCGCGCGCTCGAAGACGAACCACACCGCCGTGGCGCCCACCACGGCCGCCACCGAGGCGTTCCTCCGCCGCCACAGCAGCACGTCGGCGACTGAACCGAGAACCGCGGGTAGGAGCAGTCAGAGATCGACGGAATTCCGAGAGGCTAAGACGGCATTGCGGAATATGGAAGGGGCAATTCGCGAGAGTGTACCTGCGCCGCCGCCGAGGAGGGCGTGGAGAGATCGGCCATGCGTGGCCATGGGGATCGCCGGGGTTAGGGTTCGGCGAGGTGTGGACGGGGAATCTTTTTCCGGTTTGGCTCTTTTGAAATGGGCACGACGGAGGAATTTGGTGGGCTAGAGTAGTGGCGGAGCACGCGAGACGACGCCAGTGATGGGATCTCTGTCTGCCACTCCGCGGCTTTGCCGTGCATAGGGATCGAGAAACGGCGCGACCATCCGTCAATACATTTTCCGTAGAAGAACAAAATGTTGAAATAACTTTTAAAAAAAACTGATATGCGTTTTCCACATAATAACTAGAGTGCAAATATAAATACTGCTGCCTCCATTCTTTTTTTTTTATCACCGTTGACTTTAACTAAGTTATCATTCGTCTTATTTAAAAATTATAAAAAATATCAAATATTTTGTTAGAATTTGATTTAATACTAAAAATTTTTAAATCTTAATTTTTAATTTTATAAATTTGAACTAATTTTTTAAATAAGATGTGCGGTTAAAATTTTCAGTCAAAATCAACGGTGACATATAAAAAAGAATAAAAGGAATAACTAAAAATTGTACTGGTCATATAGATCTAGATCTGACTATAGTGAATATAACAACTAAAAATAAAATGCACCATAGGCCCATAAACTCTGAAAAATCATCTGATTTTGAAATTATTAAGGTTATTGGTCCATAAATGACCACGCTTGGGACTCGAGGAAGAAATCATACCTTGTCCATTGATTGACCATCCAATGACCGTTTTGATTGGATGAGTGAATTTAAGCAAGATGATTCCCATAATACAACTAAGTCTCTTTTATATATTTGATTTATGGATAGTTTGAATTGGATAATGTTCGCTTCATATCTCTGACACAACTACAGTAGTATGTACTATTTAATTTTACTGTAGCACGGAGCGCCTTCCTTCAATCCCCAATTTGTGCAAGGAGTGAATGGAGCGATGTTTTTTTAGCTTCAACCACTATTTTGTCTCTAGTAGTATAATGATGTTAAAGGAGCCGGAGTTGAAGGAAGCAGAACCAAACTTACCCTTAAGCCTACTTTGTATGCAGTTCTTTGTTTAAGTCAAAACTAACTAGAATTTTGTTTTCTCTGTGCTTTTTTTTCCCTCGCGTTAATTTTTTTTAGAACACTAAACGCAACCTCTTGAGTTGGGCTACACGTCGCTCCTTTCATGACGGTCACTCACAAGCTGTTTCATGATAGTTCAAAAACTCTACTTCACTATTCTATTTCCGTTGGACGCAGCAAGGCTGGTTCATGCTGCTTTCCTTCTGATGTTAGCCACTTTCGTGTTGATTTTTGGACGATGCTCTTCCTTGCGGCCGCTCGACTGACGTCAGTATAGTGGGGCGTGACGAGTTTTTTAAGGAAAAAAAAAAACAGAACAACAAAACTTGTAGACAGCAGACCGGTCAGTATCCCATCGTATCTTCTTCTCGCGGAATTTGTATGCTTTTGCTCCTACCACAAGAAAACAAAAGCGCAGAGCAGTAAAAGAACTATACTAGGCAATTGGGTTCAAATTCTTTTGCTGGAATCTGCAACTTTTGTGAACCGCATCTTTTACAGACATTAGCATTACTATCACATTAGCACGACATTAGCATCCGCCAGCCTGCATCACTCGACGTCTTCTTTTGGAGCCTTCTTCCCATGACGTTAGGTTCAGTTCGACCGTTCGAACGCATTGCAGGCAAGAATCCGGCACTCCCAGAAGGCCAGAACGAAAGCAGGTCCAGGTTCAGAGAACCGCCCCCCCCGCACATAAACCTCCCCCCATTCTCCTCACGACAGCACAGTGCACAGATTCCCCTCCGCGCTCTTCACCTCACATCCGGCCCGCTCCCTCCTCACTCCCCGACGGCCGCATCAAGCATCATCCGAGTCGCCGCTTCTAGCTAGGCTCATACATGGCCGTGGAGGCGGAGCAGGGCTTCCGCCCACTCGACGAGGCGTCCCTGGTCGCCTACATCAAGGCCACGCCGGCCCTAGCCTCGCGCCTCGGCGGCGGCCTCACCATCAGGGAGGTCGGGGACGGCAACCTCAACTTCGTCTACATCGTGCTTTCCGACGCCGGCGCCATTGTCGTCAAGCAGGTCCGCGCTCACCACCACCACACCACACCACAAGCGCCTAGCTTAATCCTTCATCTTCACTTCACATGACGACGGGCGAATTAAATGCAGGCGCTCCCGTACGTGCGCTGCGTGGGGGACTCGTGGCCGATGACGAGGGAGCGCGCCTACTTCGAGGCCTCGGCGCTGCGGGAGCACGGCCGCCTGTGCCCGGACCACGTGCCGGAGGTCTACCACTTCGACCGGGCCATGTCGCTGATCGGGATGCGCTACGTCGAGCCCCCGCACATCATCCTCCGTAAAGGCCTCATCGCCGGCGTCGAGTACCCGTTCCTCGCCGAACACATGTCAGATTACATGGCCAAGACGCTCTTCTTCACTTCCATTATATACAACACCACCACGGATCACAAGAAAGGAGGTGAGTTGCTCTCATGTTGAACTTTGATTATTATGCCTGCGAATGGGGAAAAATTGTATCATCCTGATGGTCTGTGAACTGCTACGATTGCAGTTGCTCAGTACTGTGCGAATTTGGAGATGTGTAGGCTCACGGAGCAAGTTGTGTTCTCGGATCCTTACAGAGTATCCAAATTTAACCGGTGGACCTCGCCACATCTTGACAAAGATGCTGAGGCAGTTCGAGAGGACGATGCTCTGAAGGTGGAAGTTGCTGAACTGAAATCGATGTAGGTGTACTACTAGAAACGTTATTATGTCTGCTTACAAATCAGCATTATGTCTGCTTGTGTTTTTTTTTTACACAAGAAATGTGATTTATATGAGTCAAAATTGCAGGTTTATCGAGAGAGCTCAGGCTCTGATTCATGGTGATCTCCATACTGGTTCCATCATGGTGACCCCAGATTCTACCCAAGTCATTGACCCTGAGTTTGCGTTCTACGGGCCCATGGGTTTTGACATTGGGGCCTTCCTAGGAAACCTTATTTTGGCGTACTTTGCTCAGGATGGACATGCTGATCAAGCAAATGATCGTAAGGTAAGAATGGATCTTCTAGCTAGTCATTTTTTCTGCTACAATAGTTGAATCAGTTTGTGGTGTTCTCACATTGCAGATGCCTTTTCAGTTACTTAACGATAACTTTGTCGGTACATAGTTTTTGTAGTTCAGCTAGTTTCGACACTACTAGGTAACAAAACCCCTGTATTCCAACCTAATTTTTGTTCAGAAGCTTGGTAGGATAGATGTTCATAACATGATGCTACATCTTCAATGAGAGTAAATAATTGTTCCTCTGATACAACAGGATGAGGGAGCTTAGTAGACATCAAATACGTACTTTACATCCCCCAAATAAGCTATACATGGAATTGAATTAAGTGGCATCTTGAATGTTATTTAATTGCAAATTGGCACCGACAGAATTCTCAGTTTATTATAACTAGCTCCAGACTATATCTGTTGTTAGGATAATTGATATGGTTTGATTTGCAAGCTACTTCCATAAAGTTCCAGGCATGAACATGGTGTTTCCTGTCCTTTGTAGGCTTACAAGAAGTGGATCTTGAAGACAATTGAAGAGTCCTGGAATTTGTTCCATAAGAAGTTTGTTGAACTTTGGAACAAGCACAAAGAAGGGAATGGGGAGGCATATCTGCCTGATATATTCAACAATTCAGACCTGTTGAGTGTTGCTCAGAAGAAGTACATGATAAACATATTCCATGATAGCCTTGGATTTGGTTCGGCCAAAATGATCAGGTAATTACAAAGTATATTGCTAAATAGTAATTTTCTTGAAAAGAAATGTTTCTAAATTTTTCAATATGGGATATAATCCCTTTCTATTAAGATAGCAACAGAAAACAAAGTGTTCAAATAGCACTGAGCTACAGATAAGAAGCACCAAATGAGGTTTAAAACTTTGACATAGATCTCACAGAAACGTAAAACAGAAATTAAAAGCACATGATCTGGAGTTATGAATTAGACTCAGGATCCTTCTGGGAGTCATCTTCACGATCTTCTCGTGCCTTGTTTGAGCTCCCACCAGGTGCCAGGTTGAACTTTAGTAACCGCAAACGAGCTGGTGCCCATCTGTCTTAATAACAGGACAACTTCAGTCGCGGCTTGAGCAATATTTCATGAAGGAGCAAGCATGATATACAATCTTTTTATGATCCGAAATCAACTTCTGGGAGAAAATTGATCCCCTCCTGGGAGGAAATTTTTAATTCAACAATAGTTGTGAGATGGGCCCCAGGGATGCAATCAGCCCAAAACAAGATCTGATATAGCCATACAACCTTAGCAACAGGACAAGTAAAAACATGTGGTTCATACAGAAAATGAATTAATTCTCTCATTTACTTATGCACTACAATGAAATATAAAACCTTCCTTTCTATGTGATGAGTCAACACCACCCTAATCCCGACCGATAAAAAGGTTGTGGAATCAGCTTTGATTTAGCATCTCTTTTCCACTGTGTTCATTGTGCCAAGGGCATCTCTGGCAAACAGCTAAAAGAATAGAAGATCTCTAGATTTGAGGAGCTTCAGGAATGCCATGCAGTGGAAAACAATATGTAAATATCTTATATAGGCCGTCTTTTCTTATGAGACGGAAGTCACCTGCTGAAAGAATTACAAACTACATTTTTTACATCAGTTTCAAACTCTACCCATAGTATTTTTCTTATGTGTGCTTCTTTTTTGGATATTGTTTCCTAAACTCCGATCTTGCATATGTAGGAGAATAGTTGGAATTGCTCATGTTGAGGATTTGGAGTCTATTAAGGATGCTAACAAGAGAGCATTGTGTGAGCGTGCCGCCCTCAATTGTGCAAAGACTATTCTGAAGAGAAGGCGCCAATTTGAGAACATGGAGCAAGTCATTGCACATATTCAAACGTTCGATCAGGACTGACCAGTCTTCTATTTGGAGTCTTAGGCGAGGAGACAACGCTTGTGGTGCACTATGCGTTCTTGGTTCTGAATTATTTGTTCTGAAGCACCCTTGTCCTCTTGTGCTTTGAATGATGGCTTTATCAGGAGTACCTCCTTTGTCTGGCCTTTCAGAGTTGAGTTGCGTACACTAGTAGGTAAAATCATCCGGCTAGTAGGATTTGAATAAAATGTACAACATGTGTCTCAACAGAATAAACTTGTACACTACCGATAAATCTCTTTTGATATTTTTATAGAAAAACCTTGAACATGTGTTTCTTTCGCCATTTAAATCATGGTAAAGTCAACTGTTGTTCCTGTGGTTGTGTGGAATAGCATACATCTGGTTGCGGTTTTCAATTCACTGTTGATGCTACTCCGGAGCACATCCAGTAATTTGGAACTCCTTTTTTTTTGGGATAATTGGACGAGAACTCTGTTTCCATTGAACTGACTGGGAGCCCGATCAAAAAAAAACAAAGAAAAGAAAAGAAAAGAAAAAAGAACAGAACTGACTGGGAGCCTTATTCCTCTGAATGAGCTTCTCGCTTGAGATATCGAGAAAGCCAGAAAGGGGAAAGCGAAAATGGCAAGATGCGATTCCCGTTCTACAAGTCAAGGTCAACCCATGACTACCAAATGTCCATGGCGGCGATCAGACCATTACAGGGGAACCGGATCCATTACAGGGAACTGAGGGAAGAGGCGAGTTGAGTAGTTAGCTCCCTCTGGCCATCGTCTATCTCACTCGTCAACGGTCGTCTCGCCGAGGCGTCGTCTTCGTCTCCCAACTCGGATGGAGGAGCCCGCCGCCGTGGGTTTGCACAGCTGCGCCTTCGCTGTTTGGCTGCATGGCCTTGGTGACTGCGGAAGCGCCAACGAGTCCATCGCGGAACATTTCTCCGCCGCCGCCTTTGCCAACACCCGCTGGGCCTTCCCCACCGCGCCTACCTCCCCTGTCACCTGCAACCGTATGTGCTACTATTTGTTTATCTTGATTGGCTACTAGTACTACTACTACTACTACTACTACTACTACTACTACCTGTTAAACTGAACACGCGTTTGCATGTTGATTCGCAGGTGGTAAGCTCATGCCTTCGTGGTTTGACATCCATGACACACCTATTACTTCGGTAAGACATCAGTTACCTTCATGCAGTGCAGCTTTTTTTTGCAGACGGGTAGAACCCTGCAAATGAATTTTGTTTCTTTTGCCAAATTTCGTATCGATGAACGATCTGCTTGAAACGTTTTCTAAAAAAGATGATTTGTCTGTAATCCTTTTTCTTTCCCGAGTTGGAGATTGGTTTGAAATCAGTGTTCACCTTCTCTGGATGCAAATGCATACACGTGCAGAAGTCTGTAAAGGATGAGGACGATGTGCTGAGAGCTGTGCAGAGCGTTCATGCTATGATCGACAGAGAAATTGCAGCTGGGACTGATCCAGAAGACGTATTCGTTTTTGGACTTAGCCAAGGAGGTCCTTGTGTTCTTTCTTCCCCCCAGAACCAGTCCATAATTACTACTAGTATGTCAAGCTAAAACCTGAACCCATTTCATTTCAGGTGCTCTGAGCATAGCAAGCGTCCTGCTATACCCCAAAACTCTGGGCGGTTGTGCAGTCTTCAGTGGGTTTCTCCCCTTCGGCTCCTCTTTCGCGTACAGGGTTACAGCTGAAGCAAAGAAGGTACCGTGTGATTCTTGGAATTAAGTGATGAATTGCTGCTGGTGATAATCTGTGTCTTTCTCCTCGAAATACTACTTGCCTTATGCTGCTCTCTTTCATTTGTTGTGAGCTTGCGACCACACTTGGGATATTTTCTGACACGAATAACTCCTGCAATTCCAAAACTATCCTACTGTAATAAATTCAGTGGTGATACAATACAATGTTATGCCATGAACAGACGCCAGTTTTGTGGATTCATGGGGCAGCCGATTCGCTAGTCCCGATCGAGGCAGGGCGAGATGGAGTTAAATTCCTGCGTGGACTCGACATGAGCTGCGAATACAAGGTACAGAATTATAGGCAGCGCGTTGTTCGTACGCCCAACCCGGAGATGCGCAATGTTGTTGCAGTTGTCTGAATACAGCAGCATCCTTTGGCAATGCAGGTGTACGACAGGCTTGGGCATACGCTGGCGCCATTCGAACTTGAATACTGCGAGCAGTGGGCGTCAGAGAACATTTTGAACGAGCAGAGACATGGCCTGAACCTGAAGAAGGATGCGGGTTCAAGGAGCTGGCTTTTTGTTCGGGTCTTCGATTGCTTCTCTAAATAGTTGCTTTCAGTCGAATCAAATGATGTAAACTCATTCTAGTCAGTCCCATATCGTGTGATTGTGTGAAAACCGTACATTTGATGTGTCAGAGTGGTTAACTTGATTCAATCAGTAAATTGTAATGGGATTATTCTGTACGTGTTTTACCGATTGTTTTTTTTTTAAGATCCGAACACCACACAGCGCACGCCAACGGGGTGTCGAAGTGATACGATGATCGTGTGATCGCTCGCTGACGCGGCAACCAAACAAACGCCGGAAAACGGCAAAACGCTCGCCGGCGTCCTGTACCAACCACCACATCCAAACAAATTCGCTGCTGCTGAAGCACCAACAGACTACACTCGTCTCCCCGCGCCGCGTCAGGATGGAGGCGTCTCCCACGGCGGGCGGCTTTCTGCTGTGGCTGCACGGCTCCTGCGGGACGGGCAACGAGAGCCGCGCCCAGGTCGGGCCCTACTTCACCGCCCCGGAGCTCGCCTCCTCCGTCCGCCTGTCCTTCCCCACGGCGCCCACCATCGCCGTCGCCTGCTACGGTGCGTACCAATGCCCACCCCCCAGTCCCGTGTCGGTATATTGATGATTTTTTCCCCGGATCGAACTAGCGTCTATGAGGATTACATTCACGCACACCACATGTTCTTCAATCTGTATCTGATAGCTACTCTTGTAATCGTAAGTGTGGTAGAAATTGCTCATCAAGCGCGAGCAGATTAAACATTTTGCGTCGCTTACTGATTGATGCTAGCAAAATTTCCGACCACATATGAGATACTCTTCACAGCTTTGCTGCTGAAACTATGTAAAGTAATAATTTAAAGGTTGTGTGCGGACAAGCAGAGGGAAGTCTCTTCCATTTTCTATAAAAATATGAGATATGCTAAAGAATATCTCTATCCATGCCTCATTCTGGTGCTCAACTGCGATTGTTTTGTAGGCAATGAGGTGATCACTGCTTGGTTTGGCATCTCAGAGGTTCCTATAACAGCTGTAATTGAACACACCCTATCCCATTACTTTTTGATTATTTACAACAGCCACTTGTAGTTCTGCTTCAATATATATTTGTCACTTCACAACTCTGTAGTAGGACTCTACTAGAAATTGGTTTATATTCTACGGGTGATCATATTTTCTGAAATTGTTGGTTATGCATGAGGGATAAATCAAGGGTGCTTGTAGTAGTGCTTTCCATTATACTCCCTCCATTTTTAAAGTCTTGTCATTTGGACATCAATTCTAGTTCAATAATGAACCAAAGTTGTTCACAACGACAATTTGAAAACGGAGGGTTTAGTGAATAGTGCACGAGCTATTTGGTTGCACGTTAAATTTAAAATTAGTACTAAAATGTGCACGTATAAATAACAAACAAGGGTTTTACAGTTGTATATAGATTGACTGCACTCAAATGAAAATAAACAAAAGAACAAATAACAACAAGGGTTTTACAGTTGTATATAGATTGACTGCACTCAAATGAAAATAAACAAAAGAACAACAGTATCTATTTTTCAATATTCTACTCATCTAGTTTTTCTATGCTATGGCAAATACGTCACTACAGCAAACAGCATCAATTTTTCATTTTCATAATACCTTTTTTTTTCTTTAGAAAACTGTAAGAGATGAGAAAGAAGTTCTTAAAGCTGTTGAGCATGTGCACGAACTATTGGACAGAGAAGTCGCTGCCGGAACGGATCCTTCGAACATATTTGTTTGTGGGATGAGCCAGGGAGGTAAATGGCTGAATTTAATCCGCTTCTGTCATTTTCACGCCATAAAGAACTGCTATTACAGTTTGTTTGTTTTTTTACCCTTTCATGTTACAGGTGCTCTAGCCATAGCAAGTGTTCTACTCTATCCAAAAACTTTAGGTGGTTGTGTAGTTTTCAGTGGTTCAGTGCCGCTGAGTAAGTCATTTGCTGAAAAGGCGACATGTGAAGCTAGAAAGGTAAAGTATAGAACTTCCTACAAGCCCTCTGTACGCCCGAAAATTTCAGAAGTGCATCCTAAATCCTACATATTCATTCTGGACAAAATGCAGACACCAGTATTATGGTTTCATGGAATGGCTGATGGGCTGGTACTATTTGAAGCGGGGCATGCTGGGTGTGCACTTTTAGAAGAGCTTGGCATGTCCTGTGAATTCAAGGTAAAACGAAATGCTACATGTTAACGTACAGTTCTTTTAGTATTTAAATTCATTCACCTGCCAACACGTTGTGCACCATCAGGTCTCATCTCCAAACATGCTCACTTTTTCTTCTTCTCTTTCCTTATCTAATTATCAGGCTTACCCTACCCTCGGGCATTCAATAATAGATGACGAGCTCCACTATTTGAAGCAATGGATCACCCATCGTCTTGGTATCTCTGAAGGAACTGAAACCGCAAGGCCATCCCCATCGTCCCACAAGGACACCCAGTAGCTGCTGCTACTGCTGCTTGTGAAGACTATTCCGCAGCTTTTATCCAATTCATCCCTGCTATTTTTAGGTTGTATATCATTTTCTGAGATTCACTGTATTGCTCATACGGGATATTTTAATTTCATGACAATGAAAATTAATGCCTTGTCTCTTTTTTTTTTTTTTGAGAATCTCTAATGCATCGTCAGCTGTAACGTGATCCGATACAGGTTTATGATACTAAGCACTAGTTGACTTCATCGTAAGTTGTGTCTCGAAAACGAGATCCCCTTGATCTGATGCTTAGCTTAGCAGTGACAATTTGATGAAACTACAAAGTCAAGATGCTGGTACAATTTGGTAAGACAACCAACTACCAAACCAGTCTACCAATAAGCGCCTGTGCGTAACCACCCGCTTTGACAAATTTCAGCCTGGCCCGGCCCATGACTCATGAGTAGCCTTGTCCGCTTCCTCTTCTCCCTCGGCGCGGCCATCGCCGCAGCCTCCCTCCTCGCTGCATCTCTCCGCCGCCGCGCGCCACCGTCAGACCTACCCGCCCAGCTCGTCCCGTCCTCCCACATGGCGGGACGCAACCGAAGCTTCATACTTTGGCTACACGGCCTCGGCGACTCCGGCCCTGCCAACGAGCCTATCCGTACCTTCTTCTCCGCTCCGGAGTTCCGCCTCACCAAGTGGGCGTTCCCCTCCGCCCCCAACGCCCCTGTCTCCTGCAACCGTGAGCCTGCTCCACCGGTTCCTCTTCCCCGAATTTCTTTCTCTAAACGCATCTAATCAGCATCAGCTAAATCCAAGTACTCTTTTCCTCGCTTTCAGATGGTGCAGTAATGCCATCATGGTTCGATATTCACGAGCTACCCTTGAGCGCTGTGAGTTCACTTGAATGCCACTTTTGAAACAGATAGCTTAGTGTGGTATTAGATGTTGACCTGGGTCAAATTTTGAACAAGTAGGGTTCTCCACAAGATGAGAGGGGGGTTCTCAAGGCTGTGGAAAATGTCCACGCCATGATAGACAAGGAAATAGCCGATGGCGTCCACCCTGAGAACGTATTTATCTGTGGATTTAGCCAAGGAGGTAAGAATGGTGTTGTACATTGAATCGGAAGTTTTGCGGAGATAGTGAAGTTTTAAGTGTGTTGAAAACTAAGTTGTGGAATGTGGCTCTGTAGGTGCTTTGACATTAGCTAGTGTCTTGCTTTATCCGAAGACACTAGGTGGAGGAGCAGTGTTCAGTGGGTGGGTGCCTTTCGGTTCATCAGTCATCGAGAGGATTTCCCCTGAAGCAAGGAAGGTGATCTATATGTTCGCCCATTTGCCCCTTTTAGTTCATTTGAACAACCATAAGGTGCATTGTTTCATGGAAACTTAAATATGTAATAAGTTGGTAAAAAGTGCTGAATGACAAGACTGATGATGTTTGATATCTTGGGACCTTGTTTCTGCCTTTTGGATTCAAAATTGTTGCTCTTACACATCAAAAACGGCTGGGACCTAAACCTGCATTGTATCATATATTCAAGATTTTTTTTCCAGTTTAATTGGATTACAAATGCACATAAATCAAATGCATGTAATTATTGCCCTGGTTATTGATCGATGAGGTTATATCTGATTCAGAATTATAGTACTATATTGAATCTGAACTCTAGCTATTGCTAAGTTGGTCGGATGAAACCAACTTTGTCTTAACTTTATATATTTCCGGTCGCTAAATTCAAATATTAGTGGCTACTCTAAAACATAAAGTACTCCATTAATTCTATTATGGTTATACTTTGTTACAAATCAATATGGAACTAATATGTGCATATATGTCTAGGAACTTCGGTCTTAATAGGGTAGGACAGAAAAGAAAAATATTTGCATATTGTAATGCCAAATATGTAGATTGATCATTGGATGAGGATCATTCTACAGGACAGGACATTATCTTACTGAAGGAGAGGAAACAACTATATTGGTATAGGTGGTCTATAAGACATAATAGTATATGCTTACGTAGTCTTTGTTTCCTTATAGAGGTTTTAATACGTTGTCTTGTTTACCATGCAATGCACATTATGTTTATTACACAAGAGGAAAAAGTGTGTACACGAGTCCTCCCCTGCTATTTCCTCTAAAACTAGGTTGAACATTGCAAAATTTATGTGACACGTGTAATTTTATGTCACCAATTCATATATTATCCTCATGTATTTTTTCTGCTGTGGGAAGCTATCTTTTTATTTATTCAATAATGGTAATAGCATAATAAATCCTTGAATGACACATTGGCAGTTTTTACTCTCAATGTCCTCCCCCGGCAGTTCTAACATAAAAGTCACTGGAATAACATGGTAGAGTCAAATCTGTTATAATGGAATTTTTGAATGAAATCAGTCAGACTACGGTCACTTGTACTGTACAACTTGCCAGGGTAAAAAGGTTCACTGTCCTAACAGATTTTGGTAGCCATTGAGGGAAGCACTTCTGTTGATGCATTCAACTTCAAAGAATGATGGCTTAGGAACAAGTCTCAGTTCTTAAATATATCCACTGGTTCATCTGAATGTTCTTTTTCCCCTGCTTTTCAGACACCTATTCTTTGGTCCCATGGAATGGCTGACGGAACAGTACTATTTGAAGCTGGTCACGCCGGTCCTCCATTCTTGCAAAGTGTTGGTGTTAGTTGTGAATTTAAGGTAGGTTTCCGCACGACCTTCTAGGCAACGCCTTTTTCTTATTTTGTTCTACACCCCAATTTCAGAGAACATTTCATGTCTGCTTCAAACTCTGAATATCCAACTTGACAAGTTCTCATCTGCATTTGACAGGCATATCCAGGTCTTGGTCACTCAATTTCCCAGGAGGAGTTGCATACTCTTGAATCGTGGATCAAGAGTCGTCTGAAGGCCTCTCAAGAGAAGGGCAACTAAAATTATTAGTTTCGGTCCCCATCACTTCTTCCCCAGCACGGCGACGCGGGTGCCGTCATGTTTAAGTTGTACTATACTATTTGATACAGTATTTCTGACTTCGCATCACGCGACTGGAGACTATTATATGAGACTCTTCCATAGATCATTGTGTCCAAGGAAGGATATGATGGACGGATTGAATGGACTGGGTGGTCACGGGTCCTGGAATTAGTCCAGATATGACAAACTGCAGCTGGTGCTAATAAGTGAAAGGAATTCTGTTACTAGCTCTGTTCCTCTAATAATTGGCTGTTAATTAAGTCCGTCTATCGTGGTCTCCATTTTTTGGCCATTTCCTTATGTCTCCAGTAGAGAGTATCAGTGTCATACTGCGCTGCTGCGATAATGGCATGTCAACTGTCGAGCATAAGCTAGCAAGATACAGTAGCACTGGATTCTTCTTCTAGCCAGGATGTTCTGAACATGCTTCTGGTATGCAAAGGCATCTCAGCGTACAAAGATGATGTCCCGCTGAATTTTGTTTGCTTGTATGCTGAACATGCTTGCATCCCTTGATTCCAAGTCCTACTATTTGTCATGCTGCAATGTGTCTCTCTGCCACATGCAGATTCCATCAGCCTAAAGCGGCTGGTCAACTAAAGTGACATTACCCTTCTTCACTGTCTTGTTCGTTTGATGGTATACCAGTTTTACCGGCAACCACAAAAGTCCAGGGTGACCATTTCCTCCGTCCGAACTCCTGACCGCTGACCGTTTCAAGGCCGGTGACTCGTGTCTGTTGGACTCTGTTCTCATCTCATCTGTGACCTTGACGATACGAGTGTCATTATTACCTGATTTCGTCTTGTTGCTTACTGTATTTTTTCAGAAAAAAAACGATCTTATATTGTCCATTTCATTTGGTCACTTGTACGAATGCAAGGACCCATGATGCAGTCTCGCAATTTCATCAGGTCGTACTAGAAGGTTATACCGCCAACTTGGACTGTTTCTTATGAATGATATTTTTCCTGTGATTGACAAGAGATTCGCATAATACCTGTGTATTCAATCGAAATGGGATATGCCTGCCTCGAGATTCATTCAGGCTTGCAGCGGCCATGCTGAGAGCAACCTGTCGGGCTCACCGGGCGCATGGGCCACCGTCCCGTTTGGCAGGCCACCGGTTCCACCGGCTAGCGTCGACGCTCTCTCTCTCTCTCGTGCCAGTGCAGCGCCAGTGCCAGCAGACCTAGAAAACTGCGGTTGGGGTTGGTTCAGGAGCAAAGAAAACAGCGGCGCGGACGGAGAGGGGTGGAGATGGCGGAACGGAAGGAAGCCTCGGAGACACCACCAACGTCCCAGCGCGGAAAACAAACGAGAAGGGTTTGCAACGAGCCCTAGCAAGGTGAGACCCTTTCGAGGATTCCAACGCCAGCAAAAGCCAAAGTCCCCGGCTCCCCCGCTCCTCGTGCTTGCCGCCCCTCTCCGCTCATTCCCCACTTCACCACCACGCCAACAATTTTTTATTTTTTTTAACAGTTCTTCTACCTCAGCCTGCTTATCGCGACATGCAGTGCAAACACACATGCACGGGAGTGGGAGTACTACTAGTAGCAGCCAGCCGTTGGTCCAGACTTAGAACGACTAGGGCACTGCGGTCAGGCGGTGCGTCATGGCCGTCATCGTTCTAAGGGCTCGTTTGATTCATTATCACGATACGTTATACGCCTATATTATAACTTATCAAAAATTTGTTAAAAATTATAAATCAATGACGGATAAGATCTTAATATGACAAGTTAAAATTCTGATAGAGAAGTAAAAAATTACCCATCATACTTTTAGTAAAGTTTAGTAAGATTATAAATCAATGTCGGATAAAATCTTAATGTGGCATGTCAAATTTTTGATATCAGTTTAGCAATAAGGCAAACACACCCTAAGCGAAATGCTTGCGTTTTCTAATCCAACAAGACGGAGAATCTTCACCTTAGTAGTAAAACATTGACGATTTTGCAGGTTTGTTTGCCTTTTGTACTAAGTGCAGTACTACTGTTGTATACTGGGATTAGGATTAATATAGTAAATGTACTGTCAGTAGTACGACACAGGAGCCGCTTGTCTGGACCGGTTCGCCGGCCTCTCATTTTTACTGCATCCGCGGCGTCGCTGTTGGCGCTGACTCGGCATGGCATGGAGCAGGCACGCCTGCGCTGCACGCACTCTCCATGACCAGAGGGCCCACGGCACAGCGAGAGAGCGACCGCTCGAGTTACTCCACGGCGCCGAGAGCGAGAGGGCCCACGCTCCCGCGATCCGTACGTTCGAATTACGGGACCCCTTAAATCGGCGTCGAATTCGAATGAGATCGAATCCAAATAACAACATCAATTGGAGACGCGAGCGAGCAATAATGGAGACGGGGGCCACCAACACCGATGCAGCAGCGATTCGCCTGCGTCATAAAGCGAGCTGGGCGGGCACCTCATTCTTTTGCTTTCTTCCCCTTTTTGCAAATCATCGGAGGAAAATATCAGCATCGAACGAGCACGCAGGCAGGCGGTATTCAAGCGCTGCGTTTCTTTTACAGTATTCATTGCTGTTTGCCAGTACAGTAGTACCCGTCGTCCTTGGACTGCAGCAGCGTCCAGTAGGACACAGAGACACAGAGCGCAGGCAAAAATTCAGTGCATCGTATGTGCCCATAAATTGGAGCATTGGTGCGTGTCATCAAGCAAACCTGCTCCTTGTCTCTCTCTCGTCTTCATCAAGCCAGCTTCGCTTCCCAAGCCCTCTCCTAACCACTGCAGTGACTTTGCCTCTCCTGTAGCGCCACAGTGACATCAATTTTGGCCAACCAATGGAACTGGTGGTACTACTGGTAGTACTTAGTTACTATACAGTGCTATGCATTGGATGAATTTCCTTCCTTGCAAAAGGATCGGATGGATGGGGCAAGTGAAATTTGTGGAGTACACGTCCTTGCCGAGTAGATTGAAACTTAACTACTGCTAGGATTAGGATGGTCACGGCCAGCTTTCACTTTGCAAAGCATGGCAGTTCCTTCACTTTACCTTCAACAGGAGTACCAATGCAGTGCAAGGGGAAAGCTCCAATGGTGTCTTTTTGGCCTTTTGCACCATCCAATAGAGATGTTTTTTACAAAAGGCTCACCAATGAAAGGCACCACTGTAGTAGTAGTATTCAAAAGGCAAGGAAAAAGAAACGAAAAAAACATTCTCTTTTGGGGCTCAGGGAAACTCAGCATGAAAAACGCTGTTCTTCTTGCCATAAAGAAATCTTGATCAAATTGGATGGTCTTTTTAAGCTTCATGATTATCATGTTTTTTTATAAAGGAGAAAGTTAGTTGGCAGCGGCGAAGAGAACAGCACAAACTGACTAAATCAAAGACGCTACTCCTAATGATTCAAGGAAAGATGAATCCCACTAATGCAGGCAACACACGCTTAACGAACTTGGGGGAAAAAAACCCAGCGGCTTTGCACATATGCTTCCCTTTTCCTAGTAGAGGAGAAATGGACAACGAGGCAGCCATAAGTTGATACCACTACCAATTGCAGACATTCCAAAGCAAGCTTCTTTATGCAAAAGATGAACACCTTCCTCCTCACCTCAAAGTTGAAGGCGAGGAATCAATCAATGAACGCACATGAATCATGAGGACGCGCAAAACAATAACATCTGCTAAAAGGAAAATGGTTTGACACCAAGCAGAAAGGGAAAGCATCATGGTCTCTTGCAAGAAGTTCATTGTTGAACCGAAGGAGCAAAAATATGGTACAGGGGAGGGTGAAGAGGGAGAGCTGAAATTAGATCAGGTAACAATGTTGATTTCCCCCCCACTTCCATCCTCACGTGCTCATCAGAGTGCAAGAAAGAAATTTAACCGAAAGAAAGAAGAGGAAATGGGCATAGAGCAGAGGCGCTCTTGATCAAAATAGTAGCTACTACTGGTACTGAACTGACCTCCTTGGTGGTCTCCTTAGTTCCCCTAATCTACAAGAACAAGCGAGCAGCTGAAGCAGTTGCAGCTGGGGCGGCTCATCAGGAACCTTCAGTTCCAGGCGCCCCACACCTTCTCACCGATGAAGCGCACCAGCCTCCCCACCGTGCTCTTCTCGGCGTTGCCGTTGCAGTCAGCGTCGCCGGTGACCGAGTCGTCATCGCCGTCCATGCTGCTGCTCCCCTCTTCCTCCTCATCCTCGTCGTCGTCGCCGTCGCCCTCGTACTCGGCATCCCTCCCGCCGTCGTCGCAGCAGTCCGGGCGCTGGTGCTCCACGCCGACGTCCGCCTCCATTGCGACGGCGGCGGCGTCCTCGTCGGCGTCGCTGGTGCGTCGACCGCGGCGGCGGCGGCGTGATGGGCGGCGCGGGGCCGCTGCTCCCCCACCTCCTCCCTCCTCGACGGCGTCGATGATGCGGTGGATGACGTGGTGGTTGGGGGACGCGTCCCAGCGCGCCCAGAAGCTCTTGTAGCAGCCGAAGCAGGGGCAGCCCATCTCGGGCGGGTGGGGCCCGCGGCGGCGGCGTGGGCGGCCCCCGGCCGCGCCGCCGCAGGACAGCAGGTAGGCCAGCACCTCCTGCTCCTCCGCGGTGAGCGCGGACGCCAGGGCCAGCACAGCGGCCGGCAGCGCCACGGCCGCAGCAGCATCCGCCGGCGCGGGGTGCACCCGGCGGCCCTTCCCCTGGTACAGCTTCTTCATCTCACTCACTTGCTCACTTGTCCGCCTGGCAGATGTTAGGTGCGCACCAACTGCTCGACGGAAAGCCAAGGGGAGGGGACTGGGAAGGAGGGTTTGGTGGGTAGGTGGCGAGGTCTCGCGTCGGCTAAGACGTTGCTGTTTGGAGCAGCTGCGGATGGCGGCCGCGCGGCTCTTCTCCCCTCTCCTCTCTGGCTCTTGTGCTTGCCTTTTTGGGGCTGGACAACGAAGGAGATGAGGGAGTTGGGTTTGGTGGGTGGGAACGAGCTGCTGCTCTCTAGTACGGTCAGCACGGGTTGGAAGGACGAGCTGGGATGGGACGAGCCGTCGGGGAATCTCTGCTGCTCCTCCTCCTCTAGTCCAACTGAAGAAATGCGCGTTGCCCGGTCCAGTCTTTGTTATGACCACGTAAACGTAGAGGGTCCTCCTGGGCTTTGGTCAGAACAGACTCCCGTGTGTACTACTACTTACCGTATGCACGGACCAAATGGTTACACTTGTTCTTCAGACCGAAATTGGTCAAGCTTTCATCGTTACCTTTGTTCTTGTTTCATTCACGGCTTTCTTCTCTTCTCTTTTGAAAAAAGAAAAAGGTGAAGAAGAACCGGATGGAGAAGTCTAGCAGCGCAGCGACGACGGTGTTGCCGTGTTAGGATTCATCATTGCGTTGGGCCAGCTCCGATCATCTCGTGCAAGAGGTAGAGGAAGATGGGCCAAGCCCAATTCCAGCGGAGTAACATATCCAGGCCCAAGTCTCAACGAATTCATTTTCCAGGTCATCAGAGAACGAACGAGTCAGGACACGACATTTGACAGTCCCCTTTCTCTTTTGTCGACACGAGCTGAGCTGTGTAGCTAGCTATCGGGCTCGAGGTAGAGAGAAGGAATCTTCAGAACGTGCGTTCTGCACCGCCGGGCCACGTCGCCGGAACCCGTGGCCAGGCGAGCCATTGCCGCCGTGCCACCTGACTGGCCGGAACCCATCATCGTTCAGTTCAGTCGTAGGGGTTCCTGAACTTCTTCAGGAGTTCCGGGATGTCGTACGCCAGCATGTCGTCCACGCCTTGAACCATCTTCGGCCGCAGCTTCTCGAACCTGTCGAAGTTGTAGGCGCTTAGGATTTGCCTGTACTCCTCCACGCTGGGGAAATCTCCAGCCGGCAGGTGCAGCTCCTTCTGGACCTGCACGATTCACCAAGCATTCAGCTTCAGAGTGCACTGCTGTGTCTGTCTGGCTACTAACCAACCGGTAGTCCGGTAGTGGTAGAAAATGCACGACAGACAACCTTGGCGAACTGCTCGTCCAGATTGTCGAGCAGCTTCTGCTGAGCCTTGGCCTTGCCCATCAACGCCGGCATCTCTTTCTTCAGATGGCTGATTATATGAGCATGAACTTTGGCAGCCCTTGCACGCTTTACAAACTCGTTGATCTGACATATTTATTCAAAAAAAAAAAGATGAATATCACTCGGCCTAAGAGCAAGTGAACTCATAGAAAATGCAACACATGCATGGTGATGATGCGTCTCACCCGACGGTCACAAGCCTTCTTCGGGATATCGTTCAGGTCCGAGAGCAAGTCATCTTGCTCTTTCTGGAACAGCTTCATGCCCAGTGGGCCAGCTGCTGTCTCCTTGATCGGCTTATTGTTGAATGAACTACAATAGGTTAAGTTATTTTAGTATTTTACAGTGACACGCAAATACAGTCTTAGCAACACCTGATCCCATGAATTGCCACATATGTAAGGCCACTAACGAGGATGGCCATACCCTATGTAGACACGCATGACTTCTGGTGTGTTCAGGACTTTCCCCAGCGACCATAACAGTGCTCCGTAGACTCTCATAAGCTGAAAAAGACAATGAGTTGCGTTTTGTTGTATATTTCAAGTGTAAGAGCCACAGAAATGGAATATGCTCACATGACAAACAAATGGCATTGGCGATAAACAGGAATATTCACCTGTTGTGCGTCAACTTGATCAGCTTTGTTGAGAACTATGCGTATTTTGTCGTCATGGCCACGGAGCGACCCAATCACGTGCTTGAACTCATCGCTGATGTCGAGCTTATGAGGATCAAACAGGAGGAGAATAAGATCACACTTGGCCACAAACCATGATGTAACTCCGGTGAAATCGTAGGTGCGCTGGGTTCGCTGCTTCTCCCCCGATAAAACGCCAGGACTGTCCACAAAGGTTACATGCTCTAGTAACTTTACAAGGACAATGGAAAGTTCAGGTTCGTTCGCAAGGAAACCCAAAAACAAAGTGAAACAAAATGCTCAGTGCAAGACAGAAGATCTTACAGGATGCGACATCTGAGAACACTCAAACTTTGATAAAAATGCTGTTCCGAAAGATGACAGGCCACTGTATGGCATGTCAGCTTGGACGGCAATTGTGTTTCCAGGAATGCATCTTTCATCTGGTCCGGACTGTAGTGGAGAAATAAGTATCACAAGAAAGGAATCTATGGAACAACATTCTTATGGAAGCAACAGATGATAAGCAGGGATGATGAAAGTTCATGCAAAGTCATTGAAATATACTTGGAGATAACTTACAGTGATGACAACAAATCTGTCTGTTGTAGGCTCCGGTCCAATATGAGCCCCTGCACAAGGAACAATCCAGGTACTGTTAAAAAGATTTTCCAATAGTGAATTTGCGACAGTGCAAAGTGAAAAATGGTCTAAAAAATGACTAGTGAAACGAACAAGGATCCAACTACCTTACCTGGATAACTTGTCTTCAGTAAATGTTTTATGAATGTGGTTTTACCGGTGGAATATTGACCCAAGAGCATGACCATTGGCTTCGCATCAAAATCGCTGCTAGTCTACAAATAAGTGTACTGTAAAAAAAATCTTATGGGAGAAATTGGAAACGATACCATGTGCTATTTTAGCAATGAAATGCTCTTACTGAAGCTGTATGCAATGTAACGGTATATTTTCTGTCAGACTTTTGTTTGCCTGACATTATATAGCTATATGTATGTATACTTTGGGAGGTTCCTATGGTTGAAACACTAAACCAGAGACAATGCAACAGCAAGCGCAACATTTCGTAACATATTTAGAGACGAAACAATGGGGTGGTAGTTACCAGTAACGGTGAAACAAAGTCATGGAATTGATATGTTTTCTCAAGAGGCCTCAACTTCTCGATGTATGATTTCTTTAGCCCATCAATGATTGAAGTAACCGATTTTAAGGGAATCTGTAATGAAAAGTGTTAAATTAAACTGAACATTGAAAAAGTTAAAAAATGGTTGCATCAAAATACCTTCCTTCCTGACTTTGAGTTAAACCAGGTGGGCGATATAAGTGATTCTGATGGATGACATGCTGCATAATTCATGAGTACAGCACTCAGAAAACAGCATTCAGACTTAATGGAATATCGTTTTCTTGGAATACTTGCGGAGAAAAAGGCCAAGTTCTTCTACTAGTATTCTACAATACATACCGACAATAGCAGAGTTACCCTTGCTCCCAGAGTTCTTTTAATTTCAGAATCGTATAGAAGAAAAAGAAAAAAAATGAAGAGGAATAAATAAGATTGTCTCATTGTTACAGGTTGCTGCAAGTTTGATAGAAACATATAGACTAGACATACTAGTTTTTTATCCAGACCTTCCATTACAGGGGGCTGTAGCCTCTCCAAATCTGAAGCAAAAGGAAAACAGTCAGCCACATTTCCTTTGATACTTCCGTCAGTAATTAAATCTATGACGAATCTGTTGCACCTGCATTTTCAATGGTGCCTTGACTGATCTCATTCCCTGCTTGTGCCAGGGAAACCATCTGCAAATTCGTACAATTGACGTAGAAGAGCAAGAGATACAGGCCCAGTATCAAAATGTATCATACATGTGTGTACAAACCTGCATTGCAGTCATAAACTCGTAGAACCCGAGATATCCCTGACGTTTGGAATCAGCAATTGCCCAGACCTAAAGATCGAAAGAAATCAGCATATTTCTAAGTATGTTGATTGTTTATGACTGATTGGAGAGCATCGTACAATTGCCATAAATTTAGCGGATGCAGATTGCAGATCATCCTACAATTTCAGTTTTGGCAACCCACCTGCTTGAGCTCGGGCCTGGAGAGATTAGACATCGCGAGGAACTTGAGCGCATCATTCCCCGTCAGGCGGCCGTCCCCGTCTTCGACCAGTCGCGCAGCCACACCAGCAACATCAGACCAAACCAATTCAGCACCATTCATCTGCAGATCGCATAGAGAATTGGACAGGAGGGAATCGCGGATCAAACAAACCGTCGTCGGCGAGAGAGAACCACTTGAGGTAGGTCTCGCGCTGCTCCTTGAGGGTCCATTTCTTGGGCGACGCGTCCGGTCCCATCTCTTCACTCGGCATTGCCCATCGACCGCGCCGGCCGTTGGCAGGTGGCGCCTTGACTCGGCGCACACGAGCTGGGCTGCCCGAGACTTTGGAAGGGCCATGTCGTGTCGTGTCCAGCCCACGACGAATGGAAAGTTGAGGCCGAAATCAAGCGGCCCAACAGCGATGAAAGTGACGCGCGCGCGCGCACACCACGCCGTCGCCCGGCCGCCAAACCCGGTCTTGAGGGAGAGAAGGCGCTGCCAGCCATCAGCCAAGGCGGCCGCGTCCGGTGCGGTCAAAGGCGGACCCACCGACCTCACCCCCACCCATGATCGCAGCGCGTCACGTCGCATCAAAAACGCTGCGTCTTGGAGTGCGTGACCGAGAAGACCAACGCCGGCGCCGTCCACTGACCGCGTGCTTCGCGCCGCCTCCTTCTGACTTGCGGGTCCGAGAACAACCTAGACGGGCACATGGAGTACTAGTACTACTAGTAGGGTAGGAAGGAGGGGGCGTTGAGCGGTGCGGTTCCCAACGGCGCCGGCGTAAGTATAGTCGCTGCAAACCTGCAAACGAGAGATTCTGAGACGGTACACCTCCCTGCTGATTGCTTGTGTGACGTGACCAGTCACCTGTCCACCGCCCTGATTTTTGGGCTAGCAACGCTTCACGCCAAAACTGGCTAAAAACAGTAACGACGGCGGGCTTACAGTACACCGTTAAATTCACCCCTGTCCGAAGGCAGCTTGCCTCTCATTTAGTCAGTCAAATAGCTCTCCATGACATTGTACAGCGAGATTTTAAGTGAGATCAGAGTAAAATGAATTGCGCCACGGACGATCAGATTCGAATCCCACATCTTGATCCCGTACAGGTACAGCGTGAGGTAAAGTAAACTGCGACGAGCTTCAATCTTTGGATGGAGATGGAGGCAGCCATCGGTGCGGTGCGGCGCGGCCCAAGTCCTAGTCCGTTCCACGTACTGCTAGAGTGCTACTACTGGACACAGCGACATTTCACCGAGCAGAGAGAAGAGGGGTGCTACTGCTACGGTGGCAGCAGCTACGACCGGGCAAGATAAAACCAAGCGAAACGTGTTATTGCTGCGAGCGTAAAGACGCGGGAGACAAAGTGAGGTCGGCGACGAAAGCGAAAATTAAATCGGAGAAACAAAATACTACAAGCAAATAGAGGCATCATCAGCCGGAGACTTGGGCGAGTGCGGAAGGTGGGAAGCGCCTGCCCAAAGCTACCACCACCACCAGCACCGCGTCTGCCTTCTTCTACCCACCCCCCTCCTCCCTCCTCCTCCACGGCCACCACAACCACACCGCTCTCTTCACACAGCTCCATCCTTCGCGCGCGCCTTGACTGCCCTGCCGAATCCCGCGCGCGCGTTTCATCCAGCTCTAAACGAACCGCGCGAGTTCTTGAGAGGCAGCAAACGATAGTATGTGCGATACGGCGGCCGCCATGGCAGCCCCACGGTACAGAGGCGTGCGGAAGCGGCCGTGGGGCCGGTTCGCGGCGGAGATCCGCGACCCGGCGAAGCGCGCGCGCGTCTGGCTCGGCACCTTCGACTCCGCCGAGGCCGCCGCGCGCGCCTACGACGTCGCCGCGCGGAACCTGCGCGGCCCGCTCGCCAGGACCAACTTCCCCGTCTCCCGCCACCACCTCCCGCCGACTTCCCGCCCCGGCGGCCTCCTCGCCGCGCCAACACCGCCGCCGGCCGCCGCCACCCCGACGTGCAGCTCCAGCTCCACCGTCGAGTCTTCCAGCGGGCCCCGCGGGGGGCCTAAGAAGGCGGCGGCGGCGGCGGCGGCAGCGGGGCCGCCTCGCAAGCGCGTGCTGGTGCTACCGCGCGCCCCGCGTCCGTCGGCGGCGCCCGACGCGGACTGCCACAGCGACTGCGCCTCCTCGGCCTCCGTCGTCGACGACGGCGACGACGCGTCCACGGTCCGGTCGCGCGCGCCGTTCGACCTCAATCTCCCACCGCCGGTGGACGGGGGGGCGCTTGACCTGTGCACGGACCTGCGGCTCTCCCTCTGAGCTCTGAATGATAGGAGCATCCATCAACATCAGCAAGGAGAGAAGGCGATTTGGTCTTCGCTTATCAGCCTAGCTAGATGCGTATTGTGCTAAGAGAGCTTACCGCACGACGCACTATTCTTCCCTATTCTTTACGCGATGACAATGGCGATTGCTTAACTGGGGTATATGGTATGAATTGGTACTACGATTTGTGCAAAATTGATCAGCTTCACGCCAGATCCTCAAGAGTTTTCGTGTTTACAGCCTCTTGTATTTGGATCTGCGGTCATCTATCTGCCCAGTATATGTACCCCATGTTAATTAACAATTGAGCTCATGAGCTGCTAAGCTAAGTTCCCATCGTCTATCTGGTTGAGTGCTGAAAGGTTTCGAGTGAAAGTCAGAAGATAATTAGCCCACTGATTTCCCATCACCACACTGGGAGTAGATGCCGGCCGAGACCAAAGTATAGTCCTTTCTTCTAATCGTCCGATCAGTCGTTTGTCAGCTAACAAAACAATTTCTTTGTCGGAAAATATAAGTGAAAAATGAAGGATACAAATAGTTATCCTCTGAGCAGTTTTTCTGAGAAATTTTTGATAAACGACGTAGGATAAATATGCAATCGATAGTTCATATAAATCAAATAGTCAATTATCTATATATCATCAAAATCCATCTAATCGCAATTTATTTTTTTGGTAATATCAGGTTTAAGTATATTTTGGAAATTACACTAATTTCGAACTAAAATGTTTAAACTTAACATTGTCACACATCAAATTATGTTTTGCATGATTGATGGTGTCGGCGTTCGTTGTGGCCGACGAGTAATTAGTATCGTGGGGTGCGTGTTTTGGTTCGGATGGTTCGCGAGAGGACACAAGGATTTATACTGGTTCGGGCAACGTGCCCTACGTCCAGTTCGATGAGGCTGCTCGTGTTACTCGCGACAGTTTGTAGTAGGGGGTTACAAACGGGCGAGAGAGGGACGAACTCCCAAGTCTCTGTGAGGTGTTCTACATGGGGTGAGATGTCGTGTCTCTTGGACTCGTATCCCCCTCTCCCCGTCGTTCTCCCGCCCCCCCCCCCTTTTATACTGCAAGGAGGGAGGTGGGCGTACAAAGAGTTGGCGCAAAGGTGTGGGCGGCGGCATGGCCGGGTGTCCTGTAGGCCGTGCTGTTGATGCTTCAAACTCCGTGCCGGTCGCTGTGGATGACGTCGCAGGCATGACGGTGCTTTTCCGGTCGGTGGCGCCACAGGGATGGCCGTCAACGAGGGACGTCCCTTCGGCATGGTCGGTCGTCCTTCGACGAGGGGTCGGAGGAGAGGAGAACTGGTCGCCGTTAGCTCCGTACCCGGTCGAAATGTCGATCGTAGCCGTCCCGTCTTGTCAGAAGGGATGGGCTTTGACGGGGGTCGTTCGCATAGTGACGGCCTCGCCGTCACTTGCGACGTGGGCGGTTAGCGCCCACTTGCGCGGGGGGCTTCGGTAGCCATGAGAGTAGTTGAGCTTTTATTACTCAACTACTCAGTACCAACCGCCTTCGTCGCGGTGGGCAGTGCTCCCGACCCCTAAGGGTCGGGGGGAGCGATTCGCCCGACCCCTGAGGTCGGGCGAGGCGGACTCTAGCACGGACTCCCGACCCCGTCACGGCGAGGTCGGGCGCATGAGTCGAGCGGCAAATGGTCCGACCCCGGTTGAAGGGGTCGGGCGAGGCGGACCTGTCTGTGGACCCGAGCCGCCGCACGCGTATCGTGGTGCTGAGGTCGGGCGAGACGGAGATCGCTCGGTGCTTTATACGTAAAGCAGTCGGAGGATCATTAATACCGGTCATCGCCGGTATTGACCCTCAACAGTAGCCCCCGAGTGAGGTCCGACCCCCCACATAAGAGGGGTCGGGCGTCGCTCTAATCGGAGGTGGCTGTAGGAGCGTTTCTACCGGTAAGGGGCGCGCGCGAGCGCGCACCTTACAGGTGTAGCCCCCGAGCGAGGTCTGATCCCTTCTTGGGATCGGGCGTCGCTTAAGTCGGGAGGAAGAGCGATCGTGGTGATCCCTTATTTATGCTGTAAGGGGCGCGCGCGAGCGCGCACCTTGCAGGTGTAGCCCCCGAGCGAGGCCTGGCCCCCTCGGGGGCCGAGCGTCGCTCAGGTCGGGAGAAGGAATTTTCGTTCGCGAGAGCGAACTCATCCTTGGGACTTAAGGTTCTGCGACCCCGCGTTGGATCTCTTTTTGCGATTCCGTCCCCGAGTCCTCTGCTCGTCGCAGTGACCGGTCGGGGGTTCGGTTCGTCTTTGTATCGTGCCTCCAGCGCGTCCGTCCGCCGGACGAGGAGGTTGAGCCGAGCCACGCCTTACCTCGATGGCCGAGGCGTGACGCTCATCGAGCTGCTAACGGGTAAGTTCAAGTGGAGCCCCGGGATCCCTTCGGGGGGATCCCAGCCGAACCGGCTGGCGGTTGGCCCCAATATTCCTAGTCGTCGTCCCACGTGGTTCTCAGATGCCGTTCGATAGGCTTCTGAGGGCTCGTTGCCTCTCTGCGGGGAGATACCCGTGGGTCGGATCGGACCGGGACTCGAACGCGAATCGTGATGCCCCTGGGCGGTCGGCCGCCTGGGGGTACTGGCCGCTAGCGGACCCATCACTCTTCACCCCTCACTCTGTTTTTGCCCTGAGCGGCTGTCGAACCCATTCGCTGGGCCAGCCTCCGAACTCTTTGGGCCGTCGGGGCGTATTTCAGCCCAAATCTGACCGAGCAGTGGCTTAAAGTTGCTGCGCGCTGCGATCCCGTACGGATCTCTTTTTGCGATTCTGCCCTCCGAGTCCTCCGCTCGTCGCAGAGTCCCGTCCGGAGACGCGGTTCGTCTTTATTCGCCTTCCCACGCGTCTGTTCGCCAGACGGGGAAGTTGAGCCGAGCCGCACTATACCTCGGGGGCCGTAGTGCGACGCTCATCGAGCTGCTAACGGGTAGTTCAAGTGGGGCCTCGGGATCCCTTCGGGGGGTTCCCGACGTAGGCCAGCTGGTGGCCGGTCCCAATATTCCCAGTCGCCGACCCATATAGTTCTCGGTCCCATTCGATAGGTTCCGAGGGCTCGTTGCCTCCTTGCGATAGGATACCCATGGGTCGGCGCGAACCATCACTAGGCTCGACGAACCGGGACTCGAACGCGGATTTACGATGCCCTTGACGCCCGGGCGCCCAGGCGCTAGGGTATTGGCCGCTAGTGGGCCCATCGTAATCCACCCCTCACTCTAGTTACGCCCTGAGCAGCTGTCGAACCCGTCCATCGGGCCAGCCTTCGAACTCGTGGGGCCGTCGGGGCATATTTCAGCCCTTATGTACCATACCTGACTAAGTCGCGAGCCGTGCGGTAACTGAAACGGCGGGCACGACTCAGGCGTCAGGTTAGGTCGGGAGCGTTCGTCGCACCGATCGAGTCGGTCGCAATGACGCCGGTCGAACCGACCGAGGGTGGAACCCTGCACACGAAATATATATGCATATATATGTATCGATTTACTGCGGAGAGGTTCGTACGTACCCGTCGGTTTGACTTCCAGCGGGGCATCTATCACACGGATAGAGGCGGTCGTGGGGGCGCCGGTCGAGTCAACTGGGGATGCCGTCCCGTCGGTCTATCGGGGGGTGCACCGGGCGTTCGCCGTCGCCCGGTCGCCCTGTGTCAACATCGCCCTCGACTACTTGAGCGAGGGTTTTGCCGCCGGTTATACCGACGCCGAGCTGGACACGATTGAAGATGAAGTCGCCCCCTTGGCGCACGCTCTGGCGGCAAGGATAGAGGAGGAGGATCGCCCCTCGACCCCGGAGCACGAGGGGCCCCCGACTCCAGAGCAGGAGCGGACCCCCGCCCCCGAAGAGTAGGAGCAGATTAGTTAGTATGTATCTAGGGTGTCCGAGGCCGAAGCGCCCGAATAACTTGTAAAAACAAGTTTTTGTATCACAAGTGATTTTGATCTCGGCGGCCCGTTTCCTTATCACTTGCGTGAAAAAGCGCTCAGTCCCTCACTCGTCCGTTTATGTGTCCCCAAAGAATCGTAGGTCGTAGACAGGATCGACACTTAGTTTTTGCCGGTGAGCGATGTTGCCGTAGCCTTTCGCAGGCGGTAGGCGTTTCGCAGTCCGACCGACTCGACTTCGTGTTTCTCCTATCCGCGACCTATCTTCTCTGAGTCTTAAACGTTAGGTGGGGGGCCGAGGCTCGGTGCAAAACGTAAGTCGCGGATAGGATCGATCGTTAGCTTGACTGGTGAGCGTTGTGGCCATAGCCCCCGTGGGCTCGTTAGCACTTTCGCGGTCCGACCAGTTCGATCTCAAGCTTTCCTATCTTTGACTTACTTGTTTTTGCACAAATTTTTTGGAAACATGCGGGGGTCGGGCCGCGCACGTATTGCACATGGAATACATGCGCGCACCTTACAGGTGTTGAGCCCCCGAGCGTGGTTGGACCCCTGTGCAGTAGGGGTCGGACGCTGCTCGGGGGGTGTGGAAAACAGACAAGCTACGAGTTTTAGGGATAGAAATGACGTAGCTGTTCAATGTTCCAGGTGTTGGTGAACTCTTGTCCGTCCGCAGTCTGCAGCTTGTAGGTGCCGGGTCGGAGAACCTTGGCGACGACGTAAGGTCCTTCCCATGGCGGCGATAACTTGTGTCGACCTTGGCTGCTGGTGACGCGACGGAGAACGAGGTCGCCGACGTCGAACGCTCGCTCGCGTACGTTCCTTCCATGGTACCGGCGTAGTGCTTGCTGGTACTTGGCGGATCGGAGGAGCGCCACGTCTCGAGCCTCGTCGAGCTGATCCATCGCGTCTTCGAGGGACGTCTGGTTCCCTTGGTCGTCGTACGCTTTCACCCTTGGAGCACCGTAGTCGAGGTCGGTTGGTAGGACGGCTTCGGAGCCGTATACCATGAAGAAGGGGGTAGACCCCGTGGCCCGACTAGGGGTCGTCCGCAGGCTCCAGAGTACGGCGGGGAGCTCGGCTGCCCATCGCTCGCTGGACTGTTTCAGCCGGCGGTAGATACGTAGCTTGAGGCCTCGAAGGATCAGGCCATTGGCGCGCTCAGAGCCCCCTGGTTTACGAGCCGCTTCAGGAGTGAGCAGTCCCTGTAAAGGTGCTTGACGGGGTACTCGTGGTTGGGACATGGACCGTTCCACTTCTTCTCGAAGTGGTCAGGGGTGTCCTCCGTGGGTGCCTTGGCACCCTTGCGATCCGCGGCAGCGACCATCCGTTCTCCGGACGGACGCGGCCGGTTCTTCTTCTTTTTCTTGCTCGGAGGGTCGGAGGAGCCTCCGCCGGCTGTCTCGACCCGCTTACCCTTGGCGTCTTGGGTGCGATTGAAGATCGCACCCACCGCCTCTTCGCCAGAGGCGTAGCTGGTTGCGATGTCCAGCAACTCTCTGGCGGTCCGAGGACTCTTGCGCCCTAGTTCGTGGACTAGGGAGTGACAAGTTGTCCCGGACAAGAACGCGCCGATGACATCGGCGTCACCGACGTGCGGCAGTTCATTGCACTGCCGGGAGAAGCGCCGGATGTAATCCCGGAGCGACTCTCCAGGTTTCTGCCGGCAGTTCTTGAGGTCCCAGGGGTTACCTGGACGGTTGTAAGTCCCCTGAAAGTTTCCAACGAAAACCTCCTTAAGGTCAGACCAGCAGGTGATCTGATTGGCGGGGAGATGCTCGAGCCACGTCCTGGCCGAGTCGGCCAGATACAGTGGCAGGTTGCGGATGATGAAATCGTCATCCTCCGCGCCCCCTGTCCGGCATGCGAGGCGGTAGTCCTCGAGCCATAGGCCGGGGTTGGTTTCCCCCGCGTACTTCGGTACGTTGGTCGGGGGTCGGAAACGCCGCGGGAACGCTGCGTTCCGAATGTGAGGACTGAAGACCCTGGGTCCCGGAGCGTCCGGGCTAGGGCTTCGATCCTCGTCGTCGTCGTAGCGTCCTCCTCGACGCGGATGACGCGATCGGGAGGTGCCATCGTCGAACTCCAGGCGGCGCCGCCGCGCATCCAGGGTGGCGCGGGCGTCCCTGTTCGTCCCCAGACGACCGCGGACGGAGGCTTTCGCCGTGCCATCCGCTGCTGGGGGAGTCTGGTGGACAGACGTGTTCTGGGCACGTTGTCCACGCAGACGCGACAGCGAGCTCTCAGCTTGCTGCACTGCCGCGTGCTCAAGTAGCGCCTCAACCTCGCGCTGGGCGCGTCGGGCCTCCGGCGTGACAGGCTCAGGGAGGCCCCTGAGCAATGCCGCCGCCGCGGCCAAGTTCTGGCTCGCCCGTGGGAAGCGCGGGCAGCCATCGTCACGACTTGCGACTCGTAAGTCGCGAACGTCAGTGCGGGTGTGTTCACTGGACTCGCTCTGAGCGAGCTCGTGATCAATCGCCGCACGCTGCTGATCCAGCTGACGCTGGACCTCCAGGAGTTCCTCCCTTCGTGCGCGCAGTCGTTCTGACTGCGCGTCACGGGGTGGGGTCCCGTCCTGCGGGCCAGACGATCCCGCAGGGCGCTCGCCCTCCGCAGCGGGAAGATGCTCCGCACGTATCATAAGGCACTCGCGTGAGGGATGATGACTTCCCTCACTGCACTCTGCATCGGAATCTTCGTTTGACGCTCCATCTAGGAGGTCGAAGAGAGACTCGGATGCGCAGCCCACCATGGCCACGAACTCGTTGTTCATGGCGCGTGGAGCTGGGAGCGTCGACGCCCGGGACAATGTGCCAGCGAGAGGCGATACACGCCCGGGGTCAAGCGGGGCAACCGGTGGTGCCGCTGCACCGGCCAGTGCCAGAGCGCCATCTGAGATGGCGACGAAGTCGAGGCTCCCGAAACGCACGTGTGCACCGGGAACCCAGGTGTTTGCGCGGCTAGCCATCCGAACAAAGAGAGGGGTTTGACGAAAACACGCACAAAGAACCCCTACCTGGCGCGCCAACTGTCGGCGTTCGTTGTGGCCGACGAGTAATTAGTATCGTGGGGTGCGTGTTTTGGTTCGGATGGTTCGCGAGAGGACACAAGGATTTATACTGGTTCGGGCAACGTGCCCTACGTCCAGTTCGATGAGGCTGCTCGTGTTACTCGCGACAGTTTGTAGTAGGGGGTTACAAACGGGCGAGAGAGGGACGAACTCCCAAGTCTCTGTGAGGTGTTCTACATGGGGTGAGATGTCGTGTCTCTTGGACTCGTATCCCCCTCTCCCCGTCGTTCTCCCGCCCCCCCCCCCCCCTTTTATACTGCAAGGAGGGAGGTGGGCGTACAAAGAGTTGGCGCAAAGGTGTGGGCGGCGGCATGGCCGGGTGTCCTGTAGGCCGTGCTGTTGATGCTTCAAACTCCGTGCCGGTCGCTGTGGATGACGTCGCAGGCATGACGGTGCTTTTCCGGTCGGTGGCGCCACAGGGATGGCCGTCAACGAGGGACGTCCCTTCGGCATGGTCGGTCGTCCTTCGACGAGGGGTCGGAGGAGAGGAGAACTGGTCGCCGTTAGCTCCGTACCCGGTCGAAATGTCGATCGTAGCCGTCCCGTCTTGTCAGAAGGGATGGGCTTTGACGGGGGTCGTTCGCATAGTGACGGCCTCGCCGTCACTTGCGACGTGGGCGGTTAGCGCCCACTTGCGCGGGGGGCTTCGGTAGCCATGAGAGTAGTTGAGCTTTTATTACTCAACTACTCAGTACCAACCGCCTTCGTCGCGGTGGGCAGTGCTCCCGACCCCTAAGGGTCGGGGGGAGCGATTCGCCCGACCCCTGAGGTCGGGCGAGGCGGACTCTAGCACGGACTCCCGACCCCGTCACGGCGAGGTCGGGCGCATGAGTCGAGCGGCAAATGGTCCGACCCCGGTTGAAGGGGTCGGGCGAGGCGGACCTGTCTGTGGACCCGAGCCGCCGCACGCGTATCGTGGTGCTGAGGTCGGGCGAGACGGAGATCGCTCGGTGCTTTATACGTAAAGCAGTCGGAGGATCATTAATACCGGTCATCGCCGGTATTGACCCTCAACAGATGGTATAGATACTTGATTTTTTAGACTTATTTGAACTATTAGTTGCATATTTATCGCACACCATTTATCAAAAAAATCAAAATAAAATGGATGTAACCATAATGAGCATGTGCTCAAAGAGTATTTTCCCATCGTTGTATACAGTATGTTATTCATTGGATTTGATTAAATCCAAATACAGTCCAATTCCACGGAAGATCCGCTGTCTACGTACCCCAACGAGTATTTTCGTCCTCAGCAAGTTGGTCGCTCGAAGAAGTGGAACCAAACGGTGAAGCCGAACAGCTGCGCGCTCCCCAAATCCCCCGAAAACTCCCGGAGCCCCCGCCGAAATCGAGCTCGAGCACCCTCGGTAAAGCGAGCTGCGCCGAGATCGGGTAAATAAGAGATGGTGGTGCGGCGGCTGGGCCGCGCGGTGCTGACGCTCCCCAACGTCCGGAGGCGGGCGTCCAACTCCTGGGCCGCCGTCCGCGACACCTTCTTCTCTACCAAGGTGATCCCCTAGACCCAACCAATCTGCCCCTTTCGCTATTGTCTTCGTCTCTGTGTCATTACTCGTTAACAAGATGCGTTTGGTCATCCGATGGCTGCAGGAAGTATTCGAGAGCCACCGCATCGTTTTCACTGTTGGCACCTCCGTCGCCTCCATCCTCACAGCATGGGCCGGTACGCTCCCGCTGCTTGATGCTCCCTGAGAGCTAGGTCATATCTCGCTTTTAGGTTTCAGTATGGCTCATTGGTTACCTGTGTGGTTCAGTTTGATTGACTAAGTTGGGCTTCTCAAACGTGTTGTACGCTTTAGACTCTAGTTGAGTGAGCGAGTGCTGAAATCCTGCAACTGACATAGCATAATGCTTCACTTGGTAGGAATTTGGGAAATTTATTGTGGTAGAACAATGGTTTCTGTGGTCTGATGTCGTGACTCTTTTTTCAGCTCATATGATTATATTCCTTTGCGTTTGGATTCATCGCCAAATCTCTCACTTCAATTTGCAAGAAACTACTCATATGGATTGAGTTTCAGTTCTTCCTTCCAGTCACTTGTAGTGCGAATTAATGTTTGTTTGACTGCACTTGACGCAGGATAAATTAACCAGTGGAAAGAAAATTTCCTATCACTGTCATTTGTTGCTTTCACAATATAAATTTCACATTTTCTCCAGTTTCATTGTTAGAAGAATTAACAGATAATAAATAATTCAAATTAATCCTTGCAGGTTATTCACTTCGCCAGGTGCAACAATCAAGGATGGACAGGAGGCTTCAGAAAATTGAAGAATCTGTAAGCAAGTTATAAGGCCCGCTGATTACTTTCTGAACACCATGTTGCCTTTACTTTTGCTCTTCTTTATGTGATTGTCTTAGTGTGTACGAACTAGTTTCAGCTGTTCAGGGCATAGTATATTAAAACCATGTGCATGTACTCTGTTGCTGTTCCACTGTAACATACTTGTTGTGTTACTAATGCCAAGATTAAGATGCTGTCATTCTGCTGATTGCATATGTATCTATCTGTGGTAATGCCGTAGTTACTGAAATGAGTCATTGTGACAACACTGTATTAACAGCATCAACATCTAAAACTGGCAAACCCCCAGACCATATCCTGCCCTAAATTAGTCATTAATGGTTACTAGCAGCAATATTCTGTAGTTACTTTCTTTTACTGTTTTGTACCTTATACAATTTTTTGTTCTTTGAACAGCTGAAGGATAATCACAAAGTCGAACATGAAGAAATAAAGAAGATAGTTGCTTCCAGCAATGTCAGCATTGCAAGCTGTGTAGCCACAGCATTGACAACTACAGTTGTTGGGTATGTTCATATTCCAGATGTTACTTAATTCCAATAGAAAGTTATGATACCCTGATAATTAACTAACCTTGCCAATGTGTTGGTTATGATTACTTGTTTTGACATTTGTATACTCCACTTACTACTCCATTTATAGCACCACTTAAAGCCACCATGTTTTCTACTTAAAGGTCAATGTATAGAACCAGAACATCAAATATTGCGCGCTTCATATTCGGTTTGTTTTGAGTCAGTACAACAACAACAGCAATCTTTTAGTCCCAAGCAAGTTGGGCTAGGCTTTGTTTGGAATCACTCTTGAAATATAAATACTCTTATGGTTGAAAAATGAAACCCATTCCTAGCTGTACAACATGCTGTAACTTAATTTTCTATGTAGCATATTGTAACTTGTAAGGCAAGTAAATCCACTATGTAAAGTTTTCCCATTGGATGACTAAATTACGCAAATAGTAAATCATAAATTTAGACTAATGCCTTATATTGTGGAATTGCCAGGTATGCACTAGGTTGGCGAGGTGGAGCTTGGTATGCTCGTAGAACCTTCCGGAAGGAGCAACAAAAGCTGATGGGTCAAATCAAGTCGCACCATAGATGGCACTGGCGGCCCTTCAGTAGGCTCAAGAACAGACTCAGAAGCAGAGTGTCCAAGACAAAGAGTGCCAACGCCCCTCAGTTGTTAGGTCCAAGCACCGATGCTCCCGTAAGTAGTGGGCCTTCTGTTAATGTTACCAGTAATCCTCAGGCAGCAAGTTATACATGACTAATAAAAGTCGTCTACACGTAGTCTATACGCATGATATGATTGGTAGTTAGTCTGCCCAATGGTGGTCATTTTTGTATGATTAAGATCATAATGCACTCAGCGGATTTAGCTGTGACATGGAAAAATTCAGAGCTTTGATGATTGATAGAGAACCTGTCTCCTCCCAGATCTTTCTTCCTGATTGAGGAGCTACTGATGTACTGCCATCTATTCGTCCTGTTTGTGTTTCCTTTGTGCCAAGCTTTTTAGTACTGAGACAACCTGGTGGAGAGACGAACATTGTCCTTTTTATTATGTACATGCATCGTATTCTTCTTATGATTATAACAAGCTTGGAAGCTGGAATAAGCAGTTAACCAATCCAAATGAAGTGTGTACCATTGCTGCAAACCTGCAGGCCTGTTCGCCCATGCTGGGTCATGCTGCCCGTGCCGCTCGTGCTTGCCGGTGCTTCTCAGTGTTGAAAATATTAGATTCATGATCACAATTACTACCTCCAGTTTTTAAATACAGTTGTTAGGATAGCAATTCGAATTTTATAAATAAATCTATAATCCCTGCAATAATTTGAAAAATGGAGGGAGAAGTCCTAGTTTGCTTACTGCTGCAAAAAGTGTAACTGCGGCTTTAACACTAACGCGGAACGGAAGCGAAAAAAATGTTAGCGAAAAAGAAACGGAGCGCATCGCGCCACGGCACGACGGATCAACTCCTCGGCAGTCGTCCGAGCCAGCAGTCGACCCAGCAGTCGGATTATCCGCCGTCAAGTCCCACCGCATAAATCCGATGCTTCTCACCGCGCGTCACCACCGAAACCGAGCTTAACACCGTCGCCAGCCACTCCTCTCCTCTACCTCTTGTCTCTTTTTCGGCTCTACTACTCTGGCCCGGCGGCCCCTTGCTTGCTCAGTGGCCATTGCGTCCTCCACCGGGACCAGGAGCCCTAAGCACGGCGGCGTGTCGAAATATGCACAGTAGCTATCCTTCTTCACCAACAAGACAGCAATGCCTTGGAGCAGATGGATTTGCGCCAATGGCGAGGGCGCGAGGCTCGACTGGATTGGTGTCGTTGACCATCAAAATGGATGAGTTGGGTGATGATAGATATGTGACCAATTTGTTCTAATCGATGGATAGTGGTGCAAATTTCATAATTTTATGGCTAGGGTTTGAAAGAGGAAAAAAAACAAATTAAAGAAGAAATAATTCATCAGGATCAAATCCGTCGGCGCTTGTCCTATGCGCCAGACGAAAGCTCGTCGGAGCTTGTCCAGACGATGATGGTTGCCTTCTTTCATCTTGAGGAGGACGATGAGCATGATTGTTTGTTCTGCTATACTTCCGGCCTCGTACCTTCCTCGTGATGCGGCAATGGATGAGACGTGAAGGTCACAGTGAGCTGGGCAGGCTGCACCTCTTCGATCACTTGAAATTGGTCACGCCGGTATGTTCCTCCTGGCTTTCATGGAGGACGCCATGTCCGGCAAAAGCAGGCGACCGGAGGTGAGCAGAGGCCGGAAGACGAGCGAGCAGTAGAACTGTAACGACGTTAGCTCGGTGATGATGCGCGAGGTGAAGAGAAGCGTTGGATTTATTCAGTAGGAATGGACGGCAGATAAGCCGACTGTTGGGTCGACTGCTGGCTCGGGCGACTGCCGAGGAGTTGAATCCCGGCACGACGCACTCGGCAGTCGGCACCGGCCCATCAACACAGCGCCGTGTTCCGAACTTCTCCATCAGCACGCACAGCTACGCTGACCTCTCTTCCGGCTCCTCTCGCGCGTCCCGTGCCGAACCAGAGCTGTTCGCCCGCCGCCAAATTCGGTGCGCGCTTTGCTCCGAAAGGTCACGACAAGCCCGGCAGACATCGGCCGTGCACCTCGAATATACCGTCACTCCGCTTCCCCGGCCGGGTCCTTCTTCCGCGCCTCGCCGCGCAGCGCAGCTCACACATCTCATTTCCACTCTACCGGTCCACCCCCCCCCCCCCCACGAAATCGCGGGTGATCCAACGGCATGGCGGTGGCTGCCGCGTCCTCCTCCCCTCTCCCGGCAAGGCTCTCGGCCAACCCCACCACCGCCGCGCGCTCGATCCCGCGCCGTCCTCCCGGATACCTCCCCCCGCTCCAGGGCCACCGCGCCCCGCGCCTCTGCACCGTACCCACGACATGGTACGCGCGCCGACCGTAGCTGGTGTGCGATGGCGATTGCGATGCTCGTTCCTCTTACTAGCGTTTGCCTCTTCGCTTGTTGTGCAGGAGGCGGGTCCGTGCGGAGGCGATGAAGGTGCAGCGGGAGAAGGAGCGGACGGAGGTGGCCGTCGAGGAGTCCTTCCCCGTAAGAGAGACCGCTCCTTTGGACGGAGCGGACGAGGACATGGTTCCCGCGGACGACAGCTGGGTTGTCAAACTTGAACAATCCGTGAACATTTTTCTCACGGTAATTCCTTACTTTTGAGCATAACTGAACCCGAATTCACCCAATCTTGTACTAGCTTTCTATCCACACGTCTCGATAGAATTTTTTTTTTTTAGAATGACTCGATAGATTTTTTACAAGCTGTCTTTTCTGCAGGAATCAGTTGTGATGATTCTGGACAGTCTCTACCGTGATCGCAACTACGCCAGATTTTTTGTACTGGAGACGATTGCTAGGGTGCCGTATTTCGGTGAGGGCTCCAATTTTGTATGCTTGCAATTACCCTGAAGGTCCCTATTGATTTTGCGCTGCTGATTCCGAGCGTACCGTTTTGGTGTTTGTTGTAATGTCTCTGTGGTCGTTGAACAGCATTTATATCGGTGCTTCACTTGTACGAAACTTTCGGCTGGTGGAGAAGAGCTGATTATATCAAGGTCCACTTTGCTGAAAGCATGAACGAGTTCCATCACCTCTTGATCATGGAGGTATGTATGTCTCTCATCTTTATGCCTCTCCATTGGTTAATTCATGTATATAATAAGATCTTCATATTTCTAGTGTGAGGCTAGAGTTTTACTGTTTCTCCTTTCAAATTCTGTTTTCTATAGCAGTTTTCAGATAGGATCATTAAAAGAATTGAACCTACTCCTTTGCTGAGCCTTTAACCTAATTGTGGTATATTGGTATTGCATATTTGCTTACTTTGTTTCACCTCTTGGCCTATCAGGAACTAGGTGGCAACGCTTTATTGCTTGATCGTTTTCTTGCACGGTTTATGGCATTTTTTTACTACTTCATGACTGTTGGGATGTACATGCTAAGCCCACGAATGGCCTGTAAGTACACTGAAGTACTTGATTGTTTTGTTTTTGCCATGTTTGATACTGATGATGCCACTTGAACTTCCTGCTAATCTTAATTACAGATCACTTTTCTGAATGCGTAGAGCGACATGCATACTCAACTTATGACAAGTTTCTCAAGCTCAATGAAGGTAAGACGACTGTTATGGGTTATTCTTTCGGTCGTGACATTTTATCACCCTCCTAGTTTTGCATCTCTCTCATTTTAGCAACTCTGTAGAATTTTTAACCACCTGATAACTAGACAATCTGCTGTATCATTTTTACCTATACTTCCATTTTGACGGTGTAAATCATTTATCAATTTTTGACAGAGGAGCTGAAAGCTCTGCCCGCTCCGGAGGCAGCTATAAACTATTATTTGAATGAGGATCTTTACTTATTTGGTAAGCTCTTTCATTGGCTTTTCTTCCCTAATGTTGTTTATTGATTTTCAATATCTGTACTTATTCCTTACTTGACCCTTTCTCCCCTACCAGACGAGTTTCAGACAGCAAGAGTTCCATGTTCAAGGAGGCCTAAAATTGGTGAAGTCCCCCTCTCTTTCTTTCCCTGATTAACAACTTCATTTTGCCTGTTGATGTTTTTTCAGAAGCTTGGGTAAATAAGTTAGCTTTCGTTTGTGAAATGAGTTTAACCAATCCCTCTAAAAAAGTTTTGAATCATTGAAAAAACTTGCTGGCTAATGGCTACCGTTTATTACTGAGATGGAACTTGCTTCTGGCATTCTTATTTGAACTGTTTGTAACAAGGAGAATTGTGCTACAGAACACTAAACTTGTAGTCATTCACTGCATCTAGTTCATTCACGTTGTTGTGTGGAAGTGCTCACCATTCCCCATATCCGTATTGCAGATAACTTGTACGATGTATTTGTCAATGTACGAGATGATGAGGCAGAACACTGTAAGACAATGAAGGCCTGTCAAACACATGGCAATCTTCGTTCCCCTCACTCCATGAAGAACAGCTTAGAAACCGACACAGAATGTACAGTACCTGAAAACGATTGTGAGGGTATCGTGGATTGTGTCAAGAAGTCCCTTGCAAGTGAAGGCTGATATTTGTATCTTTGTGTCAGCCTTCATATATAATACAAAATTTTGATGATATTCTCCGTTTTTCTCTCTCCTTTTTGGTTAAAACTAGGAATAGTCTGACTTTATGTGCTCTTTTTGGTCTGGATCATACTATATGTTACAATAGTCGGTGTACATGCAACAGAATTAATTATCTGCTGTGTTTCTTAAAAAAATCCAAAAAATAAAAAACAAATGTGGCCCTGCAGTTCAGCCTGAAACACTGGAGATTTTCTTTGCGTTTTCTGAAATATATCATTTATCTCTTGTCACAAATACAACGCCCAAGGCTAATTAGACGACTTTTATAATCAGGAGGCTATGTGAGATCCCTCACGCTCGACAGTAACGAGAACAGTGAACATGTATGGTCACCACAAAATGTGTTGCCCATGCACAAGTTTAGAGGAATCATCCTTTACTTGAACAAACTGTTATATACTTTAATATCAGCTATTCTCGGAACTGTTTGAATACTTGTGTGATTATTGTGTTACGTTAAGACTATCTGTGAATATATCTAGCTAAGCATAAGGGCCAGTGAGGTGTGTTGCAGAGGAGACCAATGTTTCGTGCTCATCAGTCATCACATCTTGCAAACATTTTCATCTTTGCATTCGCCCTGCGAAAGGATAAAACAATGAACCTACTGAAGTTAAGTCAAGACAAGACGAGCTCATGGGTCGGTGGCAAACTTACCGCCTTTTTTCTAGATGCCATTATCTCTTGGAGCGGTGGTCGCCCTGCAATAAAAGGAGGGACAATAATCAAAATTGTTCTCTCTAGTGCAAAACATTCAATGTATATGTCATTACTGGTAACTTGTTAAAACGGTCCGTACCTGTAATTTGCATACGGTATTTTGCCCAAACACCATATACTGCATTGGCTATGGTAGCCACCTGCAGAGTATGGAACAAGATGAATAAAAGGAGTAAAAATGCCACAAGAAGGTAAAGCTTAATATTGTTGGCGGAAAAAAAATGTGCTGCCACTTATAAAAGGCTTGTAAAGCTGATCGTATATTTTGCCCTCTGTAAATATGAACTTACAGGCTCATACTTGGTAACGGCATAAACCCACCCAAGTCCTACTTCTTCATACAACCTTCTAAATGCCTGAAATTGTAACAACAATTACTGCCTTTCAGAACAAAGTAAATATGAACATAAAACAATGATGTATAGGTCACAGTTACATTCAGACTATATTGGGACGACTCAGCTACAGATTGAAATCACCCTTTCGTAACTTGAGTCAATTTCCAGAATGACAAGTTCAGACTAAACTGCAACTTCTTTACTGTAAGATCTTGGACATCATCAATAGAACTTAAGACTCTGAGCTCGTGCATGCATTTTATTCAGCGCAGAGAATTGAAGAGGTCACAGGAGAAGCATGTGTGTTACAGGCTCCTGGTAGTGGTGTCATTCCTTCCTTTCATGTCTAATTCATTACATTTTAGCGGCAAAATGTGTTGAAACTAGTCTGCTTCACATTCAACAGTTCATGTGGCAGCAAGACAGTAGGAAATGGACAACCTTGGAAAATATCAGTAAGAAATGATGTGAGTGTAATACCTCAACATCTGTGACGACAGTTCCATCCGACTCAATGGCATGTATCCTTCCCATAGCCTGAAAGCAGAAAACAAATTTTCTTAGAAAGGATAAACAAATGTGCATGATACTCCCGATTTATTGCCAATTTATCCACAAATCATAATGCTAACAGTTAGTCTGATTTCAGGTGGAAATGTACTAATGAATACTGCTCCTATGCTCTCTCAAAACTGAACTGCAGGATACTTTACATATTATTTTTCATATTTTGAGGGAGCATAGAAGTATAAATACTACTGAGCTAGCAAAGTATCTTGAAGGTCTAGTAGCATGAAAGAGTAGATATGATAGATCCAAAATCAAGTACTTTAGCAAGGAAAAAAAGGTCATAACTCATAAACTTTTTTTCAGTGGACAATGATAAATTCATTGCAGTTTTCTGTCCATGTGTGTCACTGTAGATTTTAATACACCAAATGTAGTATGATTATTTACATTCATACAAAAGCATGAAATGAAGAAACAAACAATGAAACAGTGAATAAGTAAATTAAAGTAATACGCACAGTTTCATAATCAAGGCCCTGATTCTCCTCTGGAGAGTAATCCTTCGAGCTTATGTCGACAAATTTTATAGCTCTGTAAGATTCATTTCTTTCTTTCAGCATGTTTACCTGCACAAGAAACAGTATTTAGGATGAATAAATTTACACAAATAAGTCAAATATGCAACATTCAAGAGGTCTGTGGTGGAGAATTCCGTAGTCAGTACTTGAACGTCCCTGAATATGGGTTCAGAGCCAGCAAACATTTGTGTGTATGTGTTTCAGAGAGTATCATGAGGAAAAATCTCGCAGGAAATTGTACCCAGGTTTACAAACTCAAAGCATCAAATAAATTCAGCCAAACAAAAAATCTACAACAGGTGTTGCTTACGAATCCAGGAATTAAATAATTATCATAAGCTCATAGGTCATAGCCAACTACTACTACCAGTTGATTCAGCATAAAAGATCATCTATGGAAGGGAATCGATAGACTAAAGGAAAGAGAAGATAATTATTGCATTTCCATTATTTTGAGTAATTTAATGGTGACACAATTAGAGGTGCCACCATTCAATCATATATGGCCATTAGCTGAATAATCATTGCCTCCTTAGAAAACGAAGTTTTGTTGTTCCTAAGCTGCATTCTACAGCTATAGCTTACGTGATGGCTAAACATAAAAGGTCTATTTGCTGTGCAACATACCTCGCGCATACAGAGAGGGCAATCACCATCATAGAGCATCTTGATCCTCCAACGTTTTGAAGAATTATCCACATCCTTCAAGTTTGATGTAGGGGCTGCTTTAACATCGGAAGCTTGGCATCTGTAAGCTGAAGTTCAATTCCCTTTAGTAACTGGATTCACTGTATAAAAGCACAGGCCTAATAAGTAGTAACACTTCTTGGTATAAGGGGAAACAATCCTCAAGCGTGAATACACTATTCGTTTGAGTTATTATCTCAATCCCTCTGTACGAATGGTGTCCCAGTACAGCCCAGATACTGATCAGGCAACACGGCAGCTCAACCTAGCAGTTCTCGCGAAAAAAAAGGGGCTAAAACGGCAAGATACTCGCTCTGATCGAAGCGAGCGATTTGGATCTAAGCGCAGTTATCCAATCCTCCCTCTATCTAGAACATGAAATGGCTAGCCTACTTACCATTCAGCGCAGCACGTCGAGGGGCACCGACCGCCGCGGCGTTCCACCGCCCTATCGGCGGAACCAGCGCCGCGGCACGCGGGCGCGCGCGGGGCAGTGCCGCTCCCAGGCGGGCCAGCGAGCTCGCCATCGATCTTTCTCTGTCTTCCACGCGACGTCGCTGCGAGTGCGTGGCGAGCGATGAGGCTGCGAATGCAGCGGTGGCCGCCGATTCAAATGGGGGCGGTTCCTGGTCGGCCTTGCTCCAACGCGACCACCTTTCTCGCGCCGTTCCTCCACACCGCCAGTCTTCCCCAATTTTCTCTATTTTTATTTTCTACAAAAAAATGATAGTAGTATTAAATATTTAATTAGCGAATACTGATATTAAAAGAACAGGAAGAGTACAATTCAAATTTTTTAAAAAATAAAATTGCTCGTGTCAACAATAAAAGTACTGAAAAGACACTCCTGGCACTAGAAAAGACAATTGAATGACCTCCTCACCATTAATTATGGGAACCCAACTAATATTTGTACTAATCCTTCTCAAATAACTATGTTTTTATATTGTTTTTTAGTTAGGATCAAACAAGATATTTCTATATTATGTGGAGTAAAAACTTATCTTGGACCAAAAATGACCCCGAACTAATTATTTATGGTTTAATTACATGGATTATTTTTAATCCTTCACTTGTTATAATTTATGGGATGCAAACAGAACCATATTATCTTATTGATGGTGACTAATTATATTCTGGCTCCATTGCAAATCAATTCATTTGAACCTCTAACTCTAATTTTAAACTTTTCCTAGACTTTGTAAAACGGGACATATTTTGGTCTAAATTATTTCTATATTAGTTTTTAAAAGTATCATTATTAGGGGTAGTTTTGTTTGGCTCTCTTCAACTTTTATTCGTCCCTTATGACGTTTGAGGCCCTCAACACTGTAGAAGCGGCAAAGTTAGAAATCTCAGTTCCACCCGCTCCCATCCCACGGTGCTCTTTGTTAGAAGAGTCGGGTGAGACTAGAGCAGACGAGAGCCAAACCAAATATATCTATATGTTAATAATTAGTTTTTTTTCTTTTCTTATATAACATATTCTTTTATGCACGCTTAAGATCAATGTGATAATGATCTTTGTGTCATAAAGAAATAAAATGTGATAAGGATCAAACACGAAGCCATATCACCATCATATGCCTTTGAGTGGAGAGCTTAGAGGGGATGGCAGAGGGGGGCAAACAAATGAGATCATAGTGTCAATTAGACATCAAATTTGATGCATTCTTTTACTTCCTCCGTTTTAAAATAGAGTTGTTTATGACAATAGCACGGTCTTTAAAACATAATTTTAACTTATATTTTTTACGAAATTATTTATTCAAAATTAATTCATGTATACTTTTCTCAAGTACATTTCAAGACAAAAGTTTTAATATGATTTTTATAATTTAAATCTTAATAAATTAAAAAATTATTCATAATTTATATTCTTAATTTTTGACAAACCTTGTCCTGTGTAATTAGCCAAAATGATGCTCTTCCAGGGAGATGCATTATCCCTTGCAAAAAAAAATAATGATGCATTATCCTAGTAGTTACTTCCAGTACTAGTAAGTTTGATGGATCGTGTTGCCAAACAATATTTTACAAGAAAAAAAATTCCAAATGTGTACGTGTCCAATAAAATAGCAACAGGACACCGTTGCTCGTGAAAAAGTTCACGTGTCAAGTAAACGTAAACATGCCCCGGCCGCGACGTGGATTCCTCTACTGTTTGGATGCAAAAGCGAAACGGCAGCGTTCGGCGGGACGAAAATTTGCACCAGCTCTCTCCTCCTCTGAGAAGTCTGAGACCCATATGACGACGAAAATATCTCGTGAATGGCAATGCCGGCGCCGCACAGCAATGAGGACTAAAGGCCGCAGAGAGGGTCCACGTGGCGGCCCCCACGTCATCCGGCCGCGGCCAATTGCTCTTATCCAGATCGCAGTCGACGAGAGGGCCATGTCCTCGCGATTTCGACGGCCGAGCCGCTCCCCCTATCCACTCATCGGACGGTGGCCAGCACGCTTCCAGACGTTTCCGTGCGGTGGAAAGCAATCCCGGTTTTTCATCGTGGTCTCAACAACCAGTCCAAGAAACAGCTGCAGGTCATCCGATGCCGTCCGTCTCGAGACCAAAGGATCAGAAGAGGTTGCGGGAACCCATTGCTAATCCGGTGTGCGCGCAGGGCGTGCCAGAGCACGGCTCCTCGTCATCTCATCATGATGCCCGCCCCCGGATTTTACTTTGCGTCGAACCCCTCGTTGTTTGTTTCTTTCAAGTTGTTAGGCCCCATATGAAGCCTTCCAGGGTGAACTCTGTCCAAATAATTTCAAGTTGTTAGTGTGTGTGTGTGCGGGTCCGATCAAGAAATCTTTTCTTTTTTCTTGTTTTTTGTAGTATGAGGTAGATAGAAAACCAACCGAAAGGCAGCGGAATCCGTTGGGCAGCGGGTGCGCGAGGTGCAGAAGAGGACAGAACTCGGGGCCTTGGCGACTGGCGAGCGAGAGGCAAATCGGCAGATGGATTGAGGAGGAACCCGGACTCTGCTCCGCCGCGCCGCCGCACGCCCCGGCCGCCGGTGGCTCAGCCCCTGCGGCTATTCCCCCCACACCCGCTTCCGCTTCTCCCCCCGCACCTTACCACCGCATGGTGAGCACTGAGATTTAATTGCGCACGCATCTCTCATTTCATCTCGATTCTTTCGTTTCACGGCCGACACAGTTGAATCTGATATCGTAGGAGAGCTTTGTGATCTGTTAGGTGTTTGGTGGCGGAAGGATTGAGTGGGGAAGTTGATCATTTTTATGGAGGCTTGTTGGTTTGCAGGCGTGATCCGATGATAGCAACCAGAGCGCGCCTTCCCCTCTCCCTGACGGCGTCGGCCACCCCGCACGGCGCGCGCACCAAGAGGAGGAAGAAACCATGTCCCCCAACCTAGACAGCGCCGTCAAGACCCAGGTGCCGGCGCTGCTCCTGAGGCGCCTCTTCGGCGTGGGGCGGCGGGATGAGGCCAAGCAGCTGCCGCGGCCGCCCGCACCGTCGCCCGTGGGGCGCCGCCGGGTGTTCGTGCAGACGGAGACCGGCTGCGTGCTCGGGATGGACCTCGACCGCGGGGACAACGCGCACACCGTCAAGCGCAGGCTGCAGCTCGCGCTCAACGTGCCCACAGGCGAGACCTCGCTCACGTTCGGCGACCGCGTCCTGGAGAACGACCTCTCCTTCATACGGCCGGACTCGCCGCTGCTGCTCACCCGGAACAGCATCAACAGGAGTTGCTCCACCCCGTGCCTCTGCCCGGTCTCCAAGGACTTCGAGCAGAAGGACTGCAGCGGCTTGGTTGAGATACTAGGGTGCTCCAGCAGCTGTGTCCGTGTGAGGCGCATGGTCGACGACGTGGTGAACGCAATCCGGAGCGGTGTGGATCCAGTTCCCATTGATAGTGGCCTTGGTGGCTCCTACTACTTCAGGAATGTCGCCGGAGACAGGGTCGCCATCGTAAAGCCCACGGATGAGGAGCCGTTTGCACCAAACAATCCTAAGGGTTTCGTCGGAAGAGCCCTTGGCCAGCCAGGACTGAAGAAATCTGTGCGAGTGGGAGAGACAGGCTTCAGGGAGGTTGCGGCATACCTCTTGGACCATGATAATTTTGCAAACGTGCCTGCGACAGCTCTGGTGAAGATAACACACTCCATTTTCAATATAAATTGTCCGGTGAACGGTGGAAGTACAGCACCAGCTCATGACCAGAAACAGCAAGTTAACAGCAAGATTGCCTCGTTCCAGCAGTTCATTGCCCATGACTTTGATGCCAATGACTATGGCACCTCGAGCTTCCCTGTTGCTGCTGTTCATAGAATTGGCATACTAGACATAAGAATTTTCAACACTGACAGGCATGCCGGTAATGTGCTTGTGAGGAAGCTTAATGGTGGCACAGGCCGATTTGGTTCCCAGACGGAGCTGTTCCCTATTGATCATGGCCTATGCTTACCAGAGAACTTGGAGGACCCTTATTTCGAGTGGATACACTGGGCGCAGGCATCAATACCATTCTCTGAGGAAGAGCTCGAGTATATCAGAAATCTTGATCCAATGAAGGATGTGGCGATGCTACGCAGAGAACTTCCCATGATGCGCGAGGCATGCCTACGTGTCCTGGTCCTGTGCACAATCTTCCTTAAAGATTGTGCGGCATTTGGGCTTTGTTTGGCAGAGATAGGCGAGATGATGACCAGGGAGTTCAGAGGGATGGAGGAGGAACCAAGCCAGCTGGAGCTTGTCTGTATGGAGGCCAGGAAGAGAGTAGCAGAGTGGGAGCCGTGCTCTGCTGCAGCTGACCAAGGAGAGGAGGTTGATTTCCAGTTCTCGATGGACTTGTTAGGAGAATACAACAACGATGTAATTAGATCACCAAGGTTCAATGGCTCAAGCGTGAAGGGGTCTAGTTTCAAGAGCCCCCTTTCAAAGCTTGTGGAGAGTCTCCACGAGGGCAATGATGACCATGACGACCGATGTGAGTCTGATAGAGTCTTGTCTTCTGTATTGAGCACTCCCATCATTCCTAATAAAGCTACAGGCCAGAGTGGCAATGCTACAAGAAGTGCCATGAACAGGAGTGCAGATGAACAGCTTCCATCAAGTATGTGCTTTGTCAGGCTGTCAGACATGAGTACGGAGGAATGGAGTCTCTTCCTTGAGAAGTTCCAGGAGCTGCTGAAGGAAGCGCTGCATGAGCGTGCAAAGGTAGCTGCAGGTCAAAGGACGAAGCAACGGCTGGGCACTTCTTGCAAGTTTTGAGTAGGGCAATAGAGTGTGAGAGAAGAAATATGTAGCGCTACTTGTAATGTTTGCGTACAAAGAACAGGACGAAGCTATCATCTTGCGAGACACCTTCAACTTTGTGCAATAATCTTGGATGTAACTTGTTTATCACATAGATAGGATCAGCAGTGATGGGTGTGGAGAACTCCTATGCATGTTTATTAACTATGTTTAAGAAGGGATTGCATAATAATAAATGTTATCAGCCTGTGTGCAGAGGGTTGATGCTCTAGTTACTGCAGTGTGAAATTTCTTAGCTGTTGCTGAATATTCTTTGTAGTTTGTGCTTTGAGCAGTGTAAATATTTCACTTTTTTGTATAGTAAATGGTTAATTTATATGGAATATCTTGGGTGTGCAGTTGTTTGCTTGGTTGTTTCTCTCTCTAAACTCCTTTCAATTTTAAATTATATGATGATATCCCAATTGCTTCATTGAGGTTTTGTTTGGCTGCTCCTCGATCCATAGGGATTGAGGGAGATTAAAATGTTTTATGATGTAAGATGAACTAACATCTCTGTTAATCTACTCTAATCTCTGTTAATCCATATGGATTGAGACGCAGCCAAACACGGTGTGACGGAGAATACGGAAGAAAAAACCTTACGAATATCGCAGGCGGGTTTCTGCTGGCTCAAAGGGCAGACATGCAGCTCAGCAGTCAGCCCGCCTAGGAAACAGCGGAAGTCGCAGGCCAGGACTCTATTCTTTTTAGATAACTGGAAAAGATCATCTTATCTTTGGATTGGAGAAATTTTTTCTTATTTTTTATGTTTCTTCTTTAAAATTCCTACTATTCAGAAAAAGCTACTAATAAAATATAGGGAACCAGGAAAAATGAAAAAGGAACCGCGCTAGATATGGAAAGTTTTGGACCGATGGTACAAGGTACTAACTTTACAAGAAAATTGCACGCCAGGCTCCGAATCTGCAAGTTTGCCTTATGAAATAGTATATGGATAGGAAAATGTGTTTTGTACTGCATCATATCGAACCGCAAAGATGCAGCTTTCCCCCAAATATCAGACATCAATTGAGGATTATTTACAATGAGGTTCAATTCATTGTTCTCATTATATCATTCTCACAAGAATGATTCTCCAAACCTAACCGTCACGTTTGCAATGAGCTATTCAACAGTAAAGAAACTTGTATTCCTATCATTTGAAATTATTCAACTGACTGCACATGGATACTGTAATCATAAGAAACAGTGCACTGATCAGTAATCTTGAGAGAGAACAATTCAGACCAGTCAAATTATGGTTTCAATGTCCACCAATCTATTGAAAAATGCAACTGTATTTGCAAATAACTGCATAATTCCTAGTGACTTATAACATCTAACCTTTTACATTTCAGACAGGGAATCATTTACAAGATACTCAAGATACTGATAGCTAACAAAATGGCAACAGAAATAAGCGGACCTCCTTTTTCACAGCAAACTGACAACAGTTCAGTATATGTCCTAATTTCTGGAGTAGTGAGGATGACTGGTGGCATGATTCAAGAAGATCGGTTGCTCAAACCAGATACCAGAAGCATCTCCAAGGAACAGGCAATAATCATCGGAAAGCTTGACACATCAGATAGAACTGATTTGTTTGTCAATCAGCCAGGCATTTTGATCCTCAAGGCAGAAGCATTTATGCGCAAACCCTTTGATTTCAGCTCATATCCGTCAATCAATAGATGGACGTGTCGAATCTTGGCTCATAAAAGCAGACCTGGCTGTTGCACAGCTGACTTGCACATCCAACAATCCATGACCAAGACTTCTTATCAACGTCATAGAGGAGACCTTTGCCCTGGTTCCATGACGTGAAACAGATCAAGTTATCCTGGCCAAAGCAATCGAACCTCTCAGACGACAATCTCAACAGAGCCCTGAAATACCTGGGCGGCATCCTGCTTATCTCAACCCAGACGGTTCTACTATGATCCAGCTCCCAGATCCTCATACTCTGCAGTGTGCTGTAAAGCCCGATGCGCCCAACCAAGAATAACCTTGTACGAGCTCCAGCCACCAGATACCCATCTAGAAGGGACCGTGGGAATTTAGCAGGAATGTGCTCCCAATGTCCAACATCTACTCTATACATCATGAGCCCAAGCGGTGAGAGGGTCTCCAGGTACAGCCTAGAGTCGCAGAAGGCCATCTTGGATGAGCAGAGGTTCGCCGAGGGCATCATCTGGTGCACGGACCATCTATCCTCCTTGGAGTCAAAGACCTCAGTAGGGAGCATCTTATCGCCATACACGTCACTGGCAGCGATTACCTTGAAGGACCGGCGGCTCTTGTCGACCGTGAGCACCAGCTGGTGCTGCTGGTTATAATGCATGTCCGGGAGCACCCGCCAGGCCTGCGTGAGAGGATTGCAGATGACGGTGCGGAAGGCGGCACCGTCGAAGCCGGAGAAGCAGACGAGCCCACCCGAGGAGCCAACGAGGGAGAGGTCCCAGGCAGGGAGGAAGCCGAAAGAGAGTTTGTAGCGGGCGCGGAGGGGGAGGCTGAGGACGCTACACTGCGGCGGGGAGTGGGCGGCGCCACCGCCCCTCGAGAAGGTGAGGAGGCAGGGCCCGTGGGAGGGCACAGCGGCGTGCGCGGCGAGGAAGGCCGGGTCGTTGAGGATTGCGCACCAGCGACGGGAGACAAAGCGAAGGCGGAAGAGCAGGAAGGGCGGGACCCGGGCGAGCACCTCGAGGAGCAGGTCGTCGGGGAGCCCCGCCCAGACGCTGGAGTCCATCGGGACGTCCGCGTAGGAGAGGAGTGAGCCTGCGGCACCGGCGCCGGCAGAGCAGGGAGAGGATGAGGAGGAGGAAGAGAGGACCTTGGAGAACGCCGGCGGCGCCGCGGTGTCCTCGTCGAGACCCCGAGGCTTGGTGCTGCGGATCGCCTTGGGCGGACGCGACGGGCTCGTGGGACGCGCTGACCGCGGCGCCGCGTCCATGGGGCACGGGCGCACGGCGAGATTAGGGCGAAATATGGAGGATTTTGAAGGGCAGTGGCGCTTCTCTCTCTCCTAGCAGCTGGTTCGTCTCATTTTGGACAGAGTCCGCGTCCACTCCCAGTCGCAGACTCGCAGGAGGAGCATAGGAGTACCTGGGAATGGGGCGAATGGCCTAGGGTCAAACACAAACAGGGAGCGGAACGGAGGAGCGGGCTTGGCTGCTCACTCTTGGTTCTGCTGCGGTTGTTGGGCCGTTATCTTGTTGGAATAGCCTGGACTAGCGAGAGGTAGCACCGTTCGCTCAAAAAAAAAAAAAAAAAAAAAAGCTGGAGGTAGCACCGTCTGGCAATTTTTTGGTTTTAAATCTGTGCCAAGCTCTAAACTCTCATTTTAAAAGTAGAGATTTTTTTTGTGAGTCTTACTGTCTTTCGCACGATTGAAATCTAAGAAAGACATCTTCATTCGTTAGATCTTAATCCCACAATTGTTTTTGTTTCTTCAACCTAAAGACAATGCATTTTCTTTTCAATAGAAATAAAAAAAATCCAACGAGTTGTTCTATCATTGGCCTACCTCTATCCTCGGTGGCTCCATCCGATAAATTCACACGCTCGTCGCGCTAACTACTCGTTCGGTAAGACCCCACTATGATTCTTACCTACGTTTATTTGCTTCCCATGACTTCAACGTTATTATTAGTGACTCACGACATTCGAAGATCAAGATTCATGACATATTATCTCACCCCTTAAACGATCCTTTAAGTCTGAGGATCACGACAGATCTTAGAAAATTCCTAACGGTAAAACCCTATTTCCTAACCTTAGAGAATGATGAATGAATAATCGGCCGATTTGAGTGGATTGATAAGAAGTAAATGTGTTTTGCCTTAATTTTCTAAGAGACCAATTAATAGCTGTTTTTTTTTCATATTCTGTAGTGGAACTTTTTGTTATACCAATTCGACACAATGTAACCAGTTTTTCTAATTCAGCGACAAACTCTACCTGGTATTTGAATCCGTTCAAAAGGGACGAAAATAAATCCAACCTTAACACGCGATGAAAATGAAATCCCCAATCCCAAATCGTTATCGCTTCCCCTGCCACCGGCCGGCCCCTTCCCTGAGTCCCCTCGCCGTCCCTCGTTCTCTGGCATCGTCACCCTGCCGCTGCCGACACATCTAGGCGTTACCCGCGCTCGGCAAGTGGAGAGCCTCCTGAACCCGTACCAATGGCTTGGGGCGTGACCCCGCGACCACCCTCGTCAAAAGTGCAGGCCCTCTACGAGCTCTGCAAGCGCACTTTTCCCTCCCCTTCCGCCGCCGGCGCCTCGCCCTCTCCTCCGCCCGCGCCCGCCATCCACAGCATCTCCTCTCTCATGGGTAACCTTCGCGTCTCCGCTACGAATTCCCGGCCTGTTCCCTTATCTACTTGAGGTGTTGTAGTTCGCTACTGGCAGCCAGTAAAGCTCATGTTCGTGCAAATTTCGATCTTTTGCTCCTATAATAAAAATGAGTTACCCTTACCATCCACTGTGCTATAGTTATGATGAAATGTTGCCTGATGTTCAGATACAATCACTCCGGCTGATGTTGGAATTAGAGATGATAATCTTGAGGATGATATAGGGCATGGGTTTTTTGAGTCCAACTTCCTGAAGAGTTCAGCAAGGGTAGCTCGATGGGCGCAGCCTATTACATATTTACATGTCTACGAGTGCGACGCCTTCTCTGTGAGTTCACTACTGAAAAGTCATACTACAACCACTTGATACCTGTAGGCTAATAACTACACTGGAAAGTTTAATAATGTTTGTGAACTTCTGATGCGAATTTGAGAACCATACTATTTATGCATGACAAGCTTGTTTGGTTGGACCATTTTCTTCTGTTGATCTGTATGTTTCCAGCTCTGCACAATTCAATATAAACTCCTAAACTATTCATGTGTGTGCGGTGGAGCACACCTGCTTTGCTAGTACTTATATGTTGATGTTGATGGTTTGGTTTCACTAAATTGCTAGCAATACTCGCCATTCTGGATCCATGGTTCAGGTGTTATCAATTACCCTGACAGCATTTCTCTTTTGCCAGAACTACTATGTGAATAACAGTTATTGCTGGAGGGGTCTTTAACACCTCTTTTGTTTCCTATATATTTTGCAGATTGGAATTTTCTGCTTACCAACCTCAGCCGTCATTCCTCTTCATGATCATCCAGGAATGACTGTATTGAGCAAGATCCTTTATGGTTCTATGCATGTGAAATCGTATGATTGGATAGAGCCTGCTGTTCTAGCAAGTAGCCAGCCAGGTTAGTACCCTGCTTTGTTTGAGAGTATTTATCATGTTATTTGAGGCAATTAATTAATATTTTAGTAAAGAAAGATGGTCTTATATCAGTGAATAACAATTTCATATATGTTTGGTCAGCTTTCTTGTTTAATTGTGTTAGGCAAAATCGTTTGACTACTTATTACAGTGCCTGTATTTGTAATATTTTTTTTGCCCCTGATATACAGCAAGATTGGTCAAGTTACATATGGATGATGTTGTTACATCATCATGTCCAACCTCTGTATTGTATCCCCAAAGTGGCGGGAACCTACACTGCTTCACTTCGGTAGCTTCTTGTGCTGTTCTCGATGTCCTTGCACCGCCATATTCTGAAGATGCTGGTCGGAGCTGCACATATTTTCATGATTATCCATTTTCTAGCCTCTGTAAGTGAACCCTTCACTGTCATCATGCTACATGGATGTTGTGAAAAGTTTGTTGGTATGGCTTTGTTTTTCTTTTTTTTTTTTTCTGACTTTGAGTCTGAGATGTCAGAGCTGTAGATAGCAGACAGAGGACCAGGACCAGCATGCCATGATGAGGTTGTGGATAGAGATCCTAACCAATGATCTTGTAATAGATCGAATCCATCATGAGGAACTGATAATTGCTTCCAACCCCTATACTTTGGTTTGGGGTGGCTGCTTCTGCTGTTGTGGGTGACACCTGGTCTTTTTATTACTAGAAATGACATATTAACCATCTTAAATAATGATATTATTTAAAAACATATGTTGGTCCTTGATAATAGTTTCCATTTGCATACTTTATGGGGTGGGAATGATTTAGGAGGTTGATGAATTGTTTGTCCTGCTTATTCAATTGACTTGTATGCATATTGACTATGATTTCTGATTGATTGGTTTGGCTGTACTTATGCCCATGAGAGACTGGTGTAGCGGATGAGATACTCTTGGTTGGTGAGGAGACTACGCATGAGTCATGTTTCTTATATAGAGAAGTCATTCATATAAGTATCACTAGAGGCAACAATGACCAGCATAGTATGATAGTAGCTTGTGTGAACCACTTAAATGCAAACGAAACATGGTGAAACTGAATTCTCGAAATTCTTAGAAGCCCTTTTAATAAATTTAGCAGCCTATACCATTGTACACAGTGACCCTTAGTAGTATGCATATGTCACTTTGGAAGGGAGATATACCTGCAGGACTACCTATTACCCTTTAGGTAACGGTTGTCTTCCCTTTAGTGAGTGCTATTACGTTTTGGTTTAGGGATCATCATGTACATTTCTGTTAGTGTTCTGGGAACTGTTATTAGCTGCTGCAGTATGTTTGATCTTCTCATTGTTACTTGCTGCTCGAACAGCAGCAGCTGGAGACGCGAAGGTAGTTGGTGGCCCAGATAACTATGCATGGGTTGAGGCCATAAACACTCCGGTGCATATTAACATGCGCCCTGGCATCTATACCGGTCCCAGTGTACAGGTACTGCATGTGCGTTACATGTTACCATTGCTGTTCAATTCACATTATCAATTTACTGAAGAATATACTTGAATGAGTTTTATGAATTTTTTTTTCCTGTTTCCAGGATCGTCAGCCATAAGCAATATACGATGAACTGGAGCATCAAGGAGTACGCGGGTGTCACCTTGCTGATAGAGTTGTTATACTGAGCTGTAAATGTACTATCTTTGATATTGCATTTTGCCCTTGGTTTTCCTTTGTAGCTGTTAGTGAGAACCTAAGTTTAGTGGTCCGAGCTTCATGGCAAATTCTGTTGCTGGTGGTGCTACACTGTCGTGTCAACTGTCAACTAACCTGTTGGGTGCAAATGTGTTGTCTGCTAGCTTGATACACGCGGTATGTGCAATAGCCGTGGCAAAGTAATCCATCCTGCCATTTCGATGTTCCCAGTGTTCTATTAATTTGCGGAGAAATAATCTGTTTTAGATAAAATGAGTTGCGGAGGCATCTTGCGGCCTCATCATCTTGGCAATTTGGGTTACAAATATTTTTATCAGCGAGCGCTCATGGCATCTCCTCTCGACTCTGGAGAGAGCGCATGCATATGCATGGATCCTGAATCCTTAGCTTACCGGAAGTAGAAAGTTCGCCACACGTCGCACCACCGCGGTGGTCAATTGCTAAAAACGGCCGTTCTCTCGTTGGGCAATGCAAGCACCACGAGGCGTGGCAATCGCCTATAGCAAAGCCCACCGCGCCAGCCAAAAATAGTCACCATCTTCTCACGTATAGAAACACAACGCCTTGCTTCGCATCCGCCACCACACCAAGAACGAAAACCAACGCCCAAGCACCGCGTCCCTCGCAACCGCGCGCAATCACCAAGGCTTATTACCATGGCTCGCGCCCTCGCCCTCGTCGTGCTCCTCCTCGCCGCCGTCGCGGTGGCGCCGTTCGCTGCTGAGGCCAAGTCCGACAAGGCCTCGGCCGCTCCCGAGCCGTCGTGCGCGGACGCGCCCAGCCCGGCGGAGGCCCCGGCGGACGCGCCCAGTCCGAGCGCCTCCAGCCCGTCGTCTGAGGGGCCTAGCGCCGCCGATGCGTGAGGAGCCGAAAAGGAACCGGACCTCTCTCTCACACAAGTCTCGATCAGTGATCCGTCATAGAAATAATAGGGAGATCACGGCCGGCCGCGCTAGAGCTTTTTTTGTGTGTTCTGACAGTGTTGTTGTTATCGCATTGTGCTCTGCTTAACCACATTCTGTTCGATTCGCGTTTCGCATTTCAATCGTTGCTCACGCACACACAAGCATCCAGGTTGATATTGATACTGTACCCGATCCGATGCAATGAATCCTTTCCAATTCCAGGTCCACTTTTCCTTGCCTGGAATCTGTGCAACAACAGTTCATGTGTGCGGTTGATAAATTTCTCACACGTCACGAGGGATTGGGACAGGGAGATGCTTGAATTGACTCAAAAAGATTCTTTCATATTCATACTGTTCCTTTTAGAGTACGTGCTTGTGCCTGATTTGAAAGTTTGCATGCTGCGGCCTTCTTCCTGCTCCTGCCAGGAAGATCTGGAACGTGAATCTGAATGAAGACGGCAGGGTTCACAAAGTCTTCAATCAGCGTCGAACCCTTGTCACTGAACGGATCGAAGGCTAGTAGTACAAGGGAGCCTCTCATTGGGGCGAGCGTCAACGATGCGCCATCATCGACAGGAAGGAACTTGCCACCGTACCCCTCCAGTCCGGCACAAGAAGGAGCGTGGGCGCGGATCGACGTGGCGAGCGAATCGAGACTGAGACGCCATGGAGGAGCGGTGATGCCGATGCGGACGCGCGAGAAGAGCCGTAGCTAGCCTTCGGCCCTTCGGGCGTGACGCGGTCCGCCGCTTTCGAAGGGCCACCGCAATTCGCCGATTCAGCGTTTACGGATAAACCACCCACCCACCCCTGGGTGTTATGTGCGACAATATTGGATCGCGATCCAATATTTTACATAGAAGTATACACCCCAACGTTTTGCATACAACCCCCTATAGTGTTGTTCCCCTTAGGCGACCGCGGCGGCAGCGAACGGAGAAAGGAGTTGCTCTCTCTTCCACCTCCGCCATCCTCTTCCCCTCCTTACCCGCAAGATCTTCCTGACTTCGACTGCGCCCATCTCCGACTCCAGCTCCCACCTCCCCTGTGCTCCTTCACCAGCTCGTACCTCGTCGCCGCTTCTCTCCTTGGAGAACAGAGCGATGGCGCTTTGTTCAGCGGTGTCAGGAATCACGGCTTCAGGTCGAGATATATGGTTGAATGCGGACATCTTCGAGTCCGTCTACTTCAACCTTGGACACACACAGTAATCTAAGATCTTTGCTCAGGCCGAGTCTGAGACCCATATGCGTTTTGGTGCACCCGATTGGCAGCATCCAGCAACGGGAGCTTCCAAGTTCATCTCACGGAAAAATGAGAATACGGTAGGTGGAATTGATGTTCAGAGTTGCAAGTATCAACTCGTTATCAGCAATGTGAAATGAATAAGTATATTCTGGATTTTGTCCATTTGGAGAAATAATGTCCAAATCAAACAATGCAAAGTTTCAGAGTCAAGACAGAACTCAGTGACCCATAACATATATCATATATGTTCAGAGTCATTGTTCATCATGTCAGACATCAACGTTGCATAAATGTCATAATCAATTGAATTCGAAGAAGAAGAAAATACAATCCTAGTCAAATTAAACATGATTTAGTGACACATTCCTTTGTTCAATCTCAGACTCAGAACCGCTCTGAGCATACCAAGGCATAGCTAGCTCCAGTGTGCCTATGAAAACAGCCACCATCCTCAGTTCGTCGCAACCACCAGGCCACCACCGCGTCCTGCAATGGCCTTCGCACCAGATACACAAACGCAGACATCAACAAGCACCGTAGCAAGCCAGCAAATGCACGTCCGCAGAGTAAGCACCAAGCCAGCAGTCTTGTCCCACTCTCTTTTAATTTGCATTTTGAACCTTCGAAGCATCACTGTTTCATTTCACAACATTTCACATGTTACCTCTGATTTGATGGCAAAATGATCGTCTTGTGCAATTGTTGAAAGGTCATAGTTATTAGGAATCAGATAAGGCAAACACGAGCACTTGGTACAGTACTACCATTAAAATAAGAAGGCTCACGGAGGGTGCTTTGCCTCCAGCTTCCTGAGAATGGCATTCGTCACAGCCCAGTTGAAACCCCGGTACTGAAGCCACCTGACCACACGCGCGCGTCGGTTCTCCAGGGTCAAGCTTTGCCCGCGCTGCCATTGTTTAGATGCCTGAACGAAGAGATGGTCCATGGAAGCTTCTGATATGCCATACGTTGTCTGGTTTGCATGGCCATCCTGGAACACAGTTTTTGTTGCCTGGTCTACTTCTGCCTCTGGAACCCCCTTTTGGCGAAGTGCCTAATTTGTGAAGGGGCAAAGTCAGATCACAACATGACTGATATGAAAAATCCACAAAAGGAGATGCAAATCAGGGAATCAAATATATGACAGGTGCTAAAACACAGGCAGCTGATAATATTTTCCCCAAGGCATCAGAATATAATGTTGCCCTGGAAAGATACTTTTGCCCACTTCGAGAAATTTTAAGTATGAAGACTATACTTGCTCAAGGAATCCATCAATACAGCTCAAGCGAATTCACAATGCAGTAATTAGCAATTAGTGGATCATGAAAAAATAATTATATTCAAGCTTACGTACAGGTAGTGACTCACAGCAAAAAGAACTTCAGTAATAAAACATTGATAGGTCAGAGAGTAGAGAGAGAAATACTAGCCTGTTTTATACGCCTTGGACCCCAGGTTGATGATAGCCATCTCGCTCGCGAAAATGATTCCGCATAAAAGCCATCATTCAACAAGCCCCTTTAGAATTAAAATATGAGGATACTGTAAACAATTTGCATAGATCTAGGCAATAAGAGTGATACTAGTTGAACATATTAATGCCAACTGCTTTGCTATATCAGTTAAAGGTATTGTTAGATCTAACATTGAAGTTATGGCATATTAATGATATAAAGGCCTATGATCAAACAAAATGATATCAAGGCCTCTGTCTGTGAGGATTCTACACCCCAAAGTAATTGAAATAGTGCTTGCTGTCAAGATTTAGGATTTATGTTACAAAAGCAGCATAAATGAATAAACATTCTGTTATCACTATGACTGGTGAGAATGATATAATTGTGTATCCACTCCAGGTCATATGAATCAGGAAATCAATTTGTACGGAACTTATAGTGTCAGCATAGTCAACAGGGGAACAAAGTTACCTTGACTTGAATTCAGCAACCACAGTATCAACTACATCAACAGGATAATTTGTACTTCGTAGTTTCTTTGTAAGCTCGGAAACTGTAAATGCTCTGCCCCAGAGAGAAAAAAAAAGTATATTTAAGTTATCAATTCCATCAGTATCAAGTAGTAAGAACACATTGAGGAAGTCAAGTTCAGTGACTAGACTCCGTAGAATTGAAACACAGACTACACTATGTATGCTAAAAAATTATGATAAATTCACATTCTCAAAAAAAAAGGAGAGATGGCAAATTCAGACATTACATTAGCTGGATTTGCACAACAAAATCCCGATCAGTATATTGCTATGGGGAAAGTAAATTGATTGCTTAACTAGAGTAGTAGCACACAAAACCCTGAGCACTATATTGTTTCACACCATAGTTTGGTTAAACATCATCTATCAATATACACCTGCCAGCGAGTAATTCAATCGCAGATTTCTGGACATCTCGGACCACGCTTTGGCTAATTCCGCATAACTCATCACTCCCCTCCTCGTCCAAAGAGAGCTGCATAAACTCATCGGCGAAGTTATTCTCCATGGGATCTGCAGTATTGTCATTCTTGCCATGAGCTCGCTGCTCATCCGTACTTGACATAGATTTATCCATCGCTGTCCAGCAAGAACAAGGGGAAGGGTTAGAGAACACTAACGAAACACTTCTGTAGCTCGATTATGTGGCCTTACCTGTATTCATCTCTTCGAAACTACCTTGCACGCAGCTCACGAGCTTCCGGCGCGGAGGCTCATGGCGAAAACGCGCCACCCCCTTTGCCCTTGCGCAAAAGAAAACATTTTAATAGCGTGATTTGGGAATGAGAGATGGATGCGATTGGGCCGTGGCATGGGGGTCAGGGTAGAGAAGTACCATGACCATGAGGAGAGTGGACTATGAGCACCGGCTTGCAGGTACAATACCGGCAGGGTATGGAGGAAGCGGCGGCTCGCCGTCAGCGGCAACATCCTTGGCGGCGGCTGGTCCCTCCACGGAGTGTGTGTGCGACTGCGGCAATTTACTCAGACCTTCACGGCCATTTTTTACAGTTGGACCCTTGACGTATACCTTTTCTGGCAAAGGGCTTTTTCTCGAAAATAAAATGAACTATATTGAACACTTCTCATGTGCAAATTATTGAGAAATTTCATTAACTCAAACTCTATTTTCTTTCAGAAATACTGCCTCCAACTTATCTAATATCTAGTTTTCAAAAGTTTGTTTTTAATGAATCGTATTCATATGATTCCCTACTCCATTTTATTATAAATAAGATTTAGATAGCTTTTACTACTAATAAAATTTGAATGATGATGCATCGGCTCACTATACATGCTAAATATAAAAATAGCCATGCAAAAAAGGAAGGGAACACGCTATAGGAATTTTAGTAGTACGTGCAAGATGGTCAAGATTTCCCTGATAAAAGCAGTTGATTGTGAGATGTAGCAGCTTAAGAAAACTTTTTCTATGGGAGGAAGTGACATGTTAGCTTCCAAGCATCCAACCCATCTTCTTCCTCCAATCGAATCCTGTGTCCTGACCGATCAAGCAAGAAGACCAATGATTTTCGGTCTCGTTTTTTTTTTCACGCATCAAAAAGGAAATCCAGAAAGCACCAAAAGCCGAACCGTGTGCGCGTTCAGCGTAAGCATCACGCGAGTCGTCGGCACACGCGGATCCCGGATCGGACGGTCCACGTCCATTCGTCGTCTTATAAAATAACCCCGAGCTTCCCCACCCCCATCCCCCCCCTCCCCCCGACTCCTCGCTTCCTCCCGTTTGTGGCTCAGCCCTCACGACACGCCGTCGCCGCCGCGTCTCTCTAAAAGGGAGCTTGGAGGCCGCACCGACCCAGAGCCACTTTGCCGGACCCCTTCCCGATCTGATCGATCGTGTACGTGCCCCCCCGTACCCCCTACCGGTACCCGATCTGGTGAACATTAGGTTTTGATCTGTGAATTTTATTTTGGGGATTTTAGGGTTTGATCCATGGCGTCGAAGAGGATCCTGAAGGAGTTGAAGGACCTGCAGAAGGACCCGCCAACGTCATGCAGCGCAGGTGATTTGCTCTATCTTGCGATGGATTGCGTCCAGATCTTGCCGAATTCTGTTGATATGAACACGCTGTCTAGTAGTACTTGTTTAGTATTTGTTGATTTTAGATGTTTGGCTCTTAGATGCTGTTGTTAGACTGCTGCTAGTTGTCTAGGGCTTCTTCCACCGTGGTTTGGGGACGACATAGGTCCTGGAGTTAATTGTTCAAAGAATCTCAGGTTCAGTCTGAATCATGTTTGTGTTAGTCACCGTCAGGGTAATTTAAAAAGGTTCGCATGATCATTACCAAGGGCCCTACCTGTGTTTTACTTTCTTTTTTTTTGGTTCAGTGTTTGTTGATAAATTGATATAAGCAGGTTTAGTTATCACCAGTCCGCCACACATTGGACTAATCTATTGCATCTAAATATCTAGTCACTTCATCTGATTTCAGTTTTCATTGACAACCACCACACTAGAATATATATCTAGCAACCATTGAAAGATATTTACCATGAGCTCACGAGAGCAGTTGTCAACGATAATACAGCATGCTTACCAGTAGTTAGATGAACTTTGACACATTATTAAGATGTCTCCCTTTTATGAGCTGGAGGTTGTGTTGGATGGTGCCCCTTTTGCTCTAGTGAATCTCAGAAGACAGCATTCATAGTATCCTCTGCAGGCATTCTTCATGTTTGACTCTTTACTTATGGCCTATATATGGCTTTGTTACCTTGTGTAACTAGGGGTTTTAATTTGAACCATTTTCAATCATTCATTTACCGCTGGCCTTACTCTTGATAATTTGTTTTTAACTGTTTACCCCTTTCTCAGTATTGTCTTAATAATCTGACTAGTTTATTTTCCCCAGGTCCTGTTGGTGAGGACATGTTCCACTGGCAAGCCACTATCATGGGGCCCTCTGACAGCCCTTTTGCCGGCGGTGTATTCTTAGTTAACATTCATTTCCCACCGGATTATCCTTTCAAACCTCCGAAGGTAATGTCTCTCAACTATCAGAGTCTTGCCATTTTTACTGAACGCTATTGTACTGAAGCTATAGATAGTATATTTGTTTAAGTTTTAAGCTTTGATCATACGCAGATTGACAAGCAAAATCAATGTTTTTGGAATCATGAAAAGTATTTTCCATGTCCCTACAATTAAGAAACACTGTAGACTTGTAGCAACTTCTACTCAGCATCATGTTGGAAGAGCATGCCTCTCTTTTTCCAACTTTTAATCCGTTGGTTTCTTATGTTTAACAATTTGCAGGTCTCATTCCGCACTAAGGTCTTCCACCCAAATATTAACAGCAATGGAAGCATTTGCCTTGACATTCTCAAGGAACAGTGGAGCCCTGCTCTGACCATATCGAAGGTAACACAGATCATATTTTCTATCCATGCTTTCAATTTCATGCACATTCTTTGTTTTCTGAGGGACCACATTCTTCTTTATTATTAAGACTTTCTTTCCAACCCTTGCAGGTCCTTCTGTCAATTTGTTCGCTGCTCACGGACCCGAACCCTGATGACCCCCTTGTGCCTGAGATCGCTCACATGTACAAGACTGATAGGGCAAAATATGAGTCCACTGCACGCTCCTGGACTCAGAAGTATGCCATGGGCTAAAAGATGGTCAACTGATAAATGTGCTGAACACTGCATGTTATCATCTAAATAACCAGCCAATTCTCTCCCCGACCAAGTATGAATGGACTTTTGAGGGCTATTGTGTCCAGTTGAACTCATGTTATAACCTTGTGAAGTCCGTTTGAGTCTGGTAGTCTGTTCTACCGAGTATTCCGTTATCTGAAGTTGCTTCCTTAATATATGATGTGTCCATTGGGTACAAGCTTACAGTACTTGTTTGTTCTGCTTCGTGTCAAAAACCAAAAAAAAGGACACGAAGAGCGAATTAATTAGTAATCTGAATTTCTGCCTTGAAATCAAAACATCAGTATATGACTGTTGGTATCATAACTCATGGCTGAGCTCTGGAAGGAAGAATTATGAAATCGTAACCAAAAAAAAAAATCGTAATCTGCTCAGGGTTTCCCTAATGTCAATGTATTCCGGTTATCTACTGTTTAGTTCAAGTCCAAATGAACAAAATGCTCTTCAAAACCTGACTACAAACTGCCTTCTTTTATTCATTACCTCTAGCACAGAAAATATTACATTGCGTTATTTGGAGACTTTCTGTAGCGTTTCGTTTATTACTTCTGCATGAGTAACTAATGCAATTCATTAAGTTCATAAAAATGTGAAAATTGTGAGATGTCACAGTAACATTCTTTACAAAGGTATATAACTGAGATCCGAATTATGAAACCTTATAACTGAGATCAGAATTATGAAATAGAAGGTATGCACGTTATGTAGCTCGATATCAGCAGGCTATCCGGTATATACACATGACAAACCTAGTCGATTGATGGAATTATACAGCAGGCGGAGTGGATTCGTGGTGGCGTCAGCAACAAGACTTAAGAGAAAAAAATTATGTTTCCCTATTACAGCATTTTGATTACTACACCAAATTCTAAAAGACAATTACAGAGATGACTTGAGTCCAATAAATGATAGAAATGTTCTGCTGAAAAATGAATCGATGTGTTCCCTTTGTTTGTAACTAACAACAACAAAGCCTTTGCTTATACCTAACAAAAGTGCCCTATAACTACAACTGACACGGCATTTGCTTATAACCCATATTTAAATGTACAATGATGTGTACTTTAATATCCTCTTATATACCAGTGGTATATATACCAATACAACATGTACTTAGATATTTGTTCTCTTTTATACCAGTGGAATATATGCCAATATGATTGGGAGCACCCGCCACGTGGAAATCCCATGTTTTATTTAGCAGGTTTCTTATTACCATGCATTCACAAAAGATGGACCATTTCGGCGTATCTTCTGACGGAACTGCTTCTTCTTTAAGCACCATGCCTCGGTAAAGGTACTTACCTAAAATTCAAGTAGAAATAAGTGTAAGAAAGTAAAGCAGCAATGAGCTGGACACAATAATTACTTTAGGTTCCATGTCCTTACATTGCCAATCATCTTGGCACCAAACCAGGCTGAATCGGCGCCAAATGCAGGAGGAATTAGTCTTATTCCTTCTGAAATATATGACGGAAGATGTTGGTGGAGCTCTTTCTCCAGCCTCTCTGTTATGTTACGAGATGTCTAAGTGTCACTAAAATAAACACACTCCAGAATGGCAGAATACACTATCCATCATAATTTAATACCTGTTTTTAACACCAATTCATTTCTAATAAGCAGTTCAGCATTAAAACGCAAAAGGACAATACCTGGCAAACCTGGGAAGCATGATGACCCACCGGCTAAAACAACTGTCTTGTACCAGTTGTCGTCACATACCAGTTTTGAATTATAGCAGTGATCCATACACAGAGCTATAGCTTTATGCAAGCCCATAGCACGTCTGCAAAGTGCAAAGTCAACATTGAGCAACCATAACTGAATTTTAATCAAAGCATGAACAAGCTATATGAAAAGATAGCATACATTCCTCCAATATGGGGCTGAAAAAGGATTTCTGTGGTCTTGAATCTTTCTTGTGACAGAGTGAACCACCCTTCACCATCAACCTTACAAGAAGCATGTGTTTCTTTGCGTAGCTCAGCTTCATAATCAGCCGCTACGTAACAGAGTTTCTTCACATGTGAGAAAGAGAAAGTCATATAACAAAGATCAGCCGCACTCTGCGTCATTTATGATCAAATGGGTGGCCTCCAGGTAATAGGTTTGAAGCACAATTAACTGGTCTGTAGCCATCAGGTGATATTTGCTGGTAACTTAATTATTGTAGCATAGACGAACTTTACCTCCTTGATGGCTCGAACAGTGTACAATGACTCACAAGATATATTTCTCCGCAGCATTAACTCCTTAAGAAACCCAGTAAGTTTAAGGGCACCTAGCCCCACAGTCTCAATGCCTATCTCATACATTACTCTACCTTGAAAGACTGTAGAAACAAAGTAAATCAATATGAGCAACTTGAAACATGTAGACGACATAACTGATGTGTCCTAATCTCATAAGATAAGTACATCAGATACCAGAAAACATTTAGTGCAGCCACTAGCTCTGAACGAAAGAGAAAGGAGTATGAATAGTTACTTACTGGGAACAACAGAGGTGACATTGAATCCAATGTGGACAATGATACCCGAGGTCCGTCTAGAAGCATACAAAGAAAGAACTGCCTGCAAAACAAGTCAATGAGCTCCCTGCTCACAAAAATTTAGTTGTATGTCACATTAGTGGAGTACATGAAACAGCAACATTTGAACCGATTATCAGGAAAAGATGACATGTGCCTACAATAAAACTATATATGACATTGCAATTCTTAATGTTTGTTGGGTGGCCTCAGCTTGACTAAAAGCTCGTGCTTCATAATTGGTGCAACTACATAGACCAGCTAATCTATGGAAAGTTAAATTCTAGGGTCAAAAAAGCTTCAAGACAGGATAGATGACTGGGAAACAGAAATCCAGAGCTGATAAATACGTCATACTTGATCAACTGCACAAACAGCAGGAACATTCATATCGAACAAGACGGAGTACAATGTCTCCTCGTATTGCTTCCTTGAGGCCCTAGCAGACTCAGTATCTGTAATAAATAGAGTTAATCTTATAGATACCTGAGTTTGTAGGGTTCAGTAAAACAGAAAAATTATTGACTTCAACTTGAGAAACTTTTGTTGAGAGAGTAGATGACCAGGGGTCTTGCGTTCAATGCCATGCAACGGATTAAGTCATGCTCTATGGTCAAGTAACAGGAATATAAACTAGAAAGTTGGATCAAGAGAGAATGCAAACCATCAGAGTGGCATAGTGGAAGGACAACAATAATTGGTTGATTGGAAGGCTTTACTTGCATCCTGTAAAATTCAATAATTTAATTAGTGTCTGCAACAATAATTTAGTGCAGACATCATAATAGATAATTCATGAAAGAAAAGATTTAATGGACCTCTATCGGATCCTAACGACTTCAAGCAAAATTGGCAAGAAATGAAGTATATTCTGGTTTCCAAAATCCAATTAGTTTTTCTTTTCTGTAACGGACTACAACAAACATCAAATAATTGAGCATCGGAGCCGATTAGAATTTTGACTTTTGAGTTAAGTGCGCATCAATATATTGTAGTACAGTAAAGAATACTGGGATTACAGGTATCACTCATGGAAATTTGGTGCCTAAGATATAAGAAGAAACATTTGAATGCAATGCAATGCAATGCAGTTTTTCACAATACAGTGCAGCTGCTCTTTTCTGGACCATATATTCATATTCTGAGTCTTAAAAAAAATTACATGTGCTACTCAAAAATATATGGTTGCACAGCAACAGCAATCAGCATTAACATTTCCCAGAATTATGCATTAACTAGATTGAAACCTTGTATAGATTGTCGAGAAGAAGTGACGAAGCCTTGCATACATAGGTGATTCAATGTTACCGAATTCCTGCAGGACAATCCCACCGGGCATAGCGATGAATATCAATGTTTGTCGGCATGACGTGCCCTGGGATGTAACACTGACCACTGATCACCACTGCTTACCAAGAATGTAGCACAGCGCCCAGAAGGAGCAGCATACTTGCTCCAGCCATACTTGGAATACCCTGATCCACCTTCAAAAACGAAACAAATACTATGAAGTGAGATTTTAAAGGAAAGAATAAGTGAAGATGTGTTAACCATTGCACTGCACACTTGAAGATTTAAATACACTATTATGGCACTATTGGTCTTATATGTAGTGTAGTAATTTTGATAGCAATTTCCCTAAAAAAACATTGCATAGTAATCAGAGGAGCATCAGGGTTCAAAACACCGTTGGAAACCGAGCGGTTTTCGCGGTTTCCGCCCAAACCGCTCCGGCTCGGTTTTAACGGTTAGTGGTTTTCCGAATTTGAATTTGATGGATTTTTAAAAAAATTAAAAAATTTGTAAAAAAAATATGTAAAAAAACTAGATGAAAAATGAGGAATTATGATGGAGGAAGAAGTTAAAAAAACTTGTTAGCGTGGTTTTCAGTTAATATTATGGTTTTCAGTCAAACCGGACGGTTTACCGCGCAAACCGAGCGGTTACCGCTCGAAAACCACGATTTCTGATTCAAATCACGTTTAAAATTTGGTTTTCAAAATTTGAAGGTTCGGGGGAGCGGTTACCGTGGTTTTTAGTCAAACCGGACGGTTTTTGCTGAAAACCGAGCGGTTTTCGCTGCAGACCGAGCGGTTTTCGCTCGGAAATCATGGTTTCGTTTCAAATCGGATTCAAAAAATTAAAATTTGTAATTTAAACGGTTTTCCAAGCGGTTACCGCGGTTACCGCGGTATGGTTTCCGCGCATAAAACGGTAACTTAAACCTTGAGGAGCATAGATAGTACTTTCGTTTACATTTGCTATGCAAATATGCAAACACCCCATCCTCACATATTTTTACTTTGCCAAAGAGCAACTTTTAAATGATCTCACACTGGAAGTCGAAAGGATGACAAAACTGAAGAGCATGTATTACGCTTTCTTACCATCCACTATGACAGAACCTGGAACAACCGCTCGGAGGCCATAAATCTGCTTGAACGACAGCTGCGGAGTGCTATCATAGTAGTACAACCTATAAATGGCACAACGAACGATGTTAGGTAGTACAGCACCAAAGAGCACAGGAAATTGTATGCCGTGCTGACCGGTAAGGGTGCGGCAAGGCACGAACCTGGGGTGCGACGCAGGGTCGGCCGCAAGGTGCGTCTCGGCGAAGACGACGAGGTCCCAGGGCTCGGGTCCGAGGCGCAGGAAGAAGGCCCAGAGGCCGTTGTCGGATGCGAGGATGCGCCAGGCGCGGCAGACGGCGCTGGAGCGCGCGGCTTCCAAGGGTCCCAGCAGGCGCAGGATCTGGGCGAGCACGTCGGTCGGGACGGCGTCGAGCGCGCCCAGCGACAGCGAGCCGTGGTACTCGACCGGCGGCGCGCGGCGGCGGCCTCGCGGGGAGGCGGGCGGGTCGGGCGCCGCGCGCGCGAGCACGGAGCCCCAGACCTTGCGGAGCAGCATCGCCATTACGAAATGAGGATTGGAATGGAATGGAATTGGCTGGGACGGGTCCGCTCGCCGGCGTGACGGACACTGGGTCGGTCGGTGGCGCTACATGTGCGGTGGACGCGGACACAGCACGCTCTGCGCGGAAGAGAAGGACAAGGTAGTGGCGGAAGCCACCAGAAGCTCTGGAACGGACGGCGGGGGGAGGTGAACCGGAACGCCCCACGCCCCGGCTGGCGCTTGGGAAAAAGAAAAAGGATTATTCGTCGCGCCCCTCGCGCGCGCAGCGGGTCGTGTCATCGTGTGGCCTGCGCGCGGGCTGCGTTGCGCCGTTGTTCTCGGTGAGCTGCCGCTACAGCGCGAGTTGGCGAGTCGCGACCCCGTGCGCTTGGATCGGGTCACTGAGACGCTGGGGTCAGTGCGAATTGCGATAGTGTCCGCGTGGTGGTCGACCTCAGTTGGAGAAATCTTAATATAAGTTTGAAAAGGTGATGACGCAGATTGAGTGAGGATCGAGGTTTGGGATTCTCTGTGTCCGTGGCTTAAGTGTAGTACAGACAGTAGTATTTGGCTGGGAAGGCACCTAACTGAACCGAGGTTTTGAGATTCTACAGTATACCTCACCCTCTGTCCTGATGCCTTGACAGGGCCTCGTTGTCTACGGTGACAGGCGACGGAATGATCTATCCATTAAGCAGCTTAGGACTCCTTTCAAACCTAGATTTTTCATAAAAATTACAGGTGACTTTTAAAAGAATCAATTGAATTTTACATGAACACCGCCGCGTGAGACTGTTGTTGCCTAGCTCAGACACTAGGCGAGACCTCAACCAAACAACCCAGTATTCTGAATGTACTGCTCCTGCTTGGATTGAAGAATGACATCGTCCACTTGGTCGTTTCTTTATGTCTCTTGCGCGAGGAAACTGGCCGTAGCACATCGAGCTGTCAAAAACGACGCACGGCCTTGGATCTGCCGATTAGCAATATATTATTACATTACTATCTCATGGAGGGGTATGGAAGTTGACATGATGTGGCTGGTGATCGACACTGGATTGCTACTTGTAGGAGCTGTAAAGGTTATCAAGATAAATACTAGTATTTGGTTGAAGAGTTTATTTTTAATAAAGGTTGAAGAGTTCAAAGAAAGAATGCTGCGTAGTTTAGAACATCTCAACTCCATTCGTGCCATTCTCAACTCGGTCCACAGTCCGCTGATTCTCTAGATCATTCCAGAGCATGTTTTTCTATGACATTAACGACATCGACAGAAAAAAAAGGTTCTTCATCACCATCCATATCATTTGCTCATTAATCATTACTCAGCTTCACAAATCAAGAAGATGAGAAACTGTGCTTAGTTACTAGTACTAGTAGTCGTATTTACTTTGCAGTTTAATCCTTTAGCACATCTGTGTATAAGAAGGAGTATAGAAGAAACAAAAAAGAAAAAAAAAACGCATTTATACGCATGTCATCGACGGGGCGGGCGCGGACGGACCAACCAACCCAGCGATGGCGACGAGCGCAACGGCCAACTACCGCACCTGGCAGGTCCGATCAGCGTGATGATAACTGACGATCGAGCGCCAGCAAGGCAAGGCAAGGCAAGGCAGGCCAACTGCTGCTATACTTGTATACTACAAAACGGGAATCGCCCGCCATCATCAGCAGATGACGCAGGAGTTGGGGTCCTCCTCGGCGCTGTGGACGACGTACTGGGCCTGGTGCGGGTAGTGGTACACGGGGTACTGCTGCGAGTACCACTGTGGCGGAGGCGGGTACCAGACGAGCGGCTGCTTCTTGTCGGCGTCCTTCTTGTCGCCGTCTTTCTTGTCCCCGTCCTTCTTATCGCCGCCGCCGTCCTTCTTGTCTCCGTCCTTCTTGTCGCCGTCCTTCTTCTCCGGCCACGGGCCGATGGAGAGGATCTGTGCGGAAGGCCAGTTCTTGCGTAGCTTGGTCACCACTTCGACGGGGTCCACCAGCCCGATCACAGTCATCTTGCCGTCCTTCATCTCGACGGAGAGCGAGTCGATGCCATGGAGGGCGGAGACTGCCTTGAGAGCCTTCTGTTTGTCCTTGTAGTCGTGGAGGTCCAGTTTCAGCACGATCTTCTGCAGCAGGGGGAGAAAAACAGAGCAGTCCCGTTAAGCAAACCAGCCGGCCGCGAGAGATGAGGAGGTGGAAAATTGTTGAAGACAGCTGCGAATCCTGAGACGATTGATCGAGTGATTTGATTACCTTTGCCGCCATAGCCGAGCCGATCGGTGGTGGTTTGCGAGTTGGTACTTGGACCGCGCCGAACCAGCAAATGATCTCACGGGAGGAAGGGAGGGAAGCAGCAGAGTTTAACAAAGTCGGCAAGAGGAATGTGACGAATGGACTGGCTGCTCTGTCGCGGCGGTGTAAAATAAACTCGATGGCAACGAACAAATTAGCCGTAGTAGTTTACTACTGAGGACGGCAAGCAAGGAAACCCTCGGCATTTTATAGACTGGAGGAGGAGGAGGTGGCCGGCCCGATCGAGTAGCAGCATCATATCAACGTCGCGGTCCCGGGCTGACGACTTGTCGTCCGGCCGCCACGACTGACGCGCGTCGAGAGAGCGAGACCAATTAACGACGCGGAACGGGTCGGGGGGTTTCTGCAGCGACCGATCTGATCGATGGACCAAGGAAGACGCGACGAAAGGCAGCTGGGGGGGGGGGGGGGGGGGGGGGGGGTTAGTGGTGGGATCCGTCCTCGATCCTGTGTGATACCGTGATGACGCGCTAACGAAACGAAACCCAAGGGCGCCCGGCAGGGGAACCACCGGTACCGGTGGTAACGGATCGTGTGGTGGGTGGGTGGGTGGGTGAGCAAGAGGGCGCGGGCCGTGGCGTGCGGAACGCGCCGATCTAATGGCTGGCTGATCACTGACTGATGGATGAGATCTCGCGCGCGCGGTGAGCGGCAGTGCCCGCGACGACCGGCGGAGTCGTCGACCTCTTCTTTCCGGGCTGCACTCCATCGATCGGCCAGCATCTTGACCGACTTGTGCGCGCGCGCGCGTGTGTGTTTTTGTGGCTGGGAGCTCGGATTATTAGTGCGTGGAACCGCCGCCGAGGTAGTAGCCGCTACTGCTAGTTGCTACTGGCTGTTAGTGAGATCGAAACTTGCCTAACTATTACGACGGCGATAGCAACCGATGATGCTACTCCTCGATCCCAAGGCTCCGAGCTCTTCCGTTTCGCTGAACAAAGCTGCTGGATGAAGGGAGGGCTGTTCACCACGAGACGTTTTTCGTTTTTTGATTGCAGCAAAAGAAAAAAAAAAGGAAGAATTGCTCTCGTGCTTATCGTCACAAAAGCTGCTGGTGCAAGGAACATCGTCACCGGAGTGTATAAACGAACATTGCCGGTCAATTAGTTAACCCCCCCCCTATCCATGGCAAAAGTGAAAAAATAAGTTAACCCCCTTGTCACAGTATGCGCGCACCTGAGCGTTGGATATAATTGTCCCTAACTGTACTCTATTAACAAAAAAAAACTGTACTGTACCACTACTATCAATCGAGCGTGGCCAGTGTACCCTAATAAACCCTAACTAAGCTTCCAAGAAGCACACGCGACCACGTTCATCAATTAAGCAGCGAGCAGGGCGGATTGCGCCGAGTTGACTTGGAGTCAGTCTTCTCTCCTGGCATCGACACTTTTCTCTCAATAATAAAACTCCGGTTAATCACGTGGCGGTGGCGGGGGACGGCATCAGGCCAGATCGGTCCGTGGATCCGATCTCAGATCGTCACACCACAGATAGTGCATTCGTTGGTCCCGTTCCATCGACCAGTTCCGTGCCCGGCCGTATCAGGCGTTCGTTGAAACAAACATTATTCGAGCCAAAAGCGCGCGAGAGAAAACAACACAGCATGGACGAACATTCCAAAGCTGCTGTTGTTCCCCCTTTTGACTGAAAAGGCAGCGCCAGTGTCGGAACGAACGACACAGCATAGGACGCGTTTGGTTTGTAGTACTAAGTAAGTAGTGCGGCTAGCGAAGCGATCGAAGACACCGTACCGGAAGGAAGATTCTCGCCGCAGAAAAATGGATGGACTTTTTCTTCCCCCTAAATCGACTCATCGTCTTCGGCACGTGCGTGCGCTCAAATACGTGTTGATTCTGCGAGTACCGTGGGGAGCAAGCTTCTGATGGATCGGATCACACACCGTCAAAAAGTGTACTAAGCCCCTCCACCACCACCACCAGCAGCAGCAGCAGCAATGCAAACGATGACGCGTTCCTCCGTGCGACCAAAGGCCATTCCAATCTGCACCGGTTCAAAATACTCCCTAGTACTACTAGCACTGGAATGTTTCGACCATTATTATACAATTTTCCTTTGACTCTTCACCCAAAAAGAAAAAAAAATCCTTTGACATATTGAGGACGCTCTAGAATGATCATTCGACTTTCCAAGATTGGTCAAAATGATGACACAATACAGTCCTTTTGGAAACTATCTAAGAAGTTGGTGTCCACTGATGATATTCGCATATAGTATAGTATGGATTAATCAAGTACTAGTAGTAGTATTCAACAGGTTCTTTCTACTGGTCAGACTGGTGGTGGTAGCACACGGGCCGCCGCAGGATAATTAAGTGCCGCCGCATGCAGTTTTCGGTATGATGTTAATCCGTCCACGCTCCGCTGTACTATTGCGTTAGCAGTGGACAGTATCCAGTGGGACACACAACACAAATAGTCACAACCACAACAGCCGCCGTCCCTTGCTGGAGCTACTGGATCAAATCAAAATCGTAGTAAAAGCTGGTTGGTTATAGTATTTTCTTGTTTTTTTTTTTTACTGAAAGCTACCCGCCATTACCGTCGCGATCGATAATGACCTGCGCAATTAACAACGGATTGGGTCTTATTCGTTGTTAGGACACCACCAGGGCGGCTTGATCGCGAGCACTGCGCACACAACTAGTGAAATGGCCTTTAATTAGCTAGTACCGCTCAATTTTATTAACCGGCTGGCATCGACGTGCAACTTTGACGGTGAGAGGAATCACAATTAATTCGCAACGGAGCGTTCATTCTTCTCGTAGCTGTGTGAAAAGCATATGCAGTATGGAGTATGGACCGAAGGACGGAAGCAATTGTGAAACAGACCAGTCGTAGCCGCACGTACTGTTGGTGTTGGCGTGCATGCATCATCATCACTCTGATGCTCGACGCCTTCAATGGATCATCAGGGACGTCGTTTTAGCTGGAAAAAACTTTCGGCCAGAAACGTCTTTTCTGATGTCCGTCTATACGTATCCGTATCCTGCACGTTATTAATAACAGGATAATGATCGAGAGAGAGAGAGGTTTGGATGAGTACAGAGGAACGAACGCTGCGTGCATTGAACCAAAGACGTACTTACACCAGATTTTTTTTTTCGGTTAATTATTACTCCTATCAGCTGGTTCTTTAAGTAATTATTTTTGTTTTTATATTATTGACACTTCAGACATTAGATTTTTATTTTTATCACTTGTCTTATTAAAAAAATATGATAAATATCGAATATTTTGTTATAATTTAATTTATAACTAAATGTATTTAAATCATAACTAAAAATTTTATATATTTGAAATAATTTTTTAAATAAGACGATGAGGCAAAGATGATATAAAAAGTCAAACGTGTCAATAATAAAAATACGGAGGTAGTAAAATTTAAAAGATGAGATGAATGACTCTGGCTATCTTTCGACTCTGCTTTCTACAGGTGCTCGAGGACACACAAATCAGAATGAAGCTGACGTAGAACATTCGGGGACAGACAAGTAAGTTAAGCAAGAATTATACTAGTACTCCACTACTACAAGTCGTAGTAATAATTGTTTCTGCTGTGTGAAGAGTCGTCGCCGCCTTGTTCCAAAAAATAATGAACTGGGTCGATCTCACCTGACGCTGTAAGCTTGAAATCTTACGAACGACCCTTTTTTTCTTTAATCCAACATTTCCAGGAGAAAACGTCTTATATGTTGTCGCTGGCAGGAAAAAAAGAACTCACAATCGATATTATACAGCATCATCATGCAAGTGAATTATTTATGCTGAAAAGGTTAAGCACGGAAACGGGAGAAGCTACGAGCCTGCGGTACGTGTGGTCCGTCATCTAGTAGAACAGATCCGTCACTTGGTTCGAGTCCGGTGGTAGGGGATATCCGGATATGTTTGCCGCCAAACAAAGCTTCTGCTATGATGAATTCGTGGGTATCAAAATCAGTGAGTTAATCTTCCAAATATTTTCGCAAAGGTATTATATGCATGTGTGTTTATGGTGAGCAGTACTACTTGTTTTGTGTATGCAATTGTGCTTCGCCGAGTTTCATTAAAAACAAAACTCTGGGGCCTGGAAAACGAAAGAGGGGAAGTGTAATTGCTTTTTTTTTCTTCCCCTTTTGAAATTGGACGTGGTATTGAATTAAAGGACTGTTGGGCTGAGATGGATCAGTACTAGTAGGTCCAATCAAGCACGTGTAATGAGCCGATGCAGCCTCCAATGTTTCTACGCACACTTCAAGCCCATTTGAGATCCGAGAACCCACATTCCCCTCCTCGCTCCGGGCCATGGCGCTGCCGTCCTCCGCCTCCGCCACGGCACCGGGTTCTGCCAGCGAGCGGTGGCCGCCGCTGGAGTCCAGTCCCGGCGTCTTCAACCAGGTTCGCACGGTCGCACCTGTACCTACCTCTGTAACCATGAATCGCGAAGATGTCGCGCCCGCCTCTCTGATCGCGTGCATCTCGGTGGCTCACGCGTTCGCAGTTCATGTGGTCGCTAGGCGTCCCGGAGGACGAGGCGGAGTTCCACGACGTGTACGGCCTTGATGAAGACGTCCTTGAGATGGTGCCCCAGCCTGTGGTCGCCGTCATTCTCTGCTTCCCGGATCCACCCCAGGTACAGGAGTACACTCGATGCTCCCAAAACTTTTTGGGTTTCTCTCGAGTTTGGAGGAGATATTTAGGCATTCATTCCTGGACATAGTCAGCACCCTGTGATTGTTGGATTACATGTTTTGTGTCAGAAACGCCTAAGAGTGAGGCTTAATTCGATGCTAATCGTTAGGAATACGTGATAATACTGTAAGACGATTCACATTTCCGCAAGTTGCTTCCCGCAAAAGAGAGCCAATGCTGGCCAGGTCTTGTCTTTTAGTGCACATGTCAGATTAGTCATCGAACCTTTGTAGATCAGTAACCTACTGCAGGTGAGATAGCCCCATTCTGCTGGCAAATATTGGTGACATGTAGGGGCTTGCTTAACCGATTACAAAACTCTAATGATCTGCTTTGATGTCACTAAAATACTAGGTTTACGGCTTTGATGCTATGTACAAATGTTGATTTTTGTGAGGAATACAGAGAACTCCTCTGGATATAAGTTCCGAGCATCTGTAGTGGGTGTTGTGTTTAAATTTTCCCTTGTTCCTCTGTTTTGGTGCAGGATGCAACACATCCTTCAGAACTTGTCTTATCTACTGCAGACAAGGTGAGCAATTTGTGTTTCTTGTGTCTTTTTTTTTTCATATATTTTTAGTTGCAGTAACAAGCTTCTGATAGTTTTACCTCAATAGCATTGTTTCCTTTGACAGTACGTAATTGCTCCATGCCTTGTGCAACAGGAAGCTCAGGATCAGGTGTATTTCATACAACAGATTGAGTCACTGGGAAATGCTTGTGGAACTATCGCTCTACTCCATGCTGTCGGAAATGCATCCCCAAAAATCGGTTTAGGTATGCTTCTGTCTGTCCTTTCAGACTGAGCTTCTGGTTGTTAGGGTTAGGGCACACCATTAGGATAATTACGGATTAGCAACATACCACACTAATAATATATGCTCAATGCCTGAAATCTCTTTATCCTCTTTCTTATACTTATGTTGATGAACCTACATGGTCTTTTTCAGTTGAAAATTCATGTTTGGATGTGTTCTTCAAATCAACTGGCAGCTTGGGTGCACATGAGGTTCTTTTTCTTTAAAATTGGGCTCCTTTCCGATCTACCTTTAACGGTCTAATGGTTTTTCTTTAAATCGAGCATTTCAGCGGGCTGTGTTTCTTGAGAAGGACGATGATATGGCAAGGGCTCACACATTGGCTGCCAGTGCTGGTGCCACAGAGGTACCCGTTTCTTTTCATCTGGGAAATATCAACCAAGTTCCAGTCAAATATAGGGCCATGCAGCCATACCAGGCATAATACTTGGAATATAGCAGATACATTTTTCTTATCAATGTAACTTAAATTGTGAGTTGAACACCATATGTTCGACGCCTACTATTATTCTTTCTCCCGCAAGTAAGATCTACATAAATGCTGAGGCCATGCACCTGCAACTCTCATCTGGAAGTGTTATTGTGCTATCCATTTAACTTAATGGAATACCGATCCAGGTGCTCCACATAGAAAATTAACCCAGTTACAGTATATAGTTATGCTCACAGTACATGTAGATTTCAACCAGAGTTTTCCAGGACAGAAGATAAAGAAAGAAAAATAAGAACAGATTTATTTTTCCACAACTATTTTCATCATTGGTGAGTATATCTAATCGCTGGAGTTGGGTCCCGGTTGCAGGTCTGTGATGCTGTAGAGGAGCATTTTAACTGTTTTGTGACAGTAAATGGTAGGCCAATATTTTTAAAAGATACTTTCCTCCATATATCATATTTGCACATCACAAGGAACTCCTTCTGATCGTAGGAACACTATATGAACTCGATGGAATGAAACATGGACCAATAAAGCATGGCCTCTCATCTCCAAAAAACTTACTGCAGGTACTGTCAATTTTATGTAGTAGTTTTTCACATCCTGTTGCATTTTCTTATAAAGGGATAATTGCAGCAGTACGTCAATTATGAATTTATCCCTTTTTTTCAAGTTTGAATCACTGCCCCTACTTTGATGGCAAAACTTGTCATGGGCAGGCTTTTGGGCCGTTGCCTGTAAGGACCAGCGTACTGTAACGGCACAGTTACTGTAGCGCTGTAGCCCTCAAGTTAGGTTATTTAGTTGGTTAGGATTAGGGCCGGCTGTATCTCTAATTCTCTATATAAAGAGAGGCACGACGGTCATATTCAAGCAATAAATCAATAAACAAATATCCCGCCAATCCCACAATGTCTTTCAAGTTCTAGGCGAAGCATAAGGCTCAATTATCCTTCCCCATAACAAAACTGTAATTGTTAAATCAAAATATGGGCAATGGTGCAATAGCCTGGATGAAAACAAAGGCAGTGATGTAAGTTGAGAAAATGAGGGGAAAATTCATACTTACACTCAAAACGGGGGTAACCATGCAATTGCCCCTTTTCTCTTAAACTGAGAACTACTACTAAGTATACCTTGATTCTGAAGTGTACTTAATTTCATCTTCTTCTTTTTTTCCTGTTTTCATTGATCATTTGTGTTGGCACCAGGATGCTGTGCATGTCATTAAGGCCATCATGCGCAACATTCCCAATTCAATCAATTTCAGTGTCATGGTGCTATCAAGAAAATCAAAATAGTGATGATGTTGTTTCTTAAACCGGTAACTGGTGGAAAGTTGAAGGAAAGGTGATTAGAACTGAAGTCTCCATGGAATTTCTACTCTTAAAGGATGTTTAGAGTTATAGTACGTGTTCTCCTTCCATTCTCCATGCACGTATCAAAAGTTACTATTCCACTCAGCCATTTTGTTTCAACTTGTTGTAGCAGTTCAGTCTAATTAGCAATACCCAGTGAATGCAAAGGGCTTTTAATTATCTACTAGTTCGGTTAATTTCTGATGCTTTCAATATTAAAAGTAGTCACTATAGGTTTGAGGTGGGCTTTTGTATGGTATGATTGCGTGCATAGGTTTAGCTAGGCATCTGAAAAACTGAAACCATTGGAAGCGAGATATGAAGCCTGACTGGCGTAGTTCAGCATAGTTCTTAAATTACATATGCAGTCTCAACCTCCGGCCACCACTGGTTCTCACTTTTCAGTGGAATCCAATTTGACTTTCTAAGTAGATTGTGCCCCTCTTAGGCTAGCAAAAATCTTTGGCCACTAAAATTAGCCCACATGATCTCTACATATAGGAGAGATGCCAATTTGCATAATACAAGTATCCTGATACATTCACGGTGAAAATAAGTAATTTACTTCTGAGGTGAATGCTTAAGGACACGCCAATCAGTCTTCATTGGTGAAGAACTAATACTTATTATTTGGGAGGAGGCTGAGCTGCGTAACACACACCGCCAATTGAGGGGTTCACTAATTTGCAAGTAACCTGCAGTGTATTAAAAAAAAAGAACTATTGCATTGTCATGCCTATGACTTGAAACCTGGAACTATTTGTCCCACAGTCTAACTAAAAACAAGTGGCATCGCAGAGTGCTCCCTACACCACATCCTTTTCCGTTTTCTTTTCTCCCACTGTATAGTTCCAGAAATGACACGCTTTCCATTAGAGGAAAACCAGTCAACTGGTACCGGCAAGTAGCATCATGTGTACTGGCGGCGGCCAGCGTTGTCGCCGGGGTGGTCATAGCGAGAAAAGTGCAATTTTGGAGGCTACCGGCGACAGGTACCAAGACCGATGAGTCCCCCCTACCACAATCATACCCACGGCAGGTTCATTATTCATCAACTGTCCGAGACACCTGGAATAGATAAACATTATCACAAAATGGAAGCTATACCTGCGACAAGATGGGCATTTGCCGTCACGGCTGACGGCAAAAAGCCATGGATTGCCGATCAAAAAAAAAAAAAAAAGGATTGCTCGATTGGCGTGAGTGTTGGTGCATCAGTGATTAACGTATTTCTTCTGCAGGGCCCTGTTGGCTTGGTGCCCGGTAATGGACTGAACACTGGTCATATTTGATATAGCTTTCTAAACTGCCTTTGCTTCTTTTAAAAGCTTGGTAAACGATTTTAAAAGAAGTGTTTCTACACCCCTGCCTTAAGAAACAATTTTTCAATTTGTATCAGGAGTCAAAACACTGAAAATATAGCTTTTCATGCCTTCATTTGTTTTTAAGATAGGAGCTACAAAAGAAGCCGTTTTGGCTGCGGTGTCTCACGTCAATTGATGTTAGAAGTCTCACCTCTTCCACGCGGATATAGTATTTTAATGGCTGTGGTGTCTCCAGACGAATATCATAAAATTCTAGTCTCTTAGACGAATTCGTGTTTTTAGATGTTTCTTAGAGGAAGTCACAAAATGTTGATGTTTTTTAAACAATTTTACCTATATTTTAAGAATAGATGGAGTAGTATATATCCGCAATTGCCGAATATGTTGCATAATTGATTACAGAATTTTGTGCTTCTAGGAGATATTTAGTATAAATGCTTTTTATTATCCCCAAAAATGCCAACTAGTACTGCTGTGACAGAAGTCGTGTGCCACAGTGCTGAAAAAGATCTCGCTTATCTAATCCGTTACGTTATGTACACTGCTTCGTTTACACCATGGGGTGCTACAGTTTCAAAAGGTGCAGTTTTGTCATATTATACTATAACAGGCAAAACCGGGAGCCTCATTCCGGATCGAGGAACCACTTGCCGTGGATTCGGTTTCCCAGCTGCAAAAACAAGCATTATCTACGAGGGCGACTTGTCCACATGAGCCACATAAACAAGCAGCAACCCTGATGCATGTACCCAGCTCCAACTTGCCGCGGAGAATATTACAAACAAATGGCCACGGCTGGTGACCACCACTGAAGCCAAGGGAAGTGGACCGAACGATCTTGTGCCCTGAGGGCAAGATTTCGTTCACCTGGACGCATGCGCGTAAGGCCCAATTACTCTGGCAAACCTCTGTAATCCTTTGTACTCGAAAGTCTACGTACAAGGAACTTGCCCAGCCCCCTCTCTTGAAAAGGGATTCTCACAGCGATGTGGCTACCTCCCATCCCTGTCAGGATTCTTTTCCGCTGCAGCCTGCAGGTCATTATACGGCCTATAAGTACCACTCTCGGCATGTACATCTGCTGCGTTGCAAGCCATTCCGACAAAAGAGCATCGTTGTTCGACTGTTAATCTAGAGGCAGAGGATTAGCATGCCTGCCTGCTCGTCACCAGCATACATGGCAAGCCGGACGTGGCTACCACAGGTGTCGCCGTCATCGCCGTCACCACCATCTCATGCGGTGCCCGTGATCAACCTTGGCCGACTGAAGAAGGACCCGGCCACAAGGGCGCTTGTCATCCAGGACATCGCGCGGGCATGCCGTGAGTGGGGATGCTTTCAGGTTAGTGCGTGCTTCTTACTTGATGCTCTGTATCCTCAGGCACTTCTCCACCAACATTGATTCATGAACTAAACCTGCACTAACTACATCAATCAGCTGAAAACACAACTCTTGTCCCATCTAACTCCTAACTGATGGTGACCTGACCTGACTATCTTTTTTACGATAACATGCAAATGGTAAAGTAACCACTTATGTGATGTTACCATTCATATATTTAGCAACTTGTCAGGGTAATTTGGCACGTTATGGGTTATGACATTTGACCTGTAGGGAATAAAAAAGAATATACTAGTGATCACATGAACAGACTGCATGCAAAAGAAATTCATATTCATGCTGATACCATTGTACTGACAGGTGGTAAACCACGGCATCAGCAAGGCGGTATTGCAGGGAGCCCTTGAAGCTGCCTCAGAATTCTTTGAGCTTTCCAAAGAGCACAAAGAGGCGTTTGCATCGACCGACATCCGCCGACCTGTCAGGTATGACATGAGCTCGAGGGATGGTATCAGCAGAGCCAGGTCATTCCTCAAGCATTATGCTAACCCACTGGAAGACTGGGTACATCTCTGGCCAACGCACCCACCAACATACAGGTAAAATCCTTCACATTACAATATATCGATGCAACACATTTTAACTTGCCACCAGAAATCCTAACTCTATGTTTGGATTGAAAATGACACCAGGAAGAAAATTGGGGAATATGCCGTTGAAATACAAAGGGTCTCAACGCAACTTATGGATGCTATTCTGCAAGGCCTAGGATTAAGACCAATGTACCTGCAAGAGAAACTTGAGAAGGGAATGCAGTTCCTGGCCTTGAACAACTATCCACAATTTTCATATCAGGGTGACAAGGTCGGACTGGCTCCTCATTCCGATTATGGCTTCCTTACCATCCTGTTGCAGAGCGCCCCTGGGCTTGAAGTGATGCCGCATAAAGATAACTCTTGGAAGGCTGTCCCTGCAATCCCTGGAGCCCTCCATGTACATATTGGAGACCACCTGGAAGTTTTGAGCAATGGTCAGCTCAAGTCGCTAGTCCATCGAGCCGTTCTCAATCCTAATGAAGCAAGAATTTCCATCGCCAGCATTCATGGTCTTTCGATGGATGAAAAGGTCAACTGTGCCAAGGAGCTGGTTGATGAGCATCATCCAAAATTATACAGGGGAAGTAGCTTTCACGACTTCCTCAACTTCCTACCATCCAATAACGAGTATAAGAGGTTTGTTGAGAGCCTCAAGATCAACGGAGCTTAAGAAGCATTGGTTCTGCTCCACCCGAACATATCCAAATGACATTCCTCCTTCACTTAGGACTCTAAAACTAGCTAAATCTTTCTTTTGTATTGACAAGGGTTTTATTTACTACGCAGCCCTTATATATACACTCAGTAGGATAAATATTAATATAGCAAATGTAATTATGCTAATATGCTCTGTAAAGTGCTCTTCTCCTTATTGATATCAAGTTTTATGAGTCTCCAGTATGAGCCTAGTTCTGCATTCTAGGTACCAGTTTCGCTGTGAAGAACCAACCTATTTACCAGTTTGTGACATCATTTACCAAGTACTTCTATATTGGTGAGTGGATATGCTGTCAAGAGGAAGTCAGTAACGACCTCACAAGAATACAGTATCAGTACAGCCGGACGGAAGCAGGATAGCTGCATGTCTGTTTTATCAAAAGAAGGATCATAGTAACCTTGTAGTTTTTTCAGATTGTTTGATGTTACACAGCACTATGTATCTGGCAATGAAACCATGTGTCAGTTCTATATGAATGGATAGTGCTTTTGATGCTAAACTGTACTGACCACAGGCATCGTCGACGACGACGATATGGAACAAGAAGACACTACGTATTTGTTTGTTTGTTGAAATGGTGGGAAGCTACCCGGGCCATCCTAGAAAGAATAATGCCTGGTGTGGTGGTTTCGGTATGTAACAATCTTTTCTCTGTGTGGTCAGACTCGAAAGATATTGGCCGACAATATGAAAGCGAAATGTGAAAAGAGCAAATGGAAGTGGAAAGGTTCGAAGCGAACAACGGTAGACGTCACATCCAAAAGTGGTCATTTTCATGTAGTCTCGATTTCTTAATGTTTCATGAGACAGATTTCCTTTTGCTAGTTGCAGGGATCCATAAAATGGTGCATCAAGATAGTTCTTTTTTACTTGTCATCGTTGACTTTGACTAAAATTTTATCACTTGTCTTATTTAAAAAATATAAAAAATATCATATGTTTCGTTATGATTTGATTTATTATTAATAATTTTTGAAATATAAATTTTAATTTTATATATTTAAATAAATTTTTTAAATAAGACAAATAATTAAAGTTTATGTTCAAAATTAATGACGACGAGTAAAAAAAATGGAGAGAGTAGGTCCTATGAAGGGCACATGATGCATCGTCGATGGACACACAATCACAATCATGTACCACTTTGATCTTGATCTGAAGCTACTGTCGATTGTCATGATAGTCTCCTGAAACTGTTTGAGCACTCGTGGGAAGAACCATGCGAGGGGATTAAGGAATTTGAGGCCGCGGCATAAAGGACACATATAGAAGAAGCAAGAACGAGGCATGGAATATCAGGAAACGAAACAGAAAAAAAGCTCCGCCGCTGAATTTAGTTGGCCGCAACCGAAAAGAGCGTTTCGAAAAAAAAAAAAACACGAAGAGAGCCGCCCTGCCTCAGAAGAGAACAGGGGATGAGACAAGGCGAAAGTGACCTCTAGTACAATGCCGTATTGTAATCAGAACCGTGATTTTTCACAGCTATCGCGGTCAAAAAAAAAAAAAAAGTTCCATCCTATCCAGGTTGTGACTAGGCCATTTCTGCATCTTATCCAACCTGTAACACCTGGCGCTATGAGGTTCGAGTGTTGGATCTTTTCAATTTCGTTTAGCCGTGGCTCACGCGTGCGTGTTAGGAAGCCTAGTACGATTTCGTCTATAGAATGACTCTGCTTTACCTGCTGAAAAGTGAGAACAGGGCAGAACTACTCGAAGGAATCACCAAAATAAAAGTGCAAAGCTAGGACGCATATACACCAGACCACGACCAATAGTACTAGTACTGTACCTTGCTCAAAAAGAAAGAAGTAATTACCGACAGAAGCAAGGCGAAAGAACTGAGAAGCTGAGCAGGTGCGGCAGCAAGACGAGGGGAAAAAGAGGCAGCTCGCCTGACTGACCTGAGCTCTCGTGTCGGTGAACGAGGCGAGGCAGTTGTGATGAGCATGTTCCGGCTGCCGCGACCTCCCTCCCTCCACTGCTTCGTTTTATCGGCTCCAGTTTTCTTCCCGTGTTCGGCCTCTTGTTTTATACTACTAGTACTACCAGTCCTCCCTCCTGCTGTCGCGGAGCCGCGCAGGAAGCTGTGAGCTGTCCCCCTGATGCATGGACGGTGCTGCCAAAATAATGCGGAAGGCAAGCGAAACCGGGACGAGGCGACCTAGCGGCGCCGAACCAACGTGTCCGGCTGTGCCGCGCACTTCCAGAATGCCTCGCGCCACTGTACCTGCGAGACCAAACTCTCTCTCTTTGTTTTAAACTCAGCGGGCCTCATTCATTCAACTTTCACCATCATTACAATCTTCTTGTTTTTTAATTATTATCCTTTCTAATATAAATTTCTTTCTAATATAAATTTATATTAAAAAGATTAACAATTAAAAAAGGAGGTGATACTACTCATGGTAATATAAATTTATATTAAAAAGATTAACAATTAAAAAAGGAGGTGATACTACTCATGGTATTTACTTAGTCAAGCGCCGGATGCAAATAGGAGCATCATGCCACATCTCTACTTGGGTAAAAAAGCAAAAAAGGAGATTTTGTTGGAGCACGAATTCAGCAAGCGGCCCAAGCAAAGTTTTGGTTCAGGCCCACTAAAACCAAAAGAAGCAGCGTCCCTACACTACCAGAGGAACAAAAAGAGGATGCGGAGTAGGAATTCGCGTCTGCAGCAACGAAGCTGGTGACAACTAACAAAATGGAGGCGCGCGCGGAGGCGAGGGCGGCGGCCGCCGCCGCCGCGGCTCGAACGCTGCGGTGGGCAGGCCGCGCGGGGCACCTGGCCGGCGTCCCGCGCGCCGCGGTGTTCGCAGCCGTGGGCGCGTTCGCCAAGGCCTACGCCTCGATGCTCAACACCACCACCGTCCACAACGCCGACGCCCTCCTCCGGCTCGTCTCGTCGCGGCCGCCCGGAACGCCGCTCCTCACCGTCAGCAACCACATGTCCACGTACGCCGCCAACACTCCTCACTCGCCTCGCGCTTCCCATGTACTAGTATTAGTCTTGATGCTTGCCGCTTTACGCTCGATACAGGAGCGGATCAGAGATTTGTTATGCTGTTACGCATGCTTGATCTGTCGTCGTTTGAGCTCCTGGTTGGAAAAATCGGTGCCATTTTAGTTCTACGAAGAGTCCTTGCTTGATGAGATTTTCCCTAGCATTGCTGCTATCTATTACCGGAGTGTGTGTTGATTTAGGTATACAAACTAATTTAGATTTCAGAGTACTACCTCTTTAGCTTAAGTGGACGAGTGAATCTTTTGTACAATTGTGTGAATCATCCCTTATCATCACAGTACCACCATGAGTAGTTGACATTCATTGTGCATATGCTAACAATAAGAAACGTTTAAGGAAGCAACTATGACCAAATCTTGCCACATAATGTATATCAGTATATGGAACAGAAAAGTGGTCTACCTTTTGTACCTTGAGGTTACTTATAATTATTTGTATCAGGGTAGATGACCCGCTTATGTGGGGATTCAAGGGTTTTCCAACAACCGATGCAAAGCTTGGAAGGTGGGTACTGACAGCAGAAGATATATGCTTCAAGAATGTAGTCATGTCTTACGTGTTTCGACTTGGTGAGCCTTCAAATGGCCTTTCTTATTATCTCTGTTGCATCCTTGTATTCATTTGTGAGGTCCCATGGTACTCTGTGCTAAATTGTCACAGATTGTGCTTGGGTGTACATGGAATTTTCAATATGTAGTGATTTACTAAATTGAGTTTCGTAGTTCAAAATTGAGCTTGTAGACATAGTGAGTTTTTCTTTGACTTTTGTATGACGATGGAATATCTTCCATCTCAGGTAACAATTTATCTGGTCTGACCTTTGTAGCCAAGTGTTTAGCACAACCTACAATTATTTTGCTACAGGGGCGTTACAGATTATAATTTAAGACACTCAACCGACTGTGACTGGTACTGCTGTTGGAGATTTGGATTTCAGATTGACTAATATCTGGCGTAGTTGTCCTAATCTTCACCATAGTTTCATGTTCTACATTTGTCATAGTGGCATGAGTAATACTTATACGTTAAGCCAGCTGCTACTTGAAATGTTCAGTGCTTGCTATCTTTTCCATCTTATTGATCTATTTTATATTCTGGCGCTTTTAGGTGTGATCCTTAACAAAATACGTGTATGTACAGGGAAATGCATACCAATCACGAGAGGTGCTGGAATCTATCAAGACCATATGATTGAAGCCCTTGAAGTGCTTAGCAATGGAGGCTGGGTATGACAGTTTCTTTAATTAAGTACCAAATATTCTGTTATTAACAGCCATATATCACTGTTTATAGTTTGGTCTTCTCTTAATTCCAATTTTTTTTATGACATATTCAAACAGTTGCATACATTCCCTGAAGGAAAAATAGCCCAAGATCATCAGCCAATCAGAAGAATAAAATGGGGAACTGCCAGTCTTATTGTCCGAGCACCTATAACTCCAATAGTTCTGCCAATCATTCACTCGGGCTTTGAAAAGGTTTGTGGAAATGCTATGTCAACCGTTCAACATGCTTTGTCATTCACTGATAAATAGAAGCTTGTTCTCAAGCATTCTTAGCATGTGTCATTTACTTCCAGGTCATGCCAGAGAAATCATTCTTTGGTAGGCGGCCACCTGTGCCACTCTGCAACAAGGAGATAAATATCATCGTTGGAGATCCGATTGAGTTCGATCTGGCAGGCTTAAAGCAGGCAGCATCATTGGTACCCCACGATTCATCCCCTGAAAGGAAGGGATGGCCAACCATCCAACCGGGTGGGCTAGATGAGGCTGCTCAGAGATGGCTTTACCAGAAGATGTCTGATAAGATTCAATGTGTGATGGAGAGCTTGCGGAAAACCCTTCTAGACTTGAAACAGCATTGACCTTGGCAGCATTTTTCTTTTCTTCCTTTTTTTTTTGTCGTTGCATAACAAATCAGTGCATAAGTGCATTGAGAGTATGGATAGGCATCGTGCATACCGAACCGACCGATGAGCCAAAATGGCTGGAGTATATGTAGAGCTCGGATTGTTACTATATTTTGAGCCCTGTTTTTGTAGGGGCTGTAAACTCTTCAAACATTTCTTTATTAGGTTCAATTGTTATTGATCAATATTATTTTCACTTGAATACAACTTTTTTTTGAATGTCTTGTCTGTTGTGTGTGTCTCTTGCTGTCAAATAGAGTATTACTGTTGCTGCCATCCAACCCAATGCGCTGAAAAGGAATCTGCATTTGGAAGGTAAAGGTTGCCAACACATGACCAACAGTGCATAGAACTTTGGATTCTGTTGAGGCCCGGAATAAACAGTTTAGGGGCCCAGACGGATCCAATGACAATTCTTAAAATCACATGTAACGGTTGTCCTTTTTTTATTATTTTTCGAAAGAAGAAAAAACCAATAGGCACAGCCAACGGAGAAACCTGCGGCAGCATGGCAAGGGTAACCTGTAGGCAAGGTTCAGCCGATCGAGCTCGCTGTGTGCAAGGAGCGTAGTTCAGCAGAGCCGGTAGTTCAAGAAGAGGAAGCGAAGAAAGAGGTGTAAGCGTTCGATTCAGAAAGAGCGTCCTAGATTTGTGCTAATGCACAAAAGACCCTTCTCTGCATTGACATTGAGACCTGGTTGGTATAGTGTGGAGGACCTCGATCCCTAGGCCAGCCAGCTCCTGCAGGCCTTGTACCTGCCGTCGTCCTAGTCCTATATGCACGCCGGCACCATACCAGAAGAAGACAGAAAGTTGCTGTCGTCGAGCTGGGCTAGGCTGACATGAACCTAAACTCCTCCAGTCGTGCTTCAACTCCAGCAGACGTGACGTCCACTAAACTTGTCCCGGCAGCAATAGCAACATGCCGCGTCGTCAGATCCTGCCGAACAAACTTCGCTCGATGACGCCATGATTAAGGGAAGATCAGTGTATATCAACAAGGCGAGGGCGGTCTTCTTTTTCTTTTCTTTTCTTTTGTGTGTGTGTGTGTGTGTGTGTGTGAAACGAAATAATGGTAGTACGATTCTTGCATTGGACGACGCAGGCCTCATTCCCCCGGCTGTTATGGAAGGAAACGGACTCGAGCGGTTTAACGTCGAACTCAAGCGGAGAGGCCACATGCCGCCAAAACCAGCACCACCGATGGAGGGCAGGGGAGCAGGGCACACCCGTGCCCCAACGGGGACATGAATGAGTTGCCAATGCTGGAACAGTGCAATTAGTAATTGGAGCTAGCTAGGACCCAGCAGTTAGGCGCACTGTCAGCGCGGTTTAATTCTAGCTTCCAAAAGCCACTCTCCTCCTCTTTGGGGCTGGCATTGGCAATGCAGGGCCGGAGCGAATGCCAGGGTCAAGGTTGCGGAATACTTACTAATAAGGAGAAGCCAGAAAAAGGATTCCGCCGATCAGATCGCAAGGGACCTCTCGGGTGATCCGTCGCTGTCGGTCGCGGCGGCATCGCTGTTCATCCTCCGGCGCAGCGCAGCGCAGCAGGACCGGCACCGTACGTCGCGCACGTCGTTTTCTGGTTGCGGTTTCGGTGGCGCGGTCGAGTGCGCTGCTACCGCCGCCGGCCTCTCCGGTTCAGTGCCCTATCCGCTCACGATTTGACCACTGCTAGTTACTGTACTACTTCTAGCTCGGTCTCTGTCTCTTTGGTGCTCCGCTGTTGGCGCGTCCTAGCTCAGTCTAAACCGCGCATACTATAAACCTAGTACTACGAGTCTTTGAGGAGACTTGAAGTGAACTCCTGATGAGCTTTCCTGACTTGGTGGTATGCACTACTCTTACTACCTGCGCCCAGACTGTACGTACTACCTGCCAATGCGATCCAGGTACGTACTGGCATTTTATTTTGCAGTTGACGATGATATCTACTTGCTCTTTTAGTCAGTTTAACATGATGTCGATCGTTTGATGCATGCCCGGACCGGACGTACCATCATCGATCGACACCCCCCACGTTGCATTTACATAGGTCTTCTCGCCTGCCTTTGGCCTTTTCACGTGGTAGGCCAGAGGTGCAGAAGGACCAAACAAGAAGCGAACAAAGTAGAAGAAGTAAACAAAAAGGAATAATGCGGTCAGCGACTGCTAGCTAGATCTCGTTTGGTACGTAATTCGGAACTCTGCGGATGCTCGTATGCGGTCGACAAAAGGTGGTAGCGTCCAAGATGATGCTCTGTGGTCAAGCGATGATGATTTACCCGTTTGATTTTTTTTTTTTCGATTCCACGGCTGTACGTATCGATTCCTATCCTAATTAACAACAAAATAAGGAGGCTGACACGTCTTGCTTTTCGTGTGCGAATATCTCTGTCAGACAACAGTAACCGCTAATGACATCTGATCACATCGATGCACAGGCAGGCACAGCACCGCTAACGGGCCTTGTCTGCAGAGAGGAGGAAGGAGACGCTGAATTAAGCAGGAGCGGGAGGGGGGGACCGCCGTTTGTGTACTGCGGAACAAAAATTGAAGCTGTCACTACTACTGTGGTGTGCGGATGCAACATATGGCGCCTGTTCCTGTGGAATTTGGGATGCCAGTATATAATGGTTGGCAGCGCCTTCCTCCATGGACCAAATTAAGCTGATAGTATAATTCTATTTATTTTATTATTTATTTATTTATTTATTTTTTGCGAGGAGCTGATAGTATAATTCTAAGCTAACAAACGGCCATGCGTACGCGTAGTACTCTCTTTACATGCGCCGCGGGGATGAACAGATGGCTAGCGTAGCGTTCAGTAGACCGAGGTCCAAGCTCCTGTTTTGTACGTACCACTATGGCTTGAGCACGCAAGGAAAAGGATAGCGCGGCAGAGACCAGAGACAGAGCCGGACAACCCCGGTTGATGGCGACCGTTTTAGTGGTAGATGTCACCGTGGATCGCACGTATATAGACTACTGTAGTATATACCACTACCGTATAAAATACTTACTAGCCGTTTAGCGACCACGGACAAACGACGTTTCGCCAAACGGCACCATCGCTTTCTGTATTTCTTGTGGCAACACTCGCCGGCATTGACTACTACATACCGGATCACCCAGCAGTCAGCACAACAGATCACGACGAGCACGATAGTACGAATCTAGGGCTCTCGATGTTTATTTGGCCACGAGACGAGAGCGAATCCGGGCACCGGTGGAACGGTCTGTACATTCCCGACGAGGCGTCACGGTAGTATGCGTACTAGTACACGAGTATTGTTTGTGTGGCTTAGCGCTTTTTGCCATCGAGATTTCTGGTTCGCATCAAGGCGTGCGCGCTCCGTTGTCAATTTCACCGAGAACCCCTCCGTTGTTGGCCATGGCGGTGCTCGTCTCCGACGGGAACGGGACGCAGGCAGCCTTCCTACCGCACGGCACGGAAGAATGACACCGCGCATGTCTCTGCCTGCAACTGCAACACCGCACGTCTGGCCGCGGACCCCACCGCACAGGTCACCCGAAGAAAATGCGTTTCAAACTTTAATCCGCCCTCGTCCCCGTCCGGCAGCCTTCCTTTCCTTGCTTCCCTTCAAAAACGAAAATCATGGGAGGGAGGTAGTAGTAATTCCGTTCCCATTCCCCTGGCTCAGCTCGCTCAGCCAGCTGCGGGCGGCAAAACAGCAAAAGACCCCGCACCTCGGCGCGTGATTTCTTTAATCCGGCCTCCTCCTCCTCCTCCTCACCTTCGCCACACCACGCCACTCCTCCTCGTGAGCCCCTCTCCTCAACGAGTCCACACCACACCACGCCTGCCTCGTCCTCTCCCCCTCCCTGCCTTCCCCTCGGATCCTTGGATCTCGTCCTGCCGGCCGCGGCCGGACGCGGCGGCGACCCGGTCCGACCCCGCTCCCCTACCACCCGCCGCGCTAGCCTCGCCTCGCCTTGCTTTCGCTGTCTTAAAACTGCCCCGCATTGCTGCTCGGATTCGCTCCATTTGTCGCAAGCTAAGCACGCCGGCCGGCCGCTTCTGCTCGCTGCGCGTCGCTCGATCTGAGGCTGCGTTTCGCCGCGTCCGCCGGGTTGGTCTGAGCCTCGCGGCGATAGCTATTGGACCTCGGTGACCGGGTGGCTGCTGCACGAGTCTCGAGAGTCTCGGGCATTTCAAGGGTGCTACCAGCTAGTTACCAAGGAGAGGGAGAGAGACGGAGATGGCGGCTGGCGGGGTGGGGCCCGCGCAGCACCAGACGCCGAACGGCAGCAACAACGGCGGTGCTGGGGCGACGGCGGCCGCCACGCCGCTGCACAGCTCCGCGACTTCCGCCGTCAACGGCGCTGGCGACGGGTACGACAGCGACGGCTACAGCTTCGCGCCGCCGTGAGTGCTAACTACTAAGCCTCCCCTCTCCCGTCTCTCGTGTCGCCGTGCTGTTTCCGTGTTTCGGCTCTGGTATTCTGATTAGTAGCCGTTTTGTTGATTCCGCATGATTTAGTCCGTTATTGGTTCGTCACTCCGAGTTTTTTTTAGTGTATCTATATTGCATTCCATCAGCAAAAAAGTTTCCCAGCCTAGTGGAAAAGTAGAGGAAAAGTTGGGTCGGCGCTTGAGCCTGAGATTTGTTTATTTAACTGTTATTTCGCGTTAATGTCACTACAACTAGCCTGTGCTGTGCTCGTAATCCATGGCCTACCACGGTACTACTTGTTAAATGCGTTGGGTACCACCAGCTTTGTTCTTGTTTTGAAGACAAGACACTAGGGCACTAGGCAATGGTAATGGTACCATGCTTTCTTCTGTATTACACTTGTGAATGCGGGCTCTCTGTTTGCTTCGTGAGGTGGGAATTGGAATGTCATCCATACTTACACGCTGGGGTTTACTGTTTTGCAGTACGCCATCAACTTTGTCGATGTCTATTCCTCCGGAGCTTGCTGGAGCTATTCCACTAATTGATAGATTCCAGGTACGTGCCTTCTTTACATCCCCCTGTTACAAACTCATCAGATAATGCCCTCTAATGTACATGAAGTTTAAAATTTAGCATTTACATAATTGAATTATTTATTGCTGATAATTAAAAGGTTTTTACCAAATGTCAGTGTGGAGGGAACAGAAGTGAGAAAAAGGAAAAAGTCACCATAATCATCACCCTACAAATAGAGAAAAATGAATGAAAACCTGATACAATTAAACGTACAATCCTGCCCCATAATAATTTGAATTTTGTTCTCTAGAAATCAAGAGGGGCCATAAAAAGAGAACCAAGAAGGAAATCATGAGTAAGGACTAAGTACAGTTTGAGCAAGATTCATGTTGAAATCATACACCTGTTTTTAAATCGTCAATATAAAGAAGAAATGTAGGTTTACAATGGTTAGTCAAGGTTTATCAAATGTGTAGTACCAGTAATTGTCCTTGTCCGTGGAACTACAATTGTGTAAATGTACTGGGGCGTATAAATGATACTGAGGCAGCTTAGCATGTAGGCCTTTCTTTGCCCTCAACCTCAACTGTGTATTTATTCTTCTCTGCATGCTTTATTACAATAGATCATTCTGCAGAAATATCAAAGTGTTAAGAACTGTAGGTTTGATAGTTTACTACTACCCCTACCTCCATTCCAAAATATAAGCATTTGTAGCCGCCAACTAGATTCATAGCATCTTCTATGTGGTTGTCCAGATTCGTAGAAGATTCTATGAATCTGGACACCCAGAAGGATGCCTAGAAATGCTTATATATTGGAGTGGAGGGATTATTATCAACTGTCAGTATGTATTGATATGATTCCCATGTTGCGACAGGTGGAGGGGTTTCTCAAGGCAATGCAGAAACAGATTCATTCTGCTGGAAAACGTGGATTTTTTTCAAAGAAATCTGTTGGCCCCCAAGCTCGTGAGAAATTCACTTTGGAAGATATGTTGTGCTTCCAAAAGGTAATGCCGTCAAATCTCATTCCATCTGTGAGGTTACACTTCAACACTTACTGCAACTTATGTGTCGTCTTCTAGTATCCTATGCTAAAAGCATAAAGTCATAACATAAACTGTATCATATTATGTGCCCTACTAATACAGTGTATGTTTATATGTTTATATGTCTTTCTCAGGACCCTATTCCTACTTCATTATTGAAAATTAGTAGCGACCTTGTAAGCCGCTCAATTAAGTTGTTCCATGTCATACTAAAGTACATGGGAATTGATTCACCTGCAATAATAAGTATGGATGAAAGAATAGAACTTGTTGCAAAGCTTTATAAACATACATTGAAGCGTTCTGAACTTCGAGATGAACTCTTTGCTCAGATTTCAAAACAGACGCGCAACAATCCCGATAGGTGAGTAAAGGGCAGGTTGTGGATTACAAATTTACAATCACTATAAATACCTTCCCCAAATTAGGATTCATAAACTTTCCCTTTTTTGTACTTAGGGGTTGGTCAATAAGAGCTTGGGAGCTTATGTATCTTTGTGCATCGTCCATGCCGCCGAGCAAAGATATTGGGGCATATCTGTCTGAATATGTTCATTATATCGCTCATGGAGCCACAACTGATTCTGATGTTCGTGTTTTAGCATTGAACACGCTAAATGCATTGAAGCGTTCAGTTAAGGCAGGCCCTAGGGTTACAAGTCCTGCAAGGGAGGAGATAGAAGCTCTTTTAACTAGCCGGAAACTTACAACGATTGTTTTCTTCTTGGACGAGACTTTTGAGGAAATCACCTATGACATGGCAACAACTGTTGCTGATGCTGTTGAGGTACATGCACTTTTCACATTTATTGGTTCTAGGATTGATGTATGCCAAACTGTGAAGTGTCTTTTAGAATGAGCAAGATATTGTTTGTCATGAATTATTTCTGTGATCGAATCGAACGGCGTGCTATAAAGAAGGATGGTTGGTACAAGTTGGATAAATGCATAGACAAATACAATCAGCAGTCACAGTGTATCTGCTTATTGCCACTTTGTGCAGCTAATTAATAACTATGAGAGCAAGCAGTCTACTGTTGCTAAGATAATTTGGAATCGGCTGCAATCATGTCGTATTTTGGTGCTTGTTTCCACATGGATAACATTGTACATACTACTTATTACTTCCTGTGGTCAGTTCTATGGATCTGCTCGACTTGAACAATAGTTTTGCTTGGCCAAAGTAGATGTTCAACCACATCGCAACTAGTCCTATTTGTTATGTTATTGTGTATTTTTTTTTTCTAAATACAGGTTTGGCACTAAACTTATTGGTGCAATGTTTTGTTTGTTTTATAAAATTGCACAAGCATTGAAATTTTAATTTTTAAGAAATAAAATATGTTTTATTGACAGGAACTTGCTGGCATTATCAAACTTTCAGTATATTCTAGTTTCAGCCTATTTGAATGTCGGAAGGTTGTTAACGGCTCAAAGTCTTCAGAAGTTGGCAACGGTATTTATTTTCTCGATGGTGTCTATATATGGATATTTTTCTTCATATTTACAAATTAGCGCATTTGATCTTGATATTCTGTAGGCATTAGTGGAAGCTTTTTATCGTGTTTTCTATTCCATTTGCAGAGGAATATATTGGGTTAGACGATAACAAATATATTGGTGACTTGCTATCTGAATTCAAGTCAGCTAAGGATCGCAATAAAGGAGAAATTTTACACTGCAAACTTGTATTCAAAAAACGCCTCTTCCGTGAGTCTGATGAGGCTGTGACGGATCCAATGTTTGTTCAGCTATCATATGTCCAGGTACTAGTTTGGTAGTGGTCTTATTGCTAATTGGATTGCCACCAGTTTGTAGTTTGTACAAGCAATATTGTTTCCAGGATAGCACTAATATTGCTGTCCTGCAGTTGCAACATGATTATATTTTGGGTAACTATCCAGTTGGCAGAGATGATGCTGCACAACTCTCTGCCCTACAGATATTGGTTGAGATTGGTTTCATTGATAATCCTGAGTCTTGTGTGTAAGTATTTCACATGGTCCTATTGATTTCTCATGTCAATTTTCCAATTGGTATTTCCTGTTGCAGCTCGAATAATTTGCCTCATTCACCCCATTTTCTTGTTCTTTAGTGAATGGATATCACTTCTAGAGAGATTTCTCCCTAGACAAATTGCAATTACTAGAGCGAAGCGAGACTGGGAGCTTGACATCATTTCACGCTATCAGTTAATGGTACTTATCTGGCTACACACCTTAACACTTATCAGGCTAGCAGTAAATTTGCAATCCTTTTCACGGGAAACCTCTTGATTGCTCAAGTATTTTGGTGTTCCATCCAGGAGCACTTGTCGAAAGATGATGCACGGCAACAATTTCTCCGGATATTAAGGACTCTTCCATACGGGAACTCAGTTTTCTTCAGCGTTCGGAAGATTGATGATCCAATAGGACTTCTACCTGGAAGAATCATTCTTGGAATCAACAAACGAGGGGTCTGATCCTAAGTTCTCATTCCTAACCCTGTGAATAAATTTGTATTTTGTTTATCTTAAGTAAATGTTACCTTTTCTTCATGGATGCAGGTTCACTTTTTCCGTCCTGTTCCCAAGGAGTATCTACATTCTGCAGAGCTAAGAGACATTATGCAATTTGGTAGCAGCAATACCGCTGTTTTCTTTAAGATGCGAGTTGCTGGTGTTCTTCATATCTTTCAGTTCGAAACTAAGCAGGTATTTAGAGCTTCTAGGAAAATGTACCTGCAAACATGTTTATTCAAGTATACTTTTGTATTACCAATATTTGTCAAAATAACCATAACTTTTTTAGGGTGAGGAAATATGTGTAGCACTTCAAACACATATAAATGATGTCATGCTCCGCCGATATTCAAAAGCACGCTCTGCTTCTAGTGCTACTTCTCAAAATGATGTTACACAATCATATAAGCCACCAAATGTGGAAATTTATGAGAAACGTGTCCACGAACTGACAAAAGCAGTTGATGAATCCCAAAAGAAAGCAGATCAGGTAAGTAGTTTTTGTGAATGCATGTTTTTTATTTCATTTGTTACTACGTCCATTCTTTAATTGTTGATGTTTGATAGTTCAAAGCATCAACAATAAGAAAACAGAGGAACTATACTAAATAATTGATCAGTATTTGATAAAGAAGATGGCTTGATATCATAAGTTTTTTTGGGGAACTCAATATCATAAGAATCTTGCTTTAACATCAAATGTTTTAGGTGTCCCTTTTGAGTTATCAAATGTATTTTTAACATTAATCTAAGGTGTCTTTTTTTTTTAAAATTTTTTTCAAGTATATTTGACTATTTAAAGAACTCCCATGAACACTGGCCATCCTAATTCTGCAATGATTATATATTCTTGCACATGGACTGAAAAGATCAAGTATTAGTAGGGCTATGTTTTTCATATCTATTTTTATCTTATACATATTAAAGAAAATGGCATTGCCTATAGTAAGTGTCCACTTAAAATACACTAAAACTAGTTTTTTTTTTTTGAGGAATCACTGGTGCTTATTTAATGTTCAGTTGCGGGAGGATTTGCAATTGAAGTCAAACCAAGAAACAGAGATGCAAGCTGAGCTGGAGGGTTTAAGGAATACCTTGCAATCTGAACGACAAAATTTTATAGAAATTAAAAGTGAGGTGGATAAGCTAAAATCTCTATGTGCTGAAAAAGAATGTTCTTTGCAGGTATGATGATGCATTCATGCATTGTGGGCTTAGTTTTTTTGCTAAGGAATTGTTGGCTTAGTTAAACCATTTGCATCTTATAACATTCAATTTGTTAGGCTGCACTGATGGAGAAAAGTAGACTGGAGACCAGATTAATAAGTGGTCAGGGCCATTCAGAAAGTCATAACAAAACAGAAGCATCTGGCAATCGCCGTGAGAGGGATACTACTGTGGGCAGCGTCAACAGTGATATTGAGGTATCGATGACTTGCATAACGTTTTTGGCCACATTTCTGCAAGAATATTAAAACCTTATGGTAAATTTTACTCTTGTTTTGTCGGAAAAGCTGCTCACCAAGCTTAAGGAGGAGCTAAAATCATGCCAAAAAGAACTTGATGTATCAAAAGAAATCTCAAAGAAACTAACAATGGAAAAGAACCTGCTTGACCAGAAGGTTCAGAGACTTGAAAGAATGAAAAATGAAGAGGTTATTCCCTGGTTTAGCAGTCTGATTTATCTTTTTCATGTTCTGATTTCACAGTGAACAGACTTTCACTTCATATATATGAGATATTGATACTATATTTTTGCAGAAAAGTACAATGGAAAAAGTTTATGGGGATGAATGCTCTAAGCTGAAATCTCAGATTACTGAGTTGGAGCAGGAATTAGAAGTTGCAACACGATCCTTAAATGTTGCCGAATCAAATCTTGCCGTAAGAAATGCTGAGGTAGATACATTGCAAAATTGTCTGAAAGAACTTGATGAGTTAAGAGAGTTTAAAGCGGTATGTGATGTACAATAAACTACATCTACTGTTTGAGGTAATTAAAAGAAAATGAAACTATACTGTTCCATTTTGCTTCATTTCAGGATGTCGACAGAAAGAACCAACAAACTGCTGAGATTCTTAAAAGGCAAGGAGCACAGTTGGTTGAACTTGAAAATCTTTATAAGCAAGAACAGGTTCTTCGCAAGCGCTACTACAACACAATAGAAGGTACACCGTTATAATTTGTTGGTACTTAGTTATGAACTTCTTATGCTATGAAGATGTCTGTACTTAATTGCTGTGACTGTAATAGATATGAAAGGAAAAATAAGAGTATTTTGTCGCTTGCGCCCTCTAAGTGATAAGGAGCAATCTTTGGAGGAGAAGACAATAGTATGCAGCCCTGATGAGTTTACAATTGCACATCCTTGGAAAGATGACAAGTCAAAGCAACATGTATATGATCGTGTTTTTGATGCAAACACCACACAGGAAGAAGTCTTTGAGGACACTAAGGTGAAATATTCTAACATATCTCTATCATGTTAATATTATTCCTAATACTACACTTTTGTATTTCATGTGATTGTATTTACCTTACATGCAGTATCTGGTACAATCAGCGGTTGATGGATACAATGTTTGTATCTTTGCTTATGGACAAACTGGCTCGGGGAAAACATTCACAATTTATGGTTCAGAAAACAACCCTGGTCTTACTCCGAGGGCCACGTCTGAACTTTTTAGGGTGATAAAGCGTGATGGTAACAAGTATTCATTTTCTTTGAAGGTAGGTATAATAGGTTTTAATGTGTACTTTAGTACTTGTCATGTGATTTGCTCTTTTTTTTTTTTGGGGGGGGGGGGGGGGGATTGGGGGGTCATCTTTGCATATTGTTTTGTGCTTTTGACTAACAGTCCAATAACACCATTCTATTCTTGATTAGTTGATTTTACATTCATTTGGAGGATGAAGTGATTTTAGGGACACTACCATACAAATCCATAATGTCTTGTATTATTCTTGTTGATTGCATTCCGTACAATATGCAGGCATACATGGTGGAACTTTATCAAGATAATCTTGTAGACCTATTATTGCCAAAAAATTCAAAGCCACAGAAATTGGAGATAAAGAAGGATTCTAAGGTATATGATCCATCCATGATTTTCCTTATATTACATCATAGGTAATGGTAAAAGCATTCTCTGTGTTGCATATTTGCTTCTTATCTTCACATTTAACCCCTTTCATGCTTTGTAGCTTTGGATATATTAATATATTTCCTACTTTAAGCTACTTTTGGTTGCCGCAAGAACAAGCTGTCAATGTTTTTCGGTTTGGACAGATAGCAATTTTAGATAAGTTTTTTTGTTGTACACTTTCATAACATATCTGCATAATTTGTCTCTTTTGTTTTTCTTTGGGTCTTGTTTTTGTTGGATCTCATAGGTTTCATCTCTATCCTACCCCAACTTGTTTGAGACTAAAAGGCTTGGTTGTTGTTGTTGTTGTGTTATGATGGCATGAACTGTGTAAAATATTCTAATTCATACAATGCCCCTAAGAATTGTAGTCATTTTCCTTTTTTTGATGTCACCTACTAAGCTTGTACTCCCTCTTATTATAGGGAGTTGTCACTGTTGAGAATGCAACAGTTGTGAGCATTTCAAGTATTGAGGAACTGAGGGTTATAATCTCTAGAGGTTCTGAGAGAAGGCATACTGCCGGTACAAACATGAATGATGAGAGCTCAAGGTCTCATTTAATTCTTTCAATCATTATTGAAAGTACTAATCTCCAGACTCAATCATATGCAAGAGGAAAGGTATGGAGAGCTTCTCACCAATGTGGTTGGATCTAAGTTTATTTATATTTCTGTAACTAGTAAAAGAAGATCTGATTTTTCTAATAATTCCCCACTCCCCTTCAGGCTTGGCGCATCCTATGCATCTTACCCTTATGTAGCATTCTAAATATTCATCTAATATATTGTAGCATCCTATTATTTTTGCCATGGAATACCCATTTTATGTTTAGTTCAGCATTCATATTCTCTTGTGTGCATGATCGAATTCAAATAGTTGAATTGATTTCCTTTACTCTCTAACTGTCGCATCATCTAGTGCTTGGACTAGTGCACAAAGTATGTTCTTGTTTCTATTTAGTGATATGATCAGATAATATTTGTATGGACAAAATTAATCGAAGATGATAATAGTTTGCTACTTTAAGCTCATGTTGGCAATGTTGGCATTTTGTTTTTAAATACCAGAAGCTTTCCCATGAAAGAGAGGCACTGATTGTTTTCTGTTTGAGCAGCTAAGTTTCGTGGACCTAGCTGGTTCTGAGAGAGTGAAAAAATCTGGTTCAGCAGGAAAGCAATTGAAAGAAGCACAAAGCATAAACAAATCTCTTTCCGCATTGGCTGATGTTATTGGTGCTTTATCATCTGACGGACAACATATACCTTACCGGAATCATAAGTTGACAATGCTTATGAGCGATTCTCTTGGAGGCAACGCAAAGACCTTAATGTTTGTGAATGTTTCACCAGCGGAGTCTAACTTGGAGGAGACTTACAACTCGCTTATGTATGTGTTTCTACCCCAGTTTGCGCTATGCCCTTTCTTTACTGTTGCTCTCACCGTCACCATCTTATGTTTTCTGATATGCTTGTTTTCCAATATGAGTTGGATATTACCTACTCTCTGTTATATGGATATTGATTGCTAGGCTTACATTTGTTTCCATTGAATTTGAAAGGTTCAGTATTTTGAATTCGTTCCAGTGTGTCAGTATTTGGCATTCTTGCGTCACGATGCAATGCCCTTGTGCACTTTTTAACATGCTTCCTTTAAACCTTTTTTAGGTATGCTTCACGGGTTCGGTGCATTATTAATGATACGAGCAAGCATGTTGCACCCAAAGAAATCATGAGATTGAAGAAGTTAATTGCTTATTGGAAGGAGCAGGCTGGCAAGCGGAGTGAGGGTGACGAACTGGAGGAAATACAGGAAGAGAGGATCTCAAAAGAAAAAGCAGACAATCGCTGACCATTGAGCATTGAGAACAAGAGGTGCCGTCAATGCCTCAGTGGTGCTCTTCTGATGTGTAGAATGCTCGTGGTTGCATTCTTACCTTGGAGACATATTGATGGTGCTGAGGATATGCAATACGTGCGAGTTCTACTGTGATCGCTCTCTAACAGATTTTCACAATATCATCTGACAAATGTTGTACGCTAATACTAACTGTATAGTTTATATATAATATTATGGCAGTAATGCCCGCTTGTACAAAGAGCTATGTAGCATACATTCATAGGAGGGGGGGAGTTATTAGGACTAAAACCTTTGGGGTTGATGGAGTCTTAACAGCTGCTAATCACGTATTAGAGTTTTATCAAATTGGTTTCTCATTGACTTCAGCCTCTTTTCGCCATTTTCTTAATATTCTATTAGAGGAATCTAGCCTGAATATCAATTTTCACAATTCTAGCAAGATGATGCGGTGAGCGCAATTTTTTAGTAAGATATTGTGCCGTTATACACAACTTGGCTCTTCTCTTCGTTGTCGCGAATGATCTATCAGGGCTGCTAATAAGTGGTACTACCTCTTCTAGTTTTTGATGATTGATGACGTTAGGAGAATAAGTTTATTTATTTTTTAAACTAAACAAACTTCTTCTAAGTTCTAACGTCATATATTAAAAAAATGGAGACAGTAGCATTGCAAGAAATACCCTAATCCTAGACGCGGTCACTTGGGTTGGTAGACAGTCGACCACGATATGGAAATCGTAATCCTAATCCATGAGCTGGGAAGGTGGCTTCCGAGGGTCTTAACTTTCTATTGTTGGCGCTGCAAAATGATAAATTAAACTATACACCACATCATAATACGCAAAAATGATTAACCCGGTATGAGCGACTGCTCTCCTACCGCTGACCGAACGCTTCTTGTCTATAAATGCTGGTAGTATAGTATGACTATTAGAGATATACTAAATCACATCTCTAATAGTGACGAAGTGTTCAAATTGAAGGCGTTCAAGACATGGCTGTCACAACTCGCCCTTCCCCTGTTTTGTTCGTACTACTGGTACTCACCTTTGCCGGCGCTGCGTCCGCCGCAGATCAGGGGCTGACCCACCTTCACTTCTATTTCCACGAGATCCAAGCCGCGCCCAACGCCACCGTCGTCACCGTCGCCAGCCTGCACAGGTATACGAGACGCCGAGACCTGTAGCAATAGCAACGCACTCGTACTAATGGAAGGCGGCGTCCATGCCTGCAGGAACTCATCGACGTTCGGCGACGTGAACGTCTTCGACAACCCGCTGCGTGAGGGCCCAAACCCGTCTTCGCGGCTGATCGGCAGGGCGCGGGGCATCGGGTTTCACGCGTCGTTGGACGAGTCCGGCGTGATCACGGCCATCGAGTTTGTCTTCTCCGACTACGGCGAGTACAGCGGTAGCACGCTGGCGACGCTGGGCCACCTCACCGTGTCTCCTCCCACCGAGCGCAGCATCGTCGGCGGGACGGGGAAGCTCCGGTTCGCGCGCGGGTACATGACCAGCAAGCTGCTCAGCTCCAAGGGCAACGCCATCGTCGTCCTCTTCGACATGTACTTCACCCTGGCCCTTTGATTGGGTACTAGTACTCGATCTCGATTGTTTGGGGGTATCTGTTCAGTTCCATCAAAATTTCATCTGCGAATAAAAAAAAACAATCACGAATAAATGAGACTTGATCGAGGGAACTCATCTGCGCGTCATGTCCGTTGGCGAAAATATGGCGGATCCCACACCGTCTGCGAGAAATCGAGCAGAGAATCAAGCGGGCAAACCGCCGCTCGTGGAGCAGGAACAGAGGCTTGACGCAGCCATGGTCACTGGGATCGGCGAGAGAGGCAGAGCAGGAAACCGGCCAAATTGTACATCACGACGCGTCATTTTCCTTGTTCTACGCCGCGGACCTTGTTATGTCCACTCCACCACTTTCCCTCGGGCGAGTCTGACGTCATCAGAATCTATCCCAATTCCACTTGCATTGGAGCGAGATGCCTCTTCGTCACCTCAAGCTCCTCCCATGAGCATGTCGTCACGGTTGTGCCCCTGACGATCTTGTCCCTAAGATCGAGTAACATCAACAGCATCAATATTTAGAGTCGTTGATCATATCCAATAATCATAAGATATTGATACTGATTTTCATGCATGTAACAGTTGCAACAGGAAGGCACGCTAGCGGTTGAGATCAAAATAGTCAAGATGAAATCTAAACGAACAATTAGAAAAAAACATTACTCTAAAAAAGTATTCCCCAATTAATCGATAATCAAGATGAAGACGTGATGAAAGGGGAAACACCATGTTGAGATCAAACAAGCATGCGAAGCTCTTTTAACTAGCCGGAAACTTACAACGATTGTTTTCTTCTTGGACGAGACTTTTGAGGAAATCACCTATGACATGGCAACAACTGTTGCTGATGCTGTTGAGGTACATGCACTTTTCACATTTATTGGTTCTAGGATTGATGTATGTCAAACTGTGAAGTGTCTTTTAGAATGTGCAAGATATTGTTTGTCATGAATTATTTCTGTGATCGAATCGAACGGTGTGCTATAAAGAAGGATGGTTGGTACAAGTTGGATAAATGCATAGACAAATACAATCAGCAGTCACAGTGTATCTGCTTATTCCCACTTTGTGCAGCTAATTAATAACTATGAGAGCAAGCAGTCGACTGTTGCTAAGATAATTTGGAATCGGCTGCAATCATGTCGTATTTTGGTGCTTGTTTCCACATGGATAACATTGTACATACTACTTATTACTTCCTGTGGTCAGTTCTATGGATCTGCTCGACTTGAACAATAGTTTTGCTTGGCCAAAGTAGATGTTCAACCACATCGCAACTAGTCCTATTTGTTATGTTATTGTGTATTTTTTTTTTCTAAATACAGGTTTGGCACTAAACTTATTGGTGCAATGTTTTGTTTGTTTTATAAAATTGCACAAGCATTGAAATTTTAATTTTTAAGAAATAAAATATGTTTTATTGACAGGAACTTGCTGGCATTATCAAACTTTCAGTATATTCTAGTTTCAGCCTATTTGAATGTCGGAAGGTTGTTAACGGCTCAAAGTCTTCAGAAGTTGGCAACGGTATTTATTTTCTCGATGGTGTCTATATATGGATATTTTTCTTCATATTTACAAATTAGCGCATTTGATCTTGATATTCTGTAGGCATTAGTGGAAGCTTTTTATCGTGTTTTCTATTCCATTTGCAGAGGAATATATTGGGTTAGACGATAACAAATATATTGGTGACTTGCTATCTGAATTCAAGTCAGCTAAGGATCGCAATAAAGGAGAAATTTTACACTGCAAACTTGTATTCAAAAAACGCCTCTTCCGTGAGTCTGATGAGGCTGTGACGGATCCGATGTTTGTTCAGCTATCATATGTCCAGGTACTAGTTTGGTAGTGGTCTTATTGCTAATTGGATTGCCACCAGTTTGTAGTTTGTACAAGCAATATTGTTTCCAGGATAGCACTAATATTGCTGTCCTGCAGTTGCAACATGATTATATTTTGGGTAACTATCCAGTTGGCAGAGATGATGCTGCACAACTCTCTGCCCTACAGATATTGGTTGAGATTGGTTTCATTGATAATCCTGAGTCTTGTGTGTAAGTATTTCACATGGAGAAGTGTTCGTTGTTCTTCTCTAAAAGGATGGCTCGTGTTCAAATGTCCCGCCAAGCTCTGGCTCTTCCTTCTTTTATACTGCAAGAAGGGAGACCCGGGTTCGTGGCGCGTCGGTGGTCGTGACCTTGTGCCCAAGTTGGGCTTCGTCACTGTGAGTGACGCTATCAGTATGGCAGTGCCTTCTTGACTCGGTGGTGTGGAGAGTGTCGTCAATCATGGGCATTCCGTCCATATGGAGGAACGGCTTTTGCTGGTGGTCCACGGAGTGGTGCCGTCGTCGTGGCAGTCGCTCGGAGATGTCCTGTCACAGTGAAAAACGGGGGCTTTTGAGAGGAGGTGTAGCAGTAGCGGTCATCCTTTGGCCGGTGCACGTGTGTGTATTTATCGCCCACTTGCCGAGTAATCGATGCTTCTTCTGTCAGCGGGCGTGGGAGCGGCAGGCATTTATTGCCCAAGCGCTACCGCCCTGCCTATTGGCGGCGTGGTAGTCGGTTCACCCGACCCTGGGGTCGGGCGAGGCAGAGAGGCGGTCTCCCGACCCTGACACGGATAGGGTCGAGCGCGATGGCCGTGCTACGGAGGGTCCTACCCCTCCCGGGGGGGGGGGGGGGAGGGTCGGGCGAGGCGGAGATCGCCTGTCGACCCGGCCCGTCGGATGTCCTCATGACATGAGGGTCGGTTGAGGCGGAGATTGTTCCTGCCTTAATCGTATTGTTAAGGCCGCAGGTCATTAAAGTTAATTACCTCTAGTATTGACTCTCGACAGTAGCCCCCGAGTGAGGTCTGACCTCCGCGCGAGAGGGAATCAGGAGTCACTCAAATCGGGAGAGGAAGGCCTATTTTGCAGCGTAGGCTCGCTTTCTGCCTTATTGAGTCGACACGTTCTGCAATCTCGTATTGGATCTCTTTTCGCGATTCCGTTCCCCGAGACCTCCACTCGTTGCGGTGGTCTGTCCGCGGACACGGTTCGACTTGTATCATCCCTCCTACACGTTCGTTCGCCGGACCACGCTTTACCGCGAGGGCCGAAGCGTGGCGCTCGTCGAGCTGCTAACGGGAGAGTTCAAGTGAAGCCCCGGGGTCCCTTCGGGGGGACCTCGATGGACCAGCTGATGGTCAACTTCAATCTTCCCGGTTGCCATCCCAGTCTGGTACCCGGATGCCGTTCGATAGGCTTCGAGGACTCGTCGGCTTTCTACGGTGACATACCCATGGGCCGGTCCAAACCAGGACTTGAACTATAGCGCTCCCTGTTCTTCTTCGGATTAAAAAAAACGAGAAATTTAATCAATTGCAAAGAAAGTATCAAAAATTCAAAGATTAAATTAATTAAGAGAATTTCTGGTATTTGTTCAAAAGGAATTATTTTTCATTGGTCCAAAGAAGAATTTGAAACTTGCAAGAAATTCTCGCGAAATTAAAGGGCTTTAATTCTAAGTCTAAACCTTGTGTAATTCAAATTCAAACTCTACTTAAATTCTGAGAATCAAACTTTTGGGGCTCTTGGAAAATTTCCAAAAATTTTGGTGAAATTTTGGTCTCCCCAGAAATTTTTCACCAGTGGGACCCATTGGACAGCGGGCCCCACTGGCCAGCCACCCATTCCTCTCCTTCTCTGTTCCTCTTCTCTCTCCCGCGCGAGCAATGGCAGAGCATGGCTGCCAGTTGCCGCTTGCTCGCGCGTCTCGCAGAGCACCGGGCATTGCGTGGCGAGCTCGCACGGCACGCGCGCGCTTTTAAGGTGCCTCGGCCGCTCCGTCGCTTGCTTCGATCGCCGCTCTTTCCTCTCCCCTCCTCCGCTCTCCTCTCTCTGTTCTCTCCCTTCCACTTTCTCTCCGTCGGGAGCACCGCGCAGCCGCATCTCGTCCTCGACCAAAATTTCGCCGATTCCTTCGCAAAATTGAAGCAGCAGAGGACCTCCTCCCTCCTTCCGACCTCCAACTGCCGGGTTTTCACCGAAGTTGGTCAGAATTGGAGCTTCGCCGCCGCCGGTACTCGCCGCCGAGGGGAGCCGCTCGGTGAGCACCGCCTTCCGGTGAGGACCGAACCCATCTCCCTCCTCCCCTAGCTCCGCCGTGCCGCGTGGATGCTTTTCGGCAAGGTCCCACGGCCGGCCGCGCGCCGTAGCGCCGCCGCGCCATGGCCGCCATGGCCGCACCGCCGCTCGTCACCGCCACTGCTCCCGGGCTCGTCGACGGCCGCTAGCCAGTCAAACCGACTCCCCGCGTCAGGCCCGTGCCGCTGGTGCCCTCGCCGCGGACCGCCGTCGCCAGCAGCGCCGTCGCTGTCGCCAGCCGACGCTAGGGCCAACGCCCGAGCTAGGATTTCTTTTTTCTGTTGTTTCAAAATTCCAAATAATTCGACTGGCATTAAATAATATCTATAAAATCGATATTAACTCAGAATAATAAAAGTCCAATTGTTCTGGAACCAGTGGAAAGTATAGGTTTTATGAAAAATATAAAACTTCAATATTTGAATTTATTAATTTTGGGGATTTACTTAATTAACATTAAATTGCCAAATGTAATTAATTGATTTTCAAATTATTAAATTCTAGAAAATTTTGTGTAAAACCCTAAATTTAACCCTTGTTATTAAAAAGTGTTTGATAGCTCGATTAGGGTTTGTTTTGGTGCTACTAAATTGATTAGCTTGGTTTAGGTCAAAATCTTTCCCCGACCTCGAAAATTATTTAACTTGTTATCGACCACTTAATTTTATTTGGGAAATTATTAATTAATGTCTCACCTCTCTAATTGCATCATGTAGACGCCGGCGTGAACGAGGTAGCCATCGAGGTGGACCTCGAGTTTTCTGAAGACACCGCCGCTGCAGACCAGGAAGAGTATCCACAAGGCAAGCCCCTGTGCACTACGGTTTTTAAAGTTTTTACTTTTGCATCAGTGAATGTGAGTCATGTGATGTGCATTTAGGTTGGCAGGAATTGAATGTAAACCCTAGATGCATGTGTTTCCAGTAGTACCTATTTTGGGAATTGGTACAGGTAGCTTGTATAAATGCTATGCTTTGAAATTCCCTACGGCAGAAGTCGGGCAGATCGGACACTGCCCGTGATATGATAGGAGTTGATTGAAACTTTCTCGCTGGTTAAATAACTCGTAGCGAATTCAGATTTCATGGAAGGAAATCAGGGTCAGACAGGGAATGATAGGAATGCAACAGACGAGGGTCTATGTGTGGTAGCGCTGTCTGACTTATGTGGCACAGTTGGTTGAGTATTGAATATATTGCTCACATGCTGGAGCTAGGGGACCCAGTAAACCTAGGTAGCCTAGAGACGGCAAAGCTGAACCTACCTTACGGTGTCTGAATGGCGACGGGCTGGGGTGGACAGTGTGTGAACTCCACAGATACCGTCCAGGACGGGTGATCTGGTGGGACGCGGCACTGTTGAGGTAGCGTAAGAGGGAATTAGCTTTGTCAGATCTGGTGTGAACGGTTGCCACGTGCAGTCCGGGACGCGCACGTGTCGTGTGACCAGGTTAACCCTGCAGGTGTAAAACGTTTCGAACCGCTGACACTCAGTCTAGAGTTTACTTAACCTCTCTGTCGCATATGTTAAAAAGTGAACAAGGAGAGTGATGACGATTAAAGGTGCATTGAATATCATGATCATCGTTTGTCAACATGATTTTTTAGTCATTGTGCTTACTAAAGTTACATTTTCCGAACTTAAATGGAGCTAAAACTTGAAAGTAGGAAGCCACTAAGTAAAGCGTGTCCTTTTGCAGTTACACCCTACCCCGAGTCAGCCGTGCATATCTGGGAGTCGGCTGTAGACAGCCACGTTGACGAGTCAGTCTTGCTGAGCTTCTTAGAAGCTCACGCTTTGCGACTTGTGGCTGTCAGGTGGATCTGATGTGGTCGGTGGTAGCGATGGTTTTTCTTGGGAGGAGTCAGCCTCCGGATGGGGTAGTTTCCAGTGGGAGCAGGTCGAGTAGTCGCTGCTTGTGTGTGGCTAGTAGCAAAGTGCTGTTGGGCAAGGCACTTTCTTTTGCTTAGTGTCAGAGTCGGACTCTGTAATCTTATCTTATCTTTTGCTTTCGCTTGAGGACGGTGTCGTTTCTGCTGTTTATCAAAACTGGTTTGTGTGGAACTGAACTCTCTGTAATAACTACTCATGTAATATTTTTCCTTATGTCTATAAGCTATTCTGTTTACTGCCTGTTTGTATCCTGTGAATGTTCGCTTCGACGATCATCGCCCAGAATGGATCCCGGGAGGAGGGACCTTCCCCGTTTCAGGAGCGGTCCACCACATGAACGTGGATCACGATGCTCTTGACGCTCGAGCGCTAGGGTATTGGCCGCTAGCGGGCCCATCTTTCTCCACCCCTCGCTCTATTTTCGCCCTGAGCGGCTGTCGAACCCGTTCGCTGGGCCAGCCTTCGAACTCTTTGAGCCGTCGGGGCATATTTCAGCCCATCTCACCGCCTGCCAGCATTTATTTGCGGCAGAGGCGTCTGCCGCGATGGGACGTGCGGCAGCGCTGGTCTTCGGGCCTCATGAGTGCACGCGCACCCGCCCGCGCTGAGCGAGGCGGTCGTGTGGGCCCCGCTCGCAGCGATTGCGAGGAAAACACCAAGCGGACGGAGGGATATAAATACGCACCTTGCGCGCCCGTTCGCCATCACTCGTCATTTGCGTCCCTTTGTCTCCCCGCGCCACTTCGCCTCCTCGTTCTTGCTCCTCGCACTTCCTTGCCCCCCAATCTTCCTTCGCGTTCGCCCATCTCCTTCACTTTCTCACACCTCCAGAGATGGCAAACTGGTGGAGGTCCGATGTGCGAGGGGCGCGCCTGGACGCCTGGTGAAGCGCGGCCTCCTCGTCGCATGGACGGAGGCGAGGAAGTGGATGCTCCCCGGCGAGGAGACGGCGCTGGCGCCGGCGGACGGATACGTGCTATCCTTCGCCCACTTCCACGAGCGCGGGCAGGAAGTCCCCGCGCACCATTTCTTGTGGGGGCTCCTCCACCACTATGCCTCGAGCTCCAGCACCTCAACCCCAACGGGATCCAGCACATCGCCGTCTTCGTGGCGTTGTGCGAGGGATTCCTAGCGATTAAGGCCCACTTCGACCTATAGCGGTTTTTCTTTGCTGTCTCCCTCCAGACGAAGGAGGGGTCCCCACTTCGTATCGGCTGCGCCAGCATCCACCTCCGCGGGGAGCGCGCCGGCACCTATATCCCACTCCGGTTGAAGACCTCCAACAGGGGCTGGCATGGGCAATGGTTCTATTTGAAGAACAACGCTGCCAGTCGCCTGCCGGAGTTCACGGGACGCACCTTCGACGTGGCGCCCTAGGTGTGGAAGTAGGGGCCAGCAGCAAAGGAGCGAAAACGGCTGGACGACCTCCTGGGCGCGGTCCGATCGCTGAGGGCCCGGGGGGTGCGCGGCACCGGCGTGGTTGCGCCGTACCACGCCCGGCGGGTGCTGCCCCTCATGGCGTGCCCGCTCTGAATGTGGGAGATGGGGCCCAGCTCGGGTCTCTCTGGGTCGGTGATGTCGTCCGAGCCCCTCTTCGATTCGGAGCTGAAGCAACGGCTGAAAGACATCCTCGCGTCGGAAGACGTTGATGCCCCACTCGACGGGCATCCCCCGATGCGCCCCACAGAGGGGAGCATCGCATTGGTAAGTCGTCGTGCCTCTCTTTATGATTTTTCTTTTTTCTTGGTTCTTCTGACGCCGACCATTTCTCTCCTCCCTCTTTTGGATGGTAGCAGGCGGGCCTTCTTGTCCGACCTTCCCGCGCCCCCGTCCCTGAGGATGCGGTAGTCAAGGAGGCGAATCGCCTTGCTGCCGAGGAGCAAAACTGGAAGAATGCCCTGGCGGCGAAGAAGACGAAGAGGCTCCGGGCCCAGTTGGGCCGGGGTCGGCGTCGCCAGGGCTCCGACGAGGAGGAGGACGAGGAGGAGGTGGTCGTGGAGATCCCTCGTCCCGCCCCAAAGGGGCATGTGGTGTGCCCGCGTGCGCAGGAGCTGAGGCCGGAGCCTCAGAGGTCGGAGGCGGTGCCGGCCTCCATCCCTCCAGCTCTGCTGCGCGGCCGGTCCCCGAGGAGAGGCCACCGGTGCCGCTAAGGGCGCTGACTTCCGCCCACACTGGGCCGGCGGGGTCGAGGCCGCCGACCTCCGGGCCCCTAGGCCGTCCGGAGGTGCCGCAGCCCATCCCAGGCGAGGGCGTGGCCTTAAGGGTCAGCGGGAAGCGGCCCGTGGAGGAGCAGGGGGGCAGACCCCGAAGCATTGCCGCTCCATGTCCCGGGGGTAAGTGTGCCGTGCACATTCCGCCTCTCTCTGCTTAGCTTTGCTTACCATATTTTTTGTGCAGGGCCGGAGTACAGGTGACGGAGCTCCGAACGGCACCGAAGAATGCCCTGGCGTGCCGGAGGCCCACGGGCGCGTCAAGGCCCCGCGAGGGCGGGGCTTCGGAGTCTCCGCGCCCGTCGGCGGCGGAGTCCCGGTCAGCCGCGGGGTTGCCCTAGGAGCGGGCTGCGACGTAGGAGAGGCTGGTGGTGACGGAGGTGCCGTAGGCTGCGTCGGCGGGGCCGAAGGCCACCCCGATCGGGCCCTCGACCCAGGAGGAGGCGGCGATGGGCGTCCCTTCGGAGGTGTCGACGGAGGAGGTGGCGGCGGCAGCTCCGGCGGCCGAACCAGGGTCGGCCTTTTTAGGGCCTCCAACGGAGGAGGAGCTGGTGGCGGCTGCCGCGCCGACAGAGGGCGGCGCCGACGACGGCGTCGGCGGCCCCGCCGGCTAAAGGGCCGGCGGAGGGAGGCACCCCGGGGCCCGGGAGTGTGCAGCGGGCCCTGAAGGGGCTCCTGTCGGCGGCATCCACGCTGGAATCCGTCACAGCTCGCCGCCGCCCGCAGCGCGGCGTCGGGCACGCTTGCCTGGGAGCTGACCACGGCGGGGCGCATCCTTGAAGCGGAGGACCGGCTCCGCGTGCACTGGAGGAGGTGCCGCAGGCGCGGGCAGAGTCGGAGGAGGTGCGCCAGGCCTGCGACGCCGTCACCGTGCTGGCGGTGGAGCAGACCTGGCGGGCGGAGGTGGCGAGGGCGGACCTGGAGGAGGAGGCCAGGGCCAGGGAGGACGCCGAGGGGGTGACTCAAACTTTTCAGCTTATACAGAAAACTATGCAAACTGGTGTGCCCGTTTCGACTCCTAATTTCATGTGTCATACAGATAGATTCAAACAAAAGTTTGAATACCACAACTGAAGACCATTTCCTCATGCTTCCCAAGAAATTGGGAGCACACAAATTGGAGGAATAAATCAAGAGTTATGAGCTATACAACCTAGCTGTCCAACTAGGTTGGCTGTCAGCCACCTTTTGTTGCACTGACCCAAAACTGAATATTTTTGCTTAGCAACTGAAAAAGTGATGACTACGAAAGTTGTAGGAGACTTTGCAAACTTTCCAGATTGTACTCACTCACATTTGTAGGATAAAAGATGCAAATGTTATGGGTCGCGAAAGGTGACCGTCGGACTGAAAAGTTTTAGGCTTGGATGCGCACCTCCCCCCTTAAGAGGAAACTAGGGAATGAAATTAAAAGATGAATTGCTACGGATTCTATAGGTTTCTGGAGAGAGAAAACAGGCTGAACGCAGGGATGATGAATTTTTAGTTTTTCTTTCCTTGATTCCCGTTTTACGTACCCTTACTAGAAGTTACGAAGTTGAACTTTTAGTAAAGTGAATTTCCAGCATACATGCAAAAAGGAAAGGGGATGAAACGACCTATTTGTTCTCACCAAAAAGAAAATCTAATACAGTATCCTCGGTGGCACTATTCGTTCTCTCAAGACAAATCGTTTTCTATCCGGTCTAACGATTGTTAGCATACTTGCAAAAAACCACATCATAGAACAGGTATCAATATGGCCATGATAGTCACGACTCATGGCAACCGGCGGCAAACAGTAACGCCTTGCCGTTAGCGGCCATGAAAAGTATCTCAGACAAGATGGGTGAACCGGCAACGCGAACGCCAAGCGACCGTGAATATTATCCCACGGCAGGACTTCGTACATTCGTTGTAGTTCGTTGGTGCGTCGTTGCAAATATGTACTACATACCTGCGCGTAGTTCGTTGGTGCGTCGTTACATAAATATCAACCAACTTAAAATAAAATGCATGAATGCAAAGTTAGCATTGCCACCTTCCTAACTATAACCTCCAATATGGGCTTTTCTATATCGTGCCTCACCGTAACGCTGTTTTCGAAATAAGCCTCGTTAATTAGATTACTATTCCCCAACCTGGCTTCTGATACCACATGTCGCAACCCCGTCTAATAAAATCGTACGGTTGCTCATCCAGAATCATTTGAGGTGTCACTTAGCGAAGCAAGCGACCACACAGTACAAGAATTAACGAGGACACGCAAACATGATTAAAGTGTGTATTAGGTCTGAAGGTTACATCATTGGTTCAGAGATTTAAAGTGCAGAAACGTAGTTTTGAAAACAAGCGTGAGACGGCGGAAACTAAGGATTTACAACCCGATGATACAATTAAGCACGCCAGCCCTCGGGTGCTTAATCTTCCTGGGCCGGAGAAGCGGGAACCCACTCAAAGATCCACTCCGAGGGTGCTTTCCGTTCCCAACCACCAAAGCCAAACGAGACAAAGTTAGAGGAATCACCTGCGAAACAATTAATCCATAAACCCTGAGCAACTAATACTCAGCTAGACTTACCGTTAATATGGCCATCTAATGACAGACTTCTAAAATACAGGGAGTATTTGTGGGAGTTGACCTGATATTGCGAAAACAGCCACTAGTTGTCTTTCCTATTTTTAACCAAGTTAACAGGGTTCGCCATTAACAAACTAAGTGTGCCACTATGCTAAACAAACAAGAATCAGCACGATAATTCAGGGGTAAAACAGCCATTTCCATCATACTGCTACTTATTACATATCGCTGCGGCAGAAGGGAGCAAGTGGTACTCTTAACCATGAGAACGGCAATTATAATTGATTTACATCTTGCAGAAGAAACCCGAATGACACGATACGTACACACTCGAATGAGTCACACGTGGCTACCTTTCGCAATATCGTGACAGAGTTAGCCCAACATCCATCTCTCCAAGGACATGGTCCTTCAGGCGATGCCCTGCATCCCTGTACGGCCCCAAGCCTTTTCCACTAGCACGAGCCCAAGAAACAAAATGCAAATTCATCCACCCTGACGGTCCATTCACCCGGAAAGAAAGATGGCCAATTGTCCAACAAAACACAATGAGCTACGTCGGTTTCCTGGTCCCATTTAACAGTATGCATTCGGTACACAACTCAAACTTGACCAATGCAACCGCACCCGATAAAGTTTCAAGTTTTATTCAATCGCTAACTCCCATTCCTTGAAATTTCTTCTTTGAGCAAACATGAGTAGTCTCCCTACTACTCATATTCTACCGTTTCCTACCCTTAATTCTTAGCATTCTATCGTGATGGCTCTAACAAAGACATCCCATAGAAAAACCTATCAAGTCATGTAACTAGGTTTCACGGTAATTTCCTCGAAACTTAATGCACAAGCAATTCACACACATAGTGATAAAAATAAATTTTATAAAATATAGGTGTACACCGGGGCTTGCCTTGGTCTGCAGAGAAGTCAGCACACTCAAGAGATAAGTTAGTTCCTGCTGGTGCCTCCTCCGAATTCACGTTCTCCGTCGGAATTTCCGGATCGATCCCTATATGATGAAAATGCAATTGGAAAATGGTGATGGCCAAGACTTCGCAGAATAAAGGGTTGTTCTTCCATTAGCATGATGTCGGTGAACAAGAGTGCTCAAGACATTTTCTAATACTGTTAATCTTTATTAGGTTAAATTGAAGTATTCCTTTCATAAAAAAAATTAGTGGTGCTCTAGTCATTTTTATAGTGGGTGCAAGCAAAATGTAAATTCCCCGACTCCATGATGTTTCTGTACAATGAAATTTTTATGCAAAGGCAGCAATGAGTTCAGGAACATTTGTACCGAATTTGGTTATTTTTCCTAAAAAAGATTAGAAAGATATTAATAATTGAACTCATGTATTGATTTTAAGCAACATTTAATGGATCATAATGTTAGACATGTCAAAATAATTTGTAAATTTTTGTGGTGCCAAGTTGTGCAAAAAGAGGTCTACTGACCAAAAATTTATGATTTTTAGATGATTAAATTAGTCATAAAAATTCTATAACAGTTTTACTTCTAAAATTTATTGTGCCCAAACAATTGATTGACATAAAGGTCTGAATGCTCAGGTGATAGATCTGACCAAAAGGAATCTAACAAATTTTGGTTTACATTTTTCTGAGCAATATTCAATTTTTGGTGGATTTTACAAGCTCTAGGGAAATTCTGGTAATTGAGTAATATTTGAAATCGGTCGGGCCCACAAGTCAGTGACACTGGATAGGGGAGGGCGGCGCACCGACGGCGCTCGACGGTGATTCTCGCCGGAGAGACGTCTGCGGCGGCAGCGTTCCGTTGGTCCGGTGGGCGGGGAGGTTCGGTGGGGAACGGCGCGAGCTTCGGTGGAGTTCGACGGAGCTCTCAGGCAGGGTCAGCAACCGGGACGATGGCCAGAGCTAGGTCGGCGTCGGCGAGGTGGCGATGCGGGAGCGCTCAGGCGGCGGCGTGCCCGTACCGGCGGTCCTGCTCCACGGCGCACATCGGGGTTAAGAAAAACGGAAAGAGTATTGCAAGAAGGCCTCGTCGGCAAGAGGAATTGGCTCGCACTCACCGGCGGCGAGCCTCGACTGTTGACAATGATGGGGGCCGCCGCGGCGCTCCGAGGAGGAAATTCACCGACGTTAGCTCGGGTTTCGGCTCGCGAAGTAGGAAAATGGACTCGGGAGAGAGAGAGGGATGGTTAGTGCACTTGCTAGAGGAGCCGGCTATTGCGGAGTGCGGCGGAGCGACCGGTCGGCTCGGGAGCGCGCACGGCAGCCATGGCGACGGGGCAGGGAGAAAGAAAGAGAGAAAATGGGCGGGGAAAAAAAGAAAGGAGCCAGTGAGAGAGAGGATAAGTGCTCGGGAGTTGACTTGTGCACGCATGCGCGCGGCAATGATGGTCGGCAGGCGGCGCAAGGACGGCGGCAGCGTGGCCGGATGAGCGGCAGCAGCGGCGCACGCGGGGAAAATTCATGGCGCGCGTCGTATAGCTGCTGTCTTGCTCACTAGGGCGCACGGCGATAGGGCGGCAGGCTATGGAGTTAGGCTGAAAGGCAGCACGACGCGTCGGCAAAGCAAGGGCGGGAGCAGCACTGCTTCGGCAGAGCCTGAGAGGGAAAAAGAAAAGGGAGGGAAGGAGAGAAAGAAAAAGAGATAGAGAAATTAATTGGTATTTTGAAAAATATTGTCGATGTTCGTTACCGTCGACTAGTGAATTTATCGTGGGGGGTGCGTTTTGAGGCTTCGATGGTTCGCGAGAGGACATAAGGTTTATACTGGTTCGGGCGACGATGCCCTACGTCCAGTTTTCAGGCTGCTCGTGTTACTCGCGACTGGGATTACAGGGGGGATTACAAGTGGAGGAGGAAGGGAGAGTGCTTCCTGCCTCTAAGTGCGTTTTTGAGTGTGTGCTCTAAGGTTGGCCGGAGCCAGTGAGCGTTACGGGCGTGAAAGTTTGTGGGATGACTTGTGTGCTTGAAAGCTTGTCCTTCGTCTTCAATCTTCCTCCCCTTTTATACGGCGATATGAGGAGGGCCAGTTCTGTGAAGCTGATAGCGGCCGTGCGACCGTACCGTTCCTGTTCAACGGAGTGGTCTGTGCCGTCGCTCGTCGGAGTCCCGTCCGTATGGAGAAACTCCACTGTAGGCTTTGGCATGATGACGCCGTAGTGATGGCCGTCTCTCGAGGACGTCCCGTCGCAAAGGGGCGATGAGTCTCTGACAGGGACTGTTGGAGTGACGCCCATCCCGTGGATGGTGCACGTCGTGCGCATTTAACGCCCACTTGCCTGGGTAGCGGGCGGCTCTACCTGTCAGCGGGCGTGGGCGTGTCAGGCATTTATTTCCCGACTGTCACCGTCCACCCTACTCGCGGAGTAGTGGGCGATTCGTCCGATCCTGAGGTCGGGCGAGGCGGAGACGCGTTCGCTCGACCCCTATAGAGATGGGGTCGAGCGCGTTGCCTGAGCGTACAGGATCCGAACCCTCCTCGAAGGGGTTGGGCGAGGCGGAGATCGCCTACCGACTCGGTCTGTGGTGCGCCCATACGATGCGGAGGCCGGTTTAGACGGGGATTATTTGCGCTTTGATCATGTTATTGGGATCGAGGGTCATTAAGGTTAACTACCTCTGGTATTGACCCTCAACAATAATCTTCCCAAGGCAAAAGAGAATAAAAATTGAATTTCCAAATGCTTGGGGACCCTACTATAAAAGATGGAAATGTTTGAAGTGTAAAGAGGATTAAAATTTGAATTTGAATTGTTATTTAAAATTTGAATTCTTTTATCAAGCACTAGTCTCATTATTCATTCATTTAATTCCCTCGACATAATTAGGTTTTCGATTAGGTTAACTTTGAAATTTAGACCTTATACTAACTATTAATCTTCTTTCATCCGGTTACGTGAAAGATTAACATGCGCCTTTCGATTTAATTTCCAATTAAATCAATTAACATAGGAAAAAAATGCTTTTTCTAATTAATCTTAATTGGTGAATTGGATGTCATTATTTTCTTTCCACTAACTCAATTGAATACACGGGAATTCCTAACTCTTTATTGAACATCATTAATCTTTATTAATTGAGGTGATTAGCTAAGAGTTATCTTAGATGTTACAATCCGTCGCCTCCCTCGATAATTCGTCGGCGCACATCACGTGCCATGGAGCGAGCACGTCCACCGGACCCGCAACGAGCGAGTTCACGGTCAACCTCCGCTTGCTCCTGCTCCAACTGGCGCTTGGCCTCACGGAGCTCCTCCCTCCGTGCTTGTAACTGCTCGGGCAGTACGCCGCGGGAGGAAGTCCCGGTCATTGCCACCGGCGGGGTGGCGGGACGGTCGTTCTCCAGGTTAGGGAGATCTTCTGAATGTGCCATGAGGCACTCGCGAGAGGGGTTGTGGCTTCCCTCGCTGTGTTCTGCGCCGGAATCTCCATTTGCCTCGTCGAGGAGCTCAAAGGAGGATTCCGACGCATAGCCTGTCATTCCCACAAACTCGATGTCCGTGGTGCACAGGCTTTTGTGCGACGACGCGTGGGTCATCGCAGTCTCACTGGCGCTGGCCCGGCCGGGCGAAGTGGTTACGCGTGGGCCCTTACGGGAGGGCTTCAAAGAGGGCGAACCCTTGCCCGACCTTCGTACTTTTCCGTTAGCCGATGCGAACGGCACGCAACGAAAATCAGAGGCGACGATTGGCGAAGCTGGTACGCTAGCCAGCGCCAAGTTGCCCTCTGGGGTGGCAACGAAGTCAAGACTCCCGAAGCACATGATCGTGCCACGAGTCCATCCGTGGATATAGTTGGGCATCAAAACCCGAAAGGTGATCGGCGAAAACGCGTAAAGCCCCTTCCTGGCGCGCCAACTATCGATGTTCGTTACCGCCGACTAGTGATTTTATCGTAGGATGTGCGTTTTGGGGTTTCGATGGTTCGCGAGAGGATACAAGGGATTATACTGGTTCGGGCAATAAAGCCCTATGTCCAGTTTCGAGCTGCTCGTGTTACTCGCGACTTGTTTGTAGTAGGGAGTTACAAATGGGCGAGAGAGGAAAGGCTTCCCAAGTCTCTAAATGAAAAACGTGGAGAAGTGTTCCTTGTTCTTCTCTAAAAGGATGGCTCATGTTCAGATGTCCCGCCAAGCTCTGGCTCTTCCTTCTTTTATACTGCAAGAAGGGAGACCCGGGTTCGTTGCGCGTCGGTGGTCGTGACCATGTGTCCAAGTTGGGCTTGGTCACTATGAGTGACGCCATCAGTATGGCGGGGCCTTCTTGACTCGGTGGCGTGGAGAGTGTTGTCAATCGTGGGCGTCCCGTCCGTATGGAGGAACGGCTTTTGCTGGTGGTCGACAGAGTGGCGCCGTCGTCGTGGCCGTCGCTCAGAGATGTCCTATCATAGTGAAAAAAGGAGGCTTCTGACAGGAGCTGTAGCAGCAGCGGCCGTCCTTTGGTCGGTGCACGTCGTGTGTATTTATCGCCCACTTGCTCGAGTAATCGATGGCTTCTTCTGTCAGCGGGCGTGGGAGCGACAGGCATTTATTGCCCAACCACTACCGCCCTGCCTACTGGCGGCGTGGTAGTTTGTTCGCTCGACCCTGGGGTCGGGCGAGGCGGAGAGGCGGTCTCCTGACCCTGACACGGAGAGGCGGAGAGGCCGGGGGGGGGGGGGGGGGGGGAGGCGGAGATCACCTGTCGACCCGGCCCGTCGGATGTCCGCATGACATGAGGGTCGGTCGAGGCCAAGATTGTTCCTGCCTTAATCATGTTGTTAAGGCTACGGGTTATTAAGGTTAATTACCTCTAGTATTGATCATCAACGCATACATTCATAGGAGGGGGGAGTTGTTAGGACTAAAACCTTTGGGGTTGATGGAGTCTTAACAGCTGCTAATCACGTATTAGAGTTTTATCAAATTGGTTTCTCATTGACTTCAGCCTCTTTTCGCCATTTTCTTAATATTCTATTAGAGGAATCTAGCCTGAATATCAATTTTCACAATTCTAGCAAGATGATGCGGTGAGCGCAATTTTTTAGTAAGATATTGTGCCGTTATACACAACTTGGCTCTTCTCTTCGTTGTCGCGAATGATCTATCAGGGCTGCTAATAAGTGGTACTACCTCTTCTAGTTTTTGATGATTGATGACGTTAGGAGAATAAGTTTATTTATTTTTTAAACTAAACAAACTTCTTCTAAGTTCTAACGTCATATATTAAAAAAATGGAGACAGTAGCATTGCAAGAAATACCCTAATCCTAGACGCGGTCACTTGGGTTGGTAGACAGTCGACCACGATATGGAAATCGTAATCCTAATCCATGAGCTGGGAAGGTGGCTTCCGAGGGTCTTAACTTTCTATTGTTGGCGCTGCAAAATGATAAATTAAACTATACACCACATCATAATACGCAAAAATGATTAACCCGGTATGAGCGACTGCTCTCCTACCGCTGACCGAACGCTTCTTGTCTATAAATGCTGGTAGTATAGTATGACTATTAGAGATATACTAAATCACATCTCTAATAGTGACGAAGTGTTCAAATTGAAGGCGTTCAAGACATGGCTGTCACAACTCGCCCTTCCCCTGTTTTGTTCGTACTACTGGTACTCACCTTTGCCGGCGCTGCGTCCGCCGCAGATCAGGGGCTGACCCACCTTCACTTCTATTTCCACGAGATCCAAGCCGCGCCCAACGCCACCGTCGTCACCGTCGCCAGCCTGCACAGGTATACGAGACGCCGAGACCTGTAGCAATAGCAACGCACTCGTACTAATGGAAGGCGGCGTCCATGCCTGCAGGAACTCATCGACGTTCGGCGACGTGAACGTCTTCGACAACCCGCTGCGTGAGGGCCCAAACCCGTCTTCGCGGCTGATCGGCAGGGCGCGGGGCATCGGGTTTCACGCGTCGTTGGACGAGTCCGGCGTGATCACGGCCATCGAGTTTGTCTTCTCCGACTACGGCGAGTACAGCGGTAGCACGCTGGCGACGCTGGGCCACCTCACCGTGTCTCCTCCCACCGAGCGCAGCATCGTCGGCGGGACGGGGAAGCTCCGGTTCGCGCGCGGGTACATGACCAGCAAGCTGCTCAGCTCCAAGGGCAACGCCATCGTCGTCCTCTTCGACATGTACTTCACCCTGGCCCTTTGATTGGGTACTAGTACTCGATCTCGATTGTTTGGGGGTATCTGTTCAGTTCCATCAAAATTTCATCTGCGAATAAAAAAAAACAATCACGAATAAATGAGACTTGATCGAGGGAACTCATCTGCGCGTCATGTCCGTTGGCGAAAATATGGCGGATCCCACACCGTCTGCGAGAAATCGAGCAGAGAATCAAGCGGGCAAACCGCCGCTCGTGGAGCAGGAACAGAGGCTTGACGCAGCCATGGTCACTGGGATCGGCGAGAGAGGCAGAGCAGGAAACCGGCCAAATTGTACATCACGACGCGTCATTTTCCTTGTTCTACGCCGCGGACCTTGTTATGTCCACTCCACCACTTTCCCTCGGGCGAGTCTGACGTCATCAGAATCTATCCCAATTCCACTTGCATTGGAGCGAGATGCCTCTTCGTCACCTCAAGCTCCTCCCATGAGCATGTCGTCACGGTTGTGCCCCTGACGATCTTGTCCCTAAGATCGAGTAACATCAACAGCATCAATATTTAGAGTCGTTGATCATATCCAATAATCATAAGATATTGATACTGATTTTCATGCATGTAACAGTTGCAACAGGAAGGCACGCTAGCGGTTGAGATCAAAATAGTCAAGATGAAATCTAAACGAACAATTAGAAAAAAACATTACTCTAAAAAAGTATTCCCCAATTAATCGATAATCAAGATGAAGACGTGATGAAAGGGGAAACACCATGTTGAGATCAAACAAGCATGCTTGCATCGATCGATATTATTTTTTTCTTCCCTAACATTAAGTGCTAGTAATTTACAATTTGCTCATCGATTAGTGAACAACGGCAGTCATTTTCTAATTTAAACATGACGAAGGTCATTAGAAATTTGATGCACGCACGAGAGAGGTTTACGAATTGATAAACTTCACATAAGTGTATTCATGGAAGCCATTCATTCATACCTTGCGCGTTTCCTCGAGGTCGGTTGGTCGTCCTCTCGCGCGGCAAGGCTCTCCTCAACCTCATCCGCATTCCGGGCAACACCTTCCACCGCAGCAGAGTTAAGCAGGTCTCCGTAGTCGACGCAGATCCCTTCGTCGCCGCCGTCGGGGCACGCTGCCACCTCGTCGTCGTCGTCGTTCTCCAACAGGATCCGCTCCAACTCGGAAACGTACGCCGACAAGCTCTCCTCTCCGGCGAGGAGCGGCTCGTCACCGTCAGTCACGCCAGATTCCGGCGTTCTTTCCCTGCTGCCGCCGTCGACGCCCGAGCCCGCGAGCCAACCTCTCGGGGCCGCCGCCGCCGCCGCGCCGCACTGGCTTTTGTCGGCGCCGGCGGCGACGATGGCGGCGTACGCGTCGCAGAACTCGTCGAACGCCTGGTCGAAGTCGAAGCCGTCGAGGTTGAACGAGACGATGTCGAAGAAGGAGTCGGGCTCGGCGGCTGTGACGACGTCTTCCGCGGAGGCGTCCATGGCAGCGCTACCAGGACCGATCAAAGGAGAGAGAGGCGCGGGTTTGAATTTCATCTAGTGTGGGGAAGGGGACGCTTATATAGGCGACTAAAGGGGAGGGGAAGGGGACGCTTATATAGGTGGTAGTTGCGGCGGTGAGGGAGGTCGGTTCGGCGGTTCCTTCTCGGGCACGGAGGTTGAATTCTGAGGAGGGAAAGTTATCCAGGTGCGTCACGCTCGCGCGTGTGAATCGCTCCGGTTGGCTGACAGAGAGTTTTTGTGCGGCGTGGATCACACGCTTTGACGTGGCAACGCGCCGAGACGGATGAACGAAACCTCACCCGCATGCGACGGGATTCCAACGTTGCGTGGCGTGTAAAAGCTGCGGTTACCAGAATTCGAATTCCATGTTACTCCCTTTTTTTTTTTTGAGGGAGATGTTGCTCCGTATTTGATGGCGATCAAAACCGTATTGGGCTCTATTCGGCTGCATGTGGGCTTGCGGCGAACGGCCGGAGCCGTCAGGCTGTCGGGCTAGATCTAAACAGATTGGGCCTTTTAGGGCCGATCTAAAATGCAGTCCATCATGACCAGTTCATCTTTTTTTACTGGATCCAAAGAGCTCTGAGCTGAGAGAGGGCTCGTGAAAAGGGTCACGAGGTTTGAGCCGCTCGAGGAATCATCCTCAATCACGATCTCTGAACCACACAGACCACCCATCATCGCCGAGATTCCTCCGTCGCCTCTCTCAGCCATCGCAACGGCTGGCCGGACGGATGCTTTGCTTGCTTCATCGCCAGAGTGAAAAAGGTTGCAGCAACCAAAGCCAAAGCTCCAGCCTCACAAGAGGCACACGGCTGGAGCAACGGAAAAAGGTCACCGGGACCGCGCGCCTCAGGGAGCGAGTTGGTACGCTGACAAAAATTTTGGTAACGCCTGAAGAAGTGTGGTTGTGCAGAGGAGACGCGGCGAGGGCGTCGCAGTTTGGCTGCCTGCCTGAAGTACCCTGAGGCAAAGGGTTTTATGTTAGTAGTAATACCCTGTTGGCTGTTGCTTAATTATTTAAACCAACATGGGTTGTTTTTTTTTTTGTTTGAGTAAGTAAGCCAACATGGCTTCAAAGTACACATCAACGGATAATGATGAATATAACATGTTCATGCACCGAAACCGCACCGCCTCTTGAAAACTCGAATGCGAAACGTGGAATCCGCTAGGAAAAGAACAACGAATTATACACAGTAGTGTCAACTTGGTTTTGGGAACGAAAACCCCGAGCCTTAATTGCCGTCGTTTTGCCGACCGGCCGGGCCGGGTACACCACCATCCTCCTATCTCTATCTTAACCTGGAAAACCCCATCAGCGAGCGTCATATATATATGCTTATGCTTTATATATATTACTCCTCCATAACCGCGACAGCACACGGGCATCTGGTTACCCCAGTTGCTGACCGTCATGTCACAGACTGACAACTACAGGGAATTTGAATTAGCTAGTTACTAATGCAAAATATTAATAAGCAGAAAATGTCGCAGTCTCTGGTGGAAAAAAAAATATCAATAAATCCTGCAGATTGACTTGCGTCGCGTGGCATTATTGCGATTTGCAACGGCCGGCCGGACGGATTGCATCACCCATCAGTCTAGCAACAGCAACCTCACCTGCTCCAGCATCGAGAACGCACGCACGCACGCGCTCAACCCAACGCGATGGAAAAAAGTCACCGCACCGCAACCGCGTGACCCCCCGCTGCGCAGCGCTCTCGCGTCTCGGCTCTCCAGTTAGTTACGTACGCGGTTCCGCGGCCGCGTGCGTCGCCAATTCCATTCCATCCAATCCAGCGCATGATGATGAAAAAGCAGAGAACGTACTACTGTGTGAATCCTTTCTTTAGCTTACTGTCACACATACAGCAAAAGCATTCCCCGTCTCCAACTCAAAGATATACTACTGTATTTTGGTGCGGAAAATTAAAATACAGTTGCAAATCCTTGCCGACGTACGTATACCATACCAGATACCGCCGTCGTTCCTTGTCCAGCTGACCTGAAACTACTGCACACATACTGTATATATGGGCATCTCTAGTTATGTCCCAAGTTGCCTGCCCCACGTTGACAATTACCCGAGATTAATGAATGACAAATTGACAATGGGACCTGGAGCCTCCCGCGCGAGTGTTATGGATCAGACAGCGGATATGTTTCAGTCGAAAACCGGAGGAGGATGGAGGAAGCTTCTTCGACCAGTAACTGTCTTCAACGAGTATATAAAAAGTATGCATGTGTGTATCCATTCCATGATGAGACACATCTATCATTAGCAGATTCGTCGAATCCTGCCGAAATTTCAGTACCCTTTTTGTGTGCGTGTGCGTGTGTGTATCCATGCGACATGTATGAAGGCAGGCGCGTATCTCCAATCAATATTTATAAGAACTGGGTTTGGATTCAGCAACAAAAACAACCGTGTTCGTTGTTTTTTCTCTACTGGCTCTACCTCCACTACTATAGTTGGCATGTGCGTTCCTATTGGGGATTGATTTTGTTTCGCCCTATCCGTCCCTGACGTTGTAAGAGGTACTCGGATTCATTGACTAGCTGCTCATACGCCCAGGCAAACTCTAAGTCAACGGTCTTTTCACGTTCATATATTAGTGTTCTCCTTAATTTAAGTCATGGTTGTTGCAAGTTGGATAAGGGGAACGAACATGCATCAAATCGCCCCCTTTTGAAACTTCCAAAAGAATGAGAATGACAAAAGAAAGCATCCATGAAACCTCCAAAGAAATACAACCATTACGCTCTTCTGATTCTGGTGTTAATTCGAGCTATATACTAATAATCATTCTTTCAATACTAGAGATGACTTGTATATATGTACGACGATGACGTTGGCCTTCATCATTGTCAAGATATTTATCACACAGTGTGCTCTCCTATATGTATATGAGCCTGTACTCCCCTCTAGTGTTTGCTGATGCAAATTTTCATTTGTCAAAAACCAGATGGAGTACGTATACTTTCTTTTTTGAAAAATAAATTGACTTTTTGAACGGCGTATGCACCTGATTGTTCAACCGTGCGCGTTCACGCACACAACGTTTCTCAACTTTTCAGTGCGATGAAAGGTCCATATATAAAAACCAGCTCTACACACGTAAGTAGGGATGAACAAGATTAAAGATATACTCGGAGGGTCTGACACGTCCCTACACAAAATTAAGGGTACGCTGCCCAAGTTTCCAATTTGAGGTGTCCTTGTCACCTCGTCCGTGAGAATCAGGCCCTTTGTTTTAGCTTTAGCCGGCTCCACTCCTACTAACACACATACTATAGACATATTGTAGCACGGAGCGCTTCTGCTGGTTGCGAGCAAAATGAACGGAGAGCCGCAGCTAGAGCTTCAATTTGTAGGTTCGTTCAACTCTCGGAGCGGCCATATCTGACACAGCACGGTGCGGGAGCTAGAGTCGGACGCAACTAAAACAAAAACGCCATCAATATAGTAGTCGTCTTTCTTCTTCTACTACTACTGCTGATGAATTACATATCTTTTGTCAGCTGCCACAGTGATGCTTATGTGAAACCAACAGACGTTGACAACAAGGATCCAACTGTATTGCTCTCTATGTTTATCAAAGAAAAGAAGCTCTTCTCCGTCAACGAAATAAGTTTTCTGGTCGTACACAGACTTCTACTAGCTACTATAGTCGGCTCTCACGTTTTATCCAATTGTATTGTACGTATGTTGATTTATCAATTTTCACGCTTGACACATTTGTTGGAGTCACAGCGTAGGGCTGTTTTGCAGCTTCGAGCAAAACAGAATGCCGTTGCACTATATGTGAATAAAAACAATAATTCAAGAAAAATAATGTTTCAAAATAAATGGGTCAGTTTGATTTAGAACTAAATTAATGTAACCAAATCAACAAAAGATTGGACACTATAGTAGAACCAAAAAAAGTCTGTTGCAACCAAATTTTCCACAATATACACCGTATTGTTTTTTTTTCTTCAGAAAAGAATGACGAAGATTTCTTAAGTGTGTTTCAACTTTCTCTTAGCTTTTGCATGTCATTCCTTGCAAATAAATTGAACTTTTAGAGTGACTAATTATTAGCTAACTGACAAGCCAACGGTTGGTGAGAACTCATTTATGTCTAGAGATTTTGAAGGAAATCCTAACCAAAAGAAGAGATTGTGCACCAACTTCGGCCAAAATCGAACGTTGTTTAGTGGCGACCTGCTTGAACGATCAATTGAAATATCATTTCTTTTCTTAGTCGATTAATGGAAAGTAAATCCCGGAAGCTTTTGTGCGTATCCTATGAACATAAACATTGATTCTCGTACAACCCTATCCCGGCCTTTGGATCACTGATCAAACGGCTGACGCCACAACACTGGATGAACCAGAGGCCGCTGCATCCAAGATCCAACGGCTCGAAATCTCCGGAGCGTCTATAAAGTCTTGTTCCTGCGCCCAGCGTCCTCTCCACTCGTGAGCCTACCGTCTCCGTCGTCCTCGCTCGCGTCTCTCCACTCTCTGGAGGCCGGGCAGCCCAGCCGTGCACGCCGCGCGCCAGTGACTCCCACCTCGCCATGAATCACGCCACGAAGCTTCCGTCCCGTACCACCGCCGCATCGTCGGCGACCTCGTCGGGGATTTCCGCGCACAAGCTCTCCCACGCCATCGCCAAGGCGCCGCCGCGGAAGATCAGGATCGTGCACGTCCTGGCGCCGGAGATCATCAAGACGGAGGCCCGGCACTTCCGCGAGCTCGTCCAGCGGCTCACGGGGAAGCCCGTCCCGAACGGCGCCGACGCGCCGGCGTCACCAGAGGACGCGTCGTCGTCGTCCCCGCCGGTTTCGTGCGACACGGCCAGCGACGAGAGCGTTGCCGGCAGCTTCGCGGCGGCGGTGATCAAGGCGGAGGTGAAGGACGAAACCGAGACGTCGTCGGGAGGAGGGTACCTGCGCGCCCTCGAGGTCGACGATGTCAGCAACGAGTTCTTCTTCCAAGGGCTCGAGGACTTGCTCTTCAACGCCGCCGACATGGACGCCTTTAGTTTCTGATCAGGTGAATGCGGTGGAGGATCTCTACATTTTCCCAACTCCTTGATCTTTCTCCGGATTCTTGCATCATAGAGAACCAAAAACGTGAGGCGAAGATCTGGGATTAGGCTCGGTTTACAAGGATAAATCATCAGACACTCGTTTCCTCTGTTCGTTTGTTCTCCATCTCTCTGTGTTCTCAGCTGTCTGTCGATCGAATTAATAGTATGAGGAGAGTATAAAATGCTCATTCAGTTTATTTCTTTAGAAGAACCAATTCATTCGATCGTTTTGTTCGAACTTCTACCCCTGCTTTTCGGCAAATTGGTGACTGACAGCTTTCTGCATCCTGTAGTGTCAGGTATGTCAGGAATCAGTTCCGGGACTATAACCCGGACAAACTTGCGGCTCACGTTCAGAGAACAAAACAGAAATCACGCAGCAAACTTTTGCGTCTTCCTGCGCAACTCTTTCAAATAGTGTGCCCCGCAATCGAGGGGAGACATTTCTTTTTTCATTTATTATTCTACACTACTAGTACTTGAACTGTACTCCGTACCATTTGAAACAACATGCTCCCAGCCTGCTCACTGATGTTGCGTCAGCTGCCAGCTTGCCACGCTGAGCGGTACAGCCTTTGCATCAGTAGAACATGATTGGGTATAGAAGTAGTAGCTCATAGGATTAGAACCTGCAGAGCCTTATTTGTCTGTCCATTCAGTTAACTGAAATAGTCAGGTCCATTTAATTCAAGCGGCCTGGAACATATGTATTATGTGCAACTCTGACAAAATAATTCAAAAAGAAAATGAAAAGAATCGTGAACGTAAGTTACATGTGGAGTTCCAATTAGCAAGGCACTAGCTTTCATATTCTGATATTACTGCATCTGCTACGCCATCACCTGGACTTGGCTGTGGCCCCTCCAGTCTGGTTAAGACATCAGGTGCTCCAGCAGCATCCCTGATAATCTATAAGAGAACAGATCACAACCATGAGGTTAAGACATTAGGTGCTCCAGCAGCGTCTCTGATAATCTAAAAGAGAACACAGCACAGCCATGAGAAATTTTTGTAATGGCTTTTTCCATAGGGGGAAAATAACATGAGACTTAAGCCATCCATTTATCCATGCAATGTGAGCAAAGAATCCAAAACAAAGACTTCAAGGAAAATGTTTTTCCCAGCAACCTTGTGGACACTGATTATGACAGGGAGAGTAGCATCTAACGGACATATGGGAAGGCAACTGATAGTCAAGCTGGATGACATATAATTACAAGCATCTTATCCGTCGCCACTGAAAAAAAATTGATATGTATGTTTGAATTCAGAATCTCAGGGCAATTTCAATAACTCAGACTTAGGGCATGGCACCTCCAAATCATTTATTTGAATTCAGTTTAAGCTCTTCTATTAGCTAATAGTCTTTTAAACTTTAACTAAGAGATTTGAGGACATCAAATTGAACATGCAAAATGACAACAACAAATATTTGTGTCATTCTTGCCCGGTCATGAACCTTCTACTCAAACTGTAGAAGCATGCTAGTCTATCTGCTCTATTCTCTATTTGCTTTAGCAATGAAATAAAAGGACCCCGCTTGCTAAATAAAAAGTGCCATAGCCAACAGTAACTATTTGATGTAATTGTACGCAGACAACAATATATCTCAGTATAATGTCACTATAAGTATCAAAGAGACGTACCAATATTTCTTCATCCAAGTAAGAGATCATGAATAAGCGTTGAAATGTTCCACCTGTAATTAAGGAGAGGCAAGTAATGTAAATACCCTATTCATGGAAGGTGGTTAAATTGCCATGCCATCATGGCAAGAATACAAATGTAACTATGATGGCACAGTACAATCCAAAAAGGTATGCTGAGTTAATTGAAATGTGAATGGATGACTATTCAGTATCAGCTAAATATTGCAGTTGGATGAATTGGGTAGCAAGCAGCTACAAAGGAACAGTTGTGCCAGGGTTCCAGGAATTGAGGGCCAATGAATTGAAAATGGCATGGTTTGTGGTACTAGTTTCCCTTCAGCCTTTTTACACCTAGCTCATATTCCAAACTTCATCTAGTTGTTGTTGGAATCAATTCAGTCTTTCCTCCCCTTGCACTCTCTTTACCTGATCTCATGGCATGAGAGATGACAGAAGGAACTCGATATCTCAAACTGATCTCATGGCTTCACACTACAAGCTAACAAGAACTCTACTACACTCCCTTATTGATCCCACAACCCAGTACAAACTTAAGGTTACATGGGAAGGGCGTGTCCTTAAACTGGAATTTCAAACTGTCACACCTAAGTTGTTCCCTTGTGAAACTCTATCATTACAAGTATGCTATAACTCAACTAAAACAACTCCATATGCATCTTCAAGTCTGTTATCACAAAATTATTTCCAACACTGACGTCTTAAACCCAGCCATAAACCATGGAAAGCATCCCTCAATTGTCATTTTCTAGAGTACAGAATTCTGTTCAATTTCAGTAAAAAGGTAACACTAAAAATGCATTCTTTTAGCAAAAAATTTAGTAAGATTATCTTGAAAAAAGAAAGTGCACAACAAAAGTGGCAGTTATTAGCAGGCAGTAGGTCCCCCAACACTGGACATATGAGTGCCTAATGTATGAGATACTAGCAAAAACATTTTTTATATTGCCTAATGTATTCTGCTATTCTAAACCAACATGTTACAGCAATAGTCTAAAGTCCTGTGTATACTTACTAAGTGGAAATTTAAGCCCCTCAGACGCAGCATCCCTTATGGGGCTAGGAAGTTGTTGTAGAGCTCCTGCAGCTTGTCCAATTAAGCCCTTTAGTTGTTCAGGTATCGTTTCTTCACTGATTTTGGGAACCTCGATAAGGCCCTCAACATACTCCTCTTTCATCCTTATGGGACCCTCAACGGATAACTGAGTGGTTAGTAGGAATTTGCTTTGTATCTGGAAAAAGGGGGGGAAAATTGTAAGAACATGAGAGCAACAAGAGAGTTTTCCTGATATACCAAAACATATGGGTTCCTGATTATGCAACAAATCAAGACAACAACAACAACAACAACAACAACAACCAAGCTTTTATTCTCAAACAAGTTGGGGTAGGCATGCAATAAATCAATAGTTCAACTGTTCAATACAACAACAACAACAACCACCACCAAGCCTTTTAGTCCCAAACAAGTTGGGGTAGGCTAAAATCAATAGTTCAATAGCCAGCTAATAATTGACTTCATTATAAGAACATGGAAGGCTTTTGACATAATCTATTATTAACATATGAAGAGATATTGCCTTAATTTAGAAGAAGAACCCAACATTTTGTAAGCACTAGTGAATGCCAGACACTTGAATGACATAACACGTGACACACTAGTAGTGCTATTACCGTGTTTAAGAACTTGAGGTCAGATGAAATTCTGGAGTATCCATCCTTGATCAATACATCAAGTCCCATAAAGTGTGCAACAGTTGTAGGCGACCTCCTAAAAACAGAACATACTCACTGTAAGAACAAGCTCGGAGAAACTTAAAAATGGCAAGTTGAGAAAATATAACTTGCATCAATGAAAAGGGACATACTCAAACAAAATCCGGGATGCAAATGCTCCAGGACTGCTGTCACTGAACCATTCAAAGTTCCATCTACCTTCTAGAAAGGGTGATCTGCAAAGTGGAACAGACGTAATGGAATACAGATCAATGCACTATGCTCATAGAGTATAATCAGTTTCAGCAGAAATGAAGCAAAGTTCCTCTCAACTTGTTATTGGGCTGTTATGCTAAGCATCTTTAAAAAGCTGCTGCAGTAATAAAATTTCTTCAGCCATGAGTCATAAAACCTACGTTGTTGGGCGCGGAATGGGGTTGAGGCGTTCAAGTCCAACAATTCGCTCATTGACATCAATCCTCTGCATCTCTGTGGTCTTCCCACTAACCAAGGCTTCAAATCCTCCAGCATCTTTAAACTGAAATTGGAAGTATTTACAAACCCAAAACTGAGAAATAAACTTTAAGTTCATCATGAACCACAGAACCAAAGAGTATTACTGGCTAAAACTCAATGCACAACCTAACACCCTGGTGCGCAAGGCTATCCCTTGCGAGCCCATCGTTTGTAGGGTAGTTAATGGTTGTGAAATCGATACCAAGACCTACAATTGCAGGGTCATTGCGGCTGAGCAAGAATGCAAGATTGAAAGGGCTAGTACATGTAATCAATAAGCAATCAATTCTCTTAGAAGGGCAACAGGAGACGAATAACATCAAGGTGCGCTGAGGGAGTGTGAGAAGAGGGCGAGGAACAAAGAGCTCACGGCGAGGAGGAGGGACTCCTTGGCGGAGAGGCGCTCCATCTCGCGCGCGTAGCTGGCGGCCGGACCCCCTTGGAACGTCTGCGCCGTGGCCCTGCAGCACGCTGCGGCGTGGCGGGGGCGTCTAGGCGACATGCGCATCTGGGCATGGCGGCGGCCGCGGAGGGAGGGCAGGAGCGCAGGGAAGACCGGAGTGAGAGCCACGGCGGTCGCCATGCGGCACGACCTGAAGTCTCGAGCACTACAGCCTATAGATTTCTTCTCTCTCGAACTCACTGTGCTGAGTTGCTGCTGTGGGCGCTTGTGCTTCTGGTGTTGCCGATGTGAAAATCGTCAGAAATGGTGGAGAAAAAAAGGTAGCCATTTTTTATTTTTGCAATTTCCACATAGCAAACGGTTCTGGAGACATCATTGGTGAACTTCCCAATCTTGCTGTGAGTTGTAAACGAATAAAGCATGACCACAAATTAACACCATTGGTGAACTTCCCAATCTTGTGCTGTGAGTTGTAAAACGAACAAAGCATGACCACAAATTAACCACCACGTATTACTCGAACAGATGAGACTGCTCATCGAAATGCTCAACAGAAAACTCTACAATGGCACCAGGGATAGATGATTTTCTTACTCTCAGCGTACATAGAAAACTGAGCCTAAAACATAATCCATAGAATTGCAATACAACAGGCTATCCACCATTCCACCTAGAGCTGAAAGAAAGTAACACGGGACAATGGAGAGCCAGTGCATGTACACCTCATGCCTACTAAAGAAGCATGAAGAACGCTCAAACACCTCTCCGCTGCTCGCTCTCCCCATGAGCAAAGTGGCACCGGTCACCAAAAGTGCAGGTACCCTTAACGAAGTTCTCACACAACTTTGTCTTGTAGTTGCTCCTGCCCCCAGGGCCACCACCACCTCGGGCTGCCGTTGTTGCACCTGAAGGGTTTTTAGCAGGCATGCCGATACTGATACTCGCGATGAGATCGCTCACCATGTTGCTGGCTTGCTTGATCTGGTCAAAATTGCCTTCCAGCTCGATGTTCTTCAGGTTTGGATCTGACTCATGGTCACGAATTGATAGCTTGACTCCCGTAACTCGGGATATATGCTTTGTGTTACCCCCGCCCTTACCGATTATACCACCTGCAAGAGAGGCATCAACACTGATTTTGGCGGTCGCTGAAGCTCCAAAGTTTCCTGCAGGAGGGCCCATGGGAGTTTGCGGATGTGGTTCAGGCCGGCCTCCAAATCGACCACCCATAGAAGGACCGTCATGAGACATATAGGCTGGCTTGCCAAGTTCCCTCTCACCATGGGCAAAATGACACTTCTCACCAAATTTGCAGCCTTCAGCAGTATTGTACTTGGTGCACATGCGTGTCTTACCCGTTGAAGCTGAATGAGAATTAGCAGCAACAGCATGATCAACGGGAACCCTTGTTGGTGCAGACACAGCATTGCCACCTAGGTTGAGCATTTTTGCGACTGCTGGATATCCACCAGGAACAAAGTGTGAAAAATGGCATCCCTCACCAAAAGGACATCCGACGGTACTGCACCATTCAGGAAAAAAAAAACAGATAAGTTATGAAGTCATGCCATCAATTTTCAGCATGCAAGAACTACAGTTGGGACTATAACCAATTTATTAAATAATATACACTAACAAATTGCATAAAACAAATGAAGCCAAAGTGAACATCATATAAACAAAAAAGAAATGCATTCTAATTGCGATCCAATGAATATTTAAGTTATTAAAGTGGAATTATCGGTCAACAAAAATAAAAATGCCTTATAATACTAATTTCAAGAGATAAAATAGAAGGGAATCATGGAGCGAGGATGACACGATGCGCCGCTAAGTATACTATTCCTCTAAAGTAGCCACAGTAAATGGCAATTTCAATCAACTACCAAGACAGGTCAATGTAGCTCATGTATGATGAATAACGATTTATAATATTCATGTATCTTCTGAATTAAAAAATGGAAAATGAAGAGAATTCATTTGTAACTGTAACAAAAGGTGAACAATACACGTTACCATCCTGATGTTATTTGATAGGTTAAGGTTATAACCTGAAATACTTGGTGCATGGCTTCGATTTGCTTGATTGACCAGTTTGAATTGACTCCGTGTCTGTTGCATAAAATTAATTACATTTTCTCACTTGTTAGAAGTTCGAATTATTAATCTTCTAATCAATTAAGCATATATATATATATATATATATTTTATGCCCAATGGATTGAAAAATGAACAAATATTTATTGTGTATATATTCTGTGGTAATATCCTGCAGAAAATAGTCATAATTACACTTGAATATAATTAAAAGGATTGATAATATTGTTCTTAAACTGATAAATACTATGAGTCTGCACTCTGCAAGGTAACATGTATACATGTTAGTTTGCAACCCTTTCAGTTTTTTTTTCCTAGTGGTAAGTAGAAATAAGAGGGCATTATGCAGCAATATCTCCTTATCATGGGGCTCCTGCACTTCTTCCAACAGATGTTATTTCTTTAGACCGCCTTCACTCATAATATTACTAAAACACAAACCAACATTAAAGTCCAATTTAGACATTTAGCATACTTGATAGATAAGAGGAACTCAACAGCATTGGCATAGAGAGAAAATTCTTAGTTTGCAATTCAAAGTTGGGGCTGGTCACTGCTCAGTCGTAGCACGCAAAGCTGAATAGAAGAAACGATATCTCTCCCGCACAGTAAAACCTAGCAATCAGTTCCACGGAGGCGCATCTCATTGCGCAACGCCAAGTGATCACCAGAACAGCCTCGCTCTACGCTCGCTGAACGAGAAGTAGCAAAGATTACACTAGAGAACGCAAAGCCCCGCGGATCCAGTAGAATAGCTCGCACAATAGGTTTAAAGTCTGAACAACTAACGTCTACAAGCACACATCGAAGGTAAATAAGATATGGCGGGAGGACGAAGTCTCACCTCTCAAGCGCTTCCCACCCGCGGAGACCCCATTGGCTGTATCCGGCCGGGACCTCTTGCGAGCGGCGGCGGCTCCTTCCATTGCCAGCCCCCGCGTCAGGAAGAGGCGTTGCCGGAACCCTAGCTCGTGATTGGGGACGGGGGAAGAGAAAGGGTCGGCGGGTGCGGAACAGGTGTCTCTTATTGAGTTGGGCTTTCAGCGTTGAGTACTCGTAGCATTGCTCGCGTGGAGTTAGTACCAGGGCCCAATTAAGATAGGTTGGGTGGCCTTTGCATTTGGGCCGCCGATTTGGATGCTTCGAACTGAGAGTTTCAGTTCAGTGTAGTCTTGAGGTTGAGGCCTTTCTTGAACGGATAAAGGTTTTTTAATCCTACTTTGAAGTTCTATTAATTTGATCCTGTTTTTTTTTTACTTCGTCAATTTGATCATGCTGTTGGACACATTGTTAAAAAATTGATCCCATCCGTTGTCAATTAGTCCTCTTGTTGTTTAAAAAGGTGATTGCCCCTTTATAGCAAGAACACTTGTCCATCTCAATTATAAAGTAGGGCATCCTGAAATTCATAGTTCACAAAATGTTTTTTTTTCCTCCGTCTAAGTTTTTATTTTCCCGACCTATTGGGCCATAGGATAAAAAAGAAGATGGACAACCATGTGATGAGGCCATTTCACAGTTCGAGGAGTTAGCTAGAAACTCCGATTTTGTACAATGTAACACTTGACAAAAATGGATAAGACTTCTTCCCTGTTTTTACTTTTGAAATGTAATCCTCACACCAGATAAAAAGTACGAACTCACACATATTTCATCACGCGACGCCATGGTTCACCGGCCGTTCTTGAATCTGTAGCATGGCTTGCACTCCACAACCTTTTTCTCTACAAGTGCATTTCCAGAGTTTCTTCAGAAAAAAGCAATAAGCGTGCATCTCCTGACGGATAAGTACATCAACGATGCTTCACGCGCTCCGGGCCATCATCTCCAGATACCTGCGGTACGACTCCTGCTTCTCCAGCAAGAACTTGGCATGACACCTCGCGATGAACTTCTCCGCGAGCCTGTCGATCTCATTCAAGTCGTCGTCATTCCCGCCGCCGTCAACATCGTCTTCCTCTTCTTCCACAACCAGCACTTCGTCAGGCGTCTCTTCCTCTAGCCAGCGAAGGTACCCACAGTACTCGCTGGTGCCGTCCATCGTCCCCGCCGCCGGCGCCGGGACCACCATGTTCCACGCCGACACGCGGCACGAGCTCGCGTCCAGCTCATCATTCGCCGGGGCCGCCGATGGCAAGCCGCCGGCCCAGACCCAGGATGAATAATGCGGCTTCATGAAACTGGCGGCGATCTTGCTCCCCTTCGTCGCCGACCTTCCGTAGTAGCCGATCGCATGCTTGTTGCCGCGGCTGCGGGACCATGGCACACCACCACCCCTCTTGGACTTGCCGAGGGCGTCGAGGAGCAACGACTTGAACCTCGCCAGGGCGCGGAAGACGCGGCCGACTCTTGGGTAGACGTGGGACTGGAGTATGGAGCTGATCTTTGTTTTTCTGGATAGCAGGGAGCTGATCTTTGGTGAGACCGAGCCAGGAAGAAGTGCCTCCATGTGGAACAGCGGAGCCATGGATTTGACGTGCTGGAGGTGGAGGTGTTGTGCTCTGAATTCTGATCGATGCCGCCCGCCCCTGCTTCTACTCCGTGGGCTTTATATAAAGGGTGTCGTGTACTGAAATGTCACCCTGGCTCCAGTGAATTTGCACCAATGTCACTACGTAAAATGCGTGTACGATCGATTAACGTGACTACGATGCGCTGGCCCAGACCAATTATATTATACTACTAGATGCACTGAAATTTAAAACCATCTTGAAATGGCCTAGTTCATAGCAGAAAACCTATTTTTGTCAAGGTACAGTATACAATAAGGATGAAAACTCTGTTTTGTTCCTTTTTTTCAGAACAAAACACACACAGAATTTACAGTACGTGGACGCCCCTGTTCTTGAACTCTAAAAAAAATTATATATGTTTACAGTAGTATGTCATCACCAACTGCAACATGCAGCTTGATAATCGGTGTAAACAGCTGGACCCTACAGATGAAGCAAAATAAAAGCAGGCTAATAATATTTCAGAGTTGCAGCAACCAATAAAACGCAAGGAAGGAAATGTTGCGTGATGTCTCTCAACACTGTTCTCTTTGGTTCGTTTCGTACTAATCCAATCCAAGGCGTTTGAGCTTGGACGACCTGTTTGCAGTTGAGTTGGAGGACACTAAGGCTCCAGCCTGGATCACCGGTATAGTTCGCCCGCAACCCTGGTCCTCCGTTCCACTTGTGTTGCGTTGAGTCGTTGAGTGACGAGGTAGTGCACTGCGTTTTTGGCCATGATTTGCAATGGCTCTCATCAACTGGACAACAACCGAGAGAGAGAGAGAGAGAGAGGTCTGAAGTATGAACTGCATACATGACATGCACATCTTGCTGCTCATGCGTCTGGTGTGCGGCTGCAAGAGGAGGCCAACCCACGCAGTGATGAATCCAGTTGTTGGGATACTCTGCGCAAGCAAACCAGGATTCCATCATCACATCACTCATGCGTTCACGAGTTTGGTTGTAATTCATTCCAAAAAAAAAAGGAGCATGGTTGTAGGAAGTAAGTAACGGGAGCGCAGCATCAGCCGTGGATCCATGACGACGACGACCTGTACCGAATTGATCTGCTCTCGCAAGAGTCACGCACTGCCTGGGGAGTTAAGTACATCATCCGAGGTTGTTACGGTGCTTAAAATTAACTATAACCGTTCATTTAATCAGATTTAATAGTTAAAAATATGGAGTTAATTATTAAAAGGTACTTAAAGTGGTGGATCGATGTCAAAATAGATGGGTCCGATATATTTTTTTAACATCAACAGTTAGGATTAATTTAAAAATAAAGGTACCGAAAGGTACCTTTCAAACACCATACCAAAACTCACATCATCCAAATCGGTTCCAATTGCGGTACCTGTTCCAATTCCATCTAGAATGTTTTTTTTAAAAAAAACCGTTTTTTTTATCGGTAAAACCGTCTGTTCCAATTCCATCTAGTAGAAATTTTGGTAGCTTCAACTGCAATGGAGGTTTCTGAGGACAGCATCCTGCCTGGGCTTCATCTTGATCTGCATGTGAAGCAGTCACGGTTCAGCCCGCTCGCAATGGGGTCAAGGCGAATTGGGCCCAGATACAGCGGAGATAGGCCCATCCCTATCTTGGATAGTGCCACCAGAAATGGGCCATATCGCCAAACGGGAGCCCAAGCGTAACCGGTGCGCACAGCACCTTTGTTCTTCCTCGACCTCCCTCCCCCACAGCGCCGGCGGCGACGGGCCCGGTCACCCGGAGCGCAGCGCAGCGCAGCCGCCGCTCGTTTCCTCCCTTTCCCTCCAGCTCCGCCCGTTTCGCCGTGCTCCGTTCAAGTGCTGTGTGGAGAGAGCTTTGGGATCGCTATGAGTTTCGTTCGTTCCGGGATTACAGTGACAGTAAGTAGCTTTACCCTCACTACTCTATGGGATGACAATGCGGTAGAGATTCAATTCAACAATGGAAGCTTGCATGCAGACAACCAATCCAACAATACGATGGCAAACCAGATGCCCCGGTGGAAGGCGACTGCTTGTCTCCCTCTCTGCGTATGCAGCAACTAAGGATTGACTCAAGGACGCTTGGACCTGGGCCACCTGTCCTGTCTTCCCATGTCATTTGCGTCGATCGAGTCAAGGACGAATCATCCAACGAACTAAACAAGGTTTCCGAGGAGCCACTGAGCCGAGCACTCCTGCTCTTCTTCCGCCCCTTCAGGTCTTCAAAAGACGGCCTGCTCGGCTCGGCTGCCTTTTCTCTCCTCCTGTCCGCTGCCCCAGCACCAACCGGCGATGCACCATGGACCAAAAAGGAGGAACACATGCATCCAGATAAGATTCTTTCTTAATCTTTTCCACGTTGGCACGCCTGCACGTCCAAATCTCATCGTCGACTCGCATAAGTTTTCTCGTCCGGTTGCTCAATAGCCACTTGTTCCCCTCGTTCTTTCAGTACTGTATCAGCTAGTAGCATAGTACTGCTAGCTATGACGTCCAAATTTGACAGTTTTAGTGTGATACAGTAATATGAAGTGGTGGGACCGGGACGACAGCTTCGACCTTGATCTCTCGCTCTTTGTTTTCTGACCTCGGGGGAGATTCCAAAGATGCAGGAAGTCCAATACTACATTTTCCATTCAGGTAAGCGCTTAGCAACGATCAGATCCATTACTGTGATTGATTTTGCTTTACTTCCGGTTAAGACCGAAGAAAGCTCTGCTCAGACGTAGCTACTCTTTGTATGGGCATGTGGTTCTACCGCCAGTGCCATATGCTGGTTTACGGTTAGGATATGTTCAGTGGAATAAATTTCTGATGCACCTTTTAGTGGAAGAATATGGTGTGAGGTAATTAAACAGACACGAGGCAACCGGATGATGGTGGCTGTCGTCAGGTTTGCAGATTAGTATTAGATTTGTGATTTCAATGCATACCATCTAGTTAAACCCGTGAAAGCAGTGTTTGTGATCCTGAAGGAAATCATTCCCTTCATTCTCAAATTGATGTCGTTATGACATAATGTTAGCTCATTTTTTGACCTAAATTTGTTATCCTAGCAAGAACAATTTAAAAATAGAGGGTGTACACTGAATGACCATCACTTAAAGTAAGGTTCAGGAATAGAATAACATTATTTGATAACGGATGTATGGAGTGATTGGCTATTTTTTGGATCTAGGGTAAGAAAGAGCAAGTCCATTTTAAAAGAAGACTGGAACAAATGAGATGGCAGGGTCTTCGTTAACAACCGATTGGAATGATTGGAACAGAAACAGGGCTAGATGTTACTGCCATGTTGTCTGATTGTTGCTTACCTAGAATCACAGTACAAATATGACATTCAAAAACAGTACAATAGACATTAGACAGTTACTGAAAAGCACAACATTCTTATCTCTATACATTGGCTGTTAGACCTCACATCCAAGAAGGTTGAAATTGGAAACATTGTTTGATTCAACATTTAGCCTGCCCTGCTGGAATACTGGGTGCCTATTCATCTGTTGTGTGGGGGTATCAAATGACAACCAGAACATAAGAGTTCAACATAGAGATGTCCCCATTATATTTACTGTTGTATTGTATGCTAGCCAATCCAGCTAGGAATGGAGGCCAAAATATCCAAACAAAACAAAATTAGCTAGTAACAATTTATGGTGAGACGGTGACAGCATCAAAGCCCATGTTTGTCCCCTAGTCGTTTGTTGACTTGGAAAGTTTCACTTTTATATAGTAGGTGGATATCTTTGCATCTTATTATTCTTGTCAGTTGCTACTTGTTTGCTCTCCGTTAAGAGGCCCCCACAGAGAGAGTGGAACGATCAGGAGCCACATTTCTGCTCCTGTTCTTCCTCCCCATTTCTCTTGCTGATTCCAGTCTTCCCTCCAGATGCAGAGTTAGAGATTGCCAAGAAGCTTCAGTGCTACCAGCTGCACGCTTATGTGTGATGTGATGCCTCCAAGTTGTAAGTTGCTCTAACCATATCTGCTGATGTACATGGAACTAGTCCTTCCTCCTACTTGCTTGCATTGCCGTGTTCTTTCTTGTTGCTTCCTTCTCCACCGACGGCTGCTGCTGCTGCTCGTCGTCTGTTTGGTTATTCCGAAGATTTGCCGTGTGTGTTCCCTTATGCACTCACCGCCGTCGACTTATTCCCATCGTGTTGTGCGACACGCCAGCGGGAATCTAGAGACTGGTGCGGGATCCGATTCTGCCACTAGAGCCTTGGCTTGTAATCGACTTGAAATGGAACCTTTGCATCCTCCCTATTTAAACATCGCCGTGGTGCTAATCCTTCTCTTCTACTACTCCCTGATCGGATCTTAATTCCTTTCTGAAACCTGCAGTTTCTCATGTCTCTGATAATGATAATACCTTGAACTATTATCTATTCAAGTTCATTGTGGATAAACTGATAGATTATAGTTGTAATAATTTATTTCCTCTGCTTGTTTGTTCAGTTGTGAGAACTTGTGATCACTGTTATGAACGCCAAGAAGATTAAGCTGCACGATCACCACTACGGATCGCAGATGTGCGACCCCCAGGTGTTTCAGGGCGCCAGCGCTGGCCTCTCCTTCCAGCCGGGGTTCGTGAGCTCCGTGCCGCAGCAGAATGGCGGCGCGGGCAGCTGGCCGCACGAGGAGTACAGCCCGACGCCGAGATCGGTGCTCGCGGCGCAGGGCGGCTGCGTCGGCTCCGACACGGCCGCGTTCTTCGCCGCCGAGCACCTGCTCGGCATGGCGCCGATGGCAGCTCTCAAGACATCACCGTTCGGGCGGTCACCGGAGGCCGACCTGCTTTACCGGTCGGTGGACCTGCCACTTCTGCGTGACGACTCGGTGAGGACGTACTACGTCCCACCGCAGCCGCGGGACGCCGCGAAGGCCCCTCCTGCACTCAAGCTTCCATTGCAGCAGGAGCAAGTGCACGGGCTGTGCGCCAACGCTTCCACCGCTCTGCTTCTAGGAGGCGAGCACCAAAACCACCCCTTTTCACCTCGTGTAAGTGAAGTACAGTAACACTACTGTGAAATTATGGATATAACTTTTCTTCCTTGTCATATAGCATGCCATGATCATTATTGTCTACGATGATGGTAATGGTGAGGAACTGATGATCCATAGCGTTTTTGCTTGCCTGAACTCTGAAGGTCGCGGCGAGCACGCTTCTCCCGGCGATGGAGACGCCGAGCATGCTGAACTCGATGGACAGCACGTCGTCCAGGAGTTGCAGCATGGTTGCACCAACGGCCCCCACGGGCAACGTCGTCACAGCCCCGGCGCCGAGCAAGACGCGGATCAGGTGGACACAGGACCTCCACGAACGATTCGTCGACTGCGTGAATCAGCTCGGCGGCGCAGATAGTGAGCGTCCTTTTCTGTAATCGTTTTCATTTCTCTGACATGGACACGCTGGTGTGCCAACCTGGTTTGCTCGGATGATGTTGGTCTCTCTCATGGCTTTTAGTCTTCTCTTCTTTCTGAATGACACCTTGCAGAGGCCACACCGAAGGGGATTCTGAAGCTGATGAACTCTGATGGCCTCACGATCTACCACATCAAAAGCCACCTTCAGGTTGATGATCTGTGAAGAATTCAAATTTGAAATATGTCATTAGTGTCAATTGTAGGGTGTTCTCATTGAAATTCACCTAACAACTTTCTGCTACTCTACTCTTCTTGTATTTCAGAAATACCGCATAGCCAAATGCATGGCAGCGTCACCTGAAGGTAAACAATTATTTTTGTGAACAAAAAAGTAGTTGTTCAGTATTCTAAATCGTGCCCATCCCAAGATTATTCCATTATCGTTTGTTAGGCCCTGATACATGTCACCATCCTGTTGTCATGCTGATTAGATTCCAAGCCCAACCATCCAATTGCTGGCTGACACATGTTATGATTCTGTTGTCGAATTGCAGGGAAACAGGAGAGAAGAGCGGCAGGACACGACATGCTGAACATCGACCCAAACGCGTACCTTTCGCCGTCTATTGGAACGCATGTATATCTGTGACTTTTAATTACAAAAAAAGTAGCACGGACTAATGGCAGGATGCCCTTCCTTGCAGTGGAGAGCAAATCACACAAGCACTGCGCGTCCAGCTCGACGTGCAGAGGCGCCTCCACGAGCAGCTCGAGGTGCTCAATCTATATGTGTGGCAAACACTAAAGTGAAACTAAATAAATAACCTTTGATATGTTCTAGATATTATTTGTGTTCATGACACATCTAATAAGTTTTCTCTGATATTTTGCAGATCCAGAGGAATCTGCAGCTGAAGATCGAAGAGCAAGGCAAGAAGCTGCAGAAGATGTTTGAGGAGCAGCTCAAGGCGAGCAAGAGCGTCCACGGCGCCTCCTTCGCTGGAGTTAGCGAACAGGAGCGAGACGCCTACGATGATGTGCAGCTGCTGTCCGTTTCCAGCAGCGACCATAACGATGTGTCCTTCCCGTCAAAGATAAGCTAGCATAGCTAGCCTCGTGGTAGTCTACTTTGTAATAGTAGACAAATGTTGGTATAGTTGTCGATGTATGATACTTTCAATGTTTGGGATAGGAGGTGTGCCTTTGTTTTTGACCAATTTTTTAGTTTGTCAACTTTTCTTTTTGAGAAAAAAATAATAATTCGGAATTACATGGAAGGGACAAGGGAGAATGCTTGCTCTCCGTCAAGTGGGTCCGCACTGTGTATAGCGTGGGTCAAAATTCCAATACATTTGTATGATTAGTTGGATAAGGTAAAATATAAATCTAGTTTATTTCATACTCCTTCATTTTTATATAGCTGTCGTTAGGACAGCAGCAACTAGTAGCAGTTTAGTTCATTTTTGATGTCCGAAACGACACAAATTTATAAATGGACGAGTACTTCATAGGGTTGTAAAGCGTCCACTGAGGCATTGACCGACACCGACACAATGCAAAACTTGCATCCCTAGCCACCATAGACCAGATTCAGCTAGAACAGTATTTTCCTTCGGCTTTATCCCTAGGGTTCATATATTGGGATTGTTTTTGGTGAACTAACAAAGTGAGTTTCACCAATACTATAAAACCTAGTATTGGGATACCCCTATATCAACTTATTGGATAAAGACTTTAGGAAACTGCAAAAGTTGCTCTTACTGCTCTCCCCTGTAACTCCTAATGTTTATCCCATGGCCGAATAATCCTTGATATCCAAGCTTGGCCCGATGAGGCTTGTAGCCCATAAGTATGCCGCGCAGGTCCAGAATTCATATTCCGAGATTAATCTCAATTCTCAAGGCAACAACGTAAAATCAATTCCTCCACTATTCCAGCTCCTTTTTGACCTAATTCTGGACCTGTTTTGGAATGTTAAAAAGGTTATTCAAATTATACTCATCATCCTACTGTGGGAACGTCTTCGTTGCACTTGTTGAAGAACTCCGAAATACTAACGTCCAGGATTCAAGTACAAACATCAATGCCTGTTTTGCTTTGACATTCACAGTCGCCAAGGGAACAAGTTAATAAATGAGTCTCAAAGACGCACTACAACATTTTTTCCAAAAGCGAAAAAGGACATGACGCAGAGACAGGAAATTTCATCACCATCTTCTAGAAGAAGAGACCACCGCTACTGTTGCAGTCCACTTGGACTGGTGGGTAGATCGCTTCAACATGTATAAAAAATAATTCAGCCTTTTTTTTTTAGTTCAAACTCTCACTCAAAAAAAAAACTTTACATAGTCAACAATGACAATTTTGACATGTAGGTGCTAACACTACGAATCCAATAAAGGTTACACTAGACACGGACGCAGCAGCCAGTAGACGTAACAAATTACCGGCTACTACAAATAATCAGATCCTGTCTGACACAACTCATATAACCCATCACATTGAAGAAATACATAAGCTATGCTGTCCATTTTGTCAAGAACGCCATATCGTAATGTTAGGCCTATCTGCCACACTGCAATCCTAGATCTGCACCGAAAGGAAGAAAATGTAGAAGACAAATTATAAACACAAGCTCGTCAAATTATAATCCAAGCAAACAGATAATTAACTGGTTGAGTCTGTAGCGCTATCATTAAAATACATTGGGGAAAAATGTTCTCATCATTTCTAACTTCTGGACTGAAATCAGTAAATGTGTCACCAAAAGGAATAGAGCGAGAAACTGACCAGTTAATGAGGATTTGCTATGTCTTCTTGATAAAATGGTGAGAAAGCATTTCTGATAATCCTGACATAGGAATGCTCTCACAGCCAAAGAGCTCTTGAAGTTTAGAATCACATAATATTGATCCATTAATGACGTCCTGTGCAAAATCAACAAGAACACTAAATTTGTATGGTATATCAAAAACGTGATTCATAGTCCCAGGAACCACACGACAAAGAAATAGGTAAGGAAAACAGAACTAATGAAGATATCCGGATAAAAAAAAAATGCCTACAAAGTGGTCTCCACCTGCCAATATAAGTAAAAAAGATCCCAGGAAACCATAGCTATATTCCTAACTCCTAAGTAATAACCTACATAAACAGCCTCACTTTTACTAGTTAAGTTTAAAACGTGTCAAAACCAAAAAGGTGGACTTCATACTGAAACTATAGCAAGAAGATAATGAGCCCAGCTAGACATTCTTCAGTTTTCAAGTTATACTAACTTCTGAACAATTGTTAAATAGGATACTTCTCTTGTAAAATGTCAGGTACAGTTAGTCTGCAAACAAAATGGTAACCCATTCATCCATACCTCCAGTTGGTTTGCTTTTACGTAATCCCAGAGATATTTCAGAGCATCATCTTGAAGTACCGTTCCTTCTGTTCCAATAAATTTTGCTAGTGCATCAGAAATAATCACGGTAGGTTGATTAATAGGAGGCCCAGGTTGAGGAGCCACAGTGGGAGCCTTCATTCTTTTTACATCACGAATTTGATCTTCTGCAATGCCAAGATAAAGTATTTGAGAAAAACTACAAGAAAACAAAATTAACAGATATGTTCACCAAAAGAAATAGGAGCATGTACTTGGGTCAAGCGGGGTTATGTGCTTAGCCAACAATTTATTCATCTTAAACATGTCAGTAGTGTCCGTTCCAAAAACCACACGAAGTTCATCATTGCAAATTATCTTCCTTTTGTCATCAGGATCTTGAAGATTATTCTGCCTGATATATGCCCACAGTTGTTTCACAATCTGAATCAAGAATGATATTAATTTCCTAGACTGTATCATGATCATTCAAAGGCCATGGAAGAATGTGATGTTTCTACGCAATGGGAGAATAAGGGGTACCTGAGTTCTTGACATGGCAGTCTCACCAACAATTGTCTGAAGTTCTGGTGAAATCGCGCAAACTTTATTTAAACCACCTGGTCCACCTCTTTTTCGCTTAGAAGCACTAGAAGAAACAGGCCACTTATCAGTGTGTTTTCAAAAGGAAAAGTTTCACAACACTACTGCAGAGTACCAACTCAGTTTACATGCAAGAATACAAAAATAAATATGTGCAATCTCAACTAATAACCAACAAAAAGTGTTTGCCACTAGGTGTACAAGATGGCCACAGTTTTATATTTTGATCAAAACATTCTCCAGCAGAACAGATGAAATTTCTGGATAAGTTTCATAACAGATAATAACATCAAACAATTGTATCAGAGTTGAATACAGACACTAGGATTACCAAATCCTGATCTATCTTATTCGATTTCAGGAGGTAATTTCATTTCTCTGATATAAAATACGTACTGAAATGACACATAAAACTAGGTCCTCTGATTTGCTCGTTTTCAGTAAAAATAATGTCTTCCCCGAGATTCAAGAATAACAAAAACATGACTAGATCCCTTTGCACATAGCATTGTAATTCTAGATTATAGCCCTAGAAAATACCTCTCAAAGCAACATGATTGGCCAAATAATAGTCTATGCTAGAAATCCAAATTATCAAAATTTGAGGATAGATGTAAATAACTGAGCAAATAACAATTGTTGTACTATTCAAGCACCCCATAAATTTAAAGTAAGGTTTTTCTGCTTCGTGCGGGGGCTCACTAAGAAAGTGATAAAAAATGACAAGTAAAGGCACAGAGACAATTTCATCCACAAAAGACAAGGCAAAAAAGCAGGAAGCCAAACAGACAATAAAACAGTTACTTACGTTCAGTTGTTCTTTTGAAGCTGAAAGGGATGATATATAAATCCAAACAAACTCACAAGTCATAAACACAATAGGCCTCTCCTTACACATTCCAAACTACAAATCTGAACGTCCTTTTGTAGCTTATGTGAACAACATCCACAATCGCCCTTTTTTCTATTGCTTTATTATTATTACTACAATTTTCGAAGAGAACAACATGATAGTTACATGAGGCAAACTAATCACGCCTAAATACCCTCCACCAAATTGTACCAGAACTGCTCAAGTAACGAAATTGACAAAACAGTTATACTATTATATCTCCGCCCGGCCAAAAGGTGGAATCGGCCAACCTAAGCAAAACACCCTGAAACTAATAAGAGGTTTAATCCTAAACCCTAACCCTAGTTCAGCCACAATATGTCCCTTCATGAGTTCAAAAGGGTAATATCAGTATAAACCTGGAATCTTCAGAATTCGCAACGCCAATTAAATGAATTGAACAATTAATCTCAAATCAAATTAGATTAAACGACAATTGGTACAGATATATATGAATGAACTCAATCTGGGAAACGAATACCCTGCACGCCCACCTTTCCTTGTTGTCCCCGGCGGCCTGCACGGCAGCGGTGGGGGGAGCAGTGCCCCCAACCCCAGGGGCCGGCTGCTGGAAGGAGACGGTCCCACCAGTAGCAGCTCCACCCAGGCCGGTGGTGTAGCGGAAGGCGAGCGGCGGCGGCGGGTAGAATGCCATGGCGGGCACAGCCGGCGGCGAGGAGACCGTGGGGACGGTGGCGCCAGGGACGACGGCGGGCATCTGCGTCATGGTCTGGAAGATGAGCTGCGGCTGAAGCGCCGTGAGCTGCTGCTGTTGCATCTGCTGCGGCACTTGCGGGTGCGCCGGCAACTGCGCCATAACCTGACCCTGAGGCTGAGACTGCGGCATGGAGACAGCGGTGACCTGAGGCAGAGGGGTCTGGGCTTTGGGTGGCGGCGCCTGGAGCCGCGGGCCGAAGAAGAGGTCCATCTGGTCGCGGATGAAGGGCGCCTTGTGGGAGAGGTCCATGCCGAGCTTGGCTTCCGCCTGCTGCAGCACGGCGGCAAGCGAGGCCTCCCCGGGGCCGCCGGCCGTGCCGCGGAGGACGGACTCGACGCAGCTAGCGATCTCCTGGTCGGACACCATGGCGGGAGCGGGGGAAAACTCAAATCTCGCCAAAACCCCCCTTCCCTCCCACGATTCACCCTCTCTCCCCCCGCCTCTCTCTGTCTCTGGGCGCTTGGTCTCTCTCCCTTTGTCTCTCTACCTCCCTTTCTCTCTTTCTCTCTCCTCGGTCTCTCTCTGACCTCTCTGTCCTTCTCTCTCCTCTTGGTCTAACCTGCCTATTTTTTAAGTAGGGCATTTCGTCGGGAGTGGAGGAAAAGAGGGGAAAAGGACAAGTTGCGGGGCGCACCTCCGTTTTTTTACGCGGCTCATGACCACCGGGGCTATAAGACTCAGGCCCCGCATGTCATTTAGACGAGTGATAGGAGATAGCGTGTCGAGACGACGAGGCTTCAGAGCACGCGGGTGCGGAATGACGAGAGTGCCCCACAGTTTTGGATGCGGTGGGTGAGTGTGGGTAGGGGTGCGGTTTTCTGCGCCAGTGGGGCCCGAGCGCGATGTCTCCCATGTGAAACAAGTGATCTTGGGCTGGACCTGTATGGGCCGGTCGATTTGATACGTAGGCTCGATCTATACCCGTGTACATACGTAGGCTGAAAGTGAGAATTTGTACGAGCATCCATCATCGACGGTCGGATCTTTTTGCATTTGTCATTTCTAAGATTTTCTGCAATTTGGCTTGAAAGTGACTTCAGTAAGTCTGAGAAATCGAACTGCTGGAGTGACCATAGAGTTTCTGACCATCCTTTGGAATGTTAAGTTTAAACAAAAAACTCGAATGTGGTTTTTTTTTTTGCAAGGAAAAAAAACACGAATGTGTTTGGCAAAGCTCACAGCGACTTTGGATTATCACACTGGAGATGTACTGTAGCATTGTACCATAACTGAGCAAAAGCTACGAATGTGTAGCTTCACCGGTTTGGGCAAATATAAATCATGCGGCCACCATTTCTACTGTAGCTCCAGTAATATTGTGATAGTCCGGTTCAATAAACTGTGCCAAACTCACCCGTCCAATGTAGTAGTGATCGGAAGTGAATTCTAAGCTTCTCTGGACACCAGCAATGTATTAGTAGTATAAGATAAACCTGCTATAAAATTACCACAATGTAGAATATAAGGTGTTGAAAATCTAGATCCTCCTTACAAAGATAAACAAGTATTCTCTTTTTCTAATTTACTTATCATTCTGACATTCAACAGTTGCTCTAAATTACTTCTTATTTTTCATTTTCGATATATTTTTTCTTTTTCTCAACGTATCTCTATCTTTATCTTTCTTAGTACATATTTTTCACTTCAATATTGATTCTTATGTCTAGTTTTAAAACTATATCTAAATTGGGATAGGGAAAATAACAAATTTATAAACTATGAGCTTGATCGGCTGCGCTGTTTAAGCTTGTATTGTGGCTGTTAGTAGTATATTGCTATAGTAATTTTGTATTATTAGCTGCAGCAGCACAGCCAGCCGCAGCCATGAATGGTTATATCCAACATCGTAGAAAGTCATTTGTTTCACTATTGAGCACCATCTCTTAAAAGAAACTTTAGTGAGCATTTTTCTTGAATGTTTATGGATCACACATGTCGGCTTCATAATTAGCTGCCGACCCATATCCTTAACTGAGATATAATAGAGGTCCGTAGTAGTTTTCTTAGTTTTGTAAAATTTACTCGCAAACAAAAACCTCTCCAAATCCTCAAAACCCTAGAATAAAGCACACCAAACCAAACCAGACCCCGTCTTCATCTCCACCCGACTCTCCGTGCCCACATTTCTTCCAGAAGGGGAGAGAATGGCGTCCTCCGCCTCCTCGTCGGCGTCCACCGTCGTCTACCTCCGGGGCCCGGTGCACCTGGGCGCGCCACCCCGCGGGTGGCAGAACCAATCGCGGATGAGGCGGCTCCGGCAAGCGACCATTCGGTGCTCGTTCGCGCCGGTAGAGACGGCGAGGATAAAGGTGGTGGGCGTCGGCGGCGGCGGCAACAACGCAGTCAACCGCATGATCGGCAGTGGCCTGCAGGTAATGGTGGTTCTCACTGGCCATTTCGTCCTGGAATTGAGCTTACTTCCTTCGTGACGATCCAGATCTGTTTGTGTTAATTTTAGAGCTATCTTCTGATTAGCTTTCGTATAACCAGCCCGATTCTGCGCCACCCTTATTCTCTTTTGTTTTTGATCTCACGCCACCCTTATTCCAATCGTAGCATACGAGGTTGTCGTGGTGTAAATATATAACGTTGCTGTGTTATGTGAAGTGATGGTTTCTGATAATCTGATAGTCCGATGTGAACTTCAAATATGCTATAACTTTTTATCTAATACTTTTGCTTCTTTCTTCCTGCCTTCTTTCATTTTATAAATGTTTAAGCCCATCACATTGGGACTTGGGAGATTACTGATTATTCTCATCATCTCGTCCATGTCTCATGACTGATATCTGAAATTTCAGGGCATTGAATTCTATGCTATAAATACAGATTCTCAGGCACTTATCAATTCACAAGCGCAATATCCTTTACAAATCGGAGAGCAGCTGACCCGTGGTCTAGGTAATGTTATATTGCTTGGGTTACGTTTGCTTTATATGGATTATCTAACTCCTCTTCTGCTGATTTCTATACTCCTTGCCATTCTGATCCTCAACTGAACTAAAAATGGAAAATGGAAGTGCTGGATCATGTAAACTGTGTAGGTTTTTGCGGAAACTATTTTAGATGTTAAATTCACTATTATCATGACACACAGGTACTGGAGGAAATCCTAATTTGGGAGAGCAAGCGGCCGAGGAATCGAAAGAGGCCATAGCCAATGCCCTCCAGGATTCAGATCTTGTCTTCATAACAGCTGGAATGGGAGGGGGTACTGGATCTGGCGCTGCTCCTGTCGTTGCCCAGATATCAAAGGAAGCTGGTTATCTTACTGTTGGTGTTGTCACCTATCCATTCAGCTTTGAAGGCCGTAAGCGCTCTTTACAGGCAAGTATCTATGATAGCTTTTACTGGAATACAAGTTCAAATTGTTGAAACTCATTTGCAATATTATTTTTCTTGGTGACGGCATTATTTAAGTATCATCAATTAATTGGGAGGTCACAATCACGTGAAGTCTATCTCATCATTTTCAGCTCTTAAAGGCCTAAAAATCATGTGAAGTGTCATACCTAAAAATGCTTGCAAATGTCTTGCTATCTGATTAAGGCATATTTGCTTTGTGAAGTATAAAGAAACATATTTCATTATCAAGCCCTGTGAATTCATTTAGGTTTGGGGATTTATTTTTTACTTTCTTTAGTTTTTTTATTTGATTGCCTACCCAAGTTGTTTGTTGTTGTTGTTGTTGTAGTAGTAGTAGTAGTTTTTTTATTTGATTGTACATATTTCAGGCACTGGAAGCATTAGAGAAACTGGAAAAGAGCGTAGATACACTTATTGTGATTCCAAATGATAAGTTGCTAGACGTTGCCGATGAAAACATGCCCTTGCAAGATGCATTTCTCCTAGCAGATGATGTCCTTCGTCAAGGTGTGCAAGGAATATCAGACATTATCACGGTGGGTGGTTTCTCCCATATATCGCACTAAAATACTGTAAGTGTGAATTATGGTCACGAAACTTATATGAGAAAAAATGCAGATACCTGGACTAGTTAATGTTGATTTTGCTGATGTGAAAGCTGTCATGAAAAATTCGGGAACTGCCATGCTTGGTGTTGGTGTTTCTTCCAGCAAAAACAGAGCACAAGAAGCTGCTGAGCAGGCAACACTAGCACCTCTGATTGGATCATCCATTGAGGCAGCTACCGGCGTTGTGTACAATATCACAGGCGGTAGAGACATCACTTTGCAGGAAGTGAACAAGGTGTCCCAGGTGCGTTCAGTATTCCTAACTCGTATTTACTTGTATCCATGAATGATTTTTCAAGATATTTGTGAAAGTTAAGAATAAACATTTGAATATTTTAATCAGAGGCCAAAATATTCCACTGGCACCGATTTGTTGGTATATGATGTACTGTCACACAGTCTAGTGTTAACTTCTTCAACTTTTACAGATTGTGACGAGCTTGGCCGACCCCTCTGCGAACATAATTTTTGGTGCTGTTGTTGATGACCGTTACACTGGTGAGATACATGTGACAATCATCGCCACAGGATTTCCTCAGTCCTTTCAGAAGTCACTTTTGGCTGATCCGAAGGGAGCAAGGATAGTAGAGGCCAAAGAAAAAGCAGCAAGCCTCGCACATAAATCAGCAGCTGCTACGGTTCAACCAGCACCCGTGTCCACTTGGTCCCGAAGACTCTTCTCCTGAGCATATCTCGCTGGGCAAACTACCTTGTCAAGCTGTGACTCGTAGGGCACTAGAGAGATGTCCCGACAGCTCCTTTCAGCTGTATGGAGATTTGTAGGTTGGACTAGTATCACGTTAGTGGTTAGATTCAATTTCAGTGTATGTATTTGGTTTCATTCAGATTCAACACGGTGAGATAGTGTAATGCTCAGCGTATCACTGGTTTTGCAGAAGATGTCTGACCTGGTTACAGAAGTTTGATTCGGATGTGGCTGGGCTTTTGTAGTATGTTTGGTCTGTTTGTATTCTCGTTTGCAGAGTTACTGGCTGCTACGATTTGCCTTGCATTGACAATTAACTTCACCGTCGTAAAAATACAATTAAACTGCAGGCCGCGGCTTCACAGTTTGTTATCAACGGGGAATGGATAATTGCGTTGACACATATACAAGACTAAAGATTCAGCGATGTATATTAGCTCCTGCCTCTATCTAAATATGTTCCTCAGAATATAAGGCCATAAACCCCCAGTTTAAACGTTTTATACAGCTCTTAACTTCATAAGTGGTTCCATCCTAGAGTAGGGGTCGGCAGGTCGAACCATCGGAGACGTAAATATTGCAACAGCAACACTGACAAGATTTGGAATGCAACAGTTTAGGAAATACAGTACACTTTTAATGGACAAATGCCGCTGAGTCACAACTCAGTTATTCTTACACCACTGAGCTTTGAAAGCGCTCTTAGACCATATACATCCTCAGTCCTCAGATTCTCTCAACCTACATACTGGTCCACTCTTTTCAACATCCCATAAGTTAAAAAAGAACATCAGGAAATTAAGTTGTGAATTCACTCGTTTCAGCTAATAACTTATTGCACATCGCCAGCAAATTATCTGGATGGAGCAGCATCATTGTTCAGCCAAAGAGTGACCGGGTCTTATTTCTTTCGAGGCGAGCCAATCTCTGCAAAACATTGAGATGTAAAGAAAATAATCAACACTCAGTAGAGAGTACACACAATGTGACAATCAAAGAGTATACAGAAAGGTACTAGTTAAAGTCCGAAAACTGAACTCATGTTTAAAGCAAAATTGGGATACACAAACTTCAGATAAATGAGTCAAATAGCCTGTATTTTGATATTTAATAATAAGTAATATTGTTTATCAGAGCTAATGCTTATCCATATTTGCTATACTGAGCTAACTTGGAAGCTTGCTAACAAATATAAAATTTAGATTTTTCTTTGATCGATGATATAACAAACATCAATCTTTGTATTCTTAATATTATTTTGGTGAAATACACATACATCAGATTTAAACATTACTAACACATCTGCTAGCCTGCGTGAGCTAGAAAGAGTTCTAGCCTTTTAGCCCATATCCGATCTTATCAAATCTAGTAGAAAGGTTCACACATTATGGATGGTTCATAAAACTAAGAGAAAAAAATAGTACAAGGATTATTTTTGTTGAACATTCCAAATAATGTCATAAAATAAACACATAAGGATTTAAGTAACCAGGCCCTAAAGCAAAACTTTGGACTTTGGAGCAGATTAGGTAGTGAGTTTGCAGATTGTCTGAAGTCTGAACCTCTACTCATGTAAAGGTCAGACTATTTTAAAATAAAAATCAAACACCTAGGAAGTTGACCTTACAAATCCTGGTGACAGCAACATAAAAAACTGCATACCTGTAAAGCTTGCAAAATCCACCCACGGTATTTTAAAACTCACAAAGAAGTGGTGACAAAATTAAAGTACCTAGTTATGCATATAGAGATGTTACAGCACCCACTTTTCATAAGTTTACAGAGCATGGGTCGCTAAAAACTAGTTTCCTACATACAATGGAATTGTATATCACTGTATAAATATTTGGCAGGCGTCAACACATGGTCCCGTAATCTAAACGACATAGGAAAATATTCCAATATAAAACTATGTTCTAGACTCCTCTGGTTTTGGGACGATGCACCGTAGATCCTTAGTTTGATCAAAAGAGGCAATTTTCAAGCAGCAAAACGCTTCACATATGTCTCATTTACAACCCGTTTGCACGACCATCTAATTAGGTCCAAAACCAAGTGAACCACGATCTAAGTCATTGGACCTCTATTAGTACAAATGGGCTGGATGGGACATGTGGATGTATAGCAATACTCCGACTATAGGGTCGTGATTAACTAAATTTTGTGTTGTTTCCCACAATCCCACGTATAATTCTACTAGCCTTAGCCCAATTTCCCCTTCCTACTTCCTTACTAACAATACTAGTTTCAGTTCATCAGGTACATCTAGCGGGAAGTAGATACGGTCTGCGCAACAACTGAGCAGTATATCATGCATCGCCACAACACAATTGAAGAGGAGTCGGAGAGAGCCGGCGGCGAACCTCTTTCTTTTTACACTCCTTGTAATCGTCGAACTGCTGCTGGCACTTGCTCTTGTCCTGGTTGGCCTCCAGACCTTGAAGAGACACGGCATCAGAAGGAACGAGCGACTAGAAGGGGCAGGAGGTTCAGTGTTCGGATTAGAGATCAGGGAAACGTACACTTGAGAGAAGCAGTGTATTGGGGGAAGCAATCGGAGTCCGCAATCCTGGCGGCGCTGGGGTACGGCGGGTTCGACGTGGCCGGCGAGGACGCGCGTTGGGTGGGGGATTCGGAAGCAGCTTGCGCCGTCGCCATGGTGCCGTCGCCTTCTCTCCTCTTCCAGTTCCAGCCTTCCTCTCTAGGCTTTGGTTGGATTAGTTCCTACATTAAGGGCTTATAACGGGCTTCAGTGGGCTGTGAATAATTTTTTGTGCGTCACAGGCCCATTGCTAGCCCAAAACATCAGCTGAAAATACGTGTTGATGGGTCTAGGCTAAAATCAAAATTTTGGAAAGACACGTCTCATGCTCCGCGGTACACCATCTTCAGACAAGACGAGCATCATGTGATACGAAAATTTAAGTGGGCTCCACGGAAGTTTAACTACTCGTAGGAGTCCTCAGGAACGGATCAGTAAAGTTTCATTGTAGGCAAGATGCAGAAGAAAACAATGCTTATTATTGGACGAAAAATGATTAAAAAGAAAACCCCTATTCAAGATAAGTATGGAGATATTAAAGACAAGTACTGGAGATTTTTGTGTGATTCCCAGATTCGCTCCTCGCGTCGAGGGCCCCCTCGTACATTCTTAATCCAATTCAGCAGAGGGACCCTCACCTATCTGTGTATGAAGTGTTTGCTGGTTCCATTGCCCTATCTACAAACAAGACTTGATATTTTGATTATCCGAGAAGAGTGCACGTACAAGCAACCAAGCCCCACGAGATAAACCCTACCTAAGCCTCCATGACAATGCAACCATATTCTAATATCCTCCAGATACTCAGAAGTTGACCGTCTTTAACTTCTGTGGTTAGTACTTAAGATTTCTTTTGCAGGTGATTTTGCGGTGAAGGAGAAGGCAACACTTGCAGTGGTGTGGATTCTGCTATAGAATAACCATTTTCTGGCCAGTGAGAATAAAGAAAGGACCCAGTTGGATCTCGAAATTTAACCATAAGCATCAGTTTGTCTGAAGTCAAAGACCAGACAACACAGGGTTGGGATCTCAATGCTTCATTAAAGGTGCGGTAAAAGCATCAGTGGTAACTACACGCAGTAAAAACAAAATTCAGCACATGGCGGCATGCGTGCAAGTTGATAATTAACTTTTTGATTTTTGAGGCGTGCGGGCTATTAAATCCCCGAGTCGTCAGCGAAGCTGAAACAGAAACAGAGCAACCAGAGGAAGGCTGGAAGGGACAGTGAGAGGCTACTTGTCCATTTGGCTATCGTCCCGCGCGGCAGCCATGGCGGGGCTTCCCCTCGCCGCCTGCGCAGCTGTCGCCTTCTACCTCTGCCTCCTCGCGTCTTCGTCGTCTGCCGCCACGGGCGCAGGCCGAGATGGCAGGACTGCCTACCACTTCCAGCCCGCCAAGAACTGGCAGAACGGTAAGCGCACGGGCTGACCTCTCAATCAATCCCCTGCCGCTATTGCTTGCTCTGACGAGAAATTTAGCTGAAACATTCGTCGGGTTTTCTGGTCGCGTTCCAATTCCAACTGCTGGTTCGGATGGATTCCTGGCTTCTACTCTACGAATGATGCTGAGCAGATCCCAATGGTATGTGCGGCCTTCTACTTGTCCCGTGTTCTTTTGTTTTTCTGCAATCTGATACTACCTATTAGGCTTTGATATTTTCAACTTACTAAACATGTTTAGAGGTAGGTTTAATTGAACAGTGCAAATTGCATTCTAGAGGGATTGCCTTTTGTTTTACTAGCCTTAGGTCAAAGTCAAACCTTTGCTTTGGGTGACGTCGGGGAGATGCAATGCTATGTTCCTGACCCCTAGTATAGTGAACCTTGCTTTGGATATTGCTTAAACATATCCATTGATGATAAGAACTGAAGAAAGGAACGAGTGAGAAAGATGCTTGTGTGGTCCGCAATGATAGGAGTATTGATTTGATCGGTTTGCCAAGTGTTCCTGTCACTTTGGCCGCTACTTGTAGTCCGAGATGTCTGAGGGCATACTAGTACTACTTACATACCTGCTTGTATATGCCTCTCATTCATTCACATGAAAAAAAAAAACACCTTGATTGGCCTTTGTGTCATTATATATATATTTTTAAAAAAGGCGGCCTTTAAAAAATTAGTAGTGGTGTACAGTAAACTTCAACACACTGAAACGTTACGGTGGTTAAACGAAACGAACAGGCCCGATGTACTACAACGGCCTGTACCACTTGTTCTACCAGTACAACCCCAACGGCGCGACGTGGGACATCGGCAACCTGTCCTGGGGCCACTCCGTCTCCGGCGACCTCGTGAACTGGGCAACCCTCGAGGCCGCGCTGAACCCGACGGCGTCCTTCGACATCAACGGCTGCTGGTCCGGCTCTGCCACCATCCTGCCGAGCGGCACCCCCGCTATCCTGTACACCGGCATCGACGCCAACAGGTCGCAGGTGCAGAACGTGGCGTTCCCTAAGAACCCGGCCGACCCGCTCCTCCGCGAGTGGGTCAAGCCCGACTACAACCCGGTGATCCCGCACCCGGACGACGTCCCCGACGACAGGTTCCGTGACCCGTCAACGGCGTGGCTCGGCCGCGACGGGCTGTGGCGCGTCGTCGTGTCCGCCGATTTAGATAGCGTGGGTCCCTCCACGCTGGTCTACCGGAGCAACCAGACCTCGGAATTACGGAACTGGGAGCGCGCCGCCGCGCCTCTGTACTCCTCGAACGCCTCCGGCATGGTGGAATGCCCGGACCTGTTCCCGGTGAAGGAGAAGGGCAAGGACGGGCTGGACACGTCGGCGAGCGGCCTCGGGGTGAAGCACGTGCTCAAGCTCAGTGTGATGGACACGCTGCAGGACTACTACATGGTCGGGGCGTACGACGACGCGGCGGACGCGTTCGTGCCGGATGAGCCCGAGCGCGGCGGCGACGTCAGGAACTGGCGCCGGCTCGACTACGGCCACGTGTACGCGTCCAAGTCCTTCTTCGACGCGCGGCAGAACCGGCGCGTGCTGTGGGCCTGGGTCAACGAGTCGGACAGCCAGGCCAACGACATCGCCAGAGGCTGGTCCGGCATTCAGGTGCCATTTCGACACTCCCTCCGCAATGCTTGATGATTCATTCACAAACTGCTTCTGCTTGTAGTATGTAAACTGGTTTGACACTCGTTTGCAGACGTTCCCGAGGAAGGTGTGGCTGGACAAGGCCGGGAAGCAGCTGCTGCAGCAGCCCGTCGAGGAGATCGAGTCGCTCAGGAGGACGCTCGTCGGCGTGCGTAAGACGGTGCTCAACGCCGGTGCCACGAACGAGATCGTCGGCGTCGGCGGGTCGCAGGTGGACGTCGAGGTGTCGTTCAAGATCCAGAGCCTGGAGACGGCCGAGGTGATCAGCGACGCCACCGAGCTGCTCGACCCGCAGCGGCTGTGCGGAGAGAAGGGCGCATCCGTGCCCGGCGGCGTCGGGCCGTTCGGACTCGTCGTGATGGCGTCCGCCGACATGGAGGAGCACACCGTCGTGTTCTTCAGGGTGTTCCAGTACAACGCCACTTACAAGGTGCTCATGTGCACCGACCTGACAAGGTACTAGCTTCAACTTAACACGGTTTTACAGTGTACCGAGATTGCAGAAACATAACCTTTTTCTTAATGCACCTTCATTCCAACCATGATTAGGTCCTCAACAAAATTAGGGGTGTACAAACCAGCCTACGGAGGGTTTGTGGACGTCGACGTGGAGGAGCACAAGAAGATCAAGCTGAGAACCCTGGTGAGCTAGCTTAGCTCGTCGCCTCTGCTTTTCAGTGGTTTGCGTAACACGCCGTATACTATTTTTTTTAAAAAAAAATGTAATCTGCAGATTGACCACTCGGTGGTGGAGAGTTTTGGCGCCGGTGGACGGGCCGTCATCACGGCCCGAGTGTACCCTGAGCACACGGCAACCAACAGCAGCCACTTGTTCGTGTTCAACAACGGCACCGACGCCGTGAGGGTGTCCAAGCTCCGGGCGTGGGAGCTCGCACCGGCAAGCGTGAACGCCGGAGACAACGGCTTGATCCTGTCAGAGCTGCTCAAGCGTCAGAGCGAATCTTATTAGGAGCTTCAGGTTAGTTTTTGGCCGACGGCTTCTTTAGCTTAGCTTAGTTAATTTGGTTTTCCTGTCGTCGGTGGAGTGGAATTGATGAGCTTGGACTGCATTTGGAGATTTGATAGATGTTAGGAAGGAACGATACACCTGCAGTTTGAAATAATGAAACATATCATGTCTTCAACTTGCGTTCCTTGGACTTGATTTGATAGCCGTGGCGATTGGTGAATACGTATGTTCAGTGACGTCATACTCCCACCGAAAATGTGTGGTGCTTTCTGTTTCTGCTCGGACAGCAACGTTTTGTCCGCAGTTTGGAGTGACGACGCGTTCCACCGGTAATAAAATTTTAGCAACTCCGGCGCGATCATCCCGTGTATCATCGGTTTATTAATAACCCGGAGGCTTGACCGCTGATTTTGATTGGCGTCTTCTGCCATTTGCAAACCACATTATTTGCAGTTGCAGCGGATATAAAAACACTCGTTCGCCCATAGCCATGGCGTGGGTTTCGCTTGGCAAGTTTTCTTCTCCATATAGTATAACATTTCTCATCCTCCGCGTCGCCGAATTCCCGCCATGAACGGGAAGCAGCACTGGCGCAAGGGTGGTAGAACTGCCTACCACTTCCAGCCTCCTAAGAACTGGATTAACGGTACGTGTTTACTTACAGCTCTTGATCGTGTTATATCTGCCTGCGCCAGTACACCGTAGTAACTAGTAGTAATATTTTTCCATGTGTTTCCAACGCGTCTGGATCTCTCGATTTGGACGGAACGTATGCGCATGGATGAAACCGACAGATCCAAACGGTACTTATTTTTCACCTTTACTGGACGCTGTCAATATCTTCACCTTTTACTCTGTCTTAGATTTATTTACTTTAGGATAATAACTTGACGACTGAATGAATGGAGGCGGTGAACGGTGATGTTTTTTGCAGGGCCCTTTTACTACAACGGCCTATATCACCTGATGTACCAATACAACCCGGACGGTCCGACATGGGGCACCGGGAACCTCTCGTGGGGCCACTCCGTCTCCGGCGACCTGGTGAACTGGGCCTTCCTCGGCACCGCGCTAGACCCAACATCTTCGTTCGACGCGGACGGGTGCTGGTCGGGCTCGACAACCGTCCTCCCCGACGGCGGCGGGCCGGTGATCCTCTACACGGGGTGCGACTCCGCCACGTCGCTGCAGGTCCAGAACGTGGCGTTCCCGAAGAACCCCTCCGACCCGCTGTTCCGCGAGTGGCGCAAGCCCGGCGACAGCTGCAACCCCGTCATCCCGCAGCCAGCGGACGTGACGGGCAACAACTTCCGCGACCCGAGCACGGCGTGGCTCGGCCGGGACGGCCTGTGGCGGGTCGCCGTTGCCGGCGAGGTCGGCGGCGTGGGGTCCACCCTCGTGTACCGCAGCGCCGACTTCCTCCGCTGGGAACGGAACGCCGTGCCGCTGCTCACCGGCTCGCCGGACGTTCCCGCGCTGGAGTGCCCCGACCTGTTCCCCGTCGCGGCGGACGGCGGCACGGCGGGGCTCGACACGTCGTCGGCGGCGTTGAACGGAGGCACGGAGGTGCGGCACGTGCTCAAGCTCAGCAAGATGGCCGACGAGGACTACTACATGGTCGGGCTGTACGACGACGCGGAGGACACCTTCGAGCCGGCGGAGCCCGAGCGGGGCAACGACCTACGGAACTGGCGGCGGCTCGATCACGGGCACCTGTTCGCGGCCAAGTCCTTCTTCGACGCGCGCAGAAACCGACGCGTGCTGTGGGGTTGGGTCGACGAGACCGACGGCCTGCTTGAGGTCTTTGCCAAAGGCTGGGCCGGCATTCAGGTCACCACCGCCGCTTTACACGCATGATCTGGCCTGTTTGCTACTGGAATTCTATTCATGCATCTAGGAGTAGTAGATCTTTGATTCGGTGAGGAGGATCGAGGGGTTGGGTTACCGGTTCCCGAGCTCGTGGCGGAGTCCGTGGGAGAGGAGTCAGTGGTGTCGGTGGCGGCCATGGCGTCGGTGCGTCGTGGTTGTCGGATCGGAGAGGGTTGGCGCGGCGGTGAGTAGATCCCGTCACTGGCTGCACCCCTCTTTGATCGGATTAGAGGTTGTGGGATGCAGGACTGGTGGCGGTGATCTTGGCTAACCGTGCCCCCGACCCTACATCCTCTTTTATATGACGCAGCGTGATAGGGACTCACCAGACAGTCAAGCTGGGTGTCTCTGATCAGAATGCGGTGAGCGAGTATAATCCGGTCTCGTTGGTGACTGGATCGGTCCTTTAAGATCAAAGTCTAACATGGCCAGCTCGTTAACAATATTGGTGGTGTGCTGATTTAATTTGTTCGTGGTGATGTCTCTCTGACGCAGACGTTCCCGAGAGCGGTGTGGCTGGACAGCGACGGGAAGCAGCTGGTGCAGTGGCCCATCGAGGAGATCGAGACCCTGAGGACACCGACGAGACGAGTCCTCCTGCAGGGCTCGGCCTTGGGCTCCGGCGGCCTACATGAGATCGCCGGCATCCAGACGCTGCAGGCGGACGTGGAGGTGGTCTTCGAGATCCCGAACCTGGAAGACGCCGAGAAGATCGACGACCCCGCCTGGCTGCGCGACCCACAGAAGCTGTGCGCGGAGAAGGGCGGCGGCGCCTTCGCGCAGGGCGGCGTCGGACCGTTCGGGCTTGTCGTGATGGCGTCAGGCGACATGGAGGAGCACACCTCCGTCTTCTTCAGATTGTTCAAGCACGACGGCACGTACAAGGTCCTCATGTGCACCGATCTCACAAGGTTCGTGTCGTCGACTCTGCCCCTTGATGCACGATCTGTTTGACTCGTGCATGTCACCTTACGCATCAGTTTGTTACAAACACGTGTAGGTCGTCTAAAAAACAGGGCGTACACAGGCCAGTTTATGGAGCATTTATGGACGTGGACGTGGAAAAGGACAGGAAGATATCGCTGAGAACGCTGGTTAGTTTTGGGTGAAATAGGACTGTAATAATGAGTTTGATATCACTCCCCAAAAAAAGTGTTTCATATTGACAAGATGATAACACATGTTTTTTTTTTAAAAAAAAAAATAAAATCAGATCGATCACTCTGTCATTGAGAGCTTTGGGGGTGGAGGCCGGACGTGCATGACGGCCCGAGTGTATCCCGAGCACGTCGCCACCGGCAACACTCACCTGTACATGTTCAACAATGGATGGAGTGCTGTGAAGGTGCCCAAGCTCGAGGCCTGGGAGCTCCGGACTGCGGCAGTCCACGTTGAATATGACGACTGATCAATCCAATAATCGATGATTGCATCGCTCTCACCGGTAGATGATCTAAAAAAGTTTTTTTTCGATGTCGTCGAATAAGTCACATGTGGCGAAATGCGCGTGCTTTGTTCCTTTTGTCATTGTGCTGCAACGGATTGATATATAGTCATGGGTCCATTTGTTTCCGTTTTGCTCCTTGAAATATTTTCACTCAAGAATGAAATAAAAGTGTCAATGCTTTTCAGAAGTGGGACTGAATCGATTTTTGTTAGGTGAATACGGGCGAAGCCAGGCTTAGTGCAGATCGAGCCCATGACGAGTTTTTCTTTTTTAAAAAGGGCTCGCTGACTTGCTAGTCGTCGTTCTTTAAAATTTTCAGAAAGATACATCATCCTCCAATCAGAAATAATGGGAGGAACTTTTCTCCCATTCCTAGTCAAGTCAAAAACAAGTATTAAACCTGGAGACTCGGGCGGCTATACTATGGTTGGAATTCTTGCGGAATTCGTGAACGAGCCATATCCTTTTTAACAGCCTGGTCCTGGTCCTAGCACATGTCATGACGATACTGAAATATGAATCTGATCGGAGCATGACTATGGGTCGACCGATACTACTTTATTTTCTGGAAAAGGAAAATTATTCATAAAGGACGATGAGTGACGATTACGTTTGAGGAGAAGAGCGACGACAAAATCCTGGAATGGAGGCCCGTTTGGCCCAAAGGCCCAGTCAATCCACTCGTCTTCGCTTTGCCGATGTCCGTCCTTTCGCTGAACATAAAAACAGGACGGAGGCCATTTTTCAAAAAACAGGACGCGCAGCAGCAGAGGTCACCGTTTTTGTGGTACTCTCAGTCCGGAATTGGGCCGCCTCGAGCTGTTCCATCAACCAGGCTACCTATGCGGAGTAAAGTGCCATACTGCACTGCACGGTATTACTACTACATTATACTCCTACTACTTCTACACAAGGTACTCGGAAGTGGAGTTCGGGAGAGGGCTGTTGAAATGCTAGTAGTACACGCGAGCCAGTGAGAATACCAAGATCACTCGTCAGTCTCTCGGTTGAACGGCAGGGTATCTCGTTCCGCTCGGCGCGCGTTTGCAGGATCGGTGAACGGTTCACTTGACCGACGTGCCGTGGACGGACACCGGGAAGGAACGCGACGGCCGTGGTCACGGGAGAGAGAGGAGCTCCGGAGCGGGAGAGGAGACCCGAAAGGGTGCGTCACATCCGTGCCGCGCCGGGTCAGGGCAGCAGGCATGAATCGCATGATGCCACCGTCCTGTACAGCGGAGCGGCATCGATCGATCGATCCGGCCGCGAGCCTGCCTTTTCCCCGCCGTACGCAGGCGCGCGCGTGCTCCTCGGCACCCGCGCCGGGATCGGACCAATGGTCACCGACCCATCCATCATTCCATCTCCTCTGCTCCCGATACCCAATTTACCCAACCCAAACACACAACCCCTACTTCGCACTCCGAGGCGTTTCGTCGCATGCGGCGACTACACAGCCCACAAACAGCATGCGAGATGCGACCCATGCCCGGTGGGCGGCCCACCACCGTCCGGCGCGGAAAGCCGTCAAAAAAAGTCGCCGCTCTTTTCCTCCCACCCGCGCCCGTTCTTCCGCGCTACTCCTTTCTTTCCCGTCGTCCCGCGCCGGACCACGAACTGTGTACTCCGTTCTTGAACTTTCAGGTCGGGGTCTCTGCTTCGCTCGCTACGCCGATTCATACCACTACTGCCTGTAAAAAAGTTACGAGTACTTGTAGTGATTGGCACCTGTCAAATCTGATGTGAGGGCCGACTGGCCCAGATTAAAGTCTGCCTAATCATGTGTGGGATTCCATTCCGTCCAAGGTTTCTGTCTTTCATTCATTAGCCGCGCGGGCGCCGCTTACCTGCGTTATTCCCTGGCACGGCACGGCTTTCCGCGTGACAAAATGGTTGGAGCTCAGGGCTTCCCCTCTAAAGCTCATAATTAGCGGTGATACAACCGGTGATAATGTGCCCCACTGTGCTTACCACTTCGATTCTCCATTGCCATTGCCTTTTTCCTGTCAGTCCTTGGTCTTTTTCCCCCGCTTCTCCATGTCAACAAAGTACCTATACTAGATTCTCCGCAGCTAGGCAGGGCTTATTACCCTTGCCCGTACCCCTATTTGAAAAGCCACATACAGTACAGTATACGTATAAAGATGTTGCAAGCCTAACTCTCGGTTGCTCATCAGCACATGTTACTGGTACTGATACCTACTAGGACTAGCTCTCTTTAAGCACTGAAGCTATAATGTACAGTATACGCCGTAGGCCGTAGTACGTACAGTACGTGCGAAAAGTGCTGCTTAGCACACTTTGACAGGGGAGCGGAGAGCCGCTGGAACTGTGGCACCGCTTTTACGCAGGTTAGGCACGAGGTATAGGTATACAGGCCGCAAAGTACGTTCCTATTGTGGCAAGATCCAAGCCTTCCTTTTCAGTTTTGACGACGGAACGGAAGGAGGCGGATAATGGACGGAACACACAAGCAGGACATGGAAAAAGAAAGGCGCTCATGACCATCGAGCACGCACGCGCCGCCACTATGGCTGTGGCTCATGAACAACACACGCCTAGCGTGCGCAGTCCTACTGTATCCTACTACCCCTATCCATACCATACTTACCACATGGCTTGCGCTACGCAAACAAAACAAAGATACAGTACGTACTGTTAGTAGTGCAATCCCCAGCCATGTTCAAGAGCAAACAAATTGGCAAACTGCGTGCCATTAGGAGCGCTGTAACTCACGTAGGAGAGCACACGGCAAGCAAGGATCCACCATCCAAGTCCATGGCATATTGGCATGGCATGGCCAAGCGGAGGAGAGCAAGGCACTGTTGCGGTCTTGGCGAATTCCGAGGCGTGGAAAAGGGCCGTTTGTATGATTACAAGGGAACCGCCAGTACTGCCCCTTCTGCTCTCTCTCCTGCTTTTGATTCCCTTCCCACTCACACAATCTCTCTCGCCTGTGACGCGGTGACGTCATGTCCCCTGACATGGCTCAGGGTGTGGTCACCACCCTCCACGACACTCCCGGGATTCTGCTCCCCGCTGCCCAATCCAGCGGGCCCAACCCTTCCGTTCGTCTCGCCGCTTCACCGGCACGAGGCGCAGCGTCGCCGCCTCGCCGGCCTTGGACTGCCACGTCTGGTTCGGGTGGCGAAGGTGCTCTGCTCGTCCCAAATGGCCGCGTTTGCTCCGGCCGGCAGGCGCACATGAGATGAGAGACCTCGTCAGCGGCCGCGCTGTCTGGTGAGTGGTGATACACGCAGGGCTCATCAGTCTTCGCTGGCTGGCTGGTTGGCTGGCTTCATTACTCATCAGAATTGGTTTGCACAGGCCGAGGAGGGCACGTACGATCCCGCTTCGCACTGCTCGCGACGACGACGACGACGCAGAGCAGGCCAGACTCCAGAGAGGGGTCTCGTCTCGTCTCCTCTCGTGGCCGGAAGCACGTTCGCGGCAGTCGACGCGCCCTGGCCTGCCCGTGCCCGTGCCCGTGCCGTGCCGTGCCGTGCTGTCAAATTGCTTGGAAAACCTGTCTGTACTTGCCGGCTCATTTGGCGTCATGTTTTGGCTTCTGGTGGCCGTGCTGATGTGCAACGCGACGGCACTACGTGTCGTGTGTCCGTGTGTACAGAGTACTGGTACAGTACTTGGAACAGAGCAAATACTTACTACTATACTAGTACGCCGTCGAGGAGGAGCGGACCGAAGCAAAGCTTCCTTCCTTCTACAAGCCCTGCCTGAGACAAACTGCGGAATCGGATTCGTTCTGCCCCGAGGCGGCCTGGCTCGGCGCCGTCGTGTCTCTTCTGTTTCCGTTGGGTTGGTTTACTTATTCCAAATCCTTGGACGTGGCCACGGTCCTTGGGCAAGAGTCAGCAAGTGAGCAAGGGATCGCTAGGTTCCAAAACGCGGCTTACTAGTAGTACTGCTACAAATTAGCAGGACTCCAGACACCATATTTTGAACCCTAGCCTAGCCTTGTGATGAGAACCGGCATGCCTACTACAAAAACTACTGTAAACGACGATTCCTCCATTTCTTTGGCCTGATAAGTTGAGCGAATAGACAGGCCAAGTCCTTCAAATGGAAGGCGGGCAATTGCTACTAGGACCGGAGGAATATTGATGATTGCTGCGCTCGATTGCATCCTCGGCATCTTTAACTAGAAGGCGTGTCTTGGCTTTGCTACTGTATGTCAACTCTTTTTTGCCACGGCACGGCATGAATGAAAAAGCCAAAAAGGTGACTTGTCGTTTGAGAATGCACTTGAAGACACGCTGTTGCGTATGCATGTCCATGTACCAAGCGCATGCATCTTCCTCAAGTCAAAAGGTTAATGACCAAGGATTTTTTCTCTTTTCCCACTGCTCCTGGTCCTGGTGTGGGTTGGTAGTTTTCGGTTCTACTATTTGGATAACGGTATGAGTTACTCATATGAAAATGCTGCACTTTCAACATACGCATGATCTACTAATCCGGGCGTTATTCCGTTTCCTGGAGGGCAGTGCCAATGTTTCCAACATGTTGTAGCAGCAGTACTTGCTGGTAACAACGCTTTTGCAAACCCAAGCAACGATGCATGCCTTTCGCAAATTGGACACTTTTTTTTTTCTCTACTGACGGACGCGCGGAAAGGGTGAAACGAGGAAATGATTTCGAGCGAGCGAGCAGAGCAGCTCCTCTCTCTTGCTAGATCATCAGAGGTCGCCGTGATGATGAGCAATCGGACATGATTCCTCATGTTGATCCTGGCCAAGTATAAGAGAGGAAAAAGTGACTTTTTATCGTCAACAGCGAAAAGAGCCAGTGGTTCTTCACACTTCCGAATCTCATTATGAATATGCGTTTTTACCTTTCGAGGCGGAATATATACTAGTAGAGTACTTCTCGACATCTTGTTATACTTTTATTATTTTTGGAAGATAGATACGGACGTCAGAATACATACAGTACAATGCGTACCCGGCTCTGAACCCGTACGCACGATCCGCGGTGCCGAGCGGTGTTGCCGGCTTGCCGCAGCCCAAGCCCCAACCCAACACGACGGGCAACCGGCTCGTGTCGTACTCCCCGCTGCCGTGTGCCGCAGAGCAACACGCCACGGCGTCGTCTGGCGTCGCGAAACCCGTACGACCGTCCCTCTCGTCGTCAGACGCTACGTAGCCGCGTGCGTCGACGGACCTGATCGATCGACGGGACAAAGGCGTCATCCCGTCAAATGTTTCGTGGGCAAACGGCGCGTGCTCTGCTTGATCTGATCGATCGATGGAGATGGTGCGGCGCGGTTGGCTGTTCGCGTAGGCACGCTCTGGGCCCGCTGATCGCTGACAGGTGGGGATCAAAGGCGGAGCAGAGACGCAAAGAGCGCACCGCGCAGGGGAAGAGAAGGGCAACGCAACCGAGAGAGAGAGAGAGAGAGGACACGCAGCGCAACCGAAGCATGCCTGCCTGCGCAAATGAGGAATCATGGCGCCTCCCCCCTCGAAAGCTCGGCATCTTTCGCCCGAAGCCGAAGCCACCACGGCCACGGTCAGCAGCTGCCCAAGGGAAGAAGAAGGGCCCAGCAAGACAGAGAGTGGTGAGCAGAAAAGATGAGAGAGAGAGAGAGAGAGAGAGAGAGAGATCGTATGATTGCCGTCTACCTATACGGCCGGCGGCCCCCAGCCTACGCCCACGCCACACGCAGCACCTACTACTGGTTCTCCACTGTTCAAACTACGCCAGCACCTCGCGTGCTCCCCCGGCGTGCCACGGCCTTCCGCTTTGCCCTTTATCAGAACCGTCCCCTGGCGTGGCGCGCTTGGCACTTGGCGCTCGGCACTCAGCAGAGGAGGAGTGGGGGTATTTATTAGAGCGAGGAGGAGCTGCGCGTTAGCCAATCCCACTCCCACTCGACGCTTGCCGCTCTTCTTCAGACCAGTTGTTTTTGCCTTTGGCGTCGTCACCCTCAGGAGGAGGCACGGGGACAAGCCAAGGTGGGTTCCGTTCTTGTCATTGCTCTTGGCTTTGTCTCACACTGTTTAGTTCCTCTCCCCAGCTTGCCTCTTCTGGAATGGAGCCGAGCAATCTTTTTTTCTTGTTCCTTTTCTTATTCTGAGAAAGCGGAGCTGTTCTTGATAGTGAAGAGGCCGGGCTTGTTTCTTGCTCTGCTCTCGGCGCCATTCCTGCTCGGCATTGCCATTCATGAGGCCATGCTTGCTTGACCGGAATGTAGCGTCCTTGTCTTCCGGGAGCGGCCGTGCTTGACGCCCCGTTGCAGGCTCGCCGCTCTCTCGTCAGGGGCCGGGGGCCAAGTGGCAATTGGTCGAGTTCGAAGATTCTTCTTGGTGCCACGCCGTGCCCATTTCCTTTCCTCTGAGCCTAGGCCTAGCCCTGCTCGGCTTTACTCCTACAGCGTCGTAGAGGCATGCGTAGCGAGGCGTGAAAATACAAAAGCTGCCTGCTTTCTTGGGAAAGGGTGGTCGCGTTAGCCATGGGGACCCAACCCACCCCGAGCTTAAGCTAGCATTTGGGGTCCGTCTTCCTGTTCACTTCACCTGACCTTTATTTCTCCTCCTCTTTGCCTCTCGCTCACAAACCGCTTTGCCCGTCTCACAGTGGCATGCAGGCGTTTGCCCGTCTTCCTGTTTGAGCATTGGTGAACCGTGTACAAGCGGGCAATCAAATCAAGCATTCATAAGGATCTCGGCATCAGGAAACCTGCGCGTCTTCCAGCTTCAGTTTGGTGGGTCTCTCTTCTCTGGAGATGGCGTCCTCTTTGGAGAAGGCCACGTCGGGCGTTCTGAGGAACGCGGCGGCCTTGCTCGACGAAATGCAGCTCATGGGAGAAACGCAGGGTGAGTGCGCGTTTCAGTCAATATTGCTGTTGCTTCTTTACTGATGCAGAGCTTCCCGTCGCATTTAGGCGTGACGCTACTATTTTCTGTGCTTCTATACCTTCAGGTTCCAAGAAGGTGACCATCAACTCCGAACTCTGGCACGCGTGTGCCGGGCCGCTGGTGTGCTTGCCGCAGCGGGGCAGCCTGGTGTACTACTTCCCTCAAGGTCACAGCGAGCAGGTTCAGATGGATCCTGAATATTCTGTTCTCCTTTATTTTCGTTTTCACATAATGCCTGCGGATATACTAGGACAACAATTTGGTACTACTAATTTCGATTGAAAAGAAAAACTAATTGGTACTCTTGCAGGTTGCTGCTACCACTCGAAAGACTCCGAATTCTCGCATTCCAAATTACCCAAGCCTCTCATCTCAGCTGTTATGTCAAGTTCACAACATCACTCTACATGTAAGTGTGTTATTTAAAATCCAGGTCGGATGTTTGAATGGCCAAATGTTTGTCCTTTGATTAGTGATTGGATTTTGAACGTTTGTCTTGCATAGGCTGACAAGGAGACGGATGAGATTTACGCACAGATGACTCTTCAACCAGTGCACTCTGTAAGTAGATACTGTTACTTTAATGCGTTTGATGTTGTTTGCATTTTGTGTCAAGACACAATATATAGAGTAGACCCCAATTTTATCAAAGCTACAACAAAGGAAATAACTAACCATAGGACTACTAGAACAACTGAAAATTTCACAGGCTGATGTAACCTAGTTCTTTCACAAATTATTGAATTTGATCTCTAGTTCAGTCTTCTGTTTGTGCTGTCCATTTCAGGAGACTGATGTCTTTCCTATTCCAACTCTTGGTGCTTATACCAAGGGCAAACATCCCACTGAATATTTCTGCAAAAATTTAACTGCAAGTGATACAAGTACACATGGTGGTTTCTCGGTGCCACGAAGAGCTGCAGAGAAACTGTTCCCACAACTCGTACGGACTTTTTTTTTTCTTTTCCAAATTCAGTTTACTCGGTTAATCTTTTGAAGGCTTCAGCTCATCTCTATGTTTTGAACCCTCAGGATTACTCAATGCAGCCTCCTAACCAGGAGCTTATCGTTCGAGATTTGCATGATAACATGTGGACATTCCGTCATATTTATCGTGGTAGGGTCGAACACTATTTGACTTGGTAGCTCATGGATAAAATCTGTTGGCTATCTTTGGGGTCTTTATTTCTAATTATCTTTCCTGTAATGTTTTTGCAGGGCAACCAAAGAGACATCTTCTAACAACTGGATGGAGTCTTTTTGTTGGTGCAAAAAGGCTTAAAGCTGGGGACTCTGTCTTATTTATCAGGTATGCTAACTAACAAGTATTATTGTCGCCTTAGGCAACAGCCTTGTTGCAAGCCGTACAAAGATAATTTTGGGTTCCAGCGATTTAATATCTAGGGGATACAAAATTGATTACCACCTGAAATCTTCCTTGACCTTAATGTTGTTGGTATTTTTTAGTAGTTGCTTACCATGTGCGTTTTCAAATTCCTGAAGTTTTTATGTTTATGCTGCTGTAAGCTTCTATTTGTAAGTCATGCACCAATTGCTACTAATTTTAGCCAATGAGAAGGTTGAAGTGACTACCAGTGTTCCATTCCACAACGACTGTTAGACTGTAATCTTTTATATTTGGCAACCTAGGGTTATGGGCCACCGGCCTATATATGTAACTCCTTGGATATTGATCAATGCATTGTGTGTTTATTTGGCCAAAACTCAACTTGCCCTGTCCAAACTAGCTTGTGTGTTGGCAATCCCCCAAATATGAAATTTTGTTTTATCTAGTCATTGGTAACGAAAAAACATTTGTGCAGGGATGAGAAGTCACAACTTCTTGTGGGAGTTAGGCGGGCTATACAGCAACAATCGGCTTTGTCATCATCTGTTCTGTCAACTGATAGTATGCACATAGGCGTTCTTGCTGCTGCAGCTCATGCAGCATCAAGTGGCGGCTCATTTACTATCTACTACAATCCTAGGTGTGTAATTTTGTATAATCACATTGCTTGTTATTTGATATGCCTTTCCTAGAGGCTATTTCACTTACACTTATACAATAATAACATCCAAGCCTTTTAGTCCCAAACAAGTTGGGGTAGGGTAGAGATGAACCAAAGATCCAACATAAACATGACCCACAGAAAAAGGGAGGCGATTATTTATTTACACTTATACTCTTAAAAAATATTTTTAGGACAAGCCCCTCGCCATTCGTGATTCCTCTGGCAAGGTACAATAAAGCCACATATATGCAACCATCAGTTGGAATGAGATGTGCTATGATGTTTGAGACGGAGGAGTCAAGCAAGCGCAGGTTTGTCTTCTTACTAAATTCTTTTTCATATGCCCATAGCATTTTCTTATTCTGAATTGATGCACTGAATTTTTATGCACTTAAACAGAATTAATGTCTATCATCAAAGATGAATTAGGGTGCTTTTAAATGATTCATCGTCCTCAGCTTTGCAGAACTAAAACTCAAGTTCTCTCGAAATTGGAGTTCAGATTGATTCCTCATCCTCAGCTTTGCAGATATTGGTTACATATCTGTCCTGAAAAGGTTGTTCTATGTTGCAGATGCACAGGTACCATTGTGGGGATCAGTGACTATGATCCCATACGATGGCCGAACTCAAAATGGCGCAACTTGCAGGTTGAATGGGACGAACATGGGTATGGAGAAAGACCAGAACGAGTTAGTATATGGGACATTGAAACTCCGGAAAACACTCTTATGTTCTCTTCACCTTCATTGAATTCAAAACGTCAATGCCTTCCCGGTTACGGAGGTAAAGCTCTCTACCATTCTCTAGGTCTGTTAGGGATCATATGGAAATATGAAATGATCTGTTCTACTTTCCATTTGCAGTTCCTGGGGTGCAATTTGGATCTACAAATATGTCATTAATTCCAAGGGCACAAGGAAATCCTTATGGTAACTTCCAACACATGCCAGCAATTGGCTCAGAATTGGCTTTGATGCTTCTCAATCAATCTGGCCAAAACCTGGGGGATCCACTTAATTCTCACCAACCCTCTTTTTCTAGTATTATTCAAAGTGTTAAGAACAGTTACATACCTCCATCGACGTTTAGTACTTCCACTGGTTCAATAAAGCAAGAAGCAAAGCCCTCAATTGGAACCCAGCAGCAGTTGAGTACTCAGAACATTCAGAGAGGTGAGCAAGAAAGCTACCAAGTTCAGCCAGGCATTGATACAATTCAGGTGCAAGAGTTGAATGTAGCAAGGGAGCCGGGAAATGCTGATTCATACTCAAGCCAAAGTATTTCAGGTCAAAATAGTAAGGGTGAGCCTAGAAACAAAACTCGACGAAGCAAGAAGGGATCATCCCGCAAAACCGTTTCAGATAAATCAGAACTTTCTTCAGTCCCTTCTCAGATTTGTGATGACCAACGGCATGGTTCTGAAGCAAAAGTGGAAGTTGGACAGGCTAATTCTGGGAATAATGAAGATTCATCTGGTACACTTAGTAGAGGTAATTTTGCTGGAGACCTGCATGTTCGGCAGGTTGAACGACAAGAAATGCCAGCCCCAAAGTTAGAATCATTAAAATCACCGGATGGAGGGAAGTCAGTCAGCTCATTTCTGAACCAAGGGTGTTTCTCGCAGTTCTTTGATGGTCTGGATTGGATGACTCAGAGTTCCTACTACCAGGACTCCAATGGCATCCAATCAGTGAGTGCATCTGAGAACATTTTTAATCCATCGCCAGATATGCCTTCGACAATAAACGGTGATACTATGGAGGCATTTCAGAGCTCTTGCCTTTCAGACTGCTTTCCTAGTTCCATTCAAGAGTTTATCAGCAGCCCAGAATTGAATTCACTAACATTTCTGTCACCAGAGATGCAACATTTGGACGTCCAACACGACGGAAGCAACTTGCCAAGCACATCCAACTCATATGTACAGATGAGTTTTTCAGAGGACAGTGGAAATCAGAGTGCAAGCTTAAGTGGCCTGCACATGGACGCTATCCATATAAGTGTAAACAATAGCTCATGCTCTCAGCCACTGACTAATGGGAGCTTTGACGCAAGGGTGTTATCGAAGTTGCCAAATGTAAAGGAAACCCAAGTCTTTCCTCTGCCGGAGATTCACGGTAGTAACATGGCAACACCCTCGTGCAGTATGGATGCAGCCGAGTACAGCATTGATAGAAGTATGAAGCCGATGAAACCACCAGTGCGGACATATACAAAGGTATGATGCAAGACTGTCAAATACTCTTGATATTGAATGTGAGATGATTTATTTTATTGCTTACGCTATCTTGTAATCCATGTTGATATGTAGGTCCAAAAGGTGGGATCAGTTGGAAGATCCATTGATGTTACAAAGTTCAGAGATTACCATGAGTTGAGATCAGCCATTGCCTGCATGTTTGGACTCCAGGGGAAACTGGAACATCCTGGAAGTTCGGACTGGAAGCTTGTCTATGTCGACTACGAAAACGATGTTCTTCTTGTCGGAGACGATCCGTGGGAGTAAGCTCAAATTTCTCTTCACTGATTTTGTATTGAAAAATAATCTCTGCGTTCATTCCTCAATTATGCACATAGTTAGTTCTAACTTGCCTTGTCCCTTTTCTTTTCTAACTTGCCTGACCCTTTTCTTTTCACAGGGAATTTATCAACTGCGTGCGGTGCATCCGGATTCTATCTCCTTCGGAAGTACAACAGATGAGCGAGAACGGCGTGCATGTCCTGAATGACTGCATCCAAATAGCTTAGCAAAAATTGCCGCTTCTGCAGCCTGCACCATGTAACAATGCAGTGCAAGAAATGACTGATCCATAGTTGTTCTGTAAATAAATAGAAATCGGCATTGAGTTCTCTTAATGCTTTATTTGTTGAGAAACTTTACACTCGGCTCGGGTCCGTCTCCGTGGACCGTGGCGATGGATCCCGGCGGTAGGCCCCCACCGCTGCCATGGATCTTGAGAAGTCGGCGCTTCGCTTGAGGGCGGTGACGGGAGGGCGGCCACGATGAGCGTCCATAGCGTCCGGAGGATGATCCCGTCCGGCTTCCCGGACGGCTCCCCGTCTCCGCCGATCCTGGTCGAGTTGCGGACTTGCTCAAGTCCCGCAAAATGGCGCCTCCATATGATTTCAATTTCTCTTTATCTACTTTTTGCTAAAAAAAAAAGGAAAAAAACTTCTCTATGAGCTTGGATCCAGTTCAGTTCAACAAGCGTTGGGCCGGGGTTCCGCAGCCTGATGTCGTGACAAGCGGCCAGAGTATCTCTGAACATACGTGTGAATTCTGAATTGTCATGATGTTACTTGCATTTCCTCAATTCCACGATTACCTTTTTTTTTTAGTAAAATTCCACGATTAGCTTGTACGCAAGATTTTCCTGCTCCAAGGTTCTCACATCTAGTAACTGTTTAAGGTTAGGCAGCCCTAATTTCAGGTCCGTATTTTGTTGTTAATTGTTATCACTAGTCTAACTTCTCACTTGGGCCTACTTGTCTTACAGTATATCTTTCTTTTTCCCAAAATTTTACGAAGAAATTTCTTATCACATAAACGTGCAGCTTGGTGAAAATATCTGTGGCAAAATCAGTTCTGTCAAAACACGCCCTGCGACTATAGAATAGTGCTAGCTGCCTTTCTCTTGGACGAGGAAGGCGGCGGCGGCTGATGCTGCTATATTGAGAAGGCCCAGCAGCCCAGCTCGACGTAAAGTCCAAACCCACCAAACCCGTCGGTCGAAAGCTTGCTTCCCCTCCCCCTCTGCTTCAGCAAGAGGGAGTAGTACCCAGGACGCCAAGATAGGGTCGGAAACCCCGGCCGCCGACGGCGTCGGCGACGCCAGCCGCAAGCGTCCCAGCGGCAGCGATGGCCCCCTGCCGGCTCCATCCGACAAGCGCCGCCGCCCGGAGCCCTCCTCCCGCGACCGCCACCACCGCGGCGCATCCTCCGACGAGGAGAAAATACGCGCCTCCCACATCCTGATCAAACACGAGGGCTCCCGCCGCAAGGCCTCGTGGCGCGACCCCGAGGGCGTCGCCATCTCCGCCACGACCCGCGACGACGCCGCGGACCTCTTGCGTGCGCTGCGCGAGCAGATCGTCTCGGGGGAGCGCAAGTTCGAAGACGTCGCCGCCGAGAACTCCGACTGCAATTCTGCCAAGCGCGGCGGCGATCTCGGTAAGTGTTATGCACAATTGCCTCTAATGGCGAACTCGTTGGTGCCTAACGGATCTGTGCACTGTATTTGATTTATTTCTTTGTGAATGCTTAATGAGCGTGGGGATGGAATTGGTACTTTGGTTTTAAATCCTGACTGGAATTGCCAACACAACATGTGTAGTCGAGAATGTATTGAAATTACTTTGGTGGATACACCCTCACTGTCATCTTGATGCAGGTGTTAGCTTTTATGCTAGTCGTTTTGTTAATGTTTTTCAATCACTGTCATGCTATGTTTAATTTTGCGAAACAATGGGAAGTACATTTCGCGTATCTGTATCCTTATTTTAGTTCCTTATCGTAACTTATGCCATGGCAAATGAGCTATTCCCTTAAGCAGGCTTGTTAACTTTGTTAACTGCTTATGCGGTTATTCCTTTGTTGGACATGAAGTTTCTTCATGTTTGTCTCCTCAACACCATAAAATGGAATGGTTTATTTCAACACAAAATATAACCGACATATGTTTGATACGCCTGGGCATTCGATGTAAGATTTGACATGGGGGTTATCTGTAAGCGTGGCTAGTGGTGTTCATGATACCGGTGAGAGGGAGAGGGCCTTCAGGTTTTATTGAGCGCTGCAAGGGTGTAGAGAAGATATGAGAGCATGTGGTTAGACTATAGCGGCTTCGATATCTGTTCATTACTTTATCCTGTTTGTCGATATTTTGTTTGTCCTGTGTGATAGGCTAGCAACAATCTGCCCCACTGGTGATTTTGTTTGAGAGACCAAAATTTGAATGTACCATTGTTAGGCATGCTTAGTCAAAAGGATGAGGTGGTGCATATCAACATTTTTATTCCCATTGGGGCTATGATATTCTATTGAAGGAAAATTGGTGCAGTTGCAACAAAGGATAAACTACTTATTTTTGTGATAGAGCATTCTATGAGTTATCATTTTATTTCTTGCTAAAGCTTTTAGTTAGACTTATTGACCAACAGTGGATCGGCAATGACATGCATTCTGAACGCTAATTTTGCATCATAGATCTCTCAAAGATTACCCGTTGTTATTGCTGTTCTGATTCATACACTTGAGTATAATTATCTGTAAAAATCCGTGATCCACAGTAATAAGATCCACTATTATTGTTTCAGGTTCGTTCGGGAGGGGGAAGATGCAAAAGCCTTTTGAGAAAGCTGCTTTCGCACTGAAGGTGGGGGAGATAAGTGATGTGGTTGATACAGAGAGCGGGGTTCATATCATCAAGAGGACCGGCTGATGGATTGATATCAACCTCCTGTCTCAACTCGTGTACGCTGGAAACTGGATTGTTTTAAAGAAGCTCCATGGTTTCTTGCTTCGTTGATGAACTTGCGCGTGTACTCTCTATTTTTTATGAGTTTGAGAATTGAGATTATTTACTAACATTGTAAGTTGTAACGTTGCGGGAGACGTCTGTTTTGTAAACGGTGGTTGACTTGTGGCAAGATGGAATCAGATTGTTTGGGCATGGCTGGATGTTACGCCGATTTAGGGATGGTAACGGGTCGGGGTCGGGTTCGGGTGAAAAACGACACCAGCGGGTGGAAAATGGTGCTCGCATCCGCACCTGCGGATGAAAAATGACACCCGCACCCGTCGGGCTTCAGGTTGGATTTAGGTGTCCGTTGAGTTTTGATATAATGTATTTGAAACGATATTTTTAAATAAATATATAAAATAATTAATACAAAGACCTAATTATGAATTGATTAATAGAATATTAATTTTTTATTTTTAGTATTAACATTTATTTATCTCTTATTTATACTAATAAATAACAATATTTAAAAGTAAAAAGATTGAATTAGATAAATTCGTGTTCAGTACGGGTCACTCGCGAATGGGATATCGCATCTCCAAATATTCAAGTCGGATGTCGGTGACACTACGGATGAAAAATGTCATCCACAACCGCACCCTATCCGTCGGGTTTTGAGTCTGCAAATAAAATTACCATCCCTACGCCGATTGTTCATGTGTCATTATTCTTGCCTCGAGCGTTATATTACCCCCTTTCCTGCTGAATGTTAAGAACGCTTGGATTGCTTGACTAGAAGCATCTGTTAACTGGAAGGGATGTTCGTGCGGTCGGTCTCGTACATTGAACGACAACCTGCAGCTAGCGTCGGTCGCAGGCCACCGATACCTCCAACGCTACACAGCGGCGGAACTGGCAATTGGAAAATGATCCGTGACAACTACGGGACCGAGCACACACAACCCAACGTCCAACGCCTACCAGCTCTACCTGCCTCGAGCGAGTCGCATTCGAAATAGTTTCTCGACGCCGACGAGGCCCCGCGTTGAGATGGGGCGAAACGCGAGCCCCACACGGCATTCTCCCCTTTCGATCACACCGCCGAACCGATCCCGCAGATCTCACCAGACTGCCGCCACTTCAGCAGCAAACCAGAGCAACACGTCAGTGGGACGGGACCCTGTACGCGCGCGCCACTGCCGCCCTCTCGGAACCCCGGGAGCCAGTAGAGGTCGCCCATATTTCCACCGCATCATTCCCCCTTGCTCACCACTCCATCGCCGATTCGCCGCGCCAGCCCGCCGCACCGCGTCGGCCATGGGTGCCTCGTCCTCCACCAGCAACCTCTCTCCGGAGGCTCACGAGCAGCGGGAGCAGGAGTCTCTCGCCTCCGTTGCCCTCGCCCTCCCGCTGCTCCGCGCGGCCCACGCCCGCTGTTCCGCTTCCTCCAACGCGCTGCCGGATGCCCTCTCCCCGCCGCGTGCCGCCTTCCGCCTACCCGGATCCTCACCTCCGCCGCACCACCTCGACGCCATCCTTGCGCGCCTCGGCCCCGCCATCGCCGCCCTCTTCTTCGGCCACGGAGAGGGCGCCGACGCCGGATGGGTGGGCTTCCTCAAGGGGTTCAACCGCTGCTGCGCGCGCGTACCGGCGTCGCAGTCGCTCGCGCTGCTCCTCCGCGTGTACGCCGCGGCCTGCGCCGACGCCGGGGCGCCCTGCGGCGTTCAGTTTCAGCTCGACGACGGCGACGACGGGAAGGTCGTGGGGGAGCTGGCGCCGGAAGAGATCGCGCTGTTCCTTTGGATGTGCTGGGTCATGGCGTGGAGCGGTTCGGCTCCGAATGTCATGGGTGATGGAGGTGAGAAATCGGAGCCCGTCGTCGTGCTCCTCCCTGACGTGTCGCAACTGGTGCTGTCGGCGCTGGTGACTGCCGGCGCTGTCGTAGATGACGCGGGCATCTGGGCCTGGCAGATTTCCGGAGGCGGGAAGGGGGTGAAGGTGCAGGAGTTCACGTCGTGGATGCTGTCGACAGCTGTGGGGCTCGGGAGCTACCTCTCACGGTATTCGCAGCAGAGGATCGGATTGTTGGCCGCTGATCCTGCGGAGGTGAGCTAATTATTATATTGCAGAATTAGTTGCTAATGTCCAACATTGGTAAAATTTGATGTAAGATTGCAATATTACCTAGTACAGTTCTTTCTCTTCTATGTTTACATCTTATTTTTTTGATCATATATTTTAAGTTAGTAAAGAGTACACTTTCAGTGACAAATGGAGATTCCCATTGTTCTATTTATACACGTTTCTGTTCGTATGTGTTGTGCAAGAGATTGGATATTAGGCTTTCTAGAGGCAGGATCATTGATTATCAGGTTTTGTTTTATTCCAGTGCAAATTATTAGCAAATTCTGTAATGCTAGAATCTAGGTAACTGCAAGGGAAGTTGTCTTGTTTAACTGAACATATTATCTCGTGAACTAAATAGAGTTATGACTTTGCAGGAGAGCTCCTTTTCGACTGCTGATACAGATTTAGATACTTCTGATGCCTACCTATTAACACGTGGAAGTGCATGGGCAATATCTCTCAGCCTTAGAAGCAAACTGAGTGAAAAATTCTTGTCGGCATCTTTAATTGGAATGGACACGAATGACCTTCTTTATAGGTAACTTGTTACTCTTATGAAAGACACGTTCTCGAGATTCTCGGCGTTCTATTTTTCTTACACCATTGCATAGTGTTTCTGATATCAGCCTATTGTTTCTCCAAATACTATCATAACTTATCAATATTGTTTTTTAAGACTCACATTAGCCCATGAAATGTGTAGATCATCAGTTCATGGAAAAGGGCTGAGCCGGTTTTGGTCTTGTGTTGAGGGATACAAAGGACCTATGCTGCTTCTACTCTCAGCATTTTCTAGCGGTGGTGCTGATACTGTTGATGCTGGTCGAAGATGGGGAATTGGTGTATTAACTGAGGAGGCTTTTGAGAATAAAGACACTTTCTATGGTAGCTCTGGGTTCCTGTTCGCTACAAACCCAATATTCCGCGTGCTCCATCCATCTGGTATGACATGTGCTGATCATTCATTCCCTAATCTTTTCCCCCCACAGATGATAATACCTTACTCAACCTAGCAGGTAAGGAGAAAAACTTCATCTACTGCCATATGCATCCTCAGACAAGGGTATATGAGGCAAAGCCAAAGCCTATTGGGTTAGCATTTGGCGGAACAATTGGGAATGAGAGGATCTTTTTGGACGAAGACTTCTCCAAAGTGATAGTTCGCCATCATGCTGTTGACAAAACTTACCAAAATGGTTCTCTCGTACCTAATCAGGTAAATCTCAGTTCTACTAGTTGTGATTTCTATATATATCCCTCCATTTATGCATAATCTTTATAATGAGTTTTGGGGGGAATTTGTTGCTGTTTGTATCTTGTTAGTTTGGGATTCTTGAGTTTCATTTTGATCCATAAATAGTGTTGTTAGTTTATCCAAAATCCAAGCAAGAACTGCTTTTGAAAAGTCAATGACGTTGCCACAGGAGGCCATTGAATTTAAATTTTAAGTTGAGTAGAACTCTTCCCTTAAGAAGAAATCAGAAATCCTAAACTATATCATATTTGTAGTTGGTATAACTAAGGGCATCATTATGGGATCCTATTGCTCAACATATGAAGACTTCTTAAGATGTTATCTTTGACAGGTCTCGTCCTTCTGATGCATCTCATGCATTTTTGGTGAAGCCACTTTCTTTCTTGACTTCCTCTAATATCTTATTGTCACGATAATGATTACCTCACACTCTGCCTTACATCTAAGCGTATCTACAGCAGAGTTGCCGAGATGCTCTTAGATGTATATTTAGTTCATTTATTTTTCCCATTGAATAAGGGACTTTTTTCATATTTGTGTACACCTGTACCTGTATTTAGTTGGACGTAGCACCTTCATAATGAATACAAGTTCTATTCGCAACATAGAGCCAAAAGTAGATACGAGTCTCCAAAAAGGAAATAGATTATGATTGCTCTATGATTTGTATTGTAGGGTTATTTACCTGTGGAGGCTTCAGTACTTGATGTTGAAGTATGGGGACTTGGTGGAAAAACTACAAAACAGCAACAAGATGTGTACAAGAAGAGGGAAAATATTTTCTCTGAGCAGCGAAGAAAGGTGCTACTCAGGAAATTTATAGCTGAAAAATAATTCTCACTGTTCTAACATTTAGTATTGCTCATGATCTTTCCCATTTTCTTATTCAGATTGATCTCAAAACATTTGGTAATTGGGAAGACTCGCCAGAGAAAATGATGATGGATATGATATCTGATCCAAATGCAGTTCGACGTGAAGAACGTTGATTCTTTTTTTTTTTTTGTGTGTGTGTGTGTGGGGGGGGGGGGGGGGGGGGGGGGGGGGGGCGGGGGTGTGTGGTGGGGGGTGGGGGTTTGCTGGGGGTGTCGGTGGGGCTGAACTCTGTCCCGTTGATCTAGTTTTGATGGAATCACTTTTCGCCAGCTGTACAGATGTGTATAGAGGTATAGAGCTCGGTGCACATTGTGCCTGCCCATATTGCCGGCCACATATCGTTTAGTTCATGTATAAGCAGAAGCTTAGCTTGTATCGAAAGTTATTTCTATAATAATTATGTGATTCTCTTTCACCATTTTCTTTTTAACGGAATCAAGGGACAAAATAGTGCTGTAAAATCGTTGCCATCTCTTCTAGATTGTTATACTACTACATTTTACTTTTTCACTCAGTTTTGGCTTCCAATTGCTTGTTAAAATGTGATGGTGTACATTCTATTTTTGACAGATTCATATGGCTGGTATATCTTTATCATCATCGGTTAAAATATTCTAATCATGTTGCTGAATTCATCGAGTGTCCAACTATTAAAATATAAAATCCTTTTATGGGTCAGTATTGTGTTATTAACTCATTTAAGTTCTCTTATATTTCATATCGCTTTGTTGCTAAGGTTTTACAGTATGATTTTGGATAATGAGAGATGATGTATTCTTTCGATAACTGAAGAGTCAAGTTTACATGAGATGAATTAGGATACATGTCATTTTTATTATACTCTTTGTTTCTCTGTGTTTTTCTAATCATGGTCAATCTTTGTATATTTAAAGTCCACATTCGAACTAAAGGTAGTTTTGAAACTATTTGTTGTATAAGAAATTTATATAGTGGAAAAAATGTTCGATGCACAATGATTGAAGTTGTGGGCCTCACACACTAAAAAAAAATCAATTTATAATCTAATATAAATATTAATACTGTGTTTTTTGGTGTTGTAATTATAACTAAGAGTTTGCTCACTTCTTAGACGTATTGGGAGAATGACCACCTTAACTATTACTTTTATGTCTGAGTAGATAAGTCCTCAACGATTTGTAATGATTTTGTTGTATAACAAACACATGTGTAAAAGATATTACAAATATTATTCCATTGTTGAGATTTGAAACACATTCGGAATTTAATTAATAAAATTACGAGTATCTTGGAATTCCACAGAGAAGAGTATATAATATTGGGCTGGGTTGCTCGAAACATTTCTTATCTGCTTTCAAGATGGGTTGTTAGTATTACTATTAAGAATAGGAGCACAGACTATTTTCCTTTTAGAAAACGAGACTGAGTGTGTTTGGTAGGGCAGTCTACTAATATATAGGCTTAGCTAATGTAATAAAATTTGTTTTTGTTTGGTTGCGTGCACAACCTATAAGTCATGCTTACCCTACCAATACAAAAAATACCAGAAACTAGGCTTGTTGAAATGACGATTTTAGACGCATAAATGAAGCCTAGTTTGGTTTAATTTGCCATACACTAGCTTGTTTTTAATGGTTCGCTATTTTCCAATGCTAGAAAAAAAACGATGTCTTGCTTAGTCTCTAATGCCAATGACTCATGGGTTATGACTAGTGTGGATGCATATAGACCCACAAAAAATTATAAAATCAGTTACAATTTTTTAATTTTGGCCATATGCACCCCTGCAGGAAGATTATATTGTGCATTTACAAAATAAAAAAGACCTGAAACGTGACAATTAGGTATAAGTAGAACGTAAACACAGTAGTACATAAGTATAGTACTAGTAGTGTTAGCGAGTTACGAGACACAAGACAGTACGAGAGAGAGCTGCTTGTTGCCTGCCGCTGCCGTCTAGCTAGGAGTACGTAACCTGCAGCCCTGCAGGGCCGGGGGTGCTGTTCATTTTGCAAACTTCGGTGTTACCACAGGATAAGAACGCATGCTTCATGTACTCGTACAACCCAATCACGGGCACCCAAAATTTTCTCCCGGACGACGAGATTTCTTTTTTGACACGCCGCACGCAGAAGTAGACTACTTCTTCCATCTCAAAATAGTTGATATTTTAGTCATCTCAAATTTTATCAAAACAATTAACATTTTTTCCGATATATCTTTTCTTATTTTTAATATATTTATCTCTATTTTTTATTTTCGTTTTCTGTATATTTATCTTTATTAATCTTTTTAATTACTATATCTACCTTCAAAACGTAAAGTATTAGGATACAGAGGAAGAGTGTACACGACGATGCTGCATGCAATCCCTTCATTGATTCCTTGCCCTTTTCCTACCTATCCTCCGCAGTTTTAGTTCAGTAGCATATTGGCTTCAGACCTTGTTTTCAGTTGCGGCAATGCATGATCGATATCCCATGCACGCTGAGAGCTTGAAGAAGCAGCATTAGTACAGAAAGCAGAGCACTCTTTTCAGCGCCACTGCATGTTCATCGCCACTACCTCAAAGTTTGTGGCAATTGATACTGTTGTGCAGGTGATACGAAGAAATCCCGAATTGATCCCCGACCGGAGCTGACCTTTCGGTGAATCTTTTTCAGTCTTCAGAGTTCATATTATCTCTATTTTTATTTTGTTAACTCTCAATAAAATAAAAAAGGAGATACTACTACAGTAAACAAAAGCTTATAAGCTACGCGGCTTAAAAAGGCAGACGGCAAGACAAGAGATGATACGACATGGTAATACAGAGAAGCAAGCAACTGGTTTTACATGTCGATCGTAATTGGGGGTATCGCTACCACAGTTTTCAGTGTAAACCTCGGGAAGGTACACAACGTAGACTCATATACATACGCCCCCGTCTGGCCGTCTCCGCTCGCCATGATTGGTTTTCTGGAAAACACGAACTCCTAGTAGTCCTAGATACAGTAGCAGAATGCATGCACCGCTAGGGGATAGGGTTACCATAACTCGATTTGATATGTGCTTTTCTCCCGTTGTCTGCCCGTTCATCGATTTGATCGCCAACATGAAAAGGACGTCGGAAATTCTGTGGTCCATTGCTTGTCTTTTTCTACTTCAACTTGGCAAGAGTGTGAATCTAAGCTGTGTCATTCTAACTTTAAATATTTATGTTAAACTATTTATCATTCTTAATTTTTAATACTTTCTTCGTCTCAAATTACCTATCTTTCTAACTCTCGGTACGGAGATTAAGGAAAGAAGAATATGGTAGGTGCACTGAAAACGAGAAGTAGAAAGATAGAGATAAAGATATATTAGAAGGAGAGAAAGATGTATTGAAAAACGAGAAAAATAAATAAATTTGAGACAATTTTGAAGGTTAAAAGGACCAGTAATTTAGGACGGAGAGAATATATTTTTTCCTCTTATCGAGACTTAAATCTATATTTCTCTAATTCTCTTCTATTATTATCGTGCACCATATCTTTTCCACTCTACAGTAATTCTTATATCTAACTCTAAAAAATAGTATTTAAATTGGGATGAAACATGTATTACAAATAATTTTAAAAAGAATGCAATATACTTCCTTGATATCATAAATTATGTCTAAAACAATTTGATTTTGTGCTATATGCAGGGATACCACCCATAAATATTTTAAAAAAAAGTTGAGTTCCGATAAAGTGACGTTCTAGTAAATCTTATAAATATTTATTTGAATTAAGGGTTGTAGAAGTTGTTTCTTTGGATAAATTTTGAGTTCCGATCTGGTGACGTTGGAACATACTTACTGCACTACAGTACTCTGGATAAATTGCCTTGAAGTCTTTCATTCAATTTGGAAGCAACAAAATATTCGTTCAGAGTTGGGTGTTTTTTGTGTGGTGGTGGGGTTGCTGAAGGCATCATTAGTTTCCCTTACAGGCACCTGCAGGTCTAAACCCCAGCATCTCAGAATTGGAAACTTCTCGTCATCTCCTGCTCTAGTATGTTGCTTGTACCAGAAGCGTCCTCAGCCTTTGATCTCCTTTTATACTGCCTCACACCTCTTTTAGCAGTACTAGTCGTAATAGTGACATTGGAGCTTCCTATAGTAAAAAAAAAAAAAGAAAAGAAAAAGAAAGAGCAGTGCAATGTCACGGCCTCACGGGGCTTCAACTGAAGTTAACTTGCAGACTTAGATAGCAACTGTGATCTCCCACTCCAGTCCCTCTCGATCAGTTTTGCTTTAGCAGTGACTGTTTCGTGCCCTGCGTCTGTCTTCAGTCCGCATTCATTTGTGTGGCAACAAGGAAGATGTTCTCCACTCCTCTCCCTATCATACTGCAGAAAACAAGAAGCACTTGATGGACTAACTGAAGTTTACACATGCTTTTGCTGCACCACGACATTCACTGCTCTCTCTCTCTCTCTCTCTCTCGTGTGCCGCACCACGACATTCACTGCTCTTTCTCTCTCTCTGCCTGCTGGGCAGACCTAAGGAACAGGTTAGCAGACCCTTAATAGGAAGGACCTAAGTTCGTAGGGCCAGGGGAAGAAAACGGAGGACAAATACAGAGTGTAGTTTTTTCAGAGAGCAATCATGCTCCGCTTTTCAGCCGTTAGCTGGAGAGGGAGATCACTGAGGTCTGAGAAGATATCCCAGATTCAAAGGACCCTGCACTTTCTCCTGTGTGGAATGCAATCACCTGCAACAATGCAATCATCTCTACTCCAAATTGCAAATGAGCCGTACACGCACTCCGCCTAAGTACGATATGATTTTGATTTTGACAAATAATTAAAAGTAGGGCCATGAGAGCAAAAGAAAAGATCTTGATTCGGGCAGCCAACTGCATCCTAATCTTGACCGATAAGATGTTTCCTATTCTGTTTTTCTATGTCAGAGTGATGTGGTGATCTCGTGATCTGTTTTCTGCTCGAGGTAGCCTAGGCTCAGTAGCTTGCTTGTTGCTATAGGGTTCCGGCGTGGTACTGTGGAGAATTACTCTTGATATGAATGATATCACTGTGCAAGGGCGGCTCATATGCTGTGGCTACTTTGCTGGGCAGGAAAGGGTATTCTGTGCAGCAGTACTGGAGCGTCGTCCAAAATTTCATCCAAAACTCAAGCGTTTTGCATGCTCATTCCCATTTTCATGCTTCGTTCCATTTGAAATGTAGACATGTCACATCTCACAATATTTCATAATCTCTCTTTTTTTTGCGATAAATATTTCATAACTCTTGATCACAATAATAAAATAATTCCATAATCTCTCATGTGTTTAACGTAGCAAACAAAGCACTCTTTTTCACGAGCGCGCCTAGCTAGGCGCTTAAACACGCACCTATAATAAACAACTAACTTGTATTAGTGGTCACAGGACATAAGTGCTAGATTTTCATGAATGCAAGTTTGACAGCTTGTACATGAGATTTTGGCCAAACACGGGAATTCATATTCCGGGTGAAATTTAGACTTTCTTTTATTTCTGAGTAGTAATACTGTACGATATCCTTCGCAAAAAAAAAAAACTGTACGATATCCCATCATCATCATAAGCAATGTATTGTATTTTCCAAGGAAAGGATGGAAAAAAGTCTGATGGTTCAAAAGGAAAAAAAAGATGGGTATGAGACGTCAACGATCAATGCTAGATTCAGAGAACTTATTTAGGGATGAAGAATTAAAGATCGATGCAAGAACATGGAAGAAATTAGAGCAACGCGGTCGCAGATATTTCTAGTTTTCCACCCACGAACTGCACAGAAAACTCAGGAGTTGGATCGTATCCTAAAGTACATTAGTGCATCCTATAGCCTACAGTATCCAGGCATTTGGTACCCAAAAAATGTGTGCCAAGCAACGCGAAATGTGGGATGCCTGCATCGTATGCTATCGCTACCGCGCGTACCTATACGAGTTCATCCGCGTGTCCTTGTGGCAATCATGACGACAACGAATGTCCGTCCTTACGTTCCCGAGGGACTAATAAGAACGAACATGCAGTTTATCATTTTAAAAAACCCGAATATGCAGTTAATCTAAGCCTCGCTTTGAGTGTATATATATCGACTTCTTGAGTGTTGTACTCCAGTATATTATATATAGTTGATGCGACGGGCGTGCTGCTGTGATGTGCATCTAATTAAATTGGTTGGTAATAGGCCCAAAATTTGAGTACTAGTATTATTTTAAATTCGGCGACTTGTCATTTAAATGTTGCCACAATTGCACATGTAAAAGAGAACAATTCCAAACATTGTTGATGTTTTCGTGGCATATATGGCAAAACAAATTCTAGTCAATCTGCGAGACAATGCGACATAATGGTGCGGAGGAAGCGGACATGCTATACAAGACACGTTACACATCAACTCTCACATCAACAACAGAAAGCGCAGCGCTCTCGATCTGAACGCGCCTCGCCTTCTCCTTTTCACACACAAAAGAGCAATGATTCACTACCATTACTCCTATGCAGCACCATTGCATTTGCATTTGCTCCAGCCGGACGAGCCTCCTGCCGCCTACTTACCGGCTATCCAAGCTTTTAGGTTGAGGAGGAAGGGAAGCAGTTGCCATATGAGGAGTCTCTGATCTGCAAAGCAATAGTCCCCACATGCCGCTCTGATCTCTCCTTTCTCCACAAGTCCCGGCCCTGTCGCCTCTCTCTCTCTCTCTCTCTCCTCTCTCTCTCTCTCTCTCTCTCTCCTCTTGTTCTAAAATCCCAAAGTCCCCTCGACGATCGTGTGTCGACTTCACTTGTCCCTGTCCAAAAGATATCCCCATGATCCTCTCTCAGCTCCGACCTGTGTATCATCACCCTAGCTAGCTCTATCACCATGCAGTCACGCACCTACTAGCAGCTAGCTTCACTCTCTCCTAGCATAGCTAGCTCGCATGGTGGTGCACGAGCTCTTAGCCCCGCGCGCTGCCACTTCCTTATATACTTCACCCCCATGCCTCTCCTTCTACAGACTCACAAGTCATAAGACAAACCCTCCCTCGCCTAGCCTTTCCAAAGATCACAATTCTCAACTACACTTGTCGTAATTGCAAGCACTGAAGAACAATGCACCAGCAGCAGACGATGAGTGCCGCCGGCGAGGGCATTGCCGCCGGTGTTGGCGGGCGGAGCGGTGGCGGAGGGGGAGGAGGAGCAGGCGGCGGCGTGTCCGTGTGCCGGCCTAGCGGGTCGCGGTGGACGCCGACGCCGGAGCAGCTCAAGATATTGAAGGAGCTCTACTACAGCTGCGGCGTGCGGTCACCCACGTCGGAGCAGATCCAGCGCATCACCGCCATGCTGCGCCAGCACGGCAAGATCGAGGGCAAGAACGTCTTCTACTGGTTCCAGAACCACAAGGCCCGCGAGCGCCAGAAGAAGCGCCTCACCAACCTCGACGTCAACGCCCCCGCTGCCGGCGCCGGCGCCGATGCCAGCCACCTCGGCATCCTCTCTCTGTCGTCGTCATCAGGTACGCATGCGTCGCGCTCATGCATGGTTTACACCGACTTTGCTTGCTTCAAATTTGCTTCATGATTTTGGCATCAGCAGCAGCAGGGGCGACGTCTCCTTCCACCAACCTGGGCATGTACACCGGGAATAATGGCGGCGCCTCAGCTATGCAGCTGGACACGACCGCCGGTGACTACCGGGACAACACTGCCATGGTCACTGACGGATGCTTCCTCCAGGTATAATTGGCCATGCCAACACTTTTATCTATATTAGACACATGCATTTGGTGTGTGGAGTTCCCTGTGGTATCTACCAATTACGCTACTGTGTTGTGCTCGTCGTGCAGGACTACATGGGCGTGCGGAGCACGAGTGGTGGTCACGGCGAAACCGGCGCCGTGGCCACGCCGTGGGCATGGTTCTCGTCATCCCACCAGAGGGCGACGACGAGGACGACGCTGGCGCCGGAGACGCTCCCGCTCTTCCCCACCGGCGATGACGACGGCCCGCGGCCGCGGCAAGGAGGCCTAGGTGGCGAAGAAGAAGCCAGCCGCTGCGGCGGCACCTACTACGTGCCCGAGCTCTCGTCCTGGGGTGCCGCTGCCACGGCTGCGACTACCAGTACCACTACCGTTACGATTCAGCAGCAGCATAGGTTTTACAGCAACAACTACATGCAGGTGCCGAGCCATGAGACCCATCAGGACACGGCACCAGGGGCAGGTGCGTCCCTGGAGCTCAGCCTCAGCTCCTGGTGCTCCCCTTATCATGCGGGAACCATGTGAGAGAGCTACTACTAGATCTGTTTGTTCATTGAGATCAATGTTCCTGTGCCTGAGTTTATGTCTCTGCTGAGAGTGGTAGTCGCAGTCTGGTAGTACGTCTTAACTCCCTGTCTGCAGCAGCATATGTAGAAGCATGTGTGAAGGAAGATAGCAGTAGTGTTTAGCCTCTAGTACTATATTGAGACAGTAGTAGGAATTTGCAAGTGCAGCTGCACAGGCATTAACATGCGTGTTGCCGGGCTGTAGTGTGGTCCTTTTTACCAAGTGGTAGTATCTGCACTTCGCGTTTACTAACAGCGTGGTGCAGTGAGCTTGGAGGACCGCTGGTTGTTCTAATGTGTATGGGGCAAGAGCACAGTTATGTCAAACTTGTCCCAACCTTTCGTGGTTTCAAGGAAAAAGGAATGAAGCCATGCTGCCCCCCTGTTGCTCAACTGTTGAGACTTTTGCAGTTTTTTTTTTCCAGTTCAGCCTTTCGAAGGTATGAAGACCACAGGGACCAGTTGGTTTTGTTATATAACCATAAGTTTTTTATTTAGTTTCTTCATACATATATTTGGTCTTACAAGTGTATGCTTGTATCTATAATTCATGCAATGCAGAATGCCAAACGTTGATTATCATGTGGTAACAAGACTGAAATGTCTGAACCAAAGTTACACAAGTCAACTTACAGGGGTCCAGCCTAGCTGCCTAATAAAATCTGACTGATGATATGAGAAAGGAAAACATTGTAACTGTGTCCACTTACGATGACTACTAGTTCTGTAATAGGAACAATTGACAGGAGCGCAAAATGTAGCTTCCATGCATGGAACAACCATGGAGCACACTTCACCCTTGAAGTAACCATGCTGCAACGGGGCGAACATGATCATACAGATCATGCTTGTTCATCACTTCATCTAGCTTCCAGATCACAATTTCTTACTAAGGCCATGAAAGAAACGGTGCTTCCTTCTTCTAGAGTGCTTTCGGTGCACTCTAGACATGATGTGTGGAGAGAAATAGATCTAGATCAATGCAGGAAACATATATGGTGAGTTTGATGTTTAATTACTACCTAAGAGAAGTAAATTGAATGCTCATGTCCTCATTAACCACCTTAGTCGTTTGTCCTGAATGAACTAATACAAGCATCTTTCCTAGAAGTAGAAGCTTTGGTATTCCTTAATAAAGGACATACCTTGGAGTTATTACGAACGCCATAAGAAGAAAGCGCAGAATTGTCATCTATCAACTTTTCATTATGATGTGTCAGGCAGTAGTTATCCCAGACATGCTTCCTGGATCATATAAAAGCAGAGCTCAGAATTCTTATAATCCAGACGGTGAGTAATACTGACAGACAAAAGGTTCTAAATATGGCACCAACCACAACAGCAAGAGCATCCTGAGTAGAGATGAATTAAACTTCACCTAGGATGTCCTAGGTAATACCAAGTATAACAATAATATCACGTTCCTAGAATATTAAGGGTAAGAGTAAGATGACATGGTAAGTAGGCCAATTAGATTTATGGTGATATCATTGTGATAAAAAGCCAGTGGGCCAAGTAGTTTTATGGCAAAAGCACAAAGATGTTACAATTTGTAGCCACGTATACATAAATAAATTAGTAGATAAACCCAAAGCTAGAGTCAGCAAAATAACACTGCCATTATTATACTTCAGAATAAACTGTCCAATGAATAAGAACTATAATTATGGTAATCTTGCCCATATTTTTAGATAACTTTTATCAGATATAAAATATCAAGCAACATGGAAATTTTAAGAATAATTGGAAGGCACTATACTAGAAGCTGCGAATAATATCTGTTAACATAGACATTGTAGAAAGTACTGGCTTGTGCACTTCTAAAACATTTCAAGACAATTTGTCAAAAACTTCATGCATACAGTACATCGAGATCATATAGGAAGGGTTGCCTAGCTTTATGTGCACATGTTCAATCATTAATGAATGATCAATCAAAATAAGATCAATCTCTTTCATAAAAGCAATGAAAATGATCGGTACAGCTGAAGTAGAAACAGATACATACGTACAAGACACCGAAGTGGAACAGATGCATAGGTAAAGAGCGAGCTTGTAATAAAACTCAAAATCAAAATAATTTTCAGCTTTGATATGCAGTTGTACCTATGATTGGCCCCCAAATTACCAAACAGTCTAGCGTGGGAGCAACTGGAAGAACATTCAGAAACTAGGACAGCCTAGAATAGAGTGAATCAAGTACAGTAGTAAAGTAGATGGCAAGTGAACAAATACTACACAAGTTTTTTTTTTTTTATGACTACAAGAGTGCATAATGGTAATCAGTTAGGCAATGCCACAGTATACAGACAATGTCGTTTGCTAACCATGAGATATGACGATGGCCCATCTGTTCTTGTTCTATCTCATTTATCTTCTTCCTGACAGCCAGTTTCAAATCCTTGACCGTAGCCGAGTTCAACACCGCAACATCTTGCACATCGAAAAAAGACAACATGGAAAATCAGAGCTGAATTACGACAGATATAATGATTGTCGAATCGACCAAATAGAAATTGATGATAGATTCAAAATGAAATGTGTACCGAAGGAGGAGTTGTCCAACTTGACGACGGTCACCCTCATGGCGCTGCCGAGCTCTAGGTTTATCAGCGTGTCAACATCGGCGAGGGACGGCTTCCTGGGGACGTCGGCGAGGATAGGGTCGTCAAGGAGCGTGGAGAGCATGGACTGCAGTCTGGCCTGCTTGGCCTCGCTGCTCTGGTAGGCGGCAACCTCCTCGGGCTTCGCAGAGACCGAATCCATCGTACCCACCAGTCACGGACACAGAGAAAATTCCCCGCCTCCGCGGTGGAAGGATCCCCGCGACGGCAGCTACAGAAGCGCGACGGCGAGGTCGGCCGGAACTAGAAGGGGGCCACAAGCTCGGCTCAGGTGGAGCTTCCTCGACGGCAGCCTGGATCCCATCCCCGTGCTTACGCAGGCTTGAAGACAAGGACCTGGATGTAATTTTCAATTTCGCTGGTGCCCTTTATGTAACTTTCGAAGGCCCTTGCCCCTTATGAGCATCTTCTGATTTGCCCCCCCACGCGAAACTACCAGTAGCTTCCGTTCGAAACAGATCCTCCGCTCCGCCTCGACCCGAAAGGCGGCGAACAAGAGCAGGACACCGGCGCGCTCCTCAACGGCGGCGACCAAATCAGGTTAGGAATCGATTTTTGCCTTCCGTTTTCTTCGTTTTTACTAAAAGCACGGTGGCACGCGCGGCACTTGGTTGGCTTTCCTAGTCCATCTTCGACGGAAGGTGAGAGCTGAGCTCTTGTACTCAATCTTAAGCTGCATGTAGCAGGAATGGATCTATTCCAGCGCTGGTGCGTTTGAAAGGTTTGCCCGTGGGCTGGGTAGGGGAGTGGAGATTTCATCCCCACTGGGGATGGGGATGGGATGCCGGGTAGCCGTGTCTGGCGAACGGGTGGCCGAAGATCCCCGTTGACGTGAGGTAGGGCTACCCTACCTCGCCCGCTTGGTTGGTCAGGCACTGGATAGGGACGAGGGTAACTGGATTTGATTGTGAGAAGATTGATTGTCATTATACTATTTTTGATGCTTTATCGCCACTATGGGAAGCATAAGCAATCAATTCGTTAGTTCTTACTATGATTTATATGCACTTCAGCAGCAATTGTTTGTGAAAGTAGGTTATCAGGCCTCATGTGGGAAGCACACTAATTACAACATGGACTATGTGTGATCTCTCCTATTCCTACTACTGTTAGTGTAATGGATACACATGACTATCTTATGCTAATTCAGGGCCACATGTTCGCCTCCTCCATAACTTATTGTTGGACCATTTTGCAGTCTAGATTGTGTGATGTTAGATGTTTGGATAAGCTCGACTGAATTTGACTTGAGCAATCTTGGTTATCAGGACAAATTGGAAGTGCTAATAATAACTTTGAAATTAGCATGCAAACTCTTCATCAAACTTCATTCCAATCATTTAGTGTAGTTTAGTGCTTTTGGATGTAGTGGGGTAGCCTTCATGTTCATGGCCACAGAAACTTTATAATTAGGCCACAGTAAGTTTGATTGCCTGAAACTCATATTCTATAATATGTTATGTCAGATTATTATATATATAAGTGCATTCCTTTGTACTGAATTGTTTTCCCTGACGACTACTTTGCTAGTATATTAGCTTAAAAAATCAGTTTGGAAGATATCCTTGAAAAGTACGTTTGAAAATCCGTTATTGATGCTTATGGCAATAGTATCAGTGGAAACTGGTGTCGAGTTCACCGTTTCGGTGTCAATTTTTACTGTAAGTTGTAGTTGTGTTCAGTATTGTTCACTTTCTTGAACATAAAGTTAAATGTGGATTTTATAATCGAGTGACCTTGCTGTTACCGATGAATAATGGAACTGTTGTCTGCTTCTTTGATTTTAGACTAAACATAAAAGTGCATTTAAAGGCCTTTTGTTTAAACAAAGACATAAATTATTGAAATAAGATTTGGCTTTACCTGTGCTTATTTACCTTTTACTGAGTACTGATGGAGTATGAAATTGCATGATGATTCTTATATATCATATATGTGCTGTTTCACTATGATTTTACAGGTTAGAGCCCGACAGCTATGGCGAAGCATCATCCTGATCTCATCATGTGCCGGAAACAACCTGGCATTGCTATCGGTCGCCTATGTGAGAAATGCGATGGAAAGTGTGTCGTCTGTGACTCTTACGTGCGCCCGTGTACGCTTGTCCGGGTGTGCGATGAGTGCAACTATGGCTCGTTCCAGGGAAGGTGCGTTATCTGTGGAGGTGTTGGCATTTCAGATGCCTACTACTGCAAGGAGTGTACTCAGCAGGAGAAGGACCGAGATGGATGTCCCAAGATTGTGAACCTTGGAAGTGCCAAGACTGATCTCTTCTACGAGCGTAAGAAGTATGGTTTTAAGAAGAGATGATCAGGATGGTAGATATGCCTGATTCATTTGGCCTCATGTAACGTTCTGTCATGCTTACGCGTATAGAGACAGGAGCTTTGTAATCATGCTATGATTCGGTACTGATATGAGGATATACCCCTGATACTCTGTAATAACTGATCATGTTGTGTGGTGTGAAACTCTTTTGAGTACCTGTATGGGCTATTTTAATGAGGCTATCTATGTTAATGACGATGGGTGGTATGGGAATCCTCCCCCCCCCCCCCCCCCCCCCCCCCCTGACATTGCACACTAATTCTTTGGTATGTGGTATGGTTGTCATCTGCAGAGGAAATGTATAAGTTGTTGCTGAGTGTGTTTGGTTTGCATGTCATCTTGAAACAAAGTAGTCAATCAGTTTGGTTGAGTGTAGTCAGACGATTTCGTCATCTGCCCGTCCAAGAAGATGTATCACGATGGGTTTTAAGTTGAGGATATTTTAACTTATTGTTCTCTCCTAATGCAATTTGAGCATGCATGTATCGTTTCAGTATTGCATGATAATGGCGTGACATCCCATGCCACTGTCACTGGGTCTTCAAGGTAATTCTCAACTCTTTGAGGAATAGGTATTTGAGTTGGTTGCCTCCTGGTCGGGTGTGAAAGTTGTGCGGTGAGTACTCGTGGTTTCCTCAGGTTCAGTTGAAATATGATATGAGTTCGTGTCTAATACGTCTCCAACAAAGCACTGAGAGACAGTAATAAGAGAAGCAATGTCGTGCTGTAGCCTGTAGGTGCCGCTTCTACAGACAAACGCACGCTACGTAACCCAGCCGGCAGACAACCGCTGCTTCTACCAGCCAAGTTAGCCAACAGGAGAAAAAGAAAGGCCTCAGAAATCGCTACTACTAATTTAAACCAAAAAAGAAATAATCGAGCCCACCGCCCCTCTCCACAATACCTTAAAATAACTGTGCCGAAATCCGGCGCAGAAAAAGGGTCAGATCAAATCAAATCGAATCGACTTCGCGACGACAGGCGAAGAGAAGAGATAACAATCCATCCAGGGCAGGCAGGGAGCCAAAGCCGCCGACGCCAGCACATCTGCTTCCTCCTCGGCTCCTCACCACCTCCCGTCTCTTCCCCTTCCCAAAATCTCCCACCTCCATCAGCCGCCGCCGCGGCCCTCCCGTGTGGGGTTGGCCGTCGCGTCGGAGGGAAGGGCGCGTGGGAGTGACCCAAACCCTAGATGACCCGATCTCGAGCCGGGACCCCAGAGTTTTTGCCCCTTCTTCGATCGCCGTCTTCTCTGCCCCGCTTAGGGTTCCCGCGTCGGTAGATCGGTTCAGGTTGTACTGTTCTGGGGGAGGAAGAATCTGAAGCAATGATGGGGTCGAGGCGGTCGAGCCGCGTGACATGGGCCACCGGACCCAATCTCTGCAAGGTAGTGTTCTGATCACACCTCACCGCCCACGGGGAGGAGAACGATAATACTCGCGCTCCCCCACCTTCCCCGATCTTTCCCAAGTTTTTCAAAGCTCTCCTCATGAAGATTTCGATAATGCTTAATCGCGTGGTGCCTCTGTTCTTCATTGAATTTTAATCCCTTGTTTGCAAATGAGACACTGCCTACTTTTTTTCAATGAATAAACTCTGTTCGCTAATAAATTTGTGCTACTTGCCTAAAACGAAATTCACTTTTGAGTTTTAGAAAAGACCATGCGCAGCGCAGAGAAAGCAAACTGGGATGGTTTCAGACAGACTTGCGCAAATGAGGAAGAATTGCTCCTGTTGCTTTCTCAGATACAGGTGATTCAGTATCGCCTCTGACAAAATTAAACCGAAGAAAAATGAATGATTTCCTCATTACAAGTTACAGAGGAATCACCCAAATGGATAAGCAAATTTGTGGTTGGCCATAAACTGTAGTGAAATGATCAATAAATACTTACCCAAACAACTAATGAAAGCCGTACACCAGTTCGAAATTTGGTTACTGCATATAGCTACACTTCTTTAATTTTAATATAGATGCTGATGAAGAACAGACATTGTGAAAGGACGCACAATTTATCCTGTGTAGCAAAATAAACGAAGTGCACTCGTGCATCTTTCATATTTTTAAGCACAGCACTACACTTACGACGCGACAACAATCAACCCTCACAGCACACACAAATGCATCCAAACTTGGGATGGTTCAGTGATCAGTCGCACCCGAGTGGGATTAGTGGATCACTGTGGTCAGATGTATAGCCTTTTTCTTATTATGAATCAGTGAGCATTTAATTATAGGCATAATTCAAATTTTTGCGAAGATTTTTGTGTTCCATTGTGTATGATGCCTAATTTACCATTCATCATGGGCTCATGGCCAGGAAACATGAATAAAGCTTTGTAATATAATAATCAAGCTTGTTTTGCAGCATAAGATTTAGTTTTGAGGATAAAAGATAGCCAATGGGGCTAAGCAAATCTGGCGTATTAGAACCTTACTTTCCACTCTGGCTCACTGTAAATTCATTTCAAATGAGAATAAAATTGAAGTAAAACAAATCACTATTCCTTACTTTTTCAGGGTTATGACCAATTAGTAGGAAGGAGGATAAAAAAAATTCACACTGCTTTAGTGTTGAAATGTTTGGAGAGACGCTTCATTTTCATAGCAGTATCTTTCATGTCAAATATTATTATTACCTCCGTTTTTGATTTGTCGTCATCAGGACAAGAATTTTAGTGCAAAAATTAGCCTGTACTAACAATTTGAAAACGGAGTGATTACGTACTAGAGATTAAATTCGACTTGTTATTTTGTAAGTCCGGTAGTTTTGAGTTTTAGATTATACTTGAATGTGCTGCTGAGATCATTTTATGACCCCCTTGTCTGCAGTGAATGAACACACTGATACAGAATACGGTACACATATATTTTTTATTGTATTGTAAAACAGACGACCTTGAATGCATGAGGATGTCCTTAACAAAGGTCTTTTCTGTACAGAAGAAAAAAATGAGTTTTCTACGGAGTTATAGGACATCTGCTATGTTTCTTGCCGTGCTTTTACCAAAAGTATAGTAATGCTCATAGGTTGGTTTTGTGGCTAGCGTTAGCCCAAGAAAAGGGCATAAACATGTGGTAAAGTTTATCCTTTACTTCCATTGGACCACTGCATCAATTACCTTGCATGTTTTTCCTCATTCTCACTAGCTATCTGATATTTGATGAATTATATGATATTTGCATGCATGATGTTGAATTTTTTGGTTTGAAATGTACATTTATTATACTCCCTTATCGCTATTATCATATCACTTGTGCATTGCTGCTGAATTTTTTGGGTTGAAATGTACATTTATTATACTCCCTTATCGCTAAGAATGGTAAATGTTAATGCTAAGAGCTTATAAATATGTCAGGTAAGGCTTTTCCTGTCAGATGATTCCCCTTCTCAAGCTGGACTGAGGCCACAGGACAACCTCCAAGCGAAAGGCTCATGGTTAATGCATGCAGCTGGTCCAAACTCTGATGATTCCCTGCCACCGGGCTTTGAATCATTGCAGCCAAAGAACAATGTCAAAATTGACATATCTAGAATCCCTTTTATTAGGTGGACATGCCCACCAAAGGTACATAAGTAGAAATGTTGCATTCTACTAATAATATGATATTTTTCAGATATTCAATGTTGTATTGGTTGCAGATTTTGTTTAATCCTGATTGGCTGGTAGTTGCTGGAGAAGAAAGTGAGGAGGCTGTCTTACAGAATGAGAGAGTAGTTGGGGCCCTTGAGGCTATATATCCACGACCATCAAACATTCCTCCAAAGTAAGCGAGCTACATTTGGTTTACTATTCCTCACATTTCACAACTATCATTTCTCATTTGTGGATGCCTTTGATCCAGCCCATTTGTTTCTCCTGATATGAGTGACTCCCATTATGATGACTCCCGAACCCAGTTGGTTCCTTTGATCCCTATTGAGGAGGAGGATGCTTCTGATCAGTTGGAAGAACCTCCTGTTGGTCTACTAAAAAATTATCATCAGTCAGAAAAGTACGAATCTGCAGTAATCAATGTCCCACGAGTTTTAGATTCTTCAATTACTGCAACAGCAAAATACCAGGCGAGTGGCCTCATTGGTCCAGCAAGTGTTGGTATGTCAACTGAGCCTGATGTATTGGCTGCTGCATCTGCTGCATACACTGCAATAATGCAAAGCAATGAAATGGGAAGTATGATTGACCAGGATCTACTCATTAAAATACTAAATGATCCAGCACAACTTGAGAGATTAATGAAAGGACATGGCACTGTTAAACAGGAACAATCAACCACCAGTGCTGTTGGGGCTCCAATGCTACCTGAGCCACAACCCCAAATGGCAGCGAGTGCCCAGCCCTCTTTTCCTGATGATCCTATGGTAACATATCAGAACATTAACCCCACCCTGCCACCTCCACCACCTGTTTTAAATCGGCTAGCTCCAGCTGTTCCTTCAGTTTCTGTGAATCCTCCAGCAAGTTCAGGCCAACCAATTAACTTTTCAAGGGGCATCAACTATTATAAGAGCCTAATTCATCAGCATGGAGGAGAGAGGCAGGAACCACTTGAACAGCATGGAACGCAGGTGGGAATGTATCAGCAATCTAATCCTACACAGGCTAGTACCGTTGATGTCGCAAGTAGTGGTACTGTACAAGGCCAATATACTAAGGCAAGGCATACGAAGCCCTGTGCTTACTACAACACCGCCAGGGGGTGTCGTAATGGTGCAAACTGCACATTTTTGCACGATGCGTCAGCCGTGAGGAAGGAGCAGCCAAAGGGAGCTAAACGGTTAAAATTAGACAGCAGAATTGCGGGCCAGTATTGAGCTGATGGTACTGTTCATTTTTGACCGTTGTTTGATTTTTTTCTTCTGGTTCAGTAAATATTATGCTGCAGCTCCATTTTTCAATGTTCATTTGTTATTTATTTTTGCCAACAAAAGAAAGTTTTAAAAGGAAGGGAAGTATTCCATGGTTAATTGGATCTTTAATGTTTATGGAATGTGTTGTCTTACCGTCAGCTGAAGCACCTTTTAAATGGTGCCACCTTCATCTCGTGGTCATTGGTGCAAGTTTTGAACTAATAGGTTCATGGTGACTGACGTGAATCATTTTAGTTTTTGTCTTAGCATCCCAACCGACGGTTAGAATTTCTTCGAATATGTCCTTGGTTCTCTAGTATGTCCACAGACCCCTCGAAAGTCTGACAATAACTGATCATCGAGTCTGGGTGCTGGCGGATGAACCCGCTGGACATGTATCTCAGGGCATAGTCACTATGAATTGTGGGAACTAATAGTGAAAAATCATAGAGGTTGATTCATCGTCAAACAAACTTTTTAACTTTGTCACTGTAGCTATCATTTTTTTTTCTGAAATTTATAATCCAAATAACACCCTCTTAGCCACGTTTGGATTTAGGGTTTAGGGCATAATAATAAGAAAATACTCGAGCGACACAACCTCCATGATGGGTTGGGTTTGGATTATGAATCCATAAGGTTTGTATTGTGGAAACTCTTGCACACAACAACCAAGTGGCGCGCGTCATGCTAGAACTGAGCCTTGTGCAGCCCACAACAGCATATCCACACTTTTCGCCCGCTTATACACCAATAACAACGCAAGGGCACTCATCTACTTGCACTTATAAGGCATTACATCATTTTTGGAATTCGTTTTACGACACTTATGTGAAAATGGTAGAAATCAATAGAATTCAGTGAAAAGGGTAAATTCATCTTTTCCATGTAAAACTAACATCATTCAAGTCTTAGATTGACGATAGTGGTAACAAAGGGATCACTATTAGAACTGATGGCAATAAGGAACTTCACAAAATATTTCTGTAAACAAAAAAAAGTAATTTCTAAATTTTCGATGGTTTGTAGAGAACCAAGCTATTTTTCAATGGCAAATCGAACGGATTTTGAAGGTTGATTTTGGTTTCTGAAGCTCATTGGTTCGACTGCTCCAATGTTCATGGTTAAGTTTGGAGTGTTGGTGATTCACTTTTGGACAACATTGAGGCTTTCCAATAATCTATATTGGTTTATGTCAGCACTATTTCATACTCCTCAGATAAAGGAACTGTATCCACGAGATGTTATACCAACATAAGCTTCAATATTGCCAAATATAACAGACCATTCCACACTCTTCAGGCTGCTGTTTCATTACAAGTCAAGGGATATATTACACACAATTTCACTACCAGTCAAATAACACTAGACAACGAAAATAAACAAATGTATACATATATCAAGCTGCTGCTCTTCCAATCACACTCAATATTCCAGGAAACGAATGAAGGAAACAAAAGCTGACCAATTAGAGTTTGCACAAAAAAGACAAGGGCAGTATGCGTCATCACGATGCATCCATCTAGATATTTGATGGCGTATTATCGCCAACTGATGGGCGTACTCAGTCAAATGTGCCACCTCTTGTCTGCACATAAAAACAATAATTAAGAGATTAAAACACCACATGATAAACTTCAAAACATAACTAAATGGCACATGAATCAAAGCTTTTTCACGTTTTGCTGAGCCTGGATATATGTACGAACTAAGCACTCACCAGATGAGCCGTGAGGAACAGTTCCATTGCTCTTCACGTTTTGTTGAGCCTGAGACGATGAACGTTGCATGCGAGGGGATGAATCTTGCTTGCCATTGGTCATGGGCAGAGAATGTCTTTTCCTCGGGCGGCTGTCCTGAACGTCAGGGCTCATCTTTGGGGATGCATTAGCAGATGCCTTTGCTCTTGCAGATTCCGTAAATTGCATATAACTTGGCAATGAGTTGCTATTGCTTACATGAGGTTCTTGATCAACATGCTCGGATTTAGTGACCCTACTTGAGCTTTCTCTCTTGCCATGCCTAAAATCCTTTGTAAAATTGTCAGTGCTGTTTCGTCCTACTGAACCACTGCTTGGACTAGCCAGTGACCTCTTGCTTGCATTAGACTTGGGCTTTTTGCTTCTGCTCTTTTTGGTGTTAACAGAGACCTCACTTGATGGTGTTCCATGAGATTCTGAAACAGTGGCTCGACTCATTGGAGTTCCTTCAGGTGTGGCATAAGATTCTACAATATTTTCCAACTGGTTACACAAATAAGGCTTTTCTGGCTCAACATGCGGTTCCTGAACAAGCTCAGGATCAGTGGTAATATCAGGATCAGCAATGCGGCCATTCTGCTGGCCGTCCTTGTCCAGCTGGGCTTCTATTTCAGGAGCATCCTTCACTTCAGAATGCACAATACTGATACCTTTATCAGCCTTGTCGGTAACATAGTTTCTATTTTCCAGTGCTCCAATTTCCATTACAATCTCTCCACCATCACCTTCCGATCTATCTGGTGAGTCCAGTGTAGAGGAAATTGATATTTCTGTCCCACACTCTGAGGCAGCAACTAAAACTTTAGCATCATGACCAACTGGTGTTTCTGCCATGCCTGCATCATTATTTTGCTTTGACACAGAATCGTCTTGGGAACAAGGACTATGCACCTTCGATTTGCTTGCCCCATCCAAATAAGATGAACTGTTGGACTTGCTGACTGTTGGATTTGTGCTCAGCTCTTCAAATTTCAACTGTGCAGCAGCAAATGCTGGATTGCATGACTTTTTTGCCCCAAACCTTTTACTTTCCATCCCTAGTGTCTGCTCAGTACTATATGCATCACCAATGTCATCATGGGATGGTTCAGGTTTTTCAGGAAGAGGGATGGGCTCCCTTGAAGTATCAGCTTGCATAAAATGTTGATCCGAGAACTCCGAAGATTCTTCTGCGGCATTTTCTGTCTTTTGGTCAGTCACATGATCGACATCTACATATTTCTTTTCAACCAACTCTGGTTCAGGAACACTTTTGGTTTCCACCTCAGAGCTTTTATCTGGGACGCATGCCGGAGCCTCGAATGCACTGGAAGTAGATGTCTCTAATGTTTCATTCACAGCATCAGGCACCAGTTTTGGGGGGGATAGGTCTGCATCCAGAGCGACAACATGGTCATCGTAATGAGTGTCTCCGTTCACCTTTTCAACCACCAATTCACTATCTTCTCTGTGCTTTAGCAAGTCCTCCATAGTGACAGTTGGAATTAAGGATGTCCACCTCTCCATCCATTCCCATATAACATCAGACTCTGAAGGATCACACTTTATGTGAGTGGATTTTGAAGTTGATATGCTGTACATGAGCTGACAGGGAATACACCATGCGAACACAAGGATATCAGAAAGAAGATTAGATGGAAATTTTCACTAAAACAAGGTCAACAAATCATACCTTCCGAGCAAATCCATTGTGAAGCAATTTCTCACTTGAACGATGAAGAGTGGCATCCTGCAGAGGGAAAAAACATGTCAACTCGTCGAATTATGGAGCAGAACTTGGCTGTAACTTGTAAGAATATTTTATGCAAGGCTCATGTTCCATTCTAATAGAAATGAGGTTATCCACTTAGATGTTAGGTGCATGATATAATAATCAGTTCATTCTCTAATGGAACCGGATGAATTTCACAAGATCCAATGATAAGCAACAGATTCCTACCTAAAATAATCTGGACACAATGTAAACTGCAAGGCTTCATATAGCATCTTACTACCTTAGTTTACATCGGTAAGCCTCACTCAACTGATTCAGCAAGACAGGTTTGACTATGTTAACACCCTCTTCTCCAGGAGTGTTAATGTTCTTTTTATCTACATGCTATGCAATTGATGCTAACCTTACATGACATAAGGATGCACTGAATATAAAACATTACTCACTGGAAACTTTCCGGCAGATCGTTTTGCTTGATGAGTCCTAACAAGCCCTTGCATTTTAACAATCCCAAGCAGGCACCGTAATGACTCCGCAGCTTGCCGCCTAACAAGATGCCTGCGAATCGCAGCTTGCAGTTTCACAAGATCCTCGTAATTTGATAATTCCTGGCTCACCTAGGCCACGAAAGTAAACAATATCATAAAAAGTTATAACAAGAGAATAATTAATATCACCTAGCTCACTAGAATATTAAGCATAGCAACATACAATGCCCGTCCTGACGATAGCTGCAGACTCCAATTGATCTTCCTCAGGGGCATTGCTCCCTTCAACGTGCGAGTTAGTTTCCTCCTGCTTCGGCTCTGTTGATGAGACAGGAATGTTTTCTTTTGGCTCCTCAATCAGCACCTCAACAGCCTTTTCAGAATCCTCTTCAATTGGATTTTCACTTATCCTTTCAACTGACTCCTCAGATGTTGTTGTTGTGAGCATTTCAGCCGGCTCTTGGATCGGTGTGTCAGTACCTTTCTCAGCTGCCTCTGCAGTCGGTGTGTCAATTCCTTTCTCAGCTGCCTCTCCAGTCGATGTGTCAGTTATCTTTTCAGCTGGATGAATCTGATCAGCTGGTTCTTCCAACGTTTTCTCAACAGACTCTTCAATGGGCTTCTCTGTCAGCTTTTCATCAAGCTTCTCATTATGCAGAGGCTTTTCATCTGGCTTCTCGTTATGAAGAGGCTTTTCATCTGCCTTCTCGTTATGAAGAGGCTTTTCATCTGCCTTCTCTTGATGCAGAATGTTCTCATCTTGCTTGTCTTGATGCAGAGGCTTCTCTGAGACATAAGAGTATGTTGAAGAATATGCATTGTTGCTTGGTGTAATGTCAGACTTTGCTTTGCTTGAACTAAGAGTTTCTGGTTCTGAGATATCAGAGTTCTTCAAAACGCGGTGCCTTGTAGACCTCCTACGAAAACTCCATCGGCTTTTATCTGATATAGCTTTGTTCTGAAAGCAGCAAACAAATACATCAAAGAATTGCCTGGAGACATTATTGCAGGAACTGAGAAAAAAAAGTTATTGCTTTCCACACTTATCCAAAGACTAGAAAGTGGCAAACATGTACATCAAACATTTGTGTGGAGTCATAACTGATATCCGGAACACGAACTGAAGAACAATTTATTGCTTTTCATGTATATACAGAGCCTAGGGAATATATATGTCAAAGTAAAATACAGCTCCCATTAATCACATGCTAGTCACCATGGTAATATGTAATCTTCAATGAATGATCACCATCAACAAATTAAACCAAAAGCACACATTGGTTCTATCAAATACTAACTCCCTCCGTTCCATTTATTCAAGGATTTTGTTTCACAATACTTTCCTCTGCACCTTTCACCTTCCCTTAATTAAACGTGCTCATAGGCAGAATGACAGTTATTTTGAAACGGACTATATTTTTGTCAGCACATAATTTCCTACATTGTTTCCTTACAGGCACCTTATCACAAGTTCAGTACTGATAGGATACATGCATGAATTTACTTGCACATGAAGAGTTATATGTGTGACGTTAAGTAAATTGATCTTATTTAGATAGTACTTAGTATGTGACAGCACACAATTAAATATGCCTTGTGCCAACAGTAAGAAAATACAGTAAAGCTCAAGCAAAATATCTATGCTTCAATTTTACCACCAATGATCCATCCAAATTATGTACTTATGTCTTTTTTAAAAAATAAAAATCTAGCTTCAGCACTCATGAGGTAATGTTATACAGGCTGTCCCAGATCCCATTTCTACTACAGCAAGTTCCCCAGGAGTGAATTCACACCAACTAAATGTTGTGATTAGCTGGCAATGTTAAGTTATCTATGCAAGAAGACTTGGTGCACAGTCAGTCAGTCACCTCCCTGTCTTGAACTCTGAGCAGTGGACAAGTACATCAATGTTACAACAAAATTGTCAGATCAAGGTGGAACAAGAATAGAAACAGTTAATCCCATGGGAAGGACGACAGATACAACAAGCCAAAGGGGCATAGTGTAAGCACTTGCCTAATACTACATGAATCGAACAATTGTTGAAGCCAAAACAAAAAGGAAAAAAAAAAACACTGCGGCATCAGATCGTTTCTTGAGATCGCTTCTTGCTATCATTCATGGGATCGAGAGGACAGAACCAGTAGACCAAGACGTAGGAACATGGCACTGTCTAAGCAGCCAAATAAGAGATTAGAGAGTAGTAAGTACTCTCTCTGTTTTTTCCCTCCGGTTTCATCCAAAACGATCGAAATTTTCAGGTGAAAGGGCCATGTCCATGCAGTCATGCACTTTCAGGAGGACCCATTTCCTCACCGAACAAAAATTTAAGAAAATCGACATCAAAATTATGACAACGAAGTGCGAGAGAAACGACAGGAAGAGCGGCCAATCTCCTACTACTAGTATTTGACCGTTAAATTCCGGTCCCCTGCGAGAAATTCAATCCAGATCTACGCAAAATCGCCTGGCCCAGCCCCTGAAACCCACGCAAAGAGATCTGCAGCAGAAACCAGAGCGACAGCCCGAAACAGAAGCAGCTCTGAGGGAGAAGGAGAACGCCTCGCGTGCACAAGGCAAGACAGAGGTGCCGCATTAGGCGACGCGACGGCGCGGAAGGTGAGTACTACAAAGTAAGTAGCACAGTACCTCGTCAGGGTGGTCGTCGGCAGCATCGGCGTCGGAGCCGGCGGAGGGGTCGGATCCGGCGCCGGCGCAGACGAGGATCTTGAGGCAGCCGTTCTTGGTGCGCGCCATGGGCGGGATCGCTTCCGGCCGCGCCGGCTCAGCGCAGTCGGTATGTCAGTCAGTCAAGCGCTGTGCTGCTCTGCTCTGCTCTGCTCCCGCAGCGCAGCGCTCGTGCGTTTCTGGAGTGCCTCTGGAGCGGAACCGGAAGCGGAAGCGGATGGCGGCCCTGCTCCTTCCAAGCTTGTTTGCTTGCGCCGCAGCACTGCACGGCACCTCACCTGTACTGCAGTACTGCACGGCGTTTTTATATTTTGGAAGCCCTCCTCGGGCCCTCCGCTGCTTTCCGCCGCCTCCTCCATTTTTACTGCTACTGCTTGCTGTGCCTTTTTGTTTGAGGACTTTTACTGCTCAAATTAATTATGCATGGGAAGCTTGTTCACAAAAATGGATATTCACCTACTGGTAATATAACAAAACAATTTTCGGTACTAGTAGAGATTTAATTTTCTTTTTATAGAGCCAAGGAAATATACAACAGAAAAACTGGTATATCTCAGTGACAAGCAAAGAAATTTTATTGAAAACTCACTGACAAGTGGCATGTGTCCTCCCCTTCCCTATATAGCAAGTGCTATAGTGAATTCGGCGGCCCTTGGCTGATTGGATTAGACCGGACGATTGACGACCACCGGCAAGCAAAACGCTGGCTGTTGTCTTCACGGCACGGTAGTAGCGCAATTTGGGTTTTGGTTTGTTTGCGATTTGTTGAAGGTTACGGTACCCCGGCTTTAAGACGCCAATAGCGAAAGGCATCAATGCCTCGCCTATCCGTAGCATAGGACAGGTACGTTCGTACTTTGGGGATGCGTCCTGTTGGTTGCTTGAAGTTCATCGTTCGTTCCTCCTCCTGTTTGTGCTGCTTACGAGCATAGGAGTATTACAGTGCGGGCCTCCCTCAAGTCGAGGAGTGAGAGAAATGGACAAACTGAAGAGGTTACAGCGTGTGCTTGTGTTTTTGTCAGTGACACTGCAGGCTCCAGACGATCCTAGCTAGCAGCAGAACAGAAACGGTGCCGATGGAATGGAAGTGACCGGCAGATCCATCGAGACGATGAGACGGGGAAGACGGTAGTGCGGTGATGAGCACGAGAAAAGCTTCGGCACTCTTGCCGGGAGAAAGATAGATGCATGCGGATGCGGACTGCCGGCGCGGTTTAGTTGATGCGTTCACGTGACGTGCCGCTGCCCGGACGGGGAAAACGCCCGAAAAAGAGAGGACCTGCGCACACCGCCCTCCCTCCCTCCCCCATGCCGGCCTTGGTTTGGTTGGGCTCTTCGCGCTCACGAGCTGCCTGTCACGCCTTCCAGTTCCAGCAATTCTCTGGACGCTGCCACGCTCTCTTTTCTTTTGGAGTGGTTGGTTGGTTCTTTACCTGCAACGGAACAGGTAAAATCGTGGCGATGAAGCTTCACATGCTGCTGCTCTCACTCTTTTGACAGTGCCTGTCTTGTGAAGTTCTGGTAAATTTTAATCGCATCAAACCACATAGTCTAGTCTCTCCTGAGAATCTAAAATTGGTCAAGTTATGATATACTAGTTCCTTCAAAAAAAAAAGTTATGATATACTACTATTGATAAAAGCAGAGGAAATTACAGCGCTTATCTTCAAGGGACACTAACAGCTCGCGGGGGACATGTGAAACAAAGTGGGCCACGTGCGTAAGCGAGGCGCTGTCCCTTACCCCCTCGCTGCAAGTGGGCCCGCGACGCCACCAGGCACGTACCAGCCTTTCGCACATGGACGCGAAAACACCGCACCGGCCACACCACACCACCGCCTGCTTCGGCTCGTCTCCACGCACGTTACCGTCACGTGCAGTGGTACTGGCACCCCCACTCAAACAGCCAGCCCAGCCCAGTCGTACCATGGTGGATTATCCTTACGCCTCTTTTTTGTACCCTGACCGCAGCAGGCCTCTCTTATCAGGCTCTGAAACCCTGATTTACTAAACACCGTGCTCCTCCTTGGGGAGAATTAACAATCGTCTGATTACCTCGCTAACAACGGTCAAAGTGTTGGTCATGGCAGTACTGTATTACAGTATGTAAGTAGTACCCAGTAACAAGGATGCTTGGAATCACAAGGCATGCGTCCAAACAAACATCAAGATGCTTTTTGTGTCGGAGCAATGATGCTGAATTAAAATGACCTGACGCCGGAAAAGAATGACCAGCACTGCCGATCGCCGTGGCCGAAAGCAGTCATGACTAATTTTGGTCCCTAGTGTTCAGCGAGCTTAACTTAACCCACCTTAATTTTGGTCATCTAATGTAGTAAGAAAATGAACAAATAATCAACGATCATTCATAAATCTATGAAATTCTCTAGCATTTTTTAATGCACGAGAAAGCAAAAGGACAATGCATCAAGCATCATATCTTCCACGGATAATAACAAAAGTCATGCCCAGAAAAGGGGTTCAGCGCACCATATGACCTTTATTTCGTTATCCATCTACAGTAGTAGTATTTTTCATTGCAGACTGCAGTGGGTGGCTTGTCTTAGAAGCACACCACAGTAATCTCACCCGGAGGGAAAGAAAGACAAACAGTGATTGCACATACAGATGACAGAGAAAAGGGTGTTATCTAACAGCCAGCTCAGACACCTCAGATGATGGAGTATTAGGTCAGGGTCTGTTGGGACTACCTGATTAGTTTAGCCCAATTGTTAGTAAACAGTGGCCATTAAAAGTCGCTGTCAGAGAGTTAGGAGGCAGTGACAGGCTACTCCATGTTGCTTGTGGAGGAAAAAGAGCAGGTTTGAGGCCACAGGCCATCCGAGGGGACTGGAGACTGGCTCACTGGCATCTGAGATTGAGATCCGGTGCTAGCTGACTTATTGTTAGGACCACTCATAATGGATATTACACATACTCAAGAATTATTGGCATAGACCGAGCAGCAGCTTCTGATAAACGACCTTCAACGCTTTTCAGAACACAATTTTTTAAAAATGAATTAATTGCTGAAAAAAATCAAGCACTGCATGCATTTAAACAGGAATAAAAGGCACCAAGATGTCAGCAGCAAATCGTATGTTCTTCGATGCTTGTCACTTGAAACGCTGTAGAGAGGCCGCAAAATGCTCTTGATGATTGGATCAAAATAGAATGGTTGGATTCATTCCTTCTCTTTTAATAATAAGGTGCAGCTAGTTTGTGCGTAATAAACGGCGAGACATCTCACCAATTTGTTGTCAATCAGCTAGGTTACAGGTACAGCATTTCCATGCCGACACAATTGTGATTATGACCCGACCCTACTATATATATGCTCATGCACGAAAGGCTTTCGGATTCGTTCTTGGCAGCTACGGAGTAATACCATATCCTAATTAATCTTGTGATCTGTACGTAGTACCGCATCCATAAAAACCTGGATTCATGGTGGCAGACTGGTAGTGATGGGATAGCTGCGTTAATTATATCCTCCTATTCATAGGCCACGGGATGGCGGATATGTGGGTTGACGATGCATTTAGCTTGTCAGTTGTTAGAGCACACGAATAGTACATATTTCAGTATTTAGGATATATCTACCTACCAGAGGCTCTTCCTGCCGTCAGTAAAACCCAACTTTTCTGAAATGAAACTTCAACAGAATTAAGGTACGCATAAAAATAATTAGTAGTGTAGGATTGCTCCAAAAGAACACACGGTACAGAAGTTTGAATTGGGTTTCAAATCGGGTTGTTTTGTCCGTGAAATCTACTAGTAGCAGAACAACTATGTAGGTGGGACGTTCAATCTACTATAGTTAAGAAAAAATGGAAAACAAAGTGTTAATTGATCTACGGTGAATAATAATTAATTGGTTCGGGAGATGCCATTGAATAATAACAATAATAATAATAATAATAATAATAATAATAATAATAATAATAATAATATTCTTGTGCAGCTAGGAGGTTACCCGAGGTGTATTAACCACAGATAGGAACTTTCTTCAAACGAAAAATAACATAGGATTACCTTTTCCTAAACACATGTACAGTAACATCTATGAATTTTCACAACTAAAAAGTCATGGTAGCCTAGTAAAGAGTTACAGGTAGCTGGTCCAATAATGAACATACACAGCGTGGCAAAACAAAGGAGATTCTTCTGGCGTTTTTTTTTTTATTCAAGGTGATGCAAATAATCAACCGGAAAGGTGCATGCAAATCTACCTCAACTAACACCGATCTTTTTGTTCAATCGATCGTATGGACGGAAGAGAGAAAGACGAGCCCGAATAAGGACAGGGGATCTTATTATTAGCAACTGATACTGATGGATCGAAACCTTCAAGAGGGGATGAAAACTGAAAACGATAGGGGTTAGCTGAGTAGCTCTAATCCCAGCTTTTTTGGGTCCAAGGACAAGGAGACTTCACCTAATGGTACGTCTAGATGACAGTACATTATTGCCGCGTGTGTACGATTTTTTCCCCTGCTTCTTTTTGGGGTGTTGGCTTACAGAGCGCCATCTTCCAGTAGTAAGTATTACTAGTAGTTCCTATCAACTCCACCTAATTTCATTGACAACACACTGCGACCGGATTAACCACACACCCCTCGGAAGTTGTTCGTACAGCAGTAGGTAAGAGAATGTGGAGGTAAAAGCGCACGCATGATTTTGTACGAAACTCCTTGACATGACCAATTGTTCTTGTCTACCGGAGGACAATATACTACTAGTACGTAGTAGCCTTTCTACATGGATGGATCAAATTAAAGCTTTCTGAGTGATCATGACAAGATAGGCTAACGCAATGATAGTTGCGAGCCAGTTTCTAGATACACCTCCACATGCCACGTATTAGTAGTACATCACAATACTTTCAGAACACTGCCCTCCCTCTGCGTTAGTATCCGTTATGGAGACGCAGGCACATGGAGGCGAGTCCTCTAGGAGGCATCTCATACCTCCTCTGGTCGTCCATGCCGATGTGGCCTCACATGAGCCGTGGCGTACCAATATGGACTCATGGCCGCCTGCGCATGTTATTAGCGGCTGCATCAGCATTAGTATTTCGAGCTCCAACCGCTGGTGCTAACATCCAACACCAATTATTAGAGTGATATAAAAAAACGCCAATTATTAGCGGCTGTGCAGGTTACAGCTGGAAGTCTGCAGTGCAGGTCAGAAGATATACACTCCATAGCTACTATAGGCCATAATGGGCAGCCCAGTGATCAATACTCAGAACACTACGGGAAAATGATGTATACCTACGCCTTAAGTAAATTCAGTGAATGCCAACAACAAAATTTAGCGGCATTCAAATACCTCTATCAGTACACTGAAACGGAATGAACAGTATTCTCGGTACAGAGAGACGAACCAAATTAGAGGCGAAGAAAGTAATTGCAGCACAAGCATACGGCTTGGATAGTCTCAAGTTTCAAGCCCATATTGGTGTTGCAGCAACAACTACGGACCAGTGAAGCCAAACTCGATTCAGACCAAGCAGACAATGGAATGGAATCTACCTTGTCATATCCACACAACAGATCTAACCCTCCAATCTTTCAGCAAGAATTGTTGATATTTTGCCAATGCTCCAGGACCACAAGGCTGTGGTGGAGGGTAACTGATGATTGAAGAAGATTGAATTCAATAATAATTTATCAATAAGAACATAGATGTACAGGTTAATCATTTCTAGGCTACAGATTAATGGCACTCAATTTGAGAAAAGGAAAAACAATTTTTTAATAGCAAAATAACAAGGATAAGGACCGTTGCTGAGAAAAATGAAGTACTCTTCAATGACTGGCACACATTAGGAGTTAAAGATCACTTCTGATTTCAAAAACACATTTGAGGATCAGATGATCATTTTCGCGGTCTTCCTCTTCCTCTTTTTCCACCACGTACTGAGCTTCCAGCTTTCTGAGCAGGGCTCTCAGTTTTCTTAGGGCGGCCTCTACCCCTTCCAGATGGCTTTGGCTCAGGAGCTGTCTTTTTGGCTCCCCTGCCTCTCCCTCTGTTAGAGGGTTTGCGACCACGCCTACCCTTCGCCTCTTCTGTTCCTCCATTCTCATCATCTCCACTTTCATCCACGTCATCTTCTGAGTCTGAAAGATCCTTGTTTTTCTTGCGCTTATTGGCGCGTGAATTCGTTCTGGCAGATACCTTCTTCGGTGCTTCATCCTCCACCTCAACTGCAGTCATGAATTCAAATCATCAATAAGAATATGGGAAACAACATCATGTAAACTCAATGTATTAGCAATTAACCAAGTTTGAAATGCCAATTCAAATCAGTTATCTTCAAATGAAAGGGTACAATACAAGATGGAATCAAAACTATCAGTTGGTATTGCATAATTTTCTCTAAAAGGACAAGACTACTAGTATCCAACATCAAACAATCATAAACCTCAATATCTTCCATTCTACTAGTGTTTTTCACTGATAGATGGATCATGCCGCAATTTCTTTTTCTTTTTCTTGACCCAAAATCAGCCAATGAAAAAGACAATACAAAAAAAAAATGGCGAACATGTTTATCTATAGTATTTTTGGAATCTGCCATTAAAGACCAGGAATTCATTATAATTAAAAATAAGAATAACTTCTTTTGTAGAAGATCCAGTTAATATAGGGTGAAGTTTACCCAGCATGTTTCAAAATCACAAAGAAAAAGAAGATCAAGTCATTCCAAAACGAATAAGAGGCGACACAAACCTTGAGTTGAGGTATCACCGTCATATATCTCCAGCTGAACAGCGAAAATAATTATGTTAACATGACGATTAAAAGAACGCGTACACCATGCAGCAAAAGAATGCAAAAATCCAGTACATCATGCAGTAAAAAAATGCAAAAATCTAGTACACATGCAGTAAAAGAATGCACAAACCTAGAACATATAGATTGTGAGGCAAAAATGAGAAGCTGGTGATGGAATTTGTATGTCGTTATTGTAGATCCAAGTAATTTTGGTTCAAGAAATACAGACTCAGAAAAGAATCCAAGAATCATGAAGAACAAAGAAAAGAAAAAAAGGATACATAATAGGTAAATCTGTAGTATCATTACAATGCATAGACTCTACGACTTCTTATGCAAGGGATATGTGGCTTCCAATGATAAAGGATATTATGCAAATTGGGGTATATTATTAAATTAGAATAAAACCTTCAGGTTAGACCCTCATTACAATGTGGTCAATCATCTGGGTATATTTTAAATAATAAAATAAAGTTACCTTATCCAGTCGATCTCCAACACTTGTTCTGTCCACAACAATCAGAGACAATCCATATCCACAACCGACACTGGAGAAGTGGCCTTAATTTAGTATACACTGCAATATAAAAAGGTGACGCAAAGATATATATTTACTCATTTAATGCTATTACCTTGTAACATGCATTCCTTCAAGAATGTCAACCTTTTTAGGATTTGCAGATGACCTACATTACAACATACTGGTCAACAAGTTCAGCTAAAACAAGTCTACATACTGAAGTTTTGTATGTATGCTAGTACTCAACATATATATCATTAACATTTAAGATAGACATACTTTTGCCCATTAGGCCCATAACCAAGTTCTCCATGCAAGGCATGACCCCAGCTTATGCAAGAATCATCTGCACCAACAACGTGGTGCATGTTACCAGACGCCATGCAGCGAATGTTCCAACCACTGAAGTAAGTAAATCGTCAGTTCATCTAATAACACACGGTAACCCAATTTCGTTAAGTAGCTAACTGTGTTAACTAGACAGTAATAGCTTCTCAAAAAGAAGTAAGCAATAATACATTGAAAGAAAAAAGAAACTCAACCAACCAAGGTGGAACTAGACAGTAATAGTTTTCTTAATAAGAAAAAGGAACCCAAATTAGGTGTAAATGAGGTATAGCTGATTAAGGCACACTGTTATTATGAAAAGTGCAGAGGGAACCTTAAATCCATTACTGGCTTTGGATACATCCAATCATCACCTGTATTCTTCATCTTTCCCCACATGTACAGCTGTCCACCACCTAACCACAAAAAAAAAAAAGGAAACAATCAGTAAGATATTGTTTATTTATTGTATAGCAGCACATGTGGGTAAAGTTGCATCAGCACAATCAGAAGAGTCTTATTTCGCAAAAGTTCAAACTTGAACTATAGTATTTTTTAAAAGTGATGAGTAGCATATGATGAATGATTTTTTTATCACATGGAATATCTAACATGTTTAATTATAGTTTTAAATAACAGTACAAGCTTCATGCTGAAATTGCTGTTAAAAATAAATTACAACATTTATATATGCCTTCCACTCCTTCCAATCATCATGGCTAGATTTTTCGGCTTCATAATGGCAAACCTAAGAATTATGGAGAAGGATTTTAGAATCAAAAGGTTTTAGACTTAGTAGGTCTAAAACAGAGTACATGACATGTGGTTTCAGTGCCACTACACAGAACTCTAGTTCGTGTTGGATCTCATAGGTTCCCTCTCTAGCCTACCCCAACTTGTTTGGGAATAAAAGGCTTGGCTGTTCTTGTAATGTCAAACCTAATTCCTAAGTCAGATCTGGACCCTATTTTGTTATAGCATCCAACTTTAACCAAAGTTAAAGGAGGCTCACGGGTAGCATGGCACTTAAAGGTTTGTCTACAAAACTGTTTAGCATAAAGTGTACTGTCAAATGTGAGAGCAGCAGAGTTCAAATTCAGAGAGTAACCAAGCTTTTGGGACTACAATTGCACTAGTAGGCCAATTCCAAATATGAACATTTCTAAAAACGGTATCACAAAAATTAGAGGCATTGCAAATATACAGACATTGCCAACAAATTATACAGTTATAACTAACTTTAGCAACGGATGGTCAACAAATGATACAATTATGAAACAAGCAAATCATGATACCATACAAAAGAATCAGCTGACAATACCAGCTGTGCATGCAGAACTGGCAGAACCAGCAGAGACAACAGCATTAGGAGGCAGAACATTGTGCCTCTGGAAGACCTCTACAACGCGAGGTTGCCATTCATCCTTCTGTTCTCTGTGGCCCAACCTATGTAATAAGCAAGTCATCAGGTGAATCAACCTGCGCTACGATGTCACAGTGGGATAAAAATTTAATCATTTTTTACCTTCCGTATCCACCATAACCCCAGCTGCCACATGAAAAGGGAATAGTAAGGAAAGGAGAAAACATTAAAACTGAAGGAATATAAGATGTCCTTCACATATATGAATTTCATATAGTATACATAGAGACCCATGAGAAATAAATATTTCATATAAGATGTATGATGAATAGAATGCATACGTGTAAACAAAGCCGCTTGAATCAACTGCAACTGTACCATGCAAGCAACGAAATGGCATTGACATCAGTGTTAATCAAGAAGGCTAAAAAGTTAAAATAAAAAAGAATGAAAAGAAACCTGTATGATTAGTTCCACATGCAACTTTGACTACAGTTTTTCCAGATAACGCAGCTATTGCTCTTGGACGGGGTTGAGGATCATATTGCAGCTTGACGGATGAATCTTTGGCGTTGTACTGAAATAGCATAAATCAACTCAAGGTCATAGCTAATTCATAATGAATTCAATGAACAGTGTTTGCAACATCAAAGAGTAGCAACTAACCTCATTGTCAGTTCCGTGCCCAAGCTGACCATATTGAGGAAGCCCTGCTGTACTGAATAGCATAGAAGAAAAATACTGCCTCAAGGAAACTGAAGAACACAACAGCTAACTACAGCAAGAGCATCGATCGTAATCAAAATAAGTTCAAGATCTATAGTTTTGTATCTCCAACAAGACATACAGTATAGAAGAGCCTTCGACTGATGATAACCAGACAGTAAAATCAGCTCCACATACAGCATTCGTTGCTTCAGTAACAAGACAGGACACCGGCAACGACTCAATTTCTGCAGTAAGTGTAGAACCACAGGGGAGGAGGCAATAAGTAAGAACTAAGAACCAAATGGGAGAAAGAGAATGTTATAATATTTTCAAGCTAATAAATAGTCTTAAATGATGATAAGATCATTATGTTAACGAATACAAAAAAAATTCAGCAGTCTTTTTTTAGGTTAAATACAGTAGGGGAAGCCCCTACTGTTCGTCAATAATTGTACAAACAGGTTAATGTGATCATGATTTCTCGCTGGGGGTAAAGGAATGTGTAAAAGAACATTTCCCTACATGCATTCAAAATTCAAATACAGAACAATTCTTTCTTCCACAGAAAAATGGTACGTCCTGGAAACAGTGTGATCACTCATCGATACTAACAAGTAAAAGGAACCAACCATTTCTTAAGGAGCCCGTTCCTAACTGTCCAAACTTATTGTGGCCAAAAGAGAAGGATTTCCCATCATCAGTTACAACCACTGTATGATGTCTTCCAACGCTTGCTTTAATGACTTTGTATCTGTAGGTTTAACAGCTGTCTGTTAACAATTTGGAATACATAGAGACTATATTTAACATCTTTAAATCAGTAGTGTTAATCATACTACCAACTCAAGTCATAACTAGTGAATTTCTTTACAAGGTTATCAACAGGTAAATTGTATGTAAAGCATTTCGCATGAAAGGTGATTCTTACTTTGAAAGTTCAGAAACAACAGTTGGCAGGTTACGCATAAGAGTGTCCCCATGCCCTAGCTGCCCTTTCTGCAAGCAAATAATAGTGTTAAGCAACAAATGAAACATGTGCAACTGGCTATTGAGGTTTATATACCTCATTGCGACCCCACGTATAACATCGGCCTTCAGCATCTAAAGCAACACAATGGCAGGCAGCTGGGAAGAATGTTAAACAAATCATCAGCAAAGTATATCTGCTATTATAGAGTAGAAATCGCATGATAGAAAGCAAACACGCAAGATAGTACGGTAACCTTCCCTATACAAGTACGCAATTTTAGAAGGGGAATACTATGTCAAATTCAAAAAAGTTCCTCGGTTATTCACCAACTGTACAACTTTTTGATGGAACAGTTTGGTTGGAGACCTCCACATATTATTAAGCAATCTCAATACCACACTAACAACTGAGCGTTCATAAGAGCCTCAAGTAGGAGCCTCCTCACCAGGGTTCCATTTCTGGTGCTGACAGGGCTGTGTGACCACTTCCTATAAGCTGCCATGTCTGATTGTTCAGTCAGGCACTAAGTTCTGTGCTCCCCCACCTAAGGGGCACGGTTAGAGCAGCGGGCAGCGTGGAGGTGGCATATCCACCCCACCCTTACCCCCTCCCCTCCCTTGCCATAACGGCTCAGCTATCATAACTAAGGCATACAATCTACAGGTCCAAATTAAATATGTCAAGAAAATGCATGTTTTGATCAAAATTATCCTTCATTTTTTTCTCAGCGAACTGAAGTCAACTCCTATCATTGACACTTTCAACTAAAAAAAAAGGTAGTCCAGTGCTCTTAGCTCCAGCTTGGACAGGGTCAGGGAAGGGTATAACCACCATGGGTCTTTTGTACGGCAGCCTTTCCCTGCGTTTCTGCGAATGCTGTTTCTAGGACTCAAACTCATGACTTCATGGTCACAAGGCAACAGCTTTACCACTGCACAAGTAATCCCTTCCATTGACATTTTCAATTAATGTTCCAAAAATCCCCAAAACGTCGCCGCCTAAGCAAATGGTGCCAAGTAGCCACCATTATGCATTACAAGGCAGATATCTGAGTGATCAAGTCAATTCAAAGTTTGAATTCCACCACCAATGTGAAGGCCTTCCTTCGCATGCTGCCAGAGCACCGCTGGCTTCTAAACCACTGCTGCTCGATTCCTCGAATGTACAGACAGAGATGGGGAGGAATTGAGTACAAATGGGATAGAAAGCTAACCCTCAGCCCTCCAACTTACTTCAAATCTTTTATTGAGCCATATAAACCAGCCCATTAGCATCTGTACGTCAGCCACACAACCACACGAGCATGTTCATGGGAATATAGTAACAACCAGTTAAAGTTAGTCCCCAGCTTCCTGCGCACCGCGGAATCCTTCCTCAATCTTAATGAAAACCGTTCTGTAGTTAGCTAAATTGCAGCTTTTTTCCTACTTGCCTATACTTTTATATAGTTATGTCTGACCAGCTGTGCTTTCACCACCACCCCATTCTTCAAGTAATCCAGTAAAAAATTACATTTGTTTTGACACGCTCGTAAACTCATAAATGCTTCTCAGGGTAAATAAAAAATCAAATACTGGGTTCACAGTCTTATTTAATTAAATACACGCCTAAGCACGAAACAACAACTAAGAGATTTTCTCTCAATCAGAACCTTTAAAGCTAACTGACTAGCCTTATATCTATCTATTACAATACTATAGAAACTTATTATAGTACACTCCCATTTCCCATACAGACTAGCTAAAACCAAACAGGCCAGTATTTTAGCATAAGGTCATCCAGTGATCCAACTACTGAAGCATCCATGAAAAGTAAACTAGGGGTAAAGACACATTCGACCTGTTTCCATTTGATTGCATCACGGTCATCCATTAAATTACTAAAAACAATTTTAAGCATGAACAGTTGAACAGCCATCCCGCCATAGGCTAGCAGGTACACATAAATATAATCATCTCAATGGTGGGCGAAGACGGCAGGACTCACTACATCCAGAGGCGACGAAACGGATGTCCACGCCCACAAGCGGCCGCAGCCGCGTCGGCGACACCAGGTTTCCCTGCGGCCCGCCCACCACCTTCCGGCCCATGGTGTCGAAGTTCGTCCCGCCGCAATACAACAGCTCCCAGCCTCCCGCCGCCTCCGCTTTCTCCTCGCCCTCGCTCGTGGCAGCGGCATCCTTCTCGGGCTCAGTGCTGGCCGACATTATCGCCGAATGCGGCGGCTGCGTCGGCGGCGGAGAAGGAGGACTTCGATCGGGAACCCTAGATTTGGTACGAGGAAGCGGAGAGGGGAAGCAAAGGGAGGGATTTGAAACAGGCGAGAGGCGACACTCTAGATTGAAAACTTTCCGAGAGCAGGTGGGGGCGCGATGTGGATATTTTTGCACAACCGGTGGGCTCCGCCTAGTGGAGCGGCTAGTTAAAGAGGACATGGAGAACATTTCAAATCTGCTACCTTTCGATCAATGACCAGCGGGACCATATTGGATGCCGGTCTACTTGTCACTTGGTTGCCTCTCCTCCGCCAACGGTAATGATTTAGCGGGATTATGATGGTGACCTTTTATGCCTTTCTCGGGCTGTACCCAAGTTTCGTCACATGGGCCATGGACATTTCATTCCAAGTGAGTACAATCCTGATCAAATCAAATAACGGTTCTTTCGCTAAAAAAAAAAAAATCAAATAACGGTTCTGATTCTTCTGATCCTCCAATTCGCCACATCATGGGTAGATACAGCATACAAACTACCTTTCAAAAGAAAACAAAAAGATAGATACAGACTAATTTAAAGATCAGTTAGAAAGGCAACAACATTATGCACCGTATATAGCATATCAGAAATCGGTATTCACGTACTATATTCATTGAGATTCAGTGAAAATTGTTTAGTTTAGCTTTGTGGAGGCTGTGGGACAAACTACTTCTCGAAAAAATACCTTCCTGTCAAAAAAGAAGTCATGTTTTAGGTTGTGATTTGCTAGAGTAGCCTAGTCAAACTTATAAATTGACCATTCAAAAAAACAATGGAAACTAGTAATGAAAAAGACTACTCACGTAAAAAGAAAACTCTGTCTTGGTTTGTCTTCGTTACTATTTTAACCATTCATCTATGATATATTTCATATTTTTTGTTATGATATTATTTGAACTAAATATTTATATAAGATGAATGATCAAAATTAATGTTACGAATCAATGATTACAATAGTTTGACTACGAGGGAGTATATGAAAAAAAAAATCCTTCTTATCTCGTACTAGGTATGATAAGGAAAGTTTGAATGACAAGATTTAGAAGCCGAAGAAATTGGTTGTGGAGGATCCATGCATAGAGGGAACAGGTCAGAAACTTGACTTCTATTTATTTCAGTTTACAACACTAATTCGCCTAAGTTTTAGTATGTATGATATGTGGATGACAGCTTTCCTTATTGTGTATTGTACTTCCTTTAGACCTTTGACATCATATCGTGGCATTCCCAACTCAAATCTCGATTTGTTAGGACATACTATATATGTTAAACTATTTAAAGACGCATGGAAACATATCGATCCTGGTCTCAATTGAACGTACGCGCAAATGTCAAATAGGCCAAAAATGACAATGGGTCGCAGTAAAGTAAAGGCTTTCAGTGGCAGGCTGTTCACATTAGCAGCGCGGCACTAAAAGGAAAAAAAATAGCGGTGTCGGGTTGATGGTGTCAGGAAGGCCCAACATCAAAATTGGATCGTTGACATCAGCAGCAACTTGAAGCTTATAGTGTCAGAGAAACCCTTGTCAAAGCTCTCTAGTGGTTGAGCCTATATCGAGCTGTATTGTGAACAATGCTTTGGCGATAGAGATCAAGGGCAAGTGATATGTGCATACAAAGAAGAAGGAGAAAGACAGAGGTAGTTATGTATCAAGAAAAGAGAAACGTGTGTTGAAAAACAAAAACGCTATGTAATTTGGCAAAACTTGAATAACTAAAATACCTTCTATACGATGTACTCCATTTCTTTTTACAAATCTTTTCGGATAACAAAATATACTAGCAAAGTACTAAAGTGGTACACATAAAAACATGGAGTATCAAATATGCATTGATCGCAAAAAATAAAAATAAAAAATGCATAGTCATGCTCGTTAGTTGTGAATTCCCTATTGGTGGTACAGTAGAGTCTCTGGAGGACCGGCTAGCTTTTGATAGTGATGAAATGTCGTTCACACATTCTTTCTGAAATGTGGTCGATATTTTGGTTGTATTGCTCGTCATGGAGTTGCACGTTTACCTGGACAGTGGAGACGCTTGAGGCCATACAGTTAACACACACCTGCTGAACTGCTGAGAGCGAGGTTAATCAGGCATTAGATACGGAGGTGCAGCTGTACCGTTTGATGGGGCATGGGCTACATGCTGGCACGCTACCACACCACCTGACCTACCTGTGCTGAGAACGACGGACGCCCTACCCCTACCCGCCGCGGCAGGTCGACGGAGCCGACGGCCTGTTTTGGGAAGGGACTGACTACCCAGGAAAATACAAGGAAAGGCACTCACGTACCGCGAGAAAGCGACCCGGCCGCGGTTACCGAAGCGGTGAGCCCAGGAACGACCCAATAGCGTCGCTCTCCACGCAGCGCGCGTGGTCATATCCTTAGCCCATGAACCACAATCCACAACATGGGGCCCACCACGCCACCCCTTAATAAATCTGCCGGTTTCTGGGCGGAGAAGTCGGCCGGCCCATTCCAGCATTCCGAAAGGGCAAGAGGAAGAACGAGGAGGGAAAGCGGAGTAGGCGATCCGCAGGGTTACACATCTCGAGGCGCTCCACGCTCTCCGTCCACCCGCTCCGCATCCCGCGTCCAGCAAGTTGGGTACTTGGGTCCAAGCTTATATTTTATTCTTTTTGATATCGATTCGTAGGCAATCCACCTTCCGTCCACGTTCGTTCGATTCACCATCCACAGTCCCGCACCAACCACCCCCCGCCTCTTATTTTCCGGCGTTTCTTCGCTATATCACGCGGCCGCCTCCTTGCCTAATTATAGCCCGCCGTGTGCAGTGGACAGCAGCACCGCCATGGGAGCGCTCGAGGAGGCCCACCTCGCCGCCGCCGTGGCCGCCGTGTGCGCGTGCGAGGAGGACGGCGATGACCTCGAGCTGCTTTCCGGGGAGGCGGCGGACGACGCCATCGTGCCGGCGGTGCGCGCGCTGCTCGTGGGGCTTGGCGAGGACGCGCACCGCGAGGGGCTGCGCCAGACGCCCAAGCGCGTCGCCAAGGCCTTCCGCGACGGCACCCGAGGTACGGTCAACACATTTCCCGTCTCTTCTCCCGCGCCTCCCACCACCTCGTGGATCCGTGTTCTCCGTGGATCTCAATCGTGCTTGTGTTCCAAGGAAACATCATGTCTGATAGTACTCCTCCAGCTGACATGTTGTGTACTACGCTTATCATTCTCTTATTGTACGCCGCCGTATCTACCGTGCGCGAGCTTTGGCAAGCACCAAACCTTAAAATCGGTTATGATGGACGGTGCGTTCCCACAGAAGTTCTTGTCATCATACGGACTTCTGAACAGGGGTTGGTTCATGAGATGGACTTGGAATTGTTCCGGCCAGATTCCATTTTGGTAGGTCGCGCGGTCCAACTTAGTGGCGCAGGTTGGTGTGAGGTTTGGTGCCAGTGGTGATTCTGACCTTCCGTAGTCGTTACTGCCAGTGTAGCTTTACTATTAAGTCAGTAGGTGGTATGCTTTTAAGTTCTGATACTCGATAGAACGTGCTTTGAAAATTACGTAGCAAATAATCACTTTATAACCTTGGGCATGAAGGAAGTGGCTAAAACGTGGAGCTACAAACTTGAGTGCATTTCTAACTCGGTATTGCATCGTTTTGCTACTAGTATGACGAGCTTGCGATTTAGTTTCCATTCTCAGAGGTGGTGGCCTCATTTCAATTTCCGATAGGACAATAGAAGGGACAGTAGGATCCTTTTTGGTATTGGGTCCACTTTGTCCCATTCTATGATACCGAGAAACTCTGTTTAATCGAGGCTGCAACATGTGGAACTTTGTAATTAAAATTTTGGATAGTGATGTGCGAGATTTGTCTTCATATATCATTGTGTTACCATTGACCATTATTAATCCTTGAGATATGCTAAACCTCAACTTCAGGCACCACCTTGTCCACTTTCATTACTGCTTTCTTCTACCTGTGAGCACATCAGCATTAATCATGCTAACTGAAGTGTATGGCGGTTGATTGGTACATGGCCGAAGTTTAAATTAACTGTAACCTTTTACTAGCTTTAAAGGGCAATCCGGTGCATGTGCATGTAGCGCCCACTTGTGCAAGGTCTCGGGAAGGGTCCATCTTTTGTACGAAACGTTTCCCTGTATTTTTTGTAAGGGGCTGTTTTGAGGACTCAAAAAACTGTGAACCCATGGTCGCAAGGCAACAACTCTACCGCATGCTAGGGCTCCCCTTCAACCTTTACTAGATTTAAGATAATATTTTTCATAACCAGCCATTTTTATATTAGTGAAATGAATTTTATCTGGAATAATCATTTCCTAGTTGATGTTTTATTTTCTTTCCTTTGTTTTCCCCAGCTCTGAGTTTTTTCTATTGTAGAGACACACGGTTTGTCACTCTGCCTTGAACTCTTTTTTTTTAAAAAAAAAACTAAATATGTAGTTAGTCATGGTTTATCATCTACTATTTGTGTTAGTCATGTGTCTCTGGAGGATTTACGAACAGTTATACTCTGGCAGAGAATTTTCAAAGGTTAATGAATTCAGTTATGCAAAAACATGAATCAAGACAAGCCTGGTGGTTGTAAATGTCTATCTGAGTCCTCTGTTTGTCTTTTTGTCTATATTTCAAATATAGCAATACTGTTAAAAGTATTAAGAAATTGATTCTGCATTTTATTTCTATGATAGCTTCAGCTAGACAGTTCATATCCTGTCTTCTACTTTTATGCTCATTTGCCATCTGAAGCATGAAACCTAGCTTTTAATTATTGATTACCATTTTTCTTTCCTTTAGAAAGGAGCAATGTTTTTTATATATTTAGTCATAGGTGTGTGAACCTAGAAAATGCCAGATTCTGTTCACACGAGTAACAGATTAAAATGAATAGTACACCTGCTCTCCACGAACCAGTTGCAGAACTGCACTACGTCTTAACTCCAGTTGTGCTCAGCTGGAAATGCAACATGTTCTCACTTTTAATTTACATTCCGTCTGTAGGATTCAGTTTTTTAGGAATTAGGATGACGAGGGTCTCTGATAGCATAGAAGTAATGCAGTACAAAACTAAATAGAGTTAAAAGATCTAATGTACCACATGTTATCTAATTGTTAGCTTTACTCTGGAGCTGATGAATCTGGCCACTGTTGTTCAAATTTTGAAACTTCTTTGTGCTTTATAGTTCTTCATGTTGAGTGATTTGCATGAAATTCTTTGATTCATTTTATACTAATTCTTTCTTCACTTTGAACATGTACTTTATTGCTTGAACATATTTAACCTGCTGCTTAAACGACTCGTGTAGGTTACAAGCAAAAAGTAAAGGACATTGTGCAGGGTGCTCTGTTTCCAGAGGTTGGTGTTGATAAAAGGACTGGCTCTGCTGGTGGAACTGGAGGGCAGGTTGTCGTCCGAGACATCGAACTATATTCATATTGTGAATCATGCTTGCTTCCATTCAGCACAGAATGCCATGTTGGATATGTGCCCTCTGGCGGAAGGGTTGTTGGTTTAAGCAAGCTTTCTAGAGTAGCTGATGTCTTTGCCAAGAGACTGCAACACCCTCAAAGACTGGCTAATGAAATCTGTAATGCTCTGCATGCTAGTATTCAACCTGCTGGTGTGGCTGTTGCTCTGCAGTGCCGGCACATTCCTTTACCAGAGAACTTGGAATGCAAGAGTTTGCAAGGTTGGATTAGAACTTCACATTCATCTCGTTCTGGAGTTTTCGATGGTGAGAACAGCACCTTTTGGAATGATTTTATGGCTCTTCTTAAGCTTAGGGGCATAGATATGGAGTTGGACAACCATTCTGCCTCTATATCCTGGTGTCCTTTAAGGTCTCTTGAGGTCCCACTCTCTAATGGACATTGCAAGAAGAGCACCGCAAATGGTACAACTGTACCTAAATCTGCATCCACTCCCTCTAACATGGTTTCTGCTGTTAGCTCCATGCTGTTATCCCTTGGAGAGGACACACAGAGGAAAGAACTTCTAGGCACTCCCCAACGTTACGTGCAATGGCTGATGAAGTTCAGAGCATGTAATCTGGTTGTGAAGCTGAATGGCTTTGCACTCAACAGTTGTAGTGTATATGATAGACCAGGTGGAGACATGGCTGATCATTGGGCAATCCGTTCTGAGCTGCGTTTGCCATTTTGTGCTCAGTGTGAACACCATCTTCTTCCCTTCTACGGAGTAGTGCACATTGGGTACTTTGACAATGGAAGCGGAGAAGGCATCGATCGGTCACATTTTCAGGGTTTGGTTCATTTCTACGGATGCAAGCTTCAAGTTCAAGAAAGGATGACAAGGCAGATAGCTGAAGCAGTTTACTCTGCTTCGCGTAGTGGAGCCATAGTTGTTGTAGAGGCCAACCACACCTGCATGATATCAAGAGGAATAGAAAAGATCCGGAGCAGCACCGCCACAATTGCAGTTTTGGGACAATTTTTGACTGACCCCTCTGCCAAGGCCTGCTTCCTACAGAATGTTTTGGATACGGGTGGTTCGGCTGTATGACCCATAACGTTTGGAAAGGATCCGTGATATCACTATCGTCATTTCATTGAAAAAATACTACCAGAGAGAATTTGTATGGATGGGATATGGGAATGACTATCCTGTTGTGGCCTATCTTACTGTTTGCTTTTTTTTAATTTCCATTGAAGATGTCTGATGTTTAGTGGGTGCAAATTTTCATCACTTGGAAGATTGTACCGAGGATATATATTATATTACGACGAGAAAGCACCGACAGGGTTTGGGTTGTCTTGTGTTGTACCATGTGATTTGTTCGGCACCTCAAATAAGTAGTAGTTAATACAGCTGTGCCAGAAAGATAGTTTCTCAGAGGCTTCTACATTGTTGTTAAATGGTTATTGGAATAATTGTTAGTTTGTTATTGTAATTGTTGCGATATGTTGTGTCAAATTTGTAGCTGTGCGAAAAAGTTGATTATTCAGATGTGTTCGGTTCTGGTAAACAGTTCGTCTTAATAGTATGTTGCACCGTACCATGTTTTGGAAAAAGTCACTTCAGCTTTCGTTGCAGAGCTGAATTTTGGTTGTACTGAACATCTCTAACAGGCCGAAAGCGTGACCAGACTTGAGTAACGTGCAGTATAGTGCTACGTCTGTACTGCTATACCTGACGGCACGGTTGTAGCCCGAGCCGCGACCGGTCGTTGGTGCGGTGGAACACGCAGCGGAGCTGCCGCCCGCGTGCGCGCTGCACCACAGCAACCGGTCAAACACCGCCCCGCCAGCGCTGTGGCACTCGCCCCTACTTGTCAGCCGCAGCGACCGCGAAACATCATGTTCCTATGATGGCTACCTGCCTGATGCCTACGCAGTTGACCCCTGCCGGGCGATGGCCAGCTCCGTACGGGTGTCCGATTTGATTCGGCCTGTGGGACGTTAGAGACCTGCAGCCAGGTAGCCGGCCGTGCCACGATTTTGTCACGTATCAGCCACCGACGATAAATCAGCGCTCTGTCGCTGTTGTATTCAAGTACTTAGTACTTGCAGCACGTCTCTAGCACTGCTCAAATGTACTAGTAATTCACATCTTTGAGCCCTTTGCGTGGCCTCAGCTTATTGTAAAAGCCTCGTAGTATTTTTCTACGGATGTATTAGCTGAAAAAAAATATGCATTGCACGTGCGCCCATACTCTTACACCCATACGTGTACAGAGACATCAGCCATGGGCCGTGTGTGGCATACCTGCAGTTCACATGCATATGCCTCCTGGCACCGGGGGTGTCGTCGGTGTGGTGTGGAAGGGTAGTTGAGGCACGGTGGCTACTGAAAACAGTGGAGAGACATGCATATAGTCGGCGTGGTAGCTAGCTACTCGCAGCTTACGTGCGTGCTAGCCCTAGCCGAACGTGTCGCATACTCGCGTTCGCGTTCTGGCGCTATATAAAGCGCTGTCGAAGCAGCACAGTTGCAGTGAATGCCACCCACAACAAGCCCATCCCATTCATCACATCTCGGAGCGTACATACAATTCGTGATCCCAGAACTTAGCTAGCAGAGCTGCACGTTGCCTACTACACAGAGAGAAAGAAAGAGAGAGATACGTCGTACTGTAGCACACATGGCTCCGGTGAGCAGCGCCTCGGCGGTGCCTTTCCTCCCGACGATGTCCAAGGAGCCGACGCTGCGCCCGTCGTTCGTGCGCGAGGAGGACGAGCGTCCCAAGGTGGCGCACGACAGCTTCAGCGACGTGGTGCCCGTGGTCTCGCTCGCCGGCATCGACGGCGCGCGCCGCGACGAGATCCGCGCCCGCGTGGCCGCCGCCTGCGAGGACTGGGGCATCTTCCAGGTGGTCGACCACGGCGTGGACGCCAAGCTCGTCGCCGACATGACGCGCCTCGCGCGCGAGTTCTTCGCGCTGCCGCCACAGGACAAGCTCCGCTTCGACATGTCCGGCGGGAAGAAGGGCGGGTTCATCGTCTCCAGCCACCTCCAGGTATACTACAAAAATAGTTGCACGGCTGTTTTTAGACGATCACGCAAAAACGCTGAAGAATTGTTATTGTCTGTCTTTCATCACATATAACGTGTGACCGGCCGGTACATGTATAAATGCGTGTGTGCACGTTAAACCGGACGAACACGCTACCAAAACTACTTAGCTAATGCAAACAGAGAGCGTGCATGCAGGGCGAGGCAGTGCAGGACTGGCGCGAGATTGTGACCTACTTCTCGTACCCCGTGAAAGCCCGCGACTACTCGCGTTGGCCCGACAAGCCGGCCGCGTGGCGCGCGGTCGTGGAGCGGTACAGCGAGCAGCTGATGGGGCTGGCGTGCAGGCTCCTGGGCGTGCTGTCCGAGGCGATGGGCCTGGAGACGGACGCGCTCGCCAGGGCCTGCGTGGACATGGACCAGAAGGTGGTGGTCAACTTCTACCCCAAGTGCCCCCAGCCCGACCTCACCCTGGGCCTCAAGCGCCACACCGACCCGGGCACCATCACGCTGCTGCTGCAGGACCTCGTCGGCGGACTCCAGGCCACCCGCGACGGCGGAAAGACGTGGATCACCGTGCAGCCCATCGAGGGCGCATTCGTTGTCAACCTCGGCGACCACGGCCACGTACGTTATTAGTTCAGTTTGTTCTTATGACCCACGCCGCCACGCGTGTGCAACCTCCTGATACGCGGACTGTTTCATGCATGCAGTACCTGAGCAACGGTAGGTTCAAGAACGCCGACCACCAGGCGGTGGTGAACTCCGAGTGCAGCCGGCTGTCCATCGCGACGTTCCAGAACCCGGCGCCCGACGCCACGGTGTACCCGCTGGCCGTGCGGGAGGGGGAGGCGCCCATCCTTGACGAGCCCATCACCTTCGCCGAGATGTACCGGCGCAAGATGGCGCGGGACATCGAGCTCGCCAAGCTCAAGAAGAAGGCCCAGGCCGAGAAGCAGCAGAAGCAGCTCCAGCTGCAGCAGAGTGCCAAGGAGTTCCCCCCGGTGCCCAAGGTCACGTCTCTTGACGAGATTCTTGCCTGACGTCGTGATGGATCCGTGGAGGTGCATGGTCGATTGATCATGAAAACTCAAAAATATGAGCGAGCGTAACTATAGTATATTAAGAGCTATGTAAGATTGTGTGGAACCGAAGAAGTTGCCTAGTACGTATATTGGGATTATATGCAGAGTAAGCATATTCCGTATTAATCTGAATATGCAGTCTCAGTGATAAGTTCGGTTTGCCTTTACTCTTCATTCGTACGTAGCCTCTACTTACAGCCTGCCAGTAGCATCAAGTTTTGGATCTTTTTTGTTGGTGTGATGTGGATTTTCATTTTAGGCCTAGTTCGGTTGGGCGGGGATCGCGGCCTGATCATGTGTTGGGATCGCCCGGCCGTGACTTGAAGCCCAGCCCAACGGATGAATGGAGAAATGAGGTGATGGTGCGACGACGATGCAATCGAGTCCGCAATGACATCTCAGAGCTCACAACCGCCCTCACCAACCGCTTTCAGGTCCTCTCACCTCGCCTTCATTCGTCGCGTCCGCTGTGCAGCGCTGCTTTGGTTTCTTAAGATTTTTTTTAAAAAAATTCTGTATAATGGAAAACAGAGCTCCATGGAGCAGTAAAATCGGCAGACGTGCGCACAGGTTCAGGTTGCACGAGAGATAGCCACCGCCCTGGAAACGAAAGCTGACTCGCCTTCGGCTTTGGATTACCCCGGTTTCCGGTTTCCCTCACACGTACGCGAGCGAGAGGAATGCGTTTTCTAGAGCGCGTGGGGTGCGCCCATGTGCGGCGCCCTCGCGCGCAGGCAAGCCATCGTACGAAGGCGCGCGCGCGCGCGTCTTCCACACAGCCGCAAGCTAAGCACAGGTCGCGTCGCGGTCACGCACGCCCTCCCGGCAGCCCGGCGCCGTCATCGGCATCCCTTCCTGAAGCAGAAAGGCGATGGCCAGCCCGTGACGACGCCCGGCTATCTATAGGTACACGGCCCCATGCCGTAGTGTTGTTCCTGGGTTCCACCGTCTCTGTGTGCGCGGCAGAAACCGGGCCAAACTTTCCATACAAATCCCAAGATCGAGACAGCAGATCGCCCGGGCCTCACACCCGACCGGAACAAGATTCAGTAGAAATCCATAGCAGGCTAAGGAGGCTAGTATAAAACATATCCCACGTACAAGCTGTTAATCTCATCATTTATATACTTCTTGTGCGCTTCAGATATGGCTGCAACTGGGCTCGCAGGTCTGATGTGCGAGGACGCGCCACGATAACATTGTTTTCAACTTGCGGGGTCTCCAACTCCAAGAGAGTGGGCGATCATGCCGGCGACCCCCGGAAACCGTGAGCGGAACTCGCACTGGTTTCGTGCAATCTGTTGGCTGCAAAACTGCTGAAAGACCCTCTTCGACATGTGTTGCTGAAGGCGAGGCCCCAACGGTCCGATCCTGATTCCTGAGACGTGATAGCCGCCGCTTCGTAGTAGTAGTAGTAGTAGGATCACATGCGCCTCAGCCAGCTAGTCACCAGCCTATGGTGAGCTCACGACGATGACGCTCGCTCGCTGTCTTCGACGCCACGGCACTGGAACTGGAACGGGCAGGCATGTATATATCGATCTCCCCTGTCCTTTTTAGTATCCTTTTCGATCGTCTTCCCCTTTCAATCCATTATGACTTATTACATCATGATTCACGTTGCGGCTAAGACCTGCCTCATGGCGAATTGTCCGTGGGTTTCAGTTCATGACGGCGTGAACAAAGCTGTCCCAGCCTGAGATTCATCGAGGTCCCTCACAATGACAGATCGGACTGTACGTCCACGGACCACGATTTCGAAGGAAAACGTGGAGTATTATGAACTCTGATACACTGACTTAAACGCATGCCGCATGCGGACATTGGCGTTCTGTCACGCTTTGCAAGTTTGGAACGCAAAGATATCTGGTGGCGCTCAGCACGATTGCCACCAATTCAGGAATGCTCTCGCGTTCGGCGCTGCGCACAGGCGCACCGTGCCGTGCCCTGTTGGGAGCAGCGTCCTAATGCGTATGCGCGTGCCAGCTGAACTGGACACTTTGACGGGCACTTTGCAGGATTTCAGATTCCCAGTCTGCTGGCTACGGCGATGGAGTCCGGGGCAAGGAACGCGGAGTGCCACGAAAACTGGCAACATGGCCTGTCTCAAAACTAGGCTCAAATGCACACATGAGGGACCAAATGGTCAATTTGAAGAGAACTATTTTGGACTTTCAAAGGTTGAGTAGCAGTAAAAAAAAAAAAAAAGCTTGAAGTCAAAAAAGATTAGATCGATCTACTGATATGGGCCTCCGCGGAAGCGAATTAGGAGAGACCCGGGTCTCTCCATCATGCGAGAGACCCAGCCTCGCTGCCGTTTATTCCCATGCGACTAATCTTAAAGCAAATATCACTAATTAAATCCTAACGATGCTTTTTCGCCTCCGTTTCTGCTTTGGTTGCTGTTTCGTCTTAATTTCCACACGAGCATGAGCACCAAGTTATAGGTTCTCGCAGCCGTCAGAGATTGCACCGCCGACGGCTGAACGGCTCGCATCGCGGCTCTTTCGTCGATCTGGTTGTACGAATACGAGCTCGGACGCGTTCCACGTCCCAACAATGTGTATACAAGAAAGATGAAAGAAGAAAAAAGGATACAAGCTTATATTAAACGTCGAGATGCAGGAAGTCCTTATTTAGCTTGAAGTAAGAGGTCTGTAAATCCTCCTCATATTGGTGGAACAAACATCATAGCATCACCTCCAAACGACATCATATTGTTAGTCATCACTTGAGCAACACTTTGGCTTGAAGGTCCAATAAGATTTATGTTTGGTGAACCTGAAACATCTGTTGTATAGATGTATAGATGAGACAGGAATGAATTGGACAGCAAATTTGGAGTATGTAAGATAAATTGTTATACATATCTTTCTTATTGTTTCTTGCGTTTTGACTTTCTATTTTCTTTCCACCTTCGAGTACACACTGGCTGGGGCCTCGAATGCGGCCGAGCTCATATTCGTACGGCCAGATCGAGGAAAGAGCCATGATGCGAGCCGTTCAGCCGTCGGCGGTGCAATCTCCGGCGGCTGCGAGAACCTATAACTTGGTGCTCATGCTCGTGTGGAAATTAAGACGAAACAGCAACCAAAGCAGAAACGGAGGCGGAACGACGTCGTTAGAATTTAATTAGTGGTGTTTACTTTAAGATTAGTCGCATGGAAATCAACGACAGCGAGGCTGGGTCTCTCGTGTGACGGAGAGACCCGAGTCTCTCTAAATTTGCTTCCGGCCTCTGCTGCTAGTGGCGGAGACAAGGATTTTAAGGGGTATGGCAAACTTTTAATAACGACGAGATACTAGTATAAATTTGCTAGGATAAAAACCACACGATGAGCGCAGAGAGGACCAAGTAGCTTCAAATATAGAAACAACCACACGAAGTAGGAGAATATGCACCCATGCCTTTTAAGTAGGCATGAACATCAGCAGCACACGCAACGTCCACAGTATCCACTGTTCGCTGCTCCCGCCACTGTTGTCTCCAGGGCAAATCGTATGGTTCATCAACCCAAAAGGTTTTATAAACATCCTAAGGTTAAAACAAACCACATTCGTCATCTCTCGCTCTACGGATTAAACATATATTGCTGTCGCCATTTGAAAAGTGAGCAACCTGGCCACGTACTGTCGCCGGTAGCTGTAAATCGATCCATGACTACATACCGAGCAGTCATCTAGAAATTAGTTAGCAACCAGATTACCGGACATCTTGAGGCGAAACAGAGTTGCTGCCTAGGTTTTGGTTTTGCGGTGCAAGTTTCCTAGAACATGTGTTACCTGTGAAACAGAGCTGTAAACATCACAGCTCGCGCGCCCATTTCACTTTCTTCCAACAGCGCCAGACAACTACCAAAGCAGCAGCACTCGGAAACGACACAAAAACCGCTTACCAGTTACCGTCACTACTAGTCTACTACAGTGCCGCCTGCGGCCTGCCTCGTTTGCGTAACGAAACACCGGCACTGTCTCGGTGCACGGGCGGCACGGCACGGCACGGCACAAACGAACACACACCAAAAACGACGCATCTGGTCTTTGCGATACCATCCACTGCAATTTTCGGCCAAGTCCAGTGGCTGATGCCCAGCGCCACCGCTATATATGGCCACCCCGCCCCACCCGACTCCGCAACGCACAAGAAAACCTCTCAACTCATCTCCCCAAGCACAACAATCGCAGCGAAGCAAAACCCACTTCTCGACTGCTCTAACTCGATCGCCGCGCGCGCGCGCAGAGCAGTCAATCATGTGCAAGGTCGCGATCACGATCCCGTCGCTCGTCTGGCTTCGACGCACGGCGCGCCGGTGGCGCTCCCGTGCCGCCTCCGGCGGTGGCGCAGCGTCGTCGAACAACAAGCTGGACGCCGACGCCGCGGAAGCAGTGCCGGCGGGGCACGTGGCGGTGCGCGTGGAAGGCGGCGGCGACGGGCCGAGGCGGTTCGTGGTGCGGCTGGCGCACCTGAACCACCCGGCGTTCCGGGAGCTGCTCCGCCAGGCGGCGGAGGAGTACGGCTTCCCCACGGCGGCGTCTGGCCCCATCGCGCTCCCCTGCGACGAGGACCGGTTCCTCGACGTCCTCCACCGCGTGTCCTCGTCCGGGTCTGTCGTCTCCTGCTGCTGCGGCCAGGCGGCCGTGCGGCGTGGGGGAAGCGACTCGCGGCCGTTGCTGCAGGGGATGGCCGTGGAGAAGCTCGTCTGGTGATGATCGTCCAGCTGAATCGAGGCTACGTACGTACATATATAGGCCGCCATTTGCCGCCGAACCATTTGCCGCCGACTCTGTCCACTGGCGAACGATGGCGAGCTGGTGATTCACTAGCTAATTCGGTGTCTGCGAGTGCGAGCATGCATGTCGGCATCACCCCAGGCAAGAGGGGAAAACGGGTGCGGGTCTGGCGCGGCCGAGAAGACTGCCACCTTGGCATCCGGGGAAAGGGCGTCATCCCGTGCTCTACGTAAAGGCGGCGCCGCAACAGCGATGGCCCCGTGGGCGACTGGGGAAGGCACAATGCAGCAGCTGAAGCTGTATGGATAATTTCTTTTAACGGCTAGATTTTTGTAGTAAAATTTGATTCCTAAGAGATGATTTTTTTTATATATTATATTGTCTCGATGATCACAAATAAGCCAATAGTAACTCCATCCATTGTGCGACTTTTTAATAACGTGACGGGCACAGAACAACAATTGTTTGCTTGTAATAGAACCATTCACTCGTCATGCTCATGCATGCCAATTTCTCATGGATGTCGCAATTTGCATACCAATTTCTCAACTGACGAGAAAAACTGAAAATCCTGCAGTGGCAGCAGTGGAAAACGTGATGGTAATTAAATTATTACTAGAAAACACAATGACTGTGTATGAGGCTCGAATCCAAACGTGTTGGTTCCACCAAAAAAAAAAAAAACTAACAAGCTCAGCTTGCTACTCCAGTAGAAAATACTCTAATAAAACTGTTAATCAGGTCTTGAGATGCGAATTAAGAAAGGGGAAGACTCTGTCCGTCAGCATTGATAAGTATGGACGGAAACATGGCCGAGATTTGTATGTAGAGGTGTTTTCCATGCGCAGTTCATGTACAAAGTACTGGTCGCGGTACAGTTTATCATGTCGTTATGATGAAGATCTGGTAATTATATGCAAGTTCATAATGTATCGAAGGAAACCTGTTTTTAAGTACAGTATACAACAGTACAACGCAGCCACGAGCGGTCAACCTGGTTGCACGACGAAAGCATAGAAAATCGAAATAGCTATATCTATATATTATATACGAGAGCACCGCCTCCACAGACAATTAATGGAGGGAATGAGTCGGCTCTGTGCCGTGATTGCCGGTACTAATTGGAATGGATGGATCAGAGATATCGCAAAGGTACGAGGCATTGTAGTATAGGGATCGTACTGTCTCCGGATTTTACATCATCTGAATTCAGATGCACGCAGACGCAGGCGAAGCAGATAAACAAACAGCAGCATGTGCATCGAGTTCTGATTTCTGAAAGCATCGTGTCGAGGCAACAACACTTGGCTTCCTCGATCGGCTGGCCTCCAGCGACGCACGAACACAACGCATCTTTTCGGCGATCCGCACGCACGGAGACGGAGCTGAACCCAACCACTGGGCACTGCTGCACTGGCAGGCACGGACGACCGCGCCGAAACGAATCGTCCGCGAGATCGTCCTGCAGGGGCAAGGCGCTTCGGCGACGGGTTCCGGCCAGTTACACTGCACTTCCTTTCCTTGCAAAGGTTCGCCCGTTATCGCGCGGCGGTTGGTTTGGTTGGTTACCCGGTCCGACTCCGACGACTAAAAATTTCATTTCGCCGCGGCGGGTATGGGCGGGCGGCATCTCCACTCGTGCGACGGGGCGCGTACGTGTCCCCGCGCCGGGGCGACGCACATGCGAACCCCAAGAATCTTGCAGTGACGTGACGACGACCCGCGCGCGGCTCGTGGATTTGAGGGACTGTTCCAACCGAAATTCTCGTGCCCGGCCTTCTGGTTCTGGTTGCGGGATCACATCGTCTCGACGAGTTGTTTATCGGAGATTCGCTCAACGAAAAAAAAAAGGTACATACTACTACTATAGTTTATTTACTATCGAGAGTCTTATTTTTGGAGCAGAGAAGAGTACTTGGGCCCAAACCTACGTGGCAGGGTACATGCATCTTTCAGTCCTCCTGGTTGGTGCTTAGTTGTACTAATTGTGACTGTCAACTAGCCCTCCACTACTACTTCTTCCTACGAGTGCGCCACCTTTGGCAGAGCAAGATTCTTTTATTTTCAACGGTGACTAACCAGCTAATTAAATTGAAAAAGAAGAGAGAGGGAGGGAGAGGGAGAGAGAGAGAGAGAGAGAGAGAGAGAGAGAGAGAGAGAGAGAGAGAGAGAGAGAGAGAGAACCAAATGCGTGCAGATGGGAGCATGTTTTCTGTGATTTTTATGGGTTGAAACTGACTACAAGGTCGTAAGAATCTACGAGTGCAGTGCAGTATTATATGCCATGCAGAGTCACCCACATGCTCCCCTCACATGTGTTACTACCATTTGAGTCATCATTGCAAAATTTCAGGGCATCTACGCACCACTAAACAAACGGCACTGACCTTTCAAGTGTGTACTCCTTAGCCTAGGCAGATGACACGTAGAGCATCTACTCCTACGAGGTACTACTACAGGACAAGGCTTTAGTTTAGTGCCATATGATTGGCAAGTTAATTTGGCCAATAAGCCATCTCCTCTCTTTTTTTTTCCCCTACGGAAGATCGGAAGATTGAAAGAATATCTGTTCGGTGAAGCAACAAGCTAGCTAGGCATGGCGAAAATAACGGGATATAAAATATGTCAATGAATTAGGTGTGGTGATCATTTTGAGCAATCATTTCTAGTCAAACAAAATGCTAATTAATTAGACATATAAATCATTCTAAATGCGGCCTCTAGCTCTAGGTAAGATATTACTACTATTAATCAGGGAAGTCAGCTTGTTTATACGTACCTAAAAGAGTTGAATTCGGTGTCTTTTCAATCAACTTAACTAGTGGTTTATCGTGGTTTGTACCTTCATTTGCGATTTGCCAAACTTCCGAGAGTTACCTGGTGTAGTAGCTCTGTTTTTTTTTTCAAAAAAAAAAAATGAAAAACAAGAACAACTAGTGGTTACCTTTAGAACAGGACAAACAAGTTCGTCACCACCGAAATTATATCCCCAGCATGGCACACAGAGGAGCCCGTACGTGTTAAATCATTTGGATATGGTAGACTTAAGTAAACCTTAATGCCATACAGCAAGCGTGTATCTTGACAAAATGACACTCTGTCCTCATGACCTAAAGCAAGAACACGCTCCTATCTGTTCCATGGGTACGCATTATTATAGAGTACTAGTACTACTAGTATAATCTAGAGATAACACAACGTACGGTGCAATTGAAACGACGAGTAACAGTATCTGCTTCAGTTGGAGTATCTGTTTTTTTTTTCCCCTGCTTCGCTGGCGGAAAAGGCAGAAAAGATGAAAAAAGGGTTTAACCCTACTTTTTGTTGCACGCACTAGCACTACTGATTCTTTCTTCTTTGGCGCTGTATGACAAGTCCTTAGATAATGATAACGCAAAAGGTTGGAAGCACGTAGTACTCCGTATTAGTTAATGTAAACCATCGTACAATAATTTATATTTGTACTCTATTTCATTTGCTTGATCTGTGGCAGCAATCTCGGTTTGAAGTGGAACAAGATGAAAATGTCCTGCAGAGCTCGAGCTGACAAGTGACAAAGTATGCCGATCCTAATGTAGATGGTACTGTCTGCTTCGTTGTACGTACGTCTAAGGATTTTGATTCTCTATGTTTTGTCCTTCTACGATGGAATCCGTTTCATCAGAGCAGAAAAAAACAGAGCACCTAGTTGTTTGTAATTACAGAGCGCCTGAAACCATTTCAGCATGGCGCCCCATGAAAACTGTAATTTACTGGTGAAAAAGTAACTTTGAAAGCAGGATATTCTAAAAAATCCTAATCCTTTTTAAGGTTTTACTTACGTCGCTGTTCCTGCTTCGTTGGCCGTGCCGTGCGTACACGATTATGAATGATTCTTTTGTTGGCGACACTTAGCACAAGATAGTAAACAACCAGAGGGAGTTAGACAGTTGGTTAGAGGATCCAAAACAACGGCGACAAAAAGGCGGAAAAGTTAAGCCGTCATCATCATCGATCGTTCTCCACGGCAACAACCGTGTAGAGACCGTAGATGCTAAACAATGAGGAAAGAACCATTTGGTTGGTTCAGTTCGTTTCAACTTTTTCCGATGCTTGTTCTTCAGAAAACTGAAGCTCCAGCCTGAAAAGGCAGAGGACGAATTCTTTTTGCAGTCCCTTTCCTCAACTTTCACCGGCCGGGTATGGAGGATCTGGACTTAATTAGACCATTGTGCTAGCTAGCTACTACTAGTAGCTAATAGTAGTTGCTGCCACTCCAAATTAAACTAAACATAGTTTATAACCTACGAAATGATTATGCAGGTTTGTAGTTTGTAGACCCACCTGTAGGGTCTCAAGTACAGTGTTCATGTCCTTACAAGTACCACTTACACAGAAGCTTGGACGGTTACGCCAACTAACAAGGCGTTTTTTAAAAACAAAACAAGGTACTTAAGCCGGTAAGCTGCGCTGCTGCTTGTGCTTGTTTCATACTGTCTACTAGTAGCCTGGAGTACTGAAGTTTGTACCTGTTTTTTTTTTCTCGCACTGATATATTGAGTTCAGTACCTTCAAGGTTGATGTCCACCACCATATAGGCTTGTACTTTCTGTCCTCTTTGTACGGCAAGGGTCAAACGCTCGGTTCAGTTTCTTCAGAAAACTCGATAACCAGCCAGAGAAGGCACGCGGAGCGTCCCAATCACTTTTCAGACCTTTCACCGACCGGAATGGGCTATCTGAAATTCTGAACTAAACATCGTGGTGCTTAGTCGGTACCACTCCAAATAACTTCGATTTATACTAATAGAGTTGCACTTCCATCCAGAATGCAGGAACTTGTGCCGGCTAACCTAAAGTAGCACAGTCTGCCGGCTAATCCAAAGTAGTACAGTCTGCCGGCTAATCCAAAGTACAGTACCACCACTTTTATAGCCACGTTAGTTACGCGGAAACTCTCAAAGGCCACTAATCAGGCGTTCACACTTCACCAGCCCTCGGTGTGTTGCCGAAGAATGAATTGTAGCCCTTCTTTTTTTTTTTTTACCCCCCAGAAAAGGGAGAGATTCCTCGTCAGTGAGAGTACTGTCAGCTGATGACAGATAGTACTAGTATAAATCAATTCCGAATCAGACAGTGTCACTCGTAGCTTCCGCTGATTATCGTCTCTTTTGCACCAACATGTCTCCTCCAAGCTGAACCCGCAAAAGCGTACTATGCATGCGTGGTCTTGATCGGCAACGTTTTTAAGCTAATTTAACAGCAAGTAAATTATGTCAGCGCAGATCAGTAGTTCAATCCGTAGCTCAAGTCCTGTGGTTTGCTGCCGCCCGGATGCAACCATATAGCCATGCTGCAGCACACTAATGTGCTGATAATCATGGATCACAAGAATAGGAACATTTTTATCAATTTGGGTACTTGTATCCCAAGAATGAGAAATTTTTTTATATGTTAGTATAAACCTGCAGATCAACCATACTGCCATTCCTTTCTTAATCTTTCTGATTCCCCTCTGTGCACCGACAATTCCCCCATGCATGCAGGAGAAGTACTACAACTGCGACTGCACGTCCGATCAGAACTTGACTGCCGCCGCCGCACCGCATACGTAGGCATGTGGCTCGGCTGCACTGGAGAGAGGAGGTCGCCGACGGCTAGGAGCGTCCCGCTCGAACTCTGAGAAGGGAGGTAGTGGTAGGTGAAACCGGCGGCTCAAACGTGCTCCATCACCCTCCAATCGGCGTGCGTCGTCAGAGACTTCCTGTGCCTGCTGCACTGAAACAGAGGAAAAATCGCGGCGGTCGCCTTGCGCCACACCGGCAACTTGCGACGCTAGCTGTGTTCACGGCTCGGGCGTACTACCAACTTGCGAATTGTCTGTACCCGGACTTGATGGTCGAGATTTAATCCTAGTACTGTACTACGACGCATAGTAGTACTATGGAATAAAAGCACCGTTCGGTGCGTGGTCTCTCTGGACGAGCGATGAGTCTCCCGACGATCAGAATCATATCGTCACGGTTGTGTTCTTGCACACGTATGGCCATGGCCGATCGGGTGATCGGAACAAGAGTTGTTGTCCCGTTCCAGATTGACACGTACGTGCGCGCAGCAAACTCGCCAACCCAAACCGTGGAGTTATTAGAGGAAGGGAGGACGATGATTGATTCGTGCTGCTAAATCCAAATAGTTGGAGTCTTCTCACTTTTATGCCTTCTGGTGGGTCGACAGAACAAAACGCATGGAACAAGAAGGAAGAACCTCTTCTCTTCGTCTGCTCTTGATCGAGGTGCATCGTGCCACGAATGAGATCGTGTGGGAGTGTAAGTTAAGTACGTACGATTCTGTACGTGCTGATTGATTTTCCTCTTTCGGCGAGAGCGAGCGGGACGGTACGAGACGATTTCAGTTTGTTCCTCCTATCCTAGTAATAGCGATGTCTGGTTGTAATGGCGAGACGTCGACGTCGCACCAAAAACAAACGCAACGGAACTCCTGCCAGCCAGCTTTGTACTGCTTGGTACTGGGAGATGTGGACTTGACAACCAGAACTAAAGGTGTTTTGCCTCCAATCTCATGGGTCTCGTCCCTTAATTCCTGCTCCCTGTCTCCACCGAAGCTTTGACCTCCCCAGTGCACACGAAAATAAAGCATAAACCAGAGAAATTCACTGTGTACACATGGATGCACCGGCAGATACTAGAGGTAGAGGTCGTGGGATGCGATGCACGGCAGATTGAGTAGAGTGGTCCGCGCGGTGAATAATGCAGCAACGCACTCCATCATCATCATCAACGACCAATTCCGAGTCGCGAGCCAACCGGCCGGACAATTAACCGGAACGGATCAGTCTAAGATTTGGCGTATCGGCCTTCCCCGCCGTCTGCGCATTAAAAATACGGCGGGCGGGCACATGGGGGCGCGATCGGGTGGTGTGGTGGAGACCGTTCCCTTGCCGCCGGGTTGTAGTTGATCGAGCAACGCAGGCAGGCCCCGGACCCGGAGAGAGGGTATCTTACGCGGGCGCGCGGCGCCGTTTGGCTCCATCCGCGCCAGCGGCGGCCAGGCCAGAACGCCGCCGTACGCCAGGCCACGTGCGCGGCCGCGCGGCTCCGGCGCTGCGTTTCACCTCATTTGCCGAGCGCCGCGCCCTCGTGCCGTCCGTATCAAACCTTTGTACGCACTCCACCGATGGAATCGTGGGCTCCCGAGGGCGCGTCTGCGTTCCCGTTTGACCGGTGCTCCGCCCAGCTCGGCCGTTGTCATTGGCTGGCTGCACGTCCGGTCGCGGTGGTCACCCGGCCCGTCCGTCCGTCCATTTGACGATGCGGTCGCTGCGCTGCTGCTGCACCAGTACATTTCTCCGGGATTTGGATTTGTATCCTTGCGCGTTCAAAAAGCGGCGAACAGCCCGCGTTTTGGATGGATCAGTCATTGCCTCATCGGTGCCCTCTGTCGATGCCACATGCATCAGCAGTGCTCGCTCTGCTTCGGCCACCGGCGGCAATCAAAGCCGGTGGTAGTATTTGCTTAACCGGGAAGCGAGCATTGTTAAAGGACAGTTAATTACTGGTATCACGGCTTTGACGGTGGGATCTCGTTCAACTCTGGTCTACAGATGCATGCATCAGTAACAGTGTGCTAGTACGATGGATAGGCCCATTTGACTGAAGGTTCAGAAGTAAACATGATGTTTCCAATCACGAATGGGCGGTGTAATTCTATCTCTGCCCCAACGGCACCACGCTGCCGGAGCGAAACAAGCCAGTTCCGGAACGGGACGTGTTGGTTTTGGCCAGAATAAAACGCAACTTTCGGCGAAATTTACTCCATGCTATACCTCAGAGAACCCAGGAGCGATAAGTTCGATTGCAGATTCTGCGAGGGGCTGGGCGTGAGCGAGCCTGCCAGTGCCAGGCGATGCGGCGTGCGAGCAGCCGAGCACCGGCGTGCGTGCCCTGAGATCCTCGTGGCGATCCTTTGAAAGTTACGACTCCGGCAAGTCCGATTGCATGGCATATGGCACGGAGGCGCAATATCTGAGGAGGAATCGCCGAAATCTGACAGACCAAATTCCGGCACATGTGCAGCCGGATTGACTGCCCGCCTCGCTGCGGACAGTACCCGGGCACATGCCCGAGCGACATCGATCGCTGATCCAACTGCAGGGAGCCACTACGCTTGGCCGAGGATTCCTTCCCTCTCTCTTTAAGTCTCAAGCGCTCACGCATCGATATGGTTTCCCTTTGAAAATACTACTTTTTGCCAAATATATACTACTACTAGATTATTGCACAACAATCTCAAATGGATCATGATATAAACGCGCTAAATGACACTCGGATTTCCGAGAAATTCATGCACACGCTTCGTTTTTGTTTTTCTTGGTAGCCGTATTTGAAAGACTAAAAAAAATGTGAACTTACCCCGAACTCATGATTGATTCAGGGCTAGTACTACTTTGAAACAATTTTTAAAGAACTATACGACTTTTCTTGCAGTAAATATTTTAGTTTTACATAAAAATAGGTAAAAAATTCAGGAAAAGAAATCGCAAACCTTTTTTTTTATAAAAAGAAGCCTTACCTTGATCGTTAATTGTTGAAGAATCAGTATCCAAACAAATATCCGTCTATTATTCTTTTGGGAGTAAATATAAAACTACCCTTTCATACAAATTTGGCCAGCTGGAAGAACTAAACGACGACAATGCACACAAGGGAGAGGAAAATCAAATACCACTCGATTTTGTTTGGAGGAGCGAAATAAAATAACACTGCTAGAAGAATAAAGTCCTATCGCCTTCATCCAAATAATTTATTCCGGCCCAACTGGACGATCCGAAAGAAAGCCCTCCATGTCGCCAAGAGACCCCCGCCTCACTATAAAGGCCCCCCTACACCGTCCATTCCAAAGGCCAGCTCCGTTTCGCCACCAGCACCAACAGGCAACAGCTCGCACTTGCTCGCTCTTCCCCACGCCATCGATTACCGGCGAACAGTACCTTCCAGCGGCGAGCAGCAACAATTGCACAGGCCCTCGCTCTTCCCACGGCCGCATCTCGACCGGCAATGGGCAAGTGCAGCAGCAAGATCCGCTACGTCGTGTGGCTTAGGCAGACGCTGCGGCGGTGGCGGTCCCGCGCCGCCGCGCGCGCGGCAGTGGCGGCCGGCGAGTCGATGGTTCCGGCAGGGCACGTGGCGGTGTGCGTGGGCGGCGCGTCGCGGCGGTTCGTGGTGCGGGCGGCGCACCTCAACCACCCGGTGTTCCGGGAGCTGCTCCGGCAGGCGGAGGAGGAGTACGGCTTCCCGTCCGGAGCCTGCGCGGGGCCCATCGCGCTCCCCTGCGACGAGGGCCTCTTTGAGCACGTCCTCCGCCACCTCTCCTCCCCGACCAAGGCGTCCCGGTACGTCACCCTCGAGGACATCAAGAGCGGCGCGGTCTCGTGCTGTTGCGCCGCCGCCGGCGACGCGCTCCCGCTCCTCCGCCACAGCATCGCCGCCGACAAGGCCGTGTGGTGAAAACGAAAGCACCACCCCGCTCCGCCCGCGCCATTGCGCGTACGTGTGCGAGTGCGAGTGCGACTTCCTTTTATTTTTATTTTTTCCTTTTTGTCCGCCCTCGCTCCCTCCCATTTCCATTCGAGAGGAGCTGAGGCGCGACGGAGACGAGCAACCAAGCAAGCGCCAAGAAGAGAGCGGCGGGCTGGACGCGCGGTGCCGGTGGTGAAGTGAGATGGCTGAGAAAGTCTTAGGATTTTTAGACGGTCAAAGTCTAGTCATCCATTCATTCCCTTGTCGAAATCCGGGAAGAATTAGTAGCGACGATATATTTTCTTCTTCTTCTTTTTCACCCCTCACTGAATAATCCTCTGTTGTAAATACATGTACTACTGCGATTCGGCCAGCATTGCAATTGGAAAACATTCTTTCACGTAGTACTCTGCTTCTCACAACTGTCTTTTAAAGTGTCAACAGTTAACACTACGGTTTTGACCGTTCTAAAAAAATGAAGTTATTTGGGACTTGAGCCGGAGGAGCATATTTATAAAGGAAGTCGTTTTGCAATTTGTTCTCATTTTATTCGAATAATCCAGGCTTTAGCCTTAGAAAGGATTTTGAAAAGTTTCCTCTCATTTCAAAACATTTTCTTGAAAAGGAATGGCGTAGCAGTTACTAACAGAAAGCTCACTATTGTAGAATAAGTACACACCTTCAGGCTGTTGCTAGGCTGGTCTCAATGATTATGGTGTTACCAGCCACCACCCACCGAATAATACAGGTTGATAACTGATTGACACCGGAACATACTAAGCGTTTTCCTCCATTGAATTTGCACTCACATTTTTCATCCTACAAACGTTAAGCACTTGAGCAACTGCAGTATGCTACTTATACGTGCCAGTAGTAGTAACTTTTCTATATGCCGAGATCGGGAGTAAAGTATCCTTTCCCCTGGCTGAGACCATCAGATTCTGCAGCTGCAAGGAATGAAAGTGCATTACCACTGGACAAGATCACTGTTTTTTTTTTAATGTTGTATACTCCCTCCGTTTCTATTTATTTACGGTTCTACCTCCGGTCACGAAGATTAAAAAAAGAGAAAATAAAGTAGATATACAGAAAAAAAAAGAAAAAATATAAATAGAGATGTATTAAAAAAAGATAAAAGTGTATCAAGAAACGAAAATCACAAATAAAAAATAACAACTAGAGGATCCTAAAATCAAAACTAAATGGGGACGAAGAGAGTACTTTTTTAGAATTTCAGAACATAACACTATGGAAATTCATTGTTCACAGAACACAGAACAGAGCAGAGCATGTGAAAAGTGAAAGAAAGATTCTCCCCAGAAACCTTTAAAGAAAAAAGATCGGATCAGGTTTATCAGCCCCTGCTGTAATACTATTTCCCTTTTTTTGTCGTCGTTGATTTTGATCAATAATTTTAATCATTCATTTTATTTAAAAAAATGAAAAATATTAAATATTTTGTTAGTATTTAATTTATTATAAAAAATTTTTAATTTTTAATTTTTAATTTTATATATTTAAATTAATTTTTTAAATAAAACGAACTGTCAAAATTTTTGATCAAAGTCAACGACAACGAGTAAAAAAGAACGAAAGAAATAACAAAGATGCGGCGACCAGGACCCGGTTCCAGTGGCCCATGCCTCATTATCCATTGCAGATCAAGAACAAATCGCTTTTGGAGCTCAAATTCACCTTGTACCGTTAATAACAGTTTGCTAAGTGATCATCACGATTTACGGCTATGGTAAACACCGGGGCGGAACGAGAGTGAGACTGCGGAGACAGACAGCGTGGGAGACGGACGGACTCGTGAGCCCCTGACCGGACTGGTGTACTTTTTTTTTTTCACTGTGTCGCGTGCCCGCTTTTCCTGCGGCGCCTGCCGGCTCTTCTGCTGCTGAAGGCCGAGGCGCGGCGCGCATGTGGGTCGTGGTCCCCGGGTCGCATGTGTGACGATACCCAGCCGCAGAAGGCCGCAGCCGGGCGTGGTCCTGGAGCACGGTGCTGCCCAATCACACCTGCCGCCGTAGTCCTTTTCCTCCTTTATCCGTAGTCCTCCTCGCCGTTTCCACCGTTGCTCGCACCACGGCGGTCGGGAGTCGGGACAGACAGTGACCGGCTCGTGGGGAAAAGCTGCACTCTACACAAAGCGCAAGCCACACAACCCAAGCTGCTGCAGGCAGCCACATTTCAGCCTCTACGCTCTACGGTCAGATAAAAGAAAATCATCTGTGTTTGAGTTTGGTTTTGCTTTCTGGCAATGTCGATGTCGCTGTCTCATGCATGCATGACCGGGACCGCACACATGGCCGTACTCTTTTCGATGATACCAGCTCTGTACGTTTCGTGAACTTTTTCACCTCACCAGTCACCGCGTCGGTCCTCCGTTGGCACGGGGACAGCCGCTGACCCAACAACGATCACAGTAAAAATGGAAACAGCCCACTAAAGTTGCTACAAGTCACACGCGTCAGCTCAACACAACGCCTTTCAGGCCCACAATATCTCGTCCGTTCGTCGTTGGAATGGACGGGGGTTACGAGTCGACTACAAGAACGAGAAGCTACTCCTGGGTCCTGATCAGACAGCGGTCACAGTCACACACACGACTCGATCGCCTCCGTCTCTCCGACCTAGCGATCCATCTAGCCCGCCGCCGGCCTCACTTCTTGCTGCTGGTTATTCCGCGCGCGGCCAGCCAGAGCCAGTCCCATTGCTTGCGGCGTGAACAAGTGGAAGATGAGGAAGCTCAAGTTCCACGAGCAGAAGCTCCTCAAGCAGACCAACTTCCTCGAGTTCAAGCGGGAGAAGGGACATCGCGAAGCCACGATCACGCGGCGTTACGTCCTCGGAGAGAGGGACGACTACAAGAAGTAGTTCCTCTGTAGACTAGACCCTCCGCTAACAGAAACATGTTGATCCCTCGTTGTGGTTTCGTTGCTTTACAAGTAATGGAATTCCAGGACATGGGTCCTGTTGTAGAAAAAAAAGAAACGTGTTGATCCTTGATCGTACTGTATCAGCTGTTCTAGAAACGTGTCGTTCGATCCACGAATGACGGATTCACTTCAAATTTACAAATGGTCTTTTGTAGACAGGTACAACAAGATATGCCACATTGTGCAGAAGCAAGTGAACATCGTCAAGCAGATGGACCCGAGGGACCCTTTCAGGATCCAGATGACAGACGTGCTGCTCGATAAGTTGTAAGTTACTGTAGTCTAAATAATTAGCTGATCTGCTACTGAGTCATTTTTTCCTTCGGGATGAACATTTAAGATTGCATCCCGAACATTTGCTTTAGCTCTAATTGGGGAATGGGGTTGTTTTATTATGTAATAATGAAATTACAAAACGGAACTCAATTACCTAGTATTTTCTTATGTCTAGATGATTGTTTGGATAACCCACCATGGAATGGAACTATTAGCTTCGCACACATTGTGACCTTATGAATGTATACACTCTGCTTTTTGCTGGACTCTTACATTTCTGCATCTTGCACTATGATTATATGACATAGACCATCGCCCATGGTAGGGTTTGCTCCTGAACCTGGCCATCGGTTGCTTTTGTTCATGTGCTAGTGTTGGCACAGTGCATCATGAACTTGCTACTAGTATTTTACTGTGTTGTTTCAGTGCGTAATCTTATTTCTTTAAATAATGCTATTTCATTTTGCTGATATCACATGATTCACACTCGGTGAAGATTTGTAATCTACATATTTTAGTTTGATGAAACATCTTAAAATAAATTTTCAGGTATAATATGATGTAAGTTCCAAGAAAATAGAGCTTGTCACAATGTGAGAAGCTTCCAGCGAGCTCCTTTTGCAGGTATCTCTTCCCTCTCTCTATATTGCTCATTAACCCTGGACAAATACATTATCGTCTGCTAAATTATTATAGGAGAAGATTTGGAACTGTTATCGTGAAGCTCAAGATGACAGAGCACCTCAAAGAGGCTGTAACTTACATTGAACAGGGCCATGTGCGTGTTGGCCCCGAGGTCGTCACTGATCCGGCCTTTCTTGTAACCAGGAACATGGAGGACTTCATCACCTGGGTGGATTCCTCAAAGATCAAGAAGAAAATCATGGCGTACAATGATGAAGTGGACGATTATGATGTCACGTGTCGAGAGTATAATTCAACAGGACTTCCTGTGCCGTGGCCACTAATGTAGGCTGTGGAATTACTCATCGGATGCGGATACATTTTGTCACTTTTTAGAATACTTTACAGTTAATTAATACCATATCATCAATAGTTTAGTCGATATTGCGCATGGTTTTTTCACAAAAACGGGTGTGTTTTACTAATTTATGATGTTGTATCACAAGGCCTGTGTCATTGATTCCTCTGATGGGATGAAGCGCGTGATGTTTGTCCAGCAAGGTCATATTTTCTAACTTGTGGCTTTTTCTGCCGTTTGATTAATTGGAATGTACTTCAAGGATATAAACCGGAACGAAATTAAGCATTTGCTCAATGCAATATTCAAAATGGAAGAGAGATCATTAAGATTTTGGGCCTAGAAAAAAACTGGCCTGGACAGTGCCTTCAACGAGAGTAACTGTAATAGCTATTTCAAAAGAAAGCTTAAGACTAACTGCTACCAAGAAGCTGCAAGTGCAGCAAAATTTGAAGTCAACTAAAAATATTTTTAGGAAAATATGAAGCCGAAATTTTGTTGAAATTTTTTCAGAAGTCCCATAAAGTCCCACAAGATTTATAAAACGCACAATACATATAAACTCCACAGCAAGAATGAAGTTCGCATAAAGTTGCATGTTGGTAGTAGCCCTTTCACATGAAACGACCATCTGCTAGTACATGCTACGTGAGCCCACAATGAACCTGAATTGAGGATGCAAAGTATACTAGTACTCAGCAGACCCTCAATGTATAGGGTTCGACACATCCATACCATGCATTCTCTGTTAAATTTTGATTGCACACGTGAACCGTTTCTCTGTTATGGAACCATATACAACAGAAGAAAAATCACTCAGTACCTAGACTAACATCCTGTCAGCAGCTAAAACTATCAAACTTGGGATTCTAAGTCAATTTCTGACGTTTGAGACACTCTTCTGCCTTTTGACTCCTGCAACTCCACCTCAACAGCGATCACTTCTTTTGACTTGCCATTCTCCGCCTCCATCCTTCTTAGCTTTTCTTTCTGTATAGCACGTAACTCGTACCTACAAAAAAAAGAATGTGCATTAGCATTAACGTTATCAACGATGATGACAGTTGATACAAGGAAAAGAACATCATATCGCAGCAGGAGATGAACCATATATGGTAATTGCTTTGCAGTAAAATATTTTGGGTAACCATATGACTGCCATTTATTTAAGTTTCAATCCTCAAATTTTTGAAATTTTCAGCTCACAAAGATGTCAACTCATTCCTTCACAACAACATAACATACTGAATTTTTCCTAAATAAGGAAGGGAACTCAAAGGCTAACTGTATTTTCAGGTTGTCTATGTAATTGAAAATCCACTCTAAATACTTGATAATTTAGCTAGTTTTCCCAAGATACTTGACACCTCTCTCTCTCCCCCCCCCCTCCCTCCCTCCCTCCCTCTCTCTCTCTGCAGCACACCTTTTCCACAGCTGAAGCATTGTATACAGATACGCACGGGAATGCTGTTAAGATGACAGCTTACGGTGAAATGTAACTCTTGGCAAGCAGGAAATATATCCTCCAGAACTGTTTATCCTTTATGTGGCGAGGGCACAGATCATAGCGGATCTTGGCGAGTTCCTGCACACATAAAGTTTTTTTGAGAGTAAGGAAAAGGAAGCGAACAAAAAGGGCCATGGAAGCATTATCAAGACAAGAAGGAACATCACAAACATTACTGAACTAAACAAAATGATATGAGCACTAAGTCCCGAAAATGGTAATACCTTGCAATCGATTGAGTGGATCTTGTTGACATATTACATCTAGTGTAGTTGCTTTCTTCTCTTTTTAAGAGCTTCAAATAATTGAACGGTTTTCTTGAGGAACTAGAGCAAGACAACATTCTTTAAATGTTCTTATACAACAACAATCAAGCCTTTGTCCCAAACAAGTTGGGGTAGGCTAGACATGAAACCAATGAGATCAATGTGTAACTAGAAGTGCAATTTACTACGGCATGTCTTGCATCAACGAGTGATGATAAGTCAACTCAACATCCAGCTTAGCTACCCTTTCTACTTGCACATATATCTACTCAAAGATGAAAAGTAGGCTGTGCACCAGATGACCAGAAGTGTCTTTAACGGATTGATAGAATTGAGCAGAGCCACGAGATCCGGGGGGGCAACTAACCTTGGCTTTGGATAGCACGAGCACAGCATGCTGCTCCTGCCAGGTGGAGAGGTCGCGAGCGGCTGCGTCGTCGGAACTTCCTGCAATCAACACACACAGTCATCAGTACCGAGTGGGGGAGTAGAATCCAGGAGGGGGAGGATGAGGGATCGGTTGCCTTGGAGCTGGAGGGCGGCGGACTTGAAGGCGTCGGGGGAGAGCGTCCGGAGGAAGTCTAGGAGCTGCGGGGTCACGCCCAGCTCTTCGTCCTCCTTGGCCGTGGCGGCGGACTTGCTTGCGCCACCGCCCCCGCTGCCCCGTCGGCCAAACGGCCACGAGAAAGAGGAGAAAGCCATGCGGCACAAGATGCGGGAGCAGGCGATCCCAGGCTTTCCACTGTAGTACTAGAGCAAACCGGCCGGATGGAAAATCGTTCGATATCACGGCCAAGGGAAAGGAAAACCCTGACCCGCACGCTAATGTCATCCGTCCGATCGAGGATGAACGATCAGCGCTTCCTCCAAATATCGATGAACCACCACGATAAACTACCTCGATAGACCAAGCAGTTGGGTTTACGGCCGCCGGCGCTCGCATCTCTTTCCCCGGGCCGTCGTCTACATCTCTTCTCCGGTCGTTGCCGACACCGCCCCCGCCCCCCTTCCTTTCCGCACGCCACGTCCCGTCCTTTATGTGCGCACCCTTGCCGCCCTGGTAGAGCACTCCGACGCAGGACACAGGACGTGCATCCGCGCCGGCCTGTTCGTCGCCTCTTCAACGACACAGCACGTCGCGGCCGCCTTGTGTGGAGGACACGGATCCAGGACCCGCAAGGCAAGTGACTGCCCTACTCTCTGTGCGTCTGTTACTCTGTTTTGATCTGAGGAGCTCGGCTGTTGGTTAGAACAAGCAGCTCCGTTGTAGTTCAAAACACATAGGTCAACAGACAGACTAATAACCTGTTAATGGTACAAAATCCTATGATTCAGTGGGAGTTTCCCTTCAATTAATCTCTTGATTCAGTGGGACTTTCCTTCAATTAATCTCATGATTCAGTGGCAGATTCCCTTCAATTGCAAGGTCCAAATAGATTCGGAGCTCCCTTAGCCTTGCATCCAGTCCTTTCGAGGCGGCGAGCTTGCTACCAACCTTCACTGACGTGAGGATAAATTAAATTAGGGGCGTTGCGTAAATAAAGCAGCAGGTATATTGAAAGCCCCCTCATGAAACATTTCCTCCATTGCAAGTGTGCTTATTGTAGTGTTCTTGCCATCCATCAGTAGTTGCTCAACTCCTGAAGACAGTATATAGTCACCAGTTAACAGCAGCATATATCGTATCAGTTAGCACTTAGTAGACCGCTGAATCGCAAATGGATGGTCTCCTCTCTAGCCTCAGTTACATCTCAAAATTGTTTGTTAGATCCTAAGACCCTGCATGATGACATGACTGGAATGTATTCTCTGACATGCAAACTGAAATTTCAGATTAATCGAGCCATACCGACTTCCTCAACTTTTTTTGAGCGGCAATTCTGAAGGAACATGAACGGACACCTTTTGAATTTTCTGAGTAGCATTATGTGAAGGACAAAAATGTATATTGAAGTGATGAGTAAGCAAGAATAAATCAGCAACTTATGAAACCTCACTTCTCTAACCTCTTCCATAGCTTTAGTAGGTATTCCCAACTCCTTGGGTTCAACATCAATAATCACCAGGACAGAATTAAGAACGTAATGGCAAATTGGAAACCAAGTGCTAAAATAACTGTTAGAGAAAGCCCATGGAATTATATGATGAACACCCACTGACCCAAGGAACAATAATCATCATCTACTGTTTTCAGAAACAAGTAATGCATGTATCACCATACCCACCCCCACCACACCTATAAAAAGCAGAAAAATTAGCATATATCAAAACTCTATTTGATTTATGTATGGATTTATGTAGCAAGCAGCATAAAGGAAGCTGGCAATGGCCACGTCATCAGCATTCCCTCCACCTCCTCCATATTACCGACTGTACAAGGATTATGAGCAGGATCCTTCGTCTGCACCAGAGCCTCCACCACCAATTGATGGGCCATACCAACTCTTCGGTGCTACCTACACAGTATGTTGCTTATCACACTCTTCTGTACAGTGTGTTATTGTTTGCATTAAAGTGACTATTGTTGCCTCACTGGCTCTAGACAGATGTAGTGCTGCCAAGCTTGGAGGATCAAGGTGTTCGTCAGCTTTATCCAAAGGGTCCTAATATTGGTGCGTGCAGTTCTTGACTTTATGGATTTGTCTCTACATATGCATGTCTAACTCAAATATCTGTGATTTGTTAAATGTGACTGAGTGATGATGATTATAAGCTAGGTGCATTTTTTTCATATACAAAAAATAACTAGTTCCAACTTACTTTGAACCCTGAAGAACCTGTTTGTTTGGGTAATGAGTTGTTTTGCTTTCGGAACTGATTGAATCCCAGACTTCAAGAAGGAGCTAAGGACCCTCAACAGAGAGCTTCAACTTCATATTTTGGAACTGGCAGATATTTTAGTGGAGAGACCATCTCAGTATGCTCGCAGGGTAGAAGATATCTCGCTCATTTTCAAAAACTTGCATCACCTTCTTAATTCACTTAGACCTCATCAGGTGTGCACCTCTGTTTCTGTTCAGTACAATTGATTTCTCTGTAAATCTGAAATATGCTTAACATTTTCAGTATCTTTTAGGCAAGAGCCACGTTGATTCACATGATTGAGAACCAAATACAGCGCCGCAAGGAAGCAATTGAGGATATAAAACAGTGAGTGACTGGTCTACCTTGAGCTCAGATACAAAAGTGTTGCATTTTCACTAACACGCTTCCTAGAAATTGTACGGATAGACCTCTGAATTCTTCTACTAGTTCCTCTTTATAAAAAGCATGCATCAGTGTTACTGTTAGCCTGACAATCTTTCCTTATCCCCAATAATGGTCTAGTATACACTGAAGCATATTCTTCGTCAATTAGTTGCATTAGTTGGGAAAAGAGATTGTGTTCACACACACATGACCCCTTTTTTATTTACTGCTGCAAAATGCTTAAAAAGCACAGTAGTATTGTTCCTTTTTTGTAGTTTTGTCTTTTCCTTGTTCTTGTGGCTTTGTGACTTTGCTATAGTAAAAAGATGCAGCTAGAGCAACCACTTGTTGTTTGGAATATTAAAAGGACCACTTAACTACAATTTGTGCTCGTGACTGAAAAATGAGACAGATATATGAATCTTGATAGAATTGAAAGAGTCCGTGCTATTCTACAAAATAGACTTTTGCTATGTGAACTGAAATTTATACTGCATTTCATAAGTTTGCTTACATATTTGTAACCTTCGCCTCTTAAGGAGTAAGGTGACTCAATTGCTTACTTTTAAGCTGTATACGTTGTTATATCGGATAGCGTCACAGCCCTAGAAATGATAGCCTTCTGTATTGCCTTGCTTCAGGAGGAGAGAGGAGGCACAAAAACTGCTCGCGGAATCACTGGTTGCTTTGGATGGAAGCCAGACGAGTTAGGCTTCAAGCAGCTCGAAGCTTTTGGTTCATCAATGACGAGTTGTCTGCCTCGTCGTAGTTGAGAGTTGAGACTATCAGTTTGACTAGAGAAATAGAGATGGTGTTGACAACTGGGATATTTCTTGATTGTGGTATCTATTGTAGGTTCTGTATTTCCAGCTTTGATTACTGAATCTGTTGCAAGCTGTGATGACGGGAGCTAACAAACTCCGTTAATCTAGCAACATGCTGCTCACCTTTCATTTTTCTGTTTCTTCCGTGCTGTATTTAGGTTAAGTTCACGTATCCAACTTTCTCGGTTCCTCGTAGTTGAAAAATTACAATTAAATTGTGTAGCCTTTATATTGTGACCTGTTTAATCGATATCAAAGTCGCCGACTGTTTTCTCAAAAAAAAACACTATTAATTAGAATCATTTCTAAAGCTGAGAAAAATCATCTACTGACCCTTTTATCCCGTTCAATGCTCCTGCTGTGCTGGTCCTTGGGTTTTCTCCAGTTGTAATTGGGCGGCCCCATGCGGCCCAAACCGCCCTGGAGACCAGAGTAGCAGACCAAGCCGGTCCGGCGCAGGACAACAGGGGCAAGGGGAAGAAAAATCCATCGCTCCACAGTTCACGCTTCGCCCCCAAACCCTCCGCCTCCATGGACGCTTATCACGACCAGCGCCGCTTTCCCGGCTCCGGCGAGGCGCCGCCGCGGCCTCACGCCTCCCACCCGAACACGCAATGGTACGCTGCGCCCCCGCCCCCGTACCCTCCCCACCCTGGCCACCCATACCCTCCGCAGCACCACCAGTGGGGCCCGCCACCGGCAGTACAGCACCAGCACCACCCGCCGCCACAGCCATACGTGTACCAACAGCCGCCTCCGCCGCAGCCATACGCGTATCAGCCACCGCCTCCGGCGCCTGGGAATCCCTGGCCTCCTCATCACGCCGTTGGTCAGCCCCCGCCTCCAAGCTACCCTCCGCCGCCGCCGGGGCAGGTACGTTAAATCTATTGGGGCAGTGGGTTACACTGGCTCTGTTTTGTATTAGGGTTTGTAGCTTACGTCTGCTGTTGCGCATTAGCCTAGAAGGAAGATCCCACTTCCTGCAGCTAGAATAATGGCGTGCCATATTTTATATGAAAGCCAATGCTACCAGTCATTTCGATGATACTCATTGCTTGGATAAGATTTTATGCAACAGTAGATGGCTTAATTATCTACAGATGACTTTTCCTGATTTAGTTAGGTGGTATTGATGTGTAGTTGTGGATATCCATTTTTTCTTCTTTGAGGTGACCTTTAGTTCACTTTTTTTAAGTATTATATGTCAATTTTGCTGCCTGCGTTATTTCCTGATGATTGCCAGTTCGTGTGCTGCTTTCTTCACTACTTCAATGAACATGGATTCTGTTCTCCAAAATTTTGTAGGCTTGGACCAATCATTCATGGGCTTCTAATCCTGGATACCCAGGTATGTTAGTATTCCCTAAGCTTCTGCTTCTTTTATATGGAACTGGAACTTCACAGCTTTTGTTACTACAAAATTACTGATGCACGGTATTTGTAAATTATGATTTGGGCCCACTGAGTCTAAATTTTGCTCTAAAACAAAAAAGTAATATGCTACATGTTGAAAACTCTCTTTCTTTACGCACACCTTGCTTCTGACTTTGATGTGTTTTCGTTCACCATATGTTCTTGGTATTTTGTTTTGTCATACTTTGTTTTGATCTAACAACTGCATGTGAGTTAATTAAATAAAATAATTCTTGAAAGGTCTTTTTTGGGATGTAATCATGAATCTATCAAAGTTGCACTTTAATGAAGTATAAATAAAATCTAAATATCGCATCCCTTTGACAATAGCATTGCAACTTTAGTGACACTCCTGGAGCAGGGTTAGAAACACTTACAACACGAAATGGATTGATTGTTATTGTGATTAAATTTCTTTATTTCCTAAAAAATATATAAAAACAACTGGAAGGTCATGGCAATGAGGAAGATTGGGCTACAAAGGCGAAAGCATGGGCTGCTACTAAGTCTGTTACGGAAAACCACCAGATGAAACAGCATGCCATATCCACAAGTAGAATTGAAAATCGTAATCACGGTTACCCTGATCATTACCAGCAACAATCTGGTCTGCCAACAGAAGTTACAGAACATTTGCACCCACCAGTTCTTCAATCAAGTAACGACCATGTGCCATTTCCAATGACAGGTCAACAAAGGGACACCAATCATTCATTAGGTACAGTATCTTGTTGTCCTTGCTTTTTTGTTAAATTATGTGTGTATGGCTAAGATTATATTGCAGATAGTGGTTCATTGGCGTCTCCAGCAAGGAATTTTGGTTCATTTCCGTCTACTTATGAGCAGGAGGTATCTTATAATTATTCTTCTGCTTCAGGTATGCCTTGCTTGGCAATTTATTTGTTTAAGCGGCCTAGATCATGATACGCTGATCCCTCCTGGGTATGTTTCCGGATTCGATCATGGAATGATCAAATAGAGGGTATATTGTGGTTTATGTATCCTGTAATTCTTAGCTAATAATATTCACTGATGGTAGTCAACTTTAGTATTTTTTTAGGCAGTGTGTATCATATGTTCGTTATGTTTGCTCTATTAAATGGAAGAGAGAGAAAAACATTTTCATTGTTAAGTGTACTGAGTTTCTGATGAAGTGATTATAAGGATTAAGTAGTTATCGGTGGTATATTGATACTGTATATCTTCCTAAGATGATGAAACTGTTTTGCATCTTAATGTTTACTTGTACAATGCATTTGAGCAATTTTTCCCCTTTCATTTATATAGCTGAAGGACTGAACTCAATGTTCGTCTTTCTGGCAGTTCCACAAATTAAGTTTGTTTTATCACTCTTTCTTACTACACCATGTAATAACAGGTAATGGAAATGCCATGCTTCAATATCCAAGCTCTAAAGCACAGCCATTTCCAAGTGCTGCAGCTGTTCAAGATGGATTCCCACAAGCTTCCCAGAATATGCCTGTTGTTTCCTTGATGGAACAGCCTCCTTTTGGGCATGAACGACCCTCAGTTGATCCAAGTGACCAACCATTGGAATTTAATAGTAGGAAACTCCCTGACACTGCAATCCATACAACAGTAGCATCTAATCACGATATACTTGCGCCATCTAATAATTCATGGATGCCATCTGCTACATTAGGATTTCACTCTCGACCCTCCGTTCCACTACAGGCAGCACAGGTAAATATTAATTTATAAAACTGGTCTTCTCACCTATATTATGTAATTATTCATTTGTGTGGGTCATACTGCTCCTTTGATCTTACAGATTGATCCTTCAGTGCATGGTACGCCACTTTTTGGAGGAATCTCTGGCACAAACTATGTCCCACCTGCAGCATTTAGTGTTGGCACTGTATCAGAAGTGTTCCCTACAGATCCGAACATTCCTTTTAATGCTGCAGAAAAATCAAAGAAAGTATGCCCTGCTTCTTCCTACCTTGGATTTCCCTTCTTATCTTTCTATTTTATAACATGAAAATGTGCCATTTTTTACCAGCCTCCAGTGCCTAATTGGCTTCGGGAAGAACTGTTAAAGAAAAAGACAGCACCTTTGAGTGCTTCAACACAGCACTTGCCATATTTGGATTCGAGGGGATCTAATGACATTGACCAGCCACTAAGAAGACCTGATCAAAGTGACAGCAGAAGTAATGATTCTGCTATGTCAGCTGAAGATGATGAAGACGATGAGGTATTTTTCACTATTTGATTATCACTCGCTAGCGAGCACTTCATTTATGCTGCCTTTTTGTAATTCATTTTACATGCAAATAAAGCCAAAATAATCCTTCCATTGACCTTTTTGGGGATATAAGAAGTGATTAGCATGTCCAAGTTAGTAAGCCAAAATTGTGGCTCGTAGGACTCCTAATAAGAAAATTTATATTCAGATCGATTTTTATTAATACTCCCTCCAGTTTTTAATATTTACTGTATGCAAGTTCAAATTTGGACTAACAAGCATCACTAGATAAATACCAGAATTCCTAAAAAAATGGAGGGAGTAATAATGAGCTAGGCAGGATCTCAGACTATTGGATTTGTGTTGGAGAGTATTGGCTTTGAGAACCAAGTTCCTTTTCCTATATTCATTTCTTAAGTTGTTTCTCCTAGTTTTCTTCGTTTGTTTGTTATGTAAGTTCGCTACTAGTACTGTGAGTTGTTTAGATTCTACAGAGATACTGTGCCCATATTTTAGAAGATAAAGAACTTTGTGATTCCTTTTTTAGGGAGAAATGAAATCTTATTTTCTTCCTTCCATTTTCAACTTCAATGTCAATCTGGTCCCTATTTTATGTCTCAAACCTAAATCATCTGCAGGATGAAATTGAAGCAGCTCGGACAGAAGCAATCAACCAAGAAATTAAACGTGTCTTAACTGAGGTTCTTTTGAAGGTTGCTTTCTTATATGTCTAATTAACTGTATTTGCATCTGTCCAAGAAGTACAAAGAAACTTCTATTTTTTCTATTTTTAACCCTTTATCATCATCATCATCTCTTTCACTTTCAGGTCACTGATGATCTTTTTGATGAGATTGCAACAAAAGTTCTTAACGAAGATGATTCATCAGATGAATGTGAGTGAATCATAAAAGATTGTGCAATTAAATTGATGTCTTTCTTTACTGATCGTTGCTTTTGTGGTGCAGTCAATCAGCCCACTATATCTGCCTTGAAGGAGCCTATAGAACCAAAAACGAAAATATCAGCTAAAGTTGTTCTGCCTGCTAAGCCATCCAATAATACCTCTAGTAATCGTAGCTATAGTATCGGATTAAGTTCCCGTAAAGGTGCCCTTCTTGGTCTTTCTAGTTACAATTCAGATGATGATGATGACGACGACGGTGATGATAAGCCCGTATCAAATACTTCATTTGAAACTAATGCTGGCACTGCTGATCCTGAAAAATATTTTTCCCCTGGAAGCACTGCATTTGGAGATGTTAAATCCGTTGACAAGAATACTAAAAAGGGGACAAATGTAGAAATCAAACATGAGCATATTCATAATACACATAATGGAGAAATTCCTTTAGATACCCAAACTTTTGCCCAGCCGACAGATACTCATAAAATTGACAAGAAGGCACATAGACATTTAGAGAAGAGCAGCAAGGACTTGGTTAAAGAGGTGAAGGCTGATCATACAAAAGAACTCGAATCTTCTAAAGGAGAAAAATATAATAGTGATGGAAAATATAACATGTATGAGGAAAAGGGTAGCATCAAGGAGAACAGAGGTTCTGATGCAATTCCAAAGCACAAATCAGATACAAAGGATCCACACTCCAGTGTTACCTCTAAGCGTGATGATGGCATGGGAGATCGAAAGGATACAATAGAGAGAAACAGGGATGCTTCTGATAGAAGAGGTTCCAAAGGCAAAGATGAAAAGGAGGACAGATCAAGACGTATGGCAAAGAATTCAACGAGTCATAGCAGTAGAAGGTCACGATCACGATCACCAAGAGGAAGAAGTCGAAGTAGGAAGGAGAGCGTTTCACATGGTAGAGGAAGTATTTCAAGTGATGAGCCTTTTGACAATAAGAGGTACCATTATTCTCAAGTAGATTCAAAAATGTTTGATGCATCAATGTACTATTTTATCCATTGAACAGTTCATAGAAAATTTCCTTTATTTGCAGAAAGCTTCATTCACTGAAAAACAGCATGTCTCCCTCACCTCCAAAATCTAGAAACAGGTAATATTGTTAGCTCCTTTGTTTTCCTTTATGATGCTAGTAACTGCTGGGATTAATAACGAATTAGAAATGTGGTGATCAGCTCCACTACTGCAGTTTGATATATCTATGGTTTACCTTTGTATTGCTTCTGCTCTTGGTCTAGCTGGTCCCCAAGATATTACACAATCATCGCTATTTTTTCATGTTTTTTTTATCATGAATGAGGAGAGTATTGATATAGATGTCTTTGGTAATAGTTCCATGTTAAGGCGGCTGAGTTGTGGAACATCAAATAGTTTCTGTTCTTCCTTATTTGAACTGCATTGTTCTACCGTATCGGATATATTTGGCATTACTTATCACATTAGGAATTATTATATGCTTTGTGAATTTGATATAAGCATGCAGGTATGTTCTACGTGAAGAAACAACAGGTTCACATATCTCTTATCCTTACACTTACCGTTTAGTATTATGTTTCATCTCTAGACGTGTTTCGCGGTCTCCACATAGCAAGCATTCTCACCGCAGGCATTCGCCTTATTCATCTGCCAACAGGTAAGAGATTAATTGGTTCTTCCTTTATTATTATACAACTGATTGTAAAAGTTGAATATTTGTGCAGTTTCCACATTCCAGATTCAAGATGGAATCTGTTATTCTTGTTATAGCTAGTTATGGAAATTAGAATAGCTCGGAAATTTTTTTTTAAAGAAATCACTACCTCTGTGTTTTTATTGTTGACGCTTGCTAGTACAAATTCATACTAAAAAGTGTCAGCAATAAAAAAACGGAGATAGTATTCAAAAGAAAGTCAAGGTTTTGATGTCTTTACAGGGCGTCCACTATAACTTTATGGGTGTTTTAAGAATTTTTATATCCCAGTAAGTTTTATGACATCATGACAAATCAAATATATTTTTTGCCCCAGGTTCCGCACAAAGTAGCATAGTGCGTTTGTAATCTTTAGGGATTTTTTTTGTAAAAGAATGAAATTTACTATAATACTTTATGCTGTTGTGACCATTGGCTCAACCATTTAAAATTCACCATGTTACCCTGGCTTCAATCCTTAGTTTTTGTCAGAACCGCTTATTTCGTTAGGTCTTGAATCCTCTGTTTGGCTCATTTGTACAGAAGCTTTGCTTTTAGTGCTTCTTAGCTGTTCATAATAATTCCAGGAAGAGGCGGTCGAGATCAAGAAGTCCGGTTAAAAGAAGATAAGAGGACACTGCACTTTGTTACACAGTGGACATTATGGATTTTTGTTGTGCTATCTAGTGCATCTTTCGCTTCCTTGGTGTAATGGAAGAACATTATTGCCAACTGTAACAAGACATTTAATCAAGACAAAGATGGGATATAATTTCACTTGGGAGATGACTGGCCGTTTTGCTGTATCTGTTCTTAGGATGAGCACTGAAACTATATGCTCCGTAGTGCTCATCGACATTGCTCCGTAGTGCTCATCGACATTGCTCCGTAGTGCTCATCGACTTTGCCATGTGCTGTCTTCAAACCCTTACTAAGCAGATTTATGTCTTCAATCGCTGTTATATTTCGGTAATTTCATATCATCTTGTTAGGGCTGGACATCTAGACATCTATCTTTATTAAGAAGCTCAAATCCACATTTTAGAAGTGAGTTAGCACTAGAACAAAGGTGCAAATCATAAAATGTGCCTTCTTAGAAAAAAAAAAAAACACTTCCTCTACGACTTGTGCACACAAGTGCTGCAGTGCCGACGTCCCCTACGACTTGTGTTCATCGATGCGGTGAACCAGTGATAAATTTCCTAGCTATTAGTTGGCTTTTTTTCACGCCGCAGGGATCACACGTGATCAACTGTTGTACCAATTGTTCTTAAAAAAAAACACTGATTTTGTGCCCTCCGACCTGTTGATGTAATGTTGAAATTGTTCTATGATGTTTTCTACGATTTCAAAATGAATTTTCCGGGTTCCTGCCCAAAGTGAATCTTGTCAATAATACTATGCCTGCAATCCGGTGAGTAGCAGTGGCAGATCTATAATAGAAGCCTTTTTTGAAGTAGTTGTACTTCATCATTACACAACACACAGAAACCAATATTTTCATTGCATCATCTCTGAATTCAGTATGCAGCAGTGCACGGAATACATTTTGTGGTGGTATTCGCAGCTACGCTGCACATCCCTCAAGCCTATTAAGGTTCGCATGAGCAGCCCATACCCGTAGAGGCGGCCCTAAAGCTCCGCTCCCACTGGTCCACCGCTGCAGCATGAGAGTGAGGGAGGTGTCGGGGGTGCTTCTCCCTCTTGTCACCCTTGATTTGCTTCAGGGCGTGCTTGAGCGCAGGTAGGAGTGCCTGCATACACTCTGCAACAGCATTCGGGTTCCCAGGCATGTTGATGATCTGAAAAAGAAAACCAACACAAGTGAGGCCTCCATATGGATTATCAGATATTTTCTCCTTTTTTTTTAAGAGTTGTAGCACATACAAGTGTTGATCCTCTGATTCCAGCTATGGCCCGGGATAACATCGCGAACGGTGTGATCTGTACCAAAGAAAATAGATCAAACACATCATTTCATTACCAACCAGAAGATCCTAGCCCCAGCAAAATCCAAGAATTTAGAAGCATAGAGGATTTTCCACTTTGTATTCAGTCAATGTGCGACAATAGTTCAAACACATTACAGACCCCAAAATTCCTAATCCCCACGAAATTCATGAATTAAAACCCTAGAGGATATGCCACTTAGTATCCATTCAATTTGAGAATCAATTCAGACATTTTACATACCAGAAATACCTAATCCAAGCAAAATTCAAGAATTCGGAACTGTGGCGGATATGCCACTTTGTAATTTTGTAATTCATTCAATGTAATTAGTATAGTTAACTAGTATTAATATTTAATGTTTCAATCCTTTTTTCCATGAATTTGATGTTTCAATCTTTTTTCTTGAATTTGATGTTCTGTACAGTTAACTTCTAATGACTCAAAGTAATAGCCAGCTAAGAATCATCGATGGGAAAGTGGGAATTGAAACTATCTAGATGCAAATATAAAATCCCCACCTTCAAGCTTTCTTGAAGCATAACAAATGTGAGACCAGGTGCTTCTTTCTCTAGCACAGATTTTGTTGCTTCTGGGGTGACATCTCTAGGAGTGAATCCAGTACCACCTGCATGTGCATCATCACCAGGAAGTAGAAGCTAATGTGAGCGGGAAAACAAGGATGGGTAATCACTATAAGTTGCAGAATAAGCTTACGTCACCTAATGTCAAAATGAGGTTAACACGGTCAATATCACTCCATTGTACCAGAATGCCCTTGATCTTATCCACTTCATCAGGAACGACAGCAGTAGCAACCACAGTTGCTCCCCCCAATTTCTCTGATGAAGAATTCACTACAGATACTGCTCTTGGGCCACTACAAAGAAATCAAAATTATCTAAGCTGCTTTTAACTTCTAGAAAGGTGTAAGTTACTTCTAACTTCACTATTTATATATCTAAATAAACATCATAAAATGTAGAGTCATTACTGAAATGCATCACCATCTAATGTGAAGAAAAAACAGTAATCACTCTTTCATTTTGCACCGTAAAGTGACCCCTTGGCAACTCAAGGCAAAGAGGTGTATCAAGGTGCATCTACTTTTACAAAATGATAGCACACAATACAGTTCCCCTCGAAACCGAGTTGCACGTAAATGTATGGGAATTTTTATTTAAAATATGAGGAAAAAAATTATCAGACTCGGAAATACCTCCTATCAGGGCCAGCACCAGATGCGACTGTGTCACTTATAGTCAGAATTGCTACTTTAACTTCAGCATCCTGAGAGGCAGCAACCTGAGTTACATCTGTTGAAACACTTCTCACAGATGGGACAAAATGACCTGGGAGGGGATTTGAAGCAGCAATCAGCTTATCCGAAGCAGAACTGATTATGTCTGAAATCACTATAGCTTGGATAGATGTTCCAGCTGCTAATATCTGCTGAGTTGGTGGTACTTCCAGCAAAGCATTTGCAGATTTCATACTCAGGAGGCGACTACTAGCTTGATGGCCAGTGCTCTCAGCAACATAACTGTAGATCCCCCCAAAAACCAAATATTTAGATCACCTGATGTCAAACTATCAAATCAATGTTATAAAATATCCTATGTTAAAATATATTCTTACCCATGTCTACCAGATCCATCATCAAGCACCCATCTGATCACTGCACGATGGAACTCTGTACGGTGTTGGTCTGCTCGTAAAGGATGTGATAGACGTACATGTACTCTGTCGATATAGACATATCGGTGATGAAACATGCCGAGAAATGTAAGATGAGAAAGAAATTAATTAATAAAAATAAGAACGAGGGTACCTTTGCAAATGAGGATTTGACCAACCAGAGAAGAGACGTATTGCAGGAATAACAAAAACATTAAAGCAAACCATACAGCTCACTGGATTTCCAGGCAAACCAAATGCAAGAACTGTACGAGATGGTTTTGGTGTGTCTTGTGTGGTAATCTCAGCAAACGTTAATGGTTTTCCTGGTTTCATTCGTATCTGTATGTAATGCATGAGCAAATTATAAAATTTATTTGACGAAATAGACAAAGATGCATTCTCGAGTTGAAGAGGGTCTGTTTTGCAAAAATAATCCAGTAGCAAATGAGAAAAGAATATTATAATCATAAAGTATAAAGTCTTTCTTTGTATTCCCAACTGTTATTTATATCTATAACAACTTGCTTGGGACTAAAGGGCTTTATTGCTGTTGATGTTCCTGATTGTTATTCCATGTCACCAAATAACTAGGCAGTGCTGAATAAATCTGAAAGAGACAACGGGTACCAAATATACCTTCTCGAAATGAATTTTGCCCATCTTTGACAGGCAAGGTTTGACAAGATCTCTATCGCCCATTGAAACACCGCCGGACGTAAGGATTATATCAGCATCAGAACGTAAAGCTGCATCCATATGCTCCTTGATACTTTCTTCAGTGTCTGCTGCGATACCCAAATCAACAATTTTGCACCTCTGCTGAACAGCAGCAGCTAGCAACATGGCCCGGTTGGAATCACGGATCTGCAGATTTCATTTTCAAGCAGAGAGATAACTCAATTTTGGAGAGAGAATTACATTGGTAGATATGAAATGCAAATAAAAGTGAACGATATTGTTGTCATGGAATAGTAGAAATAACCTGACCACGACAGAGAGTGGCAGTGGCTGGCTGCACTAGCTCGTCCCCTGTAGAAAATACAGCAATGGTTGGTCGAGGGTATACCTGCGAAAGCAAACTCAGAATGCTACATTACAATTGTGTTTCGTTTCTAGATTCAGAAAAAGGCTAAGTGGCAGACTTTTGCACCTTGACAGTTGTTACACCAACTGTTGCGAGCAGCCCAATTTCTGCAGGACCTATGTGCTCACCAGACTTGAGCACTATGGAATCCTTCTCTATGTCACATCCCTGAAAATGATTTGAACTGACGAATCAGCAGTAGCACTTAGTGTTCAACAGTGCTCTGGATATTGTAGTGGGGACCGATGGAAATACATAAAAGTAATTCCATTACAATTACAATGCTGCTTCCAACAAAGATAGTAAATAAGTAAATCCACTCCAATTCAACAACCATCTCAGATGAACTTTTCGGATGCAGCTAACATGGCAGCAGCGCAAAGAGAACAACAACTCTTCAACGAATTTTTTCCTTACAAATTCGAATTCATGGTTACACTCCATCAATCATCAAACACAAAAGAAAATGAAAGAGCGTAAACCAGATAGATAAGCAAATTGTGGTGAAACCTAGCTTACCACATTGCGTATGTCCTGCCCCTCGGCAGCCCGCACCAAAATCCTAACCCTCTTCGTCCCATCTGCTGCAGCAGGGACCTGCTCGGTGTCCTCCACTTGCACGACGGCGTCGGCGCCGTCGGGAATCGGCCCTGCAAGTAGATACAGTGTCAACATATCCGATCGCAACAAGCCTATGGTGCACCAACGGGAGAAAACTGAAGTGTGACCGCACCTCCGGTGGTGACGTAGGCGACCGTGCCTGGCCGGACAACCACGCCGAGGGCGTCGTTCCCGGCCCTCGACTCCGTAATCACTGGGTGCTCCCCAGGCCCGTCGGAGGCCACGACGGCGTAACCGTCCTGCGTGAGGAGACGGTGCTTCTAATCAGCCCCAAGCCGCTACGGCACAGTCGAATAGAGGTGGGAAGGAAGGCGGGAAGAAGGAGGAGGCGTGGCCGACCTTGATGGAGGCGCGGAAGGGAGGGAGCGGGTCTGGCGCGCGGATGTCCTCGGCGAGGACCAGGCCGAGCGCGTCCTGCAGCGCCACGTCGCGCGGAGTGGCGTGGCCAGCCGCGGCAGACAGCACCGCCGCGAGGGCTTCCTCCACCTGCAGCATCTCCCCAGTCCTACGAATTTTCGCTCGGCTCTTCAATGCAGCGGCGGCGGAAGTGGCGAGGGTTATGCTATCTGATTCTGCTGAATCCGCTGGCTCGACCACTCCTACTCTCCTTCGCTTCAGCTTGAGCTGTTTGTTAAATCCGACCGAGGAGCTGCCACGTGTGACGTGAGTCGTGACGATCTGCGCTGCAGCCGACTGTTGAAAACTCCGACGTCAAAATCACGCTGCTTTCTCTTGCTCCCCGTGCTACACGCGGATCGATGGTTGTAAACATGTCGATGAACGCCGGCATCACTGGTTGGCATCGCCTTCGCCATCACAGATTGAACGTACAGTACTTTGTACCTTCGTTTTTGTAATCGCTGACATCATCAGCGATTAAGGGGAGGAGAAGAAAAAAGAAGGCGCTGCGGCTGCGCCCATCCCTTGGAGTAACGAAAAGGCCGACGAACCTAGGTCGGGCGCGCGGCCGATCATGCTATGCCAATGGCCAATCGCCAAACCAAGATAAAGCGAGGGCGACGAAGACACGTCAGGTGAAGAAAATAATTATCCTAGAAACAGAAAAGTCAGGTGAAGAAGATAATGGGAAGCAACGACAGATGAGGACCTCAAAAACTCTGCATCCTCAGTTCCGCGATTCATCGCACCATTTTCTGGTGTGCGGGATGTTGTACTTCTATTGTACCAATTTGTGACCTTGAGATTCATTCATTCATTCAGGTGACCTGAGATAAACCAGCCCGAAGGGAAACCAATCTGTGACACTGAGATTCATTCATTCAGGTGTAAAAGAACACGAGATTCTGGCTACTTCTACAAAGCCTGCCTACCGTTACCAGTATTCGATTGCCATCTTTCCATACAACAAACTCTCACTTCATAAAGTTCAAGCAGGATTTTGAATCAAAGCACTGTCATGGTTCAGTCCAACAGAATAGCTGCCTCAGATCTTTGATACCAAAATCCAGCAGATTTTGGAAACGTTGCATGATGAGGCCGGTAATGAAACATCCCAGCTTCAGTTGTGTAAATGCTCCAGTCACTGCAAGGTAAAAAAAAAAAAAAAAAAAAAAAAAAAGTTAAGATGCTACGCATATTTTTTTTGAAAAAAAAAAAGACATGGAAAATATTTCTGCTCGTCACAATAAAATCGCAGGTTTGAATATTCATCAGACTTTTACCAAAAGTCAGAAGGGTTCAACATATCATTTTGTCCTTGTATATGGTGTGCTCAAACAAACTTAAAGAGTGTAAAAAAAAAGATCCAGAAAAGGAACATGGCACTGACCAAGCTACTTCTCACATGGAGCACCGTCAAAACATTTATCACAACCTCACTGCACCTATCATGTGTTAGACTATGTTTACAAGCACTCACAGATCATGACCAGTGCAAACGAGGGAGGGATAGATACTGTAAATGCTGAACAAGAAATGGAGCTGCTGCAATAGGATGATTAGCAGAAAGAAGGAAACGGGGTTGCTATCGATGTTTTTCAGTCAAGTCAACTTATGACCATGTTCATGAATGAGCAAAACCAACCAAACACATATATCTGGAAAGCCAAATTGCCACTGAAATTCAAAATCTTCATGTGATTAGTGCATTGTGGTGGCATTTTGCTAAAAGACATTTTGTTAAGGCGAAAATGAAAAGGAGACAAAAAAATGTGCCTTCTGTGAGGAAGAAGAGTCTATTCCTCACATATTCTTTGAATGTGTCGTAAGCAAATATGTCTGGAGCGTGATTGCGTTCAGTATTGGTGCGACCTGTAGAGTCAATATACAGTTTGGGGGGAGAAAAAATGTACCACAGGGAGAGAAATGTCGTGGTGGGATTATCTGCTGTTATCTGAGCAATTTGGAAGATCACAAATAGAATGTGTTGATCAGATCTCCTAATCGAATCTGATGGAAGACAGACAACGGAGAAAAGGAGATGCCAAAGTCTTTCGCTGTTGGTCTATGCTAAAAGAATGTTTTGGTTGGGAAAGGGGCCCGACTGCTGTAAATGACATATGGGTGGTGTGGCTACCTAAACTAAATTCTTTGGCATATGGGTATTTTTCTCTTTGCAGGAATGGCTTGGGCAATCTGGAAAATCAGGAACAAGATGGCAATTGAGAGGTAATTTCCATCCACAACTGATGCTATGTTTCATGGAGTTTCTTGGTTGCAGAAGTGGAATGTGATGCTGAAGGAGGACTGGCTGATGGTGGAATCTTGGGTGAAGCGAGTGCTGGAATACATGCTTGCTAGGTCGACGGCGCCTCCGATTTCCAACATTTTTGAGCTGTGAAGCGAGATGTGCTACCTAGCATTCAAACTTGTTATCTGAACTGTTCTTTTGTGCTCTGGAAATCCCAGCTGAACTGTTGTAAGGATCCTTTATTTTAGCCTTCCAAAAAGGCTGAGTAGTATCTCTTTTCAAAAAAAAAAAGTCGTTAGCTGACAAAGCCAGTTGGTCTGTTAAAAATGTTAGGTTGTCGTAATAGGGGGCGCATGTTCTTATACACCCCTAACCAGTGTGGTTAGTTAGCTGGTACTTAGCGTGGGTGTGCCTTGGTACTTTGGTTAAACTCTGCTTTGTTTTTCCTGTTTCGCTGAACCTGGAGAGTGGGTTTGTAATTTTGTTGCTCTCAGTAATGAAGTTCCAGTTCCAGAGCTATGCCCTGCTAAAAGGAAATAGGGTCTGAGGACAGCATGCTCAGGCATTAAACGTAAGCAAGTTACTAGAAGCTCGGTTTTAAGCCTGGATGTTTGATTGCTACATAGCAATCTTGAATTGGTTCTTATTGGGTAATTAGCAATTTGTTCTTCTGGCATCTATAACTTCAAAATATTCCAAGTCAGTAGCAACAAATAGGATTATGTTATACTGCTAAAAGGAAAAGCATAGACCTATTGGGTTAATTAAGAAGAAATAACAAGTTACGCTAGCTGTAAGGGCATGTTAGGTTTGTGCACAAGTTTGCTAAAAGAAAAAGAAAAAACTTAGTCAAACAAACTTCTTATTTAAGGTTTTGCTAGCCATACATCTGGTTAACAGTTGACAAGCTAGACATTGTGGCGAGGCACGTTTGGTCACAAACCAAAAAGGCATTGAACAAAAATGAAAGATAGCTCAATATAACAACCACAGCCAAGTACAACTACTGAAATCATGCACACGTGACAGGACATAGTGACTGAAGAGGGGAATAGCATTATGGATGCTCACTGATAAAAGAATAAGACAAGAAATCTATTCGGTTATATGCCGGTTGTAAAACAGCTGATGCTTTATTACCACCGTATTGAAACTTGTAAACACTTAAATCAGTATCTTCATTTCCAAACTGATGATCTCCGGACTGAACTATGGTTCTCAGTTCAACTTCATAAATTTAACATTACAGCGGTGGGGGTGGGGGGTGTTACCTATCACTCCTCGTCCGTCAGGACACGCTCGTTGGAGGCCGCCGTACCACCTGGAGTGGCGGCGGTGGCTTCTTCTTGCTCCCGAAGGATCTTCTGCATGTCGTTAACGCGCATCCGAACGACGCCGCCGATCACGACTGTGTTTAGATCAGCAAGCAATCAGTACTCCCTGGCATTGGTTCGCACGATTAGAAAGGGATAAGAGGGGAAATGACGGAGTTAATTACTTGCGGCGGTGCCCAGGGTCCAGATCCATAGGATCTTGAGGCCGGGGCTCTTCTGGCTCCATCTGGTCACCATTGGGAGGAGCAGCCACAGCCCACAGCTCGAGCGACGGAAGCGACGGGGATTTGACAACGGAGGAATTAGGCTTTTCTAAGGTTCCCCCGGTTATGCTTTTTTCTTTTTGAAGCCGAAATTATATTAAAAGTATAGTGGAACAGACTCTTGTATGAATAGTATACTGTTTTTTTATAATAAAATATGAAAAGTAGAATTGAGCAGACCCTTTATTACAAATATGAAAAATGTTGTAGATTCGACTAGAATGGTGTGGCTGTGTTCCGATTCATTTGATCTATGGTTGTGTGTATACTCAAAAGATTGACTGGATGCTGGTGCTTGCCGGATTAATAAGGTCAGACGTGAGTTAACTAGGTCGGATTTATAGCATTGTTGTATAATTACAAATACAGAAAGTGAAGGTGAGAAAATAATAAAATACTATTTTCTTTTTTTTTGTTGACTTTGAGGTAATAAGAGATTTTGTTAAACTATTTAAAAAATTGCTATGGAGGAATTCATAGGGTAAGGACTCTTTTGATATAGAATTTTTACAGTATCACAAAAAAAATCACTAAAATCAATTCAATTTTATAGTGAAAATATGAAATTTAAGAAGAAACTCATGCAAACCAAAGAAGGCTTAATTCTTTAATTCAAAGGGCTTCATAGAAACTTTTTAATACAATTTGAATCCTCCAAAACTCCTATGTTTTTCCTTAGTTTCAAAACAGCCTTAGTCAACACCAAATATAGGGTGCAATTCATGTATTTTAGGTTTGCATAACACATATGTCTGTACTAAATTTTTTATCAATGAAGACAAAACCTTATAAACAACCACCAATTATAGGCCTAAAAAAATAATAGCAATTGTATTTTTTTAGCGAAAAATAATAGCAATTGTAAATCAGGAATTCTATTAATGGGCCGAAAGAGAGCCCATAACAGTTCTACGAATCATCCGGGAAATGGTCCAGACAACACAACAACACTCTTCACTCGCGAAAGTGATAGGTTGGCCCGCATGTCATTCGCATTAGATTTTGAATCTGACGGCCGATCGTAGATCTGCAGCATGTGTCCGAAAGCGTTTTCTCTACGCGGCCCCTCTCTCTCTGCTTCTCGCACTATCCGGACAGCTGTAGGAACTGCAATCGGACGGTTCAGGAGCTAACCGCGTGTTTATTCCAACGGCTCTTGCAGCGTAACGAACAGGGGAGGGCCACTCTCCCCGCGCCGCCGCCTGCTCGCCTCCCCTCCCTCCCTCCCTCGCTCACACCCGTCTCATGCCCGCTTCAAATTTGGATCGCGTCCATTTCACGCGCCGATTCCCCCAAATCGCCACCCATAGACCCCTCTCCTAACGCATAAATAGATTTCCCAATCCTAACCGAGTCCAAACCCTAACCCTACGACCGAGAAGAATGGCTCGTCCGAGGGGCAAGAAGCGCACGGCAGACCAGGCGGCGGCCGAGGAGTCGAGCAAGCCGGAGGCGGTGGCTGCTGAATCGAGCAAGCAGAAAGCTGCGGCGAAGGAGCCGGCAAAGCGCGGGCGCCCCCCCAAGAAGCCCACGGCAGCCCAGGCGGCGACCGATGACGTTGAGTCGAGCAAACCGGAGGCGGTGTCCGCTGATTCGAGCAAGCAGGAAGCTGCGACGAAGAAGCCGCGCGGGCGCCCCCCCAAGAAGCGCACGGCAGCCCAGGCTGCGGCCGATGAGTCGAGCAAACAGGAAGCTACGGCTAAGAAGCCGCGGGGGCGCCCCCCTAAGAAGCGCACGGGAGCCCAGGAGGCGGCCGCTGAGTCGAGCAATCCGACCCGCGCCAGGACGTCGACCGAGCCCCAGGCTGAGACGGAATACTTCCCAGAGAAGAGGAATCTGGTAAGAATATAGCCTGTCTCGGATAGTTGTTACATTTTGTAAGATTTTGGCCGAGTTGGGCAGGTAGATTGCTTCTATTCCGATTTTAACTTGCAAACTGCTCCGTGTTCCATATTTGCTCGAGCAGAGCAAGATTTTAATGCGTGGATCGTAAATGTGGGATAATGGTTTGCTTCTGCTACGAGCTGTTTGCTCATGTGTGACATCTCTTGGTTAATAGGCCAATAGAACTGGTTCGACAATTGGATTGTCCCCATCAATGTAGGAAACAGAAGTGCTATGAGGTGGCCTCACACATTCGTTTGGATGCAAAATTTTCTTGTGTGTCAACTTTTTCTAAGGTTTGGTGGTAGCTATGCTTACATCTATGACAGTTGAGAAGCATGCTTGAATAGTCCTAGATTTTGAGATCCACTAGGAATATGATGAACGCAGACCATGAATCTGGCACGTTGATTTGATAAGAGTTATTATTGCCTTGCGCTATGCATGCATTGTACTGTTTTTGGGTTAATGCAGCAGTTTTTCAACACAACTATAATGTGTGCCCACTTTTTTGAAGTTATAGCACTACTTCTAAATTGCATTGTACTCTATTATACTGGTGTTGCTATATGCTTTACACATATTGTGTCTAATTGTTTCTTGATATCTTCAGGAGGATCTGTGGTTATCTGCTTTTCCTGTAGGGACTGAGGTTTGTGTCCATTCCTACACTCATGCATATTTGGACATAGCATGCAGTTTAAGCTACTAGTTATGCCTTGTTTTTAACAACTTTTACAACTTTGTTTTGGGATCTGCAGTGGGAAAACATTGACAAGATAAAGGAATTTAACTGGAGTTTTGAAAATTTAGAGGTAATATTATGGTCAAATCTAGTCTTAAGTTTTAATTTGGTGGACCATTTAGCTCCCCTTCTCCTTGATATGTGTGTTTATTCGTGGTGAGCAGAAAGCACTTGAAGAGGGGGGAGATCTTTATGAGAAGACAGTCTACGTTTTTGGAAGCACAGAGCGTAAGTATACTTTATCTTAATACATAATGTAATTATGCACTCATTCCTTTTGACAGAACACGTTATTAGGGAAAAATGCATTTGTGGAAAATGCACATGTCACTTATGAAGCTAAAAAAAAATTTGGCAAGTAGTCTAGTTGTTCTGTAACAACAATTTGCTGTTTATTGTATTGTAATATGTTTTTCAGCTAGCTTAAAGTTAACTTTTGCTACTGTTGAGTTTTAATACATGTTTGTTCATTACATTTGTATTGTTCTAATAATCAATAACATTAGGGATAAATTTACCTTCTATGAATCTTGATAACTATCAGTATATGCTTCTTTATATCTGTGTGTCACTATGAATTTGTTGGTTGTGTTCAGTTTTACGTGATTATGCCATTTGTTCACAGATCTGTTGCATATTGTACCGTACATGTCTGACTGGCTCATTTCTGTTGTCATGCAGCTCAACTATTAGATGTTAATGGTGAATCGAAGATAGTCCTCATTCCTGTTGTAGTTGCTGTAAGTCCTGATCAAGCCTTTTAACTGAACATTTATACCATAATTATTTTTTCAATTGAGTACCAGAACCTGCTATTAGAAAAAGGCATTTATGGAAAATGCACATGCTGCTTATGGCAACAGTCTCAAATTGGGTGGGTTGCACATTTCATACCTTTTATCTTTGTTATTCTGTAATGATTCGAGCCTGAATTTGGGTTGCACAGTAGCACCTTTTATGTTTGTTGTTCTGTAACAGTTCCTGTGGTCAGTGCTTTCCTTGCATGGGTTTCCTAGTCCATTTCGCTTGTGATCTTCTGATTCGTTTGTTGGCTCTAATTTGCACTGTTTGATTAGTTTGTCATATGTTACTTAGTTATGTTTTGTTTTCTATTATTTTCTGGACGGCTCATTAGCACTTTATTTTTAAAAAAATGCAGGTAGACTGTCCTTTCCCTCCATCAGATAAAATTGGCATAAATTCTGTTCAAAGGGAAACTGAAGAGATTGTACCAATGTCGGCGATGAAGATGGCATGGGTGCCCTATGTACCACTTGAGGGCCGGTAATTGTTTGCTATTTATGTTGAGAAATACTTCATTTTTTTTAATTTTTCTGACGCCCGGACATCTAAGTTCAATTTTTCACTATTCTTCCTGTCTGAAGGAAAAAAAACAGAGTAGTATTCATTAACTTTTAAAATGATTGTATTCTTAGTATTACCCTTTCATGGGTCAGTGTTACTGATTTTACTTGTTTCCCTATTTCTTTGTTGATAGGCTCAGCCGGATTGATAGGTTGAAAACGAAAATATTTACTCTTGGTTGCACCCAGCGGAGGTCAGTATCACAGATTTATGCTTCCTGGATTTCTTGCTTTGGATCCAGTGAGATTGTATGTGTTAACTAGTTACAAAGATAATAAATCACATTTTTTCACATTTTGCAGGTCTGCACTGAAGCATCTCAAAACTGAGAGAGTCAAGAAATTTGACTACTGCATGCCCTGTAAGCTGAATTGGCTTCATATTTTGTAATTATCTGTTGTTGACTTGGTTATGTTGTATCCTCTGACTACCTGCTGTCTTTAGTGAGGCTCTTAGAGTACCTTACCTTGGCATACTCAAGTCCCAGGCCATGTGAAAAACTACACTAATAGAATTTCTGCATAATGTTCTGTGAGGCTGTTTCTATGTACTAGTTGACTGGTTGCACTGCCCCTCTAACAGGGGATGATGTTATTTTTTTCACTAAACAAACACTCCCTCTGTTCCAATTTAGTTGCAGTTTTAGAGTGGCACAAGAATTAAGGTAGGGTGGAAAAGGTTGGTGCACGGAAAACTAGGAGAGATAGAGATAGAAAAGTATTGGAAAGAGGAAAAGGTGCATCGGGAAGTGAGAGTGACAAGTAATTTGGTACAAATGTTGAAGGCTAGAATGACAAGTAATTTGGGATGGAGGAGTACTTTAATTGTTTGAATGGAAGTTCAAGAAACCTGCCAGCACTGTATTGACAGCTTTGACTTTTGATGAGCTTAGCTGGTTATGTTTGTTGTTTGATTGGTATTTCCTTTAAGGATTCATAAATAGCATGCGTATCTTAGTAATTTCGTGTCAAATCATATATTTGTTGCTTATGACTTATGAGTGGATAGCCTATCCTATCCTCCCTCAAGTTTGGGCATGTTTGTTTCCACTAGGTATTCTCACAATCTACAAAATCTGTCAATAGCTATGAGGAGGTAGGATTTTGATTGTGAGAATCTGAGAGACAGATTCTGAGAATCTGGACAAAATCTGCATGGTGTTTGTTTGCAATCCAGGCCATGACAAAATCTGCTTTTGTGTTCTTTTCTCCGTTCTTTTTTCCCTTTCCTTTACTGCTCTGGTCTTTGTCCCGGTTTGTAGTTGGACCTTGGGGTTTCATCTCTAGCCTATCCCAACTTGCTTGGGATTAAAAGGCTGGTTGTTGTTTGTTTGCACTCCTGATTTCTAGAAGCAGAATCCCACAATCTGTAGTAGAAACAAACAGGCCCTTAGTCTATTCTTTGCATCTGTATGCATTTTGGTGTTTGATTGGTATTTGGTGCTTCCATCCTCTTGTGAGGTGGAGCATGTAGTTTGCTAAACAAGTGCTAGGCAGACTGCAAGGTTATGTATACAGCCTCATGACTCTATTGAAAGGTAGCGAAATAGGCGGCAGAGTGCACAGTTCCTAGATAACTGCCTAGGCGGGTTGCAATCTACCTTCTAAATGTTTCAAGCACTGCACGATTATTATTATTATTATTTAAGAAAACAAACACTTGCCTGTGCAGAGCAACCTATATTCTCACATATCACGCATATACCTGAGCTGTTATACTAGTTTAGGTTGCTCAGTTAGTTGAAATGTATGTGGCATTAAATATTTTGATTGATGATGTGGCTTTACCTTTACTGGGCCTCTTTTAATATGTTGCAGATTTTATGCCACTGACCCCTCCCGAGGAAGAAGATGACACAGTTGTCAATATCATGTATCCTCTGGAACCCCCGGTAAGCTTCCTAGTGAGTTTGTTATCAATTAAACATGTTACCTAAATAATTAAGAAATGGTGATGTTAGTCCTCTTATTTATCGATAGAGTGTTGACCAGCGTCTGCATCGTACATTATATGACTTTTTGGTCGTGAACTTACATAGTGGTTTATATTTGGGGTGCTTTTCTGTTGATTCCATCCATTAGTCCCATCACTATCCTGAATACCTTATTTCACCATATAAGCTGTGTGCGGTCACTAGGCGGCTTATGTGTTATCACTATGATTTTTTTCCCTTCTATTTTTTGGGTGCTGGTGCAGCAGTAAAGCTGTTGCCTTGTGACCATGAGGCCATCGACCCTGCCCAACCGGGAGCTACATGCACCGGGCGGCCCTAATTTTCTGGTGCTGGTGGCCTGCGGCTGCAGTGGGTGCATTACTTTCTCTTGTTGAATGTTGACATATGTTACAATTCAATTTAAAGTTTCCTGCTTTTGATATGACTCGAAAATTGACTCTACTATCCTTCCAGTTTTAGTTATTGCTTTTAAAACATTCACATAGTGGTGCTTCCATTTTACTATTGAGGTTTAGTTATAAATGACTGTAGATTGTTGTGTTTACTTTGTTCTGCAGATTGTTTGCGACTTTGACTGGGAAATGGATGATTACGAGGTTTGTGTGGTTTTTGTTTTGGTCTGTCCTGATCTCTATATGAAAGACCATCTGTGATTTATCACTTTCTTGTAATACAGGATTTTGCTAATGATAAAGTTAAAGATGAGGTGTTGCCGGAGGATGAGAAAGAGAAGTTTAAGGTGCACATCAATTTTGTGCTTACTTACATAAACTTTATTATCATTGCCTTGGTGGCATTCCTTTTCTAATTATTTGCGGCTACATTGCAACAGGAGTTTGTAAAAGACAGGGTTAGAGAAAGGAAGAGAGAACTGAAGCAGGTCCACAATCAACTGAAATATTAATTATCTTTTTCTAGAGTGTTGTGTATTCTAATACTCGGCTATTTCCCTGAGAATAATGCAGGCTAAAGAAGCTAGGAAGAAAGCTATTGATGATATGGATCCAAAGATAAAAGAGGCATTTGAAAATATCAAATTTTACAAATTTTATCCTGTAAAAACCCCGGACACACCTGATGTGAGCCACGTAAAGGTATGCAAACATGTCAGGGTTCTTATTCAAACAGCATCTGAATGTGCTCTTGATCTGATACGAAGGTATTGTTTTCTGCAGGCGAAGTACATCAATAGATATTACCGGCATGCACATTATCTGATGTAATGACATCTCTGATCTCACATGTTCGCTTAGCATCCAACTTGACCAGTTGGTATAAACAATTTTGAAAGGCAGGGCTGCAGAGGAAATCACCATGGTGTTCTCTTCACCATGAGACAATATGTTACATCTGAAATCTGTTGTACACTTGTACTAGAGCTGCCCTCAGGCTCCGAGTATCTCATCCCTAGGCATCTTCATTTGTTGTGCGGTGTATATCATCCTGAGAATATCAATGTAGTCTTTGTAAAGACAAGTGGTTCAGGAACAAATTGTTCCCTTTTCTTATCTAGTACTCCTCCGTTTTCTTTTATGAGTCGTTAGGACACATGTCAGCAGTTCTTTTCTAGGTACATCTTGTCTGAAACGACAAGTAAAAAAACCAGAGGAGTAAAGTTTAAGCATATAGTTTTTGTATTTTCCATCATCTTGATGCAACCTTTGTGTAGGGAATGTGCTCCAGCCACATCATTGTAATGCGGAGCTGGTTCGTGTCTGACCAGGCATGGAATGGAACCCTTTATTCCTTGCCCCAGTTAACCAGAGCTATGGTATCACATTACTTCTCTGCAAAAGAAAGAAAAAGACAATCACATTTTAAAAAATTATATAGTCTAAACTTTAAAAAATACAATATCCATGGTTCATCTACTTCTTTTATTTTAAAATCATCTGCGCCATGATAAGACTTCTTAAAGAGAATAGAAAATATATGAAATAACAAATTTAAATAAAATAATTGTTTCAATTTTTTGAAGCAAACAATAATCTCTTACCTACTATGGACCGCTGCTCAAGCAAAGTGTAGAACGTATGTTTGGTATACTATTATTCTTATCTGTGCTAACGCCACGTATTAAAAAAAAGAATAATAATCCAACACATATAAATTTTTTAGTTATATAGATATAATGCTCATACTAATGTCCTAGTGTCAAAATAAACAATATGATAACACAATATTATAAAATTCTATATAAAAATTTTTAAGGACCGGATTAGATTGCACGCTAAACATCGACAGAATGGATTAGCAGCAAGTGAAATCATATCTAGCCTATTACTGCGTATAAAAAAATTTTAAGGCCTATCAAAACTTTATGTCCAAAAGATATTAGAGTTTTTTTTATACGTAGTAATAGCCCATCTTTATTAAAAATAAGATTAACCATAATTTTTTTTTAATGAATCTTAACCAAAAGCTAGTATTTAGTACCTAACAATTGAAATCAAGTCACGATTCTCCTTTTAATACTCCAAAGTTTTATTTAACATTTAGATTAGGTTAGAAAATCATTTTGCAAATATAAAAAGATATGCTTATTAAACTTTCCTATATGTTTTAAATAACAGTTCACATGGTGGCAAGACCTAATCAATGTTACCAAATAAAATTAGTCACAATTAAAATAAAAAAAGAAAAGAAAAAAATCCATTGCAAGTAATTTCTATAATAATAGAAGTTTTTATTTTGTAACTAATGATGCGCACATGACGTTACTTAGCTGAGCTCTAAGCCAATGTATTATGTACCTAAACCATTTAACAAAGCAGAACCTCAATCAGTCATCACTTTTAAGCATTAGAATTAAGTCCAGACTGTTGACAAGAATGTAGACAAATTGAGAATTCGAAATCTCACTATCAGGATAATATACTATAACTACTCATCTAAATTGAGTACTGAGCTCCACATAAATACATAAGCAGAATGACAACCAAATTAACATGTAAATATATAATTATAGTTCAAAACAGAAACATCAAAGAACTATTTCAAATTAACTGCCTAAAACAGTATTGCTTCCTGCAATCATTGAACAATCTCTAAATTAGTCAATGAATTAGAGAAAAGGCAGTTTAGAAAGGACCTGTCGTCTAGAATGATCAAGTCGATGAGGGGTCTCCTTGCCGTGTAGGGGGAGCTTGAGTCAGTCATCCAGTGTGAGGTGATTTTCTCCTGTAGGAGCACAGCGATGAGCGCGCATAGTGTTTCAGGTCTTGGATGTGTGGAGGTGATGGTTTCAGATCTTGGGCGTGTGGAGGTGATGGACGAGCGCAGGCACCACCTGAGGGTCGCGCACCACCAGTCGGATCTGTTCCTCCGCTTGCCGTCGCGTCTCGTTATCTGTGAGCGGATGACGAGGCGGGCGATGACGGCCTCATAGCCTCGCGCCGGCCGTCGGAGAACGCAGCGGGTGACGGCTACCTCGCAGCAGCGGGCGGCGGTGGGCGGATGACGGGACAGTGGCCTCGCAATGGTGATGGGCGGAGGACGGGTCAGGCAGGAACAACCTCGTGGTTGCGGAGGACGGGGCGGCGGCGGACGGAGGAAGGCAGCGAGATCTATGGTTACTAAGAACAACGTTAGGTTTATAAATCCGAATAATAATAGATTAGATCATGAGTTGTGAGAGCTAATAAGAGATCAGATTGGATCGACGATTGACTCAATATTATCGCATGGATACATGGTGTAGGGGGTTTGTAAAATTGTGTAATAGAAGATTCAAAAATTAGTAGCCCTTAGATTTGAGTAAATGTAACTTTGTTAGTAGAAGGAACAAACACGAGTCGTTGAATTTAAGTAAAGTAACATTATCATCATAATTATAGGGATATTTTTATGATGGTGAAATTATTTTTATGGGGTTCGATGAAAAACGACAGAGTTGGTGCATTATAGCAGTAGAGACTAGTATGCTATTTGGTTAGGAATTTAAACCATTTACATGATTTTAAAAGTCATCGTTTTCTGGTGGGAGTACAAACATATTGGCAACCACTTGAGCTGAAAAAAGTCCAAAAGATTTGCTTGAATTTGAATTAAAATTATTCTCAAATAACCAGTTAATAACACTGTTTTAGTTTTTAAGGCACCTAAACTCTGTTTGCCCCCAAATTAAGGCGAAAATTAAGTTAGATTCGAAATTTGTTTAGGAATAAATTGAAATTGAAATTCAAAATTACTTTAATTTATGTTGAAAAAATTGTATAGAACCTGGCCCGAAACAATGCTTTCCTTGAAAATGTACTTAATAACATAAATTCAATCAATTTTACCTAATGTTTAGGAATTATTTAGGTCCACTAGAAATTCAAACAATATTAGTGACTCGATATTTGGGAAGAATTTTAGTTATTGTGACAAGCATATGGCATAGAAACATATATATATATATATATATATATATATATATATATATATATATATATATATATATATATATATGTTTCTATAGACTGCTAGCGAGGAAGTCACGACGAGCTGCAGGATGAATAACGATCCTGCCGCCGCGGCGGTAGCCAATACAGTCGATGTGAGCGGCGGTAGCCTAATACAGTGGAGGTAGTCACATCTAAGATCGTTGCTGTGGCCAGCGTCGCCTCCTCTCCTCCAGGTGAGAGCCGAGCTGTCCTTTCCCATCTTCTAGAAAATCCTCTTTGTTTTAGCTGTCATTTAGGCTGGACGTAGTGGTGATTAGGCATGGGGAAGGAACGAGGTTGGGAAGATTTAATCCCAATCAAAAGATGATACAAGGATTATCTTGGAGGAGTGCCCTATTGTTCTATCCGCCCCTGGTTGATGCAATTACCTGCTCCGCTCCACGTGTTGAGTTTCTTACTTCATGAATAATTTTCCTCTCTTCCATCCATGCAGGGCCGATCCTGACATTTAGGAGGTTCATGACGAGAATATATTCGAAGAACCTTTTTATAATTGTTCAAAATAATATATTTTTACTCATATAAAAACATCTTTTTTGTTGTTATAAAAAACATAAGAAAACAACCTGGAAAACCGTTAATGAAAAGAATACGCTTTCAATCTGGTATCATGTCTTCGGCGAAGCTGATCTCGCGTGTCTAGAGATGGTAACGGGTACAAACCCATAGGGTTTGCTTTTTCATACCCATATCCATTTAGTTATCTTGTAGAAAGTTTTACCCATACTTATACCCATGGTTATCAGGTATCCATTAAAAATATGTCTTGAATTATAATTAGCTAAATTTATGACATATATTTACAATAAAAATAAATTTATTGGTGCATAACAAGTAAATTTAGCATAAATTTAAGTTAAGTAAGGTATATTAGAAAAAAAACTATACAAGAAATCTGTGAGATATAATATTATATTATGTACTTTATATCTAATAAAAAAAATAAGAAACTCCTCTCAACTTCCAAGAGTAGTTACTCTCACTTTAAAAAACACACTTTGGGTACCGCATACTCATTTATCATTTTGAGTACGTGTACATGTTTAATTTAAAAAATTTTGAAGTGGTAAAAATAAATAAAATTTAAATAAAATTCATAATATTTATTTTATAATAATAGTTATATAAATACTGTCGGGTCGATACCATAGGTGATAAGCACCGATAGACCATGGACCCAACAATACGCAGGGGATGAAACGGTCTCCGCCTCGCCCGACCCCTGCACCATAGAGGCACTCAGCGGTCAGGTCCGCGGACGACCTCCGTCTCGCCCGACCGCACCCCCCCCCCTCCCGAATAGGATCGGAATTCCCACGACTCGATCGATGCGCTCGACCTCATCATGTCAGGGTCAGGAGACTGCACAAAGCTCCGCCTCGCACGGCCCTGGGGTCGGGCGAACCGGCTACTACACCACGGATAGGCAGGCCGGAGGCGGTCGGGCAATACATACCTGTGACTCCCACGTCCATGGACAGGTGAGGATAACGACTGCTTGAGCAAGTGGGCAGTAAATAGCAATGACGCACACCGACCAAACGACGGTTACTGTTCTGACCACTCCTGTCAGAGCCCACTCCCATACTCGGATGGGACACTCATGAGTGACGGGTCGACGAGGACAGGGACAAGGACGACGGCGCCATTTCGTCGACCCCTGCCGAAAGCCGTTCCTCCATACGGACGGGACGCCCCCGATTGACAGTTTCTCCCCACGCCGCCGGATCAGAAGGACACCGCGATACCAATAACGACGTCCACAGCAACGACTCTAAAGCCCAGGGAGCGCCGGCAAGCCTGACTGAGAGCGTACGGCCACGACCACCGCTCTACAGTCTCTCTCAATCTCTCTCTCTCTCTCTCGACCACCACACAACCCATGTCTCACCTCTTGCAGTATAAAAGGGGAAGGCCGGGATTTCACAAGGGGGGACAACCGAACACAACAGAAGAGCAACAGAGAGCCAACACTCCACCACGCATCTTCTTTCATTTGGAGACTTGGGACGCCGTCCCTCTCTTACCCGTTTGTAATCCCCTACTACAAACAACGCAAGTAACACGAGCAGCTCCAGACTGGACGTAGGGCACGATTACCTGAACCAGTATAATCCTTGTGTCCTCTTGCAAACCATCCGAACCCCAAAACGCGCATCCCACGATAGTTACTAACAGGTGGTACCGAACACCGACAGTTGGCGCGTCAGGTAGGGGGGCTCTTGCGTGTTTTCGACAATCATCCATTCGGGTTCGGATGGCCAACCACGCGAACGGATGGGTTCCCGACACGATCATGTGTTTCGGGAGCCTCAGTTTCATTGCCACAACGGAGGGCAACTTGACGCCGGTCGACGCATCGGCCTGCCAATCGCTGCCCCTGACTCCCATCGTGCATCGGCGGACGGGGCAGTACGATCGCCCGGCAAGGGTTCGCGTTCCTCGGGGCCCTCCCGCAAGGGCCCGCACGCAACCCTTTCGACTGGCCAGCCCAGCGCCGGCGAGGGCACGACGGCCCGCGTGTCGTCGCATGAAGACCTGTGCACCGTGAACATCGAGTTCGTGAGGATGGCAGGCTACGCGTCGGAATCTTTCTTTGACCTTCTCGACGAGGCAAACGGAGACTCCGACGCGGAACACAGCGAGGGGAGTCATAATCCTTCTCGCGAATGCCTCATGGCGCACTTGGAGGACCTCCCTAACCCGGAGAACGACCACCTCATGAGTCCCACGGGCGTGGAAAGCGGAACTCCATCCCGCGATGTGCTGCCTGAGCAGTTACAGGCGCGGAGGGAGGAACTCCGGGAGCTAAACACCAATTGGAGCAAGAGCAAGCAGAGATTGACCACGAGCTCGCTCAATACGGGGCCAGAGGACGCGCTCGCTCCACGGCGTGAGACGTGCTTCAGCGGATTGCCGAGGAAGGCGACGGGTGCCCACGCTTTGCGCGGGCCAGCCAAAACCTCGCCGCGGCAACAGCGTTGCTTCGGGGGCTCCCCAAGCCTGCCACGCCTGAGGCTCGGCGCACTCAACGTGAAGTTGAGGCACTGCTAGCACACGCGACGGCGCAGCAGGCGGAGAGTTTAAGGTCGTGGATTCGCGAACCTCACGCCCAGAACATGTCTATCCAGCAGACACCCTCTAGGATGGACCGGACATGAAAGGCCTTTGTCCGCGGTCGCCTAGGGGCAAACCGCGACGCTCGTAGCACCCTGGAGACGCGCTGGCGCCAGCCGGAGTACTGTTTCGGGGCGGGCCAAGCTCGCCACCCACGCCGAGGGGGGCGCCACGATGAGGATGAGGATAGGAACGCGAGCCCGGACGCTCCGGGACCGCGGGTCTTCAGTTCTCACATCCGGGGCGCGGCGTTCCCTCGGCGCTTCCGACCCCCAACCACGTCCCGAAGTACATAGTGGTGTAACGTCCCGCCTCCTCGAGGCCGGACCCGCTTACATTAGGTAGCTTTTTATAGGACATAAGTTGGCCTCACAGACCAGCACATTTATCCTCACCTGTGCGCACTCGGGAATAACTTCCCGGTCGGTCACCCATCCTAAAATTACTTCAGACCAAGCACGCTTAACCTCGGAGTTTTTCGGAACTAGGCTACCGGAAAAGAAGTTGCAACTTGTTGATATGAGTATCCTATTAATTTTATTAAGCCCTGAATCGGGGTGTCACATACTCACCCCCTTAAGAGACCGACGTCCTCGTCGGTCAATCCCAAGCCAGGAACGTTCTCTCTTGGCCACGTCCATGTGTCCAGTGCCAGCGCATGTGTCATGCTGTGTGACCACTCTAGATCCACACCAGCCATGCACACCATGCCTGCGCAACTGCGACACACGCGCCCGTGAAACCGCGAGAGTCGGCTCTGGTACCATTATGTAACGTCCCGCCTCCTTGAGGCCGGACCCGCTTACATTAGGTAGCTTTTTATAGGACATAAGTTGGCCTCACAGACCAACACAAGTCTTTTCTACGCACATTTATCCTCACCTGTGCACACTCGGGAATAACTTCCCGGTCGGTCACCCATCCTAAAATTACTCCAGGCCAAGCACGCTTAATCTCGGAGTTTTTCGAAACTAGGCTATCGGAAAAGAAGTTGCAACTTGTTGATATGAGTATCCTATTAATCCTATTAAGCCCTGAATCGGGGTGTCACAAGTGGAAACCAACTTGAGCCTCTGGCTCGAGGACTACCGTCTTGCCTGCTGAGCCGGGGGTGAGGACGATGATTATTTCATCATCCGCAACCTGCCCCTCTACCTGACCGATTCGGTCAGGACATGGCTCGAGCACCTCCCCGCCGATCGGATAGCAAGTTGGTCCGACTTGAAGGAGGTCTTCGTGGAAAACTTCGAGGGGACCTACGCGCACCCGGGCAGCTCCTGGGACCTCAAGAACTGCCGACAGAAACCGGGAGAGACGTTCTGGGAGTACGTCCAACGCTTCTCCCGGCAATGCAACGAGCTGCTGACGTGGACGATGCCGACGTCATTGGGCGTTCCTGTCCGGGACTCCTTGTCGCACCCTGGTCCATAAACTGGGGCGCAAGAGTCCACGAACGGCCAAAGAGCTCCTTGACATTGCAACCAGCCATGCTTCTGGCCAGGAAGCGGTGGGCGCGATCTTCAACCGTCCCCTGGAGATCAAAGACAAAAGGGACGAGGCCGCTAGCGAAGGCCCCTCTGACCGTCCCAACAAGAAGAAGAAGAACCGGCAGCACTCGTCCGACGAATGGATGGTTGCGGCTGCCGACCGCAAGGGTGCCAAGACACCAGCGACGGACACGCCGGATGACTTCGAAAGGAAGTGGAACGGGCCGTGTCCCAACCACGAATACCCCGTGAAACACCTCTACAAGGACTGCTCGCTCATGAAGCGATTCCTGACCCAAGAGGCCAGGAAGGGTAAGCCGAAAGGTAAGCCCAGACAGGCCCCCGATGACGTCGACGACGGCGACGATGCCAGCAACGGCAACGACGGCTTCCCGAAAACCGACGGGTGCCTCAAGATCTTCGCCGGGTCGGAGGCACACGGAAGCAAGCGCCGTGCGAAGCTCGAACGTCGCGAAGTGTTTGCGGTCGAGCCCGCGACGCCGAGTTCCTTCGATGGTCGGAGGGATCAATCACGTTTGATTGGTCCGACCACCCAGCCACGTCCCTCGGCCGGGTCAATACCCGCTGGTGGTAGACCCGATCATCGGTAAAAAGCGCCTCATCAAGGTGCTCATGGACGGAGGCAGCAGCCTCAACATCCTGTACGTGGAGACTCTCGACGCCATGGGCATCGACCGGTCGCTCATCCGATCCACCGGAGCGCCTTTCCATGGCGTCATCCCCAAGAAACAAACCGTTCCCTTTGGGCAAATCGATTTGTCCGTCACATTCAGGACTCCAGCCAACTTTCGAACGGAGACTCAAACGTTCGAGGTGGTTGGCTTTCATGGGTCCTACCACGCCATCCTTGGGCGGCCATGCTATGCGAAGTTCATAGCTGTCCCCAACTACACCTACCTGAAGCTCAAGATACCAGGGCCGAAGGGGGTGATCAACGTTGGCGCTTCCTTTCAACGTGCCTATCAGTGCGAAACAGAAAGTAGCGAGCTCGCCTCTGCGACCATTGCGTCAACGCAGGAGCTTGCCGTCATCCGACAGCAAGTTACGGAGGAAACGCCCGACTCCAACTGCAGCACTAGATCCTTTGCGCCCGCCGAGGGTGTCAAAGAGATCTTACTCGACCCCGACAACGCCAAGGAAAAGGTGGGGAAGATCGAGACCTCCCTCTCCCCCAAATAGGAAAGCGCGCTCGTCAACTTCCTCTGCGCGAACATCGACATCTTCGCGTGGAAACCCTCGGACATGCCTGGCATTCCAAGGGAAGTCGCCGAACACTCCTTGCATATCAAGCCGGGATCCCGACCGGTGAGGCAACGACTGCGCCGCTTCGATGAAGAAAAGCAAAGGGCGATCGGAGAGGAAATCACCAAATTGCTGGTGGTCAGTTTCATCAAGGAGGTGTATCATTCCGAGTGGTTAACCAATTCTGTTCTTGTACGAAAAAAGAATAGGAAATGGAGAATGTGTGTCGATTATACTAGTCTAAACAAAGCGTGCCTAAAGGATCCGTTTCCTTTGCCGCGCATAGACCAGATCGACGATTCGTGCGAAGCCCTCTATTTCCTTGATGCGTATTCCGGATACCATCAAATTCTCATGAAGGAGTACGACCAATCCGCGATAGCCTTCATCACACCGTTCGGCTCGTACTGTTATGTCACGATGCCGTTCGGACTGAAAAATGCAGGTGCGACATCTCAGCGATGCATGATCAGGTGCTTCGACGAACTCATCGGAGACATCATCGAGGCGTACATGGACGACATCATAGTCCAAGAAGATCGACCAGCTCGTGACCGACCTAGAACGGACCTTCACCAAGTTCCGAGTAAACGGCATCAAGCTCAAACCCGAGAAATGAGTTTTCGGGGTCTCGAGAGGGATGCTGCTCGGATTCGTCGTCTCCGAGCATGGCATCGTAGCCAACCCGAAGAAAATTACTGCCATTAATCGGATGGGCCCAATCTAGAACTTGAAAGGAGTACAACGCGTGACCGGGTGCTTGGCGGCATTGAGCCGTTTCATCTCGCGTCTCAGAGAGCGCGTACATCCCCTCTACCAGCTCCTGAAGAAATCCGAGCAATTTCAATGGACACCCGAGGCACTGGACGCCCGCGACAGGATTAAGGCTATCTTGACGAAGCCGCCGATCCTGATGCCTCCGACCACTAAAGAGCCACTCTTTCTCTACATCGCCGCGACGACCCAGGTCGTTAGCGCCGCCTTGGTTGTAGAGCGGAGGGAGGAAGGCCACGCCCTCAAGGTCCATCGCCCGGTTTACTATGTGAGCGAGGTCTTGTCTGACACGAATCTTCAGGTACTGAAGATCCTTTATGGCATCATCATGGCCAAAAGAAAGCTCCGACACTATTTCGAGTCACATCCAGTGACTATGGTCAGCTCCTTCCCCCTGCGCGAGGTCGTGGAGAACTGCGACGTGACGGAAAAGGCTGCGAAGTGGGTGCTTGAATTGATGGGCGTAGGGATTACGTATGCCCCCCGAACGGCGATCAAGTCCCAGATATTGGCCGACTTCGTGGCCCAAATGGACCGAAGTCTAGCTGCCCCCGGCTCGTGTCGACAAGGAACACTGGGAGGTATACTTCGACAGCTCGCTGATGCGCAAGGGAGCAGGGGTCGGACTTGTCTTCGTCTCCCCCTTGGGGGTGCGCATGAAGTACGCAATCTGCCTGTTGTTTCCTGCTTCTAACAACGTGGCCGAGTACGAGCCGCTCATCAACGGGCTCAAAATTGTCGACGAACTGGGGATTCGACGACTTGAGATCCGGGGTGATTCCCAACTAGTCGTCGGTCAAGTTATAAAAAAGTCCAGGTGCCACAATGACACCATGGATGCGTACTACCAGGAAGTCCGTAAACTGGAGCACAAGTTTCAAAGTCTCGAGCTCAAGCATATCCAAGACGGCTGAACGAAGAGGCTGACTCCTCAGCGAAGATGGCGGCCGGACGAGAGCAGGTCCCTCTTGGAGTCTTCGTCCACGACCAAAGTCGACCATCGGTCCGGCTCAAACACCCACGAGGGGTCGGCACCGAGTCGCTCCCAGGAGAGGGGGTCGGACCTACCTCGAACCCTCCAGGCCCCAACGTTATGGAGATTGACGAAGCATTTGCGCAGGGGGCAGATCCTCCAACCGATTGGAGGACGCTGTACCTTGACTGCCTCTTCAAAGGAGAACTCCCCACGGACAAGACGGAGGCCCGACGCGTCGTCCGCTGCGCTAAATCCTTTGTCGTTATCGATGGGGAGCTCTACAAGAGGAGTCTCACCAAGATCTTGCAGCGCTGCATCCCGATCGAACATGGAAAGTGGCTGCTGCAAGACATCCATGACGGGGTCTACGGTCATCATGCCGCACACAAGACCCTTGTCGAAAACGCGTTCCGACAAGGATTCTACTGGCCAACGGCTGTCAACGATGTCACGCAAATTGTGCGCACCTGCGAGGGCTGCCAGTTCTACGCCCGACAGACTCACTTGCCAGCGCAAGCACTGCAGACCATCCCCGTCAAGTGGCTATTCACGGTCTGGGGATTGGACCTGGTCGGACCTCTCAAAAAAGCACCCGGGGGCTACACCCACCTGTTGGTGGCAATCGACAAGTTCACCAAATGGGTCGAGGCCCGTCCGGTTGCGAGAATCCGACCAGAAGAAGCGGGTGAGTTCTTTCTCGATATCATCCACCGCTTTGGAGTACCGAACTCCATCATCACGGACAATGGTACTCAGTTCACGGGGTAACGGTTCCTCAAGTTCTGCGATGAATACCACATCCGAGTCGATTGGGCAGCCGTGGTGCACCCCTGCATGAACGGGCAGGTCGAGCAAACAAACGGCATGATCCTCCAATGGCTAAAGCCCCGGATCCACAATCGACTGAAATAGTTCAGCGGTCGGTGGGCAGCCAAGCTCCCCGTGGTGCTTTGGAGCCTACGAACGACCCCTAGCCGGGCAACAGGGTTCATCCCCTTCTTCATGGTACACGGCTCCGAGGCTGTCCTACCGATGGACCTCGACTACGACGCGCCGAGGGTTAAGGCGTACGACGACGAGGGGAACCGGGCGTCCCTCGAGGACGCGATGGATCAACTCGACGAGGCGCGAGACTTGGCACTTCTTCGATCGGCAAAGTGCCAGCAGACGCTACGTCGGTACCACAACCGCAACATACGGGAAAGAGCGTTCAATGTCCCAACCTCATCCTTCGACGTGCCATAAGTGACAAGGACCGTCATAAGCTGTCGCTGCCATGGGAGGGTCCCTACGTTGTCTCGAAGATCCTCCGACCCGACACCTACAAGCTACAGACATCGGACGGATAAGAAATCACTAACACCTGGAACATCGAACAGCTACGTCGCTTTTACCCCTAAACTCGTAGTCGATTAGTGTTCGCACCCCCTGAAACAAGCGACGCCCGACCCCTACCGCACGGGAGTCGGACCTCGCTCGAGGGCTACACTTGTAGGGTGTGCACACCGCGTGCGCGACCTGACCCTTGCTATTTACCGTTTGTTTACAAAACCTACGAGAAAGAATAAGTAGGAGGTAAGAAAAGTATGAGGTCGAACCGGTCGGACCGCGAAACGTTTGCAGCCCTCGGAGGCTATACCTACAACGCTCACCGACAAGACCAAGTGCTGATCCTATCTACGGCTTGTCCTTGCTTAAGCCTCGACCCCTCACCCAGCGTTTAGAACCCAAGAAGAAAAGGTCACAGACAATGAAAGCACAAAGTCGAGTTGGTCGGACTGCGAAGTGCCCACGGCCCCCGGGGGTTATGGTAACGATGCTCACCAGCAAGGCCGAACGCCGAGCCCGTCCGTGGCTGGCGATTCTCGGGCTTCATAAACAGAGAAAGGGGACGAACGCCCTCGTTAAATCATAAATAACATTTTTGCGAACACACCTTGATGGTCAAAAGCATTTGCATTGCTCTTTCAATTCACAAAAAGATCGGGCACTTCGGCCTCGGCCATCCTACATACAAACTAATCTACTTCTATATCTACTGGGACGGGGGTCATCCTACTCCTCTATCCTCGCAGCTAGGTCTTGCGCCAGCGGAGCCACCTCTTCCTCGATGACGTACAACTCGGCGTCGGAGTAGCCGGGCGCAAAGCCCTCGCTCATCAAGTCCAGCGCGTTGTCGGAGTAATGCGACCGCGCGATGGCGAAGGCCCGATGAACGTCACGGCGCAGCGTGTCCGCTACCATCCCGCGCGACCTAGCGACAAGGTGAGGGACCTGGGGAGCAAGAGAGCTCGACCCCACCTTTGGGGCAATCCCGAGGTCGGAGAGCGCCACCCCGATGGCGACCCATAGTGTGTTGTGCTCCTCAGCTTCCCGCTTAAAGTCGTCTTGAAGCTCCAACAGCTTCTTCGCGTCCGCCGCGAGCTTCTCGGTGAGCGCTGCACAAGTCGCACTGTGGTTAGTCCGTGGCAGGATGACTCATCTTATGCTGCCAAGAAAAAAGATGGCAGAAAGCAAAAAGTGCGACATACCTGTCACCTCCCCCTTGAGCTTCTCGACCCCGACATGGCGCGGGTCAGCTCCGCCGCCAGGCCGGCGGTCACACCCTCGGCGTCCTCCCTGGCTTTCGTCTCCTTCTGTAGAGCCGACCTAAGGTGGGCGAGGGTCAGCCTCGCCGCCTCCACTTGCCTGGTCCGCTCCACCACCAGTATAGTGACTGCGTTGTGGACCCGGCGCGTCGCCTCCACCTCCTCCCTCTCCCCGCGCGACTCCTCGAGCGCGACAAGGAGCCGGCCCTCCGCTTCCTCGAGGCGGCCCAGGGCAGCATGTTCCCAGGCGAGAGCGTCCACCGCCACGCCACGAGCGGCAGCGAGCTACTCCTTAAGCCGCCCATGCGCTCGGTAACCCGCCGTGAGGCAATCCCGCAGCGAGGCCACGGCGGAGTCCAAGGCGGACACCGCCGATAACACCTCCTCCTGGGCCTGCTCCACGCTCTCGGGCTCCGGGGCGCTCTCAGGCGCCGGGCCCTCAGCTAGGGGGCCCTTCGACACCGCCGTAGGCTCACCAGGTGCCGCCCCCCGATGTCATGGCGACCGCCGTCGAGCCCTCCTCCGTGGCTGTCGGAGCCTCCTCCACCGCCTCTGTCGGCCCCTCCGGTGGGACGGCCGTCGCCGCACCCGCCTATGCTGGGGGCCCGACCAGGACGGTCTCTGGCCCCGCCGCCACCACCGTCTCCGACGTCGTCGGCCGCTCCTAGGGCAGCCCCGCCACCGGCTGGGACTTCGCCCCTGACGGGCGCGAAGGCTTCGAGGCGCCGCTATCACCCACCTTCAGCGCGCCCTCGAACCTCCGACGCGACAGGGCTTTCCTTGGCGCTGTCTGCAGCGCCGTCACCTGCCCCCCCGACCCTGTGCAGGAAACAACCGTGAGCAAAACTAGGGAAGGGGAAAGAGAAGGGACGTCACGCGCTTACCCTCTAGCGGTGGGACGGCGTCGCTTCAGGGTTGGCCCCTTCTGTTCCTCCATGGGGCACGGCTGCTTCTCGCCGACCCTTGAACCCCCGGTCTCCCCGGAGCGGGCCTTGGCGCCTCCACGCGGCTCGGGGGCTCGGCGGTTGACAACCCTGACCCAGACGGCCCACGGCGGGCAGAGGCCAGCACCCTCGACAGCACCTATGGCTCCACCTCCGGGGTCGGTCGAGCGACGGGGTCAGATGGAGCACGGCCCGACGGCGCCTCCGACCTCCGAGGCTCTGGCCTCGGCCCCTGCGCACGTGGGCGCACTCCGCTCGACCCCTGCTCACTTTGACTGGGGCAGGAAATCTCTACCACCTGGTTCTCCTCCTCTTCTTCCTCGTCCTCCTCCTCCTCCTCTTCCTCCTCCTTGTCGTCATCCTCTTCCTCGTCAGACCCCAATGGCGTCGACCCCGGTGCAACTGCGCTCAGAGCCTCTTCGCTTTCTTCGATGTCAGGGCGTCCTTCTTCTTCTTCTGGTCCTTGGCCGTGAGATGGTTCACCGTCCTGACGGCCGCGTCCTCTAGGACGGGGGCGGGGGAAGGGCGGAGGAGGAGATTCAGCTACCAAATCAAAAATACGGTCAGCATCAAAGACGAAACCAAAAAAGAAAAGATCGCGGGTGGAAAATGCGACAACTTACCAATTGGATGCTTCCGGATCCGGGAGGCTCACGGGGTGCCCGTCGAGAGGGGCGTCGGCGTCCTCAGGCGCGAGGGTGTCCCTCAAGCTCTGCCTCAACTCCGAGTCGGAGAGGGGCTCGAGGGACATCACTGACCCGGAGAGGTCCACGCTGGGCCCCATCTGGTATAGCCGGAGTGGGCGCGCCATGAGTGGCAGCACCCGTCGGGCGTGGCACGCCGCGATGATCCTAGCTCCGCGCAATCCCCAGGTCCTCAGGAGCCTGACCGCGCCCAGTAGGTCAGCCAGCCTCTTTCTCTCCTTTTTCACAAGGCCCCCACTTCCAAACCTTGGGCGCCGCTTCGAAAGTGCGGTCCGTGAACTCTGGCAGGGGACCGGCGGCGTCGTTCTTCAGGTAGAACCATTGCCCGTGCCAGCCCCTGTTAGAGGTCTTCAGCCACAACGAGACGTACGTCCGGGCGCGCTCGCCGCGGAGGTGGATGATGGCGCACCCGATGGAAGTTGGGCTCCTGTCCTTCGTCTAGAGGGAAACGACGAAGAAGTATTCCAGAGCTCGGAGTGGGGGTCGATCCCCACGAACCCCTCGCACAACGTCACGAAGACAGCGATGTGCTGGATCCCATTGGGGTTGAGGTGCTGGAGCTCCAAGCCGTAGTAATGGAGCAGCCCCCCTAGGAAGTGATGTGCGGGGACGCCCAATCCGTGCTTGTGAAAGTGCGCGAATGAGACGATGTAGCCATCCGCCGGCGTCGGAGCCATCTCCTCCCAAGGGAGCAGCCACTCCCCAGCATCCGTCTGCATGCGGAGGAAGCCGCGCTTCACCAGGCCGTCCAGGCGCACGCCCCGCACGTTATATTTCCACCAGCTCGCCATTGCGGGAAGAGAAGGATGTCGAGGTGGTGGGCGAGCAAAGGAGGACTTGGAGACGGAGAAGCACAGAGAGCACGAGCGAGAAGGCAAAGTGGCGCGAGAAGGTGAAGCGACAAACTGATGGGTGAAGGCGAATGAGCACGCGAGGTATGAATATATATCCTCTCACTCGTAGGGCGCCTTCCCTCCAATCGAGGAGAACGAGGCCCATGCAATCGCCTCGATTGGCGTGAGCTGACGCGTGTGCGCCCACACGGCCCGAAGACCAACGCTGCGTCCCGTCGTAGCAGGCGCCTCTGTCCTGAATTAATACCGGTAGGTAAGAACATGGGCTGAAATATGCCCTGACGGTCCAAAGAGTTCCAAGGCTGGCCCAATGAACGGGTTCGATGGCCGCTCAGGACGAAAACAGAACGAGGGGTGGAAAGTGATGGGCCCGCTAGCGGCCAGTACCCTGGCGCTCGAGCGCCAAGGGCAGCACGATCCACGTTCAAGTCTCGGTTCGCACCAACCCATGGGTATTTCATCGCAGAAAGGGAGCGAGCCCTCGGAGCCTATCAAACGGCTTCCAGGAATCAAATAGGATGGCAACCGAGAAGATTGGGGTCGACCACCAGCTGGTCCATCGGGGCCTCCCCGAAGGGGCCCCGGGGCTTCACTTGAACTCACCTGCTATCAGCTCGACGAGCGCCACACTTCGGCTCCCGAGGTAAAGTGTGGTATGGCTCAACCTCCTCGTCCGGCGAACGGACGCGTAGGATGGACGACACAAGTCGAACCGTATCCTTGAACGGACCACCGCAATGAGCGAAGGTCTCCGGGGACGGAATCGCGAAAAGAGGTCCAATACGGGATCACAGGACACGTCGGCTCGATGGGCTAGAAAGCGAGCCTGCGCTCGCAAATAGACCTTCCTCTCCCGATCTTAGCAACGCCTGGCCCCTTTTTATGCAGGGGTCAGACCTCACTCGGGGGCTACTGTCGTGGGTCGATACTATAGGTAATAAGCAGCGATGGACCATGGACCCAACAATACTCAGGGGATGAAACGATCTCCGCCTCGCCAGACCCCTACACCGTAGAGGCACTCAGCGATCAGGTCCGCGGACGACCTCCGCCTTGGCCCGACCCCTGCACCGTAGAGGCACCTCAGCGATCAGGTCCATGGATGACCTCCGCCTCGCCCGACCCCCCCCCCCACCCCGAATAGGGTTTAAATTCGACCGATGCGCTCGACCTCATCATGTCGGGGTCAGGACACCGCACAAGGCTCCGCCTCGCTCGACCCCAGGGCCGGGCAAACCTGCTACTGCACCACGGATAGGCAGCCCGGAGGCGGTCAGGCAATAAATACCTGTGACTCCCACGTCCATGGACAGGTAAGGATAACGACTGCTCGAGCAAGGGAGTAATAAATTCATAGGACGCACACCGGTCAAAGGACGGTCACTGTTCTGACCACTCATGTCAGAGCCCACTCCCATACTCGGATGGGACACTCATGAGCGATGGGTCGACGAGTACAGGGACAAGGATGACGGCGCCACTCCACCAACCCCTGCCAAAAGCCGTTCCTCCATACCGATGGGACACCCCCGATTGACAGTTTCTCCCCACGCCACCAGATCAAAAGGATACCGCCATACCGATGACGACGTCCACAACAACGACTTCGAAGCCCAGGGAGCGTCGGCAAGCCTGACTGAGAGCGTACGGCCACGACCACCGCTCTACAGTCTCTCTCAATCTCTCTCTCAACCACCACACGTCCGACGTGTCACTCCTTGCAGTATAAGAGGGGAAGGCCGGGATTTCACAAGAGGGGGGACAACCGAACACAACAGAAGAGCAACAAACAGCCAAGACTCCACCACGCACCTTCTTTCATTTGGAGACCTGGGACGCCTTTCCTCTCTCGCCCGTTTGTAATCTCCTATTCCAAACAACGCAAGGAACACGAGCAGCTCGAGACTGGACGTAGGACACGATCGCTTGAATCAGTATAATCCTTATGTCCTCTTACGAACCATCTAAACCCCAAAACACACATCCCACGATAATTACTAGCCGGTGATAACAAACATCAATAAATATATATAAATATATTTATAATATAAATATATATCAAGTATTGAAGACGGATACTACGTACCTATTAAATTATACGGGTATAATTAAGTAATTATCCACGAGTTTCGGTGACGTGTCCCCGTTGCCATCTTTACGCGTGCCCTACCTCTTCCACTCCCTCTCTCTCGCGCGTACTCGCGTGCCTCTTCCCCTCGATCGCCGGCGCCGACCAGCTTGGCTCCGAGGCGAGACCCGAGGTCGAGGCCGGGGCAGGCCGAGGCGAGACGCGAAGGTCTCCACTGCGTCCACTCGCTCTTCCACGTGTCCTCCACCGCCGTCGCCGCCGTCACGATGGATCCGGGTGCGGGGAAGGATGGCGCCGCCGTTGTTGTTTCATCTGGGACGGGGCCTCAATGTTTCACAGGCCCGGTGCGGGCGCACCGTCCGCACGGGCTCAGGGCCGGCACTGGATCCATGCATGCAAGAATTTGCAGTTTTTCGATGGAGATGGAGATGGACGCCGTTCTGCAAGCTGGGGATGCCAAGGATTGGGCTTACAAAGGGGAGGGCGCTGCGAATCTCATCCTTAGCTACACTGGTTCATCGCCTTCTATGGTATGCTCCTAGTAGATTATAGTTCTGGTCTGCGGTGCATTTGGGCACTTTTGTGTGCTGCACGGATGCGGCTGTACCAGCCCCGATCCAGTGCTCCATCCAAAAATGATGACACAGGGATCAGGGATACTGCATACTGATCACGGTCTCATGAAATTCAAGCATTTCAAGCATATTATTTCAAGCATATTACTTCCATATTTTTTGCATTTTGTGATTCTGTGTGCATTGTTCCTTGACATGATGCGATCAGGGAAATATGATTTGATTTGTCCTTTTGCTCTGTTTACAGCTTGGGAAGGTGCTGCGTGTCAAGAAGATACTAAAGGACAAGTCACAACCAGCACACAACTGTATGGTCCTCTCAAGTCATGAGCAACTTCTGTGGGGTCATATACCAGAGTTAGTTGAGTCTGTTAATCATGATTGCCTGAATCAAGCCTATGCAGTGCACGTTATGAGCCAACATCTGGGTGCCAATCATGTCGATGGTGGGGTAAGTTCTAGATTCAAATTATCTATTTCTTGTTATCAAAATTATATGGTTATCATTAAATGAGCAATCCTGGAGGCTTGATATTCGATATTCCTTTCTTCTATAGAAAGGAGAAAATTGCTACCCTGTCATAATAATCGATGTCACCTGAGGAATTCATTATATGTTTTTTTTTTCTGACCGGAGAATTCATTATATGTTGCTGTGCAACTTTGATTCTGAAATGGACATGATGTTATTTCACTATTTGTTAACTGTTTTGCTGTTTCTAATTTCCAATTGTCTAAACAAAATTTATTGTGCCATCTTTCTGCGATGCAGGTTTGTATTGGCGTCTCTAGGGATTTTCTCGAGCTTGTTGAAAAGAATGTGCTTACCAGCCGTCCCACTTGGAGAGTGAATGCAAGTTCAATTGACAGCACTGCTAATGTTGCTCTTCTAATGGCTGACCACTCTTTATTTTCTGGTGAACTCTTGCATGCCTTAGTCCCGCACTCGACCATAATTCAGTGCTTGTTCGGAATTAAAGAATGATGCATTCAGTATGATCCAGTGCTATATTGATTTTCTTATGCACCAAAATTTGGATGTGGAACATTGGCAGCAAGCACTGTTGCTTAAATTGTTATTTTTTTCGTATTAAATGGATACTCACCTTAACTTTGAACATGATAAAGTTTGTATGGGTTTAAAGTTGCAAATATTACTCACCCTGTATGGTACCATCAAGATCAGTGACAAGTAGCAACCAATATTTCTCCAAGTAGATAATATTATTGTGCCAAATGATTCATATTTTGAAACTTCGGAAGTGATTTTATGAATTAATAATAGGATTGTTACATAGTTCCTTCATTAAGCAGAAACAAAGACAAGAGGATTTTTTTTCACCAGTTTGTAGCTTAGTTCTTGGTTCAGTGACAAGAGCTTGGTTTTGACATGTAATGGTATTCTGAAGCGGTGACGAAAAATCATTGTAGATGTCTTGGTACTTCTTTGCATTTTTTTTTTTTGAGGGTGTTCTTTGCATGGGTATTACAGTAGCTTTGCAGGCACTCTACTCTTGCTTTCCAGAATGCATGTTTTTCCAGCAAGTCTTTCTTAATCTCAGGTAACCCTAAAGATAGCAGCTGCATAGCGGTAGAGATAAAGGTAATTTCAGGCTTCCTTTAGTATTCATATTCTTTAGTTGGACATTTATTTACCATTTGACTTCTTTTCGGCCTGCTTCTTCAGGCCAAATGTGGGTTTCTGCCATCATCAGAATATATATCACCGGAAAATTCTATCAAGAAAGAAGTAACACGATATAAAATGCATCAGCACCTCAAATTTCATCAGGGGGAGGTATGTAAATCGCAAGCATCATATTTGAATATAATTATTGGTATACGTCAGCACCTTGATTTGCTTTTTAACCCTTTTCTCCTTTTTATTTTAACCCGCCATCGCTTTCTTGTCGGTCATTGTTGTTTGAGTGCTTCTCTCATTTTTTACCTTTTTCTTCTGTTTATCACGTGTCTTTTGTTGGTTGGTTTTGTTGGTCTTTCAACTTGTCTCTGTTTTTCTTTGGGTCTTGTTTGTATTGGATCTCTTAGGTTTCATCTCTAGCCAGTTGGGAATAAAAGGCTTGGTTGTTGTTTATGGATATGAGATAAATGAAACAGTTTGTGACAACAGTTTCAAGCTTTCCTGTAATTTATGGCACTCTGGTAATACACACCAACTCTTTTGATTGTTGAAATCAGGTTGATTCCCAACACATTTTTGCACACATTTCAGATATCGGAGACTAGTGAATACAATCCTCTTGATCTATTTTCTGGATCAAAAGAAAGAATATGTATGGCCATCAAGGCATTTTTCTCAACTCCTCAGAACAACTTTAGGATATTTGCCAATGGTTCTTTAGTTTTTGGTGGCATGGGAGGTGGTGCGGGCAGTGTTCATCCTGATGAAAGAGATAAGTGTCTCAAAGGTGTGAGCAAGGTTAGTGGCTTAGAGCTATCTGATTTTATCGAGCTCTTGTCAGAGGCAATCTACAGGTCTGGAGTTCTACCTAAACTGTTGGCCACTCAAAAGCTGGACGATCATGACATTGAAGGTGCAATTCATTTGTACTACAACATAATCTCTCAGCCTTGTTTGGTCTGCAAAAATACAACTGATGCAAAGCTATTGCAAAAATATGCTCTCTTGCATTCTCTTTCATTGGATAAGAGCCTGAAGGTTGTCCGTGACTTTCTTATATCTGCTACTGCAAAGGACTGTAGCCTAATGATCAGCTTTCGTCCAAGAGACGGTACAACAATAGATTCTGAGTATGATTCAGTATTTCTTGAATCATTGAAGCAAAACTATGATTACAAGGTATTTTACTGCTGGTACATTGATTTTCAAGTTGTCTAGCCATTGAGCTGGTTGTATACTCCCTCCGTTTAAAAGTAGTCATTAGGACAAAATGATACTAAGTTGCTAACAACTATATTTTAAAAACGAAGGGAATAGTTAGTAACAACCGAGATCAGTTTGTGAATTTGTTCAGCGTCCTTTCCTCTCAAATGGTGCTCACTTGCACTTTCCTTTTGCAGGTATATTTTATTGATCTAGATTTGAAACCTCTGGATAAAATGGAGCATTATTTTAAACTGGACCAGAAAATTGTCAAATTCTATACAAAAAATGGGAAGGTTGGCCAATCTGCAAAGGAAAGGGGAACTGCGACTAAACACTGATTCGGCTCAAACAGTAAGAAATTTCTTCCTATGTCTGAAGGCACAAGGAGCGCTGACTGTTGTTTGTGGCTGCTATCGCAGTAACTTGATGAGTACGGTCAAGGTTGGGAAGCCCGATCCTTAAGGGTCAGAAATTGGTGCATGGAGCTACTGTTTATTCATCTTACTGTTGTTGTATCTCCACTAGTGCATACACCGTGCTTGGCACAACAGTTTACCGAGATGTTGGTGGTCGTTAGGAACTTTAGATAACTGGACTATTTGTAGTGGCACCGTGTACCGTTTAAATTTGGCCTGAAATTGCTTGCCCGTTTATTGTCGTTGTTTCATATTCTCTGTTTGCTACTGCAACAATGTTTAGTAATACCGTCGTCGTCACTGCACTCACCTAGGACAAAGCAGATCTGTGCTGTGATGGCTGGAAATCTGCACGTGTCCGCTGGCTGCTTTCAAGATATCTCGTTTTGTGAAGGACTAAAAGACACGCCTGTCATCAAGCCAATGTCTTGTTGCACAACTTTTTTGTGTTATATGAGATAATTAAAAGGCAGGCGCCTGATTGTATTTGTGCTGTCTAGGTTCTATAATGCATGAACCTCGATCATATTTCGCCCTTTCACAGAATATGTTAAGACAGTGGTTGAACTCCCAGCTTCTAGACACTCACAAAGTCAGGAATTCCTGCCGGGGCGGTAAACAGTTGGGAATTCTAGCCAAAGTAATCCTATAGCATGTCGTACTTTCGTTTGGGTGCCAGGATCGGTGTTCACTAGGTTCATTGCCTACCACCAACCGGCTGAAATCCTTTGAAGAAATCAATGGACGAACGGCACTACTCAACAACGTACCGTATTTTTAAACATAAGGACTTAGCTATCGATTAGCTCCCTCCGTCTTTAATTTTTTGTCATTAGGACAACAATTGTAGTTCAATATAGTAAAATATATGATATTACTAGATTTTTTTGAATAAAGATGAATGGACAAAAATGATGTTAAAACTAGCAAGTCAGAGATTGGTTTGTTGACAATATAAGCAGCTAGCCAGTGCTAAGACATATGGGTTGGACTTTTCCATCAAGGAGTTGAGCTACTCAACTGGTCCCTCTAACTACCTGAAAACAAACCAAAATATTTGTGCCAGCTGACGGGCTTGAGCGAAAACCTGCCGACATTTTATTGTGCAAGACATTAATTAGGCCTGTACGCAGAGCTTTAGAGCAGCCATGTCGAAGAGGACGGTGCTGAAGGTGGATACCTCCTGCGCCAAATGCAAGCGCAAGGTCCTGCAAGCCGTTTCTGGCCTCGAAGGTACGAACGCCCCCTTGAACTTCAACCAAATGGAAAAGGTTGGTTCTGGCAATGCAGCGGAGTTGGGTCACTCTCTCATCAATCCGAATGTGTCCGGTCAAGTCTTTTCTACAGATGAACAAAGAAAAGCAATGCAAGTCACAAATTTTCATGTTATGTGATCGTGTTTGCACCAGGTGTTGACAAGATCGAGATCGATTCGGAGAACAGCACGATGACGGTGACGGGCAGTGTGGACCCGGTGGACGTGATCGTGCAGGCGAGGAAGGCTGGGAAGCGCGCGACCGTCGTCACCATCGGCCCGCCGCCCAAGCCCGTCGAGGAGAAGAAACCCCAGCAGCAGCAGCAGCAGCAGCAGCAGCAGACGCAGCAGCAGCAGCAGAAGAAGCAGGCTGATGAGGAGAAGAAACCCGAGCAGCAGCAGAAGAAGGCCGAGGAGAAGCAGCAGGGGGAGAAGAAATCGGCGGCGGAACCGGAGAGGAGCGCGCCAGAGCCGCCGGCCACGGTGTTCGTCCACCACGTCCCTGCCTCGTGGCCGTGCGCCCCCATGTACCACGAGAGACTAGTCTACGAGCAGGAACCCCCGCCCTGCTCCATCATGTAGTTAAAACACATACAATCTGATGAGGATGTACGCATTCCGTTGGTTGTGTTCAGACTCCGTAGGAACACAAAAATCTCAAAGCTTTTCGCATCAATTTCTTATGAAACACACACTTAGTTCACAGTTAGTGTTAGGACTCAGGGTGCTTGTTAATATTTCATCACAGTACTAGCAGATAAGAATGTTATATACCAAGAATGATCTATATACTTCGGTTTCTACGTCTTCAGGAGCGCGGTCTCATCACTACCGCCTACTGGTGAAGCAGTATTGTCCCCTGCAAGTTGTTCATCAGGTCCGGCAAGAGCATCACCAGTCAGCTGCCAGCTCAAGCTCTCCCTTGTACCGGTACAAGTACGAGCACACGAGGAAGTATGCAAAGTTGGCTGCGCCGAGCACGGCCATAGCGTAGAAGTGGTCGACGTCGACCTTCCCGCCATTGATGTCGTCAGTGACCCAGCCGCCGCCGGACCCACCGGTCCTCGCGTTCACGACGTTGACGACGAGGGTGGCCAGGTAGCAGCTGATGCCCTGCGCGCAGTAGAAGGCGGCGTTGGCGAGCGTGCGCATCTGGCCCGGGAAATGCGTGTTGTAGAACTCCACCTGCCCCACCATGTTGAACGCGCCCGACACGCCCAGCACGGCGAGCTGCGGCGCCAGGTGGAACGCGCGGACAGCGGCGACCACGAAGGCGACCACCCCGACCACCATTCCCGCGCCCTGCCTCTGGAGCAACGTGATGCCGCCACCGCCTTTTCTCGCCTTCTGCGCGGCGCGGGAGAGGAGCAGGTCGTAGACGGGCACGGTGAGCGCCACCGACAGGTAGATCACGTCGATGATGGAGAATTCAGCAGCAAATTTTACTCTTCCTTGCTCTCCGGTCTTCAACCAAGCCGCTTCCTCTGCGTTTTCTCGACAACACCGCGCATGCCGTGCGTTATTCAAAGTATCGTATGGGTAAGGCGTTTCTGATGGAATACTCTGTTCCCTATTCTAAAAAAATGTTAATGATTGAACGTGCTCTGTTGCTTCTTTTTCGTGCATGTCGCCTGATCAGGCCTCTGTTACTTAAGCAAATTCCTTGAAGCAAATACTCTGTTGTTTGACATTGATTGGTTAACGACTTGTTCTATGTGAGATAATAACGAATACAGGCGGGCGGCGGCGTAGCTAGCCTTGTCGAGAACAGAGAGGAACCTGCTGAAAAGCTTTTCAGCTTGGGGGAAAGACAAAAGTACTCGAGTGTTGGTGGGTGGCCGAGCGAAGTTCAGAGTTCAGACTGCGGGAAGTTCATCTGATAGTACAGGGCGATGCGTGAACGGGATCGACGCCGAGATCGATGGGTGCCACCTCCAGCTCCGCCGCGGGCAGCGCGAAACGATTGAGCAAGGCTGCAGGCCGCAGCTAGGGCGGTAGCCAAGATTGCCTGCCGCCGGCGGGAACGCCACCAGGCTCGCCTTTCGTCGCCGACCGAAATTTGCAAAAGAACCCCTGGTTTGGATCGCGATTAATAATCGCGATCCAAATTAGGGGGCGGATTGCAAAATATTGGACCGCGATCCAACGTTTGTTCATTTAGGCCCCTGTATTATATGATAATTCCGAAAGTTTCATCCGAGCTTGGCTCCTTCCGGCGGTGCGGCCTCCCCCTTCCCTCGTCTGCTCATCCTCCGCCCGCCTTCCGCACTTTTCGGCCGGGGAAACCCCCTACTCCATTAAACGATTTGTTGGAATCGCCGGCCGGCGTACGAAGTTTCATGGTGACGAACACAAGAGATATAGGGTCGACATCGTCACGCGGTGCTTCGGAGCCTGACCGCGGGCACGCGGGCGGCTCGACGACCCGGAAGATGTGGACGCGGAACTCGGCGGCGCCGACGAGCTCGAAGACGCAGTAGTTCCCTTCCTCGAGGTAGTTGCCGCGCGCGAAGGCGCACCACCCGCGCGACAGACAGGCGGTCCTCTCGTGTTGGGGATGTAGAGTACCACCCACGCCTTGCCGCCGGGGTCACGGAGCACCACGTCCATCTGCTCCCGCGGCAGGTGTTGCCGCGAGAACCCCGTCAGAAACCTCTGCACGCACACGGCAGGGCCGGCGAACAACAACGACATCTTCGCGTCGGCGGAGTAGCTTTCTAGCACCCAACGCCTTTTTTTTTTTCCTGTTTGTCTCAGACCTTACGTCATATCAGCTGAGATTCATTCATAAAGAAAAGGGAAAATTGGATTGTAGGCATCGAAAGTCTACACTTTAGATATTCATCATCGAACTTTTAAAATTTATTTTAATATCAATGAAAGTTTCACATTATAGAAATTCATCATTCTGTTAGCTCCGTCATGGCCTGTCCGTTTTCTCTAAACTTCAGACTGTATTACTCCTATGCTGTTATGTCTGATGCAAATGAGCTCTCCCCATCGTTCTCCTTCCTCACATGGCCAACAAGATTCAGCAGTGTCTCCATCAGCGCCGCGTCATGCCGGTCCTTCGCGCCACCTTGCACTATGCCGGTTCGCTGCGCCGCCGTACGCCCTACATGCAGCCATGGACCATTGCTGCCTTGCGTCGGGACAGTTCTTTCTACATCGCCTCCACTGAAGGCGAGGCCTCCACCCGTGCCTTCCTCTCCGACCTGTGCAGCCCTCCCATGGCGGTAGAGCAGCTTGTGCTCAACGACATGTGTGTGCGCTCTGAACAGCATGAGTGCGCGTGCACATGCGATGTACGACATGTGCGTGCGCGTTGTGCAGCTGCTTTGTAGCAATTACTTGTAATGCATTGATTCAGTTAAGACAATTTCGTAATCCAAAGAAAACTACATTATAATGCTTGCTCCAAACATATTAGTTCATGGCTATTTGAAAGCTACATAGTTGCAGTTGCCATAGCTACATCACTCCAGTAATAGCTGGTTAAGCAATTTCATATTGCGAGGGGGTGAACCATCTTGAGTGCTAGCTAGAGGTAAGTTGCAGGTTGGACTCGTTGCAGCCCTGCTTCTTGTAAGTACCCCTGAACTTGACAGTGAGACTGCAGCCCTGCTCCTTGTAAGAGGCCCTGGACTTGATGGCGATGCTGGAACAAGTGAACTAGAAGCTTGTTCTTGATTAGGTAATCCTTTTCTATTCCTGTAAATGAGAGATGCAAAACCCATGTTAATCAACACTGAAGAATGTTAATATGAACAATAGAGAGACAATTTACCTTTTCTTAGTAGCTTATTTTTGCCTAACTTTTGCTGCAGAACCACTTGCCTTCTGCCTTTTTTAGGAGGTGGCTCTGGTAGGTCTTCATCAGGTTCCACCAAAGGATTTGTGCATCCTTTCTCAATGTGACCAAACAGAAAGCACCTTTTGCATTGATATGGCCCTCTCTTACCCGGCTCCCCACTACTCTTAATTCTCTTCTTTCTTGGTCTACCAGCAGGCCTAAAATCAAGTTTTGGAGGCCTCATATCAAAGCCCGGGTCAAATGAAGGCCACTGAGACCTGTCACCCATTGGATTCACTTCAAACTGATATGTATCTCTAAATTTTTGGACCGAGTAATATTCATGCACATAGTCCACAACGTTCAGGTTTCTTAAAGAGCTTATGAATGCAATGGCATGGGTGCAAGGTTCCCTGAAAGATCCCACTGACCACAAGAACAAGTACAGTTTAAAATATTAACTCCATACTTCCAACCAAATCCATCTCTACTAACTCCAGAAATTTCAGCCTTCAAATAACCACTCTTAGTGATGTTGCAGTGTAGATTTCTACTCATTTGGTACAGGCCATTGACAACACTTGGTATGATAAGCCCTTGCATCTTGTTGGCTATCACCTGCCTAGTTGCAATTTTCTCCATAATCTTCACCCTGATTTTGTCCATGAGATCAACGATAGGCAAATCATTATAATCCTTGACCCAATTGTTGAAGCATTCTGAAATGTTGTTGTTGACATAATCAACCTTGCAGATTTTAGAAAATTTGGCTCGTGACCACAAATGTTTGTGGGCTGCTTCCAGATATGTCGTAGCTTGTGGACAGAAATCTGAATTTTTTTCCTTCAGTTTCTCATGCCTCACATTTGTGCAAGCCCATGCACAAGGCCACATATATTTCAGCACATCTCCATTGAATTGCTTCCTAAAGTTAGCCATCAAGCGTCTGAAACACTCTCTGTGCTCAACTGTGTCACCATACACCATTTGAAGACCATGAGCAAGGCCCTTGCAAGCATCTGTATGTATGGTTAAACTTGGTGGTATGCCAATTGCCTTCTTCAACTGGCTCATAAACCATTCTCAATTTTCATTACTTTCCTTGTCAAAAACAGCATAAGCTACCGGATACATCCAATTGTGACCGTCTATAACTGTTTCTGCAGCTAGTTGTGCAGTGTACTTTCCAGTTAAGTGTGTTGAGTCTATCCAAGGTATGGCCGACAGCCCATTAGAAAGCCATTCACACATGGTCTTAAGGCAACAAAAATTCTTTTAAAGTACATGCTGTTCTTCACTTTCTTGCATTCAATTTCTATTAAGCTCCCAGGACAAGTAGCTTCAACAGCTGCTTTCCAATTCCATAGCAATTTGAAGGTATCCTCCCAAGTACCTTGGATTTCCTTCAGTGCCCGTGTTTTTCCTTCCCAAACCTTATTATATGACAAAGTGACGGTGAAATTGACCTTCCAACCTTTCTTGCAACTCCTTTGGACCAAGTGCTGAATTTTTAAACAACATTGGCTTCACTCTATTGCAAATCCAAGCACCAGAAGCTTCCTTGCCGGTCACCTTGCTAGTGCTTGTACACTTATGCCCAGGGCCAATATTCACAACCTGGAAGGGAAAAAAACAATCAAGACTGAAAATAGGTAGTGCACAACCATGTAAATTACAACAATCTGTAAGAAAAAAATAATCCTAACTGAAAATAAGTAGTGCACATTTGTATACCATGAAGGTTTCACAACCAAGCACTTTCTTTACATAGATTTTCCATCTGCAACCACGAAATTTGCATGTTGCCCTATATCTGCTTGTATCACTGTGTTTCATTTGTGTCTCAAATTCATTCTTAATGCAGAATTGCTTGAAAACCATCAAGAAGTGATCTTTGTCCACAAATGTTGATCCTTTCTTTATTTGTGGATCATCTTTGTCATATGTGCTGATAGGAACATACGACACAGCAATCAGCACATCATCATTATCTGGTACGCATTCAGGATCATAATCTTCAAAACTGTTAGGAAGGACATTCGGTTCAAAGTCCACTTGCTCTGGCACATCTTGAACTTGTTCTACTACATTCTCAGGTCCCTTTTTCTTGCCTTTCTTGAAATACCTCCATTCCTCATCAGCTGCAATAGGTTCATCTTCATCAGAATGCTCGTTTTCCTCCTCTTCTACTACTCTAGGTGGCCCTGCCACGGTCGGTCCAAAATTGGGCTCATCCAAAAGCTCTAGCTCTTCATTGACTTGAGCACCATCATCAGTTACCGATAAACATTCAGAGTTCACTTGGGTGCTGCCTGTAGTGTCTTCAATGTGTAACTCTAATTGTCTGTCCTTAGTACATTGCTCCCCAACAACTTTCATATCAAAATAAAATTTGTTACAGCTTTGCAATAGGGACAACAGCTCAGCATCAGTGCACAACTTAACATAATTGTTGTCTTTGCTCACATATCAAAATTGGGCTTCCTGATATGATGCCCATTTGCATCTATGTCTTATATCATTCAACAATTCAATCATAGAATACTCATTCCAGTCAACCTGCAAACAACAACTAAATCCTTTTGTGTACTCCCTTCTACCATCAATCACACTCATATATGCAGAAACTGAAACCACAATAGTACATTTTGACTCCGGATCGACCCTGTAAAATACCAGGGTTACAAGTTAACAAGTAACTCGACACTTCCTTCGATAATAATTTGTGCCATAATCGTTCCCAAATCTGACCAGAACATGGACCTCTCTCAACACAGAAAACCCATAGGATCCGAATCTTGTGCAAAAAAGAAAGAGAGAAGATGTGATTCTTACTCGTTTGCAGCTGCCTCAACCTCCATTCCAACAAGAGTGCTCAGATTTGTAGCAGCATCAGGTTTCCTGCCCCAATCAAAACTAGGGTTACGACCTAACCTAATGGAGAAGGAAAAGAGATGGATCAGAATCGAGAGGGAAATCATATGTGCGGCGGCTTACTTGCTTATTGAAGTCGGCCTTGCGTCGAATGGCAGCATGGTGAAGGGGATCGCCGGAGTCGGAGAGGAGCGCTGCCACCAGCTTGTCTCAAGTGCAGAGGAATATGAGCAGAACAGGGAGGGGTAGGACTGTAGTAGTGAGGTAATATTCATGTATACGCACAGGGGCAGCAGGTAACGGACGTGCCATAACGGGGAGTAACGGAATGGTGAATTTCTAAATTGTGAAACTTTCATTGGTATTAAAATTAACTTTGAAAGTTCGATGGTGAATATCTAACGTGTGGAACTCTCGATGCCTACAATCCAATTTTTCCAAAAGAAAACTATCAGGTGTTGGGTGAGGCATACAAGAACTGCAACAGCTTGATTGAAAGATATGTAAAATTTCAGACAATTGATGATGAGGAGCAAAGGAGATGATCAATGTAGAGAGAATAATATTAATCAGTATTGAGTCCATTACAATGAAAATGAAATCAGCATGCTTAAGCCTGAACTCACGAGTACAACAACATATACTCATTAACTTAATCAAAAGTAAATTATCATACAGGCTAAAACTATCACAAAGAGGTAGAGCAACAGCATTTGCTTCAGTCCTCCTGTGTTCCTATTAAGTGAATTTACACCATTCACTTCATTTGATCCAAGTGCAACAGGCGAGGTTTTCATACTAACTGCATGTGCGTAGGCTTCTTTTTTCCGTCGAAGACGCCTTATTTTCTTGAGGGCTTCTTCCCGCGGCGTAGTGTACAAAGGGCTCATTATGTAAATTAAGTCTAGATTTTTACGGTTATGGGTGTTGAACATATGGAAGACCCCTGCTTTGATGCGGCGATCTTTGTACCTTTTAATGGCACCTCGAAGAGTGTTGAATGATGCTTGGATGCTTTCTTTGTGCTCCTGATAAGCTTCCCAATTGAAGAGACCTTGTTTAACCAGATCGTTATATTGTTTCGTGAGTCTTTTCAATTGGTGACGCAACAGAAATTCCCGGTATAAACTCGTTTGTTTAACGATACGCTTTTCACGTAGATTACAAATACCAAACTCGTCATGCCGACAAAGAGTGAATCCTTCTCGACCAGCAATAAATTGTAGCTTACCCAGCTTTTGTTTTTTCCTGCATGCATGAAGAATACAGAGATAGAAAAAACCATAAGCAGTATTCCTCAAACCTCATCACCACCGTTGTTTGATCTTTACAGTTTACACAGTGACTACAAAATTCAAAGAAGGGAGAAAAAACATCTAAGGTGCCCCCCCCCCCCCCCCCCTTCAAAAAAAAAGTTGAAGGTCAAAAAAAGGTAGTCCCTCCGTGTTCTCTTGTATTGATTTGAATTAATCATGACAATATAAAATGTAGAAGTAGTATGAAAGAAGATTCTGAAATCGGGTAGAAGCTATTTCAATTTCACGTAAAATATTATATTTCTTTTGTTCGGGTGCGGATGCTTTTATTCTAGCAATTTTTGAGAACTCAATTCTACCCAACAGGCATAGAGGAGATCAGAAGGATCTAATTTTATTCACTCTAATATGCTTGTGACGCCTATTCCGAATACTTGCGTAATTTTGTTACTTAAGCCGTAACGAAATTTCAATATGCTCCTCCATATGAATACACAGGGTGATCCTATAAAAAAAAAAAAAACTAACAGGAAGAGGAGCGATTAGGTAGCAGACTAGCAGCGTTTCGCAACGGAGGTTAATTAACCGAAGGGTTTAGCAGGATCCAAGGAAAAAGCAGGAAGTGAAGTCACGGCAGCATCACAGCAATTACGTATAGATCGAGGCGAAAAAAGGTGGGGGCAGAGAGCCGCAGGGGTGAGACGGAAAGAAACTCGCATAGGGACGGGAGATACCGACAAGTCCACAAACACAATCGAAACCATATCGAGAGATAAGAATGCAGTGTGAGTTTAATTACTACTACGTACCTGTTGGTAAGAAACGACATGATCAAGGAATCGACAGTGTTTGGTAGCAAAGACCTTGGGGGGCGAGTTCGTCGGCGAGTTCGTCCGTTACTCGATATCCTTTTGAAAGCGATGTCAGCTGTTGCATCTAAGCTTTCGTTTATGGCGCCGTATCCAGTGCAAACCAAGGTTGCTGTGCAACCTTGGAAACTCTTCATCTGCTCCGTACGCTCTTCATCCGAAGGTTAGGGACCTGAGATGAGTTATTTTGCACTTAAACGCCCACATCCTCTACCTAATATGCAACTTTTGCAAATCACCCCAGCCCCTGCTGCTCGCCCGTTCGTCTTGCCTGCTCGATTCGTCTTCCCGCCGCTGCTGCTCGCCCGTCGCGTCGCCCCTGCTGCTAGCCCGTCGCGCTGCCCCTGCTGCTCTCCCGTGGCGCCGCCCCTGCTGCTCGCCCGTCACGCCGCCCCTGCTGCCAGCCCGCCGAGCTGCGACTCCCGCCCCTGCTGCTCGCCCGTTGCGCCGTCCGAGTTGTATGAGCGAGCGCCCGTCGTGTCCTACTGATCATGGAGTCTGGCCACGGTGCGCCGCTTCAGTCTGCGATGGAGCCGGCCCCCATGGATCATGCTGCAGGCACCGTCGAAGCCAGAGTTGGAGCCCACCTTCAGTCTGCGATGGAGCCTGCCGTGATCACCATCGACGCCATCGACGCCGGAGTTGTAGCCCACCTTCAGTCTGCGATGGAGCCTGCCGTCATCACCGTTGACGCCGTCGACGCCGGAGCCCAACAGGGGCATCCAAGCACACCACCGCCAAAATCTTCTCTGAGTATAGCAGTAAGTTGCAAAGAACCTTTGATCATGCACGTAGGGTATTTGACATGAGTGGCTAATTCATTTAACAGTTAGTACCATGTCAACTTATTGCATATTCATTTGTTTTTTCATACAATTTTCATAGTAAACATGTTCTACCAGTATTGTCTGGTTTGCTGATCATATACAATTTATCACTTCTATAGGTCTCTTGTACAAGTGACAAAGGCAACACAAATTGCAATGAACATTTGAAGCCTAAGGTTGGAATGATCTTTGATACACTAATAGATGTGGAGAATTTTTACAAATCATATGCACACGAAGCTGGTTTCTCTGTTCGTGTTGGTCAGCACAAGAAGCAAAATGAGGAAATATTAGTCAAGAGGTATTATTGTTCAAGGGAAGGGTACAGAAAACAGAAAGAGAACGTAAAAAATGTTAGCGATGAATCTGGAAAAAAAGGAAGACACATAATGTGATGGAAACCGGATGTGGTTGTGAGGCACATATTGTTGTCAAGCTTGAAAGTGACAAGAAGTATCGGATAGCTTCAATGGTTGAGGAGCACAGCCATGGTTTTGTGTCACCAAATAAGAGGCATTTGCTAAGATCCAACCGTAATGTTAGTGAGAGGGCAAAAAGTACTTTGTTTAATTGTCATAAGGCTAGCATTGGCACCTCACAGGCATATCGACTTCTCCATGTCAGTGAGGGTGGGTTTCAGAATGTTGGGTGCACGCTGAGGGATTTGAAAAATTATTACCGTGACCTCAGAAGCAAAATCAAAGATGCAGATGCACAAATGTTTGTGGGACAGTTTGAGCGAAAGAAGGAAGTAAATCCTGCCTTCTTTTATGACTTCATGGTGGATGAACAAGGCCGACTTATTCGTGTATTTTGGGCAGATGCTTTATGCAGGAAAAATTATAGTGTTTTTGGTGATGTGGTTTCAGTAGATTCAACATATACCACTAACCAATACAACATGAAGTTTGTGCCATTTACAGGAGTCAATCATCACTTGCAAAATGTTTTTCTTGGGGCAGCATTCATAGAAGATGAAAAGATCGAATCATATTTATGGTTGTTTAAGACCTTTCTTAAGGCTATGAGTGGAGTATCACCTCATCTAATGATAACTGATGAAGATGCGAGCATGAAGGCTGCTATTGCTCAGGTTCTACCAGATACAACTCATAGACTTTGCATGTGGCATATCATGGAAAAGGTTCCTGAGAAGGTCGGGCCCTCGATAAGAGAGGATGACAAGTTTTGGGATAGACTACACAAGTGTGTTTGGGGCTCCGAGAATTCGGATGAATTTGAGTCACAATGGAATTCTATCATAACAGATTTCGAACTCATGGGAAATGATTGGTTTTCCTCAAAGTTTGCCATTCGTCAATCATGGATTCCGGCATACTTTATGGACATACCTCTAGCAGGAATCCTTAGGACTACATCACGATCAGAGAGTGCAAATTCTTTTTTTAACCGTTTCATTCATAGAAAATTGTGCTTTGTTGAAGAGTTTTGGCTAAGGTTTGACACAGCTTTGGAGTGCCAACGCGAAGAGGAGTTAAAAGCCGACAATGCAAGTCTGCACACCACTCCTAAATTGATGACACCATGGGCCATGGAGAAGCAATGTAGTGTGATATATACACATGAAGTTTTCAGTAAATTTCAGGAACAAGTCGTAGCTGCAAGAGACGATTGCATTATTCAAAGCATTTCAGAGTGTGATGATATAAAATTTGTCACCATCAGCAGCCTATCTGGAAAAGAGCGAATGGTTCATATGAACAAGTCAAACATGTTTGCTAGGTGCTCTTGTAAGTTTTATGAGTCCTATGGCATCCCGTGTCGTCATATAATACAAGTGCTTAGAGCCGAGAAGCAAAATGAGATACCATCGACTTATATTATGAAGAGATGGGAGAAAAGATGTAAAAGGTGTGTACCATTACATTTTTTTTCTGTGACTGTTCCCTTACCTTTTTCTGTTTTGTACAAAAGTGGTGATCAGATATTCAATTTTTTAGGGAACTATTCTTTGATGAGGAAGGCAACCTTCTAGATGAGAAGCCTAAAGATCCTGCAGAGATGGCAATGCAGAAAAAGATTTCAGATTCACGCAACAAATTTGAAGATCTTATCCAAATGGCGAAGAACTCTGAACGAGGGATGGACTTTTTATATTCTAGTTTATCCAACCTAGTAGAACCTCTCCAACAGATCACGCCTGCTACGATAATTCATAAACAGGATGAGTATGAATCTTTCCTTGGTAGTAAAATTCCAAATGAAGTCGATATACATCCGCCAAATGATATCAATTCGAAAGGGAGATGCAAGAGAATTAAGAAGAGCAAGGAGAAGAAGGCTGGAGGTAAAGGTAAAAGTAAACGGACATGTCGAAAATGTAGGCAATTAGGGGATCATGATGTACGCAATTGCCCAAACAAGAATGCTGGAAGTTGAACTGTGAACTAGGTTGATGTTTATCTCTGAACCTGTATCCCTGAATTGAGACATGTTTGTTTTCGTATTGGGAGCAGTTTACTGAACTTGTATGCTCTTGTTATTATTCAGATTATTCAGTTACACACCATTGCAAGAATACAATGTCACTTGACTCAATTAAATGACAGAACACAATTCCACTTGACTGAATGAATCTCCTTATAAAATGACACCACAATTCCATTGCATATTTACAGTCACACTCTGAATACAAAATTGTTCATTGAGGCTATTTCAGAATACAAAATCAATACAATAGTTCATAAATCTTGCTATCAGTTGGTAAATCTTGCTATCAATTGGCACTGTGCTTCAGAGTTTCAGAGTTCTAGCATCTACACGGGCGTCAGTACTGCAAGAGCACACCAACGCAGCTCCCTGTCAGGACACCAATGCTGCCCATCTTCACCATGTCCACATCCGACATCCACGACCGGGGCCTGCTACGGCCCTGCCGTCCGTAGAGCTCATCCTCGACGGCGAGGCTGTCCACCGAGCTCACGGAGACGGCTCACGTAGACAGGGAGGGCGGCCGCGGTGGTGAGCGTCGGCGGCTGGAGTCGCAGCTCGACGGGCCGGCAACGGCGTCGATCCGGCTGGGCGGGGAAGCGGCCTCGGCCTCGTAAGGCGAGCTGCGACTGTGAGAGGTGGAGCTCGTCGGGCCGGCGGGGCTGGGACTCCCGCGCGAAGGGACCGGCGAGGTGGAGGGCCGCCCGTCGGCAAGTCGCGGGTACCCGGCGGAATTCGCCTGCGTGCGGCGGGCGGGGCGACGGGCGAGCTACGACGGCGGGCGGATGTCGCAGCTCGGCTGGCTGGCAGCAGGGGCGGCGCGACGGGCGAGCAGCAGGGGCGGCGCGACCGGCGAGCAGCAGGCAAGACGAACGGGCGAGCAGCAGGGGCTGGGGTGATTTGCAAAAGTTGCATATTAGGCAGAGGATGTGGGCGTTTAAGTGCAAAATAACCCATCTCAGGTCCCTAACCTTCGGATGAAGAGCGTACGGGGCAGATGAAGAGTTTCCAAGGTTGCACAGCAACCATGGTTTGCACTGGATACGGCGCCTTCGTTTATATACATAAACGTTACAGATACTACTTTGAGTCGGTCGAGGAAGAGGTGGATTTATGAAACTAGTACTCTTTTGTGAAACTAGACTCTTTCGATTCGACACTTTTCAAATAAAACTCTTTACAAATATCCTTATAATAATAAAAGACTCTATACAATGTTATTATTATTAATTTATTATGAAAAAAAATCTACGCATACTAAAAATATAAGTTTAATATGAAGTCTCTAGGAAGGGAATTTTCCCTTGATCTGACCACCACACAACAACAGATCGGGTCATCGGCCACCTCCTAATTCTGACGTCACTCCCAGCTTCTGCTGCTCGCGCACCTCCACGACTCTACCTGCTCGGCAAGCCGCGCTCTCCGCTGATGGTGAGGAGCCATCCTAGAACCACGTGGCCCGTGGGGTCGTAGTCCATGTTGTACCTGTCGCAGGCTCACGGGTTGCCGAGCCGCCTTCACGGCTAGCAGCCCCCGCCTTATCGCCGCCGTGGTGGCCTCGGGCCTTATTGTTGTTGTTGGCGGCGGTGACGGCGAGAAAGAAGGGCAACAGGACCACGGCGCTATTGATGCGCCGCGTCATCATTTCCATTGTATTTGTAGGAGGATTTATAATTTTCATTTACACTTTTACAGTACGTCTGTTCTTTCCAAATTGCGATTTCAACGCGTCGAGAGCCGCTGGCGTAGTCGTCGAAGATGCTTCCGTCACCGTCGTAGCTCCCACCCCCGGGCTCGGGACTGCAGTGTGGCCCAGCCGTCTAGGCAAGCTCCACTGAGCTTGGGATTTTGCAGATTCAAAAGATATAAAGAACTTAGGAAGGAACAGAGGTACAAGATGGAGCAGAGCACCTGCAGGACTTTTTGGCTTTCGAAGATCCATGCGGCAACAACTCGTGGGCTCTGTAGACTTCGTAGCGTCTTGGTACTTACCCAGCTTTTTAAAGAAAAAAATTTAATCTATACATAAATAATTAGAGATACTTCTTTCATTCATAAATATAAACATTTAAAGTCGTTTATTAGATTCAGCAAACATTTTAATTTTTTAAAAAACTATAAATAATTATATTTACGAACAGAAGAAGTATTAATTACTGATACACGTGCCACGGCAGGTGCGACACAAAACCTGGTCACGCTTGCGTTTGAGAAAGGAGATCAAGGGGGCCCAGATGCTGGTTGCTGCCAGCTAATTGACAGTCCTTCCGCCCGCTGATCCTTCAAACATCCCCGTTGGCTTCCGCCAACTTCAAAAGTATAAAACCGCCACCCTTTCATTAGTTTCCTCACACTCAGAAAAGAAAATCAAAACGATAACGAAAAATTGAAAAATTACAGAAAAACCCATCCTCTCTCTCTCTCTTTCTCTCTGTCTCCTCGGGCTCGCTCGCCCTCGTCTTCCTGCTTCCCCAACCTCCAATTCTCCGTTCCACCCAAACCCTAAGCAAAGCTAAATGGCCTGCGCCGCGAGCTCGAAGGGGACACTAACCCGCCGCCGGTGACCTCTGATCCGCCCACCCCCGCCGCGGCCGGCGCCACCGGGGCCCTGTCTCGGAGGAGGTGACCAGATGGCGTCGAGGCAGCATAATGCGCAGTTCCACAAATCCAAGACGCTCGACAACAAATACGTGAGGAGTCGCTATCCTACAGCCTCGGATCCGGGTGGAATTCTGGTTTCGTGCCGCGAATTTGGGGTCGGACTCCTCTCTTACTCACTGTGCTATCTATCTCTCTGTACGTGGGCAGATGCTTGGAGATGAGATAGGGAAGGGCGCGTACGGGCGCGTTTACAAGGGGCTTGACCTGGAGAATGGCGATTTCGTGGCCATCAAGCAGGTCTCGCTTGAGAACATTCCGCAGGAGGATCTCAACATAATAATGGTGAGATTTCATTTTTGGCTTCTCTTGTGACGCAATGCGAGTGCTGAGCAGAAAATGTGTTGAATTACATGAAATGTGGTTTTTGTCGGAGCTGTGTAACTAAAGACAGCAGCAGAAGCTTCATCTGCTTTAAAATGAGATTAGAAGTTTGAGCTATGCACCTTGCTGCCTGCTAGTATAAACGTTTTGTTAGGTATACGACGTCCCAACGGTTAAGTTCTACTAGCCTACTTGTGTGACATCTTAGCTTGGTCAGACTTGGAACAATAACGGTAGTCAAAGACACGTATTACGGTCATTGATTATGTAGATACTTGGTCATTTGTTTGTCAAGTGTAACCGTATGGATCGACTGGGCTAATCTTTTTCGTATGTGTATAAAGACACGATACATATTTGCACGAAACGTACATGCTTAATGCACTGACCCATTTTGGCCTTATCGTAAGTGACATGACAAATGATGTAGAGTGAATGCTGCATTCGATTATTAATGCATTTGTTTTGATGCAGTTGACTTGTTTATCGCTAGCCGTGCATTTCCATAGGTGCAAATTTTATTTCCAAATTTGCAACCTACATAGGAATAACATATATGCTAGTCACAATATCATAAGATCCCTATCACATACTGTTATAGCAGTTTTCTTTTAAGTGAATATCACTTTTCTACAGAAACTCTTGTATATCTGAAGCCTAAGGGTTCTAATTAATTTTTTTTTTTTTGTATGTTTACAATTGTACAACGTCCTCTCTGGTTCTGGTGTGGTGAATTCAGCAAGAAATTGATCTACTGAAAGTAAGTCTTTATGGTTTTCCATTATTCAGATTATCACATTGAAACTTGATCATACTGTTAGCTCATAAATTCCTTGTAAACTTACCAGACTGGCTCCTATTTCTTGTCCTTATTGCATCCTTCCCTCAACTATTCTTTACATTTGTTCAGCATCTGTTTCTATTTTATTTTCATGCTCTACCAGTTCTTAGATAGAAATTTTGTTGCTGCTAAAAGGTCCATAGAGATTATGCTTGTTATTTCTGATTCATAATTGATAAGTTGTTATTAGGGTACATATGTCATTCCCGTTGATCCATTTAATTCGTTCATTATGCTCTAAGCTCCTCATTGAGTAATGCTCATATTCTCTAAAGAATTGATTATATGTGACATCTGTCTAGTCTTTCCCTATACATGTTGAAGGAAGAGGGTTATAAAATCTTAGAATTAGTAAGGTGCAATAGCCTTTTTTTGGTACTTGCAATTGACTTTAGTTGCTTCCACTGTATTGAGATTGAGAATAGGAACTTTGATTGTTTAGTGTCCTTTTGCAGGACTCTAAATATTTCTTTTTTTTTAATGCAGAATCTTAATCACAAAAATATAGTTAAGTATCTTGGATCACTGAAGACAAAGAGCCATCTCCATATTATTCTAGAGTAAGCAATCCTTATTTACCATTTCTTGTGAGGCAGAGGAACACATCTTCAGAGTTTTGACATGAAAATTTTAATACCATCTGCCTGATTACAGATATGTGGAGAATGGCTCGCTTGCCAATATTATCAAGCCAAACAAATTTGGACCCTTTCCCGAATCATTGGTGGCTGTCTACATTGCCCAGGTGAGCATGGCGATTACTGCCACACAATAACTATCTCACTTCTCATTGTTTGTCCCTGATTTTATTTTTCGTGTCACTAGGTGTTGGAAGGTCTTGTTTATCTGCATGAACAAGGTGTCATACATAGAGATATCAAGGGTGCAAATATATTGACTACGAAAGAGGTTCATTGCTGTATAATATGTTTTTTACATATCTCCCCCCCCCCCCCCCCCCCCCCCCCCCCCCAAATTTTCATCATTGAATCTAGTAACTATGTAGATGCAATGTACTTATCCATTTCACCTTGTGTGCGATCGCTCTAAGCACAAATTGTCATTGATAATTCGATATTTGCTGGTAACTTTTTATCCTGGGTTATACCAGAGTCTGACACATTTTGAAATACCTCATAGATTGTATTTGGCAATAAAAAAAAATGGTTGATTACAACATTACTTTTAACCCATCGTTTCCTAGACTATGTATTTTGCCCGCACTATGAAATATAAGTCCCCTCCTAAAACGTACACACTCTTGTCTCTGTGATATACCTCCACTCATTAATAAAATCCTTCCCGTATTCGTGGAAGCATGAGTGCACATAGTCAAACATCATAGATGTTGACCTAGTGTACCTTGGGAGTGTAGATATTCTTGGGAAAAAAAAGAGTACGGTTAGATACATTGAGCACTGAAGCAGTGTTATATTGTTGAAACACTGCAATAACTATGGTGTTTTGCTGCACAGTTTGAAATAGCATTCCAAGAAAACTACTCATATGAAATAGTGGGAATACTTTACATGTAGCTTACGCCTAATTAATTTTTAAACTTGCAACATTGTCATAGAATCAGTGTATTTTCTGCACATATCTTTATTTTACTTTATGCCTATTGTTTAGGGCCTCGTCAAGCTTGCAGATTTTGGAGTTGCCACTAAATTAACTGAAGCTGATATCAACACACATTCTGTGGTTGGCACTCCATACTGGATGGCCCCTGAGGTTTGTTATTGATAACTGTCTTTATTCATTGAACGCCATGTTCCTGCTGAAATTACTGATGCAACATGCAACTAAAATACTATGACATACTAGTTCCTAATCTTTATTCTACGTTTAAATGTCTCAAACGTTTTCTTTATTCCTTTATACTACAGACAACTATTAGTTAATCATTTGTTAATTATTTTGAGCTTCAATTTCTCTGGCGAAAAGAAACCTTTACTGTTAACCTTTTTTGAAGGAAAAATTAGTTGGTCAGTGATTAAGTCAGTGGAACATATCCATGCTATTGCGTCACATATGACCTCACAAATTTTCATTTTGTTTCGTGATAAGGATAGTTATACAAATGCATGTCAAGGGTACCACTATATTTGTTGATTTATGACGGATTTATGGATGCTGGGTTGATTAATCAGATCTGTTTCAGGCCAAAGTGTGTAACGTACATAGTTAGCCCAGGAATTGGAGTAGAGTTAAATGTTAACAATGTACTTGCCTACTTGGAAATGTTGTTGTTGACAATGTATCTGTCATGAACATCGGATGAACTAACTGAATCCAAGAGTTGTGGCTTCGCAACAGCGGCGGCCGCACCCAAGGCAGGGCTAGAGGGTCAGCCTTGCCATGACGGCTGCCGTGACCAAAGAGCAGGGCGGTAGAGGATACTAGATCCAATCTGTTTTTGCCCAATTGTAATGGCCGCTGCCATTGAGGCAGCACCTCTTGGATTCAGGGTTAGTCCATCGTAGTTCATGACATTATCATACTAAAATAGATAATAAACACTACTACTGGAATAATGTTGATTGCTATTGAGGTTCCAATGGACCTTTTATCTCTCACTACTGAAAATTGTATTTCAACAGTCTCTAAACTTTTGAGTTTCATTCATCAGTTTCTTACTAACACATGAATATGTTAGGTCATTGAAATGTCTGGTGTTTGTGCTGCATCTGATATCTGGAGTGTTGGTTGCACGGTCATTGAGTTGCTCACATGTGCACCTCCATATTATGACCTCCAGCCCATGCCTGCTCTATTTCGAATTGTTCAGGTAGAGTGCCTTCAACTGATTGGTATTTCGTCGCAATTCTGTTTATCTCTTTTTTTCGGCCTATATGAGAATACTATTTGCATTATATAGGATGTGCAACCACCAATACCCGAAGGGCTGTCCCCTGAGATTACTGATTTTCTCCGGCAGTGTTTTCAAAAGGTCCTCTGTTGTGAATAGTTTTGTTTGAGAACGTGATTAGGTCTCCCTTACTACTTGGTTCTGACTTCAAAAGACAATTGTAGGATGCGATGCAAAGGCCTGATGCAAAGACATTATTGATGCATCCATGGTTGCAAAACTCAAGACGTGCTTTGCCATCACTTCGGCAACCTGCTCGATCATTGAGGTATAAATGAGAGTTAATAGTCTGAGAAAGCCCAGTCTTTTCGACTGGGAACAGTAATTGTGAATGGCTGTTGGACCAATCTATGCAGGCTATAGTAGTACATGCAGCATGAAAATTCAATGGTTACTCTCATCATTTTTTTTTTTGGGGCATAATCTTGTCTTTGCTTCTAGTTGAACATCTTCTCATTCATGGACTTTTGCGTCTGCTTTATAATAAACCGTATTTGTAGGGGTAGTCACACCTGTCTATTTTTATATGGTCAAGATGGATATTGTTTTGAATTTTCTTTCCCACGATAACCAACTTATGAGTTCTTCCTGTTGGTGCACTCAGGAATATTGATGGGGATGATGAATGCTCAAGTGGTGATAATAACTCTGGTTTTAGTGGTCCAACAGGAGATGCTCAAACATCAATTGTGTCTACTATTGAACAGGTAACCTTTTAGGGTTCTCTACATGCCCTGTTTACTATAACCTTTTGCAATGAACAAACAGGATTTTCTGGCTTGCAGTTTATAAAAATTTGCCATTATACTCTCTAGGAGCATGGAAGAAAAGATCCAATTCCGGAATCTGATGCACAAGATAAAGCCGACCAGCTTCATGATGAGAATCTAATACCTACCGAGAGCAGCAATGCAAATAATGTGGAATCCATGAAAGATAATATAGGTCTTAATAAAGATCCAACATTAGTTTTTCATGAGAAGCTAATGCTGGAATCGTCGTCCGGGGATGCTGATTTAGATGGCAAAATAATGGCACCTGAACTATTGCAAGGGGGCTTGTCAAGTACGATGGACCTTGAAAATAAAGAAAATACAAATCTTGAGGATGGTGATGTGTTCTCCTTTCAGGCCGGGAGGCACAATATCGACTTTCAGATGGTAAAGCTTTCTGCCTATCGTTTTGACACAACGAAAGGGTTTAGCATTTGCTTGGTCAAGAACTTTAAGAAGTAAATGATGCGCATCCTTTATCTTTTGCATTTTGTTTGTGCTTCCAACTATTTTGCTTGCAAATGGGGATGGGGAAAGTCAGGAGAGTGTAGGAAGAAAAGCTGCTCAACTTTATTTACTTACTATCCATGTGAAGGAACATAAAGGAATTCCTGGACTTTCAATCCATTTCAATGAACAATACAGTCAGATAGATTTAGGTTATATACTGAGTTTCAAATATGTTACATGTAACAAGTGAGTCATTCAATGCAAATCGTGCACTTCTTATTTCTTGATCTGCTATCTGTAGCTAGCCCATCACTTCAATAATAGAATTTTACAAAATTGTAGTTTTGTAAATCGAACTAGTAAATAATTGTAGCCTCTACTCCCTTGGCCAACCTGTTGGTTTCTTGTCACTTGTTACTGTTGCCTCTGTCAAAGTCTTGAACTGTTATAAATACCTTCTAATTGATTTTTCTGTTAGAATTTCTTTTGTACTGAATTGTCCTTAAATGTCTCCTGCCTTAAAAGGTGGCTGAACCTTCAATTGTTGAGGGACCAAATGGGCTAAGCAGATTTAGTGACAAACCTGGAGACGCTTCGTTAGAAGACCTATTTCCACCAATTGATAAACAAGATTACGGGGCTGAAGCTTCAACATCATCTACTGGACAAGAGCATCAGTATAATGGTCGACAAAAGGACCTTGCAAAGGAACTCAAGGCCAAGATAGCTCAGAAGCAAAAGGAAAATGATAGTGAGCCAATGAATGGGAAGCTTGTGCAGTTTATCATGCAATTGAGGGAAGAAGATATTGATGGACCGGTATTGCACAAACCATTACTCTTTTTCTTTATACTTTCCTTTGGTATAACCTTAAAAAAGGACCCAAGTCTGCTAATTGGAGATCTGATTTCAATATGTTATCAACTATTTTTACAGGGTTTTGGTGACAATATTGCTGGAGAGAGTCTTTTCCCTTTACAGGTGTGCATGCCCTAGTTCGACTACTCTCTGCAACTCTTTTATGTGTTTGATTCTTGATCAGCCTACCCCAACATGCTATTGTGGTGGTGGGGTGATTCTTGATCAGGATGTGCACTCTGCACTAACCCGAACATATACTTTTGTACACAAAGCTTATTGAAATATCCAGCTATAATAGTAGCATGCCGTTTATTATGGACTTTGGTAGTTGTTTTCTGCCCATTGCAAACTCACTGGTTGCAGAGTGCCGATAGTTCGAACCTGTACATGTTATCGATGGCATTTTTGAAATGAAAATGTTGCACTGCAGCCAGTTTACATTTTTTTAGGGAAACACAATAGGGGAGGCCCCTACTGTACAGCAGCTAATTTGTTTGGTCATTATTGTGCAAAAGCATGTACCTGTTGGTTCATGACATTAGTATTATATAAGGCAATTTGGTTCTAAAAATATATGATAGCTGCATTTGAGATGACAATATGTGATTTGTCTTCATATTCTCGTAAGTTAAACTAATTCCCACTTATCTAAATTGAGCAACCTAGAAGAAATTTAATAAATCCTGCTCAGTGCAATGGTACTTGTGTTAATTTGTATTATGTGCTGAGGAATATACATTACTTTTTGTACATTTTGAATTGCCATGGCTTCTCCATGACGTACCTTTTGTCCTATGTTTATGCAGTCTGTGGAATATAGCAAAATCGTGGCACAACTGAAAACTGGGGAAAGTGAAGAAGTAATATTGTCAGCATGCCAAAAGCTTCAGTTGTTCTTCAGCCATCGCCCAGAACAAAAACAGATTTATGTGACACAAAATGGTTTCCTCCCACTAATGGAACTTCTTGAACTTCCCAAAAACCGTGTATGAAGTTTTACTTTGGCTTCTTAAACCTTTTTGTTTGTTTAACAGAAAAGCTGACTTGTTTTTTTTGGCTTTATGCAGATTATATGCTCTGTTCTGCAGCTCATCAACTGCATTGTAAAAGATAATCCAGGTTTCCTTGAAAATGCATGCCTGGTTGGCCTTGTAAGTATTGCTTCAGAGTAATTCATGATTTTCATGTTGTTGACAATCAGGATTAGATAATTGACATTTAAAATCTATTTGCAGATTCCAGTGGTGATGAATTTCGCAGAGCCGATCCATTCAAAGGATGTTCGAATGCAGGCATCTTTGTTTCTTCAGCAGCTTTGTCAGGCCAGGTTTTCTTCTTCTCTGATATTGCTAATGGTGTCTTAAATATTAGTACCTAAGTTGAAACGATAAGTGTTTTGGTTTACGCATTTTCAATTTCCTTCTTCAGCACCATGACGCTGCAAATGTTCATTGCATGCCAAGGGATCCCTGTTTTGGTGGGCTTTCTGGAGCCTGATTATGCAAAATACAGGTAATTCTACAGGTTGCCGTATGTGTTAACTTTTTTCCTTTGTTTAAATTTATGTTATTAAATACATGTATCTAACTTATATATCTCAATATACTTGAAATTACAGGGATATGGTTCATCTTGCGATTGATGGTATATGGCAGGTCTTTAAGCTCCAGCATTCAACTCAGAGAAATGACTTCTGCCGCATAGCAGCAAAAAAAGGGATATTTCTTAGGCTGGTTAATACTCTCCACAGCTTGAATGAAGCAACAAGATTTGCCTCTATCTCAGGTTCAGGTGCTTCAGCAACACAGAATGGTTCAACCCCTCGACGTCGATCTGGCCAACTAGACCCATCAATGCTAGAACTATCCAAGACAAGGCTGGATCACCACCAGTCATCTGGTTCTATGCAGTCGTTACAATTAGATGCGGATAAGCACCACATATTGATGGATCCTGCATCATCTCCTAGGTTCAGTGATAAAACTGGTGCTGGTAACATGGACAAGAATGAGAATGACTTTATTAGACCTCAGAGACTTAGTGTCTCTGCAGGAAGAACATCTACAGATCGATCACCGAAACACATAGAACTAGTATCAAATGGTCACAACAGTGGTCAAAATGACCAGATCCGTCCTCTACTGAGTTTGTTGGAGAAAGAACCACCTTCACGGCATGTGTCTGGCCAACTTGATTATGTCCGCCACTTATCTGGATTGGAAAAACATGAAACTATTTTGCCATTGTTGCATTCTTCAACAGAGAGGAAAACAAATGGTGAACTTGACTTACTAATGGCAGAATTTTCTGGTACTTTATTCTGTGCCCCACCTTTTTTTTGCATTAAGGTCGTTCTGCATATGTTCCCATCACTTCAGTCTGATGTTCCACTATTCTCTTTCTGAAGCGTTTACTGTTTATTCATTTCTTTATTTTTCAATTTTGTTACACATGGAAAAAGAACCTAAGCTAGAAATTTGCTATTCTGAAGTGCACTGTTCTTATATTCCTATCACTTCCGGTAGTTTGCCTTCTGTTTTACTCCTCTTTTCAAAGTGGTTACCTTTTATCCATATGTTTCAAAGTGCTTGCCTTCTGTTTAGGGTTTAGGGTACTTGTTTTTTTTTTTAAACCAGAGTTTCAGTTTTATAGGTTACCAGTGACATCGTCTACACATAACTGCATGTAGTTTATCTCTTCCCTCACCACAAAAAAACAAGGAATCATTTGCTGCCTCCTTAATAAATTGGTGTAACAGAGAACATTAGATGCTATGGTACTGCCCTTCTTTTGTATGCTAAATAGATAACTGGTCTTTGGATTTCGTGCAGAGGTCTCTAGACAGGGAAGGGAGAATGGTCCTCTTGACTCTAGTATAAAAGCTTCAAATAGAGTTCAAAGTATGAAATATGCGTCATCTGGGGGTGTAACAGTTTCTAATGAAGGTGCATCAACATCTGGAGCTGCATCACAGACAGCATCTGGTGTGTTATCTGGATCAGGGGTGCTCAATTTAAGACCAGGAAGTACAACGTCATCTGGTCCATTAGCTCAAATGTTCTCTTCCATGAGCGCAGATGTGGCACGTGAATATCTTGAGAAAGTTGCTGATCTTCTTTTGGAGTTTGCTCAGGCAGACACCGTTGTAAAATCTCTTATGTCGACTCAAAGTCTTCTCACACGACTTTTCCAGATGTTCAACAAGATAGAACCTCCTATACTTCTTAAGGTAAAGCCTATGTATTTGTAATGATTATTCCTTCTAGTTCTTGTTCAGCTGACTGATATTATCTGTTTCCTCTTTCTGTTCCATAACTATTTACCCTTTTCTGTGCAGATTCTTAGGTGCATCAATCATTTATCTGGTGATCCTAATTGTCTAGAGACACTTCAACGCACAGATGCAATTAAGCACCTGATACCAATTCTTGAACTTCGTGATGGACCTTTAGTTTATCAAATACATAGTGAGGTATGCAGTTTCTTTTTAGGCTTGTACCAAAAGTCAAAACATGCTTGGAAGAGGGGAATAATCACTAGTGTTTCAGCATGTGTTTTTCCTTTTTACATGTATCAAATTCAAGAGTGTTGGACTTATGCCTAGATCAACATACGTATCAAATGATTAATCTGATGTGTCGTTAATTGTTGTATCAGTATGTGATGGATATAGCATACTCAACATTGCAGTAGGAAACCATCTTACTTGACTGGTACAAGCAACTGTAAGCAACAGAACATTTCCTTCAAAATGGCAATAAGCTTGTAATAATCCTTTCTTTTTTCAGGATACTCCAAAAATTATGCTATTAAATAAAATCATGATTATAACCATGTAGACAGGTGATTTCAGTTAGTCAAATGGTCTAATAGTTTAGTCACTGAAACTTGTTGAATGAGTTTTGAGCACACCATAACTGGCTGTCTCTTTCTTTCTCTAGGTCCTCAATGCTCTATTCAACCTTTGCAAGATTAATAAGAGAAGACAGGAACAAGCAGCTGAAAATGGAATCATCCCTCATTTGATGAATTTTGTCATGTCCGACTCACCTCTAAGACAGTATGCCCTACCATTGCTGTGTGATATGGCCCATGCTTCTCGCAACTCGAGAGAGCAGTTGAGGGCTCATGGAGGGCTGGATGTCTACCTAAATCTGTTGGAGGATGATGCCTGGGCATGCACCGCATTAGATTCTATTGCTGTTTGCCTGGCTCATGATAATGATCACAGAAAAGTTGAGCAAGCTTTGTTGAAGAAAGAGGCCATTCAAAAGTTGGTGAAGTTTTTCCAAGAGTGCCCAGAACAATATTTTGTCCACATATTGGATGCTTTTTTGAAGATAATCACGTAAGGATATAGGGTCACGTTTTTGGTTCTGCTATCATGGTACGTAGTACTGGCACATTAACCCATGTATTGTCTACTGCAGGAAATCTTCTCGGATAAATACAGCAATGGCTACCAATGGTTTAACAACATTGCTTATTGGAAGACTTGACCATCGAGAAGCTATTGCTCGCTTGACTCTATTGAAACTTATAAAGGTTTGCCATCTAATTCCTAGTATTTATGGTTATATACAGGAATTCAATGATAACCAACAGTAATTATAGTCACATAGCTTAGGTTTCTAAATAAAATGGTTCTTGTAGAATCTTAACTTCGTTGTCTATGCAACTTTTTCAGGTTGTGTATGAGCACCACCCTCGACCGAAGCAGCTCATAGTAGAGAATGACCTTCCCCAAAAGCTACAGAACCTCATTGAAGAACGCAGGGATGGGCAACGTGGTGGTCAACAAGTGTTGGTCAAACAAATGGCAACCTCATTGTTGAAAGCATTGCACATCAACACAGTTTTGTGATTTTGGCCAGTCATATATTTTCCTCTCAAGTTGTAAATGTTTGTTCAGAGGAAAAGCGTTCCTTTTTTTCCTTCCCTTTTTTTCTATGTTGTACTGTGGTTTTTCATGAGCGCCAGACAGCATTGTTGCACCGTCTCCCTCTTTTATCGGGAGAAAGGTTCAGCATTCCGGTGCAGGGTACAAACAGGGGTTAGACACTTCGTAGTTTGTTTATAGTTACTAGTTAGTGAGGCTTTTGTACTTAGCCGTATCTGAAATACAACAAAACTCATTTAATCATTTAGTAGCAAAATATTGTGGTGCTAAAATCTTGTCATGTCTTTCTTCTGTGTGTGGCGTTTAGTCTCCTCACTCGGATCTGTCTATTGGAAAATATTAGTACTTGGGTACGTGAATTTTAAGGCTACTCAGGGCACGCACTCCTCAGAACACATGACAAACTATCATCGCAAATAAATCGGTATAACACAGCACTATGCAAATCATAGCGTCCATTGAAGCATACATGTTTCTCGAGCGTACACAAAGTGCTTAATTTTACTCCATGCCAAATTTTCAGCATCCAAGAATGCTGTTTATTCAGCTACATGCTTTCCACAAGGAAACTTTAAACTGGAAATTAAACAAGTAATCTGAATAATTATGGATACTACAATCTTGTAGGAAATTCCGCCTATACCATTCTTATGGAGATGAAACTGTAATCCCGTAGGAAACAGTCAAACTCCCAACTAAGCATTCTGAGCTCCATGGGATTTCCAGAGATTGACCCATTCCACCATAGCATCAGCTGCTTTGGTGAAGATTGCATTCTGGGGTCCTAGTTTATCCCGGACAATGCTAGCTAGCTCCTTAACACAGTCTTCAACAGTAACTGCATCTTTTGAAAGCTTAAGCGTCTGGAAGAACGGAAGAACGTTGTCCATGACTTTCACCCCTTCCCACTCTTTTAAGCTCTCGAGAGCTTTACCTGCTTCTGCATCACTTCTTATCACATAAGGCAATCCAGTCTTCACACCATACCCCAAGCGGTCACACACCACCTTAGCACACAAACCATTAAATATATCTTCAAGGGTATCCCATCGATGCTTCCCTTCCTTGCGTAGACGCAGGCCTGGGAACATAACAGGTCCCAATACATCACGGTTGAATGCAACATTAATTCCGCTCACAGGTATCATGGCACCAAGAGGCACTGTCATCACAGCATCCACATAGGTCGTGTTCCGTTGGTTTCTCTTCACAACATGAGTCATTGGGTCGTAATCCGCGTTATGCAGCCACAGCCCACATGAAAGCATGCATTCAACCCCTTCACGCAAGCTAAATGGGTATCCACGGACAAAATCAGCACCTTTACGGAATGGATCGTAGAGCGTGTTGAAAAAGAAAGGTGTGGCAGGTGTTTTCAAATTGACCATGTGCTGGTATACAGCATCAACAGTCAACCCACTAGGGTCCTTTGCTGGGACGCAATTGTCATCAATGGAAATCACATACTTCTTGCGTGAGACAAGGTACCCAAAGTAACGGCAAGAATGCCCAGAAAAACTAATGGATGTGTTGCCAAGCAGTCCATCAATGTCTGATTTTGTGTAAACCTTGAGATCAAAACCTGAAGGTATTTGAAGGTCCTCTGCCAATTCTGGATCTTTGACAACAATGATGTGGAAACGAGAGAAAAATGGCTGCCATGCCTCAAAGAAGGTGGTCAGGTTGGCCTGGAGTGCTGCAATCACAATATCAACCTCGCTGTCTTGAATTTCCAAAGACATCTTCCCAGGTGATGAACTGTGTGTCTAGAATCTCTCAGAGCACCCTGCAAACAAGCAGATGTTGTGTAAAAAACAAAAGCTGCTGTGGTATTATGAAAGAAGGCAAAGGGCACAAGTGTGACAAACATACTTGTGGGCAGGACCGGCACGAGTGGCTGCTTAATGTTTAACAACTGAACGGCCAAGATGATCTCCTCACAGCCAGTCGCCAGAAACAACTTGAGAACTTTCTCGGTCAGCTTACCAGCGCTCAGAGTTCTCTGCAATAAAAATGCAAGAAAAGATTACCTACAAATGACGAAGTGCTTTGTCACTGTTTCAGGAAAAGGGGAAAGGAAGAGAGCATGTCATTGGGTCACAGCATCAGCATAAGAGGACATTACCCCCAACGCTTGTTGGGGCATGTCAAATATCTCAACATATATATTCTCCCAACTCCATCATAACCAAGTACAGTAAATAATAAAATTCCAAGAAGCCCCCACCCCCTACTTTTCAGAGAATCGAACTGTGGTAATACTGTTTGAGATCAGTTTGACATCCATCTCAGTTCATGTCTTCCAACTCTTTCATTCAACGGCCAATTCATCATAAATCTCTTGGTAACATTATCTAGGCCAATGTAGCATCAAAGTAGACAAGCTAGATTACATACAACCACAACCAGAAACAGAACCGGCAACTTTAAGAACCGCGCGTGATCCCAGAACAACTAATTCGAAGCATTTCTCCATAATACACAAGTCGTATCAACCGTGCACACGACCTAACATGTAAACCGAACAGATCAATCAGCGTAGTGGCTACACCGCAGACAAGCAACTTCAACATGATCAAACCAAAACTATTCAACACTGCAGAAACGAGACCATGCACGCCGAGAACTAGGGACTATCAACAAGAGACGAGAGTCAAGGTGGGCGGCGCGGGGGTACCTACACGGAAGAGGTCGATGACGAGGTGATCGGGCAGGTGGGAGAGGTCGGCGATATGTGCGATGCGGAGGAGCGCCGAGTCCAGGGTGAGGGAGAGCAGCGAGGGCGGGCGCATCTGCCTCAGATCTGGATCTCGCGCCCCGTTTTATATCCACCACTGCGGGAGGCAAAGGCGCCCTCCTTCGCGGCAGCACCAGGCCACGTTGCCCTCGATCCCCGCCTCCCGCAACCCAGGCCCGCTTCGTGTTGCGCTTGCTTTGCCGGCAGCGTTGGCAACGCCGAACGAAGCCGGCGCGAGGAGGAGCGCGACCCACGCACCAATCGGCGACTTTTCATCCGAGATTTCCAATCAGCCCCTTGCTTTCCGTATATTTTGCATTGCCCCCAAATCCTGGAATGCGTGGTCGGTGCGTTTGTGTCGGTGATGTGGCAGACTGGGTCGGGCCAGGCCGCTTCAGGTGTCGGCACCATACGTCGTCATGAGCCCAAACGGAGGCCCGGCCTGCTTAAGAACCTCAAGGAATCGCTTGGAGCCTCACACCGTCGTCCTCAACGCAGCCCGTGCCACGCGCCGCCGAACTCGCGTCGTCCACAGCTGCTTCCGTCAATCCGGAGCGCGCTAGCCAGCCACATCGACGCGGCGCAAGAGCAACCCTGTAAACTTCCCATCGTGCGTCGGCAGCCTCCATCCCTCCGGGTGTTGGATTGGGGTGGTGCGGAGATCTGTCCGAATTTGGGATTGGTTTCAATTGTTGGTAATGAACCCTAACCTGCTTGGGTGTTTTAAATGCTGCGAGCAGTGAAAGCCAGATGCTTCTTATTCTAGCGGATTTCTCTTCTGCATGGTGTCGTACTCATCTGACCTCTGCTTGCCTCTTTTTGATTAGGCTTATCTTCCTCTTGGGCATGATCGATCTCAGTCGAGGCCATAGGACTTGGGATTCAAGGTGCGGTGCGGTGAGGTTTATGTTTCTGGATGTCTGACACCTATGTCCCTCTCTAAGCTTGCTACTGTGATTCCACGGTGACATTGGGACCATTGGAGTACATCATGTTGTCGAGGTCAGCTCTGCAGCTCCTATATTCCTCAAGATCATTCATCCTGTGCTGACCACTGTTTTAACTTGATGCAATTTATCCAATACTGAAATTCAAATTCCTTGCAAAAAAATGCTGAAATGCAAATGACTTTCCCTGTGATTACCAGGTTTGCCCATGTAGAGAAGAGCAGAAAAATCGCCCAAAAGCTATTAGTTAGCTCAAAACCCAACAATCCTGGAGCAGAAAGCGTTGGCTCATATTTTGGTTTTGGTTTGGCATACTCCAGCAGGGCCTTTTTGCAAGGGAGGGTTCATAATGGACCTAGCACTTCATACATTCTTGGAAGAGCTAATTTCAGCTTACACTGGAACGCTGGTATCAGAAGGTTCCCACTTCTGTCGCCCTGTAGTCAGAGTGCATTTCCGAGCCAACTTGCTTGGAAGCAGCTAATGGCTATGCGTTCTCATATAACAAAAGCATCACCATTTCTGAGCAAGGTTGCTTTTGCCATCAGCTTGTCTGTGAGTAGATCCAACATAGCACCATACCTCTTCACGTTCATAGCAGGAGAGTTAATGCTAGCTAAGAAGATATCTGCAGATGGCGAGTACTATCCAATACGAGATAACCTTTACACCCGAGCTCAGGATGGTCGTATTTATGTTACCTCATTGATATTTTCAGTAGTGGAGATGGTTATCATAATCTTCAGATCTATATATTTGGCAATGTTGTTTACCCCGAGTCTGCTGATGGCCCCATTTGCAGATACTCTTGGCAGTAAGTATAGGAAAACCTGGCTTCAACTTGTCCATCGTACTTTGGAGCTGGCAGGCCCTGCATTTATCAAGTGGGGGCAGTGGGCTGCAACGCGACCTGATCTCTTTCCAAGTGACCTTTGCACTGAATTATCAAAGCTACACACAAAAGCACCTGCTCACAGCTTTGCATATACCAAGAAAACTGTCGAGAAAGCTTTTGGTCGAAAGTTGTCTGAAATTTTTGAGGATTTTGAAGAGGATCCTGTAGCATCTGGAAGTGTTGCTCAAGTGCACAGAGCTGTTTTGAGGTTCCGGTATCCCAATCAGCAGACACGACGTGTAACAGTTGCAGTTAAAGTAAGGCATCCTGGTGTAGGAGAATCGATACGGAGAGATTTCAGTATCATTAATGCAGCAGCAAAAATTTCGACATATATCCCTACTTTAAATTGGTTGAGGCTGGATGAGAGTGTGCAACAGTTTGCTGTCTTTATGATGTCCCAAGTTGACCTTGCAAGGGAAGCTGCTCATTTGAGCCGGTTTATCTACAACTTCCGAAGGTGGAAGGATGTATCTTTCCCGAGACCTCTTTATCCTCTTGTTCATCCTGCTGTTTTGGTTGAGACTTACGAGCATGGGGAGAGTGTTTCACATTATGTCGATGCCCTCGAGGGTCATGATCGAATTAAAAGTGCTCTCGCCCACATTGGAACTCATGCATTACTGAAAATGTTACTGGTAATTTGTTTCAACGATCTCTTAGTATCCTTGTTCTCTTTTGTTGGTTCCGCGTAGTTGAATATAGATAAGTAATCCTACATAATTTCAACAACTCAAGGAATTAAACTTGCATGAAGCCCAAATTATTCACTTTTCGAAGGGTCAAAAGACTTAGATACTCATTTGTATAAAAATGTCATTTGTTGATGCTATGTCTGTTGAAATAACTTCTGTCCCGGATTCATTTATCATGGACTATAGATTGAGAGCTACCAATAAGACGTTATGTCCTCAGCACAATCTGTTGTATTATTGGTCACAACTTAACTTTTAGAGTTTGTAGTTACAGCTAACATTCTTTCACCTATGTCCTCCTTTTGATTATCACTTATTTTTACAGGTTGATAATTTCGTCCATGCTGATATGCATCCTGGAAATATTTTGGTCCGAGTTGTAGAACCAAAGAACTCAAACAACAGCCTTTTGAAGTCAAGGCCGCATGTAGTCTTTCTGGATGTAGGGATGACTGCTGAACTTTCAAGTAATGATCGTGTGAATTTACTTGAATTTTTCAAGGCCGTAGCTCGCCGAGATGGTCGTACAGCAGCAGAAAGTACACTCAAATTATCAAAACGGCAGAATTGCCCAAACCCAAAAGCTTTCATTGAGGTAGCTACTTGCCTACTCCGCCTTATGCTCAGTTTATTCATTGGTGGCAGAAACTTTGTTTTCCCCTTCCATTTCTCTTTTGAGGTATGGATTGCTAATTTTATGTGGATAAAGTAGGATGTGCTGCTGTGCGATCAGCTACTCTGTTGATTATTTTTTGTTACAAATTGAGCAGGCTATGTATATGATATTTTCTCCATAATTGATAAGTGATTTTTCCATTTTTTGGTGGTTGTTTGTCCCACGATATCCATACTGTATCACAATGTTTGTTCATATTGTTGAGCCATATCAGCTTTACAATGCAAGTTCATTAAGGATGTCCATTTTCTGCTCCTAATTTATGCTGTGAATTTTGGTAGCTATTCCACCTTGTAATAGGATTATGCATGGTCCTATGTCATAGTTTTTGTCTCTCAATCTCTCTACAATATGATATCAAAGTTCCCTTATGTAAAAAAGAAGATAAAAAATGATTTAAAATTTAGACAAACCATTAATGATTCATTGTGATGCTTTCTTTGCATGTAAAAATATTTTACATAAGCACATTTAACATGTTACTCTGATTGCTGACCTCATGCAGTGATGGAACATTGTTGCTACAAAAAAGTTTAGATGATGGCAATTTTATGTTTAGATACGTTTATTTGTAGATGGTCCGCCACCATATTACCTAACCTTTATTTCCTTTGCTAATACCACTTCCCGGGGATAAACCTTTTTCCTTCAGAGGTATATTTTCTTGGTTCTTGAGAAATCTTAACTTAATCTCTCTAACAGGAAGTTGAGCGATCATTTTCATTTTGGGGCACTGCCGAAGGTGATGCTGTCCATCCAGCTGACTGTATGCACCAGTTGCTTGAGCAAGTCCGACGCCATAAAGTGAACATTGATGGCAATGTCTGCACTGTCATGGTGACTACATTAGTTCTTGAGGTAACTGTCATAACACTACTTACCAGTTTTATTCTCCAATCAATGTACATGCTACTCATTTTGCATACTATGTGAAGAAACTCTATATTACAGAAGCGCAAAAAAGGGGATGCATATTGCAGTGTTTTTATTTGAATTTCATAGCATACCGGTACAAATGTGGTCCTGGTGAAATTTGCCTGTGGATAACACATTTCTTCTATATTGGTTGGAGAAAGATTTTGAATACATTTGCACCAAAATCTCAGACATGTAGGTAGTAGAAGATCATGTACCAAAAAACATTATAAATTTAGAAGTATAAACGAAGCCTACTTTGTACTTTCCTAGTATTTCCATTTTACTTTCTGATACCTAATTCTACTGTCATACATATGAATTGTGTGTGACCATGTTGGATTTAGCATCTGCTTGTCCATTAATTTGCTTATTTGTGTTATGGCAGAACTTAAAAATTTCAAACGAAGCATTCCATTATCTGCCATTGCAATATCAATGTATATTGTATAGACACACTTCCATTTCTGACCCTTGAATTCTTGTCCCACATTTTGCAGGGCTGGCAGCGCAAGTTGGATCCTGATTACAATGTTATGAAAACATTGCAGACTTTACTTTTCAAAGAAGACTGGGCAAAATCTCTTCAGTACACGATCCAGGGGCTCATGGCACCTTAAGATGCTGCTGCTGCTGTCCTCTCAAAATTTTGATCTGGTTGGTATGCGGTTGATGGAGGATGATCTGGTCTTGCCGTCACATTTTTGTTTATTTTGTTTCTTTTTATATAATGATGTTAAGATCTGCCCTGGCTGGGTGCTGCCAAAGCAGCCCAGGTAGTAATAATTGCAGCATTTTTTGAAGCGATCAGAATATGGATGCTCTAGCGTACTGGATTATCATCTGCTTATGTTCTTGTTAACCAAAGGACTGGGTCCTTCCATACCCGCACCCAACACTTTTGTCAATAGCTCATAGATGATGTAGCAAAAAAGGCATCCCGATGATCTTTTTGTAAACCGAGAGATTGTATCGGTGGCCGTATGTATACACAGAGATAGTGTGGTTAATTGTTTTGAAAGGTATCCACGCATTGTACACTCTTGTCTTACAGAAGTTTTTGCATTCCTGTATAACGTGGTGAAAAAAGGCATCTGGGTGGCTCTTATCATGCAAGGAACTCAGTGATGAATAAAGACCTCCAGAATCAGAACCCGTGTGTCTCTACTCTCTAGTCAGTAAAGAAAGGAGCAGGGCGTTCAGGTTGCAGTAGCATTTGTTGACAGGGTGCGACCATCGACAAATCATAGAGGCAAGTAACGGCATAAACAGATCATCGTGTTAATGAGATCCCTAGGACTAGGAAGCAGGAACATGCGGAAACTTTTTCCTTCCAGGTAGCTTCATCATCAAAGGATCAGCCGCTCGGCGAACAATTTCTCAAGAGCCAAGCCGATGCCGCTGTCTCGTCTATCGTGTACGTGCGCGTTGGGTGGCCTGGTACGGTAAGGGAGGAGGGCGGAGCAACGAGGGCGAGGACGTGCCGCGGCACCTGCACCATATTAGGCGACGAGTCAAAAGCGAAAGAAGCTCCGGCCGGGGACAGAAGAGGAACAGAGATTGGGGCGTAAGGTGGCATGTCACCGTATGCACGAGCGAGGCGGGTCCCACGTCCTCTCGCTTGGTCAGGTCTCGTCGCCCCCACCACGTGCACCACCCGCGTAGCCTTTGTCCGCGGCGCAGCCGCATGCGCGCGCGCGCCCGCACGCGCGTCCGCGTCCCTCCCTTCTTCCCTGGTAGTACGGTGGTGGTGTCCATCCATCGCGGGGGGCGGAATAGACGCGCGCGCGGCGCCTTTTTTTGAGAATTGAGAGAGGACAGAGGAGGGCGGTTTGCATGCAACAAGCGGTGCGGCGGTGGTTGCTGCTCGGCACGGCATAACTCTCGAATCGACCTTGTGTACTTGGAAGGCCGTGGTTGAAAAGAGGCGCGGGGAGGGCGACCGATGGAAGGAAAGTGCAACCGCCCGCCCGGCCCGCTTCCTGGTTTTTTTCGCGGCCGAGAGACACGAAGGGTAACTGTGCACACAATCACAACGTTTCAACCACCGTACCGTGGAAGAAGAGGGCGATGTTGCTGCCAGCGCCATCCTTTTTGTGCACGCACGGCTCACCATGACTCCGTGTTCTAGAGCTCTCGTACAGGACAGTAGTACGTTCGACGGCGGTAGACAGGTCGCTGGTCGGGGTCGGGGCACGCATGGCCGGCCGCGCGCCGTATCTCTTAATTTCTCTACTCGACCGGGGCTGGGACGGGCCGGGGAATAATTAAAAAGAGCCGATATACTACGTATATATTACTAAATTATTGTCTGGCATGCCGCGCGTATATACGCTTTAATCGAGCAACTAATTAATTAGAGGAGCTGCTAGTACTAATTTCGGACGGAAGGGTGGTAGTAACATCAGTACAGTGGGAGGCTGGGCGCGGAATAATAATGGTGATGGCCAAGTAGCTAGCGCTCCCTCCGTCGAGGATGGGGGGCGGTGGTTGGTGCCGTGTCGCGCGGGAGTTGTGTCAGCCACATGCCCTCGCCCGCCCTCCTTCTCTCCCCTGCTCCGCCCTGCCCTGCCGTTAGCCGCGCGCGTCGCCCTCCGGGAAAGTGACCCCGCGCGCGCGGGCCGCGGGGCGTCCATCATCCATGCCGTTAAGAGCCCGGCTTCGCTATCGCTCTTTTTGCCACGCCGGATCTCGGCTTGTTATTTGCCAGCGTAAAGCGTCGTCTTCCATCTCCATGCTTCCATTAGCCGCCGCCGCAAATCGATCGTCCGCTAGCTACTCCAGGCGCCACCGCTCTCTCTTTTCGATCGATCTCCACAAATAGATGCGAGAAAAAGCTATCTGGAATTAATAGATCATGAATAGAAGGAAATCTAAATGAAAGCCGGCCAACGGTGTCCAATTGTATTGTATCACAAAACCAGCAATATATAGGGGAAATATTTTCATGCTAAATAAACGTCCTTTGACCGCCATGTGAAAAACCAGGGACGGATCCACTATTGTAGCATGGGCCCCCAAAAGCTTTGCAAAACAATCAATTATATTTACTCTCTAATATCATATCTATATAAATATCAGTAGTTTGAGTCTATAAACACAAGAAAAAGACTCAATTTTACCTGCTTTACAAAGCTTACATTTAGAATCAAGAGTCAAAGTGATTGTCTTCATTGTATTATTTGACTATAGAGAGATCAAATTGTTTTATCTCGTCTCATCATAATTAAAATTCTAGATCTGCCACTGTGAAAAACACGGTAACTATACTACTATAGCTATAGCCATAGCTAGCTACAGGCATCATTGGCGTGTAGCAAACCTGATTAACTAGTCATGATCCGATCCATCGATTCGTATCATTACGTTTGTGCCTATACTTATTAGCAAAATGACAACCAAAGCAACACCATTTGATCTAATTAGATAGATATGGCCCCTAGCTATTAGCTAGCTAGATTTAGTTGCACGCCAAAAATCTAGATAGTGGATGCAACAGTAATAGATCGACACACGTATCTTTGTTGCCTGCAGGCTGCAGCAGACATCCAATAATCCTTTAATCTTCATCTTGCTGCAAGACGACGGCCTTCTTCGCTGGCTACAGCTCCGTCCACGACCATGACACTAGCTCCCGGTTCTCCCTTCAAATGCCTCCAGAGCACAAGAAACGGTTTGTTGCTTCTTGCCAACCCCCCCCCCCCCCCCCCCCGGCTAACTACTGCCTCCGTTTTTTAATTATTGATATTTTTTAATATAAATTTATACAAAAAAACATCAACAATAAAAAAAACGGAGGTAGGAGCTAGCAGCGGCTGATCATGAGCCGCCGTACAAAGTAATAAAGGCTCCCTCTAACCACGTTTTTTCTTTTTTTTTAAATAGTCAGATAATATATCTAAATATGCAACATTATATTAAAAGTCGCGTGTTGCTAACTCATCAGCTCGACCGTTGTTCCGTGAGAGAGAGAGAGAGAGAGAGATGAAGTGTCTTGTAAGGCATGCTTGCTACATGCCATGACAGCATTACACTACTAATGAATACACACTGGTGGCAACAAAAAGTCAGGTGCAACGACCTCTCCCGTTCTCTCTCAGCCGCGCGCGAGCTTTGCTTTGCGCTATGGGTAATTGGATATGATGATCAAGCTAGGTATATCTATACTCATCGATCGAATACGAGTGTTATTAGATTAGTATGAATTCGTATAGGTGTGTATGTTCATAAGGGTGTAGGTATTCACGAGTGTTTGTGAGTGCATGCATGTGTGTATGTACTGTAATTTTTTATATAAAAAATAGCGCCTTCTTGCCCTAGCCCTTTCTACACGGCCACACGGGCTTTACTACATCTACCTATTAATAAAACATTCTTCACTACTTGCTTGCATGTGGGTTAAGGGCCCTTTAGGCGACCGAATCAGTGAGTGAGAATATTAGATGTGTACAAAAGAGTTATATTGTTGCATTCCCCCAAAGTGGGTTCCCATTCCTATTCCTGCTTCTTGGAACCTTCTAATAATCTAATGCTAAAGGCATTTATAAACAAGGCGATCCGTCCACATGAGTTCATCTAGCACTGAGAAGGATAATTAACCCTTGCAAAAAAAAAGGGAACGATAATTAACCGTAAATAATGCATGTAATTAACGTCGTTTGAGACCCTTGAATTTGGGGTCACCGGGTTCGGACTAAATTAACTAATGCTAAGTTTGCAGTCAGTTTGCTGATGTGTCTCTGCACACGTCTCAGATAAACAGCAGTACAACACTATTTACCACTTCAAAAACAGTGAAATATAATTTTTTTTAAGAAAAATAACCTTTATTAATATTCGCACATTGATGTGTGTCTACCGTTTTTATCTCAAGAAAAAGAGAAAGATGTTACGTTCATGGTATTTGTGACGTTTATTATTAAGATAATTACGCAATCGATGAAGCTGCACAATATATATATATATATATATATATATATATATATATATATATATATATTCCTGATTTGACGATACATGTGTGCACGCTTCCATGCGAGAAAAGATAAAGGATGCTAACTTTAACAGATCCATATGAAGACTGTAGGCGACACACGAAGGCAGTGTGCGCTCCGTTGCTTTTTATTTCCGGTGCATCAGTCTACTTTGTTCAAGAACAAGAATTTTTCGGCAAGTGAGTAATATTTTGAGAGCAGCTCAAGCCTATAGCTCTAGGTTATCCCACAGCTACTGGGTAGGGATAGTTGGGCCCACAATTGGATATCGAAAATCCTTGTCCTGGCAGATATATTTGTTCGTTAAAAAGCTCTAAACGCAGTGTACAAACTTATTTGTAAGGTAGGTTATTTTTGTTTTTAGTGATATAACTATATAATATATATATATATATATAATATTTAAGTTATATGAAAAAATGTCATAGTGCACACAGTGAAATCTCTAAGTTCATTCCTCTGAGACATGAAAACAGTACATACTCCGTAATAAACTCTTGCTCATTCCGAGACAAAACCAAATGCATCACAGTGCACACGGCCGACAGCTCCAAGAACATGATCCATGCAGCCATGGCCCATATGGCTGCCGGAGGCACGGCACAGGGTGATTAGCGGTTGGGCAGTTGTTTATTGTCATCTGTTAATAATCATTAAGCACCATTATTGGTATCGGACAAATCGTGTGAGCATTCATTAATTCGATCGGTAGTGCATGCATTATCGATCACATATAACCAATTAACTTCGGAGATTTATTAGCACGACGAAGGACTATCGACGCACTTTATATTAGATTATTTACTTTGAGAAGGGCGAACGAAGAAAGCAAACCAGGCTTGCTCTATTAATGTGAACATTGCGATCTACAAAATGCAAAAGCCTCTCCTTCACCGTCGTCTCGAATCTCGATAATTATCTCTATATATGTGCATATATGCAAAACTCGATCTATTGATGTGCTATAATAGCTAATTAAGCTTTTCCGCGCGCCGCGTAGATGGGAACAAGTCAACAGTGAGTGAGTAGTCAGTCACGAGCGAGGGGGTGGCAAGCGCGAGGCCACGAGATATATAGGATATATCGAGTTGCACCCACACACACTACTGATTCCGTATTAGATGATTCTTTTGCAGCGGTAGTAGTTCCAACGAGCCTTTTTCTTCTGTGTCGAAATTGTGTCCATATGTGTGGATGATTACTGATTAGCATGTCTTAACCGTCATGAGGTCGAGGTCGTGTGAGTCTGATGGCTTTGGTTTAGGTCCTGTTTGAATTCATTCAGTTTTAAGAAATTAGTTTTTAAAAACTAAAGTGGCTTCAAACAGGTTGTTTTTTTAGTTTCTAAAAATCAGTTTTTAGTTTTTAAGAAACCAAAAAAAGCTACTCCAACCCATCTTTTACTAGTTTTTATTAAAAAATAGAAAGAACCGGGTATCCAAACATCTTATCCAGATTCTTTTAAGAATATAGCTTTAATCAGTATTTTTTCTAAAAACCAGTTTCTAAAATTCTGGAAGGATTCAAACGGGGCCTTAGACGTATTAGCTACTAGTATGTATTAGACTATTAGCTAGCTATATCTAGATGATCGATGCGCTCTCTCATGATCGGGACGGGTAAACCTGCAGCTTGAGCTTCTCCTTCCTTGATTATTATTCGTTATCGATACTACGTTTGTGTATAAATACAAATGCAGTCGTAGCCTGTATTTGTTGGTGAGAGAAAGAGAAGAAAGAAATTAATAAAGATGATAGAAAATAAAAAGATAATAAACGGTGCACGGCGGTCGTAGTATACCGGCCGGCTGCTGGTGTGGCCGCGTCGTTGGCGCTTTATGCTCGTGCTCGTCTTACCAATCCATCCATCCATCCATCGAACTGGTGGGCCAGCCCATCCCATGTGCGCTCATGTGGTGGTTTGCATCGCCCGGGCCCACCACTCCGTTCTCCTCTCTCCAACCCGAAACGTACACCGCCATCGCCTTCCCCGATTTGATTCGCTCTTCTCACTCTTCTCTCTCTCTCATGACGTCTATCTAGTTGTCAGGCTGAGCTGCACCACCCCTGGCCGGCCGGCCTAGCTAACTCTAATGGATCGGAACGGAACGAATCGGCGTGCTTGGCGCGCATGTTACTCTCATCGGCGGCTGCTGCTGGCCAAAAAAAAAAAAAAAAAAAAGTGCGCGCGACGGCATGTGTTCCTCAAGCCGCTCTCTTATGCAGCTTACTGTATTAGGGAGCTTTTTTTTATTTCTTGTTCAGTTGTTCCCTTGTCTCTCAAAACCGCGTCCATATATCCGTTTGCCGGTGATGAAGAACAACGATCGATGACTATAAAAATTCAGTTTAGCGAGGGGGAGAGAGAGAGATATTACTTCCCTCACACGCTGCTAGCCTAGCTAGTAGCTTTACGAGTTAACGTTCCTGATGCAGACAGCAACGGCAACGTGCGTTCATGCTGGTACATGCTGCTGCTAAATTGAAAAAGTAAAGCACAATTAATCTGTAGTACATGCATGAATGATCAAATGCGTGAAGGAAATTACTTTAGCAGCGTTGCAACAACACAAAGTGCAGCTAATTGGCTAATTGCACCGTCATTGATCTGAACAGCACATGATGCGATGGCATATGGTGTGGTGCATATGGTGCGGCGTGAATAATCATCGGTACCGGCTCAAATTTCTGTGTTGACATCGCATTATTTGTGTCATGTTAATTACAGTAGTAGTATTTACAATGAGATTGTTCATCCGACCTCTCGCCGACCCCTTCGGAGTAGATATGATTGTTGGTCCGACCGCCGTCCGACCATTGTGCTTTTAAATCTTTGCCATCACTAGTCGTGATCCATTATCCCCACATGCGATGCAACAACAACAAGAAGTGGGAGCTGTTCACTTGTTCCGGCGACTCTCTCTCTCTCTCTCTCTCTCTCTCTCTCTCTCTCATCTTCTCTCTCTATATACTACTACTACCTGTTTCATCTTACACTAGAAGAAAAATTCAACAACCCCACCCCACACACAGCACTAGAGCAGAGTCCTCCGTTGTTGTTTTTTTTTTTTTTGTCTCTCGTTCAACTGAGGTATTGCAGGACACCGGATCTTGCTCAGGACATTTGTGTCAGAGCCGTGTTCCTCTCCTCTTCCTTCTTCTCTCTCCTTCTGCTAGTAGAAGAAGATCACAACAAGGCATGCACAAAGGTCCCTCTCCTGGGAACCCTTTGTGTCAGAGTCCAAAATCTTCGTCCTTCCATTTCTCTCTCCTCTGCAACCCATCTTCCCCGACCTTAACTCCCCCCCTCTCCTCCTGCCTTTTAAGCAACGCGTTCTCCAGCCTGCACTTCTCTCTCTCTCTCTTGATCGCGCGCCCGGCTTCTTCCCTCCGGCCACTTTCTTCTCTCTTCGTTCCTCTCTGTCGTCGTTGGGTTTCACATGGCCGTCAAGAGAACGGCGCCTTCACCACCGACTCCACGGCCGAACAACAACCCTAGCCCTAACCGCCGCTCCCCCGCCACTACCAGCGGCGCGGACGGCACGGCCTCGTCGCCGTCCTCGTCCAATAAGCGCATGCTCGCCTTCCACTTCATCCGCGCGCTGGCCCGGATCCACCGCTCCACGCCCGTGCCGCGCCGCACGCGCACCATCCGCCGCGCGGCCTACACCTCCATGGCGCGCGCCGCGAACCCGCGCCGCGTCTGGAGCCGGGCGCTGCTCCAGCAGATGCGCGCGCGCAGGGCGCGGTCGAGGCGCGCGGTTCTTCTCCGGAGGCGCGTCTCCGCCGCGCCGGCGGCGCCACCACCGCTGATCACCGCCAGGAGCGAAGGTTCGATCACGTCGTCGTCATCGGCGGCGGCGGCTCTGCAGGTGGCCAGAGCAGCGGCGGCGGCGCCACCGCTTCCGCGCCAGGCGGGGGAGCCGGCGAGGGCCCACGCGCTCCGGCAGCTGGTCCCCGGCGGTAACGAGATGGAGTACACCAACCTCCTCGAGGAGACCGCCGATTACGTGCGCTGCCTCCGCGCGCAGGTGCAGCTCATGCAGGGCCTCGTCGACCTCTTCTCCGGCCAATGATCCAACCAGTAATTAATTATAATACCGCATGGTTAATTGCTTCCCGTTCTCTTGCACATGTGGGTTGGCGGCCGCCTTTTCTGCCTGGATCATTGCATACAGTATCTCTTGTTCATGTTTGGCTTGGGATGCATGCATGATTATTAAGATAGGAGAGATTATTGTTGTTGGTACATATGTTTAGTAATTGGTAAGATTATTGTTAGGTGTGTATAGGTTGGGAACACATGGAAGATCGAACAGATTCGAGGATTGGGGATTATTATTGTTGGAGAGGGAGATCGATCGAGGTAATTAATTGTAACATATATAGAGGGATATAAATGGAGTCACATGTTTATTAGCGCAGTTCGCTTTGGATCAGATGATTGATCGACAAACATGCATGTTTGTGAATTGTGGAACCATGTCATTTGCCTTTGTAGCTACACGTTAGGTAGCTTTTATATGTATAAACATACACACTTTTTGTCTATCAGTTTTTCTCCTTCTGTAGGTCTAAATATATCTGAGTTCTGAGCAGGCGCCGATAAGGTAAACTAGTTATTAGTCAAAGAAAGGCATGAAACTTAACCATGCATTTACCATGAGTGGTGGTTGCATGGATGCATTCTTTTTATTTTATCTAAACTAATTCATATGTGGAGCAGGCCCACACATGTATGTATCCCTCTCTCTATCTCTAGCTTCCGGCGTCTACTCGGAGAGACAGCTAGCTAGATGATGCTCTCTTAGTTAGTTGTTGCCTTGTGTAATGGGCTGCTAGCTATAGGATGGTGGTTATGTTCAATTTGTTTGGTAGAGTGTTCCTTTTCTCCTCTCAAATTTAGGAAAGTGGGATCCACGGTCTATGAGGGATAGGGCTGCTGAACTTTGAGCTCGATAGAGGAGGAGACTATGACTTGTAGCCAAAGGAACCAAAAGACATTCTCTTCACAGGCAGTCAGCATCTTTTGATTAAAGGGCCTTCCTTTTGTTTTTTTATCCCGAGGAAATGAATATTTTTCTCGCCTTCCATCTGCTACACCAATTAATTTTCCCCGCCCCGTTCCTTTTTAGGTGCCACCAGCTTTAAAGAGTATTTTGTGCACTCGATGCTCTCTATAGTTTTTCTGTTTGGTTCTTCTGTCACGGGTTTTTCTTTTCTATTTCTTCGACACATGCGATTGTTGCTTTTGTTATGGGGGAAAGAATCTGAAATGCTTAATATTGGCTTCTTCTAGTTGTTTCAAACTTTCAATCCACGGCTGCATATATTTACGTTTACATTTTTCTGTAGGTTTTATATGAATGCTCAAATTATTGTCTTCTCTAATAAATATATACTATACTACAACAACTACTGACTTATAATTGCTTGTCCTCCTGTTTTTGGATTTACAGTATACAATGATGTGATACTCTAATTTTAACTTTAATTAAGCCTATCTATCACTGCTGTCAATCTCAAATGCATGTTCATATGACAGAAGGACATGAAACCTGGTATTCGGTGTGCTTTACACTTAACTAGGAGGATTAATTAATTAGGTAAGTTGGCTGTCGGATTCGAACAGCTGCTAGAAATGAACAATGTCCAAACACTGAATGGTACCCGAATCAACAACTAATTACATGTTTACACAGCTGGCCAAATCATAATTGGCCCACAAGGTTAGCTGTACTACTAATTTTGCTAGCTATAAATTAATCATCTTTGGCCGACTAATATAATGCTGACAGTTCAGCATCGTGCACTAATAATCCCTAATAATTTGGATTATATTTTATTTTTTGACATGTATTATTTTGCTTCATATCCCTTCTGTCTCTAAATGTGCATGGTTGCATAAGTGATACTGTATTTTATACTGTATTTTGATGTTTTGAACATTTGCAACCAAACACGTTTTCACACTTCAATAAAGTTTTCCATCGGGGCCAAAGTTCAGTTTAACACGTTTGTGAGTGAAATAATAAGCACAGCATTGTTCCTAGCAAGGACTGAATACAAACAAACTAATTGAGTTATAAGTAGAACTTAATGAATTTCACCTTTGATTCCTAACATATATATATATATATATATATATATATATATATATATATATATATATATATATACAGGTGGACAACACATCATAGGCTGATCAGTTACATATCAGGAACTGCATGCTAGATATCTGTTACACTATATAAACAAGGAGTCAGGCAAAAAAAAAACGTAAGCCAATTAACCTGCTAACATTGAATAAAAATTCATATTAGGTATGTTTAGTTTTCCTCTTGATTCACTGTTACATATATGTTTTTTCTCCCAAGCTACACGAACCTCCAAGAGGACATCTTATTTCTAAAAAATCTGCTGTATGGATATATGCAAAACCAACGAAATACTAGGTAATTAAGGAGAATGGTGTCCTTTTGAAAATGCAAAAAAAAAAAACATAGCAGATGATGTTGATACATATTATTCATTCAAAAATTCCACAAGATCCATTTCTTTATTTATGCATACACGTGAATATCCGTTTCGTCCTTTTGTTATCAGTGCTGCAATTTGTTTTTAACATTACTTGAGATATGGGGTGTCTTCCCGTGGTAGAAATCCTTTTTCTGTTTATTGACATCATTTGTCTGTCAAGCCATCATCCTAATGAGTTGGCAGCAATATTTTTCTAACAGTTGGGAAGTTTTTTTTATGTGCTATAACCATTATCTCTGCACAAAAAAATATCCACAATAAATTAATGAGAGAACATTTTTATATACCACAATAAACTAGCGAGAGAACACATTTTGATAACCAGTACGTGTAGTACATAACTTGTGAACTAATTTTACAGATTGTTTATTTTGCACAAAAAAAGACGTTGTTTTGCAACTTGGTGTTTTTCCTCGTGCATTATACAAGGGAGTAACTGATGTTTCCTCCAAAAGAAAGGGAGGAACCGATGTTCATTGTTAAAGCTTATTTATGGAACGGGCTATCGTGTAGACGAGATGGTGGATGTATCCCTACTATGCAAAATTGATAAGCGCCGTATGCAACGTTTTATTGGTTCAAGATAAAAGATTTTGTAGAAAGGTTGCATGGCTGATGCATCGTTACAGTTGTGAATAGGCAGGATAATTCCATGCATCCACGGAAGATTCTTGGCATCAGTTTTTTTTTTTTTAGTCCATGGATCGAATGGATGGGCCTTCCCGTTCAAAATAAGGTTCAAACAAATTAAGAACAGAAAATAAATATCCACAAGGATACATAGGGACTTATTCCTTACATGGGTTACAAGCGTTATAAATTATAACAATGGCACATAGGGATTTATTCCTTTCATTCGCTACTAGATACTAACATTTCCTACAAATTTGACCTGTATATATTTAATAGATGGATGTGTATACTTTTACATCATATATATGGGTTATATATGTAGTTAGCCCGTAAATATGTCTTTGTATATAGAACCATATGCATTGCGTATATTTTGTGATTGATGTCACTCTTCATAATGATACGGTCTCAATTTATCAACAAATGTAAACTAATAGTGGTAATTAATATACTTTAATTGCCTATTATCCCAAAATTACCATTAATCACAATTGCAGGTATAGGTTCTCAATTTCATTCATGAAATTGTATTTTTGACGTATGAAATATGTATAATGGTTAACATGCTAGTGGGAAATGTATCTGATGATCACCATCACACAAGTATGTTTATACCAGATATATCTTGCTTATGTACGTACGGTCACATTCTGCTACGAGTAACTAGAGCTAGTGTAAGTACCTACCGGTTAGGTTGCTGTCCATCACTGTTTAGAAGTGAGTAGTCTTAATGGTTCGGTCTGAAACTTTCTTTTGCGACGCAATTATTATATCCTGTTTGAAACACCGAAAATCTGTTCTGTATTTATTAGAAAACAATTGTGCAAGGGGACCCAAAATGTGCTTCTCAACCTTTTTTTTGGCTAAAATTCTTACATATTCAACAAAAAAATGCTTCACATACAACTCAGTTATCTGATCTCATATTACGACCAGAGAATATAATGGCATATGCATATATATAAACCAAATGAATCAAACTATTTGGATGATTTCTCTGGTCGTAAAAAGGGATCGGATGTATATAGTCTCAGGCGTCGTCATCAGACAGATCATAGATTAGCTTTTTTTTTTCTTTCTTTTTTTTTTTGAAAGACCCATAGATTAGCTTGTGGCAGGAGGAGCAGAAGCACGCACACAAGCATCCAGCTGGGATTGAGATAGCTAAACCGAAATGATACGAACATAAACCAAAAAGAAAAAATCAAACAAAAACAAAAGGCAAAGTCATTAACTACGCGAGCTCGCTCTGTCTCGCGCGCGCGCTTTTGCGCACACATCTCAGGCAACAGCTGGGAGCGTGAGCGTGCCAACGAAGGGAAAGTTGAGCGGCGGCAGCGACACCAGCTGCCCCCGCCCGTGGCCGCCGTCCCGCGCTTCGGCTGCTAGCTCCATCAGCGCCTTCCTTATGGGCTGCAGCAGCTGGGCCAGGATTCGCCACCGGACCAGGCGGGACACGGCCAGCCGGCAGCTCCTTCGCCGCCCCAGCCACACCGTTCCGACGTTGTACTGGCGCCGCCGCAGCTTGTGCCGCGCCCTCTTCTCCCTCCACCCGCCACACCACCGCACCACCACCGACGCCAGCCTAGCCATGATCTCTAGCTCACTGTGTCGACGACCTTAGCTCAAACTCTGCGTGCTGCTGACAGTGAGCTTATAATCAGCTTATTAGCCGCGTGCCACTCAAGTGAAGAGGCAGAGGCTCAATTTATATATAGTGACAGGGGTAGAGGCAATAAGCTAAGTAGGTGAGGTATTATCAAGTTTATTATATAGCTACAGCCTGCTGCTCTTTGGACTCCGGTGAAGATGATGTCGCGATGATTGTTGGCTGGTATTAAAGCTAATATAGCTAGCCAGGAAAGCCGAGAGCTTATTAGCACACAATCACGCCTTCATATAAAATTACGCAAAACTAATCATTTCTACGACAAGCCAAGTGTCGTGCCCCACAAGAAAAAGAGGTGTGATCATATCGTCACAAGCGGCATATATATACACAGTTTTTGATCAGAATAAAAGTACTACTAGTTTCTAAAAAAAGGAATAAAAGTACTAAGTAGTACTATATAGATTTTTATAGCTAGTAATCTACAACGCATGCAAACGCCAACTCAGGGCGGGGTGTGTGGCCAAAGCATGCCAAAAACATTGATTATCCATCTCCCTCGCTACCTATCAACAATCTTGTGGAACATGGGAAAAGCTAATGCTTTGATTTGTGATCAGCAAATGGCGATGCTTGCTTGCTGCAAATAGCCGCGTGAACAGGTAGTGTTGGTTCTTTGGTGAGATGAAGGGCTCTGGAAGTGATAATTTCAATTAATAATTAAGCTCGTTTGGCGTAAAGTAGAAGAATTCCGGGCTTGTTTACGCACCCAATTGGTCCTTTCAGCTATGGCACCGTTGCGAATTTGTTTTCTTTATTAATTAAATGTAGCTAGTACGCACTGTTGTGCCCGATTATTAGTTGGGTAATTATAGGTAATCTAATGATTGCAGCTATATGTGTATTCTGCAGATTTATCAGGAAAGCAAAGCCTTGTTGCTTCTTGTAGCATTAAACTAAGGAGAGAAGCTAGATTGGACTCTGGTGTGTGACGTGTTAGGGTGGCACGAAGATACAAATAGTAGGCTAATTAATTAACTACTAGGTATGGTGACGATGGCAGCACATTTTGTTGTTTTCGCAACGGAACGAAGTGGATGTTAATCAAAACATGTCGATCGATCTTATTGGGCATGGATTGGTACAGTGTTTAAGCAATAACTCTGCCGGAGTTCGGTTCAAAAATATTAGAACTATGCCGGAGTTAGCACACCTGCTGAGCTCGAAAACCGGACAAGCTAGGCAGGTAGGCAAGGACAGTCTCCAGGTTGTGATCACAGAAATTGTTAGTGAAATTTCCTGCTGTTACGCCTGGTCTGTTTAGTTGCAAACCAAAGGGCGGACAGAGTGCCGAACCGAGGATAAGAGTAACTACAGTCTATACAAGCAGCTAAAAACAGAACTAGCTAGCTAGCTAGGTGCTGAGGTCAGGTGTAGTATAGCAAGAATACCCTAATCAATAGGCTTTGACACTGCTACTACCGTCAGAATGGGGATAAACTTATCAGTGCGTCAGGCATAAGTCCACTTATAAGTGGTGTCGCCGCCCCAACTTGTTCTACTTAAAATAACCCAAGATAACGGACACCTTGGCCGGTTGCATCAACAAAGCTCAAATGCTTCGGGAAGATCAGGCAGATTACAAGTCACGTTGACACATCAAGGCGCAATCAACCTGTTCCATTCCACCTGTGGCTGTGAGTGATGAATTCTAGCATTTTAAAATGGAAAAAAAAAACTTGGGGCTATTTTCTGTCAGAGAACTAATCTGTCGTCACAACTGCTGTGGGTCTATCTAGTGATGTGGATTTGCCTCCTTCCAAAAATACAAACGGTTGCCGTTTGGCTTTTGGCGCTCGGATCACTCGGCTGGCTACTCGCAGGAAGCTTGCGGCATTTGGCCCTTCCGTGTTTGTCTCCTTGCAGAGCATGACGAAAGAAAGAGACGCGATGTTGGTTCTTGGTAAGTTTCTCTTCGACAATAACAGTAGGTAACAATACGGAAACAGGAGAAACTCTGTTGCAGTCTGAAAAACACATGGGGACGTCCTTTGCTCCATAAGTCCACAGTCAAGTAAAAGAACACAGCTAAAATGGATACTTTCAGCAAACATCCAGGTGTTCACCACTTCCTTTCAGAGAACAATTGCATGAGCATAATGAGCATACCGTACTCCTAATCAATTCGGAGTTACAAGTTCCAACCCACACCCAAAAAAAAAAAGAAGAAGAAAACATTTGCTACCGAACAAGTCGAACAACACACCAAATGGAAAGTAAAGGGACAAAATGTAATTCGTGGTCGATCGAACTTCTTAAGATAATCAAACAGGTACGAATAAATATTTTTGCAGCGGTTCTAAAAAATGATATATACTTCAACTACTAAATCACAAGATTCCGTTTTTTGTATTACCTATGAATTGAAAAAAAAAAAGGGGCAGCAATTTTACGTCCAAATTGCAACAAAAATTCAATGGTGCAAGGTGATCTTTGAAAGCGCATTGTCAGGGATACATTATGCTATGCGTGCACCTCAAAAGAATAAGGAAAACGAAGAATCGAACAATACTGCGTGACAGATAGCCACAGGTTGAGCTATCAACAGAGCATTAGATTCCAGCATTCCAGGAGACTTCCAGCAGAGCTCATATTGTTCGATTCCAGAACAATGTCGATTAGGGAAGAAGAAAACCAAACAAGTACGCCCTATTAACAAGACCCCATAAGAACTAGGATGAAGGGTTCTGATGTCTGAGGTTCTAATTAACCCTCCGTGATGACAGGTACAGGCACCTCGTTAGATCAATTCTGGCTAACTCAGATTACACATGCTTACACTGTCGAACTGGATAAATATAAGAAAAATAATCGATAACTAAGGCACAACCATGTACAAATAGGGTATCTTAAACTTAAGCTCATTTATTTCCAGTTACCTATAAAGTTGACTCCATTAAAAGATCGTTACACTTGCTAACGGTTACATGTTAACACATTGGCACACAAAAAAAGGGTGCAGACAACTGGGTTGGTGCAATCACATCTCGATGTCCTCCAGATCAGGAAGGGGGAAACGAAGTATAGCTGCTATTCCTGTCAGCTGCGCTAACTCTGTTCAAACACACATCAAAGTATGCAATTTAAATACACAGTATGCTGCAGAAACAAATAAAAGTAATATAAAGTTTCTTTATTGCTTTAAAAATGACATATAAGTAATGTTGATGCCTTCTCTCTAAAACACACTCCATTCGTGAGTGTTGATTTTTTTAATTAACTTCTGTCCTAACTTCAATAATCCACAAATGGAGATAGTATCCAATAATATAATAGGTTAATATGTAAATGTTTATAGGTCCTAGGCAAAAATATGATCAAAGTATGTCACAAAAGCATGGCAGGACACTCACGATCACCGGAGACATGCATCGAAGAAAATATGTGCACCGTGCCACCATATTTCTTGACTGATTCAACCAAGTTCACGTACTTTTGTCGGGTAGCAATGTCAGCATTCCTGCAAGTGAAAGCAAAGTCAGTGTTCCTGCAAGTGGAAACAAAAGGTTTAGCTGTCTCCCATCAGCCATTGCACAAACCAACCAGATAGTATACTTGGAAGTGCTACCTGTCCACCTCTAAGAAACATGATATGAGGAGAACATTTCAAATTAGAAATTTGATAACTCAACAACACAAGAAAATTAGATGCAGTGCATAAACTTCTGTTCTGAATCGTTCTAGAATTGCATCAGAATGGTATCGGCAGTATTGTATGGATACATGGCTTGAAACCAAAATATTTGAACATGAAAGCATAGGTATACGTCACTTGTTATGCCAAGATCAGTTATATAAAGGAAAACGTTGGTACTGATAGCCTGATAGGGACAAAAAAATTGCTTGCTTGGGAAAGATCTACAATTAAGTTCAGTGATAAGCAGCTGTGATTAAGGGCTGTGATTCACATTGGTCAGGTCTGATCAGGAAATTAAGGGCAATAAAACAAAAAGAATAGTTTGGAATCCCGAGGTATTTCATAGTTTGCCAGCAACAGTAATCTTAGAGAGCCTAACACTGCTCAGCATAGATCCGTTGCCACAAGACTGATTTACCCTTGGTTTCGGGAATTTTCCTTTCTTCTAGTTAACTGTTAGGGAAAAAAAATCATCAGTTTTTTTAACAAAACTTACCGGAACAAAGTGTCAGTTATTAAAAGAGTCTGAATTGCAAGACGATCTTGTGCAATCTCAACATGCTTTGGTCCGTAACAAGCACGAGCTGAGTCCTATAATTAATCAGCAAACAGATAGATTAAATCAGATGTGCTGAAGTTAGCCAGAGTTAACAGCTATACTTGATACAATTATAAACTTGTTAATCAAACTTGTAAGACAAGGCACATCCATAAAATTTGTATGCGCTTCAATAAGCAGTTATACTGAATACATTTCAAAGTCGTTATTCAAAATTCTCTTTAAGTAAGGTACAAGTATACATGTATTAAGGGTCAAATTCTAATCAGTAGCACAAGGATTACAAACTGAAACATATGCCACTTAGTAAGGCAGCTAAAAACAGGTATCACTTGAAGAGTTTAAGACAAACTTACATTCGTAAGCATATTGAAGAAATCCTGCAAAGCTCGGACCTGTAATTAGAAAGAAACAACAAAGTTGAAACAGATAGCAGAAGTCGAAACAGGTAGCAGACGACAGTACTGTTAGTTTAGACGGAGCACAAATATGCTTTGATTGTGAGAGTAAATAGTTAATAAGACCCATAAATTAGCATGTTTAATGACATGTCTGATCATGAGCTAGATCTACCTCTTGTGCTGCCTTCGTATCTTTTATCAGTGACATCACACCGGGTGTATCCAAAACTTCCTTTAAACTATGCCTAACAAAACAAAAAAGAAAAGACATAAAATGAGGGCTTCTGAAAGGGTAAAGAGAAGGCCAATGAAAGTAAAATGATCGCTTAAAAGTCATTTGGCAAATACAGAATTAGCTTACAGGACTAGAGATGTTAACGAAGGATCATGTAGTATATCACATATAAATTAAGCAATTCTATCAAACAACAGTCATTCGTATATAGAAGATCATGGAAAATAAGTTCTCAACAGGTCATAGAAAATCTGATAGTGAGCCTAAATTTAGCAAAATCATACTGAAAACAATCAACGTAAGCATATTATACTTCACAAATAAAGTTAAGTATCAAGAGATTAAGATGAAAGAACTCACTTGTAACCTGAATTTGCATGTGCAAGAACCAGGCGTGCTTTGTTCTCAATTATTACCCTTAAATCTCTCCGTGCAGCTTCAAGAAGTAAATAGTCACGAAATTGGTCCTGTTAAGATAGAAAAACAGGACAAGAAAAATACATAAGCTTAAATTATATCCATGGAGATAGAAGGATTTGTTTGTGTAAGTAACAGTATAAACAATGAACAGAACGTCAGATGAGCTACTTCACAACTGATGAAAAGTGACGACACAACTGGCACCACCGTACCAGACACAATTTTCTTGTTATTTAAATCGGTAGTAATGCAACAATAGTATCATGCGCAGCAACAGAGTGAATTCATATAACTCAAATGTAGTGGTCTCTACATGGCAGGATTGATAACAGAAGACTCCATTGATAATGCATTCATCTCTAGAATGGTCAGTTTAAACATTACCGACATCACACAGATGGCTAGTTAATTATAATATTTAAATGTACATTAAAAATCATTAGGTACCAGGTTGATTTTGCTTTGACAAAAGGAACTATTGTTAGCAGATGGTTTATCTTTTAAGTACTTGATAATTACCTTCGTAAAACCGGGGCTTGCAATTACAACGCATTGCACTACTTCAAAATCAATATGCTTCAGTAAAGCCTACAGCCAAGAAATGTAATGCATCAGCCAAATATTGCCCATACGCACGTTTCATTCACTTGTCGAATTTGTTTGCATAGCTACACTTACTTGCAAAACATGCTCAAAGAACTTCTTGAGAGCCTACGTAGCAACAAAAGAAAGTAGACATCAGTAGGAATTATTCACAGAAACTTCATTTATAGTTAACAGAATCAGTTATCATACCGACTCATAGCCAGCAATTGCAGGACCATGCTTCCTAGGAATTGATGTTTCGATGCGTGCCCTGGTTGCTGTTATGCTGTTCAGAAGAACTCCAGCCATTAAAAAGATTACAAGAAAACTATAGATGTTGTCATAAGACAGAATGTCATCAATATGACTACATGTTCTTTACTTGTCACTAGAAATATTATTCTAATGTTTAGATGAAAATACTACCACAATTCTCAAATTGGTGTCATTAGGATAGCAATCTAGTTTATTTTTGAACTAGAGTCCTTTGGATCGATTATTCAAGAGGACTATTCGGGAAGCACTAGGAGATGCACACACATTCAAGTCTTACCCTTGTCTTAAATTGGTATTACCCTCGTTCAAAGGGAAAATTCGCCTAAATAAGGCAAAATGCACCGTACACTATAAAAACAGAGGGAGTATACTCAAACTCAACATCATTGCAATTTTTTTTTTCATTTTCATAGAACTACTAATGATTTCAACTTGGGAGGTCCCTGTACTTGGTACCTCAAAAAGTATAATCTAATGGTACGTCCTGCTGCTCCAGGACCATAAATGCATTTAATTATGATATGAACTCAATGTAGACAAAAACAGCATCATCTTGAATAAAAACAATAAAGTAGTTCGGTAATGGAGGATGCAGTTTTATTTTTCATTCAGCGGCAGCGAAATTCTACTCACCTTCTGCCGATAAGGAATAGGTGAGCAAGTCCTTCTTGCATGAGAATAACTGCTAGATCAGCACTTGCAGCAGGATCTGCAATAGATTAAGAGAAACACTCAATTAAAACACTATGCTTCATATAGCAAAGCAACAAAATTCCCTCAAAACAGGAAAAATAAAGCACCATCAGTAGGAAATTTAGAGACGCCATTTAGAAAATACTAGAAAACAAGGTGATTGTTTTGGTAAGATTCCCAAGATGGTCATCTCTGAGTCACATCATAAACGGACCATGTTAACACCAACTTATTTCATAAGTCGAAGCAGGGATGAACATTTCATAGAGAGAAGATAGCCATATTAGTACGTTAGTCAATCTCACATACCACATGCTTGCTGGATAGTCTCAAGTGCTAACCAATCCCAAAGTACCTACAAAAGATGCATGTATTTAGTGAAGCAACAGTTACAACAAAAACAAGTATGAAATGCATCATAACAAGCACCAATTGGCACTTCAGAATTCTATTGTAATGCAGCATAACAAAAACAACAGAGAGGATATTAGTGTGAACACTGTGATTTCTTAAGTACAATAGCTAACAATGAAGAATAAGGCAACAATGAACGCAAAGTTCATGGCATCAAAATCATAAGCAAAATTAAATAGGCAAAAGAGCCAAGTGAATAGCTTTGTGATGCCATCAAACCACAAGTTTTGAATCTGGTAGAAAAAAAAAAAGCAGAAGGACAGCAAATATTGCATAGATAGAAACTAATGTCAAGTATCAGTGGTCAGCTGATGGAAGTGGTTAGTTTCACTTGTTAACAATATAGCAGCATTAAGCGTAGGCTTAAAAGATGTTACACAAATTAAAATCATAATCACAGTGTCAACAAAAAGTTTCATTGTAACCTGAAAATTACTATATCATAGTAGGAAAGCACAATAGTTATATCTTCCTTTTCTCACAAGATAAATTTCTTTATAACATACCTTTCGTAGAACAAAAGGTCTCTTCAGCTCAAGCTCTAACGTGTGGAACTGACCTATCTTCATTCAGAAAAAAATAATAATTTAATTTAATCAGGTTATCACAAAAGGTTTACTTTAAAACAAAACCACTACCTCATCTTAAGAGAAGCACAAAATCACTAACCTTCACATGCTCATTCTCGGAGATATTTTTGCCACGTGCACGTAGGACAGACCCTTCCTTGTCATAGTCTACAGACTTCAAAACAAAGGAGCCACTCAGTGATCACGTAAGTAAATGAGTTAAGTTTTGATAAAAGTGGTATGAAGAAAGGCAACAGGCAAGGGGGCCAAAGTAAATAAGAGATACTCCTGTCTGCTTTTGTTGCATAGGTTTATCAGTTTAGATACCCCTCTTCATCTCAAAATAGTGGATGTTTTAAAAATGGGCATGAGAGTGAAGGAGATTGAGAAAACGTGGGTGCATTGGGAAGTGAGAATGACAAGTATTTTGAGCAAACTGGAGATGGCTAAAATGAAAAGTATTTTGGGATGAAGTAGCGATTATTCAGGTGTTTTCATACGTAGTTGAAAGAGAGAACATGAAGCCAGAAACAGTTTGACACTTTCTTCTTCTGTTACTTTCTTTATAGTACTCACGTGTGACGTGGATGACTGCTCACAAGTCTCAACTCATGTAGAATGCTAATCTATGGGGTCACTGAGTAAAGATAGATAATACATATCAAGGATATATCACCTCGACAACAATTTCCAGCTTTAACTTCACACGCTCGGCATCACGTCCTCCAGATGCCCCCTCTCTCAGAACTTTTCTGCAAACCAGCAGATAAGCAAAAAATTGATTTAAGCAGACCCACTATTTCCATAACACAACTGACGATTTGAATGTTTTTGAAACACAAGGCAAAAATGCATATAGTCGCCAACTTGACAAAGTAATAGGTTTTGAGTGCAACTGTTCTTAATCCTTGGTGCCTACACACAATGCATGAGTATGAAAGTGTGATGATCACTAAGAACTCCAATGTTTGAGAGGCGGTGGTTTGCAATCCTTTGTGCCTACAATACACATGTATAACCATGTAATAATCACTAGTATAATGCACTGCAGAATCCTTTCAATAAAATTCAAAATAGTAGATACAAGTCAACCACATTCGACGCCCAAATTATAGTCAAGAGCTGCATATGGTCCATCTGTCTACATTTTTCATTCTAGAACTAATAAATATGGTAACCATATACCTTCTTAAGATAGCTACTATCCGTAATTTTACGTCCAGTCATAATCCTCAATGGAGAACCATATCGGTGCCAAGCTGAACCGCTTTGGAATACCTAGTTGCCTATTTGGCAGTGGTTCCAACATCCGCTGGAGCACTGGCTACGGTGAGTTGCTTACAACCAAACGGCATAAGCGCTGAGCAATGCTGAACTCACCGAATCGTGACGGCTTGGAGATGGTCACCGACCGTGATGAGGTTGTACGCGTGCCACAGGTCATCCTCCTCCTCGGGCAGCAACTGCGCACCACAGAGAGTTAAGCCACAACTAATCCGCAGAATCCAAGGGGTGTGGGCGGTAGCCATAGCCCGGGAATAAGGCCAACTCCGCAAACAAGTGGCGCAATCGAACAGCGAGCACCGAGAGAAAAAGCGGGAGCTAAAGGCACCTTGACGGTGCCGGGCCCGTTGCGGACGAGGTTGCGGTGGACGAGCTTCATCTCTGCGCCGCCGGAGCGAGGTCACGTGACTGATTTTGCGTCGGCGCCGGCGGGGGAGTAGCGGGATGCGGTGCCGGGGGGTGGGGGGGAGCAATCGCGGCGCACGGCGAGGGCGAGGGCGAGGACGAGGAACGACGGGGGAAGTGCTGTCGAGTACGGCGACAGCACGTGTTGTGAACCTGAGAACCGATCGAAAGGGCCGAAATCAGAATATGTATCATCACGGCAGGTAGAGTTTTAGGTGGTGTTTGGTGTACCCGGCAAAAGGAGCAAAACGACGGAACCATAGCCGAGTTTTGGGCTAGCCATCCAAACAGACGAGCTACATGACTAAAATTTTAGCCCATCGCAACCCTTCTTCCTCTTCCACACTTGTACGCCGGACCTCCTCCCGACATCGCGAGCGTCGATCAGGATTCTCCCCCCCCACACCCCCCACCCCCCCCGATGGCCGGAGCGAAGCCGACGGTGCCTCCCCTCCCGGCCCCCGCCCCGCTGGCCGGAGCGAGCCCCCCGCGCCCGCCGGTCGGAGCGAAGCCGACGGCCCCCGCCCCCCGCGCCCGCCGGCCCGAGCGAAGCCGACGGCCCCCCGCCCCCCGCGCCCCGCCGGCCCGGAGCGAGCCCCCCGCGCCCGCCGGCCGGAGCGAAGCCGACGGCGCCCCACCTCCCGGCCCACCGCCCCACCAACACCGCCCCTCCCCACGTCCGGGACTAAGATTTAGCCTCCTTCCAAACACCAAGGCTAAAGTATTATGGGCTAAAAGAATGGTCCTAAAAATTTAGCCTAGGGGCTAAAGTTCCAAACACCACCTTAGTCCAACACGGTGCCGCCCAAGCCTGGCCTTTGCGAATGTGGACTGTGGGTCGTTGGGCGTGGCCACAAGACACGCACAAGGTCGTCATGTCCGACCGGATCATCCAAACCACGAGCAGCATCAAATGGAACTATGGAAGAATCAAAGGCACATACTAGCATGTGTATCAAGGGAAAAAAAAAGACACACAGCACGTTGATCACCACAGTCGGACAAGAGTTGGAGCATAAAGGCCGTATGCATAGCCGCCTTTTTTCCATAATAAAACGACCATTGTTGAAAAAAAAGGACAACAAGACTTATTTTATTTTTTTATGGAAAAAAAGATAACAAGAATTTACTGCAAAAGGGACAAGCTAATGTGCCGTATACAAACATATAACATTACTAGCATAGTGCCCGTACGTTGCAACGAGTTAAAAAATATGAGTTGGATAAAATGTATCCTTTTATATTTTTTTTTACTTTTTTTGAAGTGCACTCTCGGTCTCACGTACAATCTTTAATTCAAAGTAGACTCTCCTACAAAGATTCGAAGTGAACTCTCCTTTTTATATAGACTCATAATTTCATTTGAAGTGGCATGTTTTTAAAGTGGACTCTACTTTTTACGCACGGCTCTAATTTGGTTGAAGTGGACTCTCTTTTTCACGTATGATCTGTAACTCGATTCTAAGTGAACTTCTCACTTTTCCCTCACATATGAAGCCCAGTCTGTACGAAGTTCGACCCGGTGACTTCACGGGATGACTTGATGCCCCGATGCACAACACGGGCTCAGCAAAATTATTAAGGCCCTGTTTGATTGAGCTGTAGCTGTAGAAATTTTAGCTGTGGGATGTGGCTGTGGGAAAAACAATTATGGACTCTGAGCTGTGAAGAAAGCTGAAAGTCGTTTGGTTGAAACAACTGTGACTGTAGCTTTGAGAAAAAAATTCTATAATGCACCTACAGCCGTCGACCTCGGTCGGGATTCGTGAGAGATTCGAGAGAAGAGAACGAGAGAGTGCGGTATGTTTCATATTCGATGGCCTTACGGATAAAGAGTTCGATCGGTATACGATAAAAGTTGTCCATCTGCGTTCGGTCACAACCGTTATGGTGCGGGACTCCCTTTGGTTGTTTTTTGTACTTTTGAAAAAAGCTACTGCACCAAAAGTTATAACCAAACAAGGCCTAAGGAGTAGAGATAGAGATAGGAACTAAATTATTTTTCTTTCTAATTTGCATCAAAAGTGGACTTATTTTACTTTACAATTTCTATCTCCTGACTTATTTCGACTCTTTTTTTCCTCAGTGACATTAAGAAATGTATTTGACTTTGTTTTTAGATTAGAATTGATTTGTTTCTCAATTTGTATTTTTAGACACTTTATTTGTATTTTCAAATTATTTTTTATATCATTTATGACATCGTAAGATGAATTTGCGGGAGTAAACGTCACGGTTGTAAAGAAATTATTAATTAGTAAGTAGAGGTAGAGATTTGTATTTGCGGACTCTTTATTTATATTTTGAACTATTTATTACATCATCTATGACATCATAAAATAAATTCACAAGGTAAACGTCAACGTCACAGCAAAATTATTAAATAGTAGAGATATGAAAAGCCTATTCTACACGCGACTGAAATCTCATTTAGATTCAGTCGACACCGCTCCATATAAAGACGCGCGCTACGGACGGCAACAGTGGGCAGCCAGATGTGTGCGGGCGGTGCGGCAGTGCCCTCGCCACCATGTCGCGGCAGCGGGGGCGCCATCGTGACTGGTGGCGATTATTAGCGGACGGCTACGGTTTAGGGTGTGGGAGCTGTAGGCGCAGCGGCTCCTCATCACCAGCGGTCATAAAAGGAAGGTTTCGGGTGCGGCAAGACGACGTTGGCGTCGCCGTAGCCATGGGAGGCTGACAAGGCTGGCGGGCGGCGTGCATGACGCAGAGCTGATAGGTAGAAGCGGGGATGGGAGGTAGAAGATGAAGGACGCCTGTCGTGTGAAGATGGGACCGACTGAAAATTAGATAGACCTATATAAGTCTAGTTTCTCAGGTCTTCAGCCGTAAATTAAGTTTTCAGGCCATGGAAGAAATCTCTCCTGCTGTCTTGCATGTGCAACACTGGACATAAAACAATCGCTTCGCACCGTGCAAAATATCGTCTATCTAGAGACTTCAGATAGGTTAGCGCCTCACTCTACTGCCCCCGGGCGGCGTCGCAGGTGTTTCCGGCACGCTCGCTCGAGCTCCTCGCACGAGTGCGCCGTGGCCAGCTCCAGGATGCTGTGAACCGTGTCGTCCTCGATGAAGCGGCACATGCGGCTCGCGCACATCTTCTTGAGCCTGTCGATGAGGAACATGTCGGCGGCCTCAAAGAGCTCCCGCGTCATCACGGCGTCCATCGTCTCGTCCGCCGGGAGCGCGTCGTGGTAGATGTAGTGGAGCACGCCCTGGAACGCCTCGGGGCTCGTGTCCGCGACGGTTATGCACGGCGAGCTCGCCTCGGCCCACGACGTCTCGCCGTGGCCGTAGATGGCCGCCGCGAACCACTCGGACCGCGCGGCGACCACCAGCCTGTGCGCCTCGAATGTGGCGCCGTCGACGGAGAACTTGATGTCGAACGGCGCCGTGCCGCTGTTGAGGAACGCGATTGCGTTCGCGGCGAAGTCGGACTGGGGCACCGTCACGCCGCCGGCGCCGGCGTTGAGCCTGTTCCGCCGCCGGGTGTTGTTGTTGATGACGTGGACGGTGCAGCGCACCCTGAAGGAATCGTTGTCGTGGTTGAGGACGCCGAGGAGCGCGCCCTCGAGCTGGTCGCGGGCGACGAACTCGCGGAAGCCCCAGCTGTTGCAGCACCGGCTGAAGCTGCTCGGCCGGTCGGAGCGCCGCGCGTACGCGACGCTGCCGTCCGGCCGGAGCAGCGCGAAGGTGAAGTGGGCCCGGACGCCGCGGACCAGCGGGCGGTACAGCGTCTGCACGAACAGGGCGACGTGCTGCGAGGGAGCTAACGGGTTGTATCCGCCGGGGTAGAAACGGGCGAACCACTTGCGGCCGTCGACGGTGAAGTAGCGGGAGACGATGGACGTGCCGGGGTCCATGCCCTTGATCCGGCTGTACCGCCGGATCGTGAACTCGTGCGTGACCGACGACAACTCCGCCGGGGCGGCGTCATCGTCGGCGTCGGGTGCCGAGACGCAGGAACCCATCAATCAACCGATCACTACGTGGAGCGAGAGATCGGAGGCGGCGGATCAAACGATCGAGAGGAGGATGGGTACGGGTGCAATGAAAGCGCAACGGAATTTTTTGAACCGAATCTCGTATTTATCGTACTAGAAAAAATATCAAAGGCGGATCCGGAGATAAATATACGAGAGACAAGATCTCTGACGAATCGGGTTTCTCTCGCAATTCTGTTCCGTTTCATCCGGCCTCTTCTCCTACGTTCATTGAACACGTCGCACGCGCAATAAAAACTTGAGGAAACCCGTTGTCGCGAACGGATAGGAGTACAAACAGTATACTATATATTTGGCACGGCAGGCGCTGCTACAGCTTTTTCCTCCTCGATCAGAAGAAGAAGAAGATGGCTGCCATCCACCTTTCGTTAAGGTCGTCGCCGTCCGGCGACGGCGCCAGGACGACGACGACGACGACGCTGTCGACGACCGAGATCTTCAAGGTGTCCAAGTACTCCAAGGCGTGCCGTCTGCCGCCGGGCACGGCGCTGAGGTCGGGGCCGTTCGCCTTCCACGGGCGCTCCTGGCGCATCAAGGTGTACCCGACGGGTCTCGACCACTCCTCGCGCGACTTCGTCTCCGTCTTCCTCAAGTGCCGCACCGAGCCGTTCCGCCGCTTCGCCGCCGCGGAGGTCACGTTGGAGATCCTGGACGCCGCCGGCGAGTGCGCCGTCTTCGACGACGCCGCCGCCGCGTCGGCGCTCGCGGAAGCCGACAGGGGGTTCAGCAGGGGGTACGCCCGGTTCGCCAAGAGGCGGGAGCTGGAGGCGACGGGCTGCATCATCGGTAACGACGACGCCTTCACCATCAGGATCACCCTGGACATGGTAGGTGCCAGCCGGTCGCCAAAGCCGTCGTCCTTTTTTACGGTGCCGTGGACGTTCACGAAGAATAAGGGCGGCGGCGGCGGCCACAAGCAGCAGAACAACAAGCTTGTAATACCACCACAACTGGGCGCGGCCAGCATGGCAATGGCATCTACTATTAGTGCCGGCGAGCCGGAGCCGGAGGTCGTGACCGGATCCCATAGGCTCGTCATCAACTCCTTCTGGCAGAAGGAGGAGCAGCTCGCGTCCGACGAGTGCCTGCGTTCCCACCGGTTCAGCGTCGGCGGCAGCAACTGGTACATCAAGGTGTACCCCAACGGGTACGCCGGGACGACGGACACCGTCGCCTTGGTCCTCGCCCGCGGCAGGTCCGCCGAGCCGGACTCGACGGCCGAGTTCACGTTCGAGGTGGAATCAGGCCTGACGACGACGGATCAGCGGAGCAGCAAGTCCGACAAGGTGACGCACACGTTCGACGGCGCGAGCCCGGAGCGGCTCGGTCATCAGCTCGCGCCCACGGACCTCGACCGACTCAGCGTCCTGGTCGTCCGGTGCGGGCTCGGCGTGTTCAGAGGGGGGCGCCCGCCGAGCGCGCTGCTCGCCGAGGCGCCGACGATCGCCGTCCCGCCGCGCGACGACTCGGCGGGCTTCCTTTGGCTGCTCAACAGCGAGGAGGACTCCGACGTCACCTTCGCCGTCGGCGGTACCAACTTCCGCGCGCACTCGTGCGTGCTCGCGGCGCAGTCGCCGGTGCTCCGCGCCGACCTGCGCGCGCTCAGGGAGGACCCCGAGCTCGCCGCGGCGTGGAGGTACGTCGAGGTCGACGACGTCACGCCCGAGGCGTTCGAGGCGCTGCTCCACGTCGTTTACGCCGACTGTCTGCCGGGCGTGGTGGACTGCCTCGAGCCCACGGAGGAGACGGTGGGGCCACTGATCTTCGCCGCCTAGAAGTACGAGATGGAGAGGCTCAGGCTCCGGACCGAGGAGTGGGTCTGCGGCTACGTGAACGTGTACACGGCCGCCGAGTTCCTGGCCATGGCGGTCAGGTACGACTGCCAGCTGCTCACGGACGCATGCGTCCGGTTCGCCACGCCGGATCACGTGTGGAACCACGTCAAGCGAACCGCTGGGTTCGAGAAGCTCAGGGCGTCATGCCCTCAGATTGTCAGATACATCGAGAGCAAGCAGAGGCAGTATTAGTTATAGGCTAATTAATTATACAGTTTTAAATGATGTGTTTATTTCTCGCGCTACTACCATGTGTCATTCAATTTGGATGGACGATTTTTGACGCGTAGCTATAGCTACTTATTGAATTCGAACCATTTTGTTTTTTGAAATGCTAATTTTCATGCTAATTAATGAATAACATTATCAAAATCTATCGATTATAAGTTGTCAGTTATTTTTATGTTTTATTATGATTATGTATTGATCGTAGAGAAAATCTATAAATATATAGACTATATAAAATGTTATAAATTGTGTCCGTTCGAAAACGGCAAAGAACACACCAACCAGCAGAAGGCCAGAAGGTGTGGGAATGACACGTCGATCTTCTGGCTGAAGAATCAGAGCGAGCCTTGGGTAAACTTCGCTTTGGCCCAAAAGCCATGTTCCCCGATCAAAAAAAAAAAAAAAGAAAAAGAAAAAAAAAGCCATGTTCCCTCACGTGAAAAGAGCCCCTCGCCTTCGCAGTTCGCACGGCACCTCATCCAACCAAGCCAGCGAATAATCCAGGAAGCAGGGGCCTGCACGCAAAACTCGGACGAGCAAAAGAAGGTTCTGTACTGGAGTAGAAAATGGATCGAACCCGAAGTCTCGTCTTCCTCTTCCCCCTCCGGCTCCACTACCCCCAAATCCACCATTTTTGACTCAGTTGAGGACCGATTCACCGACCCCCAAGCTTGAGTGGAGCAAGTTCGTCGTCTGCGCTCGTGATCTGCGGGGATGGGGTACTTGAGCTCTGTGATCGGCAACCCCACCGATGGATCGCCCGTCAGCGGCAGCGGCCTCAGGTGGAACCGATTCCCAAAACCGCCCTCTATTTTGCGCATTTCTTCGGGTTTGATTTCTACGTTGTATGTACGAATTTTCATATGGGCGCATAGATTTTCCAATTCCCTTGCTGTGTCCGCGTCTCTCTCAGCCTGGGTTGTGAATAGTAGTTTGATAAATGTAACATTTCACACCCGTTCAATATGTCCACTAGTGATCCTGGTATGCATGTTGCTTGATTTGTCTCACGAAAATCGTACACATGGTCACAGGTTCCTTGCTGTCACGAAGACAGCTTTGTGACTTGCAGAGTATGGCTCAAGCTTAGTGTATGCACGTTTCGGATTTGGGATGAAATAGAAGAAAGGGCGGGCCTAGTAGTAGTTATGATGTCAAATGACTTGTTCGTGTGGGCTAATTATGCTACTGAGTTGAGCAGGACATCTAAAATTAATTTGCAACGGAACCAAATAAAAATTAGTTCCAACTTCCAATGAACTACTAGCATTTGCATCCAGACTACAAACTAAACTCTGTATTAGTTCTGTTGTTTATTTTCATTAACCAAAAATCAGTTTTCTGCGCTAAACTATTTAGCTCCGTAATTATTTAATTATTTGCTCAGAATTTCTCATTTATCTTTGTGCCAGCCAGGATGGCAAGTTTAGCTATGGTTATGCAAGCTCTCCTGGTAAAAGGGCTTCCATGGAAGACTTCTATGAGGCTAAAATTGACTCGGTTGACGGGCAGCTTGTTGGCCTATTTGGAGTTTTTGATGGTATGCACTTCTCACTAGCCATTTGGACCTCATTTTTTGTTTGTAGTGGTCTTGAGCATAATTTTTCAGTTACACCTGGTTCGTCCTGATCCCAGTGCTTGTGATTTACTTGTGTAGGTCATGGTGGTGCTAGAGTAGCAGAATATGTTCAACAAAACCTCTTTGGCAATCTTATTAAGCACCCTAAATTTATAACTGATACAAAAGTGGCTATAGGTATTTTTTTTTTTATCTTTTAACCTTCTCTAGTACCAAATGGTGTGAACATAGCAGCAGAATCATGATTCATAATGCGGCCTCGTCTACAGATGATGCTTATAAAAGCACAGACAGTGAGTTCTTGGAATCTGATAGTACACAAAATCAGTGTGGGTCAACTGCATCAACTGCTGTCCTTGTCGGCAACCGTCTATTTGTTGCAAATGTTGGAGACTCCAGGGCTATAATATGCAGGGGAGGAAATGGTAATCAGGAGTTTACTATACTGGCTGCTTTTTTTTTCCTTACTAAACACTTTGCTTTCATCTTTGGTTAAGAGCTCTTTGGTTTCAGTTGTTAGGCAGCCCTTAACTTATGCTCTTGTGATTGATTCTTGCAGCTATAGCTGTTTCAAAAGATCACAAGCCTGATCAGACAGATGAGAGGCAGCGTATTGAGGATGCTGGAGGTTTTGTGATGTGGGCAGGTACACCAATCATAGTGTTGTCGTCATATTTTATTATTGAAATATTACATTCTTCCTGTTCCTGAAGCTCATGCTTTGTTACATAGGAACATGGCGGGTTGGTGGTGTGCTCGCTGTTTCTCGTGCATTTGGTGATAAGCTCTTGAAGCAATATGTTGTTGCGGATCCGGAGATTCGAGTATGTAATCTTTATCAATTGAATATTTACCTTCCTAAAACATGTCTGTGGCCTGTTAGTTTTCCATGTGTGATTGAAACATTAATAGCAGCAATAATCACACAAGGATGCTTTCTCTTGTATCTTTGGTACCCACGTGTTTATAAGTTGGTGATCAGTATCCAGCATATGTGTATTCCATGTGCATTAAAGCACGTATAGTTATAATTGAAGTTGCCTTCTAGTCTGAGAAACTGTTGTTCATTTTACATTATCTTTGTTTGATTATTTTGTAATGAATCTGTTTTGTATTGCTGTGGTGGTTCATAGGAGGAAGTTGTTGATGATACTCTAGAGTTTCTCATACTTGCAAGTGATGGGCTGTGGGATGTGGTATCCAATGAGGTAACAGAAGGAAATGAAAAGAGCCTGAATATCGAATCATTTCTCACTGTATTCCTTGTGCTTCGTATCACTTACTATCGGTGTTTGTTATACAGGATGCTGTTGCCATGACAAGATCCATTCAGGACCCAGAAGAAGCGGCCAAGAAGCTCTTGCAAGAGGCGTACAAGAGGGAGAGCAGTGACAATATAACCTGTGTTGTTGTGCGCTTCTTGCATGGGCAAGGGAGTAGTGGATATGCTTAAAGCAGGTCGTGAACTTTATGCTTGTGGTTTTCTATGCTGTGCTGGTATCTGCATGCCTTTGATATTCCAATGGTAAATGGAGAGACGCTGATGTAGGATACATGTATTTGATGGAAGGACACTGAGCAAAGCGGTGTGAACCTTAGGTTAACAATACGTTACATGTTTGTTTTCTGTGTATTTGATGGAAGAACACTGCAATGAGTAAAGTTATGTGTACATTAGGTTCACAATAAGTAACCTGGTCATTTCCGTCGTCTTTGATGTTTGGCCTGACGACAGTTGATATATTGCTGTGGGAAACCGGGGCATATTGTTGTCCCTTGGCTGAATGTATGTGAAATCATTTTTTCTAAAGCTCTTTTGATCAACCTCTATACATTCCATTTGCAACGACCTCTTTTGAGAAGTTTTTGCGTGAGGCTATTTTGTTGGTTCTGTGCTTATGTAATTACTGTGTCCGTGTCATCATGTTGAGTCATCGAGTGCTTATTCTGAACCCTGACTTTCTTGTGTTCTTTGTATACTCATTTAATATACTGGACGCGTCATTTGCTGCCATGTTCTAAAAAAGAATGTTGGTTTTGAACATGCGTAGAACCTTGGTTCGCCTGGAGCTTCATAGATACAAACTCACTAGATATGAGCATTCGGTGACCGTATAGCAATCGTTTTTCAGTTCAATGTATAGAAAGATAGCAGAAATGTACATGGTCATGTTAAAAAAAAGGAGCAAAATATTACTCCCTCTCATTTTTATTGTTGATTTTCAAAAAAGAAAAGAAAAAAAAAGCCGGAGTACCGGTGATCCAGTACTTTTCAACATCTTGTGGGCCTGGGCCCTGAAAAATCTGGACAAGGACAATCGTTATTCTCCAAAACGCGTGGAAATGAAAAAACAATGCTAAGTCTGATGAGTTATGGCTTATGGCGCACAGCTGCGACAATCAAAGGAAAGAATCAGTTTGAGCGACACACCCAAAACGGTTTAATCAAATCTCATCAGTGAAATATACGACAAAAAAGAGTTGTGGACACGGAGAACTCAGTATTCATTGGAATATGATCATCAAGGCATCCTGACAATGCCATATTAGGTTCGGCGAGCGAGCCTTCGTTTTTTCCATCACTGTCCTCCAAAACCACACAAAAGTACAAAACGATTGCAACAAAATTTAAAAGCACCTGTTCATTTGCAAAATAACCTAAATTAACTCAAATCTGGACTTCTTTGCATATATTAAAGCTGCCAAAACAGGATTTCCGGTTTTCTCAGAATGCAAATTTGGTCGTCAACAACACCAAAAAACATTAAAAAGGGAGGAAAATACTGAGAAAACTCATGGACGCAGTACTATGAAGTTGTAATCCAAGATCTCGGAAGACGAAATGTCAAATATTTATTTAGACTTAGAAGAAGAGGAACAAAATATTCAGGAGGACAAGGCAGACCGAGTTCAGAAGCAGAGCTGTGTGTGTCCACTGCTGAGTCCAGGTCTCCATATATAATGGCGCAAGGGTGAGCGGTCGAAAGCATTCTTGGCACCCAAGGCGTCAGGATGCGTTTGCTGACTGGATTCCTCCAAAACATAAAAAACATAACCTCCAGGAAATTAAGATTCCATCACATGAAAGCATGTTCGCTAAAGTTCAAGCTGTTAGCATATGTTATTGCCAATTGCCTAGTAATTTATACCGACCAATGGCGCACCCTCTACGTGCTAAAAGGTGAACTTCAGTTCCTAATTAAAACTAACATGGTGCAAATCGCCCTTTGAATCATGTCCAACATCAGCTACTCCGTCCATTCACTAAAAAAAAACATCACCTACTCCGCATAGTTTTATAATTAGTACTCCTTTACTCTAGAAATATTTGGTACTACCGATCTAATCAGATGAAAAGCTGTAATTACACTGGGTATACGGGTACGTCATACATCAAGTAAGGCGTATTCAAATAGTTCACGTCTTCGAACTCTAAACCCGCCTTTGCATAGTCTTACTAATTTGACGCTTCCCTGTTCCCACCATTCCCTGCGCTCTCCCTTCAACGCCGCCAGACGAGATGCACCCGAGCGCCATGAATCGTAACGGGAAGAAGAGGAAGAGGAAGAGGAAGAAACGCGGCGATGAGGAGGTTAACGCCGATGGCCCCTCGTCGTCCTCATCCTCCTTCGACCGCCGCATCTTCCCCATCATCCTTGCCACCGCTGCACGCCAAAGCAACTCCTACACTGCCACCCTCGCTGCACGCCTCCTGCGTCGCGAGATGTCCCGCGCGCGGCAGCATCTTTTGCCTCTCCCGGACTCCCTCGTTGCGCTTCTCCCCCTCCTCCTCTCCTCCTGGTAAGCGCCCTCCGAAACCCGTCCCGCATTTTACAGAAACGCCCTCCCCGCGCTTGTTTTCCTTGCAACCGTATCCTACCGATTCGTTATTCTGCAACGTCAACTGTGGATGCAATGCGTGTTGCAGTTGCTCTTCTGTCGTAGCGCTGAGCTGCGAGGTGCTGGGCGCGGCGGCGCTGAAGTCCATGGAGGCCGGCGAGACGCTGGCATCCGACAGCGGCATCGCCAACGGCTTGGCAAGGGCGCTGGGTAGAAGGAGCCGACGAGTGGCTGAGGCTGCCTGCAACGCTATAATGGATCTCTCGGCGTCTTCAGTTGGTAGGCAGTGTCTTGCAGGCTCCCCTATTCTGCTGAGGATATTGTAAGCATCTGTATCCTCTATGCCAATGCTATAGATCAAATCAAATTCTGCCTACTTGTCCATGTGATCCCTCATCCCAAATTCAACGAATTGACTGAAACTTAGTGCTAGAAACTTTTGATTTTGTGATCATGTGTAAGTTTTTCTTAACCCTGTTTATGAATAAATGGACTATAAAAATGTTAACAGAATCCTCTATGCCCACAACGAAGAATTAAGTATATTGCATGTTTCAACGCATCTGTGATGAATATTGCCAGATGCTTACTTTGTCACTACAAGATACAAACGGACTTTACTTTGTAACTTGAAGGGAAGCATCAAGTTCTGTTTTAGTCATCAAAGAGATTCTCACTGTACTTTCTGAATCTCTTGAACAATTATAAATGTGACACTGACCTCCCGTAGATATATATTTTCTCAGATGGAATCTATTTATGGGGCCATCGATAGGAAAAGCACAGAGTTCACTGAAAGAGCTGCAAAAGGAAATAAAATCATGTACTTGATGTTGGACATTGTAGTGCTCATGGTGAATTCCTGTAAAATTGATAACTTGCCCAGTCTGAATCAAGAGCTAGTAAGGAATGTTCTGCCTTTGTTATTTAAGATCTGGAAGAAAGTTCAAATATTGAGATCATCAACTGACTGCATCGACTGGAAGAATCAACCTCAAAGTAGAGAATATGAGATATCTGAAGCTATTTTTAGGCTTTCAATGGAACTTGCTTCTCCAGCCTGCTTAGAGCCTGATGTGGTGATAGAGAGTATTTTTGGCCAAAAGGTGTCTGGCATCAAGAACTTTGTCCTGGACTTCTGGGAAAAGTCACCCTTTTTGTACAGGAGGAAGCAAATCACTCAAAATGACAATATAGTGTTTGCTGCACTGCACAATGCTTTTAACCTTGGAACAGGTCCTGACGCTATAATCGAGTCACTTATAAAGGGGCTTGTTTCTTGCCCTGCTATCGCTTCTGATGAACTCAACATAAATTCATTTCTCCAAGAAGTTCATGGTTCGTTGGGTGCTTCTGCAAGGCATAGGCAGGATGTAAGAGTTGTGAGAACACGGGATTCAACTGGTCAAACCTCAGGTGGATGTGGGGTGGAGGAACATTTCTTTGATGATGAAGCAATCTTCCTGGATGAATCTGCATTTGTCGAACACTGTAAGATTGCTTTTAAAAATGGTTATTCTATTGCTTTACGTGGCATGGAGTTCCGGTCTGAAAAGGTTGCTGCTATATCATCTGCTCTAGCTGATCTATTTGGCCAGCCTTCTGTCGGAGCCAACATGTACTTCTCACCTGCAAGATCTCAAGGCCTGGCCCGTCATTATGATGATCACTGTGTACTTGTCTGGCAACTACTTGGTTGCAAGAAATGGGTGCTTTGGCCTAATCCAAACTGCATTTTGCCTAGACTGTATGAACCTTTTGACTCCTTAGATGGCATTTTGGATGATAACAGCAGCAGACTGGAGGTCTTACTTGAAGGAGACATAATGTACATTCCTAGAGGTTATGTTCACGAGGCTCACACTAATGTTGATGTATCTCAGGCAAACGCCTATGCTGATTACTCACTTCATTTGACACTTGCTATTGAGGTTGAACCACCCTTTGAGTACGTATTATATTTATTAATTTATTGCCTTCATGTCAACTGCTTCTGCTTGCTAACATTACCTTTGCTGCAGGTGGGCTGGATTCACACATATTGCCCTTCATTGTTGGACAGAGAAGCAAAAGATTGGGAACTCTGTGTTTATTAAGCCCAAAGAAAAAGAAGAAACTTTATTTTTTGCTCTTATGCTGCATGTGGTCATCAGGTTGCTTTCGAACTCTGACCCTACTTTCAGGAAGGCATGCATGGTAGCGGCAAAGCTTCCATCAGCTGGTTCCAATACTGCCTCTCACTTGGAGGCACTAAGAAACATCCAAAGATCAACTTTTGATGAGATTCTTAGGAAGATCGACGAGAACTGCAGCTTCAAGGAGGCATTAAAGTGCATTGAATTGACAGTGAAAGAAAGGAATGATGATCCCTTTCAATGGATGAGCTGGCTTCGACATTTGCAACAGCACGGAGATGAAGACAACAAAATCGATTTCTGCAATATTTTGGAAGCCCTTGAAAAGCTTCTTGAGGCGTTCAGCTCTGACCCTGAGCAATTCCTGTCCGAGTTCATGGGTTTCAAGTCAAGGTTTTGTAGGTGTGATGTGTATGAAGACGCGTGGGAGAGATTTGAGCTGTTGCTCAAAATGTATAGAGCAACTAGGAATCAGTACATGAGGGGAATGTTGGGATTGCACGGGGCACATGTGAATCGAGCATCGGAGAATTCCTCCTGGCAGAGATGTTTTTTTTGTTAGTGGTTAGCCAGTCAATTTTCCTTGATGCTTGTAGCACGCTCAATCATCAAAAGTACTGAACTGCTGGCCGGATTACCTCACTTGGATCATTCAGAGTACTGTAACATTAATTGAGTACGCAAGTCTGATGCTTTGACTTTTGAATTATGACTTGTAATGAGTAGAGAATTGGCTGCCCAGCTTTTCGAAGCTACAAAAGGTCACCACTGCTCATATCAGATCACCACTTGGCCGTTTCCAGGAAATGAACAATGTCCAGCAACTGGACAACGGAGCTGATTACTGTTTGCTGGCCGTCTCCAGCTCCAGCACCGACCAGCTGGATCGATCGAATCCATGGGTCACAGGCCACATGATCTGATCCATATCAGCAATTAGATAAGGTTTTCCCGTACTGCTGTATTTGTATACAGACTACCACTTCCTCTGCTTCAATTTACTTATGATTCTAAGATTTAAATTAGAATTTATTCTACAATGCTTGTCAATACGAAGGGATTACAAATTTACTAGTACTCCTAGTAGAAAGGCTGGTCAATGGATGAATCATCAGCGCATTAACAAGGCGCATGTCACCTTGGCTGCCCCGCGTCAGATAGGAGACCAACGTGACAACGAAGGCCGCACCTAGGAACATCCATGATAAACCCGCGGATTTTTATCCTAATTTTTTTTGTCCGCGATCAGAAACGGTGTCAGCATTTGGGGTGTGTTTTTCCTTTGGGCTGGCTCCGATGCACCTAAAGGGCCAGGAATCTCGTCCACCCAAAGACGGCGGAGCCCTATCCCCTCAGCAAAAGCCGGGCGCTACTGGCAAAATACTGCCCGCCGCGCCCACTGGATACTTAAATATCCTCCGTTTACGCCCTGCCCCCGGAAATCCCTCCTCTTTCCTTCTCCTTCGCCATCTCGTCCTCGGCAGGCAGATTCAGGTGAGTCAATGATGCAATGCGTGTTGGTTTCCCTTTGTTCGATTCGATGCTGCATTTGGTTTCTTGTTGATGGCCGTGCGCTGATTGCTTTTGTTGAGTGGTGAAGGTTTTCGAGCGGAAGGGGAGGCCGGGCTTGGTTGATCGGAAATGGCGCACGCGGTGGTGCCGGCGATGCAGTGCCAGGTCGGCGTCGCGGTAGTCCGCGCGAGGTCGACTCCGGGCGCTGGCGGTAGGGTGTGGGGCGCCAGGAGGACCGGCCGCGGCACGTCCGGGTTCAAGGCGATGGCCGTCAGCACGTCGCGCACCGGGGTGGTGCCGCGCCTCGAGCAGCTGCTCAACATGGACACCAAGCCGTACACCGACAAGGTCATCGCCGAGTACATCTGGTACGCGCGCGCGCCGCATTTTCACTTGCCCCCTTGAATTGAATTCCACATGAGAATGTGAACTGTAGCATGAGGATGGGCCAAAGATACACTTTCTGGAGGCCCGTGAACCGTCCAATTTGAGAATCGAATGATCGAGGCGTCACTAGTATGGGGACAGCGATGCAAATTTTTTTGCTTCTAGTAGTTCGAATCATGTAACTATATATTATTACTGTGTAAAGTCTGTTGTGGCCGGATGCCTGGTGGTGGATCATGTTTGCTTTCCAGTTCCTGCACTTAAATAAGAGAGCACCACTACCGCACTTAAAACTGATGATGCTAAAAGCTACGCGTTGACAACATCTGCCCTTCTTTCTTTTCGCATTGCGTAGGGTTGGAGGATCTGGAATCGACATCAGAAGCAAATCAAGGGTAAGCACTGGACATCCTACCGCTATCACCAACACCATTTGCACATCCTTTGTGCAGAGATTCAGAAATGTTCATTGCGTATCTCTCTTTTACCCCTTTTTTTGTTCCCGTTTAAGCTTAATGCCTGCATTCCAGACAATTGAGAGACCAGTTGAGGATCCCTCTGAGCTTCCTAAATGGAATTATGATGGATCAAGCACAGGGCAAGCTCCAGGAGAGGACAGTGAAGTCATTCTATAGTAAGAGGAAATTACATTTACATGTGGGTTTTTAATGCAAACTATTTTAGTGCTGCATTGCTTATTTCTCTCTTCTCTTTTTCAGTCCTCAGGCTATTTTCAAGGACCCATTCCGTGGTGGCAACAACATATTGGTACTTTCCACCCCAACTGAACAATTATCCCTATCTAGATATGCTTCTCACTTTTTATGAAAAATTAATAATTAGATCAACGATGATAATTTAGTTCTTCAGTTTTCAATATTTGATCTAATTGTAATAAATTTTGTCAAAGCCATATTAAGATGTTGACCTTTGATGCACGTGTGAAAATTTCCATGCTGGTTAATATAATAAATTTGGCTTTTCAGGTTATGTGCGATACCTATACACCAGCTGGGGAACCCATTCCTACAAACAAGCGTGCCAGGGCTGCAGAAATCTTCAGCGACCCAAAGGTTGTGAGCGAAGTGCCATGGTAACTATGACTTCATTACCTCTATTGTTCAAATTAGAATACAAAACCCTGTTATTATTTTGGCATTTTCTTTGCCGAGTACATTGATTGTAGCATTCTCCTTCCAGGTTTGGCATTGAACAGGAGTACACTTTGCTCCAAACAGATGTAAACTGGCCTCTTGGCTGGCCTGTTGGAGGTTACCCAGGTCCCCAGGTGCTGTATTAAATAAGAAACAAAAGCTTAACTTATCTGATGATAGTGTCAAAATATATATCTTGCATTGGCTTTATATACACTTGTTCCAATACAAATATTGTGCCAAAATATGGCAGGGTCCGTACTACTGCGCTGTAGGAGCAGACAAATCTTTTGGCCGTGACATATCAGATGCTCACTACAAGGCATGCCTTTACGCTGGAATTAACATTAGTGGAACAAATGGGGAGGTCATGCCTGGTCAGGTATGTATATGATACTTCCATATAACATTGTATTTGTAGGTTCTAATTGAACCAATGTGGAATCTTCCCCACTTCCTCTGCTGGACAAAAAGAGACATCAAATTGTGATAAAAGGGGACCTTCATAAACCTTATCTGTGCAGTGGGAGTATCAAGTTGGACCTAGTGTTGGTATTGAAGCAGGAGACCACATTTGGATTTCAAGATACATTCTTGAGGTACTTAAAATGATAACTAAGAAATTCTTGGTATCATGATTGGTTTCATCTCTAGCTTATCCCAACTTTGCTTGAACAAAATATTTTTGTGTAGTTGTTGTATTCCTTAATATCATGGTATATTGCTTCTTTTCTTCTTTTAATTATTGTAGCATCTTGCAAATCCATCATTTTGTTTCTATTTCATGAGTACACAGAGTCATGTATCATGATCGAATTTGTTTTTTTTTTTTTGAAAGAATTTCGTGGTGAAACCCACCCATTCGTTATCGATTCAAAACATCTGAAGCATGAAAATCCCATGGTTCCACTCTTTATATAATATTATTTTTGAGAGCACTATTAATATTTCTAAATTCTTATTATCATCCTACTCACCTTTGTCAGAGAATCACAGAGCAAGCTGGTGTAGTGCTTACCCTTGACCCAAAACCAATTCAGGTATGTCCACCAGTAAGTTGTTTGATGTTATTAAGATATTGGAAATATAAAGGTACTGAGAATACATTTCATATTCAATGTTCATAGGGTGACTGGAATGGAGCTGGTTGCCACACAAACTACAGGTTCCCTTCTTCTCTTTTTGCTGACATTAAATTATCCATCGTAACTTTAACAGAATAAATCATTAAATCGTACATATATCGATGAAAGATCATAATGCTTAGTGTTGGTTAGTATATGCTGCCTTCTGAGAGCTAAAGAGATACAATGTATTTCCTTAGTGTTAAGCATGTCATTAGCGAACTGTTGCCTACTTGGAGCAATTCACTTCAATTAAAACTCTACATACATATGTTTTTTTTTCTCAATATATATTGGCAAGTTTGTCTTTCTTTACTTAAGACTGAGACAATCTGAATCTCTTGCAAATGTAGCACAAAGACCATGCGTGAAGATGGTGGATACGAAGCAATCAAGAAAGCAATCCTGAACCTTTCTCTTCGCCATGATTTGCATATTAGTGCATATGGAGAAGGAAACGAAAGGAGGTTGACAGGGTTGCATGAGACAGCTAGCATAGACAATTTTTCATGGGTATGCATTTGATTCATTACCTCTATTTATCTTTTACTAGGCCAATGGATTGTGTCTATTTATAAAAGTTCTACTGATGAAACACCTTCATTTATCAGGGTGTGGCAAACCGTGGCTGCTCTATTCGGGTGGGACGAGACACTGAAGCAAAAGGAAAAGGTATATGTTCATCTAGTATTCCCTGACTTTTACACTGTTTAGGAATTCGGAAATAAATCTTAGAATTGGAATATCCACTAGGACATTTTAATCCGAAACTGTTTCCTGTTTTCACCTTGTAATCAGGCTACCTGGAAGACCGTCGGCCAGCATCAAACATGGACCCATACATTGTGACGTCGCTACTGGCCGAAACCACAATTCTTTGGCAGCCAACCCTTGAAGCGGAGGCTCTTGCCGCCAAGAAGTTGGCGCTGAATGTATGAAAGTTGAAAGGCATGAAGGCTGGCTCAGGGGAATAAATCGGTCGGCAACAAAATTGATTGTCCATCGGTCCGGATCTTGATTCTGCTCGGTGTCATTGTCTGTACAAAATTTGCAGTTTCTGGACCCCACGTTTTCTTTGGTTCATCGGTTACCTTTAGCTTGAACACCACGTTTTGGTCTTGGTCTGTAGTACTCCACTCTGTAGTACTTGACTCCGTTTGGGAATTGGGAGTAACAGTGATGGACAGTGGGAAATAAAAGTCGGTTACTACCTTCGTTTTTATTTTGTTAACTTTTTTTAATATAAATTTATATTTAAAAAGTGTCAACAATAAAAAACCGAAGTTAGCGCTTTGGTTCTTCGGTTACGTGCGTCAGTCTGAAAACGTGTTGCTCTGTTTGGCTAGGAGCGTGAAAGCATGCCAAGTTTGTTGATATACAGTAGTCCTTTTTTTAAAAAAAAATTTGTCCTAAACCTATTCGCAGCGGATAAAACTGTGAATTATCACTTCTGAATCTGAATCATGATCGGTAGTAGATGGAAGCGCACCAGAATTTGGATGGGCAACGACAGGCCGGCGCGGCAGAGCTTGTCGTGCCACTGTACGACGGCGACGGAGGACGGACGTTCTAATCATGCCGTGTTGCTCTGTTCGGATCGGACGGCGCAACCGGCATGTGGCCCCTGCAGCTGCTGGCAGGCACCGCTCCGATGGGATCCTGCTAACTTGTTGGCATTGATGATGGAGGAGCGATTTAACGACGGCACATATTGCTCATATTTGATGCAAATTGCAATTACTTGTGGCCTTGTGAGTTGCGACATCTCTCTCTGCACCTACCGGCCGGTGAGACGGAATTAAGCATGCACAACAGAGAAACAGCAGAGCATATTTTACAAGACACAGCAGGGTTACAATTCGTGATTTAAGGACACGATTCATAAGAACATACTACTAAGTAGTGCTCCAGCTACATAAGGTTCTACTGCACAGAAGAGGAGAAGACGTCCTATGGCTTGGGGTGCTTGTGTTTCGGCGGAGAGCCGGCATGCATGGCCACCCCCTCGTAGTCCGCGTTATAGATCAGCCCTCTCTCCTTGTTACCACCGTCCACACCTGGATCCATCCAACCAGCCTTCTTCTCCACTGGTGTCTTCACCTCCATAACCACTTCCTGGACACCAAGATACGTATGATGAAACGCCAGCTAAAAATGTTCACTGAACAATTGCTCCAGAATTTTTTTTTTTTTCATCTGTACTGGATTCGGCCTTCAGGCACCGATTACTTCTTTCTTTGGCGGATGCGGATAATCGAATGAATAGTCAAACAAGTAGTACATGTAAACCATAGTAATCGCAAAAGAAAATAGTACTTGTAAACTAACCTCTGAATTCTGCGTGTGCTTTCCTTCATGCTGGTAACGGCGGTACTGGTCAAGTTCTCTGCCTTTGCGACCAAGAACTTGGGCATGCTGCCAGCTGAGGGAGGAAGAAATAGGACTGCTAGAAGAAGCGCCAGCGGCAAGAGTGACTACTACTAGAAGAAGGCATGGGACAAGTAGTACTACACAGAGCAGCTTCTTCATAGCGCCGAATTTTGCCAATGCTGGCAATGGTCGTCGTCGGTGATGCAGACGTCCTGAGCTATTGTTGAAGGAAGGAGGCTCCCTTCCACATCTCTTTCCTTGCTTATATATATATCATAGGTGACAGTCCGCGGAGAAGTGCAAGATGGCGTGTGCGATTTTGCACATTTGCTAAGAAGACCCTTGCAAGTACTTTGTAGTACTAGACAAGAATGAGGTTAGAGATAAGCAAGATTAGTAGTATTTTCAAAAAAAAAAAAAGAAGCTGAAACCGGGGTACTATTAGCATTAGCATAATATATAATATATAATGAGCTTTATGTGTGGACCATAACGTCACATGTGAGTGAGCAAATGAGTTATTAGGAGAATAGGTACAATTATTAGATAGGGGCACGGGGGAACCCAAAAGTTTGGCTACTTGCTGCAGGTTTCTTTCATTTTTCCCTAAATCGTACTCCCTCCGATATAAAAAAAAAAGTAGTTTAGTATAATGACACAATCTTTAAAGCATAACTTTAACTTTTATTTTTAATAAAATATTTATTAAAAAATAATACATATGTACTTTTACAAAGTATTTCCAAGATGAATCTACTCATATAATTTTTATATTTTTAATTATAATAATTAAAAAATATTTATAATTTATATTCTTAATATTTGACTAATACCTTATACTAAACTTTTTTTTTTGACATCGAGGGAGTACTGTAGTACTAATAAGAGATAGCAGTAGATCCCTACTAAATCTGAGAAACTGGAAAGAACTCATTCACCCAACCACCCTGCCGGCTGCACACTCCAAGTGCTGCTCTTTCAGTCGACTGAAGTGATCGGTGTGTTGTCTGGTGTCTGCACTACCGCTTACCGGCCTGACGGGATGGGCGTGGCCTCGCCTGACCGCTCCATGTCGCAGGATTTTTTTTTTTCTTTCTCATGCTGATGTTGTGGGTGGATGCACCTTCAAGGATGCCTGCTTATTTGTCTTCTGTAACACTAGTACTCCGTAATAGTACTAGTACTTATTTTCAGTGAATTAGCCAGCAGGGAGTAACAAGTATTCAGATGAAGAAATGCACTCCTCAAGTCTGCAGTAAATTTTTTTTAGTTACCTAGAACCAGCAGGAGGGTCAATCACCGACCATTAAATTAACCACTCTGTTTTGGTCCGTGTCTCATACTTGGAAGGCAACTCCAAATGTATATCCTTCAGCTGTGGGCTTATGCAGATTCGTTGTAGTAATAAGCTAGGTGTTGGCACATTATTAGCTTGTACTAGTATGTAGTATTATAAAAGTGGAGGCATCCCATTAGTAGCACTGTATTACTAGTGTATTTCTTTGTGATTAAATAGAGTATGGTGAGCGACGACACAGTACGATGGGGGGCTCGAGACAAGGAGGTCAAGCTCGCGAAATGCTTCTTTTATCAGACCTGTCTTTTGTCTCTTGTTAACCTAATCCTGCTGGTCACGTCACGGAGGTGTCAAGAGCTTCATGCGTGGGCTCGATCGGCATGGAGCCAGCAGTGTCGATCGATCGATCGACATCTGAACTAAAAATAACATGGCAGCGCGACCAATAATAGTACACCGAAGATGTCTCTCTTTGTCGAACTGGACCGAGAGACTATTATTGATCTTTACCCTTAAAAAAAACTATTATTGATCTTTGCAGATTTACTAGTAAATCGTTTCTCGTTTTCTGTCCCCATGTATTATTATGAAATGTAGTAACGGATGGTCATCCACTTTGGGTGTGTTTGAAATATTTGAATACTGGTACTAGAGTGTTCGACTCAGAGCGTGAGAGAGCTTACTCGAACGATAGTCGTGTAGTAGTAGAAACTAAAATGACACGGACGCCATGCATTTTATTATCGGGATCCCTATCTGGCGAGCAGACTCTCTTGTCGTGTCCTGTGGACAAAGCATACCGCGATGTCCGTCGTCGTCGTCTTCTGCTTTTGCTTTTGGTTTGGAACACGTCTGGTATATGAAGTTAGTTTTTCGCGGTTGTTTAGTGTGTTTACCTAGAGCTGTGCCGTCAAAAGAAGATTACAAGACTACTAGTTCCCGACAGAAAAAATAAACATGGCGCTTTGGGCCCTCGTCGGCCCATACTACCTGTCTGATTGGACCTGCACCGCGGAGCGGTCCAAGCCCAGTCGGAGCAGCAGCGGGAATCACGCCGTCTCCGCGTGTCGCGCGCTGTCCGCGACGCCGCGTGCCGAGCCTGCCCTGCGCCGCAGCAGCAGCGCGTCAGCTCGCGCCTCAGGTTATGTGCCCCCGCGCCGGCAGCTGGCACATCCGCGCGGCGGGTGAGTGATTGATTGTGCCGCCGGCTGCGCTCGCCGCTGAACGGCATCCCCACTTCTACTAGTAGCACTGACTGCTCTGAAACGTGGAGTAATAGTAACAATCAAGTGCACACGGACGGACGGACGGAGCCAAGGGCCTGGCAGGTACACCGGGATCGCCGAAAGGTCGGCAACCAGATATACTACGTGACCAACGATCAAGTGTATTCGTAGCCGTTAGATGGACATCATGCTTGTAGACACCACCTCACCTTTGAGGAAGACACGCATGGAAGGGAGCTGACATAGTCCGATCGAGAGACTGAAATCAAAGAAAGACTAGCAGGGGCAACCGTTGGCACCGTGCCGTGCAGGAGCTCGTTGTGTGTGAACGGCATGAGCGTAGTTGACCCCAGCAGGTATTGGGATCGCCGAAGCCCGAAAGGGTCACTCGTCACACGTATACTACGTACAGTATAGGTGAGAATTTTATTAGTACACGGACACATACGCACAACAGCCTCCTCATCTCGTCGCTGTCGCCAACACCAACAGTCGTCCGCGGAACATCGCTGTTAGCCGAATTAAGCGAGCAGTGCTGCCGTTCGTGATCCAAACGGCGGACCCGCTCCAGAGATCATGTCGGTTCCAGCACATGTGTACGTACAGATAGATGAGAGGGAAATCGATGGTCTCGGCAAGCAAAACAATTCCAGGCCACGGTGGGTGGTCCGTGTGCCCCTGCCCCGTGCGTGCAATTCCCTCGGCACTAGCAGCAGGCTCCACCATTTCTGGTGGTACCGGTGGCTCACGAACGCCACCGACCGGGCAGGGGCCTCGCGCCCTCGCTACTACTACTACTGTGCTTGCCGTTCCGCGGATGGCGGGCTACAAGTGTTGTGTTGGTTTCCGTCCTAGCAGTTGTACTAGTAGCTTCCCCGGTGGCACAGCAGCAGCAACGGCGTCATCCTCTGTCCTCTCTCATGGTCGATCGGTGGACGGCGGTGGTGTGCGTTGCTTTTCCGTCTCGGTCTCTTCCCCCATCATTCGCGTTCTCACAGGTCAGTGGGATTACCTGTTCCTGAGTGAGACAACGGCTTGGCCTCCCCCCTCTCGCGATCCAGCTCAGTGGACAGTGGTGGCGTCCAGTTCTGCCGCTGGGCAACTAACCTCCACAGGGAAAAAAAAAAAAGGGGGGGGGGGGGGGGATCATCCATCTCCTCTCTGTGTGCAACGCGTACGTCATGATTTGATGCTGGTCAGAATTCCTTCTCTCCGGTTAATTCGTCAGATTCCCCCCATCCGACGGCGGACGGAGCTCAACGGGAAAGCAAAAAAGGTGCAAAATCCAGGCCCAACTTGCAGTTTCAGTCTGTCAGGCCCATTAAGGTTATTTCCTTTGGATTGAAAGGAATTTACTACGTCCCCTTTTCTTCAATTATTATCCATTTTTTTCTTCTCGACAGCAGTACTACAACAGCACATCCCGTCAGTTCCGGCGGTGGACCTACCCTGCCACGCTTAGTAAACAACAACGCCAGAAGACTGCTCGCCCACCTGAATGTCTTAGATTTTGTACCGCACGTCCCCTTAACTCGCGTATCCATGTGTGTTCCTGAGCGAGTCCTCCGCGATCCCTCCCTCCCTCCCTGATCACGCCCAAAGAGCAAAGGACAACCGGGTAAATGACAACCGAATAGATAGCCACAGATTTTCACATTAATTGCACTCTCGTATCATGAAAACCTCTTAAACAAAAAGGCAGGTTCAGGTCTGATGCTTCGAGTTAATGTGGTGCTGCCCTTGCCATTGCTACTACTGTACTACTGTATTAAGAAGGGAAGCCTTCAATCAAAAGATTTGATAGGGCCCCCGAACTAACTAAAAGCTACACTAGTACTACCAGTACGGTAGTTCAGTACCATAATTTGACAGCCAACCGGCACGTCGATACTTATCAACTACAAATCTAACATGCATGAACGACGACGCTGCGGCTGCGCCGGCCCCTAGCTATGCATTGATCGTGGCTAGATCTTTTTACGCAGCGTGTACGGGGGTCCTTGATACGTCCTTACTGTGGTCTCAGTCATATGACGGATCGTCGTAGTAGTATCATGGAAAGCTGGGTTTTCCAGCCAATTGCTTGATTCTGTCGCGTGCAAATCTACGGTAGATTAGCTAACACGACGTACAAGTGCTGCGTCACAATCTCAGATACTCACAGTACTGTCTAGAAGAAATTTAGTGTTGTCGTAGAAGTGCTTGGAGTCAACGAATTTTAGGCCAAGGAATTTCAAGCGAAATGTCTCCACTCCACTAGCACCACCACTCAAAATTGTTGTGGATCGAAACATGCGCTACAAGTACTGCTGTACAGTATACAGTACTGCTACCAGTACACAGCTCTAGAGGCTAGAGCAAGCAGAGTTTAACAGAAAAGACAGTGTCTCTCTGTACGTCCAGTACAACTGTACAAGTGGGCAAGCACTAGGAGGAGGCTCTGCACCTGCACCGCAAGCGGCGTCGTAGTAGGCCCATTGGACGAGGTCGCTCCCCTCCCGTGTTTAGCTTTAGCCTTTAGCCTACGTAGAGTAGAGTAGGGCCGGATACGTGCAAGTCCGTGAGTACGATCAGCTCGTGTGGTCGGTCGTACTCGTTGCGGACATGTCGCTCTGTTGTTGCCCTCTCTTGCACAGCTCGTGTGGCACGCGTACTTGCAGAGAAACAAACCCGGAGGAGGAGACGGGAATGACCTGGTCTCCTTCCTGCCTCCGTCGGCTAGCTTCATTCCTCTCTCTCTCTCTCTCTTCCCTCTCTCGACCATGTGCGAGTGCGATCTTCTTGCCCGGGCTCCTCCCCTCGCCGACCCATCTAATTTGTCCGCTCCTGCCTCATGGCTGCCTGCTTTGTTTATACCGTACTACTCGTACCTTATTGACTCCTTGTACCAGCAAGTATTTTGAGTTCGTGCTCTACTGTACTATACGTGTTTCTCTCTGCTCGTGAACCCTACAAACATACTTGTGCCAGAAGCAAAATAACCGGACTGTGGTGGCCGGTGGGTCGTCGTAAACCTCGTCCCCCCTCTCTCTTTCTCTCCGTCCATCCAGGCATTGATGGTCCATGATGCTCGTATGTATTTATGGGCGTAGTACGGGTGGGATGTGCCGTGGGGCATCTCCGGCTCCGGCAGGCCCGCCCTCTCGAAAGGCGTTTTGACCGCCCTTCCATACGCAGAGTTATGGCGCTCTCACTCAATCCTGCTGCCAGTCGGACCAAATGAAAGAACAGTACGTACACCGCAGATTCAAAAATATAAACACAATTACTACTACTGCTTCGAACTAATAAAGGAAAGAACAGTTACGTTCAACAGTAAGTAAAATTGGAGTACGAACTTGTTCCAAGAACAATGCCGCGCGCTTTGTTCACCCATGGCGTCGTCAAGCTGAACTAATCTAAACTAAACTGCTGAAGAGAACGTGGATCAAATAAAATGAATTCCAAACAAACCAATCGCAACTGTACAGTAGATAACCCGCGTCCGCGTTGTGGGGAGTGTCTGTACGTCGAGGCCCCTGGCCACCAACCAAACTTTCCCATTTCCTCCGCACCTTTTTGCTCTGTGTGTACAAAAAGTGTGGGCGTCTCTCTCCCCCCGCGCGCCCACAGCTGATCAGCTGAGACAGCGGCAGGAGCGGAGCAGAGAATTGAAGATCCTTAAATGCGGTTTGGTGGCATCCCGCCATGTCCCACTGGCCTGGCCTTTCCCTCTCTCTCGCGAGCGAGGGGGATGGGTGCACACTGCACTCCATAAAACCCCCCTTTGCAGTTGGAGCGAGCGAGCGAGAACCGTAGCTAGAAGTACCTGCAGCTGCAGCTATGAGTATGGCCTTTTACCCTCTTTGACTCCACTCCACTGCCTCTGCGCGCGTCTCCTCCTCTCCTCTCTTCCTCCTCCTCACCCCACCACACCACCTGCTCTGTCTGTAGGAGTAGCTCGTCGGCCTCGGCTCGATCCACACGTCAAAGAAACCTTCTCCACTCCACCACCGTCGCTCGCGTGTTCGTTAAGCTTTGCCGCGCTGCGTCCGTCACCATCGCTCGCTAGCTGCACACACGCTACTACTACTACCACCACCAGAGACACCTACTACAATGAGGAGGCGGTGGTCTCGCGCGGCGGTGGTCGCGTGCTTAGTGCTCCTCGCCTCCGCGTGCGCGGTCGTCGAATCGCGCGCGGTGCCCCGCACCACCAACACTACCAGCAGCGAGGCAGCCAATAATAGGGCGGCTGCCGCCCGCGCCAATCGGAGCGCCTTCGATCTCATGGTCGTCGGGCTCGTCGGTATCGGGCTCGGCCGGCGGTGGCGCGCCGGCGGCGGCGACGAGCTGGTCGACGAGGACAAGCGGCGCGTGCCCACGGGGCCCAACCCCTTGCACAACCGATGAGTCTCAGTCAGTGGCTACCGAGAAGCTACTACTGTTGTGGGCGCGCGTGCAAGCTGATGATCCGGTGCATTCTGCCAGCAGGCGGAGGAGGAGAAGAATGCGAAGGAGAAGAGAGGAGCGTGTACTGTTGTTCCCTTCTGCTTCCCTTTCTTCTTTTTTCCCTACGTACTGTACTTCTTTTTCTCTCTCTCTTTTTTTCGCTTCTCTTTTTTCCCCTCTACCTTTCTGTATTTGATTGGCTTGCGAAGTGGACAGCAAGGCTATTCTGTTGATTGAAAGAGACGATAGAGATAAGAATATAGTGTTTCTCGTTTGCTCTAATCACCATTTCCTCGTTTCTATGCTGGTCAGTTTTTCCCCCCTTTCACTTTTCTTTTCCATCACGCGGGCCGGGCAGCAGGTGTCTGGAAAAAGTCTTCTATGTTTTTCCCTCAAGGAAGAAATACAGTAACTGAAAAAAATATTGGCTTGTAGGGCACGATAGCTTGAGCACTTTCATCAACAAGTTGGGATGGAATGGATGGATCGGAGTCTTCTCCATGAAGAGATCAAAGGTAAAGGTGGCTCTTGTCCTGTCCCTCAAAAAAGGTTGGAGAAGTGGTGAACACATCGATCGTCAACCTCCCACATGCCAATTAATGCGCTCCCAATTTTTCGCAGCGGTTTGAGATCCATCTTTTTTTTTTTTCAAAAAAAAATCTAACCTTTTGCGTTTGTACTGCTATCGTCATGTTTCCTACTAACGTCTGAATTTTTAACTAAAGTTTTATTTCATCGATTTAGTTTTACGTATATTATTTGCTTCTCATTTTTTCTCCACGATCTCCCATCACGTGATGTATATAATACTGTACTACACCTTGAGAATACAGTGCATGTAGATTTCTGTACAAGCAAGACAGAGGAAAACAGCCATTTCCCTCTTTTGCCAAATTATGACTATTTTAAAGCTAAATCTACATAGGTAATTGTTTTGAGGTTCCAGGTAGCACTTGGTCACAGAGAAGTTTACCCCCTCCCCCTCCTTCGTTTTTTTTTTTTAAATTCTAAGAAGCGTGTTTACTTGGAAAAAAACATTTTTTTTGAAGTGCATGAGTAACATGATTTTCTTTGGTCTAGTATATACTACCTGGTGTGATCTCTCAACGACAACATCCAGAGGTGTGTTTGATTAGCGTCTGTACTTAACACTATTAGTGGTGTTTTCGAAAAAAAAAAAGTACTAGTGGTGGTACTACAAACCACTGAGGATAAGTAACTACCGGCCGGCGATCACCAGCGAACAAATCCTCCAGCATCTATCGTCGGTTAGTTGTCAGTGTTGACAGCTCTGGACATATACTACTAGTACTACTCTGGATCTTTCCCGGTCGAGATCTGTCCCCCCCTCGCCCGATCGATCGCTCTGTGACGACCATTGGCCGGGCCGAGCGCCCGAGCCGGAACTTAATTTTCGTGATGAACTGGCCTTGCTCGATTGATTACAGTACACAGGTCCTCGCAATTATTTGGCGGCCCGTTGTCGCTGTCGCCGGCTGGGGACCAAGCTGTTCCGATCGCGCGCGGTCTTATTTAGAACCCGTTCTGTGCAGTGCGCTTCGTTCGATCCACGTATTTATATCAATCAATTCTTCGGAAAATGATTGGTCGTGTTGGACGTATTTGATGAATTTGGCAAGTAGTAACACTGTTCCTATTACTGGCCGTATAGTACTTCATCGCACGGTATTGTCGCTGTAGGCACAAGTACGGTACACTTGTCGATGTACAAAGAGGTACTGCTGCTAGTCTTGTGTCGTTCGTCATGATTCATGGATGGCAATAGTAGCAGTACTCCTGGTTGTCCAACGTTGTGACTCTGCCGCAATTTTGGTTCTAGACTGATTTGATTTTTTGTTCTTTGCTACAAAAGCTTAGATAACCTAGTAGATCAGCTCTAACTTGGCCACACATTCCTAGTGCGTAGACTTCCTTCCAAGAGCGCCTTTAGACTCACAGGCAGGAGGCGCGTACAAGGAATTTTAAGAGGAGGAAGGAAGGACATCATGATGCAAAAACGGAAACTTTGCGCTGGATTTCTCTCCAATTTTATTCCGCAGCTGCCATTTCGGGGCCGCTCGGGGGCGAGGGAAGGGTGATGAAATGCGCCTTTCGGTGAGACGCGTCGAGCGCTGCGCTGCGGTTGTGGTGGAGGTGGAGGCGGACTGGTGGTGGCCAGGGAGGGAGACAGGACGGGGCCGGCCGGAAGCAGCGGCACGTGATGAGCACATATAAAACTACCGGCGTCCCCTGCCATGCTCTGGTAGCTTGGACTTGGAGTCAATTCCCTTGATTGCGTTTGCCTCTCTCCATGTCCAACCGTGTCTTCTGACCAAAAAAAAGGTCCTATATTTTGTTGTTAAGAGTATCGATACAGTAGTAGTACTATTACTTAATAACTACACGTGCTGTGAATTAGCAGTTTTAACTGCATTTCAGATTGCAGGAGTATCCCAGCAGCAGAACTACTCGATCTCGCTCTTGTTGTTCGGGTCGATCGGGATTACGCGTTCCGTACACGCACGGGACAGAGGCGTGTTTATTTTTTGCAGGATTCTTCAAACGACTCTCTTCTCTTGTTGATGACCCGCGCGCGACTGCGCGAGCGAGCATTGAACTCCTCCTGTGGCCACCACAATGAATGCGGTTAGCTTCCTGTTTTTGAGCACGGCACAGGCCGGGGTACAGTTGAGCACCAGGTTTAAATGCTCCTCTCTTTTGTCTTGCTACATTGTCCTATACTAGTAGCTCAATTATACGGATATAGTGCCAAGCAAAAAGCAGAAATACTGCCAAATTCCCAGGTCCTGATAATTTGATCGTTAGGATAGGTTTTGCAGTTTTTTCATGAAAGATAGGGTTTGCAGTTTAAATTGAATCGCTCATTCTGTTCAGACGTCAAGCAAACAAAAGCATTTATTTTCCTTCAGAATCTTTGCGAGAGGTGTGGATAGACTAGCTAGTGCGAGAGGGTAAGTTAATTCAGCAGAGCGTAGGCGAAGCCGCGAAAGCAGGTCAGAGGCAGACAGCAATCAGGCGGTGAATGATTCTGACCATGATTCCATCCGATTCCTACGATTTTTGTTTCCCCCGTTGTTCGTGGAAAGGATCGTTGCCTCGCGAGTGATGGCAAGCTACAAAAAGCCTGGCATGGCGTCACGTCGTGCGGCTTCCTTGTGGCTTACTCAAATCCTCGGAAATTCCAACCATCATTTTAGAGCTTGATGTAAATGTTGACGGCTTTGCTTTACCATCATGGACAATGAGATCCAAGACACTGTAGAACACCCCTGTAATACTGCAGATCGGTGAAGTAGTAGTAGTGACGATTTTTGCTTTGCAAATTCTAGAGGATAATTTACTTTTCTGAAACAGGTCCTAAAACAATGGCATGCTAACAGGTCCTAAAACAAACCCTTTTTTTTTTCATGTATGAAGATATAAGCATTGCTGACAAGTCTTCTAGTACTACATTTCAAAGTACGTATTGATAGTTACATTACTTTTTGCTGATAATACCCACTCGGTTCATTTGGGAAAAGAAAAAACGAGCAAAAAGCACCAGGCTTTATTGAATGCATCGCAACTGTCTGTAAGTTCAGAAGTTGTTCACATATGTACATGGAATTGCAAGGAAATATACAACTTAGCATTACATTAACCACGAAAAGCCGAAAATCAAAAATGCACATTGTGGGTATAAAAACACACCACACGTATGTAGCCTGTGTGTTCCTAGCCAATCTCTTTATTTTGCTCAACAGTACTATGAGAGTTCATGTAATGCACTCAGCTCAGTCCCTGTATAATGAACAGTTCTTACCAGCGTTTCAGTCTTTAGCACTCGCACGGATAAGTGAATGCTTTGTGTGTGTGTGTGTGTCTGTGCGTGTTTTTTTTTTTTTTTTTTTTTTTTTTTTTTTTTTTTTTTTGCACGGCGTCCTCCAGAATGCAGTAGCATCACTATATGCCACAGCTCATGTCGTACGGCTTGTCGTCGACCATGGGCGACGGCGTGTTGAGCCAGTACCACGCCGACCTCATCTCCAGCGCCGTGTCCGACGTGTTCTTGTCCTTGAGGCTCTTCCGGTCCAGGAACGCCGGCTTCACGGGCGCTGGGATGGACTGCTCGCTCTTCATCGTCAGCATCAGCACCACGTCCGACATGGCCGGCCGCAGGTTCGGGTACGGCTGCACGCACAGCAGCGCGATCTGGCACACCTGCTGGACCTCCTTCGCGTCAAACCCGTCGGCCTGCACCTTCGGATCGACGAGCTCCAGGATCTTGGATTGCTCGAAGAGCCTCCACGCCTGAAAAGTTCAGAGCAAGCAAGGATTAATTGTGTTGTGTTGGGCCCAAAATTTTCATGCTCATCCCCGTAGCACATAACTGAATTCATATAGCAGCAGTATATACAGTACGTGTTCCGGAAGGTACTGCATCTCGTTTGGGAGCGAGAGATCAGTGTTCTTCCTGCTGCTGATGATCTCGAGCACGAGCACACCGAAGCTGTAGGTGTCGGCTTTCACCGTGAGCTCCCCTCTGATTGCGTATTCGGGCGCAGTGTATCCCCTGAAACGGATACAAATGAAGTGTGGTCTGCGTTATCATGTCTCTGTACTTATTTGGTGAAGTGTAAACGCGGCGTGAGCTTAATTTGGCAACTTACAGCGTGCCGGCGAACGCAGTGCTGAGGTATGTCTGGTCCTCGGGGAAGAACCTGGCCAGGCCGAAATCACTAATCTTGGGCTGGAACTTGTCGTCCAGGAGTATGTTGCTAGCCTTGATGTCACGGTGAACGATCCTCAAGTTGGACTCCTCGTGAAGGTACTGCAGACCCCGCGCAATGCCGATGATGATCTGGTGCCTGGTTTTCCAGTTCAGGAACGGTGAGCCCTCGCCTCCTGCAATGTTTTCAACAGCGGAAGGAAGCAAAACGCTTCTTCAGAGAGCAAGCAACAGAGAGCAACTAGTATCTTACTGGTAAGCAACAATCAGTTTGTTTTCCTACTGTGTACTGACATGTTAGGTAATATTCGTGTGCTTACCAAATAATATCTTGTCCAAGCTTTTGTTCTTCATGAACTCGTAGACAAGCAGTCGCTGCGTTCCCTCAGAGCAGCACCCGACGAGGCGAACGAGATTCTTGTGCTGGATGCTTGTGATCATGTTGACTTCCACGAAGAACTCTGATTCACCCTGTCCTGACTTACCGACGCTGAGCTGCTTCACGGCAACTTTCCTGCCGTCGTCCAGTTTCCCCTGGTCAAACAATTGCGGAAATAGCAAATGTAAAAACACACACACACACTGAATACCAGTACAATGAAGTGTAATCTTTTGAGGTCAAAAAATGTCCTTACCAGATAAACAGGCCCGAAACCTCCTCTTCCTAGCTGGTTTTTCTGGTGGAAATCCTTGGTGGCCTTCTTCAGTGTAGCATAATCGAAGTAAGTTATGGTGCGCAAGTTTCCACTCATATTACTGCTGAAGTACTCAGGTACCTCTGCTATGCCAAAAAGAAATTAAATAGATGCTATGAAAACTCCGTTATAATCCAATCAAACAGAGTGACTGTTCATGATAAAAGTTCACCTGAACCGGAGCTCCTTGACCTCATCAGTTTCCTCATGATCTCTGGTCTCAGGAACTTCCAGCAGATTCCGAGCAGGATTACGATTGCTATGACAAGAATGACGATGAAGACGAGGAAGACCGTGCTTGGTGTTGCAGATGTCATGGCTCTTCTTCAGTATTTCTGCACTTTATTCTACGTCAAGTGTCAGTCATTCCAGAAAGACATTGAAAAGTGTCTAACCAGACTGATCGAAATGAAGCAGGCGCAGAATGAAATGTCAAACTACACTCATGTACTGGTAATAGTATTTTGCACTATATATGTCACTTTGTAAATCAAAGACGCAACCATACAGTTAATTGGTTGCACTGAAGCACGAATCAACTGTGGTGTGACGAATGGTTTGATCCAAAGTCAATATGGTTGTTCGCAGAATAACTAAACTTGACAAGAGACGGGAAGCCTAAAGAAACAAAATCGCCGGCACGACCTAGTCACACATTCTAGAAATTCTGCCATCTCACCGGAACTTCACAAGATACAGATGATTTACGAACCAGGAATCCAGAGCGAGAGGTTCGTGTTCTGAATCGTAATCATGAGAACTGAAATTTTACTCACAAGAACACATAATATGCAGCTTTTGCAGTCGAACTTGCAACCATCCTAGGTAGCTTGTTCTACAAGTGCAGTTGTTTGGGACTTGTTTGCTTGTCGGCATGCGTACCTTGCACGAACCACTGGAGGAGGCTCGGCTCGTGACCACGTCCGAGATAAAGCGGCGACGATCACCGGGAGGTCGCACGTCCCAGGAGCTTCTTTCCCGAGCAATTAGCACGGGCATGGAGCGAGCGACGCGGACAGCGGGAGGCTTCCAATTCCAATGCCGATGCGACCGCATAGTTATCGGTTTCTCCGAGGGAGGGGGAGCCCTCGTCGTGGCGTGTCCGAACCGATTCGTCCACGTTGGCGCGGTCGCGCGGGCAACTGCCGGCCTCGCCATCTAGCTCGGTCGCAGCTGGCTGCTGCTGTGCTGCCCCTTGTGCTAGCTTGCGAGCAAAAGAAATCACGGAGAGAATAGATTAGTCGAGCGGGGCATTCCTGGCGACAGCGACGACGTTCTAAAGCGCGTCTTTTGTTTCACTCACAGGCTCACAGCACGGGTGGTGGAGGTGGATGAGTGTGTGTGGAGCGGACGGCGAAGCGGGTGCTGCTCCAGTCGTCGGGCGCCGCCCCCGGTGGCTTCCAACGCGGAAGAGTCGCGCGAGGTGGAATTGGCGCCGGCAACGGCAAGGGCGTGTGCTCTGAGCCTGACTCTGAGGAGTGCAGTCCGGCTGGCGCGGCGGCGGCGCTCCATTGCTTTAGACCCCAGTACTAACCTCCTACCAAAGTGGGCCGATGGTATTGCCGTGTTGACCTGGCCTGCTAACACAACGGAAGAAGGAAATCTTTCAAGCCCGTCACAGTCCGTTTGCAAATCAGCTTACAGAGAATAGAGGTCTCAGAAATTGCAAGCTTATGGTACGTGATGTCCAGGAGTTTAGCTCTAGGCTCTAGCCATGGATAATGTATTGTAATTTGTAAACCTGATGTTTCAAAAAAAATTCTGTGTTTTTCTCTTGGAAAAATGTTTCCTTCTGTTTTTCTTTCTCCTCGGGGACGATGTAAAGCATTCGCGATTTTTCTAGAGATTCTCATGGCGTTTTGTACAAAAAGGTTCAGGTACATCAACTTGAAGCATGTACCATGTACTACGAGTGATAGAAGAAAAGTCAAGTTATTACGCTGTTAAATTCTACTTTGTCTATGAAATTCTATTTTTAGACGCTAAAAACTGAGGATCGCTTGTTAGGGCAATGGTCAAAAATGAAATTTTCACATAACCATGTATACACAAGACTTATCTTGACCATTCATTTGAAGATCTACGATCCAGATGCGATGTTGATTTATATGTTCAAATTTTCAACACATATATTAAAGTATGTCGTATAAAAAAGAGTAAAGTGCACCGAAGGTGCTTAAATTATTTGTGTTGTGTCACTTAGGTCCATAAACATTTGAAGTGACTATCTGTGTTATTCGCGGTGTATCACTTGGATCCCTAATCTATTTTTATAGTATCATGATAGGTCCAAATCCTTATTTGAAGACTAAAATTATAACGTGGATGTTTCAATGTGGATTAGTACGTACTAATCGTACACGTAAAGTTGAAATTCACCTTTTTATTTTTATCATAAAAATTAAATCAGAAAAATGATCAAAAATTATTTTATTATAGTACATACAATTTTACTTACCGAGCTAGACCTTTTGCTGGAGATTGAAGAAAATGATCAGTTTTCACTGTTTTTGAAAATCCCGATCAAATTTTTCGATGCATGGACTATATCCGTACGCGCTAATCCATACTAGAATGCTCACGCCATATATTTTAATCTTCATATAAGATTTAGACTTAATTTTATATATTAAAAATAATTTAAAAATTTAAATAATAATTTTAAAATTTATGAAGCTAACTAATCTAACGTAAATAGTTTAAAAACATCTATGGTAAAAAACGAATGGTCAAGATAACAGTTGTGTGCTATGGACATGCGCAGTCGCCTTTCCCCGCGATGGTCCCACCCGCCAGTGGGCTCAGACCCAAACAAAAAAAAAAATCGCAGGGGCATTTCAAACACCGAATCCCATCTTCACGGGAGCAGTTCGCTAGGGTTTCTCCCCTCTCGACCTTTCCCCTCTCCCCTGCCCCGCGCAATTACCATGGCCGCCACCGCCGACACGTCCGCCCAGGCCATCGCCATCGCGCGGCGCCTGGCCTCCTGCAAAGCCGGGACACGGGAGCTCTCGGTCCGGTACCTCCTCTCCGACTTCCTGCCGGCCTCCGGGACGCATCTCTCCCCCAGCGACCTCCTCAAGCTCTGGAAGGGCATCTTCTTTTGCTTCTGGCACGCCGACAAGCCGCTCTACCAGTCCTCCGTCGCCTCGCGCCTCGCCTCCGCCGTCTCCGAAGCACCCTCGCCCGCCGCCGGCGCCGCCTTCCTCTCCGCCTATCTCACCACCCTCCGCCGGGAGTGGGCCCACATCGACATCCACCGGCTAGACAAGTTCTACCTCCTCAACCGCCGGTTCCTCCACCACGCATTCCTCCTCCTCAGCGCCAACTCATTCGCCCCCGACATCACCTGCCAGATCACATCCATCCTGTCGGAGAAGGCCCTGCTACCGGAAGCTGACAACGTTAGCACCGGCTCTTCCCGGGGCCTCGGGTACCATGTCGCCGAGGCGTTTCTCGACGAGCTCTTGCCCGTGCTCCCAGTGAGCTTACAGACGATGGATGCGCTGCTGGTTCCGTTCTTCGCTGTGCTGGAGAAGTCGTCGGATCGGGTGATGGTGAGTAAGGTGAAGTCTGGCGTATTTGACAGGTTCCTGGAGAGTAGCAAGCAATTGCTTCAGATGTTGAAGGACGGGGAGGAGGTGGAGAAGGGAAGTACGGAAGAGAAGCTTGGTAAAGTTGGACTTCTGTTTGGATTCAGCAAGAGGTTCCTTGATATTGGAGCAAAAACAGAGACCGTGCAAGGAAACCGGAAGGTGGTATTTGGGTTGAGGGATGCGTTTGTTACAATTGAGAAGGGGTTGGAGCTGTCTGGTATTGAAATTCCCGTGCTGGAATTTGAGGCTACTAAGGTCCCAGTGGCGTCAGCAGTGGATTGTGATATGGACTTGGGTGATGCAAAGTTGGAAAAGAGGAAGAAGAAAAAGGCCAAGAAGGCTGCATCGGTTGAAGGTGAGGAGGGGGCCAAGGCTTCCAAGCAGGACAAGAAGGAAAAGAAGAACAAGAAGGAAAAGAAGGAAAAGAAAGAAAAGAAGAAAAAGAAGAAGCTGAAGGGAGAGGACGCCACTGAGCAGAATACAGATGCTCCTGGAGAGGAGGAGCCGATGGATGATGATTCTACTGATGGCATTACATTTAATGAGGAACTAATGTCCAATCTTCAGAAGCAGTTTGAGAAAGCTGCTGCAGAAGCTGGGTTGGTTAATGGAGGCAGCTGCTCAAGCGCTTCACCGGTGACGCCAGTCAATGAGAAAGCTTCAAAGAAGAGGAAGCGGTCAAAATCTGCTGACAGATGTTCTGAAGCTTCTGATGGGGATGATGGTAGCGATGGTAACATCGTTGCCCAAGATGCAGAGACGAGTGGTAAGAAAGTGAGGTTCTCTATGAAGAACAATTTAGTTTGGAAACCCCACAATCCTTTACCACCACAGAGTTTGAGGGTGCCACCATCTGCCACTCCAAGAGGAAGTGCACTCAAAAAGGGTGTAAAGCCTGGGCCTATAAGGGAAACCCCCACATCACTGAAGAAGGCTAAGCCAAAGGCAAAATCCGCGAAGAAGGCCTTGAAGAAGAAACCTGCGCCTGCTGTGAAGCGCTTGCGGAAGTTGCTCTCAGCATGATCTCCTTAATGTATGATGCCACAATGGTCACATTTTTGTGTTTTTTTTTGTTCTGTTTTATCATTAGTTAATTCTTATTCGCTTTGTAGGTTAGCCTTATACTGTGTTGAGTTTGCTTCCGTTTTAACAATTGATGGATTGTTTATTGATATGTCCATGTCATTATGCATCCATGATAGTCTTATGGAGTCACTATGGAACTCTTCAAGAGTGTTTCTTATGATTCTGGAGTACTTAGGCTGTCGGAGAGATCCTCTATTAACTACTAGTACTAGCCTTATTTACTAGTACCACGGTTCCAGCTTAGCATATTGTATAATGGATTGTGAAGATCGATTGGTTCCTTTCAACTGCGTGCTCTTTTCTGTTAATAGTTCCTATCAACTGTGTATTGTCAGTGGTAGGTTTTATTCTTCTCGGTGATCGAATGTAAGGCTACCGGTGTGGTGTTTGTGATATAAATCCATGTGAATAGCCTGCAGCATACTTTGCTGCCATTTTAATATTTGATGGATTTGCTTGTTGATATGCCATGATAAATTGATAACCATGATAAGAAAGACATGCACGGGTGCACTTCATGTTTTCTTCTGTATTATATTTCCGTTGCATATATTGGTGGAAAGATTTTATCTTCAGGTGCAATGCCCTTTCTGAAAACCTAAACATACTTAAGGGTGCTAGTGTTGTGCACGATGAATTCATTTATGTGATTGAATCCCTTGACTGTGTTTTTCATGTCACAATATAAGATCATACTCATTGACTCCATGTTTTCAATACTTAGATTTTGTTTTGGGTGTAAAATGGACAAAATGGAATTGTTTAGGGGAGTAAAATAGACTTTTCTCAACGATTCTGAAGTTACCTATGCAGTATATCTTTTGTTTTGGCGTGGTCTGGAAATTATGTTTGTACAAAACTTCTCCTGCAATTAGAATGTTCCAGTGTTTTAAAACATGTTTGGCGTTAGACCTGCGGTGGGTGTTAACTGGTTGTCCATAAAATTGACCGGCCTTCTATGTTATGGTGTTTGTGTGTTCACCTTATGGTATGTAACCTCGGCAAGCAGTGAATAATGAGGTGATGTAGATGATGACGACAGAGTTTTCAAAGGAGAAAAATTGAAAAACTTATTGTTGTTGTGCCATATGAAAGCTTTCTTAGGATTCATATGGTGGTCCAATCCAACCAATGGTGTTATACATTCCTGCGAGACAAATTTGACTCAAGATGATTATACTGACAAATGTAACTACTCCGTATGTAAATTACTCTTGATCAAGAAATTTGCTCACCTGGAGAAAATTAATTTAAAATAGGATTTAAAATAGGTGAATTGATGCTTGTGTAAAAATGTCTAGGTGTTCCTGAAGGACCGTTGCAGATAAGAACCCCCAAGTGCCCCCACCCGCCGCCCAACGGCAGCCGATCAGTCGTCACACTCTACACCCAGCCCGCTGTGTAGCGCCGAAGGCAGCTACCGGCTACCGCCCGCCATGGCTACGACCTCGCTCGCCTCCACCTCCCACCACCACCAACGCCTCCTCTTCCGCTCCCGTCCGACTCATTATCCCTCCTTCAGAGCCCCGAATCGAGGCCGCCTCCCAACCGCCCGGTGCTCCTCCGCCTCGTCCTCCTCACACCCGGCCACCGGCGGTGAGGAGGATGATTCGGGACGCCTGCGGCTGTCGAAGCAGTCTTCGTGGGAAGCCAAGGATTCGGAAGGGGACGACTACCTCTACCGCCTCGGGAAAGAGGCTGAGAACATGAACATCGCCGTTGGCGCCCGGGCCGGCGTCGTTGACGATCTCTTCGTCGGGAATTTCCTCGGGAAAGACTGTGAGTGATCCTCAGTCCTCGTCCGATCAACTCACTACAGCCTAACTATTGACTTGTTTACAAACTTCATAGCTGTTGTAATAAGCCGATGAACTCGCGGCAACACAAACCTACACGCGAACAGAACTCCAGTTCACCTAATTGAACTCAGCACACCCACGCGTCACGGCCGGGAACACACCACGGTCGGTTTTATTACAACAGCAACTTGTAGATGCAAATAGATAAATGTGATACGACAATGGCTGTTGTTGAATTACCTCGACGGTGTTGATAAAAGCACTGGAATTGATTTGCTGTAAAGAATACCTGAAAGCAATAAAACAGGAACCTTCACGGAGTTGAATATTTTGATAGCATTCGTGCAATGTTGCTGCAGCGGATATTGTCTTTGACTACCGGCAGAAGGCAACAAGAACATTTCAGTACCTTCAGGGGGATTACTACATTGCACCCCTCTTCCTCGTGAGTTCATTTCTAATCATGCCTATATGTGTCATTTTTAAGTTTCTTCTATTATGTGATCGGTGAAATTTGACACTGCAGATTCATTTTCTTGCAGGATAAAGTTGGTAAGGACTAATGTGATGGGGCGTCGATAAGTATTCTTATTATATAAGAGATCGCAAACAGTTGGTTAAAAGGGTTCTTCACTTGAATTGGCATAGCGTTCAAGTGTCCTTTTAGCTATGAAAAGCAAAAGTGAAAATAGCTGAAAGGCATATCTCTTGAACTGTCACTGTGCTTTACTTTTGCTCTTGCATGTTGATGTGGTGTCGTTCTACTGAGAAACTTTACATGACAGTGATGATCATAAGCCAATAAAGTCATTAGACTGGACATCTTGTTAATCAAATTTAATGTTAGCTGTGGCCTGCAGATGAAATATCTTTAAGTATTATACATATATTAGTACAGTACAACTAAAGTAATTTACTCCTGGTTTTTAGAGTCATTTTTCATAATCGAAATAGCACCCATATAATATGCCTAATGATACTTTTAACATTGTGTGGTGGTTACTATATTTCTTCATCTATGTTCTCCATGCACACATGTTCAATTCTAAAGGACCATTTGTTGTTTGCAGCATGCCACATTGTAAAGAACTACATTGCAGCGCAGCTTCGTGACATCAAGGTTCCACTTATACTCGGTAGAATAACCTACCTTTTTTTTGTGAGCGTGGATGTTGATAAATTAGTAAGTCTATAAACGAGACTGACTGACTTCATTATGCAGGGATCTGGGGTGGAAAAGGCCAAGGAAAAACATTCCAAACTGAACTTATATTTAGAGCAATGGATGTTGAACCTGTTATTATGTCTGCTGGAGAACTAGAATCTGAATGGGCAGGTTAAGAAACACTTGAAGTTATATGCTTTTTATTACTCTACTGTGGTTTACCAAAAGCTATATCAACTTTATTTGAAATGTCAAAAACTTGTTTCATGTATTGTTAAAACAAAGAAAAGAAATTGGCACTGGGAATATTTGACATCATGAAGTCTACAAAGTTGTGATTAGCTTTCATGTTGATGTTATCGTATATTTGCTTGTAAGTATGACTAGTTGGGAAAGCTGAACTCCAGATTTTGATTCAGCAGTGGATGAAGTCAGTACTGTTCTTGTTCATTTTTTGTTTTTGCGAGGAACTGTTCTTGTTCATCAACAAGAATGGAAAACAAAAATCAGTCTCCATTATATTTCTGCATTTTAAAATGCATGGATTTAGTAGCCACTGATTATTCTTTCAGTCGCTGAGTCTCATGGTCCGAGAATGCAGTTGTTAGTTGGTTGCTAAGATGTTTCTCTGCACTATGTGCAGGAGAGCCAGGGAGGTTAATACGTGACAGATACAGAACGGCCTCTCAAGTAATTCAGAACCAAGTAAGAAGGTGTTTTCAGCTACTTGGTCTCAGGCATGAGCATTTCATATTTAGGTCTTATTTCTAAAAGAACAGTATTTCTATCGAACAAGGTTTCTATGCCCAGGGGTTTCCATGTCACCTACCCTGGTTGTACGCGTATCTTAAGGCATTTAGTCCAACCGATTCCTGTGAGACGACTGCAGAGCAGTTGTGCCAATGATTCTCGTGAGCATCTCTCAATGATTCTCATGAGCATCTTTATATCTTTGATTCCCGTGAGCAGGTGCCTCAACCGTATTTTTTCCTCCCTCAACTGTAATTTTTCATCCACGATAGTAAATGTACGATAGAGGACACCATCAACTGTAAAACTACACTTACAGGCCCCGTTACGGTTGCAGGACACCCAGAACCCATAAATTTATAGTTGTGGGTGAAATATTTACGTTTGTGGATGAAAAATTATGATAGAAAGATGAAAAATTACACTCGAGGCAGTTGCTCACAACAATCAATGACGCGGAGATGCTCACAGGAATCATTGAGCCAGAGATGCCATTGGAAATCAATGAAGCAGCTTGTCTGCAGTGCCTTACGGGAACCGGCTGGAGACAATGCGTTGTGGACAGGTTCTGGTGACGTCAGAAACCCATGCCACAAACAAATTTCTGATTTCTATTTTACAAAGTTGAATTCAGTCACAGAAATTATTCATTGGTGTATTTTAGACTTTCCTATTGACGTCTATATGAAATGATTCTAAAATTGATTTGGTGAAAGTGTTCCTGAACTATCCAAATTGGAACATTTTCAGATCTGTTGTTCTCGATTGTCCAGCATCTTTAGTGAATTTGCTCCTTGGGATGTTAACAGACTAAAGATACTCTGCATTCTTTACAACCCACTTGATCTCACTAGATTTAGGATGGTGCAGGGAAAACTGAGTTGTTTGATGATCAATGACCTAGATGCTGGTGTTGGAAGATTTGGTGCGTTATTTTCTAAATATATTTATTTTTATTTGATGCATTTTCAATTCTGGTAAAAGTATATCTGTTTGCATTTTTCTTTGTCAAGAGCTTGACTGCTTGGTTTATCCATTTTATCAGTTCCATGCTGTTTCTCAAGCACAATTTGCAATGATGAAACCATCTTTTAGTTTTTCCGATAGTGGTAGTCTTTGCGCTTGATTTTCTCTATCTTGTAAGACTATCGGCGGCCGATAAAAAGCGGCACGCACCATGTATGGTTCTCCTGCGTATTCTAGAAGACAAAAAAAATAGAAAACAATGATGAAACCATCTTATCTCTCTATTTTAAAAATATTTATCTTTTGTTCGAGATTGCTTACTTTTCCTGAATGTTATTTGAGTGTGTTTATTCCGGCATATAGTTGCTGGAAAGGAAGTTAATTGCAATATCTCTCTTGTTGCCAGGAAACACGCAGATGACGGTCAATAATCAAATAGTTGCTGGAACATTGATGAATTTGGCAGATAATCCAACCAGGGTGAGCATTGGACAGAAATGGAGGGAATCTGATATTACACACAGAGTGCCAATAATAATAACTGGAAATGATTTGTCAACTCTATATGCCCCCTTGATTCGTGATGGGAGAATGGAAAAATTCTACTGGTATGCTTGTCCTATTTGATGCAATTCTATAAATGTGCACGACAAACCAAACTACACTGCAGGATTTCAATTTCTCTGAAGCCTTCAGTACTGTTTGGTAATAAAAAACTAGATCCCACCCATAAGGAATTAGGTTATTAGGTAGTTTTTCATTAGGAAGGAATAGACACCCAAAGTAGAGTTGGTGTACACCACATCTCACCCCCTAGTAATTGAGCTAGACTCAGTTCACAATCTCCTTTTGATGGGCTTATTTGCAATTTCGTTTGCTTATTACTACAGGCAGCCTGATCGAGAAGATATAATTAATATTGTTCATGGCATGTATACAAAGGACGACATATCATTTGAGGATGTATCAAGAATTGTGGATACATTTCCGAACCAAGGTATTTGTTCCATCGCAATAATGAGGTGAAACTTATGCGGTTTTGGATACTCTGTAGTCAGAACAAAAATGCTAATGGCTGCTTAAGTTGACGCTTAGGATTTGCTGTACAAAGTTATAGCTTCAACTTTACATTGGAATAACAGTTTCACTTGAAATTTTCAGTGAAGGGGTGTCTATTTGTCATTAGATGTCTTGTTACTGTCAGAACATGCAAAAGCTATAGCAAAATTAGTTGCTGTTGGAAACATTGGACTTGGCATATACTACAAAGCATGCAATTTAATATCCCAGCGTAAAAAATACTCCATTTCTATGTTCAACTCATTTATGTTGATAACTAAATCAATATTCTGCAGCGCTGGACTTTTACGGAGCTTTGAGATCCAGGACATATGACCAGGCTATCTTGAAGGTATGTTTATTTGATTTATAATTAAAGAGGTTCATTTCATATTTGTATGTTTGGTCACAGTGAATGTTATTTAGATTTGAGCATGTGCAGCAGCAGAGGCCGTGTCTGCTTCTTCAACATATGCGATTTATGCATTGTCATTTGTTTGATTATTTGTTTGCGGTGAAATTATGTGTTTATCATTATGTTAGTTGGCTTCAAATGCAAGAGAAGATAATGTTTTTCACTCTATCTGAACATTTTCCATGCGTTCGTGGGGTCTGGGAAGTTTATTTTCTCTCCCTCTTGATGCAATTTTTAAAATGTGGTTTAGACAAACCCTAAGTATACATATCATTGCTTCGATTGCACTGCAGTGGGTCGATGATATCGGAGGATATGAGAAGTTAAATGAAAAGCTTCTTAAGCGAAAGAAAGGAGAGAAGCTTCCAACCTTTACACCGCCCAAGGTATTCAAATTGTCAAACAATGAAATTATCTAACATAATTTCATTGAGTTATGTCTTGTCATTGATTCTAGCAGTTGCAACACTATACATGACATTGTTTCATCCACTGAGAAAAAAGTTTCGTGACTAACTCCCTATATATATCACGTTTTTGGATCAGCAAACACTAGAGACATTGATTGAGGCAGGGCACTCGCTGGTGAGGGAGCAAGAATTAATAATGAACTCGAAATTATCAAAAGAATACATGAAGAACTTAGATGATTAGTTCAAAGCACACAGGTTCAATTTCTTCCTCTCTCACAGCAATACATCATCAATTTTGCTCCAGTTGCATGCGCTATATGAAGCGACCATGAATCTTTTTTTTGTGTGTGTGTACAGCTGCAATATATATCCAAATTTAAAAGGATATATTTTTCTCCCTGTTTTATTTGCCCATAACCACTGGAGTCCCTGCGATGCTTGGGTTTCAGAAATCATCCAGATATATTGTGGTTTCAGATAGTATGTAGTATATACACTAGTACTTATAAAGATGGATATCAGGATATTTATCGTCATTGTCCTTGCTCATCATTTTCAGAAAAACTGACCGTCTGGTTGACTTTTAGAATGGTGGACTGTGACGCAAACCTTCCAAATTAAATAGCATTGTCATCTTAAACTTTATGAAGAATTTTATGATATCATATATATGAGATATGTAGATGTGCTATATAGATATGAAAATAAAAATGATAAGATATAGACAAGTAAAATTGAGTAAATATATGATTATTAAGTGATACCAAACCATGCATGATCCGTCCAAACTAGAAAAGGTGGTTGCGGGCTTTCTTGGCTTGTGGGGGAGACCAAGAAACAGGTTAATCCATCATGAGATTGCGTACGATCTTGATTAAGTTTGATGGAGGTAGAGACGATGAGTCATGGGCCTCGTATTAGGAGCGGGCGCCTGGCGCCGGCCCCTAGGCAACGTGTAGAGTACCCAACTGGGTTAGGTGGCGCCCTTGGCCAGGTACTTGCTTATAAGCCGCTCTGTTCATGGTCACTTTCCCGTCTACTCTCTCTCTCTCTCCCCCTCCCTCCCTCCCTCCCTCTTCAGAGAGGATATATCCATCGCCAGTCGCCGCCGACTGGCCGGCTGGATGGAGTGGTGGCAGAAGTCGGTCGTGGTGCCGGTGAAGCGCGCGTGGATCGTTGTCACCGCCCGGCTGCATCGCAAGAGAGGTGGTAAGTTATTTCGTGATTCATTCACACAACTCTGAATCTAAGCTTCCCTGCTTACGAAAACGAATGCACCCTATTTCTGTGTGCATGCACGCTCGTTTGTTTATGGCTTAATTACTCGCAATGTTCAGTTCATCCTTTTTTTTTTTTTTTGCAAAGAAGCGGTGTTCAGTTGATCGCTGATGCGTTTGTCTGATCTGATCCTGATATGGTCCCGATGTTAGTTGAAGTGTTTTCGTGTGATTGCAAGTCGAAGAAAACATCTTGTCAGCTTGGTGTTTCCCCTGATTGGCAACAATAACCGACGCGATTTTTCAGCTTAATTAAATACTCTTCTGATTTAATTGTTGATTGTGTTTATTTCTGCAAATTAAACTATAAATATCAACAACTAAAATTTGGAAGGAGTACACACCACTTATAATCCAATCGACGACCTTGCATCCATGAGGCAATATAAGCACAGGTAGTCCTTAAGAGTGATGAGATGATATGCACATGGTCACCACCACAGCAGGCATGCATGCGTGTCAGTCGTCTTGTTTCCGCGCCACCGGACAAGCTAGACGAGTGAGCTGCATAGAAGTTTGCAGCGATTTTTCCGTGCCCAATTTTTCTTGTATCTATACTACGTGCATGGCACGTGGCTACATGTCGGGTGTCTTGCACCCATACCGTTGTGTTTGTCCTCAAGGGCTCAGACTACTGTATACTACCTGCGTCCCTATCCACTGATGACTCATCACACACCATTTGACATTCATGAGACACTGGATTTCAGTCCTACTGCTTTGTTGCATGTGGCTCAAGCAAGTATCATCAACAGATTGGTCATGTGGATTAATTTGCGTGGCCGTCGATGGATTGCTTTGCTCCTCTGATGATGATCGAGTCTAGGAGTTGAAAATCTGGTTTTTCTTCAAGCATTCGCTGTCTGTGCGGTCGATTTGCTGCAGCCTGCAGGTGCAGGTAACGAAGTTAGACACAGCTCAACAACCTTTTTTGAGCAATGGTAATAAGGTCGCAAGTCGCAATGTGGAGAGAAGTATGCTTTAGTTAGATACATGCCGCGTTATTCCATTTATTCAGAAGGTGGCCAATACGGGAATTTTCAAAGAACGTGGTAGTAGCAGTAGCAAGTAGTAGTAGCCAGTAGGTAGGCCTATTTATGATGCTGCAACATGAACCGACAGACTCAATCGTGCGCTGGGCGGCAAGCGGCCGGCAGCAACCAGCAGGATACATTACATATCCACGTCACTTATAGATAGATGGATATATCGATACTACAATGTCTTATAGATACACTACTAGATAGATACTAGTACTACTTGTAGATAGAGATAGGCGTAGGAATCGCGCTGGAGACAGAGAAAGTTTATCGAACTGTGCAAGCATGCTTCCGTGCAGGAAGGAAACGACCAAAAAAAAAAAAAAAGGATAGCGGCAGCACGCTGCACGCATATGTGAACGCACGTACGTACAAGCTAGGAACAGTCACACACTGCAGCCGCCCCACACTCACCCTCTCCAGGGCTGCTCTCGCACCGACGAACACGATCAACCTGGCGTGGTCGCCCTTTAAGAAGTCTTCGAGAAGTGTCCACGTGGCGAATGTGCAGCCTAGCTCGATCGATCATAGTTCTAGTGTGAGTCACATTATTTTGGACTTACACCATGCATTGGCTTGATTTCCTTCAGATCTAGCAGCACTCACGGTTCACCAGGTTTTCGCCAAGTTTGCGGGGCAGCTGTCACACGTTGCTGTGCAGGCCGTACAGGTGTCGTCCCAGTCACTGTAGTTAAATTGATCGGCTTTGAATTTGGTCGATAGATTGATTAGTCTTTGTCTCAAGCGACGTCACAGCCATGCCATGCATAGTTTAGTTCGCTACGTGAGTCATTTTCTCTCATGTGGTGAGGCGCGTGTCGTGCGTACGCCCGGCGTTATTCGACAGTCGGTCGATCTTTCTGGATGGGAAAGCAAACATATGTCCCCTTCCGATTTGAGACCTAATAATAACAGCTTGTTAAATACTATACTAGTATATGCAACCCACGTTTTCAATTAATTAGGATAGTAATTTTGACTTCTGTTACGGGAATTCATACATCATATACCTAGTGACATAATTCCCTCAGAGACTGAACGAAATGTAATCACCTGATCAGATAATTATTTATTGGAACTGACGGTGTTTTTACAGACGGCCACGGCGTCCTGGTGAAGCTTCACGACGACATCCAGACGTGCGCGTACGAGGACGTGCAGGTGATGTGGGAGATGCTGCAGCGGTCGGAGACTGGCAGGCTGGCGCGCGAGCCCTCGCCCAAGGGCGCCCGCGCCCTCGTCTGGCTGCGCCGCCACCATAAGACGATGGACCCGCGGCGGCGCGGCTGATGGAACGCTACTACCCGGCCGGCTGGCCCTTCTCTGGCCACCCTCTGCCCGCGCTCTTCGCCTCCGCAATGAAAAGAAAGAGAGGCCTTTCCTTCCTGCTGTTTGTACAGCTCCGTGCCCTCTTTTGCCGGGTGTAAATATTTACAGTTTCATCTTGCAACAAAAGATAAGATATACCAGTTTTGTACCTGCCCGGTGTTAGAATTCAGATATGTACCTGCTCCAAAAAATCACACTCAATCATTAGAAAATAGTCAAACATAATCAGTTCAGGCTTCAAGATGACAGCTGATCATGAACATTATATAATCATAGCGATGAGCCCGGGCTTGGGTTCAAACTTCAGTGACATTATGCAAGGAGCAGCTTTGCATCCGAGCTTATTGAAACTCCAAAGCATATTATTTAGCACATGCAGAAGATTTAAAACAAAACAGCAGATACAGAGCGCAACAGAGGATTGCCCAGCTGAGAGGTGACGACCCCTGTGATTTAAGTAACTAAGTATTTGTTTCCCAAATGGCAGTAACACCACGTGTACTTACAGGCTTGCACACCAAGGTCAGTAACGAGGTTTGGTGAAAGAGAACAGTGTAGCTGAAGACAGATGTCAAAGTAAACAATAATTTTCTTTTCTTCTAACTTCGATGCCGACTGCTTGCTACCTGTCAGAAGAGTACTGAAAACACCAGTGAGATTAAATTTGACGTGTAAAACTGTATTCAAGGGTTTCTCAAATAAGTGTTTTATATACCTCTTCATAAACAGCCTTGCAAAACGTTACGCAAAGCAGAAGAGACTGAGCCAGATCCTTTTCAGAAATACAGGATCTTTCAGGAAACTAATCTTTTGCAATACTATTAATACATCAACAGAAAGTGTGGAGATATAAAGCATCAAAAGTTCCTGCGCTATGTTGTTCAATATACCGGACTGCCGAAGAGTCTATTCTCATCAGTTTCAAAATCAAGAGAATATACGAAGTTCAAACAACCCATCGAGTACAGCAGTAAGCATCCAGCCTCTATTTTAGATACAGAGAAGGTTCAGGTACGAGATGTTGCAGTGTGTCATATGGATACAAAAGTGCTTCTCCCAGCCTTGCAACATCACCAAACATCTTTTATCCTTTGAAAAAGCAAATTTCTATAAAATTTCAATTGAAGAAAGCATCAACAGTTTTCCCTATAATACAAAGATGCGCAGCTCTCCTGCGTATTCGAGAAAAAAAAAAGCATCAACAGCATAAATTTCAAAAGGTATAACTCATTTGAGATGACAAGGGCAGATCAGGAATACTGCATGATCATGAATATATCAATTTTTTCTTTAAACACAAACAAGAAAGATGGAGCCATGAACCAATTTTGAATATAGGCATCAGCAATCCAGGAGAAAGGTAAAATATTAGAGATCTAAATATAACTTTCAAAACCACAGTTACAAAAGAATTAAATAAAATCAACATTCAAGATCCCTGAAATTAGTACTGAAGATACCTAGAAAATTTTGCAATCAATAATGTACATCCTGAGCTAGAAACTTACAGAACATTTTCCTATAAGTTACAAGACAGCACTTGCATTTTGCTGTCTCCAGTGATCCAGTCCTGTTATGCCAGATGTTACATAAGTTGGGGCTTTTGGATGTAACATTATCCACCTCGTAAGTGCTAATGAGGCCTAAGCTCCACAGACAGAAGATGTTTTCCTTTATTTGGGAATCCTTTGTCAGGAAAAAAAAAAAAGAATGGCTTCCTTTCACTACAGATCTGACTGCTGAATGCGATAGCAGAATCCTGCTTGATCCCACGTGCATCTTCTGTGATGTGCCTGTAGTATTGCCAATTCAAGCTCAAATGTACATCGGATAGGCAACCAGAAGCACATTGTACAAAACTTCATGAGAAGCAGAGAGCGCCATCTGTTAGTCATTTTCCTCTGGAGAACATAGACATATCTTCTCGAGGAGGACTGGCCAGTCCTCCCCAAGCTGCTGAGGGTTTAGCTGCATAGCTACCTTGAAATCATTTATGGAGATCAAGTGGTTACTTCTAATATCACTTGTGGCTCCTGATGGTCCACTGCCTGATTCCATATGAGCATGGCTCGGCAACCAGACACCATTAATCTGTTTTCCATGACCTTGCTGTTTGTATGGTATCCCTTTCCTTGCACCCCTGTGAATACTAGGTTCTGTTAACTCAACAGATGAGCTAATCAGTTTTTTCATGTACTTGTCCAGAGCACTATTCAGAACCTCCGCGCAATCCATTGTGACACCTGCCAAGCCCATTGTTTCGGCCATTTTTTCCATTCTCTTATGCAGCAACTCAGTACTGAACAGACTACCATGCTCAAGACAGCTGGTAATGCGATCCACACCTGCACTCGTTGGCGCCGATGCCAATTTCTGTGACCCACCCACGCTTGCTGAACAAAACGGAATTCCAAGTGGAGCTCGTAGTGGACTTTTCAATAGTTCTGTAGAACTACCTGCAGCACCGCTCATACTTATTCTCTGCAGGAGCATATTATCAGGTGGCAACTGATCCACACGTGGATGCTTTGCCAATGGCTCTGCAGGTTCACGTTGGTGAAAATGCACCGGTCTCTTCAACTCAAGTGAGCTTACAGTACCATTCTCCAGGGCTGCCGAAACACCATGACCAATCTGGGTGTGATTGACAGCAGCCCTACCATTTGGACCCTTGTTATTCATCTGATCTTTCAAAGGGTGACCCTGTGCTGTACCCATAGGCCTCGATCCCTGAACCTGTAGCAATCTGGCATCTCCATTGCGATTACTGAACACTTCATTACCCTGAGAAACATGCTTTGCAGATGCTGTCACAGGCCTCCCCTTATCTAGGGGTGGAGGGCACTTTGCCTGGTAGGCATTGTAGAGAACTGAGAGAACAAGACGGCTGTGCAGCTGACGGTTCTCTCGCCCCAAGGTCTGAAGGCACAGCTTGTCAAAGTCGGGCTTGCTGAGCCTCTGTGACATGTAGTCATTAAAGTAGCTGAAGTAGCGCCGTGATCGATCTGGACCAAGCCGCTTCTCTAACTGAGATTTCAGCTCCCTGAGATCGATACGGCCATTTTGCTGCGGTGGTGGCAGCAGCGGCGGCTTGGATGCTGATGTCTGCTGCTGCTGCTGCCGCCGCGGTGCACCCACTGGCCATGCCTCCTCTCTTACTGAGTCCATAAAATCACCACCACAGCGAAACCCAATAACGGGAAGGGAGCAGAGAAACCACGAATGAGGGACAGTACACCGTACCCAGCTCGGATCAAACCATTAGGGCTTGTGCCGCTTCCTGCAGAGCGTGAGCCCGTACCCCAATTCCCAGCTCGCCAGCCATGGAGGGGATCTCATCTCCACTGGCGCCGCACCAATTGCCGTGAAATCAAGGAGACGCACCGGAGGCGACGCAGCAGGCCCGAATCAAGCATAGGGGCAGGGACCTGGGCGAGACAAATTGAATTACCCGCCCAAACCCTAGAGCAATGGAGGCGCGATCCCTGCCCCGCCGAACTCCGGCGAGCTCGTGCCGCCTGGATCTCCGGCGACGGTGACGGCGCACCTGGCGGAACCGAATCGAACCCGAGAAACAGCAGGAATTGAGCTGACCTCCGGGGGGCGTGGCCGCGTGGGGAGCAATCGGGGATTGGCGGAACCTGTTGTCTGGGACCAGCCGATGACGAATTGCGCACCCGCTGCTCACAGGGCCGCCGGAGTCTTGCGGCAAGGCGAGCTGCGAGGAGGAGGCTGCTGCCGCTGCTTCCTGGGTTGGGATGGGCTCTCTCGCTCGAGGCTTTGCTTCGCTCCTTGCTTCGTGTTCGTCTCGGCTTGGGCTCCCTATGTTTTCTTTTTCCTTTTTGTTTTCCCTTCTTCTCGAGTTTTTCTTTTTTTTTTTTCTTTTCGGCCGTTGAATAGGATTATATGAAGCCGAGAGAGGGGAGAGTCGGGGTCGGGGTCGGGGTCTCCTCTGCTTGGCGTCAGCGAAGGCCGAGGGCCGAGGCCCTTTTTGCTTCCCGGCCTTCTTCGTGCGCGTGGCCTGTTGTCAGGCAGTCCAGTCACCGGCTTCTCGGAGCGACAGAAAGAACGTTGAATTCTACAGCAGCATGATCATGTGAAAAAGATAACAATATAAGAATCGAAGTAGTACTTACGATTAGGTTTCTGATTATAGCGTTCCCTAAAAAAATAAGGTTTCTGATTACAGCGTTATTGTGTGAGATCAAAGCTTGATTTTCTTGTTACTCTCCGTTTTTTAATTAATGGCATTAGAGATGTTAATATGTTTTCCAAGTTGAGCTGGTGTATCATCGACGCGAGGTAACTGTATACCTGAAAATAACCTGGCGAGAGCAACCAGCAGAATATCCTCCCTTTTGTTGATATAATGCGAGGCGATAACCAGATGCATGAAACATAATACTGGTATACTAAAAGGCATCCGAAAACAACAGTCCTTTATTGATCAGTAATAATTAGTAAAATGCAAACGCCGTGGCCCTGCGGACACACAAAACAGCTACGCAGCCTCAATTTCAGATTGTTTACTCGTGCATTTTTCACCACAGTCGTTCTCTAGGTTCATTGTATAACTTGCGCAACTCACGATAAAAGAATCAAACAAAGAGAAAATTTTTCCTTTATTGTACAAACCGTTGAAGATGTTTCTGGCTTCAAACATCCCTGTACAGGGTATGAACAGTGACTGTCCCTCATACCAGAACCCAAAAAAAGAAACCAACAATGATATTACTCAACTCTGGAGATGCATTGAGTAGAAAATAACAAAGATTTGAATAGAATAGAAGAAACATGTCGACGTTCCTTGTTGGCAGTGTCCCTTGTGCACATGATATAATGTCTACCTGTAATGTTTGGTTAAATTCATCACACGATTTAACTATTCACAAAACAAATGATGCATTAATATGTATAGCTGCAAACAGTTGAAACAATGGTGTCCATGTTAGCTGGTCTTTCCTAATATAGTTGCCACTTTAACAGGTATATTCACAGATATTTATATTTACTCTCAACTGAGATCCTTGTATACATATAACCACATAAGAGACATTCACTCTATACAACACTAAGTTAAGTATTCGTCTTTAGTGATCTCATGATCGATAGTGTTGCTTGGCTATATGTTTCATATGCTGAACAATGTATCTAAACAAGGTTGCTCAAAATAAAGATGCCAAACACATGTCCTACTTCCACAACCTTTATGCAGAACATACCACAAACAGAAATTTTACCTGCACAGAAATTCAATGAGGACTAGCTGATTGAATCCTCTGGAACACTTGAATCCTGAATCACGCGGTCAGGGTCTAGCTGACCACTGTAATAACTAGATGGCACGGCAGAGAGTTCCAACTTTCCAGTCCATTCCTCACCAGTCTTTAGAGTAATTTGCTTTTCTATAGCAGCTGCCTCCACACAGACCATGCGTTTATATTCATCATCCCCAAAATCTGACATAGCCTTAGCCTTTTTGTCCCAGGGGTTCCAAACAACTGTTAACAAAGGATAAAGCAAGGCCTCATCAACTTCATATTAAAATGATTTCAATTACAATTCTACAGCAGTTGCAAGCATTCACAATACCAGCATCAGGAAGGCCTCCTTTTCTCACAACAAATGTTCTTTTCTTCTCATGGTCAATAATGGCAATTTTCGATGGTGTTCCAAGATATATTCTGTCCAGCTGTAAAATTATACGTGCTTTTAAGAATGCAAACAAAATGGATAAAGGTATAGGACTAGAATACTTTGCTAACGCACTTCAGCTTCGAAAACAATCGCATCTCCTTGTTCAGTGAAACGGGCCCTCTCTTGTAAGTTGTCTAGGTAATCCAGAGTCTCCAGGCCTTCTACCCGTACCTCACTGAAATATTAACTTCGAGTCATGTAGTAAAGAAAATATATTTGTGTACTTAATAATAAACATTCTACAAGGAGTTCAGAGTTTAGAACAGTTGTAGGGAAACAATAACAGAGATGGGCCAATAGGATTTAGATTAGGGATCAATATGATGCTATAAGAATATTTCGAAAACTATACCAACAAATTGAATATTTCAAAGAAAATGGCCGAGATCAAGAGCTAAACAAACATACCTGATATCGGAAATAGAAAAGTATGTGTGGTAAGCAAAGGTAAAAGAGAATGGCTTTCCATCTGTACTAGTATTTCTTATGCGTGAAGTTAGCATCAGATCACCACCAGGGCCTAGTGCAACTCTCAGACGATACTCAAAACTGCAATACAAGATACATATGATTATACAGGTGGCGATATATGCTTTCTATTGCAACTACAAACCAGTACAGAATAAACAAGCCGGATGTGTTGGTGTGGGTAATGTGCTTACTAACTGAATGATGGTCTTGTTGCTTCGGCATAATGGACTGGGGTGTGAAGCCCTTTTTACTCTAAAAAAAACAAAAAAGCCGGAGATTCTATTTAATAAGCTCACCTATGAGGCCAGATCTTCAAATCCTCTTCTGTAGGTTTAAGTATTAAGTCAATATAAGCTCTATTGGATGTTGGCACTGGAAATGGTGGCGGATCAGTATCTATAGACCAGGATCTATTCCTTGCAAATCCATGTTGTTCCAGATTTCCAAAGTTGGAAAACTACACAAGGAAAGAAAGTATAATAAATTTAGATTCATAAAGCATAATACATGGAGAAGCAAAAATGTGTTGGAAGAAGAATGGATTACCTGTGGAAAGCAGATTGGGATTCCTCCACGTATGGCCTTTGGAGGTTTGAAAATAGCCTGATACACACAGTGATAGCAGCAAGCAAACCGTAAGCTATCAAGAACAGGATGCAACTCATGATAAGAGATGTTGAGGATCACATATTATTCCATGTCAATAAGTGCAAAAGAGCAGCAAAGGATTATTCATAGCATTCACATTATTATGACAACATCCATTGAATGACCATAAAGAGTTAAAAGGTATGTGACAAGACTAATAGTGAATGTTGGTGTAGCGATTGTTTTGACTTATTAAATATAATAGTCAATCATAACTCAAGAAGAAACTTGCTAGCAGAAGGAATTACATTTCCCCCTACGTCGTACAAAAAAGAGTGGGAAAATAGTTTTCACAACAGGATGTGTTTTTTAACATGTATATAGTGGTCCATAAATCATGACATTGTAAATACCACACTGAGATTTGACGGACAGAATATCTGAAGAACATGAACTCAGGCAAGCACAATAGGCTGGTTGAAATCAATTGATCCAATCTCAAACTTGAACTCATTACAATCAAAACAATGTTGAAAGTTTTTATGGCACTTGCATATTATACTAAGGATTGAAAATAACGACCTTATTGCTAACAAAAAGCAACTCCTCGCCATGCTCATCTTTCCATGACGTCACATGCCCACCATATAGGTACACCTGAAAGAAAGGAAATAAATGGTTGATAAATGACTGGTTGTAATATGTTAGAGGAAGAAAAAATGGAAAACAATTGCTCTTCAAAAGAGATCGCTAAGCATATATAGAGGATAAAGAAACGATGCAGATAATTGCATGTGCAGTCTCTGATAAACATACTGTTCTGCTTCAGTTGGGGTTCTTTCCGAAGCCCATCTACTGGAAATCATATTTTGCAACAACAAGTATAGAAAAGTGAGTCGGCTAGTATCCGACATTTTTTATTTATTTATTATTTATTTATTTGTGCAAGGGACTAGTATCCGACAGGTTGTGTAATGTTCAGTAACTATTCTTTCTCAATCAGTCTGCATATTGAGTTCATGATCATGGCTAGCCTTGAGCAGAAGTTACAACATGGCAAACAAGAATCCAGGTACTCATCAATATCATGACTACCAAGGTCATATGTAAAGTAAGCAAACAGAGGTAAAATGAAACATCATATTCCAAACGGTGCCAAAGCATGCATCATATACAATAAGATATATTTATCACGGACTTGTCTTAAGATAATGGAAACTCGGTGTCAATGTAAGGAAGCACTCCTATTAATCCTAGCATACAAAATGAAGATCGTTTGGATGGCTGAACCCATGAATTTCTAGCCGTCCACCAAAGCACCACATATGCTCCAATACTGAAGTGTGGTTTACATCATTCCGGGGTTCTATCAGTTAGCCAAGCGAACAGTCCTCTTGAGCTTGAGTCCGGACTAGAATCATCAACAAAAAAACCGTGTCCAGAGTTCTCCACAATTTTCAACCTACAGAACAGGAATTGTATTCCAAAATGGTGGCCTGAACAAGTGAAGAGTATCTTAGCCACAACCGAGAGTACCCCCGGTAGTATATACTCCTAGGATAGTCCGAGTCCTTGGCTTCTTCCCAAGCACTAGGAAATCAGAAGGCGATTCTAACAAGGCTCCATGTTCAGGAATTAGAGAAATAACATGACTGGTCGCATTAGCAACTGCGTTGGTTGATTTGGGATCAACAACATTATTCAGCAGCGCAGCACAGCGCAGAGCAGAATACATGGGTAAGGCTCGAGACCGGAAGGACCCCGCTCCGCAACACAAACAGCACATGTGATGTGAGGCAGGCACCTACGGATCCGCGCCGGGATCTGGTCGCGGGAACAGTCGGGGGAGAGACAGGGCAAGTGGGGCGGGCGGAGCGCATATTAAGTTACCTCGGCGGAGCACCCCCGGACCTCGCGGAGGACGACCTTGTCGAGCCCGTTCACGCCCTTGCACCGCTCCACGTGCACCAGCTCCTGCGGCGTCGGCGTCGGCGCGCCGCCCTTCTCGTCACCGGCCGACGACGCCGAGGCCGACATGTGTTCGTCTTCGTCCGCCACGAAACAGTAGCGAGCAGGGAGTGGATGGAAGGAGAGATCAGCCTGGAGAGAGAGAGAGAGAGAGAGAGAGAGAGAGAGAGAGACTTTAATTGGGGGATCTCCGGAGAGCAGCGTCCCTCCACTCTGCTGGGCGCTAGTAATAAATAATTAAATTATAATCGCTCGCCGGGACGGGAAGCCTTTTGTCATCGCGATCTGTTGCGACTCTGGCTGGAGTCTGGTCCCCCTGCCTGCCACACTCGCCTTTTTCTTCTTGCTTTTTTGTTTCGGCTCAGGCTCAGCCAAAGAGCAAAAGGATTTTTTGCCTATGCCTTGCTCTTGGTCTTGTCCTGGTGATATGAATATGATATCAGCGCTGCTGGTTCATTCTGATCTGCCTTTTAGTACTGGCTGGCTGATAAAAAAAAAAAGGTGACCCTCAAAAAAAGACAGTGTGTTCCTTCCACTACTTTGCTTTCTTATCCACGTACTGTGTATTTGTCGGGGATAGGAACTAGTAACATTTCTGGTATTCGGAAACACCACAACCGAGTACTACTAGAAAGCAGCTGGTTTTCAGGCGATGGAATGGAAACACTATCGATATTGGTCTCTGTCACGGCACGGCATGTTGTTTACTAGCTTCAGAAACTGTTGTTTAAACTCTAGAGATTTTATCGGTGAGCTTCAGAAACTGTACGCTTGTTATAGACGCGGTCAAGCTTCGTCGATTATTCTGAGAAAACTGTTGGAATATCCAAAGCTTCCCAACTGCTCTCCAAGAATTACTCCTGTAGTATTATAACTGACATGGACTGGAATCCCGGATAAAGATGTGGATTTGGGGTCGGATGGATCTCAAGTCCAATCTCAAAATATCCAGTCCGACACGACGACGGCTCGTGTGCGCTAACGCAGTAACGCAGCCCGGCTCGCGCCACGCCATCAGATGATTCCAATCAGGGCCACGCTGACGTCGACCCAACCCAACCCAACCAACCCACGATGATTTAGCTTTGACCGTGCCGCCGCCGCGCACGCTGAGCCGCACGCGCAGATGTGGTGATCGGCAACTCGCGTCACCCGAGGTTCCACGTCGTTGGTGCGCTCGGAGCAGGAGACCTCGCCGGCCTTACATAACTCAGATCAGAAATCAAAATAAATAGTCAGACCATTGCGAGCCTGTGAACACTGATAGTTAAAGATGATTCAATAGAAACACCTGTGTTCAGTGAGCATCGCGCTTGCAACCCTGGAGCAGAGCTTTCATGCACGCTGTCTCTACTATGACACGTCGCTGGCTCCATCATCATTTGATCGCTCATCATTCCTTACCAGCTGGAGCTGGGCTAGTCGCCGGATCTCTCTCTCTCTCTCTCTCTCTCTCTCTGGGCACTTCATCCGCCAGACAGCAATACGCGGAGGTTTCTAGTAGTACTAGGGAAACAGATGGCAGATGTACCAGTGTTTTTGACCGCCAAACTCAACTAGTAGTAGGAGTACATCTTCTTGCAGCTCTCGATCGTTTCAACATGTCAACAGCGAGAAATCTGGCTGCATAGATTTCTTTCGAGCCACCAGGTAAAACGTCCTTTGCCGTTCACACTCACACGCAAGGGGCGGGGCCGAGACGAGACAACGATAGGCTGGCAGCTGGCTAATAAGCAGCCCTGGTGCGTGTGGTGACTGGGAGCGGCGAGAAGGCGCACGCGGAACTGGCGAGAAAGGAAGGCGGCGGCGGCGGCGGCGCCGCCGCCGGAATCACGCAGAAATGAACAGGGTACCGGTATGCAGTGAAACGAAGGCCTAGAGAGATTTCGGCTCAGCCCACGGATATATCAGCCCGGCCCAACTGAATCTACACAAGAAATTTTTCACAACTGATGAAGCATGCATGAATACCTTGGAAGGAAAGATGGAACAGTCTCTACTACAGGTACAAAAAAGGGTTGAAGACAGGAAATTAAACTGATTGCGGATAAAGGCGTTGATCATCTTTATTTAGTTTAGCTTGCACTACTAGAGCACCACTGCCACTGTAGTAGAGAAGATGCCACTGTTTACTTTCCCTTCTCTAGTAGCATCAAGTGAAGTCGAACAGGGCCTCTTCTTTCCCCTCAGACTCTGAATCATGCAGGGGCGGGTGAGGCCAGTCATCAGTTTCGCTTCTTTCGTCCGCGCTCGGCCCTCCGGCGTGCCCGGCGCTGCCGCCCGCCGGACTCATCATTCAACTCCGAGTACTTCTCGTCGAGTTCCTCAAAGGATTTCTGCATCATCATGCGGTTTGCACATCAGTGTAAGGAAATACGTAGTGCAGAAATGAAAAGGAGCAAATTAAGCGCATTGCGAGCGACCATGAGAAAGAAAGAGCAGCAGAACGCACATCTCGGAGCTCCATGAAGCTCACGGTGTAGAAGGTCACGGCGGCCGCGGCGACGATGCCCAGAATCGGCACGGCGAACTGGGCGGCGGCGCCTTCCATGGGTGCCTGCCCGTCTCTGTGCTGTGCCAACCGTCGTGCTGTCGACAGAGTGTAAGGTCTATCGATACAAGCCCTATCCAAAATCGCACGCAGTTTTGTCTTCTTACATGCCGATGGATCGGGTTGCGACCGAGGTTTTAAAAACTGTTTAAACGGTGAAAACCAATTACGTAAAATCGAACGGTTTATTATAAAAACTAAGTTAAAATTATTTTTTTAAGTATATAATTATGGTTTTTAAAAAAACAATTCGATTTAAAAAATTAAACCGAGCGGTTTGAATAAAAATTATAAAAATTGATGGTTTTTAACGGTTTTTGAAACCTTGGTCAGGACATTATACACCGCAAAAGAAAGAAAAAGAAAAAAGAAACTAGCCAGGCCAGGCCCATACCGATGGACCGAGTTGTGACAGAGTTCAGCGTTGTTACGTTACCAGCCTTCAGCTTAGGCTTTTTGTACAATTCTTTTAAGTACTAAATAATTTTTTGATCACTTAATACAATCAGCACTACAGCGGATGAAATGAGAGATACTTAGCAGCATACTTTGACATCAAACAGAAAGAGACGTTATGATTAATTTTTTGCCTATAATTTGCCCTTTTATTTACATTTCAGTACAGGTGCTCTCAAGCGTACGTACTACTCTAGTATGTCAATAATGCATTACACGGAGTTTTTTTTTTTTACGGTATGAGAATCTCCACCTGAATTCATTGATATAATAAAGGGTCGAGCCGAAGCCCTATCAATCGATTGCTACATATGTTGTGGCAGACCACAATTTTTTTTTAAAAAAAAAAAGCAACACACGCACAAACAAAACACCGAGCAGAGAACAAACCGTAGAAGAACACACCAACATATTTCGGTGAAACAACCGAGAGTCGACCTAAGCATTACACTGAGTTAATCCACGCAGCTGATGTCATTGAGGTTGGAGGTCCCTGCAACCCAAGTTCGACGACCTCAGCATACGCCAGGGGCGCAGGGCTCTTACAGCGGCTCAGTTGTCATCTTTGGGAATGTACCCGCCTAGCACGACGGCGTTGACGTAGTCCTGCACCCTGTGGACGGGCAGGCCGGGCAGCGCCAGTGCGAGGACCCTCATCAGCAGCACCAGCCACCCTTCCCTGAAATAGGCGCCGCGGGTGAAGCCCAGGTGAAGGCCGCGTGCGAGCTCCCATGCCGAGTTGATGCGGCTCGTCACGAAGAGCAGCGGCGAGGAGCGGGTCGCCTCGCTCGGTACCACGTCCTTCAGCACCTGCATCATATGCTGCCATTGTAACGAGAAATGGAAATGCCTGAGGTAGTAGTTCAGAAAACCGAACCAGCAACCATCCATGGCAGAACAGAGGATCTGCTCTGCTCTGTTTCTGGAAATATAGCCTACGGGTGAAATAGAGCATCTTGTCTCGTCTTCTAGTGACACCCTGCTGAACAGTACCACTGCCGTTTTCACTCACCTTGAGCTTGTACGATCTGTCGTAGTGGATGCCACGCCCGAAGTGGAGGAAATGAAGGGCGGAGGTCTGGACGGGCAGCCTCGGCAGCGCGTCGTGGCCGTAGGTGATCCGGAAGTGGCGCTTCCTGGGCCGGTCCAGGTTCCTCTCGACGAACATGGCGAGCATGGCGTCGCCGACCCGCGGCTGGGCGAACGTGTACACCCCGTCCAGCCGGTCGAGCACCGCCTTCTCCCTGTGGTACGCCAGGACCGCCGCGAACAGCACCGCGAGCGCGCCGCCGGACCCGTGCCCGGTCACCAGCAGCCTCGCGCTCCCGTTCGCCTCCAGCAGCTCCGTCAGCGTGTCGCGGATCGCGTAGTACGCGTACACCTTTTGGGGCTTGCCCTTGACGTGCTCGACCCACTTGGGCCAGCCGACGTTGCGCTGCGCGCCGAGCGCGTGCGTGTGGGCGGCGTGCGCGCGCCCGAGCCGGGGGATCTTGTACCACGACGGGTCCAGGTCGGCGCACCACCGCGCCACGTCGAACGGCCGCGTCCCGCGGAACGACACCACGATCAGGTCCGCCGCCGGCTTGTCGCAGAACACGAACGCCTGCGCCGTGTACGCGTTCTGGAACTCTGAATACAAACGAGCGGAGCGCCGGAGCGGCGGGTCATATGCAAGTGCATGTATACACACATAACATGCATGATGCGTGATGCGGCCTTATTCTCTTATAATCTTACCGTTCCAGCAGTTGTAGAACCGCACGAACTCCATCTGCTCCGAATTTGGAAGGAACCCATTTCGTTTCATCCATGCGAGGAGTATTAGTACGCGATCGAAGAGATACCGAGACACTAGTAGTAGGGAGCAAGTGACGACGGAGGATACAGTACCTTCCAGTGGCGCGTTACTACGTTCCGGATGAACGCCTCGCTCTCGTATGCCAGTTTGGACGCCATGACGCAGAGCGCGGCGTCGAACCGGCTGTCCGTCGGCTTGATGCTCCTGTCCAGATCCACTCGCCGGTCGATGAGCCCGGTCATGGACCGGTACCTCGGCGACGATTCGTCGGGCCAGTCCATCCTCCCTGCAGAAACGCGCGGCATATTTAACCACGGCGAACCGTCAACGTCAACGCACGGACGGGTTCATCGTGCCAACAAGCCACGAGCTCGTTCTCGCGCTTGGACGGAGGTGATCGATCGAGCTGTATAGTTTGTGTGCACTACTACATACTGACCGTGGAGGACGTTGTCGACGAGGTTGAGCACGAACTCGACGGCCGCACCGAGGGCCGCCAGGGGCCCCGCGAGCGAGAGGAGGAAGACCTGCAGGAGGAGGTTGAGGAAGACGGCGAGCCGGCGGCGGAAGCTGCGGACCTCGGTGCTGTTGAAGCAATCCACGGCCCGGTTCCGGCCGATCTTGCGGGACAAGAGGAGGTGCAGGAGCTCCGCCGGCCCGGCCCGGTCCGGCCGCAGCACCATGTAGTCGTTGCTGAAGCAGTAGTCGAGCTTGCTCATGCTGGACAGTGGACACTACTACTGCTCAGTTGCACTCTACACTGGCAGCCACGATCACGACATAGCAGCTAGATGAGCTAAACTACACTAGTACTAGCGAGGAAGCGGAGCGAGGGGCCAGTGTGCGTTATTAATTCTTCAACAAGGAAGGAACAAATGTCGAGAGTTTTTTTCTTCTTCTTCTTCTGAAGTTTGCAGGCTTGAAGATTTTTAATACTACTTTTTTTTTTAATGGAATATGCAGGCCGCACACCAAACTACCATAAATTCTGGATGTATACAGGAACATGAAGGAGAACACAACATCGTACCAAAACAAAGGTGCGACGATGATGTTCGTGCTCGATAACTTGCTTACTGTAGTACTCCGTATCAGTTAGCTGCATCTCTTTCAATTCGCTTTCGATTTCGGAGTTCGGACTCATCTTCGTGGCCCTGTACGTAACTTGATGGATTCTTCTAGTCTACTAGTATCTCTCCAGCCAAATGTTCTTGTGGTTATCTTCCATAAGCACTTACTACTGGTCTGAAGTCTGAACCACAGAAAACGAAGAGAAAAAAAAACTTGGCATTGACGGTACAAAACTGTTTCCGTTCCCAGATCTTCCTGCACGAAGGGTGAAAATTTTCTGAGTCGTTGAACGACCGTAATCGTGTAGTACTAGTACGCGCCTTTGAGAAGATCAAGCGTTGCCATCCCTAAGCGTGAATCACGAGTGATGTCATATCGCATACTACGTATTGTGATCCAGACCCTTGCATGGTTGTTTTCAGAGGTGTCCCTTGACCGAGGTCTGATCATCAATCAGTTCATAACAGTGTTTCTCTGTTCGTCGGTTTGAATGGAGCCTGATGTGTTAATGTGTACGGCGCCATTCTTAACGTTGCATTGACGGGTCATTAAACTGGCGACAAAGCTACGGTTGCGCCCGAAGACGTGTCACATGACGGACCTACTCGATCGTTCATTCGTTCAGAAAGGACGAACACACGGAGCTGGTCGTAAGCGTTCACAACTCGTGAGAGACCCTACACCATGGTACAATAAACTCGTGAGTAGGAGTAGTAATTACTTAGTACAATGAATAGCTATTACTTCTAGGGTAGGTAGTGACTAACGAGAAACAACAAGCAAACGAAACAACACGCTCTCGCTCCGTTTTAAAATAGAGTTCGTTTTAAACAATGACATAATCTATAAAACATAACTTTTATTTTTTAAAAAAATATTTATTAAAAAAATAAAATATGTATATTTTTAAAAATACTTTTCAAAATAAATCTATTCATATGAATTTTTATATTTTAAACTTAACAAATTAAAAATTATTCATAATTTATAATCCAAAATATTATGGAGTAGAAGTCTTACGTCCTGTTTGGTTGAGCTGTAGCTGTGAAAATTTTGGCTGTAGAATGTGGCTGTGGAAAAAACGGCTGCGCAAAGTTGAAAGTCGTTTGGTTGAAACAGCTATGATTATAGCTTTGAAAAGAAAATTTTTATAATGCACCTACATCCGTCGACCTCAGTCGGGATTTATGAGGAATTCGAGAAAAGAGAGCGAGAAAGTGTGAAATGTTTTGTATTTGATGGTCGTGTGGGTAAAGAGTTCGATCGGAATTTAACAAAAGTTGTCCATCTATGTTCGGTCGCAGCCGTTATGAAACAGGACTCACTTTTATTATCTTTTAGACTTTTAAAAAAAATTACGGTCACAAAAATCACAGACAAACGAGACCTTAGAATACTGGGTCGCTGGCCTTTAGGACAGGCAAGGCAATTACTACGCCCTCCGAACTCTGTAGTATCAGCAACAAGTCCGCAGTAACTTCCGTTGCGTCCTGCCGGCTCCATGAATTCATGCGCCTTTTATACAGCGAACATGTAGCCATGTGATGTGCCCCCTGGCCCAAAGTTGAGAGAGGGCGTTTGACTGACCGACGACTGCCAAATGAGCCGTCGCATTGGGGCTTCTTGACGCATCGTCCGCGTCAGACGGACAGAACGCTCACGACGGCATCGCTGCACTGCACTGCCCTGCATATATCTGGGGTGCAAATTGCCAAACCAAAGCTGTCGGTCGATCGGACGGGGACCATCACGCGCGCAGATCATCGAACACGACGGCAGAGATCGACGACGAGAGAAATGGGTGCCCTGACCGCATCGATCGCGTCGCGCGTGCCGTCGGGGCTGGCGACGTCGCTGGCGAGCCCCGGCGAGCTTATCCGGAAGGCGTCGCGGCGGCTGGAGGACGAGCTCCGGGAGCGTCTGCTCCGCGGCCGTGCTGCTGCGGGGGCCGGGCAACAGCAGCAGGAGATCAAGGAGAGGTTCCTGCGCGCGTACGAGCGGCTCAAGAGCGAGCTGCTCAACGACTGCGCCTTCAACTTCGACTTCACCCACGAGACCAGGCACTGGGTCACCAAGGTACGTACTTGTACTAGTGTAATACGCTCCTCCAAATACCATCAAGACGTTCATGGGTCATATGTGCGCCTTGACTGAATTCATACGTGGCCGTCACTCACATTGTTTTTCCCTCCTCACCACGACGGCGGCTCATCAGTTCACTCTTGTTCAAGAATGCTAGCATCCTCTCCATGGCTCCATCACCCTCCTATCTGTTTGCAGCGTGGAATGCTCTGTGTTCTGTCTGAACAAATTCCTCTGCATCCTACGGATCAAGTGACTTACGACTGTTTCCAGTTAGCAAATTGACAGTCTTCTTGCAAGCTGTTAGCTGTACCTTTGCTAGGCCAGCCGTGCTGCAGAGAAACATAGAGCTCCATCGCCGCGGTTTTACCTTAGCCTTTGTCTTTGTTCGCGCGTGCCGGAGCTACGGCGGAGGGGCGGAAGCCGGAAGGGAAAATGCCGCGGCGGCGAGGCATGTATCGGCGACTTGTAGGTGGTCGGAGCCGGCGAGCCAACCGTGACCGCGGCGGGCGGCGGCGCTGAGGGTCGCGGCCTCGCGGGGCGGCCATCACAATTCACCCTCCCCTCCACCCCTAAAGTTGCACATATTTACAACAACCCCCCTAAATTGGATCGCGACTAATAATCGCGATCCATTATTTTTCAGAAACCACTCTACTTTGGATTGCGATTAAATAATCGCGATCCAATATTTTTTACAAAACCCCCTCATGTGCAATGTATTTTCGTTATAGTCCATCGGTTGTATCTTTCCCCATTGCTCTGCTCCAGCGACGGCGAACGGCTGGATTTCCGGTTACCGCCGAACCATAGCCGGCCCCTACTCTCCCCCTTACCTCCACGCACCGTCCTACCCTTCACCACCTAGCTCGGACAAGACCGGACATGTGGGTGGGTGCCCTGCTGGCCGCGTCGATCCCGGCGCTGCGCCTGCCGGTGTGGATGCGGAGCGCAGGGTCGTCGTCGTTGTTGCTGCCTTCGCTAAAAGCGTTGGGAGAGATCATCCTTCGGGGTGCTCTACGGGAGTCGGGAGGACGAGCTCAAGGAGCCGCTTCGGCATTGGTCGGAGAAGGCCGCCTCCGGCCGGATTGCAGACCGAGGACCAGATTCATGCACGCGACGCAAATGTGCCGCTAGCCGACGCCGAATTCATCTTCCTCTGGTCAGGTACCGCTCAACAACTGCACATTCGTGCTCGTCGTCTTGTCTCGAACAGATCGTTTGTTAGCAGGAAGCCAGGAATCTGTTGTTTCCAGGTTAAAGGGTAAGATTCGATACCCGCTCCTGGTTGTAGGGATACCGTGATGCTCAAGATTCTTCAGTTGGAGACAACAGGAAGATTGGACGAACATGGATAATGAATCGTCAGTTGCGTTCAAACCATGGTAGAGTCTTCAGAATGTGTACGTGGATGGCACCGGTGAAGATGATTGTTACAGGACTCGCGCGTGACTGTCAAACGACGTTCTTGTCGTTCATAAGTGCCCACATCTTCTCTTCACATTCTGAATCGGCTGGTGTGCACGTCACCAAAGGAATATGCTGTCCTAGCCGGATAACAAAAGTTTGAGACAGAACAGTGCTACCAGTCCATCTTAGAAATCAATCACTTTGACAGTTGAATTATTAGATTATGACTCTGTTTCACACTGTCTCATTCATTGTCTCAAAAATATTAGCAATCTTTAGTAGTCTATAATGGTATTAAAAATGCACGCTAACATGACATCTACTTTTATCTTTCAGATGCTTGACTACAATGTACCTAGAGGTTACACCAAACTTCACTTCTGTGCAGTGCTCTGAAATATGCTTCATTGTTTTCACCTTTGTTCTGATACACAACGTGCCATTCTCGGAAGGTAAATTGAATCGCGGGCTCTCGGTGATTGACAGCTACATGCTGCTGAGGGAAGGGACTGAGGTTGATGACGAAGATTTCTACCTCGCATGTGTGCTCGGTTGGTGTGTCGAATGGGTAATTAGCAGAAACTTTATCAACTACTACACAATGTTGTATTATCGATTCAACAAATGATCGCAAAGACTTTGATAGTGAGAAGTTTCTGGATCGTTACCAATCTGCAGCTCCAAGCGTCTGCACTCGTGCTAGACGACATCACAGACAATTCATACACGAGGCGAGACAACCTCTGCTGGTACAAGCTGCCAACGGTGCGTTCCTCCTTCCTCGCTATTACAGCAGTATATAACGGTCGTCTCCACCGATATGAAGAATTTCTTAACATTTCTGTTAGTAATACCTCCCAGGTTGGTCTGTCTGCTATAAACGATGGTGTTCTGCTGAAGTGCCATGTCCAGGCCATCATCAAGAGATACTTCAAGGAGAAGTATTATTTCCTCGACCTCATGGAGCTCTGGAACGAGGTACTAATTGACTAGGAGGGTGCATCACCATCCGGAGTGATAATGACAGTTTTAATCTTTGCATGACACATACTGCTCCTTTCATATTTGCACAGATAGGCTTGCAGACTGCCATGGGGCAGATGCTGGATCTCATCACAACTCATACTGGTGCAAAGGATCTTGCGAGATACAGAATTCAAGGGTACTTGTTTGGTTTGAAAATTTGTCAATATTACTTGGGTACTTCCAGTTAACTGATATGCCTCCTTTAATTTGTTTCTGCAAGGTACCGTCGCATAGTCAAATACAAGACATCCTACTATTCCTTCTATCTGCCGGTAAGTCTGAACTATTGAGAACCTAATGGGCTTCCTGAAATTGATTGTCTTCTATCTCCTGTCCATTTCAGCCTATTTTCATCAGCTAAATTGTCAGATAGTAAATAAGTTGTACGCTAAATTATTTACAGTGATCCAGATATTTCTGCATAGAGCCTGATTGCAGTGCAGTCTTCAGTATATACTGATCTTCGGTTTGCTCGGCACACCAATAGTGGAATCTTTACAGCTTTTTTGGCAACGCATAACAGTTGTGATCGTGATTTCTATCATTCAGGTTGCATGTGCGTTGCTCATGAATGGTGCAAAGCTCAGCAATTACGCCGAGCTGAAAAATGTACTGATTGAAATGGGAGTATACTTTCAGATACAGGTTTGTATGCTGCCCTTGGTCGGCGTATCTGAAATAATGTGATATTATAATCTTCTTATATGACCCAAATGTTTATTTCAGGATGACTACTTAGATTGCTTTGGTGACCCTGGAGTGATTGGCAAGGTACAAAAGATTGACCCATCTCTTGTGCTTACAATTGTTATGTTGATGGCTTCAGTTCGGCCCTCAGAGTTGGTAGTAAGAATGATAGACCGTATTCTGTATGGAACAAATCATACAAGTAGCAATTCACAACGAGTCACTCAGTGTTTCTGCCCTTCACGTTTTCTGAATGAAAAGACTCAAATTTGTTAGTCTCAATATGATGCAGGTTGGAACTGATATAGAAGACTACAAGTGTTCCTGGCTAATCGTGCAAGCCATGGAACTGGCTAATGAGAGTGAGAAGAAAATATTATACGTAAGAGATCAAAATAATCTTCAGATCTCATCTCTTCGGTGAACGGATCCATGAGATTGCCTTTACTGACTGCATATGTTTTGAATGCAACGTAAAGGAGAACTACGGCAAGTCTGACCCAGAATGTGTGGCTGCAGTGAAGGATGTTTATAAGGAGCTTGATCTTCAGGTAATACTCACTGCAAGAGCTTCAATAGAGCTGCTACCCAAGGCAAAGGCCTTCTTATAGCATGTTTTATCTGGTGGATGCTAGTACTCAACTCTGACTCGCTGGTGAAATGAACTGAACTACGAATCTGTCGAACTAGCTTTGAACTTTGACTATTTCCCTCCACTTCAGGACATATTTTTGGAGTATGAATCGAGAGTTTACAAGCACCTGGTTTCAACCATTGATGCGGAAGCAGACAGCGCAATTCGGGAGATTCTGAAGTCCTTCTTGAAGAAAATTTACAGGAGGAAGAAGTAGAGGATCCTTTCTGGCTGTTCTGCAAGAGTTCAAGCTGAAGAACATTTCTAGCATAGTAGCGTTGGTATGAAGTGACTCGTAGGTTCATCGTATTTAGCATATCAACATCTCAATTAAGGTATAGAGTGTAGTAAGTCGCAATAAGATACAGTACACAATAAATTAATACAAATGGTTATGCAGCAGTACTGTTGAAGATCGATGTAGAGAAGAATGGAATATTGAAATGTATTTTTATTTTAAAAATCGATCTCTGGCCCCCTGGGCGGTTCTGTTCTACCTGCCCCCTGCTGCCTTTTGAATTCATAAACACCTGCTGATCTTTCGAAGAAATTATTATACACCGACTGGCAGATCGGGAGATAAGCTAGCGAGGCCGGCGCGGCCGGCGCGCCGGCCAATGCCAGATTAGGTTGGGATTTATTTCATACTTTCAGGACGCATGCGAGGGGCCTGGCCTGTGCGATGTAGCAAATAATCTACAGGGTGCCCAGATGCGGCAACAGTCTCGCAGCTCCCCTGGCCTCTTGCGTCGCTCATATATATTACGTACGGCCGGCTCCCCGCTAGCGACTTGTGTGGTACCAGTACTAGTAGACTGGTAGTAGTAGCTTTTGGTCCCCGGATTTCTGCGCGGCCTGCTTCGTGCCTTCACATGTGCAGATAGATCGTCGAGTTTACTAGCCAGCACAGCAGCGTACCTTATCTTGCTTGCCGCGAGCGATCCTATCTCTAGTGAAGCATCAGAAAGCTGTTTTAAAAGAATACTACTACTATAGCACTTTGTGAGATTATTGTGAGATGCGGGACAGGTGAATGAATGAATAATACATCATCATCAGTTATTGGGCATGCATGCGCGTGCTACAAAAATGGGCAAAAGCACGATGCACGTCCTCCGCGCGAAATTGTACGTAAGCTGAAGCGGGACACAGTTAGCGCACGTATAATTGCATATGAATTTACCACCAATTTTAAGCTGTACTTGCATATGCATTCCCAACCACCATCTTCCTGTAAAATAATTGCACCGAACTCCTGACGATGGCATCGTCGATCCGGCCGGTTCATATCATATTATGATGTGCTGCATGCATGGGAGATGGGACCCGGGACCCGGCCGCGCGCGCTCGGCGCATCCTACATGATGCACACGTGGATATGCTAGCTGTGCTGCAGATCGCGCATATATAGAAGCTAGAGTGCAGTGGTTTGCTCTCGTAGTCGTAGACTCGTACTAGGTAATATCAACAACTCCAGTCCACTGGCGTTCAGCTACAATAAGGCAGCAACAGGGGCAGTGACGTACGGGAGGTACAGAACATGGCGTCCGGCGGTGGTTTATTAGCGGCCACCAACCTCGGCGGCGAGCTCGAGGAGAAGCTCCTCCTCCTGCACGACGACGGCGCGCCGCCGCCGGTGCAGAAGCAAACGGAGCGGCGCCGGCGTCCTCATGACGCGGACAACTACCGCGAGAGGTTCGTCCAGGCGTACGACCGCCTCCGGGACGAGCTCGTGTCTGATGACTCGTGCGAGCTCACCGACGACGCCAAGCGGTGGCTCGCCCAGGTACATCGATCGATCATCGTGCTTCTCCGATCGTCCGTCTGTGTAATATACGCGCGCGCATGCTTCGTCACTGGACGTTTCGATCGACGTCTACTATCTCTGCACGTGTGTGTTGAGTCGCTCGCTTCTCATCAGAATCCCTTCATCGTTACCCTGTGAAATTCGGCCATGAACTATAAGTCCACCGGTCCAAGCCAACTTTAAGATCGAATCGACGGACGAAAACTCGGCCCATATAAGAAACCGACTTCCTTACCCTCTTTTGGGCCATAACCGGGCCATGTATTTCCCAAGATCTGATTTATTGTATCATCATTTTATTTTATTTTTTACGAGCCAATTATTCAGATTTCATGAACTTTTTAGATACTGCAGATGTAACACTTTTTTCTTTAGAAAAGATGAGCTGATTTATTGTACCGTCATTATTTGTTTACAGATGATTGACTACAACGTACCGGGAGGTGAGGAAGCATCCATCAGATAAGCTCAGGATCCTGCATCGCATTGTTACAGCACCGCAAATTTGTGATCTCATTTGAAATTTTTGATATATTCAAAACATATATTGCTGGTCCTTTTCACATACCAAATCGATGACTCAGAAAAGTCTATACGACTTTTTAATACGTCGTTTTCTCCTGAAGGGAAGCTGAACCGAGGGATGTCAGTGATCGACAGTTACTTGCTGTTGAAAGAAGGAAGTGAGATTACTGAAGATGAGTTTTTTCTCGCTTGCGTTCTCGGTTGGTGTGTTGAGTGGGTAATGGTTCTTATGATCCTTCTAGTCCTTAACAACTTTATTTCGTTCCAAACATGGAAGACCAGTGATGACATTTTGAAAAAAAGAGATAATAATTTGTTATGGAAAGTGCAGTTTCAAGCATGTGCGCTGCTGCTTGATGATATCATGGACGGTTCACATACAAGGCGGGATCAGATATGTTGGTACAAGCGACCCGAGGTTCTTAAATCTATATTACAGTTGGTTTATCCAAATAATTTTACCAAAGATACCATATGCATTTAGTTGGTTTATCCAAATAATTTGAACTAGCAAGCGACAACAATTAAAAAGAAAAACAGAGGGAGTAAGTTCACTTGATTCTTTTTTATCATAGGTTGGTCTCAGGGGTATAAATGACGGTATTCTACTGAAATGTCACATCTCACGTATGATCAAAAAGTACTTCAGAGAAATGCCTTACTACATTGATCTCTCGGAATTATGGACTGAGGTCAGCCCCTATCACTGATAAAGAAATTTGACTAATTTTCTAACACTAACGATGCAGCAGTAACGTTTCCATTTGTTGTTCAGATAGCTCTGCAGACTTCTCTAGGACAGATGCTTGATCTCATAAGCACACACAGTGGGGCAGATAATCTTGCAAAATATAATATCGAAGGGTACGTAACTCATCCCGGTAGTTAAGTAACTACTATATCCTGTGTAACCAATTTTTTTCCTTTTTCCGTGCAGGTACCGCCGTATTGTGAAGTATAAGACCTCTTATTACTCCTTTTACCTCCCAGTAAGCCTGAACCTCAAGAAGATCCACTTCTCTTTCATTTACCACAAAGGACTTTCTGTTGAAACTCTGAAGAAAATGGGATATTCTAGGTGTTGGACACATGAAAATGCTGAACCTCTTTCATATTTTCTAATGTGAATAATTAGGTGGCTTGCTCATTGCTGTTGCATGGGGCAAAACTAGAAAACTTCAGTGGATTAAGAGAGATACTTGTTGAAATGGGCATGTACTTTCAAGCACAGGTATATGTATATTAACGAAATATTATCCCTGCTACCTTTAGTTCTATAATACTGACAATTCCAGAACTTTTTCAGGATGATTACCTCGACTGCTTTGCTGATCCCAACACCATAGGCAAAGTAAAACAGATGTCAAGCTGTTTTACAGAAACTTGTCATACCGAACAAGACAATATCACTTATCCTGTGCCGTCCTGCTTTGTAGATTGGAACTGACATTGAAGATCACAAGTGTTCCTGGTTAATTGTACAGGCTCTTGGCCATGCTGACCGTAATCAGATTGAAGTTCTGCACGTAAGGAATCTGTAAACATCAAACGGATATATGTTGTGACAATGTACAATGCTTACATCTGCATTTTTTTCAGAATTACTATGGGAAGAAGGACTCAGTTTCTGTTTCCAAAGTGAAAAGCACTTATACAGCGCTCGATTTGAAGGTATAAATGAGACAAGTCCATTTTATGCTGTCTCTCCTCTTTCATGAACCTTATGATTTCACACTGCTTGTTATCATATGTCAGGATATTTTCTCCGAGTTTGAAGATCGTGCTTTCAAGCACTTGGTCACGTCTATTGAAGCTCAGCAAGACCGTGCGGTGCAGGAGATCCTAAAATCCTTTCTGAAGAAAATATACCGAAGGAAAAAGTAGAAACTCAAAGCAAAGGAGTTCTGTCATCTATCTAGCTACTACTACAAACTTATAGTACATGATTTGCAAGCTGCAGCTATGTGCTATAGAGCCGTGCTTGGCAAGTTCGTCTGAGAAGAATAATATCTACATTGGCCCCTGAATTATGCACAATTGAATATTCATGATTTGCTTCGACCTGTTTACAGGGCAATCGTCAACAGACCCTGAATTATGCATGGTTCATGTTTACTCCGCCCTATTTTCAGGGAATTTATCAATGGTGTCAGATGCATCAGATTTTATCAACTCGAAACATGAGAGAACATATGGTGCGCATGTATTGAATGATTGTAGTACCCAACCAGATTGGGCAAAGACTGCTAAAAGAAAAAATGAGTTAGCTATAATTTCACACAAAAGAAACATAGAGGACTTACAAATTCAGGCGTACTACAGAACTCGACAAATGACGTTGGAATGCAGAACGCTTCTTATTGTTTCAACAGCAGGAAAAATGACAGCTCCCTCTTCCAATTCTGACTTCCTCTTCTTTCCGGCACTCATATCGGCCCCGAAAGGGAGAGGTGATCTTGCCCTAGACCTGCTGGAGGATGGAGGAGAGGAAGCCGGGAGGTGGCGGCGCGGGACGGCGGGAGTACGTTACACGGTAGGGATGGAAACGGTGAGGTCTGCTCGACCACGCTTCCTATTCGGCCCGCATAATACATAGTACCTGCTGGGCCTGGATCGAGCAGCTCATTGGGCCGAATGAGCTCGGGAACAAAAATGTGAACCGTCCGCGACAATCTGAATCAGCATGTAGAGGAAATCGAGAGACGAGGAGGGAGAGGGCCGGTACATGTTGGGCTCGCAGAGGCCGGACTGCCAGAGGGAGAGGCGCGGCATACTGTACGCTGCTAGTGCATGTTTTCCTCCGTAACTGAAGGGAGCCAAGGAGCTTGGAGCCTTGAAGCTCGCCGCGAATGGATGAATTTTCTGGTTCTTCCTCTGTTCCATTTTGTCAGCCATGGAGTGCAATTTTATAACTGCACCAGTGCCGTTTGCTGTTTTTTCCTTTCTTTCTATGGATCATATATTATGCTCGTCCTGGGAGTTTGATCGCATTAACGCTACAAGTCTTCTATTTTTGCCAGAGCAATGTGACGTTGATGCAACACCGAGATACTTCCAAGCAATCACTGAAACTGAAATCATCATGTAGCATAGAGCCGGGTGCCACCATAACTGATCTTTGGAAATGGTTGAGCTAGATACTGTACCTCTTTCTTTTTGCAAAAAAAAAAAAGATACTGTACCTCTTGCAATGTGAAGGCATTTCCTTGTTTTTTCTTTAAAAAAAAGGAATGCAGTAGTATTCCCGATCAACGCGGATGCTACGTTTCCTCCGTGATTGAAGGAGCGTCCCCTTTATACCTGGTTTTAAGGCATTGATAAGGGGGTGATGCATATTCAAAGAACCATCCTGTTTCTGCTGCTAAATACTGCACTCTTGCACAATAGTATAGCTGTGTCTAAACTTTATACTGGTTCTGAGTTTCTCTGAAACCGCATATGCGCAGGGCTTGGTCGATACAATCAGACTGAATGAAATATTACAGGGTTTTGTATGAAAACGCAACAGTAAAAAGTCAGCAAACAGATTATGTATTGCAGTTCTAGTGTTCAGATAATATTGAAGAAAGTCACTAAATTCGTCATAATAATAAAAGAAAAAGAAATCCTGAAAAGCCACTCAAATCTAGAGTGAGAACGCTCCAAGGAGGAGTAGGCGTATTGGAAATGGCTTGGATCCCAGCTGCCGAGAGATGATTCCAGCAGAAATGTCCAAAATCCCTCGTATTCTTCGGCCGGGCAGAATAAACAAAGCCTTTTCCGTTTCGCTTTTTTCCTGACGACGGATCAAGGAGGCGTACAGCAGATGCGCCCTGGACAAAAAACTACTCCTGCCAATGCGCTCCACTACTACAGCATGCCCAATAGTACGTGTAATAATCTAAGCTGCCAAGTTGCGCAGTTAACATTTCTGTCTCCAACGTACCGTCGGTGCGAACACTACCCGTTTCTTTCTTTTTTTTTTATTTGAATGGTACTACCCGTTTCCCCGAGATAGCAACTCGCTGTGCTCTGCACCAATCGTGCTGCATGTTGGTCGTCTGAAACAACGCTGAGACCAGGGTTTTGTTTTGTGATTCCGACGCATCAGTTGGAGTACGTACTAGCCTGATTTAAATACTAGTGGGTTAGTGTAGCTGCTCCTCTGTACTTCTACTTCCAAAACTAGTACTAGATTTTATTGCAGCATATGGGGCCAAAATCAATGGCCACAACTGACAGAGATGTAATTTAGGAACAACCTAGATAAGCCATACTACCATACAAATCAGGAATTGCACTAGAGCAAAGGTACCCTAGCCGTGGGAGCTTTTACCTGAATTTTGCTTTCCTCTTACATCTGGTCCCAAGGTGTTGGGTTCATCAGTCTCATGAGTCTCTGAAGCAGCAAGCAGGCACCGGATATCGTCAACTACAATGATTGATGGACGAAGATGGAAAACTGTGTACTAGTAGTAGTAGATCCTTAATTTTACCCGATGAAGAATGGTTATTAGCTGATAACCAGGATCGGAAAGCACTTAACTAGAACGTACATAGATAGACATGGTGGTCACAGATGATCCTGACAAGCAGAGCACAGGTAGCAACGGAAAAAGGTGCCCGTGTTTCTCTGCGCCATGTCCGTGAATCTTTTGTCCCGGGGCCGCGCTCCCCTCCTTTCCTTTCTTTTCCTTCGGGGTGGGACGTGGAGGACAGGGAGGGGACACAGGGCAGCGGAGCGGGGCAGCAGCGCGGGCGCGCGGCCTCGCCACCATGCTGCCGGCCGCTGCCCATGGGAGGTGCTGGCCACGAGCTGGACGCAACGAGGCCATGTGAGCGAGGTTTGGATGGTAGTACTAGCAAGCTAGCTAGCTGCAGGGCACTGACTCGCTACTAGTACCAAGCTCTGTGCAGAGGACGACGGCGAAGCCCCTCTCGGCTCGCTACTAGCTGCTCGATGGGCGGACACGGCGGTGCGTGCGCACGATGTCAGCGTCCACCGAGGCTCCCGTGAAAAAACACAGTACCGAGGCTTGCATCCTAGTACTAATAGGAGAGCGTGTTTATCTTCTGGCTCTCGGTAAAACATCAGGCTGAGTAAGTACACTACCATGTCTGTCTGAATGTCTCTGATCGGTCCCAGCATAAAAAACGGTCATCGGTAACCGGAAAAGGAAAAAGGCATCCCATTCCCATCTCCATCGATACTACTAGTCCTATTATCTCGATCCCCGCCGTGATATGTTCCCGCCGGTTCTCCTCCTTCCCCACATACTAGCTGCTCATAAGGCCACAGGGTTCAGGGTTGAGGCGCGCCGCGCCACCCCTGCATTTTTTTTTTTCCCCTTGCTCTCCCTGCTGCTGAGGTGACTGAGAAGACTTGCGCGCATTTGCATTTTGCAACCACCACGTCCTATATATCCGCGGCTATCTCCAGCACTTTCCTCCTCGCATACGCACGCTAGTGCTGCCGCCTGTGTCAGTCACACACACATACTCACGCCGAGGAAGGCTAGCGCTAAGCGCCATGGCGAGCAATGGCCTCCTCCTGCTGCTGCGCAGCGCGGCGGTGGTGGCGGTGGCCATTCTCTTGTCGGGCGTCGTGGGCGCGGCGGGGGCGCAGCTGCGGCAGAACTACTACTCCAGCTCGTGCCCGAGCGCGGAGTCCACCGTGCGCTCCGTCATCTCGCAGCGCCTCCAGCAGAGCTTCGCCGTCGGCCCCGGCACGCTCCGTCTCTTCTTCCACGACTGCTTCGTCAGGGTAATGAAGACTGTCTTGTTGTTGTTGTTGTGCTGGGTTTTGTTGTTTTTTCTCACCAACACTACAATTTATAAGCAGCAGTAGTAATATTGACCTTGCTTACGAATCGCATTATTGGTGCTTACGAATAGCATTATTGGTGCCGCAGGGGTGCGACGCGTCCGTGATGCTGATGGCGCCGAACGGGGACGACGAGAGCCACAGCGGCGCGGACGCCACGCTGTCGCCGGACGCCGTGGACGCCATCAACAAGGCCAAGGCGGCCGTGGAGGCTCTCCCAGGATGCGCCGGAAAGGTCTCCTGCGCGGACATCCTCGCCATGGCCGCCCGCGACGTCGTCTCGCTGGTAAGCTAGTTCATTCTACACTCTACTACTAGTGCTAGGACGGACTAGGAGCAGGACACGAACCATGGCATGGCGAGCGATGCCGTTGTCAGCAGGCAGGACACGGAACGGACCCACGCGCCGCTAGCTTGCGTAGTCCGTCCCCCATCCATCCATTGCATCGGCCATTCCGGCTAGGTTAGGTCACGGCCGTGAGAAAAAGGCCCCACCACCACGCCGCGCCTGTCTGTTCAGTTGACAGGCGGGGCGCCGGGCGCGGGACCGCGCGGCGGGCACGGGCACTGTTCCGAGCCTGCGTTGCCAGGCACTTTTTCGAAGCGCGCCACCTCCATCCCATCCCATGGATCGAGTTCACGGTCCTGCACTGCACTGCACAGCGCGGCGCACCATCCTGGGAAGGGAGTGAGGGACGCGGGAGACATGTCAGCCGCTGGCCCTGCCCGGATGTCTCGCATCGCCACCCCACCCGTGCCTGCCGTGTCTGGACTTTGGAGGTGGCGCTCTGCTTCGCTCGCGGCTACTAGTATTCGTTTTGGCTAGAGCGCCCAAATCCACGGCCGTGCGATGCCTCGCACAGAGAGCGCGGCTGGCTGCTGGCGTTCACGAGGCGGCATGCGTGCTGCCGCTGGCGGGCAACAGCGATGACCTCAACAGGGAGGGTCAAATGGGCCGCGGCCCAACTAGCTCAGATCCTTCGGACTCAAGACCACCTCACCACCGTGCCCGTGCCCGCTGGGTCCAGTCCAGCCCGAGCCAGCCGTGCGATGGATGCGCCGGATGGCCGACCTTTCCCGCCTTCCGAGACGGCGACGAAAGAAGAAGACAGGCGTTGCGCTTTATCCTGCGTGGATTCTTCTTGCGATGGCGACATGACACGAGCACCGGTTCTGCTCCGGGCGTTGGCCCGTGACGACGCTGCAGACGCAGAGTCCGGCAGGGGACAAAATTTCCACTGCCTACACTGTACCCGTGGGAAGTGGACAACGTACGACTATAGTTGCCTCTTACTCCTATATTCTTGAGTCTGAAGAAGAAAGTGCAAATCGCCCCACTCTACCACACTCAAACAAAGTGAAGAAATAAAGTTTAATTAGACCCCCTGCACTGCATTGCTAATGTTTTCTCTCGCGTGGCAGCTCGGTGGGCCCAACTACGCAGTGGAGCTGGGTCGGCTGGACGGCAAGACGTTCAACCGAGCCATCGTGAAGCACGTCCTCCCCGGACCTGGATTCAACCTCGACCAGCTAAACTCCTTGTTCGCGCAGAACGGGCTCACGCAGACCGACATGATCGCGCTATCAGGTGCGCCTTTCTACTGTCTTCTTGCTCCAGGCACTTCATCTCTCTCTTTTTGTTTTTTTCTTTGGCCCTGGAGTATCTATATATCGACCCCTGGTGAAAAAGTACTACTAGTAAATTTTATGAGGTGACGTCCGATTGCTAAGCTAAGGTTTCTCAATAACAGTAATAACATAATAGGGTTTCATCACAGCGTAAGCATCTTCCTCCCTCGTGGGTTCTGCCGGCACTTCACGTGACTCGTCGCCTCTTTTTTTCTCTCTCCGTGGGATGGAACAGAGGACGAAGTGGTTCAGTATTTTATACAGTACTGTCTCCCCCCTGTTGTTTTCGAAAAGTCGTAGGACCTCATTTCGTCTTGTACCTCATGTTTTTTAAAAAGTTAGGGGGGAAAAAGTTGAGTGCAGTACTTTTATTCTTCATAAAACTTTTTTTTTTCATAAAAGTGCTCGTCTATCTATAAGTGAAAGAAGGTAACCGTGTGATCATTGAACAGTAATTCAGTAACAACCTTTTTAGTCTCTGACGGTAAGGGTTGCCCTGTATAGTTTCTTTTAAGTTTTCTTAATCTACGATTCTCCATTGGGCGGAATAAAAAAGTGCTATATAATAGTACAGTACATGGGAAACAGAGGACTCTTTGTCTGAATGTTCCTGGATTTCATGTCAGATCCCATGCTTAAATAAGCATAGTATAGTAATACTGTGATCCACCATGGATTAAGATTTGAACACATGCACGAAAGCCTTTCCATGTTGCAGAGCCGAAACAGGCAGCAGTAACTTTTGACTGATCCACCCAACTTTGTCCATACAAAGTAGTCCTATCCTATGGGGACACCCACGCCCTGTGCATGAATCACGGGGGGGCCTGCGGCATCACACAAGCTTTTCAGTCTCAAACTGTAACTGTTATCTCGATTCGGCTTGCTAATTACTACTACTATGAATGACAAATTATAACAAATTAAGGAACATGGTGTGGATGCACGGTGCAGGAGCTCATACGATCGGCGTGACCCACTGCGACAAGTTCATCCGTCGGATCTACACGTTCAAGCAGCGGCTGTCGTGGAACCCTCCGATGAACCTGGACTACCTTCGCTCGTTGCGTCGCGTGTGCCCGATCAACTACAGCCCCACGTCGATCGCGATGCTGGACGTGTCCACGCCGCGCGTCTTCGACAACGCCTACTTCAACAACCTGCGCTACAACAAGGGCCTCCTCGCCTCCGACCAGGTGCTCTTCACCGACCGCCGCTCGCGGCCCACCGTCAACCTCTTCGCCGCCAACAACACCGCCTTCCAGGAGGCGTTCGTCGTCGCCATGGCCAAGCTCGGAAGGATCGGGCTCAAGACCGGAACCGACGGCGAGGTGCGCCGCGTATGCACCGCCGTCAACTAGTCTCCCCGGCCCGCTCTTGCTAGCAGCTAGCTTATGTTAATCAGCATGCGTGTTTGGAGTTGTTAGGGCGTCAGTCAGTTAGCTGGGTTCTAAATTTTAGTTACTAGGTTCATCATCTGAGACTTTTTGGGTTGTGCGGCGTGTGCTCATTTTCTCTTGTTTATACGTTTGGTGGTGGTGGGAACTGGATTGGATTGGATTGGATTGGATTGGATTGAATTGGCCATTCTTTTTGAGCTAATTAATGTGGAGGAGTGGAGGATGGGTGATCGAAATTCAGATGTGCTTTCTAAATTCTACTTAGCTGAAATGCATGTCCTGCTAGCTCTGCTGAATCCTTTGGTCTTCGATCGCTCAGCAGCTCTATACGTCGACAAATCATCCTTTGCTGCAATGGAGTGGGCGATGGGCCAGAATCGGGTGCCCGTCAGCTGATTGCTGACGTCCAGTACTCCAGCTCCACATTAAGCGCGTCGACGCGGCCCACCTTGGACAAGCAAACCGAGCAAATTTTCCGGTAAGCCCGGGACGTATAAAGCCTGGCCTGCCTTGTCTGTCTTCAGAGGCCTTCTCTCGGATTACGGCCCATTAGTAGTCAGCTGATGAAACTGGTAAGGAAAGCCCACCACAGTACGATGGCCATGGACCGGCGGCACCGGCAGCTTCAAGCCGCAGTCGGCGTCAGGAGTGCGAGTGCCTGCACCGATCCGCCTACGTACCTTAGCTGGAGGCGCGGCATAATTACATCTCCGTGTAGTTTAACATCATCGGCGGATCCCTATTTAGGAGCTAGCTCGTACAGGCAAAAAAAAAAAAAATTAACCTCCGAACAGTGACACCGCATTTGCCATATTACGTACACGCGTGTACTGCCGACAACGTCCTTGCTTAGATAGCTTCCAAGGGTTAATTAATTAACCAAACCAAACTATATATATCTCGATCGCCCGGAAAACCTGGCTTGCAAATCCAGTAACCGTAGTAGTAGCTAGTGTCCATCAACGAGAGCTAGACAAAATAATTCCCTCTCTCTCTCGCTCTCTCTCTCTAGCTAATGACTCACTCAGGCATATGCCACACACCATAGTAATGTTTAGCTACCTGCAAGCACCGTACTCGTACGCCGTCCAGTACAACGGATGCGCATACCCTTTTTTAACACGTACAACATGTACGGTTCATTGTGCGGTGTAATTTAATTCTCCAGAATGTAACACACACACAGTCACACAAACGACAGCGAACCAGTATTTGCTGTTGTGACTACACTGAGCGAGAGTGATTTTATTTATTTTTGAAATAATGCTGCCTCTACGACACTGAATATATACGTTCCTTAATTTGTTGTTGGTTTCACTTAACGAACAAGCTGGCCGATCGATGGAGCTCATCGTTCAGCGCATTAATTAGTAACCCGGCCGGGGCTAGCAGCTAGTTGCAAGGAGCGCACAAAGTCAACCCTCAACCACCGGTACCGTAACTTGCATTGTTAGGCTTCATGTGGATATAAGTTCCACGATGATTAGGTTGATCGATGGGCCAAACCAGAGAGGTTCCAACTATATACAACCCACTTCTTCTTCTTCTTCTTCTTCTTCTTCTTCTTTTAAAGAAAACAATATCGAAACTAACTCTAGGTTACTGATAGCAGCTAGCATGAAAACTGATCGATGTCATATATATCTGATGCGTTTCCTATATATTAATTTTAGAAGCATTCATTATTATTGGTATTTTATGTTCGTTCTTCTCCCTCACCATGTCCAAAAAAAATTTACACCACCACTGAGTGACTGCCTTATTGAGATGATATAAGAAGAAGCATCATGCTCTAATTTGTCCCGACGCCAATAATGAAGGAGGTGATCGATTACAACAACCTATGGCACAGAGTCTCCCAATGGCTGGAGCAAGAATTCAAGGTACGGTGTCGACAGCGAGATGCAACAAGGAATTCAATATGGAATCTGAGTTGTCTTGTTTTATACCCTAAAGTTTCTTGAGTCTTTTTTTTATTTCTTTCTTTATAGGCAGTGCAAGCAGCCACTTGATTCATCTGCATGGTCTATTAATTTATATTTATATGCTATATTTTCTTCGATGTATATTTGCAGTAGTCAAATGGCCTAGATTATTCTACTGACCTCTTTGATAAAGTTATTATTATAGTTCGGCTAAAAAAAAGCCCCCTAAATATCAGTTCCGTTGGAGTTGAGTATATTTTTCTACTATCATATTTTATCTTTCACACCATCAATTTTCTCTATAACTTACTACGATGCATGCATTTCACGTATTTCTCCAGAATACTTTAGTAAGAACTGATGCCTATGCAATAGCAAAATTACATAACATGTTTATTGAAGACATTGTGCGATACACTAAATTGAGCTTCACATGCATGCAACCATTATTAGAGTTCAATAAGTTAGTTCCGTACCATATGACAATCCTATTATACAGGGCAATATATGGGAGAACTCGAGAAGTAGGCATAAGATAACTTATCTTTCTTAGTAATAGATTTCATGCGATGTGTCTGCGTGTCAACCCGGACTTCACATATATATATTCTCGAGATCTCCTGAATCTAGACTTCCAGAGAAATCATACTCTAATTGTTATCAAACAAAATATGTCGTCATGTTATTGACAGGATTGTGTAGTTGAAACAAGCATGATAATTTGCATTGATGCGACAATATGCATGCATCTTCAATGAGCCAGCCCAGGCAAATATAAGGACACATGTGGCACACACGTACAAGAAGTATAGTTACAACGAGCAATAAAATGATATCATATAGATATTGTTGGCAAGCATAATAAGCTATCATTATTGTGTTCCAAATTACAGTAGTTAACACAGATAATTTAAGGAAAGCATTCGGGCGTACTTACCGCGGACGTGCACACACACATGAGAGAGAGAGAGAGAGAGAGTATTATATTTAAATATTTTGTTGGCTAGTGATCGAAATCCATATCGAACATTGCCTGCCCGAGCTGCAAGATGTTGCTGTGTTGGTGGTGCTGATGGAACGCCAAGCTTGGTTCTTGCACTTGCGCTATATTTGATGTGTTATCACTTGAGACGGCTTGGCTCTGGGGGAAGCAGGAGCCAGACGACGTGGGGAATGGGAAGCTATGGTGGTGAATCCCGTGGTGATGATGTGCATGCTGTTGCATAGACGACTTCCCCTTGGGATCCACGGCCTCTTTCACCACCTCTCCAAGATCCATGTCTTGATCTTGTTCCTTGGACAAGAGTGCACTTCCCAGTACTTGTGTCGTCAACCCGTCTCCAATGTCCATGTTCTTACTACTACTTCCAGCTTCTGTTGAGATTTTGGTCCAATAAGAGAAGAGCTAACGTCAGTTGGTGTTTATTAGCAGGGAAATATAAACGAACAAAGCTTTGGAGGTTAACTGCATGTGTATGCAGCGGATACTTAACCAAAGTATATGTGGATTTAGCCTGTGTCAAACTACCATCTAAAGTAGATGATAAAAAACTGGAATATGTAATCACGTTCACCGTTCACGTACTGTCTTTAGCAGCTGCTGCTTTGTTCGCCTGTGCCCTTTTCTTGTCCGCGGCATCAGCATCGGACGACGGCTTTGACTTCCTGCGGCGGCGGTTGTGGTCGGCAAGGCGCTTCCTGCAGCTCTTCTTGGCATCGTCAAACTCATCAAGCAGATGAAATCTGAAAGCCCAAGTTCGATGAAATAAGGACCATAAGAAGACATGCATCTACACATGAAATACCAAGGGTATATAAGTGAAGACATTATGTGTACACCATTCGTTCCAAGAGCGCATCGGATAGATGATGCATGAGCTATGTTACTGTGCCCTAGCTATGAACTCTCGTCACTGAAGAATGAATTCGTCAGTCCAAAGCTCAAATTTATCAGGAACACCGATACTTTTCTACTTAAAAAAAAATCCAGAACTGAAAAAGAACATTCCGGGGACCAATATGTTGCTAATGATGGCTCAGAACATGAGCAAACATATATCTACATTGTTGTCCCCTACAGACAGCTTGGATTTTTTGAACTGACTCATATGGGGTGTCTGAAGATGGTGAGTCATTCTGGGAGAGAAGCTGTTTACCCTTAAATGCATTGCCACTCACCACTTCACACGTGCATATGCTTCAGCGCAGAGATGATGTACAATTCGCAATGCCCTCCATCGATACTAGCTAGCTAGTAGCAAGTGAGAGGGCAGGTAAAGCGGACATAGACGTGTATCTAAGCTGGTCTCGCCCTGCTACTACCCGCCATATGTCGCGGAGAAGAAAGAATAATACGAGAGAGCATAGAGATCAGAGAGAGAAGGTCTTGCTTGTAATTGAAATTTCTGCTGGTACGTATAGTACGTTGCATGTACAAAGTCTTGCAATACTTTGAAGGAAGGAGACTTTTGAGAGGCCAATACATGTACAGGCGGCTCACTGTTGATGTAACTACTCAAAAAATGCGGGGAAGTCAAGAAAAAATAAATTGAAAGACGAAGTAACACCATGGAACAGAAAAGAGAGGAGGAGAAAAGCAATTATTCATCAAAGAAAATTATAATTAGATGTTTGCAAACTGTGCCAAAATGCAATATGCAGAGTTAATTGCAAAAGTGAAAATGATTTAGAATACTTTGAGGAAATATTTAATCTGGAAAAATATGTACAATAAAAAAATTGACTTGGATATATAGTAGTAGTTTTTGGGTGTTATCTCATTGTGATTACCATTTAATTTTTAGTAATTTTAGCTAACTGTACGTCCATGTAACTGATAAGGCACTGCTATTTATCTCAACAAATATGAGTTCTTTTCATGCGGCATGAAGAAATGTAAACTGAAAGTGTCGACCGAAATATGAGTTGCAACTTAAAGTTTGAGGAGGAAGGCAAAGGATGATATTAGATACAAGATCAAAAGACACCCCCCCCCCCCCCCTCCCCAACAAAAAAAAAAACTACCTGTCATCAAAATCTCCCTCTGATAAATAGCTTAGAAAGACGAAATTATTGGAGACACCATAATGAACTGAGAATTGAATTAGAAACTCCGAAATTACCCAATGCAGTCTATCTATATGTTTTCCTTTCAGGAATCATATATATTGACGACCCTTCCCCAATTGAGATTCTTGTCAGCAAGATCTATCTGAATTTCTTTGAGAATTAACCCAGAAGAGATATAGCCGTGACGAGCAAGGGACACAAATTAATTAAGCTGGATCCACTAACCTGCTGCACTGCTGGCAGAACCTCTGGTGCAGTCCTCCGGCAGTGACGACGACGGGGGCCTTGGAGTGGTGCTCGCACACCTTGTGGCGGCGGTGGTATCGCTTGGCGCTGGAGAGATCAGCCTTGCAGCCCTCGGCCTGGCACCGCGGCGGGTGGTGGCCGTACGTGTACCCACCTCTCGGCGGGAAGTAGGTCCGGTAGCCGAGATTGAGCCCCAGCTGCGTGGCGGCGAAGCTCGCGAGGTTCTCCTCCGCGGAGCTCACCAGGGTGGGGAAATAGTACTCGGGCGTGGCCTGCGCCGCCTGCTGCGGGTAGTAAGCCTGGTAGGTGCTGCCGCCGGTGAAGTAGGGGTTGCCGCCGGCGAGGTAGTGGGAGGAAGCAGTAGCAGGGTAGAATTGGAGTATGTCGTGGGTGCTGTGGCCGGCGATGGTGGTCTGGTGGGCGGCAGCGGCGGCGTTGGACGGCGGGAGGAGGGCCAGGGAGTTGGCCTCCAGGTTGTAGCCGAGCTGCTCCCGCTGCTCCTGCTCCATGATTGGGAACAGGGAGGAAGAAGGAGCAGCCGGGCTGGGAGAGACGTAGGGGAACTCATCGCAGGCGTTGTTGGCGGCAGCCGGTATGTTCATCATCTTCTTCTTCTTCCTGCACCACTTGCTGCTTTATGATAATCGACGACGATCTGTATCTGTCGTCTGTGCCGCAGCCAGCAGGTAGCAGCACACACGGAAAAAAGGATTTGGGACGGAGGAGAGGACGCGGCAAGGACACACTCGCTCTCTCTTCTTTGTTCTCTTCTTCTCTCGCTCGCGCGCTATGCTAGCTGGACAGACAATATGGCTGCTGCCGGCCGGGGGGATCGACGCGCGAGCGGGCGGGGGGTTGGGGGCGGGTGTGTGATGGCGATGACACAGATATATGCGCAGCTAGCTAGCGCCCTTCCCGTTCGCTGCTGCTGGGGGAGGAGGCCGAGGCCGGGCCAGGTACTTTTCATCTAGGGTTCGGCCATGAATGAGTGGTGGAGTGATTTTTGGGTGGGCTATGTCGATCCCGAGCCAGGTTGCTATGCTAGTAGAGCTATACACACTCTGCAAGAGCCTGCTGCAACTAGGGAAAGAAATTAAAAAGAGGTGGAGAGAGAGGAGAGAGGAGAGAGGAGAGCAACGCAAAGAGAAAAGGGGATCGACCGGGCGGAGCTGGCCGGCCGTGAGCGATCTTAATTGGAGTTGGTGAGTGGTGAAAGCAGCACCAGCGCCGCTGTGCATCGATCAATAGCTGCTTTTTTATTCTTGCCCATCGTTTTTCCTCGGCGGGGTCCGTATATCTGGCCGGCCGGGGGTGTATGTAGCGTGTAGTGTAGCTGTTTCAACGTAGTGTACGACACTGTTGCATGTGTGCCTTGAAGAAAAAAATGAATACAGAGTAGTATACACTGATGTAGATGTGTCCATGACACGCCTCGCTCCTCCGATCGATCCATATGTGTACGAGCGGTGCAGGTACGTACATGGCGCGCTGGCGCTCTGGAGCCGATGAGCGTACGCTACCTCCGTGACGCCTGGGGGCGGACGACGGTGTGTGCATCCTATTCATGAGATGTGATCTCATGGGCAAGTACTACCTCTGATCTGATCGATACCCATCCGTCGCTTGCACACAAATTAACACCAGCTGGTATATATGCTCTGCCGCCTCTACAGTATTAGTAGAGAAGGATCTGGTATATGGCATGTATGCGTAGATCAGAGACGACTATATACCCACAGTGTGTACTACATTGCATTGCTCTCATCTGACGATACACCATGTATTTGCGTAATGAGTTGAAAACGGTACGTGTGTACTGTTCAGCTCTACGGCCAAAGTAATTCCTCCTCCTGCAGGTGAGGTGGCCATGTACATGTCCAAGTATCGCCAATTCCGCAATTAATAAAAGGTCGGGCGTCACGGCACTTGCTTATTAATTTTAGAGCTGCCAGACTAGCTAGCTAGCAGACGAATGGCTTTCATTTGCTTGGGCTAGATCTTGTTTTCACGATTAGGCTTTTCAAGATGGGAAATTGTATGGTCTATTTCACATCCTTAATTGGAAGCAAGCTCTATTTTTCTTCCGAGCAAAATCAGCTAGCGCAGATTTTCCACCACATAGCTTTGGATGCCGGTGATCAGCTTTATTCTTCCACCACACCTCCCCTAACCCTAAATCGTCCCTAATTAGCACCGCTACATCTTGCTGGCACGTAGTTTAGCGCGTCGTTCACTGTTGAGATCTCTCAGCTGTGTGTGGCTCCAGTGTTGAACAATGTGCCCCACGTTTAAATGTCTTCCCTGCACCTCCTCAACCACCTCCAGAATTGAAACATATATAAAATGACTTACTGTGTCGCCTCGTCAAGAGAAACATAATTGTTCATGAATATCAACATAGGCACCTCATCCCATTTTTGAAATGTGAATCAGATGATCCAGATTACGACGTACTTTCCCTCCGAACATATATATTAGCTGCTCTATCTGGCGTCCTGCGTGTGTATATGCATGTTAATTGGATCATTGACAGCCCTTGTTGGCTACTACTTGAAATGAACAGTCGTCAACGGTAGAGTTACTGGTGGTACCACACGCATGGATCGATCGTGTCGTTCATGGTACTCTCTTCGACCCGTTTGTTCAAGTACGGTACGTGCCTGTAGTCCTAGCGCAAAAATTTTACGTCCTTTTACTTCCTGGCCTGTACAGAAATACCGTAACTCTCTACTAGTATTTATTTGTACGTCCTGCACATGTACGCCGCCCGTTTTATCTCTTTTTTTTTGTACCCAGTTACAAACAACATGCGCCGCACCGTAATTAGAGTTGTACTACGTGCTAACAATTTGGCGAAAACAATATTATTATAACACGAGCTAATCAATCGATCGATCCGGCCTGGCAGGCGCGTGTACGGGTGGTGGCGATCAAGAGCGACGAGCAGGGTGGCGGCTGGCGCGAGACGCCGGACAACAGTACCCGATCGATCGAGCGCCGGCCGGCCAGCCGGTTGGGTCTGCTTATTTTGGGCGCGCAAGTACGGAGGGCGGTCATGGCGCGAACGGCACGTCTGTGCGAGACGGCCGTGGAGGCAGAAACGCAGCTAGTGTCCGGCTGTGTTATTATTCTAGCTTCTCTCCCCTCAGTTGAAAATGAGAGCAACCATTTGTGGCATTTCTCTGCGTGGGTCCACGAAGCGGCCCACACGCAAGTGGTGGCCCATCTTCGTCTCAGTCCGACCGAAGTGCACCGATCGAGATTATTTCCTTTCCACCACAAATTATAATCCATGCGTCCATGATCAATCGATGGATATAGTATGGTTTTCACAGCTCTATACTTCAGGCTCCTCGCAAACAAGCAAACAAACAAACAAACATTCGCACCAGGGCTATACTACTCCTGCATGCATATATATATATATATATATATATATATATATATATATATATATATATATATATATACGAACATACGACGATGAATACTAGTAATGGTGACCAAATGTTGGATAATTATTGCAGGTATAGCTAGTACTAGTACAGAAGGACGAGAGAAGAGAAGGCAGCACCGCAGCAGCAGCAGCACTATCCCCGCCAGCGGGACACTGTGGCAAGCGTCATTGGCATTGACTCACGCACAGTGCAAGGATCTATCCCTCCGCGCATCAACCGCACATTATTAAGACGCACACACACGTTCCAGGATTAACCAGCAGTCTGCACATAGCGTTAGTACAGTAGTAGTACAGCGGATCACAATCGGCCGGCTAGCTAGCTGCGTCAGCAGGCAGGTCATTGTCGCCGCCTGCGCGCGCTCGATCGTTAGAGTATTTGAACAATCCTGACCCATCAGTAGATAGATTTCGTGTAGCCTTTTTACGGATCTGGTACTGGTACACCACGCCGCCGGCAGACGACATGGCTCGATGGATATATAGCCAGCCAACTCCCAACAACAGTGCGGGTACGCACCATGCGCATGTAGCTAGTGCAGTCTAGTATCAGCAGAGAGAGAGAGAGAGAGAGAGAGAGAGAGAGAGAGAGAGATATTCAGAGATGCCCCAACAGTGCACCGCGATTCTATTCACAAGCTAGCGCGCGCATATACAGCGCGCGGAAAATGCAGTTGGGAGACAGTCAGACAGACTCGCAGCGCTTGCAGAGGCACGGAAGCAGAGCTAGCGGGTAGCGCATGCATGCGGCATTTCATTCACCACCAGCAGCAGCAGCAGCAGCAATGCAGCAGGGGCGGACGGACCGGACGAACGACGACGCGGCTCTCCCCGTGGCACAGTGCGAGAGCAGGCGAGCCGCTGTGGCTTAGGCGAGCATCCCACCCCTCCTCTCTGCTGCCACCTGAAACCGTTGTTTCTTTTCTTCTCGATCGGCGGTTGAGCGGTCGATCGATTTTTGGACCGGAGAGAGCAGCAGAGAGGTGCAGGATTATTACGGAGCCGCAGAGCAGTCTGCATGCAGCTACTAGCGCGCATCAGACAGACCGCATACAGACGCGGACGTCGTCGCCTTCCGATCTGCTTGCATTGCTGCTGCACGAGCGAGAGCACCTACGTACGGGGCGCCCGTGCGACGACGCCATATGCTTTTGTGTAGCTAGGGATGCGAAAGAGCTGGGCGTTCAGTAACAGTGAAGGTTAACTGGAGACGTGTGTGTGCATGCAGCTGCAGCTGCAGCTGCTCGGGAGCGATCGCGCCAGGGCCAGCCCCGCGCGCCGTGCGCGTACTGCTTTGGATCTGCCCGCGCGTCTCGTTTCGCCGTCCACGCGCGTGTACGTGCGCGCGCACGCGTGTACCTGGCCTGCGGCGCTGACCGGCCGCCCGGCCGGCCGGGAAGAGGGCTAATAGCTTGCCCTGCTGCAGCCACAGCTCTGCGCCCGCCCGGCCGGGGAGCCTCGAGCCACCACGCGCAGGATTCAATTAATCTAGTGTGTGTATACTACCGCGCCTCTCGTCGTTTTTATTTTTTATTTTTTTAGGACTATTACTAGAGGTCACGATCATCTGATTGCAAGTGTCAGTATCGAATGAGACTGACGGGCGTCGCCATCGTCGACCGCCGATACGAACGTGTGTGCTCCAACCTGATCGATCGTGCCCACCCTGGGTGCCATCGGTCTCAAAGGCTCTGTTGCTACACTGTCATATCGCCCCCATATATCTATGCGCATGGCCGCCCAGCCCAGCACCAGTAGGTCTAATTAATTGGAGTTACTACTACAAATAAGTTATGGGCACACATTCCATCTCTAGACACACAGATTTAACGAGCAGAGTGTATAAAGAACGGTTACACCGTACTACCAGAGATTAATTATCATCAGAACATTTCGAAATTTATTTTAGTATTTCTTTTCTGGGGTGCAATGCAAAGTGCTTGTGAATAATTAATTAACGCAAAACGTGAGCGTCATATAGGTGTACGTGGAATGCGAGTTTTCTAATACTCTATTCGTTCATTTTTATCTAGATATTACCAAAATAAACTCTAAAATTGATCTTTGTATTTGTTCACCGTACTACGGCTATTACTTCTTGATCTTTGTGCTCAGAACTCAGACTAAATATGTACGTATACAAGAAATGGACATTGAGAGCGAGTCAATAAATATGACAGTCGTCTGGAGGTTTTTTTTTTTTTTTTTTACTTATGCAGGAATGGCCATCCTAGACTTCCCGTTACCGCCGCTGCAGCGACCCTGCATGTCAAGGTCAAGTCTCATTACACTGTTCGGCCACACCGGATGAACAATGCTGAAACAACCGTCAGTCACAGATCAGAGACGCCGTGGTTGGCCTACGCAAAAAAAAAAAAAAAAAACATCTCTCTCTTTCACTCCGACTTCGACTCGGCTAGCAGGCATGCAGACCGGCTTTTTTACGCGGGATTCATGCACGCTTGTGTGCATGGGCCCGGTCGTTCGACTCGACACACGTCACTTTGTTTGGGCCAACGACTGTGGCTCATGTCACCAGACCCGGCATTGTGGAAGGGCCGGCCCCGTGGTCCACGGACGCCCCCCAGGATCTTCTCTGCTGCGTGCGCCCACGGGCCGCTACAAAGCGCCGCGGCATGGAAAAGCAAAGTGTGCTGCTTCTCCATTGACAGCGTACGGACCTGTGCCTCTGGATGCGTAGGTAAACCGCAGCAGGTAACAGTGAGTGACGCGACGGACAAGATCCAGGCCCGGCCCCGCGTGCCCAGATCGATTTGTCGTCGTCGTCGATCTCCCTCGAATTGATCCACACCACACACACACGCACGTCCTGCTAGCTAGCGTACTGTGCTCCCTCCTCCAGTATGAATAAAAAGGTAAATAGGGACGAAATAGTTGAAAAATAGTGGTTTTTCTTAATTTACTATTTGGTCTCCCACCTGCTGTACATTACATATCCGGTGGCTGCTGTTTTTGTTTCTATATAGAAGTAGTTCATGGCTCAAAAACCTCTCAAGAACCACCCAGATCGAATGACCCCTTTTTCTAGACGCATGACCTATTGACGTGTGACTCTGATCTGTACATTTGTTTTTTCTTGGTTGTGAAAAATGGTATTTTTAGAAGATGAATTAATCATTTGTTCACGTTGAAGTTTAATTAATACTCTCTCCATCTCATAACAAATAATATTTGGGGTTGAGCATGGAAATTAAGAAAAGTTGAAAGAGTTAGGTGCACAGAAAACAAGGATGAGACAGATAGAGATAGAGACGTGTTCGAAATGAAAAAAGGTGCATTGCGAGACGAGAGTGTCAAGTATTTTGAGAAAAATTTTCGATGACTGAAAGTGTTAAGTATTTTGGGACGGAGGGAGTACTACTTCAATTAGACACGGATGTTGTGTCATGCCGATTATATATTTTTCAATTTCGATAAATGTCATGTTCATGTAAGATATATATAAACCTACTACCTCCAAATTTGTTTTGATGTCGTTTGGACCGTCATAATTTCAAAAATGAACTGACTTCGATGACCGAGTGAGATCAAAAAAATTCAGACGGAGTAGTATCGTATCAATCATCATTTAACTTTCCAATTGTGGGGGCCGGGGGGAGGATCGAGTGAAAAGTAACACCCCCATTGGTAATCTAGTTATAGCTCTTGCTAGTGCCCGCAGATAAGACAAACTCTAGCAACCAAAATCTGCTATAGAGCTGCAAATGAAGAAACTATAGGTGGCCTACACACCGTGCATTACGCTTTATTTGGTCGAGCAGATCGATACAGGCGGTGCCACACTGTCACATGCATGCATGCATGCAGCTGCTCTGAATCGAATGAAGCAAAAGTCAGTGCCGCACAGTGTCGATCAGAGATCACTCACTTCTCACTTCTCTTGAGTGAGTCCCACACACAACATAATTGAAGAAAACACGAACGAATCGGTAGTTGATCCCCTCGCCTCGCCACTCTCTCTCTGAGATAATAAGTTTGATCTGACAGCGGCGGTAGTAGTAGAAGGTATGGAGGAGACGATGATAGAGATCGATGGTCCCCTAAATAAACAGAGATGACCATCAATGGAGTGGCGCTTGTCATGCAATGCAGTGTGTAGGGTTGGTACTAATTTAGTACTAGTAGTACTATTGTGTCGTCCTATTGTCCCAATTATTGGTTCGGGCAGCAGCTCGCTTTTGGGGACCAACAATCGATAGATCGACTACTGTCACCATTTTACTAGCCTTTTCATATCTAGCTCATACGCATTCGTGTGTGTGTGCGCGCGCGCGCAGAGGCGGCCGATTTTGCTCAAAGAAGAAAAATACACCTACCTCTGCACAGTGGCAGGGAATATATATCTCTGTTATCTGGTGACCAGTGTCTCTCATCATAGCCTCAAAATCATATAGAGCAGGACACATTGGCGTGAAGCTTGATTTTACTTCCATGGTAGTAGTAAATAGTAATAAATGGATACAGAACGACGATGACAATAAAACCATACTACTGCAATGACATAATTACCAGAAAAATAAAATAGAGTACTACTACAGGATAACCGATCGAATAAAGCCCATTTAACTCTGGTAATACGGTCGTATATATCCGATCCCCAGCTGGCCCCGTGTTGACGCGGAAGTACAGATACGTACAGAGTAAAGTGGTCGTCGTGAACCCACCCCTGCACGCGTCCGTACACCATCGACGTCGACGTCCCTGCCGGTCGAAATACACACATGCAGCCTGCATGCGTCCATGCATCCCTCTGACGGTATCTCAGATCTCTCTCCAAATGAACAAGCGCATGCATGCATGTCATCTCCAAGGCTACGACGACCGGGCCGGGACCCTCGCCTGGAGTCCTCTGGACATACATGGCGTCGCCACCACACTAGAACAGTACTGCGTGTACGTACGTGTGTGTATCTATCTCGTGTGGTTGCTTTCAAAGCATTTTCAAGTGGGCCGGCCGGCCGGCCTTTGATGGACAATGCTCAACTCAATGCTTGCAAGAGATCTCGAGAAAAAGGCAGCGAGCCCTACCTCAGTGCCTGCGGCAGGCCTGAGCGCACACGAACGAAAGGCTAAAAGGGCTACTGCTCGAGATCCGCCGCACCTCTGACCAACAGTATGTGCGCAAGCGTGCAACTCTCACGGCAGTAACCGGATCGCCGGATACTAGATGGAGGAAAAGGTATCTCGTCTTGGCGGACGGCCTGACGAGCACACACACACGCACGGCCATGCATGGCAGTGGCGCATGTGGCGTGTGCGTCGTCGCCGGCCCGGCAGCCATATGCATGCATGCATGCATGCGCGCACGCACGCACGGCCGCCGGCGCAGTGTCCTGCATGGAGAGCAGGAGAGGAGTGATAGGCTTGCATGCATCCATGGATGCATCGCCCCCCCGGAAAAGGGAACGCGCCGCATATACAGGGAAGGGCCCGGGGCCAGCCGGCCGAGTCTGAAACAACGAAACGGGCCATGCATGCGTGACTGTTCCGGTCCAGTACTCTGCACCCATAGTTAGCGGCCTATGTTGTGTACGTACTCTGCAGCCAGCAGTACGAGCGCTGATTAATGGAACGTTGTTGTCCAATTAATAATGGATTCCGACGATTCTCCGAGCCTAATGATGGCAAGTACCGTACTTGATCACTGTTTATTACTCCTGGAGGAGCAGAGCAGCATCACAACAACGGGGGTACGGTGTCAGCAGTAGATCGAGCAAAGAATTAAGCTGTCTTAAATTGACAGATAATATATATATATACTTACAGGTAGTACAGTTTTTGTGAAAACCGCCTGCCCTGACAGCGTTGGACGGTTGGACCACCCCCGTCGCGCGTGGAATGGAACGAAACCAACGACGCGCTTTACCGACTACGTGGGCTGAACTATCGCGCCACAGGAGGAAAGCTATAGCTATTTGTGGCTGACTGTCGACTCTGTGATTTCAGTTGCATATAATTAAGAGGATGAATGTTCACTACTGTGCCGACTATAAAAGAATAAGCATGTACGTACGACAGTTCTTTTTGCTGAAACTTTGTGGACTCGAACTGAGGAAATTAATTGATCGTGATGCTTGTGTGTGTGTGTGTGTGTGTAATTAAAAGGAGTCGTTTTCAATACTAATCCTTAGCAAGAAGCTTCCCTTTCTTGCCATGCATCAGAAGTTTTGCTGCGCGGTACAGGGAGTCACATGTATATGTATGTAGCCACGTTCTTCAGGTCCCCGTCCGGTGCAGAAACAGGTAAAAAAAAAAGTCAAAAAGAAAGGAAAACAGTTGATACCTGAAGATGATATCAGTGTGTAGAAAAGGAACCCTCTGCTGCATTCGTGGCTCGGCAACTGAACTCACATGTCACGACCAGCCCAAAGCAAGATAGCGGGGCCATTTAACTCTCTCGTTCAGAACTGGAAACCGGCCTATATCAAAATAGCGAACACATACGGGCTGTGCAGCCCACGGCAGTTTCCTCCCCTGAACAAAAAGGCCCATATCCAGTATCTCGCTCAGTTATTTTCCAATGAAAAAAAAAGGTAACTAGCTCAGTTATTTTTCCAAAAAAAAAAAGTAACTAGCTCGGCCATTGCTCTACGTAGTATTACTAAAGAGGTGATGTAGCTTTTTAATTGTCATCACATTTTCTCCTCTTGGATCAGATGGGACATTTCCGAGTCGAGAGGAAGAAAACACGGGAGCATTTCGAATCTCGCTTTACGACCGCAAGCAGGACTCGCCAATTTTTCTCGCACGCCTATCATTTCCCATTGAAAAACTGGAGGCACCGTACCGTACGTTACCGGCGGCCAGCCGTGCTCACTCGTTCGTTCAAAAGAAAGTGAGGTCGTCAGGGCTCTTGATTGAGATGACTTCGTCTGCCGACCCTGCCTGGCCTCTGCACCTGCTGGACTTGGACCCATCAATCATCCAAATCCAGCGCTCTGCGCACAGCTTTCCTTTCGTTTGCTTTCCTCTGAATGGTCAGCACCAAACGACCCCTCTTTCTTTTGAGCGGTGATGGATGCCAAAATGGTTCGCTTCCCGGGCGCCTTGCCCCACGTGAACCTAACACTAATCCTGACGGACATCTTATCCTGCGCACGGACTCAGCTGCGCCTGTCTTCTCTTTTAAGCTCCGCCAGTCGTTTCCGGGCCACGAGGATGGACTCAGATGCGAAAAGAAATACTGTACCTACATGAGCTGGTTCTTTTTTTGAGTTAGACGCTTCTTCTTTTGGCTGCGGGGCAAGCCCTTTACTGATGCTGCAAAAAAATAAAAAAATAAAAAAATTCAGTGACATTGTGTATCATTGACATATAGTGTCGGTTTTTTTTTTCTTCTTTTGCTGTTGTAAGTCCAAGGTCAGGAAAATAGTTCGTACCTAGCTAACAGCGTGGTGATCCGTAATTCCTGTGGAAAACGACGTCAACGGAACAACGTATTACTGCCACTCTCTGTGCTGCTCATCGTTTCGTTTGTGCCCGAATAGAAAAGAAAAAGATCCACAATTTCTTTCTTACAGAGACAGCACAAGGAAATAGTAGTAAGGAAAAAAAAAATGCGATGCCTCTGCTAGAGTACCTGCACCAGTTGAGTTCGTTCCAAAGGCAACGGAACAAGAACACCGCATTACTACGTGCCACGCCGTGACGATGATTGCCCGGATTTGGGCGAATAAAGGGCACACCGGCCGGGCCCCCCTCGCGCAGCGGAACAGAAGAATCGACGAGACGAGCACTTTGGACGGACGAGCGGCTTCCGCGGCCGGTTCCGGCGCGCGATGCCTATGGCTGTAGCTGCAGCAGGCCAGGCCCAGCAGGCGATGCTGGATATCGCCAGCAGCGAGCGCCAAGGCCAGCGACGCGCACTACCCGTGGTGCGCGGGAACGGGTGAGGGCGAGGGGGAAGGCGTGGCGGGTGACCGCGACCTGGCCTCACGGTCACGGATCCAATCCAATCGGATCGGGTGGCCGACGCCGGCGCCGCTTTTCTCCGTACGTCTATGCTTTTCCGTCGTGGCGGTGTTATTCTAGTCGTCGCCGTTGCGAATTGCGATCGTACTCGCACTCCGTAGTATTGGATTCGAAAGACGAAAGGGAAAGGCAATTGGGAGCGAACTATTCCGTCATTTTGGTGCATTTGCTCGAACGGTACTAGTATTCTTCTTTTCTTTTCTTCTTTCCCCTTGTGTAGCGTACAGTAGAATTTTTCTTCTTTTATTTCTCTTACACTCTTCGTTGGTGTTGGTGTTGGTGGTGGGGTTCACGTTTGCCTTTCCGGAATCTGCGAATACGACCGATGCAGCACAAACGACTACTTTCGCCTCTACTAGTACAAGCTTTATGCTGCCCTACCTATGTTCTCTGTGTTCATGCATGTTTCAGTGTACTACTATACTTCTATATAGCCTGCGGTACAGATATTTGTGATTTTATTCTACAGTAGAGCTCAGCCAGATCGGGTCGCACTGATTCCAGTGCCTGCCTAGTAGTGATCAACTTTCACATAAAGCATCACACGTTCTCTCCTCTTTTCCATTCAGTCCACAGAGCTCAAACCGGGAAAGTGGGGTACCTCGTTCCATTCCACGGATGGATGAAGACACATAAGAGAAAGAATCCCAGAGACAATCTTGTGATGACTGTTAGGTGTGGGATAGCATCTAGGGGTCAGCACTATCGACTGAGGCAACTCTTCATTTCACCACAATGAAAACATCATATAGCAGTGGAATGAACCATACTGTTTTCTACTAGTACTAGTATAAAACTCAAAAAGCAAGAGCAATAGCCTGGATGCAAGTTCACTTCGCTGAAAAATTTTGCATTATTTCTCCATCTTGCTCCCGCAAGATCATCGGGTAGTTAGAAAAAGGCAAAAGGGAGACCACAAAAAACGATTACAGGACGGACGCGCACTTCCCACTAGTAATACTGTAGAAAAATTCCCTAATTAAAAGGACGGGCACCCAACCATACCATCATCATATAGCAGTATTTGGTGGTATAGAGACTTTACAACTACTAAGGGGGGCTGTTCGGTCAGATCAGCCACACGTTTTTTTGATTCGATTTTTCATCGAAAATCCTTTTTTTTTTCCCTTTAATCAGATTCAGAAGAGGTCCGGTCCCAATACGGGGCGCAGCAAATGTTTCGTCGACATCCCGGCGGAGTATCACACCGTGTAGTTCTGCTGGATGGTGTCGATGTCCAGCCCCTTGAGCTTCACCACCGACTCCACGTGGCCCTTGAGGGTGGTCAGCTCCCTCAGCCTCGCAATCTCAGCTCGTCGCTTCGCTTGCTCGGCGATCTCCGACAGCTCGCGGTAGCTGCTCTTCTCGTTGAACAGAGTGTTGGAGGCGACCTCCGGTGGCTGAAGCCCGTGGAGCGTCCTCTGCGCGGCCGCCCATTGCGCCTCCCTCTCCTCTCTACCGTAATCCTTCTTGGTGGTGAACGCAATCTGCAGGGGAGTCATTCACAATATCATCAGCTTGCTCCATTTCAATTCTACAAGGAGCGACAACAATCCAATAACCGAGACAAAAGTAGTACCTTGTTCTCCAAGAGGTTGTCCCAGGCCCTGCCGCTCAGCGCGAAACGGATGAGGAACTTGAACACGTCGAGCGGGAAGTAGAACACCACGCTGTAAAGCCAGACCACACCAGCCCAGCCCCAGCCGATGCCCTTGATCCTGGCGAAGCCCCAGTTGGCGTACACAGCAATGAACGTTGCAACCTGAATGAGCAAAGAGGATTCAGATTATAAGTATACAGACAGATTAAAATTTTTCAGTTCGTTCAGCAGCTTCCCGCTACTTACAAGTTGGGCGAGCAGGAACGCGGTCACCAGGAGGAAACCAGGGCGTTCGACAAAGGACCAGCTACGGGAACGGGTCACAAAGATGAGAGCCTGACTGACGATACTGACTTGGAGGTACAGAGCAGCCATCATCTCATGCTCGCTGTCCCTGATAGGTTTGACACCGAATTTGTCCTGAGAGATGGCACGATACCGTAGTGAGTAGTTTGAACAAATTCCAGGCACAAGCAGTCAGATCAAATAGTGAGATCAATGAATAGATTGTAGTACATACCGTGAAGAAGTCGGTCTTGTGCATGGCCCAGAAGAAAATGACAGTCATGATAGCAAGGTATGTTCCGAGCACGATACCGGTAGCAAAGATTTCCTTCAGCTTCCAGCTGTCAGGCAAGGGAGACGGCTTGACTCTGTCCTTTGAGATTGTCATGATAGTACCTGCAATGTTTTTTTTTTGTTGGAGACATGAGAAATGATGCTAACAAAAGAAATGAATGACATAGTAAGAAACAAAAAGACTCAGAAAACGCACCGTCATTGAGAATGGCAATGATAAGGACCATGAAGGGTGAGAAGTCGAATTTCCAGATCAAAGCAATAAGCATAAATCCAAGCTGCGAAAGGAAATTGACATTAGGTTGGACAAGTAACCATTATATTTTATTTTGAAAAATAGAAATGGTGTCAGGTACTTACCACAATACGGATGGTGATGGAAACAGCATAAATCTGGCGTTTCACAAGATGAATTAGAGAAAGGAGTCAGAATCATAAGCTTGACCAAAAAAAAAAATTGGGGGAAACACAAAAATTGCTAGACAGCAACTAATTTGTCATATGATGAAAAGTACTTACGGTGTAGTTCTTCATCCTCTGGAAGATGCATCTGCTGGTGAGGACAGCACTGATGATGACACTAAGACCTGGCTCCGTGAGGACAATGTCAGAAGCACCCCTTGCAGCATCAGTAGCATCGGCAACAGCAATACCAATGTCGGCCTTCTTAAGAGCTGGGGCATCGTTGACACCATCTCCAGTCATACCAACAATGTGCTTCTTCTCTTGTAACTTCTTGACAATCTCATACTTGTGCTCTGCATGACGAAAACTCCATCAAACAAATGAAACATTATATAACACACAAATGTACTAGGTATTCGACTAAGACGCACCAGGGAAGACTCCAGCAAAGCCATCAGCCTTCTCGATGAGCTCATCAACAGGGAGTGCTTCAAGGGTAGAGTCCTTGTTTTGGCCAAGCAGTGCAGAGGAAGGATACATATTGGTACCCATGCCAAGCCTCCTTCCTGTCTCTTTACCAATGGCAAGCTGATCACCTGAAGTACAATAAAGTGGAAATTCAGCTCTCACACCAAGACCTGCAACATAAAATTTCTATTTCATTTGGTATAGCTAATGAATGTACCAGTGATCATCTTGACGTTAACACCAAGGTGCAGAGCCTTGCGGATTGTCTCAGCACTGTCGTGCCTCGGGGGGTCAAACAGGGGCAACAAGCCAACAAATTGCCATGGTCCACCAGGAGACTCCTTGGTCTTCTCAGGTACTTCCTGCAGTACGGTCATACTTGGTATAAGAATTCGGCATTATAGTTAGTATAACAGCAAAAACGTGATCAGAAACAAGCCAAAATACCTGTCTGGCAACAGCAAGTGAACGAAGCCCACGCTCGGCATACTTGTCAATAATAGCATGCACCTTCCTCTTCATATCCTCTCTGCAGTTGCAAAGAGTAATAATCTGTTTCACAGCAATTGTAATTAGTCGAGCTGAAAGAACAACATAAACACTGGTGCAATTCTCTTAAGTTGAAAAGAAACAACACAGGAGCAGCTTTCCTCACCTGCTCAGGAGCACCCTTGCTGACACGGTGCCAGTTGCCATCAGCATCAACGTAAGTCAGAGCAGTCCTCTTGTCAACTGGGTTGAAGGGCAAGAAGTGCACCTCCCTGATGCCAGCTCTGGCCTCCTTAGGGTCTGCAAGCATACCCACCATGGCAGCATCAATGGCATCCTGGTTCTCAGTCCTCGAGGCCCTTGCAGCCAACAACAGCACGTGGTCCCTGTCAACACCTTTGGCAAACACCTCGATAAGGTTCTTGTCGACACTGAGCTTGTTAAGGGTGAGTGTGCCAGTCTTGTCACTGCAAAGCACGTCCATGCCAGCCATCTCCTCAATGGCAGTCATCCTCTTAGTGATAGCACCCTGCTGTGAGAGCTTGTGAGAGCCAATGGCCATGGTGACTGACAGCACGGTAGGCATGGCAATTGGGATACCACCGATCAAGAGCACCAACAGGTTCTCAATTCCGTTGCGGTATTTTCTGTGCTGGATCGGGAACATGACGATGATCTCGATAACAATACCAACCGCAATGGAGCAGATACAGAAGTTCCCAATCGCAGTGAGGACCTGCTGGAAGTGTCCAATCTGGTTGGTGCTGTCCACAAGATGGGCAGCCTTGCCAAAAAAGGTGTGCACTCCAGTGGCAATGACAACAGCCTCAATCTCACCCTGCTTGCATGTGGAGCCAGAGAAGACCTCATCACCAGGGCCCTTGGTCACTGGGAGGGACTCTCCAGTTAGTGCAGACTGGTCAACCTTGAGGGGATCACCCTCGAGGAGACGAGCATCAGCAGGAACGATGTCACCGAGCTTAATGCTGATGATGTCACCAGGGACCAAGATTGCAGCCTCTTGCTCACCCCATCTGCCATCCCTCAGAACCTAGAAAGGCAAACAAGCCAACAATGGTTAAGCAGATGGTCAGTGTGCTAAATAACGAAATGTAAACAAAGTTTAAAAATTCATGGAGCTTATTTAAAGGCTAACGATGTAGACACATCCTGGAACCTAACACATTTCGACTCCTTTGACTGGCAACAAGTTAGATGAATAAAATAAAACATCAACAAGGCAATGATGCACAGACTGACTGAAGCCATATTGCCATTTTCCTTCTCTAATAAAATAATAAAAGGATGTATTAGCGCCTAGACAGAAGGCAAAGTTGAGTTCAACCATCTGCCAATGGACATGAATTCTGATAGAATAATTACATGAATAAAACTAAGATGCAAAGCAAACACATAAGACCTAATGATACATAAGAAAGAAAAATAGTCCATTTCCATATAGAGCAAATTTTTAAAGCATAATCTTGTACTTAATGGATGACATGATCTTGATGTAACAGCAAGGTCCAGCCAAAGCTGTACATGCCAACTAAGATGCATTAAACTATTCTAGTAATTCCTTATGCCAATTAAACATTATCCAAAAGACGTGTCTATATCTTTTTCCTCAATAATGGAATATATGCCACTAATGTAGACGACCATTAAGAACAGACATCTTGGACGTGACGTAGCTGAAACTTTCCAACCTAATAAAATAAAGGCGCATACAGAAAGATTCCTTCCACTATAGTGCAACTAGTCTACTGAAATATCATGGTTACCATACCATTGAATAACCTCATTATGTTACTACCTTTTTTATTGATAATGATTGTTCCATTTTTGTCATTTTACAAAATTAACGAGCCCAGTTGTTTCCTCAAAAAGTAAGTAATGATCGCCAGTTGTGCTCACCTTGGTCTTGGGGGCAAGGTTGGCCATGAGAGCTGCTGCGGCGTTGCCAGCATTGTTCTCCTCGATGAAGGAAATGGTGGAGTTGATAACCAGAAGCACGATGATACCGACGAAGTCCTGCCAGTCCGGGGGCTTGCCACCTCCGTTGGCGAGGGCAATAGCCATGATGGCGGCCATTTCCATGACCCACGAGAGTGGGTTCCACATGAAGCCCAAGAACTTCAAAATTTTGCTTTCCTGCACAACAGAACAGATAGAATTTCACTTCGCTGCACATTTGGATTCAATTCAAAACAAACACTGAAAATAGTCATGTGTCGTTACCTTCTTCTCCTCGAGCTTGTTGGGGCCGAAGACTTGGAGACGCTGCGCCCCCTCGTCGGAGGACAGCCCCTCGCGGGTGCATTTCAGTTGCTCAAACACCTCCTCTATGGGGATGTTCTCCTGCAAACACAAACACCATTAGTGACTGAGGTGAGACCGACACCTTGCAACATGCGGGTCCGTTCTCACAGCCAAAACAGCTCCAGCGGTGTGGGCCGCCATGTCAGACGACTACCAGCCAATAGACGTTTTTGAACGTGACAAAGAAGAGCAGAAAGGACAGTCGCAGGACGGGGGCGATGTACGGGGCCGCGGCCAATGATTGCGGCCAGTACGGCCGTCCGATTTCAATCAGAAGCCGCAGGGGTGGCCTTCCGTGGTGCGCACTTTCCATGGTCCCACGTGTGGCCTGGTGAGCACGCGGCGGGGCCGGGCTGGCTGGAGACGAGCGCGAGCGGGAGATGCGGCTTCGTTTTCGGGTGTAGGCGCATGTGGACCGGCCCGAAGTGGACGGAGCAAAAAGGTGAGCAGGGCAGCCAGTGGTCCGGCGGTTGTGCTTCCACCGTTTCATAGAGATTAGACAAAGCAAACAGAGGAAAGGGGCATGGATTTTCTCTGTGCTCCATGGTGGTGGTTATTTGCGCCTAATCTCAAACAGCATGATTAATGTTGATTGGCGTGCCCCGTGCGGAGCACTTTTGGAGCTCTGACTTTTGGTGCAATTTCGTACTACTACAGCTATTAATTAATTCCGTTTTGAATAGTATAGGAAATTAGTAAAAGGAATATTATGTGCAACTAATAAAGAAATTCAAAGCATAGTAGCATTAGTGACTGGCCAGAAAAAAATATAATAGACATAAACAAATATTTTTAAAAGTATCTTTTTGTAGGAACATATTTTAAAAAGATTGAAGTAGGCACATATGACAGATCTAAAGTATTTTATTTCGTTACAAGGAGGAAACGTAGTAAATACGGTATATTAAGGGAGCAATAAGTGAGGAAATTTTAGCGGGATCTTTCTCTCTCCAAAGATAGCAGGGCGGTGAGGCAACAAGCTGTAAGCATTCAATCAAACACCTCACATGAGCAAACACGGGAAGAAACACGGCCACGGACAGGTGGCCCTTCCCCTCGCGGCCCAGCGTCGAAAAAGAGGCGCAGGCAGATTCAGAGTAAAGGCAGCGCAACCGGGATGTACGGAGTAGCAAAGCAAGCTCCGTGTCCATGATGTTAGAGGATGGAAAGACCCAAATCTTTTTCATGAACAAGATTGCTACCTATACTTTTGTTTTCCCAAATTTATTAAGAAAAAAAAAGAAATTTAGTGCGTTCATATATATATATATATATATATATATATATCCTCTGGTTCAACAGCTGACACCACACCGTCTATAATTATTTTCCCCGGCGTCCATGCGAAGGGAGACGAACGAGCAAAAAAAAGTCAAAGAGCCAACCAACGACATCACATGACTGAAGCAGAGCGCAGAGACGACTAGCAGTAGTACTAAACATCAAAGTAGTAAGAATTCGCAGGCAGCCAAGCATCGAAATCACTGGAGTAGTTAGCTGCAAGTAGTAATTCCTCACCAGATCGACGGCTTCATTCTTGATCTCCTCGAGCCCACCCATGGCGCCGAACCCGGCCGGCAAGAGCGGCGTGCACTGTGTTTTCCCCGAACGGAGCGGACTCTAGCGCCGAACACTAGGACATGCCACGAGGGGAACGCGCTCTGGGCTCTCTTCCCTTCCGCCGCGAGGGGGAGGAAGAGGAGGAGAGGGGGCAGAAATGGTGGGGGTGTAGAGCGCAGCGAGGAGGATGGGGGAGGGTCTGTCTATATAGCACGTCCCGCTTTATACTCACCCACCTCTGTCTGCCATCCATCCCTAGCAGTCCGGCGCCGGGTCCACACTCGCGGGACCCGCCAGCCGCCAGGTGGGCCCTGACTCGCTCTCTCTCTGTTCGCGTGCCCGCGCCCCGTCGCTACTCCTTCACAGCCCCCCGCCGCGTCGAGGAGCGCACCTGGCCCCGTTCGCACCCGGCGAGATCTCGCCTGGCCTGCGCATGCGCGTGGTTCTAATCTTCTCGGGCCCGTACGTCAGCGGGGCGTGGTAGAGAGAGAGCCGCGCGCGTGTGGGGAGGTCTCGGACTCTCGGTGCACGGAGGAGAAATATCTCCTTCGGGTTTGACCTTGGAGCAGAGCAGTAGGCGGGTGAGGCGCGGGTCCCAGCGGAGCCGTGGGTGTCAGACACACAGCCACTAGGTCGTGGGCCCCTGCCCGGCCGCATGATCGTCACGGGATATAGTGGGGGCGTCCGTTCCGTTCAGAGGTCGGTGAAATTTACGAGCTCCACCCCCAATGAGATGATTCCTTTTTACTTTCTGAAGCCGCTGCCGCTGCGCGTACACGGACGGATGGAAAGGATAACGATCGTACGGCTGCGGCGGCGGGGGGCGGAACGGAAAAGCGCCGCCGGTTACTTTTCGGGCGTCGATCGAGGCGGAAGAGCCGTTGGCTGGCCGTTCTGCGACGGATTGAGATGAATCCAGCCGGGGACAAAGGGGGCCGGCCGGCTAAAAACCAGCGGATCATGCTATGCTATGCTTCGCTCGCTCGCTACCCTGTCTCGCGTGACCGATTAGGCGCGGGCAGCTGGTAGTTTGGAGAAGCATGTGTAGCTGTTTTAGCGAATACAAATGAGTCTTCGGCTGCCAGTTAACGTTGTACTAGTAGTACAGTTTTTTAATAAATGAAACAAATGTTTTCAGCCTTTGTATTTAAGCACACAGCTTGGTTTAATTTTATTATATTATTTTTAGTCGTTTGACTGAAAAAAAATAAAAAGAGCATATAATTAAAACTATGGTGACGACAACCTATTATTGAATCTCCATCCATAATTATCAAACAACTGCATCGATACCACCTCTAAAAAATTGGTCGCTAGCTTAAATTTCATTCGTGTTTCTTTCGGCTGTAGCAATGTCTAATATCGCAGTCAGTATGCTCCCTTAAAAATAGTCTATAAAAATAATATGTAGTTTACTTTATTAGAACAAATTTCATTCCTGCATTACCAAATGGCCCAACATAACGCCGTCGCTCACACAAAAATACTTTTCTTTTCGCTTAGATTCGCCCATGAGAGCCAATCTCCAAGCATATGGGTAACAAAGACAGGCAGATTTACTCTACCAGTCACAGACATGACCCTTCAAATATTCTTAACATGATGACAGTCAAAAAACAAATGTTGAATTGTTATATGGGCCAATAAAAATCCATCGGTATCTACAGCCCGAGATCCAGATTGTTTTTTTTTCTTGGTATTTTTGTGCCACAAGCTTACGTGTTACCTTTTTTTAAAAAAACAAACGATTTCTCGTGTACGAGTAAGTTTTTGGCCATTAGGAGGAGGATGGTGTAGCTCCCTGATGAGTTATAAACAAACGCACATGGGGATCTCATTCGGTTGACGAGAGCTGCTACATGTTCCAATGATCAAATTGCAGGTGAACGAAGCATCGGCACCTTCTGGCTTTAATAATAAGGAATTACTAAATCAACTAGGGTATACTACTACTAAAGAAAACGTCTAGTACTCATATGATTCTTCTCTCTTTTTTTTTTCCCTGCCTTCTCTGGACTAGTAGTAGCAGATGCTCTCTCCTTTTTTTTTTTTTCCGGTATGAGGATTCTGTGCGGACAATAATGCAGGAACGGGGGGAATAGGAGTAGCCGAAACAGGTCGGTGAAGGCAACTTGAGAGCCAAAAAAGGTGCCCGCGGGCCGCGGTGGATGGATGGATGCGTCCTTCCCTCCGCCTTATCTTCCGCTGCTTTCACGAGAAATTCCGGACGCCCGTGACAACTAGTGCCCCTTCCGATCCGATCCATTCGTTGTTGTGTCTTGCCAAGGCTTGCAGCTGAGTAGTACAGGCCGTACAAAGAAGAGAACGCCCTCCATTCTTTTCAGTATTTTTTTTTTATACTCACTGGAATTGAACAAGTAATCGATCGCCAAGACGAATGAATGGCAGAGAGATTTGCAGTGTCGTCTTGTTTGGATCCATCCAAGTGTCGTTTTGCGACTTGGCCAAGGGTTGCGGAGGAATAAGTATCTTTCGCGGCAATTCCATTTGCCGTTTGTAGCGTCCGCTTCTCGAGAAGCTCGACAAGGAAACAATTGCGAGGCCAGGAAAAGGAGAAGGATAATGGTACGAGTAGTAGTACACCTGTGTCCTGCTCATCGTATCCTAGTGTAGGAGTGCTACAGCCTTGTGTAGCGACCAAAATCTTCGTCAAGTTCGAAATCGGGCCAAATCAAACTACTACTGCCAACTTTCCTTTCTTTGGAACGTGAGATAGATCCTTGTTCTCTTCTCGAGGCCATCAGGTCTCGGGTCACCACAGCCACAACAGTGGCAAGTTGCAACTGCACCGGCCGGAGAATCGATCGGTTGAAAAAAGAAAGAGGACAATTTAATAAAAGAAAATTCTTTGGTTGGAAATAAAATTCTAAAAGAAAACTCTGCCTGAAAGGTCAAGTGAGGCTCACACTTAATTTTTTTTGTAAAAAAAAAACTTACTATTTCAAAAAAAAAAAAGGTCAAGGCTGACAACGTGCATGCACAAGCCAAAGCCATCCATCCATTTGTGGCCGTTGTACTCGCTGCCTCGGCTCTGCCGGTCCGAGTAAGCCGCCTTCAGTTCTTTGTCTGCAGCTGCAGCTGGCTTGCTTGCTTGCTTGGTCAAAGGAACACCCTTGAGCAGAAAACTACCAATAATGCTGACGCCTGACACCACGCGCAGGTCCTCGGCACCGTTCCCCCATTTTCCTCAGAATTCACATCAGCATCATCGTCGCATGCCCTTTGAATTATTTATTGATATGGGCCAGTAGTACAATACAACGCACATATACACGAGTGGTCATAATACATGGAATGGGCTGTTTGATTCCTAGGATTTTGAATTTTTATTTATTTATTGCGTGGTTAGTACTTCATACATATGGGTCGCACTTTGTAGTTTTCTGTTCTCAGTGACAGTTTATACTGCGCGAGGAAATGGTAAATTCATTTTTTCATCCATGATATGATCGGATCATGGGTGACAGGGTGGTACAAGATAAAGCTATTTTCTGGGACCTAAAAGAAGGGGACAATGTAGCTTCATCGACGAGTTCGGGTAGTGCTTGTTACTTTCACCCCCATGCCCGCTAATGCTTGTCCTTCTCAATCGATGGGGGCGATAGTGGTCCTGGCACAGCACTTTTGCTGTAAGCTTTGTCCTTCTGAATCAGATCCCATTACTGAATTTTTTTTCAATGTTTAAATTTGCACTTTTTTGTATATGCACCGTGGTTGGTTTATTTTGTTTTGTTTGAAGCTTTTTAACAGAAAGACCATCGCCAATCCTTTTTCTTTCCAATCAGTAAAAGGTGTCGCTTGATGTCTTTTTTTTTTAAGAGAGCAAGTATATTTTCAGTCTACTAAAAGTGAACAACTTTAATATTTTAAAATGGAGGGAGTAATAGGAGAGTATTTTGATCTGTGATGGCAGGTCCTGAATTTGTGTTTTTAGGCAATTACCATGTAACATGAAGCTTGAGTAAATTAAAGGGGGCGATGTCCCCCTTTTTTTCAAAGACAAATAAATAAAAGAACCGCATGGTGTTTTGAGCATGTAGATAAATGTATACAATTGAATACTTCAACACTATTGCTTTTTTTTTTTAAAAAAGATCACTCCAAATATACTACGACGTACTCTTCACAGCATGGCATCATCTTCCTTCCCAATTGCGTTTCTATACGCAACAATTATTGCTCATCACCTTACCAAACCCCGGCCCCCAAAAGAAAGGAAATGCAAGTGTCACTGTTAATACTATTCTTTGAAGAAAAAAAAGAGAATATTGCCACTGTTGAGAAGGAATTATGCAGTACTTATTCTTAAAAAAAGAAGTATTATGCTGTACTTTTATGTATCCACAGGACCGTTTCATCTCTCACCCATATTATTCAGATCATGAGCCAGTATCGAGTATTATTATATGAAAAAAACTGATTAATTAAAGTGATAATTGAGTTCAAGGTCAACTGTGTTTTCGCCAGCCACACGTTTCATTTTCTCCTTGTTATTTGCACAACAATTGTGCAAACTAGTAAGGGGAGGCTGGCTGAGTTTCACAGATCGGACCTCACCTAGGTGGGTCTCTTCTCGTGCGGCTGTTCTGCGTCACGAAAGGGAGACGGCCGCGAGGAGGAGCCAACCGATCCGGGCATCCCATTTCTTCGGCAGACGGAAGAGGCAAAGTGGAATTGCTCCACTCCGCCTCAAAACTCCACTCTGCCTCCTCAAACCTTAATTGTTATTTTTTTTTCAAGGCCTTCTAATGGCTTCAAAGACTCGGATGGAGATGTATCATCACCGTCTTTTTCTGGCTTCTTGCTTACTTTATATAAATAGCAGCGGTCAAATTGAGCCCTCCTGCTGCGAGGAAGCCTTTCTTTTTTTTTTGAAGGAGAACAGGGGTCGCTTTGGCAGGTAGAGTCCAAGTTTCATGGCGTTCAAAGAATAGACGGCAAGGGCAAGGAGAAGGACGCTTTTCCCTCCCTTTTTGGTGGCTCGCCGAGCCATTTTCCACTGAACCACATTCGCTAGTTTTTGACATGACAAGAGCGAATTCAGATTCAGTCAGTCTTCTTTTATTTAGCAGTATATATATGTGGGAATGAAAAAAAAATAGTTTAAGCCCTATTCGATCGTCAATGACTGCGCATTTTGGCTGAACCACCTTGTTTTGTGAACGCATTTCTACCGTGTACTTGCGCCGATATACGACTCCGTGACCTTATTTATGAACTCTATTAACGTAGGCATTAGCAAAAGCAAGGTGGTGCACGTACACGAAATCATAATTTAAGGCTTCGATCAATGACGGCAACAGGAGACGTACGACGGCTCACCGGTTGCCGGTCAATTTTGTTGGGAAAGCTGCTGCTAGTACTGCATATCAATTGAATCATCCTGTCCAAAACATGCGATCTCTTTCTTGTACTACCATCTTTTGTCATTTCCCTGGCCTCAAGTCTGCATATTTTGATTTGATAACAACAGCGGATAGGGCCACGTGCACGAGGATCCAATCAGACTTCAAAGCACGCGTTTCACAGGAGCTCCGATTCACCTCAATCTGACTCCTGAAGGATGATCCTGTACACGAAATTTTATAGTTTTGAGCAAGATCCGCCGGAACTTTTCGTGCTCTTCATATTCTCGTGCAGGCAGCAGGCATGCTGCATGCACATCTATCTCAGGAGGAATGGAAGAGTTTCGGAGTTTGGTTTGGTGGTCGCTGTCTGAACTGGAAGTCTTTGGCACTTGGCGTCTCGGTCCAGATCGATCTCATCACGTTTCTTGCGTCACCCCCGAGGATCAGTAGTCAAAGATGTTTTTCTTTCTCTCCTTCGTTGAATATTTTGTTTTCAGATTTGCGTTCCAAAAATGTGGGCAATGGTAGTATGAACCGGGTCTGTCCATTGAAAAATTGAGAGCCATGTTTATGTCATCGTCGTCCATTCAGTGTAATTTCACTGACAATATGGAGAGGGAAATAATATTCTGCTTCAGATTCTTGTAGTAGCATGACATCTGACATACAGTTGAAAGCCGGATAGCCTTTTTCTAACACCAACGACCTTATATTCATACAGTATTTCAGAAAATGTCGATGGAATATGATGACAATTGGCAGATGTAAAAGAGCAAGATAGAGTACAGAAAGCAATACGATTTTTTTTTTCGAATCACGAAAGCAAGACGATGTCGTCAGTGTCCATCAAAGTAAGTAGTAACAATAATGCAGAAAAAGATAATCATGATCGTCCATCTTGGCGGCTATTCTTTCCCTGCCAACGTGAAGAGATGAGTAGCGTCATACTCATACCTGAACTAGTACAATATACTAACACTGTAGTACTACTGTCTAGAGTATTGTTTTCCCTGGACCAAACACTCTTTCCCCGGGTACTAATTATGACTGAATGTATTCGTTAGCAGAACACGAAAAATGCATAGAAAAAACAGCACACAACATTTGAACCTTAAGCATATCGAATGCGAAGCATATATGGTGCACTATATCATCGATCATTTGATTGTTCTATACTATGGCCTGCCATCGATGTCAGTGTTTACGCGGAGCCTACACAATTTTAAATGGTCATGAAGAGATCAGTCGTTTTCGTCTTCACAAAAAGAAAAAAAAAATCACAGTCGTATATGCCCAGCGCTGACAGGAAGAAACGAAATCCCTAGTAGTACGTGTCAATCTCAGATCATAACACGTACGCAACCAACGATTCAATCATACATACTTGTATAGTGTACTATATATGTGGTGTGTCGATATCCGTGACAATTCCGTACGTTGAAATTACCGAGCTGAGTTTGACAAGTACTGAAGGCGACACAATCTCATCTCAATTAAGTAGAGAGAGAGATAATCCATATGGATCGTATCAGCGTTGCTGTGCACAACGAAGGTCACAAGCAAGTTCATGGGAACGAGGGATCCTGACCATATGCCACGCAATCAAAGTTTTCTTTTTTTTTTCAAAAAAAAAGGAAAAAGGAAAAAAGGTGTTAGCTTGAAGCAGAGATGAGTAGCGTCGCCGAAGAAGAAGGCCTGCCAAACTCTGTTGTTCCGGGTCAACTGTGGCAAAGCCGAGCGAGCGTCATGTGTTGGTCGTCGTCTCCCCGGCCGAGGACGCACAGCACGATGCCTGTCATCACAGAACAGATGCGCGAGCGCAACACCCACTCGGAACCGCGCGGCTGGTCCACATGCAGCGTGCAGGGTCGGGGCATCTCTATCGGTTCTTGTCCCTCAAATCTTGCAATGATTTTGGTTTAAAAAAAAAATCTTGCAATGATTTTAATGCCGCACCGCTCGCTCTGTCCAAGATGTTTGTTTGTTCGGAGTGGAGAAATCTGGGTTGAGACTTGAGAGTTGACCTAGGACTTTTCCATGCAACTGGTAGACCCATGATTCGTGACTGCCACCTTTAATTTGCACAAGTAGGTCTTGACAATTCCTGCTGCGTGTGATCGATTCAGGAAGCGGTGAACAGACCAGCATAGCTGGTTTTTGCAACATGCTTGCATTTTCATGATTCTGATACTACTTGCTGAAGCACAGGTAGTAGTATAATACACGTCGAGCAGGTGAACAACTGGAACAAAATACTCCTACAGAGACCGACTAATGAATTTGCCAGGTCGGAGTGCCATTATATCCTCGTCGATCGATCGCTCCTTTTGTTGCTTTGCAAGGATTGATTGGTCGATTGATTGTCAGCATGTTACGGTAACATGGTCCCCTGATCAATTTGCTGCCTGCTGGTCGCGGCGGTGCGGGTCCGGCTCCGGCCGGCGTAGAATGACATGAGAGAGAGAGAGAGAGAGAGAGAGAGAGAGAGAGAGAGAGAGAGAGAGAGACGCAGCCACTGCAGCCCATATCTCAGCGAATCAACGACGACGGCGTACGGCCTGGTGCGGGCGTACACATCTCCAACACTGTGCTAATGGAGGACCACCCCTGTACGGGATTAATCAAAGCGCACAAGAAAATTATGGATGAGCAGGCCGACCTGTAACCATCGCCGTTTAGCCGACCATCAAGCCATCAACAAAAGGGGGAGGGCACAGGCGCGACAACGACAACGCTAGCTAGTTGCGACTGATGACCCTTACCTTACTAGTAGTATTACTAGATGCGATCGACCAATGTATTGGTGAGTTCGCCGACTGCACAAGCAACATCAGTTGCCCCCATCCATTTGGAGGGCTACGGCATAATAATGTCCGGTTTTGAATACCGCAAAAAGCGTTCGTAAGCTCTGTCCATTTTTCATCAAATGGTACTGCAAAAATGGTTTGAACTTTGACGCTGAAGCCGGCATATCGATCTATACTAGCTATAGAGAACTGTCTGTATATATGCATCAAGAGCGATAGGTTTCTTTTTTATCATCTGTTAGAATATCAAGATCACGCTAACCTTTCAGCACAACAACATTATATTTTCGTTGACCGGCGCCCGGGTGCAGCTCTTTCTTCCATCAATCAAAGAGGGTAATTTCAGCACCCTTCTCATCAGGCTATAAAGAGTTCAATTATTTGCATTAGTTTTCTAACACGTCCATTTCCCACGGTCGGTTGTTGACAGTTGACCTCAATCCAGTTTTATAGTACACGGTATTCTCGCAACCTGGCAAGTTTAAACAGTTTAATAAGCTGTACAGTAATCTACGTAGCTCCACGGGTCATGAAAGGAAGTAACAGTATACTTTTCTTAAAACATATTAATACAGACGTATACTGATGATACATCATTCATGTATGAATAATCATCTCGATATAAATCCCTGTAGAAAAAAAAGAGAGTACACGCGCACACATACTACTCTCTTAGATGAGTGCCTTACTTGACTAATCTTTGAGACTATTCATGATGAGGTCACAACAGGCGCAACTGTCGACACAAATGTCATCTCTACCACTGAAAAAAAAAATACTTAACCACAAATTCAACACCAATGACCAGTGTAGTACTCAAATACGGGCTTTAACTCCACAACGAAAGAACTATGCTCAGTTTGCTTTACAGTACATCTCAAAAAAAAAATGTATGTATTACAGTAGTAATTTAATTAGGTTCCGCTGAACATACACGAGTTCCTGGCACTCCAATTGTTTCTAGTTGCAGAGCTTCATGTCGTGATGAGATGCCTTTTTGTACAACCATTTGCTACCTAATAAAGAAGTGATGACGTAAATTGAACTAGATTATTCAAGTTCATCCTCAAGCTAGGTGAAATGCCAGTTCAGTGGTATGGGAAACATTTGAGGCATATTTATAATTTTGTATGCAATGATTCTTGGAAAGAGTTGACCTCATCAACCCATGCTTCACGCCGGCTCCGGCCGCATGATTTGAGCTCCACATGGGCGCACGAGTTCGTTGCAAGAAGAGCAATTAAGAAAAGGGAATCTTGTATTACCCAAAGGGAATAGAAAAAACCGAAATTTGATTCTAGGAACTGGAACCTTTTCCAACGGCCGATCGAGTACGAGTAGACTGCAGATAATTCAACTGCTAGATACGTAGTTCTCGACACCCGGCCCATTTCTTTTTCGTTGCAAATTACGTGTCAGAGACGACGTTTGACACAATGCTATATTAAACCTAGGGTGATATATAGTGATAATGCTTGGATAATATGAGTGGCTAAAAAAAGAAGCAAAAGTTCAAAGTCCAGGTCAAGTGTTGTGTAGAAATCAAAGGTTCGTGTGAATAAAAAACCTGGCACGCGATCTCAATTGCAGAAACTTTGTGGTTACGCCGTCTAAAGTGTTAGTACTAGTATGGTAGTAGAAAGGTAGGCCGATTTAAGCGAATCGGGGCCTGCCTCGAACTACGACGACATGAAACAGACACATACGCACGGACATTAATACGGCGATTTCTGTGGAGATGGTGGCGACTGATGTGCGCGAGGGGACGGTCGTCCTCGCGCACCCCTCATGATGGGGCTGTAAGAGCTAACTCTAACAGCTCTTTAAATTAAATGTCTAAACTAAAAATTTAAAAAGTAATTAAAAAAATAGCTCTCCAATCGTTTATTATATTAGGTTCTTAAACTTAGTAAGTTACTAAACAAATTCTCTCACTTACTACATTTAGAGATCAAATTAGAGCTCTCAAAAGATAAAAACAACTTTAAATATGAGCTGACTGAAGAAAATTACATATGTGATAAATATTTTAAATAGATTTGACAATTTATATTATGAGTTGTTGGAGTACATGAGCTGTATTACTCCTAATACTTATTTACAAACTTGCTAAAGCAGTTTTTTGAGAGTAAAATATTAAGAATTGGTTAGAGATGGTCTAAGCCTGCATGCGGGTTGAGTGGAGGGCGCGGGTTGGACACGTGTCGCCGTTTTCATTGGATCTCCAAAATAAAAGTTAGATTTGAAAATTTAAACTAATTTATCTTTCCAAATCGTAGCTACGTTTTTGAATTCGTTTGAATCATCGTATTTAATGCAACAAAATAACATCTTATATGAATATATTTTTTAAATTTTTTAGATTTAATTTATTTTATAAAAAAAATAAAATTCAAAATATTAAATTGTTCCGGGTGAAAAAATTGGTTAATTCGTTCTATGCTATTGCAATTTTCTAAATTTGAGATATGCTACTACAACTTTAAAAATTGGAACCATGCTACTACAATTTTACAAAAGTTGGTTCTATACCATTACATATCCCTCTCACTTATTTCATACTCCCAACGTGTATTGTATTTTAGTATGGACAAAAATGCCCCTTTCACTCGCGAGTGCACTCGGGCGGCCTGTACCAGACTAAGCGCCCCATGACCTGAACCAGACTGTGCCCCACCTCTCTCTTTCCCTGCACGACAATATAACGTTTGCTGCTGAGAACCATTGCAGATAAAAGTTCAGTATTCTGCCTACCTTTCTCCGATAATCAATATAGGTTATTTTTTAAAGAAAAAATGACATCATGGTTAACATACTCATTGCATCATGATTAATATACTAGTTGTACTGACATATTCCACAAACATTGTTATAATTCCACAAACATTGTCATAATAACAGGTTCCACTAACATTATCATAATAACATGTGTCACACGCATCGCCATAATAAAGGTTCAACACATTGGCACTACATTACAACCAAGATAACTTAACAAAAGCAATCAGACTTGTACTCATATTTCAGTTTCTAGCCAAGATCTCAGACTCTTAACAACTCTTACTGGTGGTGCAGATTCATCTTGTTTCTTCTTCTTGTTAGGAGTCTTCTTTTCAGGCGTCTTCTTCTTCTTCTTTTTGGGCCCCCCTACAACTGTAGAACTACCTTCCCCTTGCTCCCTTTGCTGCCTTTTCCTATAAAATAGAGATGGAAACATGTAAACTTAAAATTTTGTACATTATGGAGACATGAAAACTTTAAATTCAGTTGGACAATAGTTAACCTCTTCTTTGGTGTTGCAGTTTCCTTCTGTCGAGGGTCAATACTAGAGTGATCATCATTAATGGTCCGCGGCCTTAATAACACGAGGGAGGCGAAACAACCTCCGTCTCGCCCGACCCCTATGCCGTGTGAATACTCGACGGATCGGGCCTATGGGTAACCTCCGCCTCGTCCAACCCCTCCCGAATAGGGGTCGGATTCCCCCAGCTCGTCCGGTGCGCTTGACCTCCTCGCATCAGGATTGGGAGATCGCACGAAGTTCCCTCGGGCGAACCGCCTACCACGCCACGGGTAGGCGGGACGGTGATGGTTGGGCAATAAATGCCCACACCCTCATGTCCGCGGACAGGAAAGAGTAATGATTACTTGAGCAAGTGGATAGTAAATACTCACGACGCGCGCCGGCCGAAGGACGGTCACTGTTGCGACAGCTTCCGTCAGAATACCACTCTCCTGCTAGGACAAGACGCTCTTAAGCGACGGCTCGACGAGAACAGGGGCGACGATGACAGCGCCACTACGCCGATCCCTGCCGAAAGTCGTTGCTCCATACGGACGGGACGCCCCCGATTGACGGGCACTCTCCACGCCACCGGATCGAAAGGACGCCGCCATACCGATGACGCCGTCCACAGCAACGAAGCCCAACTTGGAGTGTACGGCCACGACCACCACTCCACCATATAACCCGGGTCTCGCCTCTTGCGGTCTAAAAGGGGAGAGACCGGGGATCATGGGGGAAGAGATCTTTTCTTTGACAACAGACATCGAACACTTTGTCATACACTCTCATCCAGAGACTTGGAAAGTCGTCCCTCTCTCGCCCGTTTGTAATCCCCTACTACAAACAAACGCAAGTAACACGAGCAGCTCGAAACTGGACCTAGGGCAAGTTTGCTTGAACCAGTATAAATCCTTGTGTCCTATTGTGAACCATCCGAACCCCGAAACGTGCATCCCACGATAAATCACTCGTCGGCGGTAACGAACGCCTACACCTTCTCTTCCCATCTTCAGCCCTCTTGTAGGTCTTCTTAAAATGTCCAAAACCTCCACACCTCGGGCATCTCACCTTCTTTTTTGGTCCTCCTTCTAGAACTGATCTTATCCTTTGCACTTTAGTTTCCTGCCGCTCTTCTTGCTTTGGTGGGAAGACCATGAAACCAAGATAAACAACAGGCCATTGAGACCTCATCACTTCTAGTAATGACTTGCCACCTTCTACAAGAACACTTGTGATTCTTAAGGTCCTACTTGGTTCCTTCTAGTAATGTTGTCATTATTAACAAGTGTCACTTCAGCAAAGTCCTCATCACTCCTTGCAACCTTTACAACCCTAAGGTTGTTGCTTATTCCAATGAGCTCCTTCATAACACTTGGTAGTTTTCTGCCGGTCATTGCTCTACCAACCTGCCTCCTCAGGTAACTCTTTTCCATGATCAACTCCCTAATACTATCAACTACCTCGTGGATCAATAACCCCTTGAGGCCCTTTATTTGCTTATTGAAACTTTCAAACACATTATTAGTCAAGTAATCACATTTACTGTCCTCTGAGAATCCACATTTGTACCATATCTTGTGATTTGCCTCCAGCCAATCAATAACATCTGGTGCAAACGAATTAATTTTATCCATGTGCCACTTGAACTTATCTTCGGTGTAGCTTCTTTCAGCTGGACACAAGTGTTCAGTGAAGACAGGTCCTCTATACTTCTTTATGAAATTGCTGTACAGGTGCCTCATACACTCCAGGTGCTCAATATCAGGAAAAATAGCCTCAACATATGTAGGTCACCCTATATATAGGAGCTCCCCGTGCACCCCGACCCCAATGTGCTTGTGCGCTGTTCGCACAATGCGCTAGTTTAGTAGTGACGGTTTGGTTTAACAAATTAGTGCATAAATTTATTTGAATAATATTTTGTTTAAATATAGAACAAACGAAAACAATAATTAAAATAATTTTTATTCAAACATGGAACAAATAAAAATAAAGCTGAAACAATTTTTATCAAACATGGAACAAATAAATAGTAGCAGGAATATTTTTGTTCAACATGGAACAAATGATAAAAATAGTCGGAAAATCTTTGTTTGAAATAGAACAAACAAAAATAGTAGTTGGAACAATTTTGTTTAAATATGGAACAAATGAAAAACAATAGCTGAAATAATTTTTTATTGAAATGTAAATAGTAGCTGGAACAATTTTTATTCGAACATGGAACAAACGAAAATAGTAACAGGAACAATTTTGTTCAAGCATGGAACCAAAATAACCTGCACATGAAACAATAGCTGAAACAAATTAAAGAGAATATTGAAATGTTTGAAATTTTAAATTACACTAAAAATGGAATAAAGTATAAAAATAAGTTTGTGTAGTTAGGAGATGTGTGATATGGAAGCCCGTTTTCCGATTTTTATGTGTCGCTGCTGGAAAAAAGTAAACGAACAAAAACTTGCGTATGTCAGTAATTGACCCACACGAACATAGTAGGAGAGCTAAGTCTGCGGCTCTGCAATGGACTCATAAAAAAAAAAAAAAACTGCTCTCGGACGCACGACAGAGCGCTCCGGGTATGCGAGACGCGTCTTCGCCTCGCGTACGCGAGGGCGATGCGTCCCCTCCCCCCCCACCAACCAAGTAAAAAAAAATAAAAACAGTTCGTGTGTTCGGTGTTCCCTCAACAAAAAGGAAGATGAAGAGAAGTCCATTGCTGCCCGCCGGCCATTCCGTTTTCTGTAGTACGGAACAGGAGGATCGGATGTGGTGCAGCAGCATTAGAATTCAGTCGCCTCTGTCCGTACGGTTTGAATATGTTGGTCCTCCTGCATTCCTGCCTCTAGACAATGGATCCAGTTTTGTTCCTTTCCAGAGGGGCATCCATCCGACTCCCCCGTTCCCCATTCAGTTGACGTCAACTGCAGTCTGCCGATATCTAAATTCAGAGAGCGGCTTGCGGATGCTGAACCTGCAGGTAATTAATCAAATTTGGTTGGCCGGCCTAATGATGTGGAGAGCGCAATAAAATCTGGCTGGCGGCTTTCATTCATGGCTTCATGCCATTACGTTGTCAAGCTGAATAGGACTGACCGACTGAGAAGCAAAAATATCTGAACTTGCCTGCAGTCTGCGTGCGTCCGTCAGTGCACGGAAATGAACGAACAGCTGATCTCACCGCTTAAACAAATGGCACCGAACGCGCGCTGAGGTGAGCAAGCACGACTATTTTTTGCAATAAAGTGCCTTGTCTCTACCGCGATCACAAGTGGGCAATGCGATCACTAGCAGCTCTCCCTGCTTCTCTGCACCATTTAACGTGGCGATCGGCTCAGCCGCACTGGAACGAATTTCAGTTTTTGTTAATGGCCCTATGTGTCGCTCGTACAGCAAGTACACAGCTCTTTTTGTCTGTCAATCTCAATGCAAGAGCGTTCATTGTGCGAGTGCTGCCGTTCTGAATCTGATTATTTTTTCTCGCCGCCGGTTCTTAACCTTTTGCGTCAGTCTCTGATTAATAACATTGGCCTGCACGAACGCATGCACGCTGCCGTCAGAGGCGGAAAACCAGGTACCGGAGCGTCCGTCTCCGTCCGTGCGCGCGGCGGCGAAGCTGTCATCTGCTTTTGGCAAAGCGGAAGAAAACCAGATAATACCAGAGTGCCCGTGCCGTCCCTGTCCGTGCGCGCGGCGCCGCCGGCGGCGGCGAAGTTGTCACTTCATCTGGCAAAGCGCCTGCAGGGAACCTTTGAATGATTGGTCGCCGCTGCACTATTCATCATTTCCAGCGCCGCGCTAATGGGGGTCGGATTTTTACCAAGCAAAGCAGCGCCTGCAGATTGCACGAGTGCAATGGCCGCAAGTCGTTTCAGCCCTTGCTGTTGGATCCATTCTTGCAACTCACGGCGCTGCTGTTGACCGATCAAGGAGACTGACCGACTGACTGACTGCTGCCGTGAAATGTCGCAATTCGGCACACATGTTTTGACCACCACCACCTGACAATGTCGGCATTGGAACGGTGGAATGGGAGCTGCTAAACCTGGGAATGCGAGCAAAGACAATGGAGTAAAGGAGCCCGTATTCAAGTATGTGTGCCTGAGCTGAGATAAACGACGGCCCGTATCCTCTAATCTGGACCAAGTTGAAGAACGAGGCCCGCGTGCCCGTGTCTACCCCGACTGGATCGTGCAGCGCTTGCTGCTCAAAACGTCGCTCCACCACCCTGGCCGGCCCACTTTAGCCCAACACATCGGCTCATTGCATTTCCAGCCGTCACCTTCCTCCATTGTGTAAGTGGAGCGAACACAGCCCATAATCGTGGCTCCTTTACTCCATTGTGTTTGCTCACATTCACAGGTTTATCCTCCTTCCTCTGCCTGTAGGTACTTGATCTCTAGTTTGATTGCTGATTGTTTTCGGTGTGAACGATGTTATTCTCATAGCTGGATGAAGTCTGGGCAAAAATATTGGTGACCTCATTTTCTAGCAAAAACAAGTGTTCAGAAAACGGCATCACAGAAATAGGACAATAAAAATTAAAAGCAAAACACAAGTGGTACTCAAAGGGCAGTATTGCTTAAGTGGTGAGTGCACACAAAACAGAATGCTTAAGCGCAGCTTATATTACAGTTGACATTCATTTACCGCGTAGCGCAACAGTAACCTACTCAAAATGCAGTATTGCTTGGTTACAACACATAGCAAATGAGGAGCCAGCCAAGTTCAAGTTTAGAAATGTGAGATATCTGATGTCACTTAGGACGAGCGAAGGCAGAAATGTACCTATGCAGAAATGCCGTCGCATTGCTCCATTATGAAATCAGCTGACGGGCTACGCTGTTGCATCTCAACTTTGCTGCTGAGATCTGCACATGGAACACTTGAAACTACAGTTCAAGCAATCGATACATTTCTCATTTCCTACAATATTGACTTGGAATAAGCATTTTTTTTTGAGGAATTCGCGGGGGGGGGGGGGGGGGGGGGGGGGGGGTGTGTGGAGCATCCCCACCTTTTCATTTCAAGTCAGGAGGCACATACATGAGCAGGGTGTTATATGTCGTTTAAGATTGTACAGAGGGGGGTTGGGCGAGGAACATCGAGGCCCAGGTTTGGGCGACGTGCTGGTCAGCACGCGGCAACCTACAAGACCATAATTCAGCATCTTCGCGACACCCCGCGAGAAGCCGGGAATAGCAGGGGGGTAGAGAGCGGAAGACTACATCATGACGGTGCTTCCAAAGTTGCCAGCAACAGAGGAGAAGGAAAACATTGAAGTGCTTGGGCGGCATGGCAGTTGGGGGGGGGGGGGTGGAGGGGGGCAAACTTCCCACAGGTGGGACACGTCTTCTTCTGTCATTGCAACCCCAATTTGATGCCAAAAACCAGCTGCGAATCGGCAGCCTGCTATGAGGTGGGAGGCGCTCTGAACATGTGTACCACACAGCTCACAGAGGTCTGAGGGGATACAATGCTTTTTCATAAGGTTCTCCCTCGTCTGGATGCGGTCTTGAACTAGTAGCTAGCCGAAGAATTTCACCCGGGGAGGTGCATGGTTTTCCCATATGAATCTGTAGTAGCAACAACCCGTCCCTATCGAAATGATCGATTTGTAGATGGTTGAGGAGCTTAGGCGGTGTGTACCATCCTCCCATGGGCATCTCCGGACATCCGGCTCATCTCTGAGTACCACATTACTGAGAAGTTCCGATAGCTTCAAGAATTCATCTGCTGCCAGTAACGAAAGACGAGGAGAGAAGACCAGGCAGAGGTCTGAGCTTAGCACTCTCTGGACCGAAGCTTCTGAGCGGCGCGCATGAGTGTAGAGCGCTGGTAGAGCGTCCGCTAGAGGGCCGATCGCCAGCCAGCAATCGTGCCAGGGAATAAGCATTAAGCACTGGTACACAGTTTTGAGTTTTCTTCGTTCAGATACTAAATTCATAGCGAGACCTACAAATCACCTAGGAAGAGATCGATCCACTTCAGATGCTGCAACAGCACCAAAACTGTAAAATTCATTCAGCTACTAGTAGCCGCGATAAAGTTCCAAAATCCAGCACACGAATCACAATCCATTGCGAGCTTCGACCTCTCTAGAGTCCAGAGACAGAGCCCAAGGTTGCTGGATGTACCTTACCCTGACCTGAGCACCTCATCGATTCAACGCGCACCAAAATGGCCATGCGGCCGCGGCGGCAGCACCCGTCAAAAGCAGCGGCACTGGAACGAGGCGACCGGCGCCTCCAGCACCACCTCCTCCCTGCGCGCCCCATCTGATCCCACGGTCCACAGAACATCAAGGTTACCTGCTCCCTGCGCGTCTCGTGTTTGCCGTCCTTCCGCCGCCACCTCGGCGACATCTTCGGCCGTTGGCGCCACGCAGAGAACCATCAGCCACAGCCAGGATAGGAGTTTATACGAGAGATCCTGACATGGCTGCAGTGAGGAGGAGTGCAGGAATGGGGCATGGAGTCCAACACGTGTTCTCTTTGCCGGGAGACTCTCTTCCGCCAAAAGATTCACATCCAGCTACTCATCATCACCTGCGAAAAGAGCGGCGGCGGCGGCGTCACCACGGACGGAGGCATAGAAGGGGAAGCGGACGCGATTCAGGAGGGTTTCTGTAAAAATACGGGATCACGATTATTATTCGTGATCCAGTTATTTTGTATATAGACCCCTATTTTGGATCGCGAATATTAATCACGATACAATATAAGGGGTCATGTGAAAAATGTTTTTGACGAAACCGTGGCCAACCCTCCCCTGCTTCCCGCCCTCCCATCGCCGGCGGCCGGCGGCAGGTTGTGTTTCGGAGGGTTCCGCCCTGCTGCCCCTAATTCTGAAGGAGGATTTCGTCCCGCGTTGACGTGCTTCAGGTCTCCCACGGATTCGTCAGAGATCAGCGGCAGCAAGAGGGCGGCGAGGACACCGATGCCCGACGGTAGTCTGGCTGCGCAGGACCTCTCGAAGGTCCGCCATGGCCCGACGTTGCCGTCTGCAATTTTGGTTGTCAACACCGTCCTCGATTACCGCTGCGCGACGTTGATCGACTTGGATAACGAGCGGGCGTGGGCAGAACTCTGCTACCTCGAGGATCCACAGAGCGCTTCTTAATTAGCTCGGAGTGCCTGCAGTGCCCTGCTTCGTTCAGTTCAGAGTTCAGAATTTTACACACCGATGTTTCAGTCTTGCTGAAGCGATCGATGTCGACGCCGTGGATGCCTTCAGATTGTCAGATTTTCATTGTTGGCCTGTTTTATGGAGCCACCCGGACAAAGGAACTTCCTGGAACCATCGAAGAAAACGATTTTGCTTCGATTCGATTGCATCAGCTTCTTCTTCAGTATGACCGCGATGCTAGCAATACCGAAGACAAGCGGACAAGGGAAGTGTCTCCTTTTGTGTGGAGTTCGTATTGTCACCACGCCGATGTGTAGTTGTGAGTGTCCAAACTCAAAAGCGCACGGAGGGAAGGGAAAAAAAAAAAAAAGGAGAAAGTGGCCCAAACAAAACATGTTGTGTGGCTGCTGGGATTCGAGCCCAGGTCTCCACGGCCACAACGTGGAATTCTCACCACTAAACTACAGCCACTTTGTTGTGGAACGGTCCCTCGGTTACGCTATTTCTCCACAGTTCCATTTAGGACCCGTGGTTCCCCAATGACAATGATCAATCAACTGTTCTTCTCATTATCCAAAAAACAAAAAATACGAGGCTTGATCTCCTGTTACTAGTTCGTTCGGTTTTCTCAACGCAGACCTCTGGTTAAAGAAAAACATGTTCGAGCTAACTAATCATCATGTAGTATACTGTGCGAGATAAGAAAAGAATCAGCATCTGATCTTCGATCGTCGTCTTTACCTAGGCGAGGGTGACTGCACAACCAGCACTCTCACGTGCAGTCACTCAGGCGGAGACCGGAGAGACCGAGCCGTTAAATTGTTTACTGACCTTCCATCGAAAAAAAAAAGGTTACTGATCTTGATCTCTCTAGCTGTGTCGCTATGGATAATTAAAGTGCATGATCGACGTTGAACTAAAGCTTCTATCCATATCCGTGCGGCTCTGTCGTGCCAATACTTTTTTTTTATGAGATGAATGATCAAACTTGATATCTAAAAGTCAACAAATGCTACAATATTTATGAACAAAAGAAATAATACTAGGTAAGATGATCACTGGATATTTCGTTCGATCCTTCAGTTGGCCGGTGGTCTCCTCGTGCCGACACACGGCGATTATCCGACGAGTCGTCAGGCATCGATCGATCGGGGCAGCACCGCATGCCACGCCTCTGCTTTCTGTGAATGTAACTTTTTGGTCCCCTGCACAAACAAAAAAACATAAAAAAAAACTTTTTGGTGACCATATATGTGATTATGTTCCGGTTCAGAACGAGAAACATAACGGACACGGAGTGTGCACGTAACCACATGATTGAGCCACGCCGCTGGCTAGCTAACAGGTGGTGTCATCATCGACTTTCTCGAGTAGTACTACATTATTTCAAGTTGTCACGTCTCGTCGTCTCGTGTGTAGTACTACATCTTTTGTGTTTTAATTTCCATGGTCTGTGGACGGGCAGTGCTGTTGGCGGCCCCCATTCTTCCAAGCCAGGATTAAGAATGAGTCTCTATAAGTAGGCTCCAGTCATTTCCGATCTATTATACAACCTACAGTAACAGGATCTGCATATGAGTCATCAGCTGCACATCTTGCTGACTCGAGTAATTCATCCGGTTTTTTCTCTCTTATCTGTTTGGGATAAAAGAAGGAATTACGACTTCATCGGGTCATTCTTATGGTTTTTTTTTTTCTGAAGAAAAAATCATTGGTGCCTGCTTCTATTGGATTCTCTTTTTTGTTTGGGATAAAAGAAGGAAATTACGACTTCATCGGATCATTCTTTTGGTTTTTTTCTGAAGAAGAAAACATTGGTGCATGCTTCTATTGAATTGAAAGCCATAAAAATCCCATTCGACCTCGTCAAATTAATGAAACAGTGAGCACCAAAGAGACATGCTTGACGAGAGTACGATCGAGAGACACCTCCGTGTCGTCCGTCAGCCGTCCATATGGAACGACTCATGGTCATGGGCCATCCCAAAAAAGTGTACCAACTTGGCAGCGATCAAAGCATCTGAGCAGCGTTGGGCAACCGTGCGTGCACCAAGATCGTCTGGCCGGGCCCTGCCTCAGTGCCACATTGATACGGATCAGAGGCTAAGGGAAAAATAATGCTAATGATTACTAGATCATTAGTTAAGTTAATCGTGGATGTATAGAGATTCATGCGGTTTTCCAAGAGAGGACTACCAGAACAATTATCTTAGTAGCATATTGTTGTACTACTGGATATTATCATTCAATGTCAGAGACAATACTACCAGCATGATTTTGACCAAATCAGAAATGCATAGGAGTACACAATAAATGGAGGGAGTAATTAACTGTAATCAATAAGGCAACCTGTGTGTGTGGTATCGTCCAAATGACATTTGGCCTCCATGAACAGAGACGATCAATGCCACCACCATACTCTGCATCTTGATGGAGGAGTATATCTCTACGAGGACGGAGTGAGGATCGCGTCTATCTATCTCTACCACCTACTAGTGTAGTATCTGCCTATCCTGCCTGCAGTGCAGCAGCATCCTATCTCTCCTGCAGCCCCTCTCTTTGTTGGTCGCAGTATAAAAGCGCCCGCCTAGCACCTGAGCCTTTCCTACCTTGCTTTCCACTTGGCCACCATATCACCAGAGTTCAGTTCAGTTCAGTTCAACTCACTTCAGAGTATCGGCCGGGCAGGGCAGGGCAGTGAGCGAGAAAAGCCCGTGGCCATGCCGAAGCTGCAGAGGTTCAGGGGAGTGAGGCAGAGGCACTGGGGTTCGTGGGTGTCCGAGATCCGCCACCCGCTCCTGTACGCCTCTTCTCACCTTTGAGAGCCCTCTGCACTTTGCTGCTTGCTTGATTGTATTTAGCGGTGGCACGCATGCACGCGCGCGTGTGAACTGATGACTGGGGTGTCTCTGCTCTGCAGGAAGACGAGGATCTGGCTGGGCACGTACGAGACGGCGGAGGACGCGGCGCGGGCGTACGACGAGGCGGCGCGGCTGATGAGCGACCCCGCGGCGCGCACCAACTTCCCCTCCACCGGCTCAGCAGCTGGCGGTGGCGTCCTCTCCCCTACCCTGCGCGCGAAGCTGGAGAAATGCTGCACGGCGCCGCCGTCGTCGACGACGAAGGTGCAGCGAGACGGAGGAGGAGCGAACAACGCGCCGAGAACGGCTGACGACGAACGCGGCGAGAAGGAGGCGAAGGACGACCTGCTTGACGGTGACGAGGATTACATCGAGGAGATGATCAGGGAGCTCACGTACAACGGCCCCGTCGAGATACAGCACCACGCATCGTCCGCCGGCGGCGGCGGCGGCGGCGCTTGTTCCAGCTCGGTGATCAAGTGAACGGCACGCTGGATTAATCAATCAGCCGCCAGCTGTAGCTGATGCAGCTGTCGTTCGTCATCTACAGGCTGCTACAGTTAGCGTTATTTTGCTACTATAGGGAACGTGAGCCGTCCTGGGGCAAGCTGGGCTTGCGATTTGAGCCGTGTACGTAGAGACAGAGCAGAGCAGAGCGGGAAGGGAAGGGAAGGGAAGGGAAGGGGACCGAGGATCTTTCAGGATAAGGGGTCTCGATTTGGTTCATGATGTGAAACTTGTGTTCCGGCCCTGTCGTTTAGCCTCTTTGGTATCGCAGCTTTAGCCTCTTTATCTTCCGTTCGCAGAACTGCGAAATCTGGTACCGCGGCATCCGGATGACGTGACGCATGGCCGATCCGATGCATCTTCAATTGTCGTCCGCCTTTAGAGCCCGGCTGGCTGCCGTGCCGTCTCCAGTCAGGTAATGGCCACCCTTAAGCACGAGTCACATCTTTCAATGGGATCATAAACTTGAATAGCCAAATAAAACATACAACAATTTTACCTTTTATAAGGTCGACCAACATTTAGTAAAACTAACAGAGCTTTTAGAAGTTGAACGACAATGATAAGAGGATTCAGGCAACTTACGGTTAACAGACTGTTCTAGTCTTCACTCCTGAGAGCAGTCAAGGCGGTTAGTTAAAAGAGACGTCATGAATAAACAACTTGTAGAACCACTCTACATGGTGCCAGCTACAGTACTTGATTCCAGTATATATATATATATAAAATGGGTTGTGCATGAGTTGACAAAAAGGCAACGTCTCACCATATATGAACGTGGCATGCGTCTGTAGTTAGAATGCCTGATAGATCTTGAACCATATAAAATCACAATAAATATCAGAAACCTCAAGTAACCAAGATGGCGCTGCAACAACCAGCACTGCTTGAGCTTGAACCATAGAATACACACAGCAAAAAACATAATAACCGAAACACAAACAAGGGTTACATGACCAGAAATGCCCGCGTTCATGATAATTAACTCACAAGTCACCTACTACTTTCTACCTGTCGTTGCTAAAATAGAATCAACCAATTGTTCTTCAATCTGCACAACACACACACACAAGATCACAAAAACTAGAACAGCAACTGATCCTATGGCCATTATGACACCTAAATACATGGATATAGTGTTGATACACAGTGCCTTGTATGAGAAAGCAACCAGCTGATACTAACTCTAACTGCCCTAGATTAGATATCGTGGTGCCCTTTTGGGCCGTTAATATTAGTATACAACAATATCATTTAGCAATGCGTCTGCTTCCCTCTTCCCCTAGTGCCTCGGGCCACCCTTTTCCTTCCTCGCCGAACATATGGCTGTTTTGATCTCTTAGACGGTTCTTCTGGATTCAATTCCATGCTGTTCTCAGCAGAAACATCTGCACCATCAACGTCACATTCAGCCATGTCTTTACTGGTGGGAGGCACAGCACTGCTGGAGTTAGTGCAACTAGGATTATCATTGCCTGACGATTCTATGCCAGAGTTGGCCTTTGTTCGATCCAGAAGACTGCATTATCAAGAGGCATTTAGTTCCTTAAAGGTACATTGCAAAGAAAATTGTGAAAGAAAATCAGCACGTTACCCATTGGCAGGCGCTTTATTGGTTGACCCATTCATACCAATCTGGATTGGAGGACCTGCATCCTTTGGTCTGACCGCTGCAAGAATTCAAATACGATTAATATGACATCACACATATATTGAAGATCAGGAAATAAGACCAAGAAGCCTGTAAGCAATATATTGCAGTGCAGAAGATGTTAGTCCAGAGCTCCAGGCTGACATTAACCAAGGTAGACATTTGGACCTATATCTGAAGCAGCAGCCAATACTCCCCTTCAAGAGCATATTATAAGCAAATGATTGGGCATATTATAATTCCAGCGCTTTTCTTATGAATATGGAAATCCTCTTGCCAAATGAAAAAAAAAGTATTTTGTTTGCTTCTGCTGAAGGACAGATTCTTTTAAACTAATTAATTAATCTATTAAATTAGCTATTAAAAAAAAAGAGAGCGGATTTGGCACCCATGGGGGCTCGCACCCTCAGTTATTGAAAATGTATTAATTTTACATGTTGCAACTTTTAAAAAAACATCATAAAATTCATATTAAGTAACACACATAAGAAGTATCAAAACCTGCAAAAAATCATTGTCAAAATCATCTTTGACATAAAGATTCAAAAATCACAATGGGGCACTATTTGCACAAGGTGAACAGTGTGAGACTGATTCTTTTCTATTTTTTTCTTGAGATCTAGGACGAATTTGATGCTAAAATTATATGGATATACTTCATTTCAAATATACTACACATCTGATTCTTTGTTATAATTTTTTTAAAAGATTGAAACATGTGAAATCCATTAGTGAGGGCGCGAGCACCCCTGGGCGCCAAACAATTGGTGTTAAAAAAATGTCCAGACTTGCAAACTTCACTATCGGTATTGGAATGACTGAGGATTCAGAGTTCACATAAAACCGGACATATTCAACAAAAAGCTAGGTGTAAAGTAAAAACACATAAACCAACTGAGTACATAACAAACAGGATATCCATATGTACCTGAACCAGGGTGGATATGCGATTCCCCTTTTTGTGATTCTGCAATGAGTTCTTTAGCATCTCCACTGTGTCCAGTAGCAAATATGGTCAGTTTCTTAAAGATTCACATAGCAGATACTCTGAAAATATATAACTGATTTTGCGACTCTAGAAAAAGTTACATAATTAGTAAGCATTTTCTATGAAAAAACTGACCTTTTGCAGGACATATTATTCCCCTCTGCTACCTTATCTGCACCACATGTGCCACAATAGCACACATTAGGACACAATATTTACAGATTTCCAAAATTACTATAAAAATAATACATAGATAAAAACTGGGCAGAATACCATCAGATGAGAGGATCAGAAAACAAGGACAGCTCAACAGAGGGTTTACCTGCATGAACTTCAAGTGAGGCATCGCATTCTTGAGACACATTCCCACTGTCCTTTTCAGGCTCAACAATACCCTTAGGACAACAAAAACACTGATCAATAGTATATTGCTTTTGATCTGTGAGCAAAAAACAAAAGAAGTTCCGAGCACATATTTTTTTTGAAGTATGAATAAAACTTCCAGTATTAATTGTCATCACAGACAACAAAGATTTATGGGCTATTCTCATTCATACCAGCACTTTGGGGGATGTTTTCATTTATAACACCAATATAGTCAATGACGTGGGGTCTGGTCCTAAATACGATGGTATGGATGGAATTATTTCATGATTTATACTACAAACTGAAGAAAGTGAAAATGCAGGAAAGGGGGCATAAGTTTATCATGCCTAGAAGCTAGCACAACAGCTTCATTCACAATGTATCTAGAAAGGTTCCGATGCAAGTGTGCTAAACTGTATGCTTTTTTAAATGTTAGAAGGCAGCCATTTGCTATGTAGGTCATGTGGCTACTATCGGTGGAAGCACAGAGCTTTGCCACACTGAGCTCATATACAAAAATGCAACACTATAATATGACAAAAAATCATAAAGTGCTCACATTGTTTCCATCTTCAGTTGGTATGGTAGGTATGGGGCACCCACTTACTGGTTCTGTTGCTGCAATTTTATCAGAACCTATAGTAATTGAAATAAATTAGCAGACCACAGTAACATTAAAAGTACAGTTAAGTACTGGGACTGAAGCATGTCTAACGATACAAAAGCATTCAGCCAGAGTGATTTTCAGCACAAGAAAAAAGACAATAAAACAAATGTGAAGATGTTTCACCATGATCAGCTTGGGCAGGCTCTCCAACTTTCTCATCAATACCCGGTGAGAATAAAGAGGTATCCTTTTGGAATAGTGTGGTCGTAGAACCATAATGCTTGAATGTAGAAGCATCTTCAGAAGCTGATCCAATGCGAGCTCTCCGTGAATCCTCCAAGTTAGCCCAAAAATTAGAAAGGTAGTCTTCCTTCATGGTAACCTTTACAAGTGAATATGATAGCATAAATGAGACATCATTTACCCAGATGCGTTAAGGATGATAATTAGTAATAAAATAGGATTTTACAGCAAGCCACGACACTGTTTTCTGGCCATATTGACATGGTTTTGTTTTACGAGATTCAGTCAGTTTTCTCTGCTCAGAAATCTTAGGACTCCTTACAGATCATAGCTCCTTGTTCTTTCCATTGCTTCCTTTTGTTGTTCTTTTACTTTTGGTGTATGAACTATTGTTTATTCAATATACTATAATCTGTTGGGAAAAACCCCTCCAGTTCATTCAAAAAAAAAATCTGTGTTTTACTTTTCAACAAAAAGAACTTGGTTCTGAACGGCTGTGATTTCATTACCCGACATACAAAATGTAAAAGTATGCTGAAACTAAGCATATATCATAGATGATGAAAATATTACTTTTAAAACCTAGGTTCAGCATAAGTGCACATTTCCAAATTTACATCAATGTACTAGCGTAAAAGTTCAGGCATTACCTTCGACGCGCGACCTTCATCATCGTTAATTTGTACCCCACTGGAGGACGTGTTTAACCTCTGACCACTTAAGAATGGGGACTGCCAAGGAGGTAATGATCGCATGTATGATTTAGCTAAATCAACAGGAGAACCCATATCTGAATCGAAACCCTGCATGAGATGTCAATCCATAAAGATACGCAATAATTTAACCAAGCCTAGCAGTCAATTGAGCAAACTAAAAATAATAAAAAAAAAACTGAAGGAAATATATTTATACTCACAGAACTAAGCATATCTGTGTTTAATGTGCATGGCCCATTGTCTTCAGGCTTTAAGCTAATTCCCTTTCTTTTCTCTTCCAACCATTTCTTTGCTTCCCTAACTGCTGCACTGCACAGCTCAGGTGATTGCAGAGGAGAGCCAGGAGAAAAACTGCCAGATCTCAAACTAGTTGAATCGAGGAAATTCCGGTCACGGCTCAAGGAGCGCCAAGCTCCTGTGAAGTCATGGCCAGTGCCCTCATTTTTACTGGGGATTTTCGTTGGTGTTCCATACTCATAGGCTTCAGAGAGATTAGAATCTGTAACTCGTGTTTTTAAAAGCTCTACCATCTTATTGAATTCATCCCTGCAAAAATGAACACTAGTGATTCAGAGGAAAAGTATATCCCTACAAATAGTATTTAAAAAATCATAACATCTCATCAAGAAATACTCAACAATCAATGGCTGCTATTAAAATATTATACTGTGTGCATATGCACAAACATAGAAGACTGATAGTATCCAGGTACCTTGAAAATTTTTCCTTCAAAACCATTTGTTCGATAGCAAGCTTCGACTCACTGTAAGTGTAAGGAACTATTGCACGACTGGTGTTAGGAATATCTTCATTCTCATCTGCATATGAACATTCAATTTAAACATCGATAAACGTATTGGGAACACATGATGGATCTGTATGGGAAAGGCAAAGATCCAATGATATTGAGATTAAGGTCCATAATTAAAACAGAAATGCATGAATAAAAGTATCTATCTAAGCATTTTTACTGTGGCTTGAAAGTCAATACTTCAAGAAAGTGAGATGCATTACTTGTCCAACTTGTTCTGCTTATTGGCTCAAGAGATTATTTGACACTACTAAGACGAGGAGTCACGACATAGGATACTCAGTAATTACAGGAATTCTATATCAAATGCCATCCAAATCAATAATTTATAGTTCTGTTTAATGAACTGAAGCTTCCGAATGAGGTTTGTTCTGGAAGAAGGGGCAATTCTAATACAACAAAAACCCAACTGGGATCCTCCTAGGCTCCTATGCTGATTTCAGGGGGTAATTAAACTCACAGTGCTTGTAATTCAGCGTTTTCAAAACAGCCCATGTTTATCCCCATTCCCCAATGTCACATGCGAAAATCCTTACTCTATCATTATTCTATCGCAGAATTGAGATGACATAACTGACTATTTAGTAAAAAATAACATTGAATTCGCAAAAATCGAGACTACAAGCACAATTTGAGCACGCAGGCCGAAACCCTAGGTCGCGCAGCCGAAGCAGAGCAGCAACTCGCGCGAGTACTCGCAGCCACGCTAGCAGTCAGAGAGACAAGCGGCTCATAGAACTGATACGTGGAGTGGGAGGGGGTACTGTGAGATAGAGAGATTGGGGAAGAGAGGAATGAGTAATTGCTCACGGGAGCTCAAGCCGTTGCCGTCTTCGCTGTCGTCTTCGTCCTCGTCATCCGAGGCCGTCTCCTCGGGCGAGGAGAACAACAACACAGAGGAGAACACCCTCTTAGCCCCGGAAACGAAGTTGGAGAGCCACCCGGGGCTACTCCCCGTCGCAGCCACCACCGCACCCGGCGATGCCGCGTCCGCCTCAGGTGAGAGGCGGCGCCGCTGGTACCGGTAGTTACCGGATCTGTCATCCTCTCCGTCGTCCTCCGGCGATCGCCGGCGGCGAGCCCCCAACAGGGACGCCATGGGAGGGGGCTCGAGAGATTGGGGAGGAAGGGGGTGAGGCGAGGGCAGTCCGAAACGAAGGATCTTGGAAAGTATATCGGTAACTGCTACCGCCACTTCGCTAAACGGGAGTTCCTCGCAGTACCTTGTATGACACGTGGGACCCAACATTTAACTTGCGGCCTCTGAGACACTGGGCATTTGGTTTAGCAACATTTGATCGTGTGGCGTCGAACTAAAACGTGACAAAAAAATTTTCCCTAAAAAAAAGGAAAAAAGACGACAAACTTTTATGGCTCATGAGTTGCTCTCTGAACCGGTCTTTCTTGAGTCATCGACGAGACCGAAATGGAACGCGAGAAGTGGAGCCTGTCCCGTCTACTCTCTACTTTATATATATATATATATATATATATATATATATATATATATATATATATATATATATATAAAGTACTCACTTATATATATGAGTACTAGGCAGCATTGAAAGTAGATTGATCCGAACGTAACTTCCTAGGATTCTTTCTTGAGTCATCGACGAGACCGAAACCAACATCGAAATAGAGTCTGTCCCGTCTAATCTCTGCTGTATATATATATATATATATATATATATATATATATATGTTACTACTAGGTAGCATTGGTAGACTCCTGGATATTAGACCGACGATGACGATGTTGCACCGAGTAAAGCGGCAGAGGAGGATGGAGGCATACTTGCCGCACGAGTTGGTGACGGAGATCCTGTCATGGTTGCCCGTGAAGTCGCTGCTACGGTTCCGATCCGTATGCAAGGCCTGGCGGGACACCATCTCCGACGACCCGTCCTTCGTCACGGCGCACCTACGGCACCAACCACCGTCCTTGCTCATCTTTCCGGACGACGATTCCTACGAGGATGAGGAGGAGGAGGCGAGGATGAACGAGCAGCACCCGAGGCGCATCGCCCTGTACCGCTGGGCGCCCGAACTGAGCAGCGCGACGCTGGTGCACGCTGTGGACATGCCGGCACTGTCATGGTGGGGGGTGCACCACGTGCATGACGTGCTAGCCCACTGCGACGGCCTGGTCCTGGTGGCCACCCGGCACCAGGGCGTGCACCTCTTCAACCCGGCGGCGAGGCAGGCGGTGATGCTGCCCTGGGGCCCGGGCAGCGAGGCGCCGCGTCACGCCGCGGACCGGCAGCCGGCGTACGGACTTGGGCGCGACCCGCGGTCCGGAGCGTACAAGGTGGCGCGCTTCTTTTACCGTGAGGTGTACGTCGTGGCCACGCGCAGCCTGGGCCTCATCACCGGGATGGAGGTCTTTACCGTCGGCGGCGGAGGAGAAGGATGCTGGCGGGAGACTACGGCGCCGCCGACCTACCCCGTCTTGCCGGAGAGGACGGCCACCTTCCACCAGCGCTCCGGCTCGCTGCTCTGGACCGTTGACCGACTGGCCGACGGCGGTGTCGAGGGCTTATTCCTCCGTTTCTCGTTGGAGGACGAGACGTTCGGCGACACGCCGGCGCCTCCCTACAGTCGCAGCCTCGACACGCCTGGTCCAGCCTGTCCGAGCTGCGTGGAGACCTATGCGTGGCTCGCCTGCTGAGCGACGACGGCGTCCTTGAGCTGTGGCTGGCCGAGGACGCGGTGCATCCGCGATGGGAGCGGCGCCACGTCATCGACACCAGACCCAGGCGGATGTGTCTACCTCTCCCGGTGGCCCGCTTAGCGTTCGACGGTAACCATCACCACGAAGGGTCGAGGATCGTGTTCCATGGCTACGATGGATGCTGGATACTCCGCGGCTACAAAGAAGACGGTACCGGTAATGACGGTTTGAACGAGCTTGCTGTGTTGCAGACGCTAACATACCACGGCGACGATCCCAGACGAAGCAGAGGGATTTACCCAACCCAGTTTTTCGTAGTCTCGTACCATGAAAGCCTGATACGGATCTGTTAATAACTAGTACAAGTAGTCGTCGTGTTTCTCTGTTTTTTTATTTTTCCACAAAAAATTGAGCAAGCCGTCATTACTTAGTACAAAAACAGAGGCTTAATCTAGTAAAAAGTTGTATTAGTCCTCTTTGTCGGATGGTACAATACAAACATTCAGCGATAAACAAACAGAAAAGACCCGAACAAACAAGTCTCTAACGTACGTACCCTTTACTATCAACGACGTTTCTCTATCTCAATTCATTGGACGAAGAGCTAGAGGATGCGGCAGTGCCGCCGCCGCCGCTGGACGAGCTCGTGTGGAAGCTCGCCAGATACGTGTACGGATTGACAGGCCGCGCGATCTCCTCCTCACCTTCTAGCATTCTGACGACGCTGCTCATGGACGGAATCGCCTCCGGCTGGTACTGCACGCACCACAGCGCCACCATGCACATCCTCTCCGCCTTCTCCCAGTCCACGCTCTGGATCCCCGCCGTCGCCATCACGTCGCCGAACCGGCCCTGGTCGAACTTCTGCCACACCCACTTCGGGTACCACTCCTGGCTCACGGTCGGGTGCTCGAACACGAGGTTGCGTCGCCTCCCCAGTATCTCGAACACGAGCATGCCGAAGCTGTACACGTCGCACTTGTGCGTCACCGGCAGCGGCAGCCACAGCTCCGGCGCCGCGTACCCCGGCGTGCCCCGCACGCCGCCGGTCATTGTCAGGTGGGTGTTGTCGCGGTTGCAGAGCTTGGCGAGCCCGAAGTCGGAAACCTTCGGCGTGTAGTCCGCGGTGAGGAGCACGTTGCCCGGCTTGATGTCGTAGTGGATGATCCGGTGGAGGCACTCCTCGTGCAGGTACGTCAGCCCGCGCGCTGTGCCCACGACGATGCCGTACAGCCTGTCGAATCCAAGGGAATCGTCGACCTTCTTCTCCGGTTGCGGGTCGTGGTGCTGCTTGAACAGGACGCTGTCGAGCGAGCCTTTCTCGAGGTACTCGTACACGAGCGCCTTGGTGCCGGCGTCGAAGCAGAAGCCGTAGAGCCGGACGAGGTTGATGTGGTAGGTCCGCCCCGCCGTTCCGACCTCCGCCATGAACTGCTCCTCGGCGCGCTTGTCCAGCGTGCCGTTCAGGACCTTGACCGCCACCCGCACGCCGTTCGGGAACGCGCCGCGGTACACGACGCCGAACCCGCCGGACCCGAGCCGCTCCGCGTAGTTCCCGGTGGACTCGCGCAGCTCCTCCGGCGTGAACCGCGCCGGCTTTTTTTTTTTTTATATGCACGGTGGTTCGGTCTAGTTTGTTTTGTTCAAAGCTTTTTAACATAAAGGTTACCTCCAATCTTTTTTCTTTCCAATCAGTAAAAGGTGTCGCTTGATGTCCTTTTTTTTTCAAGAGAACGAGCATATTTTCCGTCAACTAAATTTTTTTTAAAAAAACATAAATGAGATAAATGGTCAAGTTCACGCTAAAAATGAACGGCTTTAATATTTTAAAACTGAGAGAGTAATAAGAGAGTATTTTGATCTCTTATGAGAATTTGTGTTTTTAGGCAATGACCATGTAACCTGAAGCTCGAGTAAATTAAAGGGGGCTATGTTCTTTTTTTTTTTGAAGGGCAAATAAATAAAAGGACCGCATGGTGTTTTAAGATTGTAGATAAATGTCTATAACTGAATACTCCAACACTATTTGCTTTTTTTTTAAAAAAAATTACTCTCAATATACTCTTCACAGCATGGAATCATCTTTCTTTCCAATTGCGTTTCTATACACAACAATCATTGCTCGTCACCTTACCAAACCCCGGCCCCCAAAAGAAAGGGAATGCAAGTGTCACTGTTAATACTGTTCTTTGAAGAAAAAAAAAAGAGAATATGGTCACTGTTGAGTAGAATTATGCAGTACTTATTTTAAAAAAATGGGTTCAAGCATTGTTGTACGTAGAGAATGGGCCCTTGGTGGGCTATGTGCACCGCTGCTAACCAGAACCAGCACGAGCAACCTTTTTCCTGGCGCCTGGCAGATTCCTCCCTCCCCAAGTAACCGACTGCAACGGCCCCAGTATTCTCCCTCCCCTCCCGATTCTCAACCACCATTGCCTATCACCACCTCCGCTCCGCTTCTCCGAGCGCCGAGCATGGCGCCGCCCCTACGCTGGGTCATCCTCGACCGCGCGACTCGCCGCACCAGCGACGAGGATACCACGTTCCGCGGCCACGTCGCCATCGAGCTTCGCCAGCCGCCCACCCCGACCTTCGTCGCGCTGGCTCTCCCTTGTACGCCTCACTTCGCTACCGAAGGGAACGGAGGCGGTACCCTGGACGTCCCCGCCGTGGTCGCCATATCTACCGGACGCTCTGACCGCCCCGTCGCCAACCGCAGTGCCCTGGACGTCACCGCCGTGGTCGCTCCGCACCGCCAAGTCGCCATCGCTGCCGGCCGCACCGACCGCCCCGTCGCCAATCCCGTGATCGTCAGCGTCCCGGCGTTGCCCGGGGACCTCTGCCCCTTGGACGTCAAGCAAGGCGTCCCCCGCTACATCGCGGCCCCGCTCTGCATCGGCGACATCGAGACGGCCGCGGGGGATTTACGCCTCGTAGCCGACATCTCGGTCGTGTCCTCAGTCGACATCTCCGGAGACCAACGCCTCGGCGCCATCCCACATGGCGTGCGTGGCGACTTTGGTGATCCTCCCGGTGACCGCTCCTGCGTTGCGGCCCCGCGCGGAGACCTCCCCCTCGCCGCGCTGAGCGACATCGAGATCCCGCCCGGCGACGCACGCCTCGGCGTCGCCCCTGATGCCCTCGTCCCGACACCGACCGACGACCTCAAGACCCAGCCCGGCGAAGTGCTCCCCGTCGCCGCACCGCCCGCCCACCTCAGCGTCGTCGACTTCCCAGCCGGACCCGCTCTCGCGGTCGCAGCGGACTGCTCTGGTGGCCTCCTGTTGGCGTTCGGCGCGAGCGTCGCCACGGCGCTCAATACTACCAGTGCCAGGCTATATTTGCTGCACGGTGAGCGCGGTGGCACGCACACCGCCACCGTGCGCGAGCTTCCCGGACGCGATCCCCCCCATCTATAATCTGGGGAACCTGGCGCTCACGAGCATCGATGGCCAGAAGGGCTACATTGTTGCCGAGCTCAGGCGCGTTTCCGCCGGGCGCGCGCGCCTGATGACACTGTCCAGTGGCTCTTGCTGTGGGTGGACCGAGACTGAGGTTGAGTATCCGGCAAATTTGGCCAGCCGACCGTGGGCCAGTCATGGAGCCGTGTCGCACGAGGGCACCATTTTCTGGTTTGATCTATCGTGTGGGTTGGTGATGTGTAATGTCTCCCCCAATGTGCAGCCAGCTTTGACATATGAGCGACTTCCTCAGGGCAACATAACTGGGCTTTGCACAGACGACGCTCGCAACCAACGCTGCATCAACGTGAGCGTTACAGGTGACATACTCTACGGTGTACTTCGCACTGGGCAAGGAATGGGATCTACAAGATGTGTTGTCTGGAGGAGGGTTGTTGCTGATCATGCTGTGGTTCGCTGGGAGATGGAGGTCAGCAGCAATTTGGCTGATATCTGCCTGGACATAAGCTACAAGATAGCTGAGCTCCCCGTGAACCTGCCTGAGATGGTACTGGTACATCCTAATGTACCATATATCGTCTATTGCTACCTGAATGATCGGATCTTTGGCATCGACCTGCGGTTCAATACTGTAGTGGATATGGCAGAAGTTTCAGGTTCCTCTTCTTCAAATTTCATTGCCTGGAACCTTCCGCAATTTCTACAACCTGGTATGTTGGTTGTTTCATTGATTTGTTTTTGCATTCGTTTTATACATTAGTGTTAGATAGTGTAGGTTTGATTGGTTTGGTAACATTTTAAGTAATGCATTTTTCTACGTGACAGCTACTGCTCTATTAGTGTACACTCCTAGTACTGTATTAGTTACTACTGCCATTTGCTTGAATTACTCCAACGCTGAGGTAGAAATTTAGTTCCTACTGGTACTTTAGTTACTAGTACCTCTTGCTTGAATTACTCCATTAGTAGAATTTTGCACCGGTGATAAGCAATAATCTTCTTGAACAAATAAAAGAACCTAGTCTTTTGGTTGTTGCCCCTAATTTATTCTTGCTTTATATGTAGATCTTTACCCTCGTAAAGCCGGTTTGATGTCCTTACCTGATTGGCGTGTGAGTCTTTGCCACCTTGGGCCTGTCGATCTTCTTGTATCAGCGAGGGCGAGGAAGGAGCGTGGCACCACCATTTTTGTTTTGAGATTATGGACAGGTGATGTAGTGTTTACCGAGCTTCGTGTGACGCAGCAGCAGCTGAGAGCTGAGTGTCAAATCTGCTTTAGGCGTTCAGTGACCGATGAGTTAATTGTTAGAGAGCTTCCGTTTCGTTCATCTGTTACCATGGTGCCTGTACCAAATTTCGGCATCATTTTCAGAGCATGCCATGCGCCTCTTGAATTGGTTGAGGGTCCCCGTCAACCAGCGACTCTCTCCGGCCCGCAGGTACGTCGCGGAAAGTATATAGACAGGAACTGGACTGTAGATTTCATTGAGGTGAGCACAGACCAAGGTCCCATTCTACTGCTGAAGTTTCGCTCCAAGTACTGGGAGACGTTTTGTGCTCAGCTGGTGCAGTTCCCTAAATTCCATCATGTCAGCATCACGAGAGAAGCTGGAGCATATGGGAGCACGCCCTTCTGCACTGTTAGGCTTATGGAGTTGTGCCAGTCTGTGGAGATCGTGTGTACTCGTGTTAAGGCAGTCCAGCTGGTTCCGCTGCCGTACATCGGTGAGCTCATTCAGTAGAAGTATTGGTACAAGAATGTGTGTGACCGGAATGTTGTTTTCTTTGTGATCTGCTTGTACTCCAACCTCCTTCGGTTTTTACTACAGTACTAATATGTTACAGTGGTGGTGATGGTGACGAGCAAAGTCCTTGTCACACATTTGTTTTTCATTCGATATTAGTATGTTTTTTTCTATGATTCCATTCGATACTAATATGTTGTTATCTACCTCGTGTGAGATTACATTCCGAACTTAGTTCTGACATGTACTGATAGTATACTAGTAATACTCTGTAGCAGCAGAGTGCTGATTGTTTTTCTTTTTCCTCCTCCCGAATCCAAGCGTACTAGCTCTTTCTGCAGTCATGGCGACGACACCAAGACTCAAGTCATGTACTACAAGCAGAGCGAAATGTCGTTGGTGATGCGGATGGCAAAAGAAATAGGTAGGGAAGCGGCAGCAGGATTCATGTACAGTTTTCACTCACTCCCTCAGATTGAATGTTTCAAGATTCAAGCCCACAACAATACAGTTCAATAAGGATCCGCCTACTGCACTCGTTCTCGTGCAACACATCTAAAATAGGCAAATAGACTTTTGCAGGCCTAATGTGTATAAGTCTCTTAGCACCGGAGACGAAGTTGGAGAGCCACCCGGGGCTACTCCCCGTCGCAGCCACCACCACACCCGGCGATGCCGCGTCTGACTCAGGTGAGAGACGGTGCCTGGGACCGGTAGTTACCGGATCTGTCATCCTCTCCGTCGTCTCCGGCGATCACCGGCGGCGAGCCCCCAACAGGGACGCCATGGGAGGGGGCTCGAGAGATTGGGGAGGAAGGGGGTGAGGCGAGGGCAGTCCGAACCTAAGGATTTTGGAAAGGATATCGGTAACTGCTACCGCCACTTCACTAAACGGTAGTTCGTTGCAGTACCTTGTATAACACGTGGGACCCAACATTTAACTTGCGGCCTCTGAGACACAGCTCATTTAGTTTAGCAATATTTGATCCGTGTGGCGTGGAACTAAAAACGTGACAAAAAAAATTTCCCTAAAAAAAAGGAAAAAACGCGACAAACTTTTACGGCCCATGAGTGTTGCTCTCTGAACCGGTCTTTCTTGAGTCATCGACGAGACCGAAACCGAACGTGAGAAGTGGAGCCTGTCCCATCTACTATATATATATATATATATATATATATATATATATATATATATATATATATATATATATATATATATATATATATATATTATATAGCTGGCTACAGAATAGCCTATTCTGTAGCCAGGTCCAACAGATCACTGGCTGCGCTGTGTCGGCCCACCCGAGCAGAACCCCACCAGCGGGGCACCATTCTCGCTCGCTCGCCCGTCACTGTGACTTGCCTTCGCATCTCACAGCAGCCTACAACCGTCCTCCGTCCACCATCCATGTTCTCTCGTTACAGTTCTCGTCAACCGTATTGCAAATCATTTTTTTCTTCCCGTCGTCGACGTCCCTTTTTCCAGCTGGCCGTAGCCACTTCCATGCGATGGCGTGCTCTCCGACGATGACAATGGACATTGGATTCTAACGCCAGATCCTGCGTCATCGCTGCTCCACTCAGAGTGCTAACACCTGCATCTTGCTAGTAGCCGAAAGTACGTACATGCTCATTTTATTCCCCAAATCGTCCTGGTTTTGGTCAGCTAGTGGACGAATCAGCCAAATACTAAGAAAAAAAATAACATCGGCTGCAACGATGGTAGAAAATCAGCCAACCGTAAGAAGTCAAAACAAAACACGATATGTCAAACCAGAAAAAAAAAAGAATTTGAACGGAACCCGAACCAATGACCCTTGGCAGTTGGCGCTGGCAGTTGGCGCTGGCTGGAAACAGGTGCGCGTGGCCCTTTTGCGGATTGCAGACTCTAACGTCGAGTCAAGTATATGCGGTATTCCGACCTGGCTACAGAATAGGCTATTTTGTAGCCAGCTATAGATTATCCCTACTCTATATATATATATATATATTGTATATATATATAGTATAGGCAGCATTGGAAGTAGACTGATCCGAACGTAGCTTTCTAGGATTCTTTCTTGAGTCATCGACGAGACCGAAACCGAAATCGAAATAGAGTCTGTCCCGTCTAATCTCTGCTGTATATATATATATATACATATATGTTACTACTAGACAGCATTGGTAGTAGATTGCTCCATTGAGATGTCCTGTCCATTGAGATCGACCAAATCGCATTGACTCCTGGATATTAGACCGACCATGACGATGTTGCACCGAGTAAAGCAGCAGAGGAGGATGGAGGCATACTTGCCGCACGAGTTGGTGACGGAGATCCTGTCATGGTTGCCCGTGAAGTCGCTGCTGCGGTTCCGATCCGTATGCAAGGCCTGGCGGGACACCATCTCCGACGACCCGTCCTTCGTCACGGCGCACCTGCGGCACCAACCACCGTCCTTGCTCATCTTTCCGAACGACAATTCCTCCAAGGAGGAGGAGGCGAGGATGAACGAGCAGCACCCGAGGCGCATCGCCCTGTACCGCTGGGCGCCCGAACTGAGCAGCGCGACGCTGGTGCACGCTGTGGACATGCCCGCACGACCGTGGTGGGGGGTGCATCGCGTGCATGACGTGCTAGCCCACTGCGACGGCCTGGTCCTGGTGGCCACCCGGTACCAGGGCGTGCACCTCTTCAACCCGGCGGCGAGGCAGGCGGTGATGCTGCCCTGGGGCCCGGGCAGCGAGGTGCCGCGTGACGCCGCGAACCGGCTGCCGGCGTACGGACTCGGGCGCGACCCGCGGTCCGGAGGCGTACAAGGTGGCGCGCTTCTTTTACCGTGAGGTGTACGTCGTGGCCATGCGCAGCCTGTGCCTCATCACCGGGATGGAGGTCTTTACCGTTGGCGGCGGAGGAGAAGGATACTGGCGGGAGACGACGGCGCCGCCGACCTACCCCGTCTTACCGGAGAGGACGGCCACCTTCCACCAGCGCTCCGGCTCGCTGCTCTGGACCGTCGACCGACTGGCCGACGGCGGTGTCGAGGGCTTATTCCTCCGTTTCTCGTTGGAGGACGAGACGTTCGGCGACACGCCGGCGCCTCCCTGCAGTCGCAGCCTCGAGTACGCCAGGTCCAGCCTGTCCGAGCTGCGTGGAGACCTATGCGTGGCTCGCCTGCTGAGCGACGACGGCGTCCTTGAGCTGTGGCTGGCCGAGGACGCGGTGCATCCGCGATGGGAGCGGCGCCACGTCATCGACACCAGACCAAGGCGGATGTGTCTGCCTCTCCCGGTGGCCCGCTTAGCGTTCGACGGTAACCATCACCACGAAGGGTCGAGGATAGTGTTCCATGGCTACGATGGATGCTGGACACTCCGCGGCTACAAAGAAGACGGTACCGGTAATGACGGTTTGAACGAGCTTGCTGTGTTGCAGATGCTAACATACCACGGCGACGATCCCAGACGAAGCAGAGGGATTTACCCAACCCAGTTTTTCGTAGTCTCGTACCATGAAAGCCTGATACGGATCTGTTAATAACTAGTACAAGTAGTCGTCGTGTTTCTCTGTTTTTTTTATTTTTCCACAAAAAATTGAGCAAGCCATCATTACTTAGTACAAGAGCAAGGAAATGATAAAAACAGAGGCTTAATTTAGTAAAAAGTTGTATTAGTCCTCTTTGTCGGATGGTACAATACAAACATTCAGCGATAAACAAACAGAAAAGACCCGAACAAACAAGTCTCTAACGTACGTACCCTTTACTATCAACGACGTTTCTCTATCTCAATTCATTGGACGAAGAGCTAGAGGATGCGGCAGTGCCGCCGCCGCCGCTGGACGAGCTCGTGTGGAAGCTCGCCAGATACGTGTACGGATTGACAGGCCGCGCGATCTCCTCCTCACCTTCTAGCATTCTGACGACGCTGCTCATGGACGGCCTCGCCTCCGGCTGGTACTGCACGCACCACAGCGCCACCATGCACATCCTCTCCGCCTTCTCCCAGTCCACGCTCTGGATCCCCGCCGTCGCCATCACATCGCCGAACCGGCCCTGATCGAACTTCTGCCACACCCACTTAGGGTACCACTCCTGGCTCACGGTCGGGTGCTCGAACACGAGGTTGCGTCGCCTCCCCAGTATCTCGAACACGAGCATGCCGAAGCTGTACACGTCGCACTTGTGCGTCACCGGCAGCGGCAGCCACAGCTCCGGCGCCGCGTACCCCGGCGTGCCCCGCACGCCGCCGGTCATTGTCAGGTGGGTGTTGTCGCGGTTGCAGAGCTTGGCGAGCCCGAAGTCGGAAACCTTCGGCGTGTAGTCGGCGGTGAGGAGCACGTTGCCCGGCTTGATGTCGTAGTGGATGATCCGGTGGAGGCACTCCTCGTGCAGGTACCTCAGCCCGCGCGCTGTGCCCACGACGATGCCGTACAGCCTGTCGAATCCGAGGGAATCGTCGACCTTCTTCTCCGGTTGCGGGTCGTGGTGCTGCTTGAACAGGACGCTGTCGAGCGAGCCTTTCTCGAGGTACTCGTACACGAGCGCCTTGGTGCCGGCGTCGAAGCAGAAGCCGTAGAGCCGGACGAGGTTGATGTGGTAGGTCCGCCCCGCCGTTCCGACCTCCGCCATGAACTGCTCCTCGGCGCGCTTGTCCAGCGTGCCGTTCAGGACCTTGACCGCCACCCGCACGCCGTTCGGGAACGCGCCGCGGTACACGACGCCGAACCCGCCGGACCCGAGCCGCTCCGCGTAGTTCCCGGTGAACTCGCGCAGCTCCTCCGGCGTGAACCGCGCCGGCTTCTCGCGCAGGATGTCGTCCAGGAATAGGTTCACAGCTGCCATCTCGACCACGCCGCGGGTGGCATGATGACCACCTTGTTGAGGCTGGGATGACGCGGCAGCGACGTTGTACGCACTGTTTGTTGGCTGGACTGCTGCTATGGCTGGCGCCGCAGCTGCTTCTGCTGCCCGAAGCCTCTCGCGGTCCGCCTTCCATTTTAGTGTCTCCTGGACGAGTTTGAAGATGAATCCGGTGACCAAGGCAACGATAGCGATGACCATACCAGCTGCCGCAGAGATTGAGAAACTGAGTAAAGTCGTCTCGAAATTATAATCTCTGGAGAGAGTTCAGAAGCTTAATTACCTAGAGCACCGGAGTCCATTTGAGAGTCGTTAATAAACTGTAATACAGGCGTCGGACAAAACTTATCTCTGCAACTGGGATAAACGAAGCTCGTTTGGAGTTTGGGTGTACGAACGAGCACCTGCTCCGATGTTCGCTTGGTCGTGACCAGAGATAATTGATTGACTTTGGGTCTGTCCGACTAAAGTATGATCGTCCCTGCACACTCCAGGACATGCCACGTGTCTGAAGGCAAATGTTATCTTGGTTTCTTGGTCAATACACCGAACTTAGTACAATATTCAATCAACGAGATAACGCTTGCCGATCGAGTTGAACATGCAGGTGGCCGGACACACGGATTCAATGATCTCTTGCCAGCTGCACACATTGTTTTCACCCACAAAAATGATCGTTCTATTGCAAAACACCCCTTATATCACATCGCCCAAATATGAAAAGGGTGTATTGGGACCAGGGGTCTTTTCTAGTACAATCAGACTCATTGTTGGCCCCATACTAATAGAGCATCTTAATTCGATCCATTATTGACCCGGTATTAATAGAGTTCATTAGGATTAGACCTTGTTGATTAGTTGCAATAATAGTAATGCTGATTTAGTTCGTCAAGTAGGATCATCCAATAGGGATGCTGATTTAGTTGCAAACGTTTGCTTTACGAAGAGGTCCTAAGGCGTGTATGGTACTTGAATTGAATCCGTCAGATGGCGTATGTAATTCATACTCCCACATTGATTAACAAAGCGAAGTTTCGCTAAAAAACAGAAAGAAAAGAGAACGAAACAATGGATGCTGTCATCCGTGTTCTGTCAGATTTGAACTTTGAACTCGGTCGAACATTTTTGTCGTATATCTTATAGCAGCGTTCTATGTAAAACTCATTTTAAAATAGCCTCATCGGGAATAATTCATACACGCTTTGTAAGATACTACCTTCGTTTTTTAATTATTAACTCTTTCTAGTATAAATTTATACTAAAAAATATCAACAATAAAAAAAATAGAGGTAGTATATGTATATATATACGCGTGCTACACGAGATTATCAACATTACAGTTGACAACGGGGATAAAACAATTAGTAGTAAACAATGTTGCAGATGTAACCATATGTCACGACACGTACCAACCATGGGCCGTATATTCGCAAGCCCTTACTTACCGATAGAGTACGATCCTATCTTTCTCCTTGTCTCAGTCGTCAGTCCTCTCCTTCTGCTCGAAGCTGCTCCTGGACAAAATGTCGCTCAGCCCTCAAATTTTTGCCTTAGCAATCAGTAAGTACGATGCTATACACTTGATCTTTATTAATCATCTCTACTAATTCTGTAACATGTGTCTTGATCCTTGTCGATCGGCCTTATTTGCAGCTGGGGTGATCATCACGGGCATAGTGACAGTCGTTTCCATAGTAGCGATTTATATGTGCGCCAAGATGGGCATCAAGATGTACATGCAAAGAGGCAGAGACGGACGCGGGGCCTCCGTCGCCGACGAGCCTGCCACCAGCGGCGGCGGTAGCGGCGGCGGCGGAGACGAGGTCAACGTCGACGTCGAGATGGGGAGCATGTCCTACTTCTTCGAGGACATCCAGAAGGAGCGGCCGGTGCGGTTCAGCTCGCAGCAGCTGCGCGCCTTCACTCGGAACTACGCGCACAAGGTCGGCTCCGGCGGGTTCGGCGTGGTGTACAAGGGCCGGTTCCCGAACGGCGCGCCGGTGGCCGTGAAGGTGCTCAACAGCACGCTGGGCAAGCGCGCCGAGGAGCAGTTCATGGCGGAGGTCGGCACCATCGGCCGGACCTACCACATAAACCTCGTCCGTCTCTACGGCTTCTGCTTCGACGCCAGCGTGAAGGCGCTCGTGTACGAGTACCTCGAGAACGGGTCACTGGACGGGTACCTGTTCGACCCGCCGCCGGAGAAGAAGGTCGGCTTCGACCGGCTCCACGAGATCGCCGTCGGGACGGCGAAGGCGCTGCGGTACCTGCACGAGGAGTGCGCGCAGCGGATCATCCACTACGACATCAAGCCGGAGAACGTGCTCCTGGACGCGGGCCTGGCGCCCAAGGTGTCCGACTTCGGGCTCGCCAGGCTCTGCGACAGGGAGGACACGCACCTGACCATCACCGGCGCGCGGGGCACGCCGGGGTACGCCGCGCCGGAGCTGTGGATGCCGCTTCCGGTCACGCACAAGTGCGACGTGTACAGCTACGGGATGCTCCTGTTCGAGATGCTCGGGAGGCGCCGGAACCTCGAGCTGGGGCTGCACTGCCGGGCGGAGAGCCAGGAGTGGTACCCCAGGTGGGTGTGGCACCGGTTTGAAGCCGGGGACACGGACGCCGTGCTGGCTCGCGCCGTGGCGGCGGCAGGGAAGAAGAGGGAGAGGGAGAAGGCGGAGCGGATGTGCATGGTGGCGCTGTGGTGCGTGCAGTACCGGCCCGAGGACCGGCCCGCCATGGGCAGCGTCGTGAGGATGCTGGAGGGGGAGGATCAGATCCCCGCACCACGCAACCCGTTCGCGCACCTGTCTTCTTCCCACAACTCTGGTGCCAACCAACTGCGGTCCGAGGACACCACTGCCTCGGATTCATATGGTTCTCCTTCCGGGCATCTTCTTAGTGCTGGTGCTAGGTAGGTCTTGTAAACTATGCCGGTCCATGCAAATCGCAAAGACGCAGAACATGGCATGCAACCCCTGATAATAATGTACATGATCTCAATGTTCATCAGAAATGCCTCGGTGGCCACTATACCTATGTTCTGTTCTGTTCCCATTAGATATCCCCCGGAGGCGCGAGATAATTTAGTACTCCAATCCCTCCATGCGCGATAAATTAAATAAACTTGAGTACTACGCGCTCTATACTATGGACGCCACCAACCCATCAGTCGACTTATCAGCGCTTTCCATCATCGCACTTGTCGACTTGGCCGCAGGGCTTACTGAAATGTCACTGTCCCTTTCAGCGGCGGTGCTCAAGCTGTTTCCACTGCTCAACAGCGTCGAGCTCGTCAAGCCTCCGCTGACGCTGGTGCTCTCCATGACGTAGTGGAACGGGTTCACCGGCGGCACGATGGCCATCTCGCCCTCCAGCATCCGCACGACGCTGCTCATGGTGGGCCGCGCGGCCGGCTGGAACTGCACGCACCACAGCGCCACCTTGCACATCATCTCCGCCCTGTCCCTGTCCTGCTCCGTGATGCCGGCGTCGAGCAGGACGTGCTCCATCTCGTTCCGCTCGTACCTCTCCCACACCCACCGCGGGTACCACTCCCTGCCCTCGTCGGCCTTCCCGGCGTCGTAGTTCCGGCGGCGGCCGAGGACCTCGAACAGCACCATCCCGAAGCTGTACACGTCGCACTTCTCCGTCGCCGGCAGCGCCATCCACAGCTCCGGCGCGGCGTACCCGGGCGTCCCGCGCCCGCCGGTCAGCGTCATGTGCGTCTTCTCCCGCTCCTCGAGCCGGGCCAGCCCGAAGTCGGCCACCTTCGGGGTGAAGTCAGCGGTGAGGAGGATGTTCGCCGGCTTGATGTCGTAGTGCACGATCTTCTGCTGGCACTCCTCGTGCAGGTACCGGATCCCCTTGGCCGTCCCCACGGCGATGCCGTGCAGCGTCCGCCACTCCAGCTTCTCCCTGTCTTTTCCCTTTCCGTCGTCGTCCTCGTCGTCATCGCCGCCGTAGAGGTACTTCTCGAGCGAGCCCTTCTCCAGGAACTCGTAGACCAGCGCCTTGGTGTCCCTGTCGAAGCAGAAGCCGTAGAGCCGGACGAGGTGCACGTGGTACGTGCGCCCGATGGTGCCGACCTCCGCCATGAACCCTTCCTGGACCTTGCTGCTCATGCGGGCCGCCTTGAGGACCTTCACCGCCACCGCCAGGCCGTTGGGCAGCTCGCCCTTGTACACGACGCCGAAGCCGCCGGACCCCAGCTCAGACGAGAAGTTCCGGGTGCACGCCGCCAGCTGCTCCGAACTGAAGCGCATCGGCTTCTCGCTGAGGATCTCGTTCAGGAACTTCTCCACCGGCCCGACCTCGATCACCACGTCGTCCAAGGCAGCGCAGGCTTGCCCCTCGCGCGCCATTCTCTGTATCTCCTCCTTGACTTTGGCCTTGATCTTCTTCCTCATCTTCTTCCGTACCACGCGACATCTTCTGATCAGAACGATGACTACGACTACCGTTGCGGCGGCGGCGACAGAGGATACTGAGGAAGAAAGAAAATGCAACGGCTGCAGATTAGCTCTACCAGCACAAGTATAGGTAACAAAGAACAGACAAGATCCTTAGTGCACAAGTATAGGTAACAAAGAACAGACAAGATCCTTAGTGCATAATAGCATCAAACTTACTAATTGCAACGGCAGCCGACATACCAACGATTCCTTCAGCCTGTAATTAAGCTCGTTCTCCAGTGCCTGCGGCATAGCATGCGTCAAAACAGAGCAAAGTTTGGTGGGCAAAACAAGCAGGTACCACACCCCAAGAAGGCATATCTGATGCCTTATCTGAATCTATCCCAACTCCAGTAAAGAATAGATTGCGTCAACTACGCAATCTAAGCACCGACTGTAAATTAAGAACCATAGTTGCCCTCACAAAATGAAAATAATTCACTATCGGATACACACCTGAATGGATTTCTGACTAAGTCGAATCAAGAAAACCATATGGCGGAGGGAAAAAGCTTACCTACCTGCGTCAGTTTGACCCTTCTTTTTTGAGAAGAAACTGGAGGGTCTCTCTATAGCACCTTCACCTTGCTGCCGAGAACCTTTGCGTTAAGGAGCGCTAAATCATTGAGCTCATATCAAAAGACATCATACGGCAGGCTGGTTCTTTGTGACTGCCTGACAGGCACGAGTACAGTATGATTTAGTAGTAACGAATGGCCTTGGCAAGCACACGCAGCCGTCCTTGACTGATCAAAAAAACATGCATTGAATGGCTGCAGGAGTCAGATCGAGCCCTCACCAGAAATCACCAGCGGAGAGGCTTCCTGATCCGTTACTTCGTCAGCAGCTGATGCTAACAGCTGCTGTTCCTCGGAACCTTCCGCTTTGATGAGCAAGCATCAGCTGCTGTTCCTCGGAACCTTCCGCTCTGATGAGCGAAGTAACACCTGCTCCTTCTCTGTTTGGCGTACATGTACATAGCTTGTGGCTGGGGTGGTTCTAGTACTAGTCTTCGACATCATCGCTCACCTCACGCGACCCTGACGAGTGACGAGCACAAAGTCAAAGACGGGGACAGTGGGACCACCTGGTGAAGACGTTTCTGCGCAGCTTTATCGAATACTACTAGGTTCGAAATCGAAACAGGCCTCTGTGCTACTAGTACTTTCATGGGCCGTACGTCCACTTTCCAGTGCCACGAATACGGGCTCAGCGTTTGCTCAAAAAAGAAAACGAGTATGGGCTCAGCGGCCCTTTTTATAGGATGCGATCTTTCTGCTTTGCTGAACATTCGACGTGCCCCCTCCCCAAAAATATCTGCCGTCTGTCCGTCTCCATCGTTGGCGCACAAAGGCGTGATCTGTCCATACATGGTGGAACAGCATCGATCCAACTGAGTTGCCTACTTGCTGCGTGGATTGAAACGGGTAAGTGGGGTGGAGTATATTCTTTTCTTGAACTGCTGGACTAGTACTGTACATTCTCATCTGCCGCTGTTTTGTTTCGGGAGAACGAAAAGGGGTTGTGGAGAAGAATAAGACGGCACTAATAAGTGCAGCATGGAGCTCTCGATAAGTAAGTAGTTTGGGCAGTGTCGTTATATATGGAGGCGAGGCAACTTTTGATTTCTTTGCTGTCGTCGGTAACTTTTCAGATTCGCCGCGATAATGAGATTCCGAATTTTCACAACCAAGCCTGGAAAGTAGTACTACTATCACATAACAACGGCGGCGTAAACTAGGCGTTTCTTATCTTATGCCGACTATTCAGGTTTCAGCGAAGAAAACGAAGCCGGATATCTCACTCCCGAAGAAAAACGAAGGATGCATGGGTTCCTTATCCATATCGTAGCCTACAAATACCACCCACGCCGGCTGGTCGCGTTCTCCGCTGGAACTGCGTTCGAAAGCGAGCTCGAGAAGAAAAAAACATTGAGGTCACGATACGCGGCTTTGTTTTTCTCTGGTCCTCGTTTTCGTGTCGCCATCTAGCTTAAGATTCCAAACTCTTAGTAGTTTCTCATCCAATTAAATTAATTAAGCGCGTCTTAGAATACTAGTCAACTAGCCGACGACTTTGCTACTATTTGCCCAGCCCAGCCGATCCGAGCCAATCCCAGCAAAGCCCGCCTTCTTATCTCTCCGCCCTCTCCCTTCTCTGGCCCCCCGCACCGGACTCTAGAGCCAGGGAAGACGGAGCGATGGTTCGGGTGGCCCTTGAGGCGCTCCATGCTGCCGGCGCGCAGCACGCTCAGCTCAGCCCCGCGGCCGTGGTGATCTTCGCGGTGGCCGCGACCGTGGCCGTCGCGGCCGTCGCGGCGTTCGGCTGCGCGCAGGGCGCCAAGCAGAAGCCGCCGCGGCCCAACAGCAACGTCTACTACTACGGCCAGGGGTACCCGCCGCCTCCTCCCGCGGGTGCGTACGGGTACCCGCAGCAGCCGCCTCCCGGCTACCCGCAGTACCCGCAGAGCGCCGGGCGCACGGGCGGCCGGATGGGCGCCGGCACGGGGCTCGCCCTCGGCGCGGTCGGAGGCCTGGCCGCCGGCGCGGTCATCGGGTCCGCGCTCGACTCCGGCGGCGGCGGGTGCGGAGGCGGTGGGTGCGGCGGAGGGTGCGGAGGCGGCTGCGGAGGTTGATCATTGATGAGATGACCCTGTTCTCTGGTCGTCGTCGTCGTCGTCGCTGCTGGTGGCTTTGGCTCGATCGTGTGTTCGGTGGGCGTTACTACATATCAAATCATTTGTGCTTACTCATTATTAGTAGTGAGATAAGATATTTCCTGTTCAATGTGTGAATGGTGCGCGTTTGTGATCAACAACGACCTGTTTATTCATGTCGGGGTATTTCGTTTCGTTGTTAATTAAACTGATTCTACAACTTTGTGTTTGCGCATGTAAAGTGCGCGTAGTAATTCTTTCACATAACTCTAAGATCTTTCTGTTTCTGATAATTGTATGTCTCGTTGCGAAACGCATGCACCACGCCACCACGTACGCCCCTTGCGTACAGGTTCGTCTCTTTTAATTTGGATGGAGAAACGGCCGTGCCACACCCACCATTGCCAGAAAATGTCCACCAACGGTCTGAGCACGTACCTTCCGTTGTCCTGTCGAGCTATTTCTGGTTACACACACAACACTTCAGTATAGTAGGATCGTTTTGGTCCAAGATGCGCAGGATTGATTGATTGATTACTCGGAATCTTTCGGAGGCAATACTATATAAATCAAGTTATTTTTCCTCTTCAGCCTGTACAAAGACTAAACAACAAAGTGTCAGCTGGGCAACTAGGCAAGCAACATAATACTGTTTATGCCCAGTTGATGGCACCATCATCATGGTTCAGTGCATGGGTGGGGTGGCCTCCTTGTTTCTGTAACCCTAGCCAGAAGTTTCGTGTGCAATTATCTATTTCAAGTCGGTTTGGTATACGATCAAGATAACCCGCGCGTACTCTCTTCAAGTTCGACCAAACTGATATTCTACTCCTCATGAAGCACTCAACTTCCTTATTAGAGAAGAAATCAGTCATTGACTTTGACTTTGTCGGCCGTTAAGAGCGCGGGCCCCACCGGAAGTTTGGTGGTTGCCTGGCACTGGCAGGAGATGGAAAGGCCGAACAAATTAATCGATTGATCCCAATAATGGAGCAGTATACTATGGCAGACGATAAACTTGACTTAAAGCGCCCGTGGCAAGCAGATCGGAGTTGGATGAACAGAGGGCCGGACACGATGACGAGACGCGTGCTGCGTGCATGGCTCTGCCAGGCCCGGTGGCGGCAGGCGCGTGCATGGGGAGCGAACAGGCCGCGGCCCGGAAGCCGCGGCAACCAAAGTTGGGCCAGCCGGAATTGCTAGGACGCCCGCTTGCACGGTTACGTACCTCGCAATGGACTAGACGAGGGGCGCAAGACTGGACCAAAATAGCGATAGGGGGCCTTCGCAACTCGCATGGCGCTCCTCGCTCCCTGCGCTCTCGGGCCGGCCACTCGTGCTCGTCTTCATGCTCACGCGCGACGGATTGCGAACTCTCCAAAATCGCTCGTACAGTCAAGTGGTATCAGTCGAGTAGCCAGCTGAATCTTGAGCTGCTTTCATGCTAAAACAAGGTGAAAAGCAGAACGTCTTCTCTCTCTCTCTCTCTCTCTCTCTCCTCTCTCTTTTTCTTTTTGCCTTATTATGCTTAAGTTTCGCTTCATTTTCTTTCTATTTTGAAACTGCTTCAACACGTGAGCGTTGTTGGAGCCGGGAAATAACTTTCGTATTTTCCTTCCACCTGAGCCAATCAAGGGTGCAATCATATAAGGTTGGTCAGCTCTATATTTTTGTGCAGCACCTTTTATCCGTGTATATATTCTCTTGGTTTTGAAAATGTTGTTATTAGAATGATACGGCATTTTTTGTGTGGTTGAATTATTATAACAATGTTTGTGTGTTAAAAAATGAATAAGATCTTAGCGACAATAATTTGAGAATGAAGGAAGTAATATGCATGACTAAAAAAAAAAAAGATTGGACGATCAGCCGATAATGGTATTATCCCATAATTCAGGAAACAACAAGGGGCCGGGACGTATCTTTCTTGTCTAGTTGACCAAAATGCTCAAAATATCCTCGCCTGGGGGCTGCTTTACCGGCATTAGAAAGTGACGTCGTTCCGAACCACTCCAATAATCTTTGTTCTTAAGTCAACTTTTAATACCACAAATAAATAAATTCCATGAAGTATCTCTCCGCCATCCTTTTTGATCATCTGCCTACCAATAGAAACGATCCTGTGTATGTATGCAGTTGTACTTCTTATATGCAGAGCATTATGTGAACACGTTACGCAGGCAAATTATTTTCCCATGAATGATTAGAGATCAAAGAAATTGTTGTACACGTATGCCTTGGAGCCTTGCTGTAAACAAGCCCATATGCGCTAGACGACAGACCATACATCCGACCACATTCAGTGTCAAGTCACTCACGCATATTACACACTACTGTAGCTCTTGTATCTTCCAACGATAAGAGTTTTTCTCTAGAACAACATTTTACTTATGTAAATATTCACGCCACCATTGTCAGTTTTGCAAAAGGGCTTGCACCACAATTTTAGGAAGGAAACCGCCACAATTCATTAGATATTCCAAAACATCGCAAAGATGAGGTAGTCTTTAACATTTCATATGTATGTCATGTAAGTAAGACTATCAGTGACCGATAAAAGTGACACATGTTGTGTAAAGTAGTCATCGATCAAATCTCTTCTTAATGTAAAAATGAGTAGCTCTCATGTGTATTAAAAGAAAAAAAGACAAAGGGTTCGCACCTTGCACACTTGTGAGAAAAAAAATATAATTAAAAGATGTGATTACACAATGAAATTTACTGTGCAAAGAAGATTCATAAGCATGTGAATAAAATATATTTTTTAAAAAAGAAGAAGAGAAGAAAATATAATATTAGGTAAGCGGATAAAGTTGGTTATTACGTAGTGTACGTCAGCCATCGATGATGGGTTGGAATGTGAACGTGAAAAAAAAAATTTCAATCTTGTGCTGTGAATAAATATGACAGATTCAAACCCAAAAAGTTGAACAATTCAAACTTCCATCCACGCTTTTCAGGCAAGTGAATATATATATATATAGATTCAAGTCAACCATAAACTGGAAGAACCATTAGCCTCTCTATTGTCCTTTGCGCAACAGGGGCGGCAGTTTGGCAAGCAGCAGTCTTTTGAAGTCGAATCGGCCAGCAAAAGTTGTAAGAACTGCTGCTGAAGACACGAGAAGAACCAATTATAGTTGCAGGGGAAATCATGCATTATTGCAGTGGCCTCAACGACTTGTGAGTGATGTGTAAAAGAGAAGAGCCCACAAGGCTACGCTCACGGCTGCTCCTTTGGAAAGTCTACGCTGTTTTTAATATCACAAATAAATTTCGAGGAAGTACTAGCCGCCGTCTTTTCTTGTTGTTACAAACATGAATGCTCCCATGCATGTGCAGCTGTTCTTCCATCGTACTTGTATACGAGATTGCATGGTTTACATTGGCAGCGATCCAATCCGTTTCCCAACTAATGATTAGATAGGTCGATGATTGGCTATATTAGACCAGTCTCAATGGGAATTTTATGGGCAATAAACATAATGACATGTCAGTATTTTTGATGATGTGACAACGTATTAATAATAAAATAGTTGAAATGGATTTCATCGTTATAAAACCATGTCTACACTATTTTCAATACATTTTTTGTTTTGAATGTTGTCTAGAAAATAACAACTAATAAAACTTTATACTGTAGAGGTAGTTTCATATTAGTTTCATCTTAATTTTTAAATGACATAACACTTTCGGAAATACTCACATAAAATATTACATTGAGATGGTCGTATTTATAGATTATCGAACGGATGGAGTACCCAAGACAGACATGTGGTACACATGGCTGCCACAGTGAATACATGGCAGTGAAGTAACAGAAAGAAGACGAAATAGACATGTCACACGCTCAAAGAAACCGCATGGAACCGCCCAGATCGTCGTACGAGAGGAGCTTCTGCAGAACGGCGTTCATGCTGGGCCTCCTGTTGGGATCGTCATCAACGCAGGAAACCGCGAGCTCCAGCATCCCCGCGGCCTGCAGGTGGCTGAAATCACCGCGCAGCCTGGGATCAGCGATCTCCTCGAGCCACGCCGCCGCCGCCGACGGTTCACATTCACACCTGACCATCCTCTCCTTGAGGCTGGCGACGAGCCGCTGGAAATCGCCGCGCTTCTTGCTCCCGTCGAGCACCCAGTCGCAGACCCTCTGCCCCCTGAGCAGCTCGAGGAGCACGACGCCGAAGCTGTACACGTCGGCTTTCCCGGTGATCGGGACGTTCATCACGGCCCACTCCGGCGCGATGTACCCCCTGGTGCCGCGCACCCGGGACAGCACCGACGATTCCCGGGTGTCGCCCCGGCTGAGCAGCTTGGCCAGCCCGAAGTCGGTGATCTTGGGCTGTAGGTCTGCATCCAGCAGGATGTTCTCCGGCTTGACGTCGCAGTGCAGGATCCACTCCAGGCACTCGTGGTGGAGGTACGCCAGGCCCTTGGCCACGCCTACGGCGATCTTGTACCGCGAGCGCCATGGCAAAATGCTGCCGCTCTCGTCGCTCTCGTCGTCGTCATCAAAGAAGAGGGCATTGGCCAGCGAGCCGTTCTCGACGTATTCGGAGACTAGGAGGCGGTGCGAGTCCTCGGAGCAGAACCCCCACATCCTGACGAGGTTCATGTGGTTGATCCGCCCGATGACGCTCAGCTCCGACCGGAACACCTCCTCCCCCTGCGTGACCGTCTCCTCATCCAGACGCTTCACGGCCACGCTCCGGCCGTCTTCCAGGACGCCCCTGTACACGGCCCCCGACGCGCCTTTCTTCGTCCCGAGCTGGTCCCGGAACCTGTCCGTGGCGACCGACAGCTCCTCGTAACTGAACCTCCTGAAGTGGCTGAACAGCAGCGCGTACCCTTCCTCGTCGCGGACCCGTGCGGAGTTAGGGTCTTTACGGAAGACGAACAGGTAACCCACGGCCATGAAGACGGCCTCCACGACGAACACCACGGCGAGGAACGAGTAGAAGTAGGCGTAGTTGAGCCTGTTGCCCCTGACGTGCATGTAGGATGAACTGACGTTCGCGGGCCGTTCTTTCACGACGCACGCGCGGGCGCCGGCGTCGTGGAAGCTGGCAAGCGCGGTCGGGTTGAGGTCCTCGGCGAGGCGCGCGGGCACCTTGAGGTAGACGGTCTGCCTCGGGTCGGAGACCCTGCCGCTCCACAGCGCGATCTTGGGGAAGCACTCGCCAGTGCCCTTCTTGTACGCGAACGCCTCGCAGTCGCAGTCGTGGAGGCAGATCTGCCGGCACGTCTCGAACGTGAGTCCGGCAGTGTAGTTGAAGTCGAACCCGTAGAAGTCGAAGCGCGGCATGTCGAGGAACGTGACGTCCTCGCCACACCGGACGTCGAACAGGCGCCGGCACCCCTTGCTCCAGTCGCCCGGGACCACGGGCGCGTACCCGCCCGGGCACGAGCACGTCGGGCCGGGCCGGTACGTGCACACGCCGTACCGCCCGCACACACCGTGCACGTCGCACTGCAGCGGGACGGCCACCCACGTTACGCGCCAGCTCCCGTCCTTGTCCACAAGGCTGTACAGCCGGAGGTTGCCGTCGTAGTCGAGGGTGAGCCGCCTCGTGACGCCTTCGCCGGTGTCGGAGGCGTTGATCAGCGTGTGGTCGCTGGCAGTGAACACGCCGCGCCGGTCGAGGCTGCCGAACCGGCTGCTGTTGTACGCCGTCCGGTTGTTCTCCCACCACCGGTTGTACGGCGGCGGCCAGTAGTTGCTGCTGATCTCCGGCCCGTCGTACATCAGGTTCAGGATGTTGTTGCTGTCGAAGTAGAAGTTGTAGTAGCCCGAGTAGGGCAGGCCCCGCGCCGACGCCGACACCAGGCGCCTGTACCGCGTGATGGGCTGGTCCGGGAGCAGCGTGTCCGTCGGCCAGTCGAAGCTCTGCCACAGCGTCCTGCCCGCCGCGTCGCGCACCACGAGGTTGCCCGAGTCGAGGAGCTGCGCGCGGTCCGCCTGCGTGCCGCTCGTGTTGGTGCTCCACGCCACCCGGCCATCGAAGTCGAGGAGCACGAGGGACCCGTCCCTGCGGAGCTCCGCGCGGGAGCCCCTCCCATTGAGCGGGGCGTCGCGGTTCGCCGTCCACGCCACCGTGGCGTCCGCCGACCGGGTGAACCAGACGGCGAACGTGTACGCGTTCGTGGCCACCTTGTAGAAGCCGCAGGAGAAGTTGCCGCTCGGCGACACCAGAGCGCCGTGCCTCGAAGCGTCCTCCACGGCGATGGAGTCGCCGCGCCACAGAATGCTGCTCTGACGACTTGCTGCTGAAATTGCAGAGGAAGGAAAGGCGGCGACCACAAGGAACAAAGCCCAGGTAAGGATGCCGAGTCGTAGCCTCGTCATGATGGTACTACTGCTGCAAGTTGAACTCGGCGTTTGTTGCTCCCAGGTGCGTGGGCGACTTACTTATATGTAGAAAGTTTGTGGCCTTGTGTGTTGAATTCTACGAATGACGACGGGGTCCTAATTTGGGCTGGTCAGGACGACATATACTACTACACGGTGGTCTCTTCTTTGTTACTATCCATTGAACTGAACGGACGCGAGTAGCCTAGACCTAGTTCCATTTTACCTAGATAAATGCCTGGGTAATGGTCTATTCGGAGACATTCAGACATCAGTTAATAAAATCGATCGAAACGATCCGGATAATGAATTGATTGAGATTCTTTGGAAGTTTCATGTCAACGTTATCTGGCATTCTCATGTCAACGTTTAGAGCGCTGACGTCAATAATACGACACGAACCTTGACGCTTTGAGCACGACAAGGGTTCAGTACCATTGCGTATTCAGGCACTCCATTGCGTAGCAGCCAGGCTAAACACCATGCAGCGTTACCTATCCCATGACCCAATTCTCGACGGCTAGCGCAACTGCTTGATGCGCATGCTCCTTTAGAATTAGAAGTAGTCAGTTAGATTTTTAGTAATTGACATCGCTAGGATAAAAATTTTAGTTCAAAAATAAACTTAAAATGATGTTCTGATATCATCAATTTTAAATCAGAATGGTAAACAAGTTATAATGAATGTTACGCAGCCTCCCTAATCACTATCAAAGTCATTTAGAAAAAAAGAAGTGTCGAAAGAGTTTTGCAAAAGTAAATGTCAAAGTCAAACGTATGGAGAATCTGACTGTACCAGATACAGTATATAGATATCGCATACGCGTTCTGAAAAATAATAGTACTTGCAAAACCCAATCAAGTCCATGGTCTTAAAATAATTGCTAGCCAATTATACCCTTAAATTAATCTAAAGGGAGTATTTTTTTTATCACTTAAGGGAATAATTGGTTTTCAACTAACCGGTAACCAATAATCCACCCAATTAAGAACTCTAAACATCAACAAAAGACCATGAATATCCTGAAGAAATTCACGCTCGCTTCCCATTCCCAGTGTGATTTGCGTCTCAAAGGTCGTGGAATCTTAGCCACGTCACCACTGTGATGAGATGTCTGCGAGCAGAGAAGAGAGGCTTGGTCTGATTCGACGAAGAATAGTAATGGCTAGGAGGCGTCGCGGTGTACGTATTCCGATGGGAGGCGGGTCAAACAACTACTCAATGGAGTACATTCACAGGAGTCGAATGAAAATACCAATGGCTGAAAGCGGTAAATGGTAGGCACACCATCACCAACTTAAACTTTTAAAAAGGAGTAGATAGATACAGCATTTTAATCAACATCCTGCTAACTCAGCCGAGGCATATGCTAGATCAGATCATTGTAATCTCAGCATTTTGCAGTAACTCAGGATTCTACCATCGGCTCTGGCCCCGATGAATCAGGAGTCGTGCTTGTCTTGCTTGAAGGGTGAACGGAGTTGAAGAGGATGTCCTTTATGACCTGAAAAAGGAATAGAGTATGAGGAAGCTAAGTAGCAGGATGTGAAAATTGAGAGAATTACACCGAAGCTCGAAAGGATCACCTGAGACATCAGGCCATGAACCTGTTCTGCTGTAATCTTTGAGCTATCACGAGTGACCTTGGCCAGTGGTGACTCCTCTTGCTGAACAAAGCATACCACAAAAATAAACAAAAACCATAGAACGTTTTTATGAAGCAAGGAATCATATCTGCTGATATGCTAACACCACGACGTATCAGGTATGGGATATGGTCAAGTGGGTAGCAAGGAGAATGCAAAATAGAACAAATTATTCATATGAAGTTCAGGCTATACTGAATCTGAACTGACAGACGGCCAAAGATAAACTTGATTACAGTCGCGGATGAACAAATTAATCAGAGATGGCCATACTTTTTGGATCCTATAACAGCAACATGGTTCAAATTTCAAGTTTACTACTTAGATATTTCATCTGTTAAATTAAATAGTGAGAAAAAAACTGAGATCCCGCAGATGCAGATAAATGTCATTACATGTTGGAGAACATAAAACAGGTCGATGGTCAACAACTTTAAAAATTAACTAAGAATCATGTGTGTTGTTGATTGTAATTACACAGCGAATGTAACGTGCACATATAGCAATGAGGAGACAAACTAAAACCATTATTTTGCAAGAAGATAGTTTGATTTGTACTGGACCTGAACAGGCAAAAGATAAACTTGATTTTGTTTACACCTGTCCAAACAAAGTAATCAAAGATGGACCACACTTCTTGAATCCTACCAGCTAAATCATATTTCACACCTACTAATTACTATCATCATTTTGCGTACCTAGCCTCAAGGTTCCTCCCAATCCCACTGAAATATTTGGGCAGAAATAAATTGATGTGAATAAATATGCTAGTACTTTTTATTACCTTTGTCCACTAGTCACTTTTTACAGGATAACCATGAACTTTGTTTTACTTGATAAGACCTTCAATGTGACACTCAAGTGACAATAGATGTGCAAGACTAAACAGCACCATAGATGTCCATTCCAAACAGATGAAAAAAAAAAAAACTGGCCCACAATGGACATGAGTTATTTTAGCTAAAACAAATGCAGAAACAGACCTCTTTCTTGCGTTGTGCTGGCATGAGCATACCACCAAACCGACTGTGTGCCAACTGACCTTCAGCTTGCTCTAGTTTATCAGCTGCAAAGGTAAGGTGTTGTATTACTTATTTATTCAATGAACTAAATAGCATCACATAGAATCTTATATCCTCGGAAATGAAATGCTTGCCTAAATCAAAGATTTGCCCAGCGACGTAATCCCTGTTGCCCAGAAGTGGTGATGACGACAATGTGTTGACCCAGTACTTGTTCCAGAGAAGATCAAGTAGATGAGAATCAAGGGATGATTTGAAATAAGTTATGTCCAGCGCGTAGTACTGCAAGAATTCAGTTAAAACAGATTTAGTCATTTAAACCACACATTTGAGAAGAAGAAAATAAAAAAGAGGAGCAAAGCAGACAAATCCATCTTGTTACCTGTTTGCAGTGAACACCAAAATCTTCTATTTTGTTAAGCGGTATAGTCTGGTACTCAGACACAGGCTCGTCTGGTGGCTTGTAATCTTTTGGATATGTCCTAAAAGCTCCAATCTCAACTTTACCAGCAGAAACAGTTCGTGTAGGATCTATCACAACAGCCAAGAATGGTTCTGTGAATTGCTGGTTAAGCATCTGAGTTGACACGTCAATGCCTGACAGCCAGCATCCATAACCAGGGTGCGAGTGATACCAGCCAACCACATTTTCCAACCTTCCAGCCTGCATATGAAGAACGAAAATCAAACACCTAGACAAAATCAAACACTACAGTAGTAAAGGCAAATCAGAAGTCCAAACAGGGAACAAGGTACTACGAAAACAATATGTTTGCCATACTTCACATAAGTATATGTAACTGCAAAAAACTATCAGTCCTATAAAACCTGTGTTTAATGAATCTTCCATTAAGCATGGCAAACATATGCTGACACTAACATATCAAGACAACGACTCCTAACGAAGGATACACTAGAAATATTGCAATTTCTGGATGTGCCAAAGGCCATCGAAATGTAGTTGAACAATCATACACATGGTTAACTGTTCAACAACCTTGAAGCAGTAACTCTGATTCTACCTCCCCTAGTTATGTGTCGATTTATTTGATTGCAAGTCAAATTCAGCAGTCGGGCTATTTGAGTTCAATAATTAAGTATAAATTCTGAACTGGTATGGTGAAAACAAATGTAGACTAAGTCGAAGTCCAAACTGAAAATAACTTGGACATAGATATTATCTATATGGTCAGAATAATTCAGGCATGTCAAAGGAAACATTTAGGAGTCATGCAGTAAACATAAATCAGTTATCATAGTGGTCAACAGCGAAGCCAGATTCGTATAGTCTAATTACAGCATTAGTTAAACCTGGCAGGCTAAGAACAATATATATCAATATGAAATCACACTAGCAGCATGAAACCAGACAAGTTGAAAGACATCAACTAGTATTATGCAACATTGCCAAACTCACCAACTATTTTCGTATACACAATATGAACAGATATCAACTAACAGGTATCAACTGAAAAACTATACCCATTTGAGACACCAAATAAGGCAGCAAAGTCATGGTCCAATTCAAGGAAAGCATCAAGCAAATCCAAATAGGCTTTTTCCGAACGGCAAAAGCTTTCCACACAATTCTATAGAATCCCAAGTACCAAGGAGGATAGTATTGAAACAATTGGAAACCGCACCACACACATGAAACCGGACAAATTAAAGGCATGGAGGCGACGGACCAGCAGCATTGCAAAATTCACCCCTGCCTACTTCATATAAACAAGATAGCAGCTACACAGTCAACACTGCGCTGAGGTCACAATTATTATGTAATATTCCTAACTATTCAATTCCTATGCAGCCAAGCATAAGGTAGCGAATTGGAAGTGACATTGAAGTCTGGTCAGATAGAGAGCTTCAAAGCGGAGCAGTGATGTACTGACTGATGATTGACCGAGAGGAGGAAACTAACAGCTCACCTGCTTGTTGATAGTTGAGTACTCGACCATGTACTCGTAGGCGTCAGCCTGGGCGTTGACTCTGGTCTCCGTGCCCTCGACGGGGAGCGCGAATGCGTCCATGACAATGATGGCGTCGCCCTCGCACTTGCCCTGCATGAGGCCCATGACCTCGATGGTGCCCCCCGCGCGGGCGTGGACGACCATCTTGAGGAGCGCGAGCGCGGAGATCTTGGCGCGGCGGAAGTGATGCGGGTCGTTGGCCCAGGGCTTCTCCTGCTGCGCCTTGGTCTGCGACGACTCGTCGTAGCGGTAGATCGCGTCCATCGCGTCCGGTTCCGAGGGGATGTTGTTTTCCAACTCCCAGGTCTGCCGCGCAATAGCCACCGACGACGAGGAGGAGGGCTCCATCGCGCTGCGGTTCGGTGCGGCGCCGCGGCGAGGCAAAACCCTAGGGATGAAAAGCGGGGGAGGGGGAAAGGATGGAGGAGGACGAAGAGGAGGGGTTTGGGTTTGCGGGCGCTGGTTGCTTTGGAAGAGAACAAGAGGAGAGGAACACGAAGGTAAGCTTGCTTTATGGGCCAGGCCGAGCCGCGCTTCCCGTGAAATTCCTTTGCAGGCTAGATTAGATTGGGCTTCATGGGCCCGTATTCCGTTTAAAGACATGTATTTCACAAACCTATACTGGTAACTTTATAGTTTTATTCTTGGTGACCAAATAGTTGTAAGTTTATATGAAATGAACAAGAAATATTATGTCACAAGAGCACACGTGTTACAGCTAATCCCAGAGGTAAGGAACAATGTATATGTACCGACCCTGTGATCAGTTAAACTAAACTGCGCCGTGGGTATCTGAAGAATCTTTTCACGCCTGCTGAATTGCCGATTACCGACAGAGGATCAAATTACAGGTGGTACGTTGCATATGCACGGTCGGTCACTCGCTGCATCTTGTCGTCGCTTATGCTGTGCGCAGGTTGCCTGCACTGAATTTTGTTGTCCGTGTAACCAATCGTCCATGTTTTTTACTAACTAGTAGCAAAGACTTCTAAGTGTAACATGTGAAGACTGCACTCTGCAGTGCATGAACAAACGTCCTGCGCGCACTATGGTTCTTAGTTGACTTCTTGTTCCCCCTCCTCTCGAAACAAGCTTTTCTCTGTTCTTTGCGTCGTTATATACTTCGTACATGCGAGAAGTCTTCTGAAGAATAGTTTTTTTTTTTAAGAAAAAACAAGAAAGGGACTTTTTAAAATTATGAGAACAGTGTTATCTTGTTCGATTCCCAGGATTGAAGAGCAGGTGGGGGTATTTATATCAAGATAGAACGAGCATCCATCACAAGTTCAGCTCTGTTCTGCTGCCTATGCATATTACAACCGTCGTATAGCATAAACCAGGAAATTTGCTGTGAGACTCTGTTTCTTGTACGGCCACTATGCATATTGCATGGCAGCAGCGAATGTTGGATCGACCAGTCTAGCTAGTGGCGCCTAACGCATTTGTAGCTACCTGCATGTTACCACTAGCATGTTAGTATAGTACATTCACGGGGCGAGAGGGTGTGAGCTGCTTGCTGCTCTACACATATAGATGGTTGTTGTGTGCAACGATAAATCCATGATCATGAGGCTGCAGCGAGTCAGTTTGACACCTGATTATCTGACTGCATGCGCTACATGGAAAGAATCTCATGCCCTTAGATTGCTTGCGGACTGGCGGTAACAAATACTAGTACTACAGTAGGAGTGATCCTAGAACGAACCATATAGGTGTGTATACATGATACACAGTGTTATTACATCAATATACATGGCGACGAACGTTTGATACAGGCTGGTCCTGGTAACAATGGTAGTATATGATGATTCACTGACAACACTCATGCCATGGGCCATTGAGAGTCAATAATCATGCATGGCTGCAGATCAATGTCGTCTTTGCATATCATTCATACGTACGACGTAAGTAGTAGAAACGTTAGGTGCTAGCCGTTGCGCTGGAAGAGGCTGGACCATACCATACAGCAGCCACACTGTGTTGAGTTGAGCCATTCGTCATCGCCAACATAATAGTCCATACTCCATACTCCATAGTGTGTGTGTGTGTGTTGCTTTGTTCATCACCTACGTGTACGGGTACAGCAGACACAAGCAGATGCAACCGTTTTCCTGTTCGCGGTTCATGAGAAACGGCGAACGAAGCCTATGCCACCTTTATTGCCTGCACTGCACAAGCTTAGATCTGGAAGGAGCTCATGATAGCAAACGAGTGGTCTAGGTTAGCGATTCGTATCATGCTGGTCCATATATATGCGTATATATCTGCAAGAGTCCGGATGCAGCATGGTCTCTGAGACTCCGGTGAACCGTGTCCCTGGCAGCATGGTCATGTAAAGATCATATATTATGCAGGCAATGTGACGGTTTCTTTCTTAAAAAAACCCAGCAGTTTCATGAAGGGACAATGTGACGGTTAGGGCATCCAAAATGTGGTACTAAACCAGGTAGTAGGCAATAAATGCGGCCTACTACCCGGTAGTATATATTGTGGAACTCGGCAGTGGCTAGTATTAGGCATTACGTTTGCTACCCGGAAGCAAAGTATTTTTTTAATATATTTTATAATACTCAAGCGACCGTTACTTTGCTGCGCACGTCCGCCCACCCGTCCGCTCCAACTCCGCTGGCATTGTAGCTGTTGGGCACACCTGCTACTGCAAACTGTAGGTGCAAATCCTCTATAAAAACAACACAACAATGAAATAAAATCAACTCTAGACATTAAAATGGATCCCAGTGACAGAGAGTTCATGAACATGCTTAGTCAGTCCTCAAAAAATCCAAACTCTCCTAGTTCTAGCCAAATACCCCCTCCTATGCATCAATCTCAGTTTCCACCCTATTTAGCACCAAATTTCCAGAATATGAATCCTTTTGGTCCTGCAAGCAATTTTCCACCCTATGGTTATTCTCCTCCGGGTTTTCATGGTGTGCAACATCAAGGGAATTGGACCCAATCAACACCAATTAGATTTCAAGGGTTTGGATCTCAGGATAGTTGGTTGCACCCGCCAAACCAAAGTGTTTGGAGCTGCAGCCAATACTTCTTCTCATGGATCAAAAACAACATCCTCATGTCCTGCAGTAGAGCAACAAGAACAACCAGTTAACATTGAAGATTCAAGCAATAGTAGTAAGGAAGGAGGAAGGAAAGGTATACGCTGCAATTGGACCGAAGACGAGAACAAAGATTTAGCTAACGCTTGGGTCCGCAACTCCACTGATCCCATAAAAGGGATAGACCAGAAGAGTGAATATTATTGGAAGGCCGTAGCTGCTGACTTCAATAGTGATAGACCTCAAAAAGGACTCCTTTGCAATGCAAGACACATTGGGGTGGTCTTTAGAGGGATATTTCAAAGTTTTGTGGACTATATTCTAAGGTTCGAAGTACTTATTGCAGCGGACAATCTGATGATATGGTGATGGAGAAAGTTCATAAATGGTACAAAGAAAAGAACAAGCAGAAGCCATTCACTTTAGAATACTTGTGGAGGGACCTAAAGGATTTACCTAAATGGCGCAGACTCATCCATGCAGAAGAAAGCAAGAATAAGAGGACCAAAATTTCAGAATCAGAAGCTTACACTTCATCCTCAAATCAAGATATAGAAGAGAAAACAATGAGCAAGGAAAAGCGTCCTGAGGGACAAAAGAAAGCAAAAGCAAGGCTAAAAGGAAAAGCAAAGGTGCTGCAACCTCACCTTTGGGTGACCAGCTAGCGCAGAATATGATTCTCTATCGTGAGGCTGCTTCAATCAAAGCAGCAGCAACAATCAAAGCTGCAGAAGCAACAGCAAAATCAGCAGAAGCAAAAAAGAACAAGCTAGAACCATGAAGTATGAAACATATATGAAACTGGTAGAGAAAGACACTTCAGGATACAGTGAAGCAAAGCTGAAGAGGCATGAAGCTATTTTGGACCAGCTAGCAAAAGAGCTAACTGAAACTAAGTGTACTGAGGAATAATGTAATATTTAGTATGTAGTGTGGCACTGGTAATCCCTAGCAAGTCAGTAGTACTTATTCAGTAACTATTTGTAATCTTTAGTATGTAATGTGGCACATATAATTCGTAGCATGTCAATACTACTCATTTTAAAAAGTCTATGTAATATCTAATGTACTTTACTAGCTGTTGGAGTACTGACAAAAAAAGCATGTACCTGTTATAAAACTAGCCATTGGAATACTGACAAAAAAAACAACTAGCTGTTATAAAACACACCACTCACTCTCAGCTACTCACCAAACTCCATTTAGAAAAAATGTCTTGTGACTCCCAAACTCTATCCAATGATGATGGTTCTGGTAATAGTGAGAAGCTTGAAGAGATGATGTGGGAACACATTATCGACCCTACGGAGGCTACCATTAAAGATGAACTTGAAGCACAGCTTGAAGCTCATGCACCTAATTCCTCAAATCGGCGCGGTGGTTCCAAACAAAGGTACACAAATAGAGATCATGAAGGTGACCATCAATGGTTGTTTGCTAAGTATTTTTTAGACAACCCTTTGTTTCATGATAATCAGTTTCGTAGGAGATTTCGCATGAGAAAGCATTTACTTTTGCAAATAGTTGAAGCTCTTGGTGCTTAGTCCCCATATTTTCGCCTTAGATATGATGCATTTGGCAGGGTGGGTCTATCCCCACTGCAGAAATGCACATCTGCCATTCGCATGCTAGCTTATGGAACACCAGCTGATCTTATGGACGAAACTTTTGGGGTGGCTGAAAGCACAGCAATGGAATGCATGATTAATTTTGTCCAAGGAGTGCGACACATATATGGCGAGCAATATCTTCGTAGGCCTACCGAACAAGATATTCCCTATTTACTTCAATTCGGTGAGGCGCATGGATTTCCTAGCATGTTAGGTAGTCTAGATTGTATGCATTTGGAGTGGCTAAATTGTCCGGTTGCATGGAAAGGGCAATATGTATGTGGTGACCAGGGAGTACCTACCATCATGCTAGAAGCAGTTGCCTCTAAGGACTTATGGATTTGGCATGCCTTTTTTGGGGCTGCTGGTTCAAACAATGACATCAACGTGTTGGATCAGTCACCACTATTCATAGAGGTATTACAAGGAAGAGCGCTAGCCGTTGAGTATACAGTTAATGGGACAATACACAATATGGGGTACTATTTAACTGATGGAATTTATCCAGAGTGGGCAACATTTGTAAAAACAATCAGTAGACCAAAAGGTGCTAAGCACAAAAAATATGATGAATTTCAAGAAGGTGCAAGGAAAGATGTAGAACGAGCTTTTGGGGTGTTGCAGAAACGTTGGGCCATCATACGACATCCTGCACATCTTTGGGAAAGGGAACAACTTGCTGATATTTATGCATGTGTTATTTTACACAATATGATAGTTGATGATGAGAGAGATTCCTATGGCATCTCAGATGGTAACATATATGAGCAAGGACGAAATTCACCTCAAATGATAGGACTTGACCAAGGCCCAATCTATGGATTTACGGAAGTCTTAGAAAAAGATATGGAAATTCGTGATCGAACAACTCATAGGCATCTCAATGAAGATTTGATAGAGCATGTGTGGCAAAAATTTGATCCTCCACAACCACAAATTAGAGTGAATTAGTTTTCAGTTCAACCATCCATGTACTCAAATTATCTGTTTTCTATCTTCCTCATTATCTGTAATTTTTAATTCATGAGTTTATAACACAATTAATCAGTACGCGTCTCGTTTCTATTTTTTGCATTGAAAAGAATCCAAATTATTCTAGATAACAGATGCAACAACAAAATAAAACTCGCTTACCGCTGAATCGGCCGGATCCTCCTAGTGAAACAGACGAATAGAGCAGGGGCGTCTCCCACATAGCAGGAAATAGAGAGATCAGAGGGTGAGCGCCAGGACCATAGCCTGTGCACTAAGCTGTCCTGGGGTCATCGGCGTGGCAATACCTGCTGCCGTGCGCGTCTGACTTCACCCGTATGTGGTGGAATACGGAGAAGAGGCTGAGCACCTGGATGTGCTGTACCTACCGCAGCAACCCCATGCCGGCAGAGAAGATCGATGCCGCATCGCCTGGATCTCGCCGTGGTGCTCGAGAAGAAGACATACGCTGCAGCGTCGCAGGATTTCTCCATCGATTTGCTTGCTCTGACCGCTGGGATGGGGATGAAGCGAGAGATTTGGGGGCCACGGCGACGAGATTTGGAGCTGGCTAGCTCTCGCGGGAAGGACAGTGAAACAGTTGGGAGGGAGAAGATTTTTTTACTGCATGTGAGGCTCGCTATATCGCTAAAGTCGATCCAGCATTGTGGGGTGCGGTATTAGCTATTGCCGACTGACTACAGGTCCCACCCCTAATGATCAACCAGGTAGTAAACATTGTGGTTGCCCTTAGAACAACATTATAGTTGGGAGGATGGGCATGACGTATCATACTGTCAAATGTCGGATCACCACTCACCATGGAATAATTAAGGTTAGTCAATTCGGTGTTCATTATTTCTCTGCAAATTAAAACGATGCCATTTTTGGTAAGAAAAAACATGGTGCCCTTTATTATGAGTGAGAGCCAGTTGTTTGATCCTGAAATTTGCTCTATGATTTTCCTGGTTAGCTCACTGATCATCATCTCATTGTCAGAGTCCCTGAGCAGCCGGGTTGGGTAGGGTGGCCCAACAGCAGCACTTGAGCTAGAGCTAACAACGACTTCCGAACCCACCTGACCAGCCACGCATGTGGTTTGCGCTAGTACTAATCAAACTGCCGCAAGGCAGGAGGGCCATCTGTACTGTATGTAGGTATCCCCAGCCTTAATTAGCCCACGGGAAACTGCGATCCAATCCAACAACAGTGTCAGGTTGCTGGTGACGGTCCTCCTGACAGGCATGCCAAATTAAACTGTCAACTGATTTGGGCAGCAAACCATGCAGGGCGTCACTGTCAGATGAATCAGATCAGCCTGCTGGAGTTAGGAGGGGCAAGATTCCTGCTTGAGATGGAGATACGTACTGCTACTAGATCGAAATTCGAAAACCACGGGCCTGAATCTCTCTCTCTCTTTTATCTTTCTTGGTTTTCAGAGTTTTCTACTACTGTATTCTCTAGGCGGTGTATGTACACTAATAAAATCTCTCGCGGATCATATATCCGCTTCATTAATCTACTGATGATGACAGCCACAGATGCAAATATTTTGGTGCTAATCATTGGCGTGGATGCTGCCCGCTGACGACGATATCGAGGGGGAATTCGATTCATCGTCATCGTAGTCGTAGTCTTCGTCATCGTCATCGAAATCGTCGAGATCGTCGAAATCCCAAAACTCATCAGCCTCCTCCTTCTCGGGCATCTGCCATTGATCTTGAGAAATCTCACCGGACTCCAATAACTCCAGTACCTGCGCCCACGGCCACGTGAATCCAGTCAGAACTAAGTACTAACAGTTGCACAATTATAAAGAGCACTGGCACTCCTGCGTTATGCTACAATTGACCGGTCCTTGTTGAAGTACTAGTACTAACACATACTGTAGTATACGACACAAGTATAAGTGCATCGAGCTGCTGTAACAGTGCATCGGACTTTTTACATTAAAAGAAAATAAAAGGCCAACCTTTACAGTGCACTGATGCTGTACAATTTGTTGTTTGAAAAGAAGAAGAAAGGGTTACTAACTTAATTAGTTTCACATTGATTCAATTGGAATTTACTGACATTATCGAAAAATAGGAATTCACTGAAGATAATTCAACCTGGATAACCTACATTGATCAGCTCAATCATACTGACGATGTACTAGCTCAGTAAAGCACACTGCATAGACACCACAGCTCACCTTCTGAATTAACTTCAGACTGAAGCGAGAGCATATGACAGTTGCAACGACAGTATCAGTGTGCGTAAACTAATGTATGATTAAACTTTGATTAGCGTAGACTTGCTGGTCTTGTATATAGGTGTTGGGGTGGCATGTTTTGTACGGTTGTTATATTCTTGAGCTGTCCTGTATGTCCCCCCCATTTCATCAATTTGGCCTTGGGCTTTCCCGTGAATCAAATGGAGAGATGGGGTAGGGGGGAGATTAGGTAGGAAGCAACAGAGCATCCTATGCCCTTCCTACAATCAATAAAACCGGCCACTCTTCAGATGTGACCAAACCATTGCCGCCTTCTAGACGATCAGTTAAATAACAAAAGTTATTTTGTCCTATTCATAATATTCATTTCCTAGATGATCTCTCATTCCGATCCTAACACAGAAAAGAAGAATGTGTCTCTTCATGGACTCTGTTTTTTTCTTTCGCCTTGGTGTATAACTGATAAGTTTTCAGGTTTATTGACGTGGAAGAGGAGAAATAAGATTTTCGTTTTGCTTGACAAAACTTTCAGTTAAAGGCCACCGCTGACTTGTATTGATGTGTTCACTCTACCTTCCGTTGGCCTCAGATTAGCTGATGTATACATAATATATAGATGATGTGCCCAATTCATAAGTCGATGGATATATTTATGTATGTTACTGTTCTGGCCACAAACTGTGGAATCCTAGCGAAACAGATTCGGTTATCTCCACATAAAAAAGAGATGTCACCACACTGACATAGATAGATGAAGACAATTCAAACTATGTGTGCAATCAGGTCGGGTGCAATGTTACTTGCCAACTGGTCGGTAGATGCCAGTGAGCTGAACAAAAACAAAGGCATGCTGTCACAACAGGACACTTCACACAGTGTGGCAGTATTTAACCACCGTAGGCGGCAAGTGGGATGATACAGATAGTCAGATACTGGTACTAGTAGTATACTACTACTAGTATTACTAGTTTAGGCTGCTCAGATGTCTGGTTAGAAGAGGCATATACGGATAATTGGGGTAGATTAATCAATCTCAAATAAGCTATGGAGAATTATGCATGGTAGATATATAGCTTCCTAAGCGCAAGACACTATAATAAAACATACTAGTGCTGTTCTCAGACCACACGCCAGGAACATTTTCTGGACCAGGTGTTCAACAATTATTCGTGTTAGTTTTCCATCTTCTGTGTTGCCGTTGCTGAGATGGTTATATCCAAGTAGAATGATAGAGCTGTTGGACCTAACTGTATACTGCATTACAGGAAAGTGAGTGACAGACTCCTGGAAAATCTAGGCCACGACTTTATACATATAAAAAAGATATGAATTACTGATCTTTTGTATCTTTGCATAATTAACACTCTATTTGAAGAAACCTAAAGTCGTTGCCCGTTTCAGTGCAATGATATCAGAGCAAGAGAAAATCCATTGTTCATGTTACCAGCACGAGCCAACCGGTTAGTTAGACCACCAAAAAGGAATTAATAGGACGTCCACGAACTCTGTCCTCCGCCCTGAACCCTGATGATGGATGGAGCTTTTGATCTTTAAAACCGAAAATAATATAGAGGAGAGGACGGTTGCAACGACGGGCTACTGACACACTTTGTCAGTCAGACCTACCCTAACAGTCCAAAGCTCTGGGATTGCATACCATAGCTACTGCTTGCGCTGATGGACTGCATTACGTTTTCTTAATAATTTTGAAAAAGAGTGGACCGTTTTGTTTGTTTGTGGAGATTGGCAGCTTTATTTCATTTGTTGTGATTTCAACCCAACGAATTAATTCATTTTGTAGTAAAAAAAAGAAAAGAAAAGAAGCCTCTGTGGTTTCTAGACAGGACAGGACAGCAAAGTGCAAATAGTGAAATAGATGCAGAGAGAACCTTGTCGTCGTATCCGTACGCACCTGTGTCATGGTCGGGCGCCACGCCGCGGCGGCTCGGACGCAGAGCGACGAGACGAACATGAGCCGGTTGAGCTGCGCGGCGTCGTAGGCGTCGGCGAGCCGCGGGTCCACGAGCCCTTGCACGACGCCGTCGGTGAGGAAAGGCTTGGCCCACGCGATGAGGCTCCTGTGGGAGCCGTCCACCGGCTTCCGGCCGGAGATGAGCTCGAGGAGGAAGACGCCGAACGCGAACACGTCCGTCTTCTCGTCCACGATGCCGTGCGTGAAGTACTCCGGCGCAAGGCAACTGTCATAGTTTCATATCATCGTCTTCGTTCGCTAATAACCACGCCGTCCTTTTCCACAAACAAAGTCCAAGGAAAACAACATAGTTCGGGAAAGGTGCGGCTCACCCGAACGTGCCTTCGATGGGCGCGATGGCGTGGTGCGTCCACTCCGACGGCAGCCACCGGGCGAGGCCGAAGTCCGAAATCTGCACGCCGCGCCGCGGAGTAATTAGCCTTAGCCATAGCACGAACAGAACAGAGGAGCGCCCGCTGGAAGCATGAAGCCACGAAACAGAGCAGAGGAGCAGACAGACTGGGGGGATCACCTACCTGCGGCTGGTAGTCGTCGGTGAGGAGGATGTTGGACGCCTTGATGTCGCGGTGGATTATCCGGCGCGCGCAGCCCTTGTGGAGGTATCGCAGCCCCCGCGCCGTGCCCACCGCGATCCCGTGCCGCTGCTTCCACGACATCACCGGCATCTTCTCGTCTGCAGCGATCATCGATTTCCATTCATTTTCCTTTCGTCAGCTAGCACATTATTATTATTATTTCCCGATACGCGATCGGCTGGGTTGGAGATGGAGGAGGAGGACTTGCCGTGGAGGTTGGCGGAGACGGAACCGCGCGTGGAGAACTCGAAGACGAGGTGTAGGCCGCGGTCGACGCAGCAGCCCAGGAGCGCGCACACGTTGGCGTGGCGGACGTGCCCCACCGTGCCCAGCTCCGTCAAAAAGTCCTTCTCCTTCTTCTCGTCCGCCGCCGCCGTCGGCGCCAAACGCTTCACCGCCACGGAGCGGCCGTCGTCCAGGGACCCGCGGTACACCTCGCCGTACCCGCCCTTGCCCACCATGTTGTCTGCGCCCAATTCAGCAAGCGCTTTTGCTTGTCAAATGTCAAGAGAACACCAAGGAGGGAATTAAAAGCGACTTAGTTAAGACACGACAACAACAGCAGGCTTTCTCTGCTTTCACCTGGGTGGAAGCCATTGGTGGCCTGGTGGAGCTCGTCGTAGGAGAAGCACCTCCAGGTAGGCTTGTTCGGCGGCGGCGACTGAGGTGGCGGCGGAGGTGGCTCGACGGGGACGCACTCCTCTGCGGCGGACTCGTCCGCGTTGCTCCGGCGGCCGAGGGACAGCAGCCTCTTGAGGCTCCGGCTCCTCAGGTAGTTCATTCTCCCTAGCTCAAAACAACACACGCACGAACGCAGCAATGCCCAGCCCAGAGTTGACAAGGCCACAAGGGAGGATTCAGCAGAAGAACGACGCCATCTCCCCGCGCTCTTGTAATTGTAACTGGCTCGCGCAAGTAACAGTGCACACGATGCTGTTAGGAGTAATAAAGAAGAGAGGGCGTTTGCTTTGCTTTAGTCAAGACTCGACTCGAGAGAGGTGCACGACGGCATTGAATGGGCTCAAGCCACACCAGAGAAAGCAGGGCGCCCCTCCGTTGTGCAGGAGGGCATTAAATCGGGAGAGGAAGAGCGGGCAGGGTAAGTGCCGCTGCCGTGTCCGCGCGTGCTGCGGCTGCGCTGCGCAACTGATGGTGGCGAGAGAGAAGCCCGAGGGAGAGGGATGCAATGCAAGGCAGGCCGATAGGACGCGGGGTGGGGATGGGGGTGGAGACAGTGAGCGGTCGACGCGAGGACGGAGGGATGCCCGAGAAGGCCGCGGAGGCGAGTGTGACTGTGAGTGAAAGAGAAGAGGAAGAGGAAGCCGCCGCGTCCCTCGCGTCCCGTTTGCTTATATCCTGGCGCCAGGCGACAGACAGACAGCCATTGTTTTGTTTTCTTTTCGGCACTCCTCCCTCCCAGCCAGCCAGCACGGGAGCGAGCTGCCGCTGCCAGCCAGCTCGTGCTCTCCTCTCCTACCTCTCGTCGTAAGCCAATGAATGCAGCGGCTACGTTCGTCGTGTGCGCTGTGACTTGCGATCGAGTGGCAAGCAGTTATGCTGTGGATGAGCGTGACATGTCAACCGTATCTGGCTTCCCTTCATGGCTCCGTGCCGTGTCATGTGCACACGTGACATACTAGTACTACATGGCTTGCTTGCTTGTGCACCGGATCTATGTGAGGGTACCCGTTAATTCGGTATAAGTACTTCTATTAACCGATATAAAAAAAAACGAACAGCATTCGGCATGGATTGCTCTGCCAGACAGTTGTGAAGGTGAAAAATGGTTGTTGAACTGTGCCTGCCTTCAATATCTGGCTGCGGTTGTCGAGCTACCAGCAGACGGCAGGGAGGAGAGGAAAGAGGCGCCCCAACGTCTGGCAGATCAGGTTGCGGGGGTGCTGGTTTGTGAATTTGGGCTGGCCTCGTCGATGCCGTTCGTTCCTGTCATGCAACAGTTGAATTCGGCCCATAACCTACTCACAAGTCGAACCGTACGAGCGGTGCGCAGGCGCGGCCATCAAGCTCTGGCGTCGAGCCCACGAGCGCAGCTGGAGCCCGAAATGGACAAGGAGGAGAGACGAGAAAGAAGGCGCAGACGAACCCATTGGGCTTTCTGCGCAGTAGGCATTTTGTTTTATTTTTTTATTTTTTTGGGAGCACAGCGCAGTAGGCATGTGGCGCAGATGGTTATGGATTTTGTTCACTCAGCCTCAGCCTGTTCTTCTGAAGTTCTGATAGATGCGTGGCCCGTAACCTTTTCCAAGTCCCATTCTTGGCACAAGCCACGTATCGCGGCATGCAGCTTCAGTTCGCTCGCTGCCGCGTCGCTGCATTCGCGTACCGCGCGCTACGCGACACCGTCCGCGGTCAGGGCCTCAGGGGCATGGCACGGGCGATTGGAACAAGGGAACAAAAAGAAAAGAGAGGAGGGTGCCAAACAGCAAAGGTCTGAACGCTCCCGAGTATGTACAGCACTACTAGCTCTGACGGCCGGCGAACCGTAAACTTCCTGCAAATCTCCTCGCACACGCAACCAAGAATGGCACAGAATGTTGCTACTGTACTAGCTTGCACGACCACGACCCAAGCAATGACAGCAATGATTTGCGTCGTCCACAGGAGACAACTCGCATAGAATTTCGGAAAAACAAAACACGTAGTACTTCGTTTTTAAATTGTTACTACTCCGTATAAGTTAAGATAAGAACCTTTTCTCCATAACAGAGCCCATACCAGCCCAAAAGAATGCCGAATAGTATTGTTTTGGTTCGGAATTAAGACAGAAAAAAAATAAAAATAAACTTGGTGACAGACAGCTAACAAAGGTGAGGATAAGAACTTTAATTTAACAATAAACTGGTCTTTTTGTGACAACAACAATAAACTGATTTGTTGCTCTACATTTGAGAATGGAGGGAGTATAGCTTGTGTGCTGTTCCACGTCATGCTGCCAGTGAACTTGGCCGAAATAACGAGATCCAGCTCAAAAATACTATACCCATTTAGGGACGTTAGATACGTTGATGAGACATGGATCCATTTCGTGAAACACATCTCTCATATGACTCATCATTTCTATTGAAATCTAGTAGTACCACTAGCAGCTAGCAACCTGAACCTGATAATTCAGGGGTTGCAGCTGATGATAAAATTCTTCATTACATAATACTATTACAAAAGAGCTTGAACAATTTAACTAACCCCTCTGTACTCTAAAACATTCCTGCAGAACAGGGGGCCAAACTAAAGCGACCGAGAAAGGGAAATAAAAACAAAAGCTACTACTGCAAACTAAAGACGTTCCTGCTTCCATTGTACAGGGCACTGGCTAGCTAGCTAAGCTATGATGATGATGATGATGATGATGGCGCTTGCAGAATCAATGTCAGTAGAAAGAAAAGCTCAAAGGAACTCGACAGATAAAGCTGAAAAAAACCAAAGCTACAAAAGGGAAAGCGAATGTGATCATCATTTTGTTAGCAGAGTCTCTTCTCCTGTCTCTGACCGTCAGTTGCATGCTGCTTCCTATGTCTGCGTCACGCAGTACTCTTTTTCTTTCTTTCTTTCTGCCTTTATGTTTTGTTTTTCTGCATGAGAACTACTACCAGTCTATATGTCAGTTTTGATCTCATCACACCAGGATCAGGCCTTCCTTTTGCATGCAAGATGCCAGCAAGCCAGACCAGACCACCGCCCCCAAATCATTCCATTCCATAGATCGGTGTCTGATGAAAGGCTGCCACATTTGGGTAGTATCCAAAGGGGCTTGGCGTCATGGAGCTTTCATAGGACCCACTGAAAGCTATCGGCGTGGCAAATGGTATGGACGAGCAGCAGTTGGAACTTTGCTGCTGCGACTGATCATGCTGCTGATGCTGATGCTGCTGATCTTGCTGCTGATGCTGATGCTGCTGATACGCCTCATGTCCATTACCGTAGCAATGCGCCAGTGCACCACCACCACCACCACCACCACCACCAGAGCTTGCGAAATCCAGGTTAACTCCAGACGAGTAGAGGCCGAAGCCTAAACCCTGAAGGTTCCCCTGCTGATGATGTTGCAGAGCGAGCATTGACAGGTAGTCCTGCTGCTGGTCGTACTTCACCGGAAGGGCGGAGAACGCCGTCGGCGCCGTGCTGACCTCGCCGCCGGGCATTGGTGCTGCATCTGGGGAGCCGGAGGCAGCGCACTCCAAGCCCTTGGTGCTCCGGCCGCCGGCGGACATGCTCCCGATCGGAAGGTTGCTGCTGATTATGCTCTCCACGTTGTACCGGCTGATCTCAAAGTTCGTAACGGCGTTCAGGCCGCGGAACTTGATGGCCGCAATGTCATAGGCTTCTGCAGCTTCCTCCTCGGTACCTTGTTTTAGTAGTATACAACAAAAGGAAATATCAGTTGTTGAACTATACTAGCTCCTTTATTAATTAACGGGCAGCAATGCAAGTAGTAGTAGCAATCGGTAAAAATAAAGTACGGGATCTTAGTAAAAACAACTTGGTGACAGCCGACAAAACCATGGGGACAGGAGCTTGGTCAAATCGAAACAATTAACCACCGTTTCAGAAGTACATTTAGTCTAATCCCTACCCACATGCATCACACAGAAAACTGAGCCATGGGCCAGCCAACAGTAAAAAAATAATATTCCAAGCACAGGCCGCTGCATGCAGTGCACGAAGAAAGCAAGGTGTTCAGGTTGCAATCTATAGTACTCCTACCAGCAAATACACGCTCTTTTCCGCCCTCTCCGCATAAAGCCGTCCCAAAACCATCATGGATATGGATGGATGGCGCAAAAGATGACAAATTCAAATCAAAACGCGGCATGCTTGTACGAGCTATACACATGCGTACATCTGGTCAAAGCGTAGGTTCTTGACCTAGATAAAATATGTCGACGAATCTAGCTACAAGGACACTACTCTGCGTACAAATAATACAAAAAAGATGGGACCTAGCTACGTGCGAGGCGTACGTAGTTTTTTCGTACAGTGGGAGCTAAACAAAGGTGATTATTCCTATAATTAGTCCTAGATGACTAACGGTTCTCCCAGTCCCAACCTGCATGAGCATTCTATCTTGAATTTCTTCACTAAGCAGAACAAACAACACATTGCACGCCCGCAGTTTTGCATTAAAATTTCTGAATGTTTATGAGCAAGTAAAGTAGCCGATGCGCATGTCAAGTGCTAGCATAAACAATGGCACTGTCGGTTCATTGAACGAACTATCACACGCTCCAATTAAAGACATGTATTAAAATGTGTACTCACTGAAGGTTCCGAGGTAGAGGTCCTTGTTACCGGCCACCCTTCCGATCCTTGCTTGCCATCGTCCATGCTGGTGATGTCTATACACACGAAATGCATGGAGAAACATGCTTATTAGGCAACAGCACGCAAAAGGACAAACACAAATAAAGTGAAAGTTCCGACAGACACGAGAGGAAGTATGAACCTGGTGACGCCTCTGTATATGGAAGCACCACGAGAGAATCCACTGCTCTTCCTATAACATCAATAGGTACCATGCATTCTTATCAGAATCACATGATGAATAACGAAAGCCACGGACGTGAGAAGAACGGATATGCAACGGATGCAGAATGAGTCAAAACGTCGTCAGAATAGTGATAAACAGTGTGCTAGTACCTCCTAAGTGAAGCTACAAACTCTTGCCGTGTCATGTTCTTCATCTCCTCCAATTCCTTTTCATATTCAGCAACCTGAAAGAACACTTGGCTCATAAAGATACATTCCAGCGCATAGATACTACACGTATGCTTTACAGAACACTTGTATCGGTTTTCTTTATTGAAGCATACATTTGTCTATTTAGTATACTAAGTACTACTGTACGTGCGTACCGGAAAGTTTGTGGTGGTGGTAGCACCCCAATATTTCAGTGCGGCAAGATCATAAGCCCTTGCTGCCTTCTCCTCCTTATCATAGCCACCTGTTTCATGAAGCGACAGCAGTTTTCATCAGCTCCATCCCTCACAGGTCACATCAGATGTTACAATACTTGAAGAACTGTAGAGGATGTATTTCCTTACCCAAATACACTGAACACCAGAAGCATCAACCATCAATATATAAGAAATGCGCCATCAAATGGACATGCAAAAACGATTGAAACGATATGAGTTCAGCTACACAACAAGTAAATAAAATACATATTGCAAACAACGCAAAATGCAATAGATTTAAGGTCAGTAGATCGATGATATGCACCTTGACGGCCCTTGCGGCTCTGGCCTTCACGCCGGCAGCTGTTGTCCCACAGATGAGCTTCGTACCGACCCGTCCACCGGTGCCTAGAAATCACCAAAAATATCCCCTAGAATTTTAGAGAGACAGCCAAAACCAGTCATATATAGAAAGCTTGGGAAAACTTTCTCCAAAACATTACGGAACAAACCAAATCTATACTCCTACTTAAGAAGGAAAAACTGCTTAAACCAACAAATTTGTTTTCATGTATTAATCATTTATTTTTCCTTAAATAAAATCTGTACCGATGCTTTCATACTTGACCATGGAAGTATGAACAAAACATGAGGATCATATGCAGACGCCGCATCCACCAGGGTGCAACTATGCATGCAGATACTACTACTAGTACTAGAGTACCTGGTAAGTCCTTGACAGGAATCCACCCAAATATTGTTCGTTTTCCTGGACTAGAGCAAGGCAGGAAAAAATCGATCCGCGGTGCTTACCGTGTGACACCGCGGTAGATTGACGTCCTCTGGCCGAAGGAGTCGACGGCCTTCCTCTGCTCCTGGGCCGGAGCAGCCGCCGCAGCTGCAGGCAAGGCCAGCTTCGCGTCCGCCTGGTCGAGGGGAGACACCGGCGAGGGAGCCACCGCCGCCGCCGCCGGTCCAGCCGCGCCGCTGAGGAAGCCGGCGGCTATGAACTTGAGCTCCGAGTCGTACATCTCCGGCGCGGGCGGCGCCGTCGTCGCAGCTCCTCCAGACACCTGGTGGTTGTTGCCTCCGCCGAGGAAGTCCTCCAGCTTGGGCGGCGGCGCGGCCCCGGCTATGGCCGCCAGCTCCGCGGCGGCGCCCCTCTCCTGCTCCTCGAGATCACCTGCGCGCACACACGCATGCAGCATGTTAGTACTACTACCATTAAAACAAAGGCTACGCTGAAACCTAACACGGAGCAAAACAGAAGCTCGGAGATTGAGACGGATCAAAAGAGAGTGGTAGTACTAGTAGTACTGACAGTGGTGAGCGAGCGAGAAGTTGAGCCATGGATAGTTGTGCGAGGTGTCCATGATGCGCGCGGTGAGAACGGGATTCAACGACGGTAACTTCTGGTTTTCCGAGGCGAGTTTTTTTCCCGATGAGCAGGGCGCTGGGGAAGGGAAGCGAGAGGATGGATTTCTTGGGAGGTGAAGAATGGGGAGGAGGCGGACGGACGGTGATAAAATAGAGGAAGGAGAAGACACGGCAGCTAGCAATCCGCTGCTGCTCCCAGTCACACACACAAGCAGGCAGCTCAGCTGAGAGAAAGAAGGAGAGAGAGAGAGAGAGAGCGCACGGGCAACGAGGCGCGCGGTATATTTATATGGCGGTTTCGAGGAGCTAGGTGGAGCCCAGTAGTGGAATGAACTGGCCGGTGAGAGAGAGAGAGAGAGAGTTTGTTTGTTTGCATGGCGCGGAGGTGTGGCGTGGCGTTCCACAGGTGGAGGCGTGGCAATGGCCTGCGGGGGCGGTATCCTTGACCGCCGTGGAAGCAAAGGAGGGGGCCGGCGCCGGTGTTGTGCTGTGATGAATGCGGTGCCTCTGCATGCATGGCAATCCCTATCTGCTCTCTGCTGCCCAGGTTAGCCGGCCTTCTTTCTAAACCGCCGTCCTCTGCTCTCCCTTTTTTCCGCCCCATCCTACTTCCGCTTTTCTAATTAACCCTATAAATTATTATTTTTATTTTCAACACTTTCTAATACAGTTCTATTTATTAGAAGCAAGCAATGCCATGCTCGTTCTTGTGTAGTGGCAGTACAGGGACAAAGAAATCCATTTCAGCGGTCCGTGTCGTGTCTGGCTGTTGGGCAACGAGGACCGCCATAAAGGAAGGACGAAAACGACAAAGCTTCAAAAGCTGGATCGAGATATGCATGGAATGCAATGGTCGCGTGATGCAGGGGCAACAAGGCGACGCCGCTCCTAGAAAGGAAAGAAAGCTCCAGAGATCAAGAGATGGAGTACAGGAACAGGTCAGAGATCAGAATTGTACTACTACCAAGCAGCGTCCATGGTGTCTCAGCTCGTTGTTATCTGCGCCAGCTAGAGCTGGTTTCGTTCCCTGAATAATGAAAGAATGTTTCTTGCCGTGGATCGCACATCACGCATGCATCGTAAATAAATCGACCATGCATGGTGCATGCTGCAGTCAAAGGCGGTGCAGAGAGGGCGGATATAAAGCGGTGGAGTCTGTGCACACATCATCGATCGTAATAAAGGTATGCTAGCGACCAAAAAGGAAGATGAGAGAGTAGTACATGCAGACGCAGCTGGCTGCCTCTGCAACATGGAACACCAAAATTAGGGAGCTAATAAAATGTCCTACTCTTAAACAGAGACCAGATCTGTTAAGTTGTCTACTTACTCCTTTGTCTATAAAGACATGCAGTATGAAACTTTTTGTACGTGCCGCCACATAAGTTGCGCGCATTGACCCGAGCACCACCGTAAAACACGATGTAGTGGTGGCCGGAAGAAGGAAGGAGCAATTCTTTTTTTTTTTCTTTCTGTAAATCCAACATTTTTATTAGTCTTTAGATGGTCGCCGGCCAGTCTAGCGCTTACTACACTAGCAACACTCATTAAAGAGGGCCAGGATCGAGGGCTTTCTGCACCGCGCGGAGGAAGCAAGGAAGCAGCTAGCATGGCAAGTTGGCAACGGAACCATGAAGCCGGGCCCTCGCCGACGTATGCGCATGCCTTTTGGCCGGGTTCCCAGCGCTTTGTTGGCGTCTGGCTGCCGATACCTTCCGTTGCCTGTTGCTGTGCTGCCTAGCTAATCATGGGATGTCGAGCACGCCCCCCGTCCCGCAGCTGCTCGGCTCGGCGCCCGGCCTGCGCGCAACGCTCGTACGTAGCTTGACCCCTGAGCACGCTCCACGCCGGATGCTCGAGAGACGAGAGGGGTAGTACGTACTCCCATTCGTGGGGACGTTTAATTTCTCGAGTTCGCAGAGGGCAACGAGTCGGGCGGGCATTATCAAATGGAAGTCGGAGGAAGAGGAACCAAGGATCAACATTCAACAATGTCTCACGAGACACACCAAAGGATCAATAATATTCAACAATGTCTCTCACGAGACACAAGTACACAACACACAAGCCGTCGTCGTCGAGTCCCTTATTCAGCCGGCCGGGAAGAAGAAGAAGAAGACCAGCACGCAGCACGTGCCTTATCTCGGGCAGCGAGCGAGCGAGCGAGCATCCGTCCGCGGCGCGCGGCGTACGTCGGCAAGACAAAGCGAGAGTGCGGCAGGCAAGGCACGTGAGGCGTGCGGTGCCTTGGCTCTCTGCCACGACCGCTTACCCCGAGCGATACTCTCTGACACGTGTTCCCCGGGCGCACGTGCGTGCCGCCGCTCGCGCTGGCGGCCGCGAGAATCCAACCGGAAGGCGTAGACGTGGAATCTGGTCAAAATGGAACCACGCCACAGGTGTGGTGGGCGTCACGTGGGCATGGCCACTTTTAAATTGCTACAAAAAAAAAAACTGCTCGCATTTGCACTACCAACGCTGCACACGTTTCAGTTTTTTCTTTTTTCTTTTTGAGGGGCTTGGATGTCCATGTTTTCTCCACAGGGACGTGTCAAAGAAAATTTGAAGGTGATTATTGGTATGTCAGCCGGCGCGCGGGCTTGATTGCCACGTCATCTTGAACCCGTTTTATGTCCCGGGCGGGACCAACTTACGGGGACGACGAACGTGCATGCAACGAACATGAGAGCAGATATCGTGGCAGCTAGCGGAGGAGGTCGCTCCACATCACCAACCAAACCATGAAGGGACACCTAGAAAGCTGCTGCCCTGTGCAGGGTACTACTAGTACAAGTAGTGGCACTACGGGCGGATAACCACGGGCCACGCACACGTCACCGGAGGGATCGATCGGATGGAAGCAAGCATGCATGTGTTGGTCAGTTCAGTTTTTTTTTTTTTTTTTGTTTTGGTTGGTCAGTTCAGTTGGTGGCATAAGAGATAGGGACGACGACGACGAAAGATCCCTAGTACATTATACAGTACTACTACCTAAAAATTAAAAAATCATGATGACCACGCATGGCTCCGGTGATGAGGTGGTACGTTGCCGGCTAATTAAGCACTTGATCCGGCAAGGGATATGCACTACTAGTAGTACCTACGGCACCCACTCCTCTCTCCCTTTTTCCCTGCTTTGCACTTGGATGGCTTAGGCTTTGCTTCCTGTACGAACCAACCAAAGCTTAATTAAGTTACTCGTATAAACTAACGGAACCCGTAAATAAAGTCCAACGCGTGCACGTGCACCGCACCAGCTTTCCAAACCTGCCTCCCGGTTCCGCCCACGCGACCGAGTCTCGACCGGCGATGCAGTACTAGCTGCTTCTCTCAAACAAACCACGGCATGCAGAATACTACTCCGAAAACACAACAGACATGGCTTGCGTTGTGCTAGGTCGAAAACGACTGAAGATAAGAACACGTCCCGCGCCCCTCCGGAATAAGCTGACTCATGCATGCTGTGCTGAACCGGCGGAGTACTGCGGGAATATCAAGCATCTATCATATGCTTTTCTTGCCAGCATGTGCATGTGACAACGAGATGAAGTCGGGCGACAAAATGCAAGGAACCGGACATACTATATACTATCAAATCAAAACACATGAATCTTCAGGCGAGAAAAAGCATCTTGTTGACCACCAGCATCGACCCTATAATGAAAGCCACTAATTAATACTCCAACTTGGAGAGAGCAAGGTGAAAAATTAATCTCAACGCTATGCTATGCCCGTTATTCTTTTCCGGAAAAGCTACGTAGTACTGTATTACATACAGCTCGGTACGTAGTCTGAACTCTAAAGGTGAAGAAGCTGCACGGTACTATCTCTGTTTTTATTTTATTGATTTTTTAATACAAATTTATACTAAAAAAATATCAACGATAAAAAAACATAATCAGTAAATGCGTGCTCGCTGACAGTCAACGGAGGGGGTACAACCACAACCAAAGCTGAGCTGCTGCTCTGTCAAATTTGTCAATAGTTGGACCGCGATAACACAACGCAGTACGCGCATCACGTTTTTACCGGGATCGTTGTAATATGCCATTATTGTAGTTGCCAAACACGCTAAGCCACCCGCCATGCTTCGCAGGATCGGAAGAACGGGACAGGAATTGAGACGCGAGGACACGGAGAGGTGGACATGTCCGCGTGCATTTTTCCGGCAACAGCAGGGGACAAAGGATCCACTACCTAGATACTATAGTGGCTTATTACTCGCTTAACATTGCTTCAAACCTGATTCAGCGTTCATGTACTAGTACGGACTACCTTTTAGAAAAAGGAAGGTAAGAAAGGCTAGTAGTACGTGTTACGGAGTCAAATTTCACAAGCCCGAACGTTTCTGTAGATCGTTTATCGCTGGTCAGTTAACTAGTACCACAGTGGGGACGCACTGTTTGTTTTCTCTTCAGAAGAAACAGAGCTCTACAAGGAAAGGTCAGCCAGCAGAGCGTGAACCTCAGCGGCAATTTCTCTCCGGCAAGCACGAAAAGTGACTATTGTAGCACGTCCGCCGCGTCAGAGCATGCGGTCGAAAACATGCGCCAGGGCCAGCTAAGCCAAAACTTTCTTTTTGATATCATATCATAGCGGCTGCAAATGCATGTTTCAAACGGGCACGTACTTGTTTGACATTCAGGTCGGCCAGGGGATTAGATTTAGTAATCCACAGTCTACACTATCTCAGGCTCTCAGCGGTGCCGACTCTTCTGATGAATTACTACTAGTTTTGTGGATTCGATGCTCTCACACAAGTCTCCCCGTCAAAATCACACTAGCTGGCGGTCTCGGCCTCCTCTGAAGACTCGTGAAGTCTAACTTTCTCAGCACGCTGCAATGCAGACAACCAAGTCTCCGCCTCTCTGGGCGCACACAGTCTGCATGTATAAAACTCTCAGTTGACAGTGCCACGCTTGCTTTACTTCCTAAGTGTTCCCGATTATGGAAGCTGCTTCGTCGGCTAAATTAAAACGAGCAAGATATCTAAACAAATAAAGGAGGTACAGAGCTATAAGCAAAATTTCTATTGCAAACAAAAGGTACAGAGTGTTCCTAGGACACTTTAGTTTGCAAATAGAACTGGTATAATAGTATTGTCTATGTTGGTTTCAGACAGAAGTGTGCTGCTTAGAAATTTCAATTGCAGATAGAAGATACATAAGGTTCTAAGCACAATTTACTTCCAATTTGCAAACTGAGGATTGGTAAACCTTTAACATATGTTGGTTCTGCCAACAGCAAGCTAATTTATCATCATATTGTCTCGACGTAACAATTCATGTTCCCTAGGCATGGTCATATACTAGCATTCATAAAATTGCTTATTGGGATGCTAGCTGTTCCTGTTCAACCCTAATTTCCTATGCCGTCGTATCAATGTACTAGTCGTAGTAGGTTATTATTCATGTCACGGGTATTTCAATTGGACTACAGATGATCGGTCAGCGAGTAACAGAAATGGAGCAAAATTCAGTAGTACCACCAATAATGCTTCTTTTGTCAACCCGCTTCTGACAAAAAAAAAAAAAACCGAGCTGCTGTTGCAAATGTTCAATGTATTGTCAAGTTCATCACTGAGAAGGCGATGAAGCGAACAGAGCAGCGCTAGTTTCCCCCTTTCCTCGTCTAAAATTACCTGGATGGATTGCCGAGGGGACCTAAGGCAGATCAGAAAATGCAGATCAGCTGAAGGAGAAGGGATGGGAACACACAGATACCTCTGTGATCAGGGAAAGATGGGAGTAGGAAGAACCTGACCTCTCTGATAGGCTGGTGGCGTTGAAGGCGGCCAGCTTAATTAATTAGGTGGAAGGCGGAGCGGAGGAGGGCACGGCCATGGCCATGAGGGCGGCAAGCAGCTAGCCCTCCTCGAGCTCCTTCTCCTTCCAATTCTCTTCCATTGTGGCGCCGCGGATGGGCCCGCTACCACTCCCACCGGTCGAGGACGGAGGTTCGGCCGGCGGTTGCGCGGCGCTGGGGGCAAAGACGGGCATGGGGCCAGAGGCCCAGAGGTGACTGCACCAGCGCCGCCGCCCAGTGCTGGAACCGTGCGGCCGACGAGTCGTTGCGCGGGATGCATGGAGTTGGGGGGATTCACGGCGCTCACCGGTGGCGGCTCGGCCTTGTGGGACGGCACAATCGTTACCCAATATTTTGCGCGAAAAACCTTCTAATTTAGATCATAATTATTAATTACGATTCGATATTTTATACAAACTTCCTAATTTGAATCATGATTATTAATCACGAAACAATCGCGATTCAACATTTTACACAAATTCACCTAATTTAAATCGTACTTATTAATCACGATCCGTATTTTTTTATAAAACCCCTGATTCGGGTCATCATTACTAATCGCGATCCATTTATTTTCATTTTGACCCCTCATTGCCTGATGATTTACTAATCTTTCGTTAGGTGCTTCTCCCCTCGCTTCCTTGACAATCCGCCGACGGCCGCTATGCTTTCCACCACCTCGCCGGCGCCGGCGCCATCTTGGGAATCCGACAGCGTCGCCTGGGCGGAAGCCGTTTCCTCAGCCGCCCTCCGCCACTACCGCTCGCTCCCCAAGAAGGGCAAGCCGCAGGGACGCGAGTCCACGGTACTCGCCGCTTTCCTCCTCTCCTCCGCGCAGGACCCCCTCAGCCCCAGCGTCCTATCCTTGGCCACCGGCACGAAGTGCCTCGGCGCCTCACGCCTTAGCGACCGCGGAGACCTCGTCCACGACGCACACGCAGAGGTTGTCGCCCGCCGCGCGCTGCTCCGCCTTATCTACTCCGAGATTGGCTGCGACACAGCACCGGATTGGTTGATTGCTGCCGCCGATGGTAGGAGATGGAGGCTGAGAGATGGGCATTCTCTTCATCTTTACATCACCCAACTTCCTTGTATGTACCGCTCCTATAAAAAGTATCCTTTGTTGATTTCCGGTTTGCTTATCATGAAACGTACGGTGTCAAATACGGATCTAGTAATTTTAATCCGGCTAATTGGAGTACACAAGTGCTCTTGTATTTTGCAACTTAAATTTCTTGATCTATATTACTTGTTTGGAGCTGCATAATTGAAGCTGTAATGGAGTAACCTAAATGGACTTGATTACAGTCTTACTCTTACAGTGCATAGAAGTTGATATGGTTCCTTGATTTATTCAATTATATGCAGGTGGAGTTATGCCAGTGCCGCCATCATCCTCAGAGTTGCCAAGGGAGAAGCTAGATAGCATCAAAGGATGCAGCGGTATGCTTCTATCGTAATATTGGTTTTCTGTGTCGTGGTAGTTTCAAGCTTTGTGCTGATAACTTCAGTGCACCACCGTAACCTATTATTAGTAGGTATGATTAAGTATCTGGCTTGGTCCATGTCCTAGTACAAATGTTATAGTCTTAACGTATATAAACAAACTTGACCAGTGGGGGTTATGACGGCCCCTGAGCATTTGCTTTATAAGAGAAGATAGTCTAAACGTATAACTATGAGTTTGAAAATTCTTTACTTTAGTAATCAGGTCGGTCTCAATTATGATGGTTTTATGCTTTTGTCATCTGTATTCTCAGAAGAAAAAATATAGTGTCATTAAAGCATGTAACTTCAAGCTAGTTGGCACTACCGACCTAACTGTTTAACTATGCTGGTTGCTGGTATTGGAATGCTTACATTGCTTTTCAGTGCTTAAGGAGGTATTGTACTTTGTTTTAATTTTTATATTGGTTATGCCAGCTGAAATCAATTTCACTGTAGTACCAGGATGTAACAAAATAATGTTCCCAGTTATTTATTTGTCATATCCTTTCCATTAAGTATATTGCTTTGTGTGTCAGACACTGGCTTTATTCAAAGGAAGCCTGGGCGTGGTGATACAACATTGTCCATGAGTTGCTTTGACAAAATCACCCGCTGGAGTGTTGTCGGAATTCAAGGTTAGTTGTCCATGATCATCTTTGGATTAGTTAATCTTATGCTTTTGAATAGGTCAGAATTTCTTTAACATTTATATGATATCATCAATTGATGTGAATGGCTATATATGTGCAACCTGCTATTTGGACACTGAAATGGAGAGTTTTTTTTTTAATATCCATAGTTCAGTACTACTTTTCCTGGCATTCTTGTATCCCTTTAGTTAGATTTACCAATTATTCGTGACTAAAGTATTTCTTCTCTTAAGTCGTCGACTGGGATGACCTCTATGCATTCTTGTGCAGGTGCATTGCTATCACACATACTGGAACCCTTGTATTTGTCCACCGTTACTATTGGCCAATTCCCTGACGGTACTCCTGATGGGTTCTCTATTGAAAATAATATAAAGAAAGTTCTTGATGCTCGGTTGTCTTCGTTATCCAACAAAATCCCAATGCCTTTCAAATCACACAAGGTTAGTGTTCCTTTGCTTGTTTTGAAGTAATAACTGCTCTATGACAATTGATTCTTCCTATCCGATCTGCAGCCAAAAATTTTGGTGGCACCTGTCCCACCGAAAGAGTTCCAACAGATTGCTGGAGATGTACCCCTTTTAACATGCGGGTAGTGTACAGTTTGTTGCTCCTTGAGCTTGACATTTTCTTTTGGTACTGTAAAAAAACCTGGCCTGCCAAGGGTAAAGACCATCCCCCAGGTATTATATTAAGAGGAGACCTCTCACGCAGACCAAGAAAACCCTCGAACTCCCGTCCGACCCCTACACAAGGGTCGCATTACCCTGTGAGAAGGGCTGGGCCTTACCTACCTGTGCTTTGGTGTGGTGACGGGCAAGGGGATTTTTTTAAACCCAGCCTGAATATCCACCACAATCCGCTTCTGCAGGGAATCGAACCCAGGACCTTGGGGAGTGCCACCGGTACCCCTAACCACTACACTATAGGGCCATTGGCACTAACTTACTGTATGTATCATAAACTTGCTAAAACTTTTAGTGACTTAGCTAACTGGGCTTACTAGGTACTCAATTTGTTGGAACAAATTCGGTTTGCATGAAGTTGTTTTAGGAACTACCGGGAGGAGACAAGGAACATCTTCGAAGGCAGCATGCTTGCCCTCGACAGAGTCACTGCTTTGCAAGTAACAAAGACCTTCCTTTGACACATGCAATTTTGATATAAAACTCTTGCGATGATTCTATGTTGGTTGTTGATGGCAGGAGAAGATTGCTACACGCTTTTATGTCCCTTGAACACCCATGGATATCAAAATTCAAATACGAAGAGCTGTCATATCGTGAAATTAAGGTATTTTGTTTTATATTGGATATTTTCTTTTTTACAATTTTGCCTATGGTTATATCGATTTTTTGTTTCGCTGCAGGATGCAGCTCAAGAGTACCAGCACACACTTAAGCTTCTTAGAGAAGTCCCTTTTTTCAGCTGTTGGCGTGCTAAGCCTGCATATCTCGACTCATTTTTAGTTTTATAGTGATAACTGACTCAGTTTGATGTTAATAAATGCCAGTTCCTGCAGTTCATTGTAATCATGTTTTGCAAAGTAGACTTAGGAATGTAGCGCTGGCATTTGTGAGGTTTATACCAATTTTCTTGGTAAAGTAAATTATGAAGAAATAATACAAGGAACAAAAGAAACACTTACATATGGTCTTCATTGACCTCGAGAAGGAAAAATTGGTAAAGTAAATTATGAAGAAATAATACAAGGAACAAAAGAAACACTTACATATGGTCTTCATTGACCTTGAGAAGGCATATGATCAAGAAATGTTATGTGATGGAACTTAAACACGGTATCAAAGTACGTTAACCTTATTAAGGAAATGCACAATAATTTTATGACACGTAAGATTGGAAATTTTGCATTATACTTTTCTATATTAATGTACGGGTATGTTGTAGAGTGGTAGCGGCGACCATGGACGCAACAGTGTGGCTCTATTTCGTCGTAAAGGAAAAGCAATACCCGAAACTTGGGACCCCCCCCCCCCCCCTTACACAATGCAGTCAGCCCACAATAGAATATGCAAACAAGTATTGAGAAAATGCACAATAATATTGCGGCAAGCATCCAAACGATGGAGATAATAATGATTTCCCGTTAACATAAGACTACACTATAAAACATCTATGTGGCAAATTGAAAAAATAAACAAGTCTAAGAGCATGTTTCATGTACTAGTACGACATGCGTTCAGACGTAAATCATACTGAACAAACTATTCCACAAATGTACCTTTGATAGTTCAGCACATGTGGACCTATACCATTTCTATATGATATATTTGTATAGGGTCATTGATTTTCTTTACCCTCGACATGCATGAGAAGTGAAGATAGAAACAAACCCCCACTTAGCTACAATCTATGTCTTATGGTATAAAATTAGGATTTGTACATGGTAATTGATTTCAGTTTTAACAATCTATAGGCTACAATGCACACTCTAGCCCTTGCACAATCTAGGTATCAAACAACCCCAGCTTATGGTATAACATTTGCAGCAAACAGTTCTCTTAAAAAAAAAATCTTCAATTCAACCAAGCAGGACTTTAGAGCCATAAAAAAGTAAAAGGTTACATTTACTGCATCCTGGCATATCAACAATTAATTTGTAATCAGTTTTCGTCTTGCTTCCTTTCCAAACGAAGTCTAATCATGAACTTAAAATAAACAATACATTTTGTCATATGCTGAGAGACTAATAATCATACTTATTCCATAGCCCTCATCACCCGTAACAAACGAAATAAAAGGACCTTATCATAGGTGCAGAAGCTACGAATGTAGATGGTCGTCTCTGATTTTCATCTTCATGACCCGTAAAACTAGAAATTTTGCATCCTACTCTTCTATATTGATCTACGGGTATGTTGTAGAGCGGTAATGGTGACCATGGACGCAACAGTGTGGCTCTATTTCATCGCAAAGGAAAGCGATACTCGAAACTTGGGGACACCTGCCCCCCCCCCCCCCCCACCTCCACAGCCGAAGCAGTCAGGCCACAATAGAATATGCTTGCGGTCATCATTATTTACATAATTCTCCATTCGATTGAGATCTTGCTAACTAACAAATAGTAGGATGTCGAAGATATTGATGGAGCGTCATCACTAGATGAAAGTATAGCTGCGGCAATCCCAACCCGATTCTTATTTCTATAGATCGATATAAGATTTTTGTTTGTTGAAATTTTAGGGTTCATATAAGGAAGACAAAATCCAAAAGAAAAATTAAAATTTGAAGCAATTTATATATTTTTCAATCTCTACTTCTTAATAAATTTGTTAAGGATGTTATTTTTATTGCCCATCAATCAAAAATCTTTCAATAAAATCTTTACTTACTATTTAACAAAGTTAGATAAATAGTGTCCCTATGTCCAAGAAACACTATGCAGACAATTTCAATAGTTTTTACTAGAATTTTAGTAAATGTTTAGATGCCTTTGAAATTCCAATTATGTTTTAAGCTAGCCTCATATGAAAATTTTAAATTCATCAAACCTTTTAAACTTTTTCTAGTTCTAATGGTTGCCTCTAGGCTAGTTCTATTACCAACAAAATTGACATGATTAAAACCTATCTTTTTAAAAGTTGATGCATTTATGGAATTGAAGATATAAAACTAATGATATTGAAGGGATAAAAATATTAGAACAATGGTACTTATTGAAAAATATTAGAAAGTTTTCAATGGCATTCAAGGCATTGAGGAAGTTTTCACTAAAGGAATTATTCTAACAAAAATGGTTCTTGACCAGCCTCTTAGATTTATCATGGAGTTTCAACATTCTGTTTTTTTGCGACTCACTACCTTTATCCATTATATAACATAAGCATTACAATCTGCAGCTAGCAGGTAATTTACGCTGACCGGGACACTCTGTCACGATCCCAGCCTGAACTCACCCGAAACTTGCTTATATAACATGAGTATTACAATCTACAGGTAGCAGGTAATTTACGCTAACTAGGACACTCTGCCACGATCCCAGCCTGAACTCACCCGAAACTTGCTTACCTAATGTATCCGCAACACTGTTATGTACTCGATTTGTGTACATCACTCTAAAAAATTCAAACATCAAACTAATTTGTTGTACCTCCCTAAATATTGATGAAACACGGGATCTTCCATCCCCCCTTCTCAGATCATAATTTTTCACCGGTTCTTGGCTCTCTGTCCCCAGCAAAATTCGTTGCCGAGCCAGAGGTGCAAGGGCTTCCATCGAGTTCCAACATTGAGTCGAACAAACTAGGCCTAAGAGTGCACCGTTACTGCATGTCTTTCCAAATAAAAGAGAAAAATATCCCAGAGATAAAAGAAAACAAGTCATGCCATGCTATCTTTCGAAAATCAAAGGCAAAATTTGATTTCGAACTATCTTCTTACGTATACATGTCTTCTTCTCAAAACTATTTAGTAACCATTATGTCCTCACCTCAAACGGTATGACACATCCCCTTTGCTACAAATTTGTAAGGGATACATCAAATTTAAGTCCTACAAATCTACAACAAGGCTTATTCTCCCCAGTTCCCACAGTCCATATAATAAATATCAGAACCATGTTAGATGTCAAAGAATTACACAGATCAACTCATTTGAATTTCTAATCAATGTTGAAAATCCACGGTTGGCATTCACCGCGTCATGTAGGCAAAGCATCTTTACTTCCAATAGCCTGAGCAAATCGATTCATGGTGTCACCACACATCACGCAGGTACCTGCCTTCCATCTGCAGGCTCTTTACATAGAGCTCTGTTTTGGAGCTATCCAACGATCCCTGAAGCAAATTGCAAAAGCAGCATAAGAAACTATAACACAATTTCTGGAGTCTCAACATTCTCATCTGATGTATCTAATGGGTCTTTGTTTACCTGTTTCTGGACTATTGTATGAAGAACTCTATGTACGTCTCTAGCCATACCCTTGGCATCACCACACACATATATGTAACCACCCCGTGAGAGAATGCTCCATATTTCTGCGGCCTGATAACAAAAGGAAGCAAATTTAGTTGAGCCGAACCAAGTATGGAGGAACAGACAACAACAACAACAACAACAACAAAGTATGGAGGAACAGACAAGTCCCAGGTAAATTGGGGTACGCTAGTAATGAAAACCCATGGACCCAACACAAACAACAAATAAGGACGGGGAACGAAAAGGAAAAAAAAAACAGAGAGAGCAAAATAGCAAAAAAAAAAAAACATAATAACTAAAAGTAGAAAAGTGTGAAACACCCAACACAAATGACAGTCAAAAGTATGATGGAAACAAAAAAGGAGGAACAGATAAGTTCACTTATCTAAAAAAACTGGCATGAGAGCTCTACATGTTAAACACTCCAGAATCGGTATGCAAAACAAAGGGTAGTGTGTATCTGACCTTCTCCACCATCTTATGCTGAACATAGTCTTTTGTTGGTCCTTCGCGAGAGAAGGCAACAATTAGTTCAGAAAGTGCACCCTCCTGAATGAAATTTTGCAACTCATCTTCATATATGTAGTCCTGAAGCATGAGATTAAGATTCAGTTCCATCAATGCAAAGTGAAGAAACATAACAATATATATTGATTTAACAAAGAAATCCTTACCATGTTACGGTTCCTGCATCCAAAGAAGAGAATTGAAGTGCCCAGTTCCACCCCGGTTTTTTTCACAGCTAACCTTTCCTGCCAAGGGGGAGAAAGATACACTAGGTAATCTCAAGAAAAATTACAAAGATACAGCAGGATTCTCTGCAACAAACCTGCAAGAAGCCCCTAAAAGGTGCAAGCCCTGTCCCAGGACCAATCATGATAATCGGAGTGGACGGATCAGCAGGCAACTTGAAATTTGACTGCCTAACAAAGATAGGAGCCCAGCTGCATTCTTCACTATATTCCAATGGAAGCGTATTCTGCCATGAACATTATCACAGAAGAATAAATCAAATTATTGGACTCTTTCTTATTGCAGGCAATTAAAGGGATTTATTACACCAAGCGACCTTCATCCATGTTGAACAAACTCCTTGGTGGATCCTTCCTGTTGGTGAAGGCCCATAAACTAAAGCACACGTTACATGAATTCTAGATGGAGCAATCCTGCAGACAAAGGAATTTAATTTGTGAGGTCTCTTGCAATGTATAGCAAGTTGAACCAGACAATGCAATGTGACAACATACAAAGACTGATCATCATAAGCATAGCTGATGCCCAAAGTACAAAATTAAAATGTTTAGCAATTGATGAAATAAAAAAATGTTAGAATTTTGGATCTGGTGAATACTAATTTTGCGCAAGGTTTTCATTGCTTTCCTATGTCCTAACAATTGTGTGCTCGCCTTAAACTAGAACCAACAAAGTAAAACATACAGGCATATGAAAATACTTACTTTGGAGATGACGATATTGAGTAGAATCGTGGTTGCAGACGAGGAGCTATTGCTGCGAAAAATACTCCCAGAGGTGGTTTAGCTGAAGGGAAAGCAACCATAACTTCAAGGAGGCTCCTCTGGCTAGCTGTGATCCATTGAGAATACTCATCCTGCATAAAAGACTAAAGATTAGCAAAGGAACAATACCAAATCATATGGCATAAAATGGGGGTCCAGAATCACCAACAACCTTTCCAGCAGGAGAAGCCAAGAATCTAAGTCGATCAGCTTCTGCTGGATCAGAAGCATAAGAAGCTAAAGCAAGCAAAGCAGCCTGTAATGGAAACATAATCCAAGGGTTGGTCATATAATCAAAGGAAACAAAAGGTTCATAACAAATGATTAGAGCTCATGTGAACCTTCTTTGGTGGACTGAGTAGATCAGCATATCGTAGAAGTGCAGTCCGCAAGGTACATGGAGATGGGAATGGTGGGGCCAAGGAACCTCCTCCTTTACGAGGCGAGCCATCTTCTGCATCTGCATGGATGGAGAATATGGTATCTGGAGAAAGGCCAAGTAACCTTTCAGTCTCCTCCACTGTCTCGATAGAGTTTTCTGAATATACACCGACATGGTCTCCAGTTTCATACCTGAAACAAATTTCCAAAATCCAAACTATCATAAATGAGGTTTAAGGAAATATAGCAATGAGTATGATTCGCTTATTGATCACTAATCAAATGCAGAAGTGCATGTCCCTTCTTTATCTGAGTTCCATGGGATGAGAAGAACTGAACTGAACTATTCATTTCAAATGGATAAAAAAAAACAGCACGATAAACAAATAAATTAGTCGACCTACTGGAAATATTATTTGACTCTCCAATGAATCTGCTTTATGTGAATCACATAGGGTTACATGTTCTGCACATTACAAGACCTATGTGACTGTCATGGCACTGAGTCTCACAACCATGTCTGATACAAATCATGCTTCAGTGATGCCACAATTTAGCGTGTAAACCAGCTAGCATACTACTGTACTACAGATAATATGCCGCATGAATATCCAAACTATAGGAAATAAATTGATAATCATACAGAGATCAAGAACCTTACTTGAGGCCAGTGCCAGAGATATCAAACTCGAGATGGATACAGGAGCGGTCTGAAGCAGGCTTGTGGAGTTCCTTTCGAACAGCAACATTAGACCTAGCAAATGATCAAGTAAAGACTGATTCTAATTTCTAACTGACAAAAGGAAATATTATGCTAGCAATATTGTTCCAACACTCAAATACCTGCATGGGTGTTGCGCATCAATAACACCAGTACCATTTGCTAATATCCATGATCTCTCTTCAAATGATAAGTCAGATTTATCAATGAACACAACTCTGTACTCAGGAATAGCAGCAGTGTAAGGAGTCGATGCACCGGTTGTGTCATCATCATCACGGAGTAGTTGGTCTAACTCCGGCCACACTAGTTCCTTCCTACAGATGATAATAATCTCAATTTACGCTACAACTCCAATCATATTACAAATAGCAACTACCTAAACTGCACGCAGTAAAAAGCTGGTTTTTTGTGGCCATAGTCCCACACAGATCAAATCCAATAAAAAAGAATTGAAGCATGTTGCATACACAGGTGAGGCTGTCAAATCTACTGAACTAATGGAACTATAGGAGTCTGAACTTGATTTTGGACTCCAGTGCATTAGATCTTAAAATCTCAATGCCAACTACCTGGGCTGTGAATCGTGCATGTAGGTATCTCAGGACCCAAACCTGAATCTACGTTCTCCATAAAAAATGAAAGGACAAATTAATATCCAGCAAAAACAAACATTACAAAAACCGAAAAACTAAAAAATAGGTCATGATATACTACAATAAACTTTACAACATGCTCGATTGTGAATGCAAAACACCAACCGAAGGCTTGCTTCACATATCGAAGGGGTCAAGGGGAACCCTGCCTTGGTGCAGCGGTAAAGCTAGTGCCTTGTTAGTTGTGACCAGGTCACAGGTTCAAGTCTTGGAAACAGCCTCTTGCAGAAATGCAGGAAAAAGGCTGCATACAAAAAACCCAAAGTGGTCGGACCCTTCCCCAGACCCTGCGCAAACAGGAGCTAAGTGCACCGGGCTGCCCATAGTTCAATTTTGTTGGGGTTCATCTACAGGCTCGAATACGACAGAATGGATGCTATTGACAAAATCAATATACTGAAATGTTCATAGGTGGAATGACGTCCTTTAATGCCTTTACTACTTTGTAGAGTAGTTAATTAGACTGTCTGAGTACTTACAAGAAAATATGTAACAAAATAAGTAATTTATCATTAGTACACTTACCCCAGCAAACATCTGATATTTTGTATGATTGCATTGGAGGAAGGAAAGTTTATACCAGGCTTCTATATAAAATAAGTTTATTCAGTATATACTTAATTACTTATTGACTTAGATACAGACACCTGGATTGAGACAATTCCGTGAATGGGGACACAAATCAAATGGGTAGTACCCAACTTTCTCTAAATAGTTGTCTAGTACCAAAAAGACAATTCTCAGTGAAGTCATACCAAGCTGTAAAGTCGTCCTCAATGCACTGATCATCATCTCCAAGGCCAACAGGAACAAGACGCTTCCCACCTAGATATAAAAGAACTAAAAAATCAAGAATGTATGGAAACTAACAGAAAACAGATATGAGCCACCAGAGCAAAATGGCAATTCTGGGAACTAAAATGCCAGCTAGATTAATTGCTACGGGATGCATTTTTATTTTATCATGCAGCAGCAATATAATGGAAAAATGTCACATGCTTCTGTTAAACAATAATATTTTCAGAAGAAGGTACTTCAGGTTGATAGCCAAATCATCTGAGTGTAACAATTCCTTGCAAAAGAAACTGCTATGTTTGGCAATATGCCATATCATTAATGTTCTATATTTCCAACTTTTTCACTTGGGAAGTAGTGTAAATCACTTACCCTGCTCCTGTAGCAGCTCATCCACCACCTTTGCAACCTACATTGTCCATGCACAAAAGACATGAATTACCAGAACATTAATCAGTTATTTAAATCACAATTATATGCAATATCAATCAAACAAACCTTATTGAAATGCTCGTACTGCCTGTTCCCCAGGCCAAAGACACCATACTTAAGATCCTTAAGCCAAATTTCCTTCTCTTTCCCCTGATTCAAGCATTCAAAAACAAGTTAAAAAGCATCTAAGAATAGTAGCATCTAGAACATCCCAAATATAGAGACTTCAAAAACCTCAGTGAACCATTTGTAGAATCTTGCAGCATTATCAGTTGGTTCGCCATCCCCGTACCTTCACAACGCGAATACAATTAGCCACAGAATTATAGATGAAAATTTTAACTGCAAGAGCAAAACTGCACAGTACGTTTAGAGAAAGCATGTTCAACTGTTCATAAAGCCTGGACCCTGGAGAAGGAATTTTATCTGAAAATAAGGTTTTGGTTTGGAAAGATCGGATTTGTTTATTGTAACTCAGACAAGATAAACAGCCAACTCTCTGCAACAGAAATAGCAAAACGAACTCAAACCAACTCCCCACCTCCCAATTTGGAGGACACATAGACTAGCCCAATTTTATAGAAATGCAAAATTCTTTGGAAACTCAGCCACATAGTTTGTGCTGGTGCAAATAAAAGGACTAGCCAAACTTTTATTTGAAGTTTACAACAAGATATAGGTGTAGTATTCTTACTCTAATTAGCAGCAAATAAAAGGAGTAATTAACCAATTTACACCGTTCACTTGGGTTGTATAATATAGTTCAGGCACGAGAGCCAATATAGTTCAACAATCGATATAGCAAACTTGATCGTTGCAAGGTAAGGCACGCAGCCTATGCAATTTATGGTGAACCGAAAAACGGAGCTATTCTCCGATCCACACAGCTTGCTTGAGCTTTATTATTAAAAAAAAAGGCGGGTGTATGCGACAAAACGAGCAATTCACCAATCAATACCATTTGCTTGAGCTCTACAACAAAAGGCGGTTGGATCCCAGAATAAGTTGCAAGCAACAAACACGCGGTTCGCCCATTGACTAATCAGAACACGGTCTGAGAACTCACGTCGCTAGGAAGAACAGCACGACAGTTTCCTTCTTCAACTTCTCCTCATACTCCTCGTCTTCCTGAGCGTAATCGTCCTACAGACCATTCACATACGTCTCAAATTACCAGAACATATGCCCAAGCTAGCATCAGACAGGCATACGCACAGGGATCATGCAAAATTACCAGATCCACCACTTTGAACACCACCTTCTCGTACCGCGCCCTTGCCTCATCCGCCATGGACTGCAAACACAATTGGATCGAGTCAAACAGGGCGGCAGAACATGAACTAAAGGAGCACAGCCAAAGCTCCTGGATCCGATCAGACAGCGAACCTTGGCGAACCCCTCGGCAGTGCCGGTCTGCGTGCCGAAGAAGATGGTGACGCGCTTCCTGCCGTCATCCGCGTCGGCGTCGGCGTCGATTTTGACAGGAGGCGGGCGAGCCGGCGTGGCGACCGGCTTCGCTGGCGCACCGCCTCCGGATCGGAACCAGACGGCGAGGATGAGTAACCCCGCGACGAGCGCGGCGGCAGTGGCTGCTAGCGCGGCGAGTGGATCACCCCCCGCGGCGGCCGCGAGCTCCGGTGGGATGACGGACGCCGCCCACGACCTCGCCGCCTCCATGGCTCGCTCGCTGCCTCCCCCCGGCCGCGAGGAGTCTGGGTGGGGAGGAGGAGACGAGATTGGGGAGGGGCGGTAATGGTGGGGTGCGTGCACCTACCAACAACTGCGGCAAGCAGCTTAACTGGAGACGAGTACCTCGAGCGCCTGCCTTTTTCTGCTGGCTTTTTTATATTCAAGGAAAAACATAAACTTTTGCGGGAAGGCGAGGGGCTCTGTGCGTGTGATCTTGATCTGCTTTGCTCAGAAAGCTGGGTAGAATCAGCAGCAAAAGGAATTATATGAGAATGAACTTTTTTTTTTTTTTTGCAAAGGTTACGAGCATGAACTTTAAACATATCTATAGAGAGGACACTGATGCTTTATTAGCTGAAAATACTTTGTAGTATGTCGATAATAACAACCATCTATTTTCTTAATTTTAATTATCGGGATGATTATCATTTTAATGTTTTTCAATACACATAGCCTTCCTAGACTATCTTTGTAAAATCAATTTTATTTGAATGAATTGCGATATAGTAGTACTTAAAAAAAAAAACTGAGTTGAGTGACGTGTAGCTTTGTTGTCTCGTTGTCTGAACTGGGATCCTACATCGTAGATGCGTCTGGCAACACAAGTATGGCACGCAGAAGCAATGAGCATTCTTGGGATTCTGTGGAACTCCTTTTTGGGATTCTATGCTATACTATATCGATTCATGTGATTCTTAGCCCAATCTTCTGGAAAAATGGCGCCCGCAGCCACGTAGACGAACCAGTTCATTTAACATATAGATTCAAGACACGGTGCGGCAACCTCGTATTAAAATACTAGCTTGTAATACTAGGAGTATTTTCTTTTACAAAACCGCTGAAATATGGTTTGATAAAGAGCTGGCCCTACGTGCTAGTATGGCATAAGAATAAGATCGTGCCGAGCAGATGGCTAGAATGGTTCACGTCAACAATGATAGCGATGACTCGATTCAGAAGCACTGGCATGGTCAATCGGCCATTGAATAGGTTTCGTGACATATACATACTCAAGATTTGGACATACAGGTATTTTACGCTTTGCCGTGACTCTTTTTGAGAAAGAAAAAAAAAAGGTAAACTGATCAATCACATCCATTGACAATCGCTCCAACCAACCACTCCAACAAGACCAAGAGCCTAGCTCCTGCAATCAGTAACCATTCCAAAGTACTAGCGTCCTAACGAAACAGGACAGGTAAGCGGCGGTGTTTAAAGTCTGAGCAACCGTGTCGCGGAAGATTCCAACTCAATTGCCGACCCTGTTATAGATGTTAAGAGAGCAGGATTCCGGTGCACTTACTATCCTCACCATTGAATGAGCATCGTATAATTGTACTTACGATCTAACGTCAGAGCACACAGGAACCTATTCATTCTTTCTCCCGCCTCCAGTGGCGAAGCCACAACGGCGAAATCGAGTTTCAGTTATACTTGACAGTTTTTTAACATTTGTGCACCCCTATCATACTAATACTTTGCATCCACCAAGGACAAAATTGTCAAACAAGCACTACAGGGCTAGTAAGCAACTATGGCAGGCACCACCCTTTAATTTTCTCTAGCTTCGTCCCTGCCCCCCTCGATCGCAATGAAAAATCTGTTCGTTGAATTCTCAGACTTCGTATAATCAGCTCTGCCGATGATTGTTTTTTCTTCCTCTGTTTCTTTTTAACTTCTCCTTTGTGTTGTGTAACAAAGGATCCAGCTTCTTGATGGGCCACGTCCGGCGAAAAGTATGCATGCTCCCTGAGGAGAGCAGTCCGTCCAATTACTCGGTGTGGGCCGCAAGGCACCTGGACTGTCGGGTCAGATGGCGGACCGCGAGCCCTGTGTTCCGGCTAATTCCATGTACAGGCTGACAGCAGAACATGGCCTGCATTTGCATCCCATCCCAGGTACGTACTGTTATGGCACTAGTAATAAGCAGCTGAAAATGCTAATACTACTGTACTAGTAATTCCCGGACGCGCACATGGCCAAACTTGTCACCACTTCGCATGGAACTAGTAGTACTGTGTATTCATGCGTCTGAATCAGAGAGAGAGAGAGAGAGAGAGAGAGAGAGAATTCATGCGCGTCTCAATCAGCAAACGAGCACATCCTGCTGGCCTCCAGAATTGACTCGATTGGTCTGAAAACACGGACGAAATCCTCCGCCATGGTTGTGCTCGCAATCAGCAATACTACCAGCGCTAGCGGCGTCGTCACTAGTGTCCATCCGCGCCTGTCTTCCTCACGCGTAAGTGTATATGTCGTTGTCATGACATGTCGCCCAGTCCCAACTCCAAACGCAACAATGAATACAGTACTGAAAATTTCTGATACACGTTGGCGTTGCTCTTTCCTCGCCCACGCACGTACGGTACGGCGGCCGCGGCCAGCTCCGGTGGGCGTGGCGCCGTCTCAAAACATGCTGAGCATTAACGACGTATTTCGTCGATCGTGCCACTACACAGCAGAATTTATGTTTATTTATTAGTCGAACGAACTAATTACTACAATATAATAGAGGCGGGGCCGGCCGGCAAGGACGACGCATGCATCGACGTAGTACTGCTACTACGCATACTACGCAGTAATGAATGGCGGTCATTTGTTCCGAGATCTAGTAGCTCAGCTAGCACGGTCGATCTAATCGCCATGACTCCATGTCTCCATCGTCCCCGTCACTCCGTCGTCAGATCTTTCTTTCTTCTCCATGACTCCATTGGGGCCGGCCCCGGCCGTCGTCAACGCAGCAGCAGCAACAACAGCAACAAAGCATTCCGAAGATGTCGCCATGTCCTCGCGCGCGCTCGATCGCGTGCGGCGGCCACGTGCCGTCTCTTACTGTACTGTACGTGCCTCGTCGATCCCATCCCACGCTACTGTGTACTCCCTAGTCCCTATACTGATGATGACCAAGGCCAGTGACGGCGATGTGGTTTACAAAAAAAATTCACGTTTCAGTTATCTCTCGCACGCAACGTTCTCAATTGATGCGACGATGGCTACTCGTATCCGCTTCACTGTTCCGCCGCGCATGCACACGTACACGCCATTCGATCGGCGTCGGTCGGCGTTAAAAGGGAGATCTCAACCGTCCACGACACACAGGGGCCGTTCGTCTCAGTTCGCTCACTGAACAAGGAATAATAATCCAACGATAATAACACACATCATTTCGTCTCTATCGCGCATATATTAGTCAAGGACATGGCGCGGCCTATGGAAGATGCCGACATACACGCACGGTACGTACGTACGTGCACACACTTATCGGATCGTCTAATCTCAATCGAGTAAAACGCGCAGATTCACAGCATGAGTTCAAATGTTCCTAATAAATCATTAGCATGCGTTAGTTCTTTTTTTAATCCGATTACTCCACTTCCATTTCACAGCGGTACGGAAGTCCAAGTGCTTGGTCCAACCCCTGCGTGGAGTGGATATTCCAAAAGCACGTAGGAGCAGATGACAGCCTCAAGATCAACTCCAGATAACATAAAAGGGGATAAAGACAAGATAGGAAAATCTATAAACTGAGACAAAAGCACGTGAAACTATCGTCCATGGAGAATTTCGTCTAATCTTCTGGTTCAACCCCAGCCTCGGTCTTCATCTTAGACCCTTCGTTATGGGAAGGAGGATCCTTCGCATTAACATCCACAATAATTACAAAAACAGAAAGTACTACAATATCACACATAGATAAAAACACAGACGTACAAATTAATAGGTGACCTTCTATAATAATATAATAATTAATTAATGGTATTACAGAGGGAGAACGATGGTATACAACTTTAATATGATGATCGCGGCGCATCCGTGAAACAGAGAAGACCAACTAGTAGAGGAGGAGTAGATTAGAGAGCGCAGTGTGTGTAATTAATCTAATCGACACGATCCATGTTTATCTCTGTTCGACGCGAGAAGCAAAGCTACTAATTAAATTATTAATTGTTAATCCCCTCCGCAGTATTATTGCTGCTTTGCTTCCTTCGGCTGGACGATTTCACAGGCATGATCCGGATCCTCTTCGCCACACGGACGAAATCCCTGCAATGTAGTAAATTCCAGACCTTATATATATGTATATATGTGGTGGATCGGGAGTCGGAGCACCAAAACAAATTTTCGTTTTGGTTTTTTGCTCTTCTTCCTTCTGACTGACGTTAAAAATCTCAGCTAGCTAGAGGCAGCTTATTATATATCTATTGAGAGAAATAATATATAGATTGGAGGTGTTTTTGTCCTTACTTCCAGTTGAGGTCGCCGGCGAGTAGGAGGTCGTTCTCCATGTCCTCGTAGGCCACGACATGCCCCGGCACGGCATTGGACAGGTCCAGTCCGGTTTCGGCGGCGGCGTCGTCCGTGTCGTCGACGACGAACATGCGGCGGAGCGCGGCCGCGAGGCTGGTGTACCCGGTGTGCCGGCTGAGGTGGACGCGGTGGCAGATGCACCGCCCGTCGAGGACCACGGTGACCGGTGGCGCCACGCCGCCGTCGTCGTCGTCCTCCTGATGCACCGACAGCCGCAGCAGCTTGTTCCGATGCTGCTGCTGGTGGTGGTGGTCGGTCGACGTCGACGACGACGGCCGCGATGGCGCCACCGGGGGGCGCCGCTTCGGGTGCTGCGGCGGCTGCTCGAAGCTGGCGCTCATGGTGGTGCGGTAGTGCAGGCGATCGAGACGGGGTCGCCGGCCGGAGATTTTGGCGGGCGGTTCGGTTGTGCTGGAGATTGGAGAGAGGGGATGGGAATGGGAGTGGGGTGTGGAAGGAAAGAAGTGATGGATGGATGGGAAGTGGAACAAGCGAGCACTTTTTTTTTTTATGGTTGGTTTGGTTGTGTTTTCTGCGGGTGCGTGTGTCAGTCGGGATTTATAGCTAGGGGCCGGGGAGATGGAGTCGTGGAACCTAAGTAGGGTTGTTCCGTCATACACATCGTCAAGGAGGGAGGTGGAGACTACAGTACTACGTACCTGTGTTTTGATTTTTTTAATAATAATATAATAATACACCGACCTCACTCAAAAACACGGTACACGCAAAACGATACGATGGTGGTGTCTTGCGTTTCCGTTCTTCACCTAACTATAACTAGCAATAGTAGTTTACTAGTACTTCGTACGTGTATGGTATGTCCAGCTGGAGGAGCAGTTTTGAAAACCTGAAATGTAACTGAATTCTGCCATGTTTTGCTTCTTCGAACATTAGTTCATTTTATACTGTCCATAATACTAAGATGCAATGCAAGCTGTCTGACACAGACATGACGTTTATATTTAGTTTCCAGTACAACACAGCCACATTGAGCTGGGACGACAACACCTGATAGATAGAGAGAGAGAAGTATCCGATCAAACAGCAGGAAGGAACTGGTCAATCAGTAACAAGGAAACCAGAGAGAGAGAGGGAGGGAGAGGGAGACGAAGAGGTTGCTTGCAAGTGAGAAAAAAGTAGGAGCCATCGACCCGAGACGCGCGGCGTAAACAAACGGCCATGACTCGTGCGCGCGAGGCATCGATGGCTGCGTGTTTTTCTGGGGATTGGCTTGGCCAACACCAGCGTGGTGGCGTCCATCAGGTCCAAAACCTCCACCACCGCGACGGCAGCCGCGCGAAGCGGGGCTCCTCTCTTTCTCTCTCTCTCTGTGCCGCGCGCGCCGCACGGTTGCCGAACGGCTCGGCGTGTTTGACTCGCCCGCCAGTCCTCCTCCTCCTCGACTCCTCGTTGGTTATCGCGTCTCCGCGCGCGTCGGCATCGGCATCGGCGCGCCCCCCGCACCGCACCGCAGCGCACGTACGGGAGAAGAAGAAGAAGAAGAAGAAGAAAGGGCTGGGCTGGGCTGGGCCTCGCCTGTCCGGTGAAAAGAGGCGTTCAGTTACGAGCTTGTTCCCTGCTTTTTCTGTGCAAAGCCACGCGCCGGGCCAGTGCACGCACGCACCCATGACCGTGGCGCAGTGCCGTTATGATTGAGGGCGTGGTGGTGGAACCCGCCGGCCGGGAAAAGCGCGTCGGCCGGCCCTCCTTCCGTTCGTCCATAGTATGAGGCTGTGGACGAGCATGTGGTACGGTACGAGCGCGCCATATCGAGCCTGCTGATTGGGCGTGGCGCACTGTGCACAACGACGGATCAAACCGTTCGCTGGAGCCTGGAGAGGAGAGGCTGCGGCGATCGAACAGAACAGGCAGTTAATCGATGCCGTCCCAAGTTCGTTGAGGAACGCTGTTGCCCATTCTTCAGCGATCTGGAATAAACGAACAGTGCTGGAGCAGACGGCGGCACAGCTGCTACAGTAGTACTAGCACTATAGTATGTGCTGGCTCGGTATACGCCCGGGGGGCCAGGCCGCACGGATTATACGATGCGTGTATTTCCGCGCTGCTACGACGACTGCTGCTGCGATCGGCGGGGACGACAGCTTTGCGTTACTGTGTTCGTGTGTACTACGCGAACTGTATACGTACGTCAATCATAACTTCATATACTCGTACGTAGTACGTGACAAGAGCGATGCCGGAGGAGTGGCGGAGTCTTCATACATTTTTGTACATCGAAGAACTGGAAATGAATGGGATCCATCCACTCGCACCAGAGGTTAAAGTGGTATTCTCTCTTCCTCCAGAAACAGAGATGACGACACCACATAAAATAGTGTCCTCGACACGCCATGCACCCACGCACACGCACACGCACACGCACACGCTCGCATGCATGTTTTATTCCCAGAGACCGATCGATGGATCGACGTGCGCTAGCTGCGTGTGCACATGCTGCTGCAACTCCACTTCACTCGAGGCTTTCCTCCAAAGTCACGGCCTCCTGCCCTTGCTTTCGTTCCAAATTACGAGTCCACAAATCACTTGATACTACAGTATTACTATAGTTCTTTTGCGAGGCACAGCGGGCCCCTGCTAAAAATTTCTGCATGATTTATTCCCTCCGGCTGACAAGTTGCAGCTCTCGTATCGTACCGTGTGTGCGTATATGTCTGTATGTACGGGCACCCCGGGCGCTGGCTGTTCGGATGCGCGCTGCTGGACTTTGAAACCGCCCAGTTAAGGATCGGCGAGGACACACGAGAGCTCGAGCGATGCAGTACCCCCTGCTACTGGGTTTCTCTGCGTGTACTAGAGCAGCGCGACGACCTGCCGCGGCGCGCGCGCGCGGTGTCTCGACTCTCTCGACTCGCTGCCCATCGCGCTTGACGATTCACGCATCACCGCACGTGCAGTGCAGTTGGGGCGTTTGCGTGCCTCGCTCGCTCTTTCGCCCTGCTGTCTGGTTCGGCGACCAGAGCAGTTATTTGTGATTGACGGATTGCGAGGCATCACCAGAACACAGTCCTGGAATTCCGGTTGAGCTTTTAGTTCTAGGGATATGCCGCACGGACACAACGAAAATGCCGCACCGTTTCCGCCGCCTTCATTCACTGCTACTACTAGTACTCCAACGGTGGCACGTTCTTATCTTACCGGCGCCGCGCTTGCAAGATCGATCAGTCGTCGTCCGCGCCGGCGAGGGTGCAGGGGCATGCTGGCCTAACGTGCAAGAACAAGGACGACGGCGCCGAGTACTGGCCAGGCATGTCGTACTGACATAGTGGCGGCGCATGCTGCGACTCTGCGACACGGGCATGCTGCTGGGCTAGTTTGCGCGCGCTTCCCTGAGGCGGACGCTCTGGCGCCAGCCTCGCCGCCAGATTGAACGTCGTGACTATAGTATGCCTGCGTCGTCCAAGGATGGAATAAGCGGAGCCTCTCGGCGACCGAGATGACCGCGCTGGAGGTAGAAACACCGGTTACTGCCATGAAGAAAGAAATCTGATGTCCCAAGAACGCGCGCCGCGCGCTAGAGTAGGGCGCGCTTCGTCCGGACATGAGGTGCTGGCCATGGCGAATCGCGTGTGAGAATCCGAGCAGCAGTGGATGAGACGAAGAGCACGCCGTACAGGCAAGGGAACACGCGACCGGCGTCGTGGACTCTGAATTCTGTCTGAAAGGGCTAGGCCTAGGCGGGCGGGCGACGGAGGCGCGGAGCCGATCCGAAACAGAGCGCAGGGGGTGATGTGCAAAATAGTTGGATCGCTGTAAGTAATCGCGATCCAAATCAGGGGGCCATGTGCAAATATTTGAATCGCGATTATTAATCGCGATCCAAATTAGGGGGCGTTGTGCAAATAGTGCAGGTCTGTTGTCCCATGGCATCCGCCGCGATCCGGCGGGCGGCGGGCGCTCGCTCCTCCGCCGGCGAGCTCCGCTCGATCTCGGCTCCGTTCGTTCAAAGGCACCGACGCTGCGCCGTCTCCCCGATTTGCCGCCACTGCGACACCGCCCGTGCTCTAGCTTCGACCAATCGTCGATGCTACCGAGCCTGAGCGGCCACCGGTCCCTGCAAGTCGCTGAACGCCGGCGGCCTGCAAGAACTCTGTCTGCATATTCCACCTCCAGGGATCTCATCCGTGCCAAATTCTCTACCATTGACGCACTCGTCTCCGCAGGATCGTTCTGGTTGCTCATTTGTTCCGGCAGCAGCGAGCCAGTTGGAAGAAGAGGATAAAGATACTTCTATTGCTGCTGAAACTGTGGTTGAAACTGAACCAGCGAGACGAATGTCCTCTCAGACCTCGATCGATGCAGGTCGACCAGCAACATGCTGCAAGCATACAAGGCGTGCTCGGTTTTCTCTTTCTCGCATCTATACCTGAGCAGCGTCACGACCTGTCTGGTCTCTCTCGGAGAGGCCGACGAGGCGGACTGCATGCGTTGTGCCTGGGCACCGTGCCCGTCGCACGTGCAGAGTTGCGTGCTTCGGAAGCCGACCAAGGAGAAACGACGTTGCTGAAGAACCATCAACCATGACTATCCACTAATCCATACATCATAAACAACAGAAAGGGGAGAAAGATCTACCTCCTTTAACATCAATCATACTCCTGTAAAAAATTTACATAGCTCCGCAACCCGATAAATCAAAGGTAAACTAAGAAAAAGGGTCGTGAACGTAGGCCTACATTGACGCCATTTCCTGTTTCTGTATACACTGTGACTATGCCTAACACCCTCCTCCGTACGCACAAAATAGCAAACCTCCTGCCGCAGCTGATGAAAGCACCAACAGTGCGCAAGGTTCCTCATGTTCCTGTGTCAATATGGGGCTTCATAGAAGAGCATTCCAACATAGTAGGGTCAGGTGTAAAGTATTTGGCACATTTTTTACAGCGTGGGGGTTAGTCATCACCTGAAAAAGATTTGTAAGTCCATAGTTATGATAGTGTCTGCGTTTGCTGTTCAGGTACTCTCAAATTATAGAAAAGAATATCAGTGTGCATGCCTGCTACCAACTTTTTTTCCAGTTCTCACCAAAAACAAAAAAAAAAGATAGCACGATAGAGCACTACATGGGACAACAGCCAAACATGTGTGCAAAAAAGACAAGCTATATCAAAGTAGTATGGATGAACTGAAGAAAATTAAGTAACTAACTGGTATCCGGGCACTAGAAAAAACATGACGGACTGAGATGTGCCACTCACTGGATTGTGGATCAACATGAACAAAGAAACTGGCAGCCACTATTAAATAACACAAGATCAGCATGAGTCCTTTCAAGTAGTTTGCGGTGCCATCCTGCAGAGAAACAAAAACATTGCACAGATTCAGATCAAAAGTACTTCAGCTCTGAGAAACATATCTCATGGAAATGAAACAAGACAGTTGCCAAACCATATCACACTTCAAGGAGATAGAACACATAATCCTCTGTTAATATAGGAATGGAGAGAGACAGGGAAAAGGGTTGTTTGTAAATAGAAGATACCAACGAATGGTCATATGTAAACCTAAATTGACAAAAAAAAAAAAATCATGAAGACCAAAGAAACTAGGAAGCGTACAAGCAACACATAAGAAGTATCCCACCTAGCAAGGATGGAACAGTGTTTTTGGTAGCCTAGGCTTGGTGGTTGTTATGGTAAAAACATGTTCTTATATTATCCAATGTTACTGCCATCTGAAGAGTTAGCATAAACTTGAATGGACAATAGAGTGAATAAAGATCCAGATGCATGACAATTTTTCCAGATCCGTATCTTACATTCTTACCAGTACCCAAAGGGCGAATTGGGCACATGTTCAAAGGCAATAAGATGGCACAACTGAACCCTACCCATTTCTATTTCAGTGAGAAAAATTGCATAAAAGTATTTCTCAATTTCCATGATAAGTCCCTACCTGTAGCATAAATGCCACCACAATTACTGTTATGAAGAGAGTTGATGTCTCAAAGAGTTGAAAATTCAAATCCATCTTCTGTCCCATGATCCAACCAATAACAACACAAAATGGAATCTGGATTGACGGAGAATAGCATATCAAACATCAAATTTTAAAATACTTTCTTTAATCTACAATGTAATTGCTGCTTCTTTACTGAAAATTTAGATCGGGCTTCTCCCTGTTTCTAGATAAGGCACGGGCCAAACTTTCAATGTTCTTAGCAAGTAATGCATGCACTGATCCTAAATGGGACAGTAAGCACATAAAAAATTACCACAAACATTGAAATCTGTGTTGATGAACCAATCGCTACGCCTAGTGTAATGTCCTGCAGCAAAAACAATCACATGCATGAATGTGGAACTGTTCGTAAGCAATAGAACAAAGAAAACTATGCATATGAGAATACTTACAAGCTTATCTTTCATGGCAAACATAATTGCACTAGCGTGTTCAGCTGCATTGCCCACAATAGGAAGCAAAATTACACTGATGAAAGCCACTGGTAAGTTCCATGAATCAGATGCTCCCTGATAGCAAGAGTAAAATATTGACCAATTACATCTGAGCAGATGGCTGATAAGAATACTTGGATATGACCTACATGCTACTAGTAAGCTAATTTTATGTACCCATTTCAAAATTTAACACAAACATTCTCTCATAATGATTCAATATCACCAAAATATAACTGATTGTTGACAGTAGGAGTTTTGTTCCGACAAGTTTCCCTTGCTACATGAATAATGTCTTCACTATGTCCTGTTTAATTGGAGGAAAAGAATACCTCAATGGCATTAACCAAGTATTCAGAAAGGACGGACACCCACAGTGTCAGCACAGCAAGCCATGTAATGGCCTCCCACATCCCAATCTCTGATTCCTCTTCCTCTTCCGTGGCATCCTCACTAGACACCTCATCCTATAAATTATATAAATACGACGGGAATGAGAAAAATAGCACCAATTGCACCTTTTTATCTCGCACCAATGCAATAACGAAAGGAATTGGTTGGTCACATGACATTTCGACTGAGCTTGATGTAATGTGCATATACTGGATTATGTAAACCGACATGCCATACACATCACAAAAAGTATTGTATCGTTCAAATTCTTATAACCAACAAGGAAGAGACAAAATGAGGCTCTGGAGTCTGGACTTACACTGCCAATTGGACTGTAAGTGCTGCTTCGTCCACTTAGTTGGAAATAGAGATAGCTTGCATAAGCCACGAGCATAATGCAACTACTGAATCTGGAAAGAACAAGCTCAGATGCTCCTTGCCGTGCTTCTGAATGTGTAAAATGAAGGACAGCAGGAAACAGCAATCCCATGACAGCCATCAACAGTAAACCTGAGTTGACAACTGCTGTAGCCTGTAGTAATAATATGTTACTCTCACTATCAAGTAAATACCAACACATAAAAAACTGTCGCACTAACATCACCTTACTGAAAACTTGGTCTTTCTTGCGATTGACGATACCACCAGCAAAGAAAGCACATCCCATAACCAACAACATATTGGATAATATGGAACCAAGTAGTGACTGCTGCACAACTCGGATCATCCCATTTTTCAAAGCATATATTGCAATTATCATCTCAGTTGCATTTCCAAATGTAGCATTCAAAAGGCCCCCAACTGCAGTTTAACATTCAGGTAAGACAATCGATAATTGTACAAAGATTTCAATTTTTAGTTAGTTATTAGCCAAAAGAGAAACAGGAATACCTGTTGGGCCAGTGAATAGTGCAAGCTGCCTGTAAAACAATCATTGGCATCAAATTGAAAGGCAACAGGAAACCAAATAGACATTTTATCAACTCACTCAGTTGCATAACCCAAACGCTCTGCTAAAGGTGCTATTCCTAGCATGCTGAAAAGGAAAACCAATCCCTGCAAATGTGGTATCGTGGAGAGCATGTCAACATTTATTTAGCAACAAGAGAACCAATAACGCTACAATTGAACTGAAATAAAGATTGACGATTGATGAATCTTGTAGTTGCATAACCAGCCATGCAGTTATCACCATTAGGCTGCAAAGTTGGCTATTTTTAACTGAATCTTATAGTTTATTTTCATTGATAAAAGAGATATCAGAGAAACAGCTACACTTACGTGCCTCCTAGAAGTGAAGTGGAGAATGATCGATGCAGGCCCGAAGGGGAGCAGAAGGTTGAGCTTGGAGGTGAAGATGACGATCTTGATGCTCCTGAGAGCCCTCTCAAGTGTGCTGCGCGAGTACCAGGACCCAGCCGTGCTGGGCCTCATGGCACCGTTGGGCAGTTGCGGGGTGTTGGTCTTGAATCTCCCCATCTCGATTTGTGGACTCTCCATATTCTAGTCAATAAGTCAACCACTACAGAAATGGACAGTTTTATTTCGGTTCTTGAGATAAGCCTCAAAATTGGAAATTTGATTTCAACTTTCCTGCTTCTCGCTACTGACTAAATAAAGTAAGCATGTCATCCACCTAAATCCGAGAAGTTGGGCAGCTACCAATACCGGAGGCAATCAACTAACCTTGACGCTGCGGTGATCGACGGGGGCGAGGGTGACAGAATCAGGAGTAAGATAGGGGCTCCGGCCGCCTTGGATCCCTCGGGATCATCATTCGCCGGCACGAACAGGAGAGAGAGCAGCCGTCGCCGCCGAGGGCCGGCAGTTTGGTCGGACCGGAAAGAAGAGGAGCCGTCGTTGCCGGCCTCGGCCGACTGGGTGGTTCACTGCTTGGCTCCCTGGCGATGAGAAGTCGCTGGCAGTTCGCTGCTGAGTGCTGGCTCACAACGCCCGCACCACGGCACTACCAATTATCCTGCTATTTTCTTGCCCGCCTGCCTTTGCTCTGACGCTGACCAGGCGACTTCTTTGGGTGCCAAGAGATATGGTGTTATTTCTTCGAAACCTCTATTCTGCGTCAAGAGTTCAACACGACCCAAGACGATTGGCTGGCACGTTCCGCCTTCTTTGAATTGGTGTAGTCGTGGAGCGGTGGAGGAAGTCTAACGATCCATTTCAAGCTCGACAGAAAATTGGTTAATACTAGAATACATAGATAGGTTGTACTCGTCTCTTGAAAAGTCTACCAGGTGCATCAATATCATTTTCTTTTCTTTTGACCTATAGCTAGGCGGCTAAGCCACAATCTTGAGTTGTGATAGAAAAGAGTTTTTGTTAATGGGGATGCCATGTCAAAACGGCAAGCTCTGCTAACTTCATTTGGCCTAAAAGGGCAATGATTTGATTTGGTTGCACTCCATCTACCAAAGCAGGTGTGGTTGCCAACGTGACCAGGATAAAAGAGTGCTTCCAGCGATAATAATACCGTCAACTGCTAAGGAGCATAGGTATACTGCTCACCAAACCTGGGATTTATGAAGAGACGGCGACATAAAGATGGAAGGGCAACAAATTTCACCGCCAAAATGTATTCGTAGTTACTTGATATTAGAAAATCACATTTCTAATACTTCAAAATTTGAATTGTGGGGGCTCTCCAAAGGAGAATCCCCTCCAAAAATAGGCGTATGCTGCTATTTGCGGCGCACACACGGTATTCTTTAGTAAAAGGCGAAAGAATAGTTCGCTATGTGTGCACCGCGCAGCTGCGTGCTTTCTAAACGTCGCCCTGGCCGTCCTTATATTCCTCTCCATCGGGGAACGCCGCTTCCAAACCAGCGATGTGGTACTAACCTCTCCCAGCCACTCGCGCCGCACCAGTTCAATGGGCCAGGCCCGCGAACAAGTTCGCATCACCATTCACCAACCTCAACTGGGATGGGCCAAATGTCTTCTCCTTCATGGACATAGACCCCACCTGCAGTGTCACACCAATCGCCACCGAGTAAAAATCTCCATCACCACCTCCGCCCAGTGAAGTCAGAGATCGAGCACAAAGCCATGGCTCTTGCTCTCGCCACGACCACGATCCCACTCGCGCAGCTCGCCCTGCCCACTCCACCGTTCTCCGCCTCCCAGTCCTCCCTGCTGCTCCTCCCTCGCCGTGCCATCTCCGTCGCGGTCTCCCTCTCGACGCGGCCCCGCCTTCTCGCGGCCGTCGCCGCGAAGGAACCAGAGTTCGGTGGCGGCTTTGGATCGGAGGGCGGTGACGGCGCAGGAGGTACCGGCGGGAGCGGTAACACCGGCCCGCGGGGAAGCGGACCGGAGGGGGAAGGGGAGGAGGAAGGAGAGAAGAAGATGGCGGAGGGGCTGTCCATGTCGCAGAAGCTCACTCTCGCCTACGCCGCGCTCGTCGGAGGTAATGTCACCGAGAATCTTTCTGTTTCTCCCAAATTATATACTGAGATTTCACTGGACTGGGTGTAAATGCTATGGATTACGTCGCGGTTGGGATCAGTTCTTGATCAAGACGAGCTAATCTTGTCCGAATTAGCATATTTAGAGGGGCTGGTGTACGGAAGGGAAATGGGCGATCTAGAACTGTCCCTACTTGTTATTCTGTTATTCTATGTATCCTAGGCATCTGCTCCATTGGGCTATATAGAACTTTTTCACAGTGACTAACTTCCGTTTTAGGGATGGTACACATTCCTTGACCTTATCTTGTGTTTAGATTGAAGCTTTGTTGCCTCTAATGTCAAAGTGATGACTCGTTTGCAGCATTGTCGCATTGATCACAACTGATTTGACAAATGTTAGAAACCAGGAATCAGCAATGCTTATTACTCGATTTCATCTAGTGTCATAAAATCCATTACATGGATGGAACTATGATGCATTAACTAGCTAGCATACTGGATGTCTTGTGTTTCACTAAATACTTATCTTCCTTATTGTCACACTGACACCATTAATGGCTTACAGATGCGTTGAACCGTAGCATGAGCATCTAAGGTAGTTAGAACATGCGGTTTGCTCTGTTATACATCCGAATGTTTTGGTTTCATAACAAAACTGCTTAAGCCAGTTAGAGCAAGGTGGTTATGCTGTTGTACATCTGAATATCTTATGGCTTTTATGTCAAAAGTTAATTTCCCTTTTGTTTAATATGTTTCTGAAAGGATAAGAAGACTCTTGACTCTGGCATAACTTAACTATCACTCAAGTGCTACAATTTCCTTGTGTTTGCTTTAGATGTGAAAGCATACCTTGTTATACGTTATACCTGTGTAGCTGCATGCCTGCATACGTTTTGAGATTAAAAATTTTGCTAACTTTGCTACTTTTGCCAAGTCCCAATATTTTTTGAAAAATGACTGTTGTGCTTTTTACTTCTGTGTAGCTGGCGGCCTAATGGGGTACATGAAGAGTGGAAGCCAGAAATCCTTGGCTGCAGGAGGCATCGCAGCCCTGGTCCTGTTATTCGTCCACACTCAACTCCCAGTGAGACCTGTCTTTGCGTCATCGATTGGTTTAGGTACAAAAAGAATTGCATTTCTGATTCATCCTTGTTGTGGTCCATTTGCCCTTCTCATATTTGTTTGAGCGTTGATTAAACTTGAATTCTTCGAGTTTCAGGTATATCGGGTGCGCTACTGTCAGTGATGGGATCTCGCTTCAAGAAGTCTGGGAAGATATTCCCAGCTGGTGTTGTGTCTCTTGTGTCCCTGGTCATGGTTGGAGGCTACTTCCATGGGATCCTTCGCAGCTCACATGCGTAATGTAGTATCTTTCTGTTCGGTGCACTTTGGCCTCCCTTCCATGTTTTAGAAACTGAAGGAACTGCTTGTGTTTGACTCCGGGGAAAGACTTTTAGTTTCTTCCTTCGTTGAGTTTAGTCTGTGCTGTTTTCTGTAACTGGATGCATTTGGCAAATCATGTCTGTAACTTGGTTGTGAATTTTACATGTCCTGTTTGGATGCCAGCTCATAATAAAACGGAAAATTTGATGTTATCTAAATAGCCGAAGAAATGTTGATAGACACGATGTCTACCTCGCTGCATCGGCGTCAAGTATCTGCTTCTTTTCTTTCACACTGATGGATTTATGGATTTCATAACTCACATGGTCTGAATGTACATGGGAGTTGATATTAGCATGTTCCCACTACCTTCAGACTTCGACTCGTTTACAAGTATAACATGTAATGCAGTAATCAGAGCATCAGCGACGGAACCTATAGAAGTTATCAGTACCAGCAACATTGTGCAGTCTAAGCTGAGAGCTGAAGTTTTCGACATGGAATTATCGTTTCCTGTAGTCTCCCATCCCCGTGGCGGCGTGAAATAGCACCAGATCATTCAATCCTGCTTGGGTCAGATGTCAGAACACCATGGCGGCACGTTTCGTGCTCTCGGAAGCTGAGGCGGACGACGGCGCCAAATGGTGGATCACCGGCGATTGCATTTGGTGCGCTTCCCCTGCTTGGCATCGCGACGCCTTCGCCGGTTGAGCTCGCAGTTTGGAGCAGGAACTCCGAATAGGGATTTGCCGTGGAGGAAGGGAAGGGACGGAATTGTTGCGGGGGACAACAGAAAGTGATCTCTCTCATAAGAGAAAGGCCGACGTGTGCGCCCGAGCCGTGACATTTCGCGGTGGCGAAACATCAGGGGCTTTTCTGCAAAATATTAGATCGTGATTAATAATCACGATCCAACAATTTACATAAAACCCTCTGTTTTGGATCGCGGTTATTAATCACGATCCAAATGAGGGGTGTTTCTGAAAATGTTACTGTCTTCCCCGACGCGCCGAGCCGCCGCTGATGCCGCCTATTTTATACGGAGGCGCCATTGCATTCTCTTCCGTTCGTTAGGGCTCTAGCAGACCCATAATCATGTGGATGCCTTCGCGCCCAAATCCTGCGGATTTCTTCGCGCGGACTACTCTGCAAACGCAAACGTGCGCGCTGGATTCGATGCAGCAGTCAGTTGTCTAGAGTGTGCGTTGGTTGCGCGATTTCTCAGAGGCTGGTGGCGAGTATGACGCGAAGAGCGGCCGCGCCATACGCTCCAGTCGGAGGAGGATTTCGTGTTCCCGTGCCTTTAAAAACCAGTGTCCCCCTCAATACCGCATCACAATTCACCCTAACAGCGCGTCCGTCGCCATTGTTGAGTCGTTGAGCTTCGTGTTCTCGTGTGTTTGTTCGAGTGGGTGAGCGATCCAGCGCGGCGGCTCCAACAACCTTGCTACCACATTTGTTCGTAAAACTGTGCTTCTGTATCAATTATAGGATCGTGCGCTGCAGAGGATTGCCGTAGCACAAGGGAGGACCATTCATTCGGGTAACAGAAACTCATCATTCTGTCGTTCTTCCTAGCTCCGATTAATTCTTCCTCCCGATTGCTTGATGTTCGAGACCTCACTATGCGCTGGGGCAGCTCTTCAATGATGGTAAGTGACACTGCGGCTGTGACGAGCACGTGGACTTCAGGCAATGAGCCACGAATACATGGAGGTGATCAAGAGACAATCTGATAGCATGGTCGTTAGTGGAATAAAAAAGAGTGAATGTCCGCGTGATGGCAGTTAAATTGCATGGGTTTTTGTTCGAAGCCAATCTCATCTCACCCCCAATGCGGTAAGAATAGGTGAGATTCGCATAAAAAAAAAAAAGGAAAACCTGTGCGGTTGAACTGCCATCATATGGACACGTTCCATGCGGCTGCAGAACGTTGAGGATGGAACAAACACGACAATAGCATATATGGTATATTATCACTAGACGAACAATGTAAGTCAGACAGATGAAAACAGCAATGACACATCGTAGCAACCCGATACACAAGTAAACGAATTCACGGCAGAATAAACCTAGCACACGACAGAACAACGGAAAATATGTGTTCCAGTCCCCATTATTATTAGCAAGGTTTTGAGGTGTGACGTAAGCTAATAACATAGTACATCTCCCTGCCTCCAGATGTCAGCATTCCATTCGAATTTCCCATAGTCGTTTTTCAAGTTACTGGGCCTTGCCCTCAGCAGTCACCTCCATCCCGGATGCGTCCATGCCCTCGGATGACTTTGCAGGGCTGTATGGAGCTTTGCTCACAATCCTGTTTCAAGTGATCATTCAATTCTTTGAACCAGGAAAAAAAAAAACACAAGGATACAGAAAAGCTGATTCTTAACTGCTCCGTTCGTTTTTATGTTGGTAGGACAATACATTTAGTTTCTTAAACTAGAATTCTTGTCCTAACAACAACAATTTCAGAATGGAGTATAAAATTTAAACATGTCAAAGCAGGTATGCTGTCAGACTTGACTCTGAATATTGCTGCAACGTTCTCAGGATGAAAGCTAAATAGGTAGCACCTCGATTCCATGTATGCTCATTTTCGAGAAGTATGTACATTGCCCTCAAATAATCTTTCCTAAGAAAAGTTTCCTAATTAAATTTGTGGATACCAATAAAGCCCAGAAAGTTGCATTACCCATCGCTATTGGTTGCTGTAGTAATTAAGTCAATATTTATGTCATGTTCTCAGAAACAAAACGAGAGGTTTAATATCTTGCAGATCTGTTTCCAATGAACCGTTAGTGTGATTTCTGAAGCAATCGACTTAAACAGATTGCCTGATAAGTTTTTTAACATTTTATACATACTAGATCATTCCTGTTGACAATAGAACAATCTATCAAATTCCAATACAAGCCCAACGAAAATTGACCTTTGTAACTTTATCTAGAGGAGTAAACAGTACAAAGTAATGACTTGAGTGCATAACCTGAATATTATTGTCGAATGTTGTGATAGGATAAAGCATTTCAAAACTTAAAAGCAATAAAGGTTTCTATAAATAACCTGTCACGCCGTTTCTCCAGAAAGCGTTGAAGAGAGTGCCTCCTGGCAATGGGCAGATCTGCACCATAGATTGTAATCGCTTGTGTTAGATAGCATATATTGATAGAGGCACTATATTTCTGAAAGTCCCCAAGAGATATCATCTTACCAGCCTGAAGCCTGCATATCGAACTAGGGTCAGCAACAACCTGATGTTGTCCATTTGCTACAGAAGTGCTCTGCAGTGAGAGAGCCCGTGTGAGGACAGGAGATACACCTGCTTGGGTAACAGTTGTTGCAGGAGTCATTGGAGGTTTAGCAGCAGTGGCAGTATTGCTTTTGGCAGCCGCAGCTGCTGCTGCTGCAATAAGCATGATTGCTTGAGCCTGTACACACCAAAGGTAGTGCATTAGTATAAACATGACAGTTAGTCTGATGAAGAACATAATATAGGTAAATGAAGAAATATTACCTTCTCTGGTGGCACCGAGTCATAAACACATACTGATCCACCATAAAAGATTGTGAGTTGTGAAGGACTCGCTGAAGAAGTCGACATTGGCAACATTCCAGACCTTATAATTGACAGTAAAACAAACGATTTACAACATGTAATAGAAAATAAAAGATATCACACAGTTGGAAAACTGTAACTTTCAATCAGTGTAGATGCCTGTGTTAGTAGTACATCTACTGCAAGATCTGAGATCAAACAAAGGAAGGCTAGGACAGGAATTATGTAGTCCTAAGTGCAAAGGATTCAACACATGAAGTTTATTAAGAAGGAATCTGCTTCCAAAGAAGCCTCTCTAGTATATGAAACAAACATGTTGGTCGGAATACAGCTTCAATTCAGGTTCCTGATTCAGCAAAAGAATCTTGGACCTGAGATATCTGAATCTATACAAATTCCAGTGCCCTGACAGATAGGAACCATCTTGCATGTATTTTGATGTGACTATTCTAGAAACGACAGCCATATCTAGTTAGAGCCAAGTTACATCAGATTCATAACTCCGGAGAGCAGTTTTCTCATGTTTGGTTAATTAAAAAACAACTAAATACTCCTATAGTGCGAAGTGATACAAATAGATCATTGAGAAATGAAAAGCAGGGGAAACCTTTGATCTAAATATTTTAGATCCTTGAGAAGAGAAGTGAACAACTGAACATAGTACAATCAATGTATCTGGCCAAAAGCATGACAGCGGTACTATATATAGTAAATCACACCAGCTTCATCTATGCATCAATCAGGAGAGAAAAATGAGTCTTCACATATCAAGGGTTATCTGAAGGGTTATATTAGTGTATTCTACGCAGTGAAAACGTAGAGAGTAAATGGTAGACAGTTGGCCGGCCATCTTTAGCGTTTAATCGGTCTAAACAGTCGTTTAATTCTGTTTAGATGCTGTTTAGGCATAACCAGGGTTTAGTCGCCATTTAAACATTTAACTCTGTTTAGGAAAACAAAATAAAGAGCGAGAGTAATTGTCGGTGTTTGTTACCACCGGCTAGTAATTATCGAGAGATGCGCGTTTTTGGAGGTCGGATGGTTTGCAAGAGGACGCAAGGGTTTATACTGGTTCGGGCAATCGCGTCCTACGTCCAGTCTCGAGCTGCTCATGTTACTTGAGTTGTTTGTAGTAGGGGATTACAAACGGACGAGAGAGGAAGGGCGTCCCAAGTCTCTTGGTGAATGAAGGTGAGTGGTTTAGTGTGTCTTGTCCTTTGTGAGGCCCCGGGTCTTTCCCTTTTGTACCGTAAGGGGCGAGACCTAGGTTGCACGGTGGTAGAGAGAGAGAGAGATGGCGGAGCGGTGATCGTGGCTGCACGCTCCAAGTCAAGCTTGCCGGCGCTCCTTGGGCTTCGAGCATGCTGCTGTGGGCGGCGTCTTCGGCGTGGCAGCGCACCTCCAGTCCGGCGGTGCTGTGAGTGCCCGTCAATCAAAAGTGTCCCACCCGTATGGAGGGATGGCTTTCGGCAGGGGTCGACGGAGTGGCGCCGTCGTCATCGCCTCTGCACTCGTCGAGCCGGCGCTCAGGAGTGTCCCATCCTAGTAGGGGAGTGGGCTCTGACAGGAGTTGTCAGAACAGTGACAGTCCTTCGGCTGGTGTGTGTCGTGCGTATTTACTGCCCACTTGCTTGAGCAGTGGTTGTCCTCATCCGTCCATGGGCGTGAAAGTCATAGGTATTTATTGCTCAACCGTCCGCGGCATACCCATCCTCGTGGTGGTAGGCGGTTCGTCTGACCTAGGGATGGCAACGGGGCCCCGAAACTTGAAACCCGATGGGTATTTACCCTATTCGGGGCCGGGTCTGGGCGTTTTCTGTACCCGTGGGTACATTAACGGGGCAAATGTTATACCCATCGGGTATAGCGGGTTCGGGTACGTTAGAGTATAACCCATACCCGTGTACTCGTGGGTATTACATACCCGTTCGTTTTAGTCTAACCCACCAGATATTTAAGCCCAAGCGGCCAAGCCCAATATACATCCTCCGCTACTAGTTACTAGTATAAATACTCTATGCCCTAATCAACCCTAATCACTTGGCCCTTCTCTCCTTCCTCCTGGTCCTGGCGGCCAGCCGCCGCACTCTGCCGCCGCGGGGCAAGCTAGCAGCTAGCAGGCAGCCACGCAACAAGCAGCAGCACGTGCATAGCTATTAGCTAGTTAGCTAGTAGCTACTAGCATCCACGCAGCAAGCAGCATGACGCATCCAGGGAGCCAGGCAAGCAGCTAGCAGATTCGTGACGATGCCAACGCTCGGGACCGGCTTCAACGATGACAGCGGCCGGTGATTTTTTTATTTCTGTTGACTGAATTTCTCCATTGCAGTTGCAGCTACCGTTCATGTTCTTCTACTGACCTTGCTGCCACCTCAACCGTCCCATTCCAAAGGGACGCCGACGACTTCGGTGATGGACCCTTGTCGGATCCGGATCCAAAGGGGACGGGCACGGATGGAGATGGATTGACAGGTGTTGTATCTGTCAAAGACATCGTCGTCCTCAACCAGGGTGGTTCAAAAAACGCTGTCAAGTCTGTCCCAGATCAAGGCAAAAAACGCCGCGTCGTCAAGCCTGTAAACAAGAACAACAAGCGGCCTCCTGTTTCTCCAAGTCCAAGTGCTGGTGTTTCTTCTAGCCGCAACATCCTGCAATCTCTTGGGTAAGGAAAAAACATTTGCTTTATTGAATATTTCTTATATTCTGTATAAATACAATAAAACGTGTACTGTGTATAGTCAATAAAATGCTTTATTGAATATTTCTTATATTCTGTACAGATTCAATAAAATGTCTACTGGTAGTGTCAATAGCAGTCAAGCACCAGTTGGTCAGTCTGAATCCGTAAATGATTCAGAACCAATTGACATAGAAAGTGAGGAGGATCAGGTGGAAGAGGACAATGATGGCAAGGACCCTGGTTCCAAGAGAAAGCTGACTTCTACTGTTTGGAATGAGTTTAGCAGGGTGACAATAAGGGGGGTAGTCAAAGCAAAATGCATGTATTGTTTTAAGTATCTTTCTGCAGCAACAACTAATGGAACTAAACATCTTCATGCACATTTGAAGATTTGTACACTGAAAAAGATTAAGATGGGTGGAAACAAGACACTTGCACAAACTTCATTAAGGTTTGGCTCCACCCAAACAGATAAAATTTCAGTGGAGAACTACACATCTGATCAGAATACTGCTAGAAATGAACTTTGTGCAATGATAGTTCTACATGAGTATCCCTTGAGCATTGTTGACCATGCTGAATTCCGAAGGTTTGTGAGTGCTCTTCAGCCACTATTCAAGATTGGGACCAGGAACACTATAAGGTACAGCACTTGCTGATCCATTATGCATCTTTTGTCTTTTGTGTTGTTACATCGTTGCTAAAGTAGTTTGTTTTTATTTTAGAAAGGACATTTTGATGAAATATCAGGAGGAGAGGAAGAAAGTCATTGAATACATGGCTGGAATTGATTCTAGGGTGGCTGTTACAACTGATCTGTGGACCTCTGAGAATCAAAAGAGAGGGTATATGGCCATTACAGCCCACTTCATTGATGAATCTTGGACTCTTAGAAGCATTATCATGAGGTAATTATCACAGCCCAATTCATTTATGACATATGTATTTGCTGTCTTCAGTACAAATTCTAATATATTCTTTGCGATATGCATATAGGTTCATTTATGTTCCTGCCCCTCATACCGCTGAAGTCATTTGTGAACAACTTTATGAATCTTTGGTTGATTGAAACCTTGATGAGAAGATATCTACTGTGACTCTTGACAATTGCACTACAAATGATGCGATAATTCCCTCTCTTGTGAGAAAGATTGGCAAAACTAAGCTTCTAAATGATGCAAAGCTGTTACACATGTGTTGTTGTGCACATATCTTAAATTTGATTGTCAAAGGTGGGCTGGAACCATTAAATGATGCAATTAATAATATTCGTGAAAGTGTAGCTTTTTGGACAGCACACCAAAAAGAATTGAAAAGTTTGAGGAGATAGCTAAGTTTGCTAAAGTCCCCATGCAAAATAAGATAAATCTTGATTGTAAGACTAGATGGAATTCCACCTTCAACATGCTTAACATTGTGTTGCCATACAAGGCTGTTTTCATTAGAGCTTCTAAGGTGGATAAGCAATACACCTGTTTGCCCAGTGAGGAAGAATGGACCTTTGCTGCAGATGTTGTTGAAAGGCTTCGCTTGTTTAATGAGATAGCTGAATTATTCTCTGGAACTACGTATGTCACTGCAAACATTTACTTCATGAAAATCTGTGAGATTAGAGTGAAAATTAGACAGTGGACCACTTGTGGCAATCCATTAGTAGAAGCCATGTCAACTATATGGTTGCTAAGTTTGATAAGTATTGGTCGGATATTCAAGGGCTGATGGGCATTGCAACTATTCTGGATCCTAGGCTCAAAACATTGAGCTTGCTGATGTGTTTTGAGTGGTTACTTGGTATGACCGCAGAAGTTTGTGAGCAGAAGGTTGATGAAGTTGTGGCATTGCTGCGTACTCTAATGAATGAGTACCATGTTGATGAGGATGAAGATCCAAATATTGATTTACCAACATCTTCTATGGGCAATATGGAGTTCTTATCTTAATTCAGTGCACGTGTGGCAAGTGCAAGACCTGAATCCATGATATTTAAATCTGAGTTAGATCGCTACTTAGAGGATGGATTAGTTCCACTGGATACCAAGGGGTTTACTGTTTTAGATTGGTGGAAGGTGGCTGGAACTCGTTATCCAACTTCGAGGCGTATAGCTAGGGATATTTATGCAACCCCTGTGACCACAATTGCATCAGACTCTGCCTTCAGCACTAGTGGAAGAGTTCTAAGTGACCATCGCAGCAGGCTCACTCCTCAGATGGTAGAGGCTTTAATGTGCTCACAGGATTGGTTTCTTAATAAGTATAAAGGTACGTGCATAAAGTTTATACATGAATTAGTAAATTATAATAACTTCTTTTTCCAACAAGTAATCATAAGCATTGAGACTAATAATTTATTTTCATTTGTAGGTGATGCAGCCGATGAAAGTAGTACATCCTTTTGGTCTTGTCTCCAGGACATTCAAGAAGGCCTTCAGGAACTTTCAATCTGACCAAGTCTGCAAGTTGAAGGCAACAAATGGAGCTGTGCAAATTATTGATATATCTCTGTTACTTATAATCTATTTGTTGAACTTGTATTAAGTAATATTGCAGTTGTACTCTGCACCTTTTGAGTATTTTTGAGACCTGGGATTTGAGACGTTTTATGTTTTAGTCTTTATGGAGTGTTCAAACTTGAATCATATCTATCATGCTTAAATATTGTGCTATATCCATTGTATTACTGCATTATTCCTGCTGTTATGTGTGGTAATCTTCTTTCCTTTAGTATTGCCTATCGGGTATGGGTACCCGTTGGGTTTTTATTACCCACGTGGGGCCGGGTATGGGGAGGAAATCATACCCGCGACCGGGTATGTGTTTGTTAATGGGCATGTTTTTGGTTCGTGGGCACGGGTATGGGAAACCAAAACCCAGCGGGTTTGTGCCCGTTGCCATCTCTAGTTTGACCCTGGGGTCGGGCGAGGGGTACCCTCGTGCGGTCTCCCGATCCCGACGTGATGAGGTCAAGCGCATCAGTCGAGTTGCGGGAAATCCGACCCCCATTCGGGAAGGTCGGGCGAGGCGGAACCGTCAGCGGGCCCGACCCTCCATGCATCTCTACGCCACAGGGGTCGGGCGAAGCGGAGATTGTTTCGTCTCCTGCGTGCTGTTAGGTCCGTGGGCCGTTGATGTTGATCATCTCTGGTATTGGCCCACGACAGTAATGGTTTTGTTTCGTCCTAGTCATTGTTAATGGCAGCACCAGTGAAGTTATTTTTTCTTGTTGAACACAAATTTCATCAGATCTAAGCCAGCTACCCATATTTGTTGTCAATCTGAACGTGAACAGGAACAAAGACATGTTCCTGAATCCAATCAGTTCAGGCAAAATCCTCGCACACAGAACCTAAACACAGATTTACCACAACGGACAGGAATAGTAGGGAAAACACCCCAACCATTACCGGTCCCACATTTGTATCACCTGACCGAAACGGAAACAGGAAGCCGGTAATGGAAATGATCGGGAAACTTTCGGTCATCTGAAAAGTTCGCACGGGAATACAACGGTAACGGTTGGTAACCGGTAATTCAAGTCCGTAATATCGATCCAGTATAAAAACATATGTATCACTATTCACTAGCAATATGTGGATTTTTAAGTTCAACTCAAGGGTTAATAAAGCAACATTTTCTCTAGCCACCTGAAAGATGTATAGAGTGACTTGTGTATTATCGTTTGCTAATCACCTTGATTTGAGGAAACAAAAATGACAACTAAACGTAGCCAAATCTAAGGTGCCGACGCTAAAAACAAAAAGGAAAGAAAAACAACCATATGGTCCCACGTACAGTCCCTCAATCTTATCACCACCTCTGTTCTGTTCTCCATTTCTACCTCCAAGCGTCACAACACTCTACCCCGCTTCTCTCCTACGGGCTGCGGTCCTGCCGCCATGGCAGGAATACACCGGCGTTACCGCCGGGCTGCCTCGGAGGAGAGAGTGCGCTCTACCTCTCCACCGTCAGCACGGGCGTAGCATCCCCCGCTTTCCCACCCTTCTCCGTTGCCTCTCCTTTCTTTCTCCTCCAGACCGGCGTGGCAACAAGGCAGCACGCGAGGGGGCGCAAAGGCGTACAACAGGGCGACGGCGGAGCAACACCGGCGATGGATGGGCCTCCTCCTGCTGTTTCCTTCATCCATCCCAATCCCGCATCCCCGGCAAACGGGATTATCCCGGCCCAAACGGGATACCGCAAATACGAGCGGGAGGAGACCTCAACCGTATCGGATCCTGTGCCCGTGAGGTCGTTCCAAAGACCAGGCACTCAGGCAGCCACGAAATCAAGTTGGGAGGTGAGAAGCAAGTCCTTACCTGCTGCTGCTGTTGGCGAGCGAGAGGTTGAGGCCTTGGTTCTCCTCTTCCTTCCTCCCCTCTTCTCTGCGGTCCTCCTCCTGTTCCTCCCCCTTCTTATTGCTCCTCTTCAACAGATCCATAACGAGCCAGCTAGCTACCCTCCCCCTCTCCTCCCTCTCTGTCTCTCCTCTTGCGGCTTGCTTTGGACTGGTTGAGGACTTGAAAATTGAAAGGGGACAAGGAGAAGGACGGGGAGAGGGAAGCGGCGGGGGTATGTGGCTCTGTGCCAAGCAAGCGGCGCATGTGAATGTCGTGATGGATATATAAATTCCCAATAAAAATACTAACATAATTATTTTATGTTTAATCCATGTACTCTCTCATCTATCGAAAGCAAGGTGTACTAGTTAATACTACTCGCTCCGACCTAAAATATATGACATTTTACTATACCTGTGCATAACTTAGGATTACTTGTATTCAACATTTATATAAATAACAAAAATTTAAGTCATATATTAAATATATCTTATATTTTATGATATCATTTGATATAATTTGTAGTTATATAACTTTTTTGAATAATACAAAAAATAAATGTAGTATTTGTTTTCTTGATTACACACTCCACGAGCCAAGTACAAGGGGCTTGTTGCTTGCTCGTTTTAATATTACCCCAGTTCAAAGAGAGAGAGAAAGAAGGCGAAATGCACCGTATATATATAGGAGTACGATTTAATTTAAGATGAAGGATCTCTCTAAACATTTGACAGAAAATAACTGATTTTGAATATTGCAGGACCACATGAAAAGACAAACGAGCCCGAGCCCTTATTCTCATTGTGGAGACTGGAAGCTTCGCGGGATGTTGGAGCGCCCATGAAGCATTGTGGTCCGGATTCTCTGGGTGGGGAGACATACGAGGATGACTTGTCTCCTTTGCCAGGCTGCTTCACATGACACCCCTCGAAAACAGTTTGGGCAGAGCAGAGTCTGCTCCGTAGCTTGACCAAATAAAATGGACAGAACATACTGTATACAGTACAGTATGTATTCTATCTCTGCCGCGCCGGAACCGGAACAACCAGCTCGATGGGCAATCATTCTGGCAACCGCCATCTCACCAAACGCACGCACAGCACAGGTTGTTTTCGTTTTCATCGTCTGGCGGTTGCGATCCATGATCCATCGCAGCAGATCGATCGGCATCGTCAGTTGATGGTGTGTACGCGCAATATACAGAGAGAGCTCCGAGAGGTGTAGTATGATTGGAGCTCCATTTCCTCCGTCTTCGCAGCATGGCTCTCTCTGGCGTTCAACCTCGTTCGCAGCATGAGTAAATAACAACAGCAGCAGCAGCAGCAGCAGCAACAACAAAAAAAAACAACAATCTTCATAGGACTATATCAAACCTTGAGTAAAGTGGATAGAGTTGCATTGATTGCCTTTACATCGTTATACGCAAGGACACTTAAGTTGCCGGCCCTGTACTCCAATTCACACTCATTATTACTACTACTACTACTACTAGTAGTACAGTTGTGTGTTTTCAGAAAACAAAAGTCATTTCAAGTCTATTACCCAGCTTTTGATTGATGTGCACCGCCGGGGAATTGCCCACCCCACGGGTATAAAATTAAAACCCGACAGTACTGTCTTTTAAGCTATTAGGTCAGTCTTTACTTTAACCTTTTACTGTGGCGGGCCGTCAGTAGCACTACTAACAACAACAAAGTGTGCATGTGGTTAGTGGAGTAGTACAGTCGTCTAGTAGGAAGAGCATCGTCATTTCGCTTTTCTAGTGCGTCTTACTAACGCACACCGAACCAGTAGTAGTACTACTAGACTCTCTTTCCAAGAAATTCCTTACTGGCCCGATTTACCCATGCCTCGTGTTTTAATTAAGCGCACGTTTCACTTTTAGTATATTAGTAGTACAGAAATATACTGGTGGAGTACCAACAATGTCTGGATCGATCTCACGCGAACTCTTGTCTAGACGGACGCTGCCTTTTTGTTTTTAGTTTGGCAGGCAAATGCGGTTCCGACGATCCCCTTTAATTATATACTATATGATGCACAGTATAGAAATATTTCTACTGTTTCCACTGTGTTTTGTCAGACCTTCAGCATATATACTATGCAAGTAGTATCGTCTTATTCGCTTTGAAAACAAACGATTACCCGCCGCGCGCTGGCGCACTAGGTCAAAAGATTCCGTGAAGTGGTTAGCTACGGACATTGGGAATCATTAGCTCCATCGCCGTCCATCCAACCGCGAGTGCGGACTATAGCTATCAGGATTCAGGACTCGAATTAAAATATTTTATTTGGCTACTAGAGAGTCCTTAATTAGCCTTGAAGTAGGTCATGGCTGTTTCTGCCTCTGATGCGTGCCGACTATTAAAATCAGTGGAGCTCTGAAAGCTCTCAATCCTAATAAGCTTAATTAAGCGACTATAAAGGTGGACGGAGCTATATATAGTGCCTCTCGCCTTTATTAGTTAGCCGTGCGATAAATTATTTGGAGCAGCTAAGCTTTGCTTTTGTTGCTGGTGGCCATAGAAATTGAAGTGCGACTCTTTTCTGTTCGATCATGCAACTAAGAAAACGAAAAGGGTCGCACTTCATATGATTATTAGGTGTATCCAAGTCCAACGAAGAAACGTGCTAAAAGTTTGGAATATAAATCCTTTTCTTTTTTGAAGAGTGCAATTGTGTATACTAGTACTATTAGTAGAAGAAGTTGGATTGGCGGAGCTATCAGAGCCAAATGTTGGGAAGGAGACTTCTGGAAAGGGAACTGTTGACAACAACGGACGGACCCCAGGAAATTGAAAGGAGCTTGCTTGGGCTGAACTATACTATACGTACTCAAACGTGCGGAATCTCGTGCCCACAGATACGCGTACTGTACGTGGCTAGCTTAGCTGTAGTAGTACTCCGAGCCTGGCGGCCCACCGCTAATCGCATTCGCCCTCATGGGGCTCACCCATCCGCGTACGCGTGTCAAACCAGGATGCATAGTGCACACGGCTGGCCACTTTCGCCAAGACGTCGAACCCCCCTTGTTCCAGGGGAAGACCTCAGAAGATGGCAAATGGAACTATAATATATGGCTCAAGAAAATATTAACGCGTGATTTGTGTACGTACGTCCACCTGCCAAAGTTATAGCATTAGGGTGAAACCATGAGAATATCACGATCAGCTTCAAAATTTTCAAAAATGGATGCAATTTTAGAAAATTTAGTTCATTTTTTTTGTGTGTGTAGTAAAGAGGCTCAGGGTACCCTTAATTAGGTGCATTTCTCTTTGCACGCCATTGTTAGCACAAACTTAAAGAGAGATTTAGCTGCCCCGTTCGCACTGGCATACTATGCATCATAAAAGCCTACAGTGTTGTACGGGAACTAATAATGAAACAGTTTACGGACGTGTTCGATCAGTGGCGTCGCTTTACTGAGAGAGTAACTTTGCTGACACGTAACATGGTCGATCAGGCCCTGATGCCACGTTTGATAGTTAAGTTGCGAAAACATGGGGCGCGTACGTTGAAAGCTTGAGTCCGTTAGTTATGTCGCCATTGACATTTTTTGTCGAAACAATTAGGACAGTCACAACGCGTCTATAGCTGCCGTCTGCAAGCAAGTGTTTTTGCCAAAAGCACTCCGGTGAACCAATTGAATGAAGGGAAAGAGCAAAGTCGGCGTCTCAGGAGGCGACGAGCTCGGCTCGTGCTCCCAAGCTCCAAGCGGTGACGCGGGATCCTGATGCGGCATCTGCTTTGCTTCATGCGTGCCAAGCATATTGCTATGTGCTGCTTTTTTTCGTGAGTTCTGATATCACACAGAGTATTTTTTTACGAGTCTCGGGCTAACTGCTGCTGCTTTCATCCGTGGCTGTTTGATTGTTGGACTGTGTTGTCTGTTTGGTGCGGCCTTTCATGAAATTGTCTTCTGCGGGTGCTAGTGCTAGCATGCTGTGATTTGGTCTTTTAGTAAACAAAAGTTTTTGATAATTAATTAATGTGTGAGTATGACATGTGTTAACTTACCGAATAGATACTATATTCAACGTTTTTTATACTTATTATGATTTGTATCAAACTAGCAACACTAGTATATAAGAATAAGATTTATGATTAATTATGATTATATACAAACATTAGATAATTTATAGGTGACTAAATAAACAACTCTCGTCTATAGGTTGTATGACTTGTCTATATTATGGAATTCAAAAAAATTAAAGACAACTACCTGTCTATGGGTTGTACGTGTCGTTAGTTTACTATGAACATAGTACTGTACAGACATTATTTGTTGTCGTCGCGACGTGGACAGTAAAAAAAATTATCTTAAAGAAAGTTCAGAGGACCACATTAGATATGCGTGCGTACGAGTCTCAAAAAAAAAAAAAGAGAGGATATGCGTGCGTACTATATATATGGGCTACTCGATCTAAATGTGATTATTTTGGATTTTAATAAATAACATGCATGCAGTATAACATTTTAAATATGATACCAAGCTAATAATGAAGAGTAGAGTAGGAAGAAAAATCTGTTGAGTAGGAGCAGTCGATCGGCAACAGCAGCCATACAAAGTGAGTGAGTTATTTCACGCATGGTTTGTTTTCATGGTACTGCGTCCACAGTCCAGACTGTCCCATCGTGCAATTCCTGTGTGTTTTAGCGTTAATTTGCTGCATTTGTTATAGCCTTGAATTTGGATCCCGGACCAGACTACACACGTACAACTCAGTATTGCCTGTTACAGCGGCCCACGGGGAAATCTCTTTCTATTCAGATTAGCGACCAGGCCATTCAGGGCCAGGGCCCTGCATAGAGCACCATGTGACTCAGTCCGCCCAGGAAAATGCATAGGCCCCCAGGAAGGCACGGAAACTGGCCTGCAAGGTGACAGCGAGCCCAACAACATGCCAGGATGGTCTCAACACAAAAAAAAAAAAAGAAAAATCAGGCCAGGACGTGACACCCACATGTCAGAATCTCCTTCCCTAAACCACGCTAGTCTCGCAAACCCCACTGGTAATAGATATCCGCACCCTAACCACCGTACTCGCTTTCACTCGCCACCGCCGCCGTCGGTGACCGGCGGCGCCGATCCCGATGGGCGCGTCGGCCTCCGTTCTCTCCCTCCCCACAGCCGGCGCGCTCCCGGCAGCCGCCACCGCCTTCGCCGGCGCTGCTGGCTGCTTCGCCCTCGGCTACCTCGCCGCCCTTAGCCGCCTCCCGCGCCACGCCCCCGCTGCGACTGGGGGCATATCTGACGAAGATTCCGAGGACGACTCGGAAGAAGATGATGACGACAAAAACGCTGGCCACAGACGGACGGCGAAGCGGGCGGGCGGGCAGAAGCGGACCGGCCTCCGGCTGCTCTTCTGGTCGCGGAACGTGGTCACCAAGTCCGACTCGGCCAGGGAGGCGGAGAGGGCGCAGGCCCAGACAGTTGCCAGCCCACTGGAGATCGAGAACCTCGCAGAGATAATCGAAGATTTCAAGATGGTATGGGGGATTTTTTTGTCTTTGTTTTCTGATGAGATGGTGCGGGAGGGAGGGATTGAGAGCATCGTTTCTGCTGGTTTTGCTATGCTGGTAGGTGCTGGTCGTGAGGAATGACTTGAAGATGGGGAAGGGGAAGATCGCTGCTCAATGCAGGTAAGCCATTTCGTTTGCTGCTTGTACTGGTGCGATTTTGTGATGTATTATGCATTGACCATGGAAGTAGTAACTAAACCAACTTTCTGTAGAGAAAAATGCTGTAGCTACAAACAAATGCTCGTGATTTTTTTATATTGCTAGCCGAAGAGTAGTGGTCCCGTTATTGTTTGGTCTGGTCAATTTCACAATTATCGCATTGTCAAGTCTTTAGTATGTACTACTAGAGATTACTCGTGTATCTAAAACTTTGGAGAGTTAGGGAGTTAGTCAGGTATGCATTATTTATGTAGGTTTAAATTATGTTAATACCAGAGAGAGGGAGGCGATGCTGGAGATTGCTCGGTTTGATGCACAAGCAATATGGCTGCCCCATCGGGTTTGTAGTTTCCATTGTATTTTCGATGGCTAAAGGCAAAATGTCAGACCCTTTTTATCTTTGTTGTTTGATGCTGTAGAACTTAAAACAATCTCCAAATGTTGCTGCCTGACTGCAAAAAAGAACGAATATATTATTTTGATCAGAATTTTGTACCCAGACAGCTAGTTGTGACGTTATTTACCAAAGGCTGTGCATTACTAGATGTTATTAGATGGATACACCTTACTGACTGCCTGGAACATTTGGAAGGAAGGAACACAGTCATCTGGAAAGAGAAAATTAAGGATGAGGCCCGTCTCTGGGAAATGGCGGGAGTTAAGCACCTAGGTAGTCTAAATGTAGTGAGAGTAGGCTTAAGGAGCTTTAGACGGTAATTTTTGTTACTGATGCCTTCTTGAAGATCTATTGTAACACTACCAGTGGCCATAAATAATATGTGCCACACCATGTAACTGTCATCGACCTTTTTGTTCTTAATGGAAAAGATACGCGGCTCTCCTGCGTATTCTAGAAAAACAGATGGATGCACGCACATGCTAGCTCCTTTATTTTGGTATCTTTTTGGTTAATTATGAATTACAATATTTCATTATCTCTGCAATGAAACATGTGTTACGACTATTATCTTTGCCTCTGACACTTAGTCATTACTTTTAGCAATGAACTGGGTTATCATGACTTCTATGTTTTATCATTATTATGTTTATTTCATTTCTGCAAAAATGAGTGCCATGCTGAATTGCTGATTATGTTGCCTTTTGTATTATTTTAGCCATGCAACTCTGGGTTTGTTTAAAAAACTTCAACAAAGAGCACCGAAATCACTGAAAAGGTATATTCAAAAATCAAAACATTTTCTAAATTTATTTGAAGGTTTTTCATATATTCAACTTCATATTGCTGAGAGATAACAAAATGGATGCTAATTTTTCTTTGCTCTCTATTTTCATCTTTTGTAGATGGGAACGATGTGGGCAAGTTAAGGTGGTTGTGAAAATTGAGAGCGAGGAAGATATGCTTGTTTTACAGGTAATAAATGTGATTCCTTGTTTTATACTATAGCTCTATAGTGCTTTTTTTTTTGTGAAGAAGCTCTATAGTGTTTGTTCTGAGATACCTGTACATTTTGATGAGCATGTCCTATATTATGATTCAGTTGCCTGATGTAACTTCAAATCTAATATCTCATTCAGATAACACTGACTCGTTTGAATTTCAGAGCTTATTCCATATTTACCTCGTTACTATTTTGTATTATCCCCCTAGAGAATATTCTACTATGATGTACCTATTCAAATAAAATTAAAATCTGGACTAAGACATGATTAGAAATATCTAAAATCTACCATTTTGATGCAGGGGAGAGCAAAGTCTTTACATATACCAACGCACATAACCATAGACGCTGGAAGGACACAGATTGCTCCAAGTGAGCTTTTTCTGAGATTTAATTTGTAACAGATCTTTTATAATTCTGTCCCTTCTTTCATTTGTATCGCTTACCTTTTTTGCTTTTATTTCTGTAGATTCAAGAACAGTCATGGCCGTTCTAGGTAAGTCGCATTCAGTTCACAGTACTTTGAAGTTCAGTGTGTTGCTAAATGATATTGTTACTGATTCTACTGTTTCAATTGAGCAGGGCCTGCTGACATGGTCGACGATGTCACTGGTGGCCTGAAACTCTTGTAACCACAGCCTTCTCAGCATTTTGGAGCCTGGATGTTCAAAATTTAGTGCTGAAATTTTACAAATCCACATTGCTCTTCTACTTCCGATGATCTGTTGCCAAAGGATGAACTGTTGCTTTGTTGACTGACCCAAAGCTTGTTCAATAACTTATTTGGAAGGAGATGGAGATTGCACCTTTTCTACCTGTACTGACAGTTGTGATTGGAGTTCCGATTTCAGTTGTTGAAATGCTTTTTGATGTTGAGATGCTATGAACTGTTGTCTCCTATGTAATATATGGATAAGAAAAAAATGAAGGAAAAGAAAAAAGCTTTCGGCTGTCAGGCAAACTGTCAGTAACTCTCCAGTAGCATCTTAATGAGCGGTCTATCTTTATTGTTCTGAAGAATGATTGACATAGATGTAGTGATACACAAGTCCATTCATCACCAGATGCTGATATCAGTACGTAGAAGAGTACCCTAAGGTTAAGACAGTAAGAAACCATGAGCTATAACAAATCATGAGTCCATGAGCTACTTTGAATAATATAAGATATTTCTATCGATCGTGATTGCTGAAGTTACATGGTCAGACAAAATAATTGTATTCTAATTTCAAACGTTACTCAATTTCTTCCCCTTTTCCTTGTTAAATCTGTATTTGTTCAACTGCTCTGTAGCCTCCTATTCCCACTGAAGATCTTGTTCAGTATTGCAGCGAGCCTCACACCTCCTTGAGCAATTCTTTTCTGAATAACTGGCAGCGCAGAGAAGAAATAGTCGTCTGCAGTTTAAATTTCAAAATCACATCACATTTCCACCAAGGATATCATAAGTCAAATTAACCAGGTTTTTTCAGACACAAAACCTACTAGTTTGCAGAACCTACCTTCCAAAGTGGAATCTTGCTCAACACCTTCGTATGCCTTGCACGCTAGTTTTGCGCTTTCGTTAGCGTACCTGCATTCGCTCTCAGCTGTTAATTAGGCTCTGAAGATTAAGTTTGTTTCTGAACTCTCCATGTAGATCAAAACTAAATTTAAACATACTTGTCAGCGCAAGTCATCGTCCGGCTACTGCATGTTTCCCACTGCTTCTCTTCGTTGGACCAGTCCTCCTGCAGAACAAGATGGATCTCTCAATCAATACTACTTGCCATAGCGAACAGGGAAAAGGCTTAATTGATGGGTGTAAACAGGCAGCGTAGGAGAGCGAGTATCATGTAAACAGGTATTGTACTTACAGTGATGTTCATCTGGATGGCCTGTATCATGATGCTCATGTCGTCGTTGTAAAAGTCCTTCATGGCCGTTTCGATGACGTTCACATCCCATACCTGAAACAACCCTTCAAGTTATAGCATGAGAGAGACGGAATGAGTTTGGTTGTTACTATTGAAGTAACGCGGCGGCACCTTGTGAAGGTTGCTCTTCCTTCTGTACCAGTGGACGATAATGGTGTTGCCGCCGAGGTCATCGTGGTGCCCGCAGTGGAGAGGCTGGTGGACGTCGCCGACGAAGTGCGCCAGGAACATCAAGCTCTCCGTCGGATCAACTGACATGTATCAAGACAAACACAGGTGGTTAGCTCATAGTAATACAGGAACGTTACGGTGATGGAATTGGTGCTCACATGGACTTGACGAGTCCTGCAGCGCCGCGGTGTAGTTGTTGATTGCTCCGACCACACACATGTTCTTCTCTCCGGCATCGTTATGGCAGTCCCCTGCTCAAAAATAGGGTTAGCTCGGGATACCCTACGGTGGATTATACTACTTTAAACTACAATGTAGTATAAATCAAATCTAACCGTTTATTTATAGGGTTAATTTCGTCATTATAGCTAAAGTAATATAACAAAGTAATTTACGGACCCTACCATACTCGTCTCAAATTGAAAACATTGCCTAATTAACTCCTTTCTTGCACATCACCTACCTCTCATCGCCGTTGCAAATCCCTCGTGAAGGAGCACTCGTTGAGACCATTTGGATGTTCTTAGTCGTTTCTGCACCAACAAGGAACCAGAGGGCAAGGGAAAGAGGAAACGTAGACCAGGGAGACAAGGTGGGGAGGCAAGAGGAATCGGCGGGGAGGTTGGAGCAGGGAGAGAGCTCGGGAGGACGAGAAGAGTGGAGACGTGGGCATGGCGCTAGCGTCTCCGGCGGGTCGCTGTCCGACGCAATCGCCTCACTGTCGTGATGAGTAACGCTGGCCACACGGGCTTCTTAACCACCATTGTTTGATACTAAATAATGAATTAAATTATTATGCATTGCTACTACTTTTTGTTTCCGAAAATATCCATACTACATCATACTACTCTATCCATACTGCTTAAAAAGTTAAACTAGTATAGATCTATCTAAACTGTTGAATTAAGATAAATAAACGGTCTATATTAATTTAAATCCACCGTAAGGGTTCTCTTAGCTCGGAACTCTAAGTATGTATCAAGACAGGTTTCTTTCTCAATATCTTTTTCGAGAACATGAAAGGTTTGTCGATTCCGGTTGTAGTTTCAGTTTCTTGCGGTCTCGCCGGTGACGCGAGCCTAACTTGCTTGCCCAACCAGACAAGCAAAGGTGGGCTAACAACCCATGCTCCGACGTATCAAAAGACCAATTCGGTCGAATAGTAATATTCCTTTGAGATCCTCTCATCTCCATGTCCAACCACTTGGGCCTTGGCAGATATCAGTTGCTTCTGTAGCTGGATAACATACGCATTACTTTTACCAGATCAACGCCAAGGTTGCCCTTGCCCTGTTGCCCCCCTCTTTCCTTCATGCTTTCATGAAGGAAATGGATTTTTTTTTTTGAAAATTGATTACTTGCCGTTACGCCCACACAGCGTTTAGAAAAATGAAGCAAATGGATGCACGAGCTAATTAATCTGAATTGAAGACTCTGAACCAGAGCGAAGCAAGATTTCATCATGGAAATGTTGGTGTGCAGAGGGTGAGCGCTTACTGTCGTAGACGAACTTGCATCCCCCCTCCGAGTCGGCAAAGTGCAGCGGGCTGGACCACCGGTAGCGGAACCGTTGGTTGTCCGCCCACGAGCAGGTCTCCGCGAGGTCGCCGCCGGCCCACCCCGGTAGGAGGTCCTTCACCGCCGTTGAGGCCTCCTCCGTCAGAAAGCTCTGCGACCAGTTTCCGGTTCACAGTTCAGTTTTCTGGCAATGAAATTTAGCTGCAAGGCCTGGTAGCTGAATTTAACCGATAATTAAGCTCCATCGCTATCGCTCACCTCGGCGATCTTGCACGTCATGTAGTGCCCCTCCTTTCCCCATGCGAGAGCGGACGGAGCCCTCGCCGCCACCGCCACGAGGACAATTTGGAGGAGGAGGAGCAGACCCATCGTCGTCGCCTAGCTTATATTGGCTCTGCTCGCGCTCTGTTTCTTGTCTTGTGTCTTGCAATGGGACTCTTTGTTTCCCACACACCTCAACCACCTCCTGTGCTCCTCTCCTATTTATTCGTACGCCGGCTAAATGACTGATTTGACGCGTCCTTGTTCTGATCGACGACGCTTTAAAATTTCAGCGCAAGATGGTTTTTAAAAACTTGTAAATGGACAGGGTGCTCCATGTGACTCACTCTGATTTTTTTGAGGATTGCGTGATCCTTATGATAATTTTTGTTTCATGAGATTCATCTGCACGATGATTGATACGCTACATGTAATTATCTTTCATATATTTCTCCCTACACCTCGTCAGCACAAAACCAGGGCTGCTGATTGTTGCACACGACTGACGCACTAGTTGTCGAGTACTGTAATTCAGAGTATTTAGAAGCACGTGAGTTACACGGCCTATGGCATAATACGCTGTATATACCGCTGCCTTCATCTTAAACACTTACTACTACTGTAGCGAGGAAACATCAAAACATGGACTAAGTCGCACGTCAATCTGATCTGATGAGGACATACTCATATTATCAGATCTGGATCTCCAACCATACAGGCACAAAACATAACTCGTGTGTCCTGGGCCGGTTGCATGCAGCAAAAGGCAGGCCGGGCCTAACTTGACTGCCCACCTCGACCGACCACCCGTGCCGGCTGCGCGCTGGGCTCCTCGCCGGTCGCCTGGGCGTCATCCTGCCAAAATTTCGCTTCGCCTTGCTTCACTGGCTTCATGTTCTTCTCCACGGACCGCGGCTCTGTTGCTGCGGCGCTAAGAACAGGGCCAAGTAGCCTCATCGTGTGCATATCAATTGAATGTTTTTTTCTGTTCGAAAATCTATACAGGTTTGCTTCAGCTATCAACACTGGCGGAATTGGTATTGTAGCCATCACCTGATGAATTTTTCTAGGAATTTCATAGAAACCAGTTCAGTTTTATAAAAAAAGGCACAAGATCTAGGAAAATTCCGCAATACAATGGAGACGAAAATTGTTTAGTTTCCATTAGACATTGTAAGGGACTAACAAGGACTAACATGTCAACACACCATCTAGCTAGTTGCATTGTCTCGCAAAATACATAATCTTATTCTTCCAAATACCGGCCAGTTCCTTCCCCTTCCCTCCCTCTCATTTAAAATTCTATTGGATCAACTAAATGCTCTCTGCAGTCTGCCGTAGCCACTGAAGATCTTGTTCAGTATCGCAGCAAGCCTGACGCCGCCTTGAGCAATTCTCTTCTGAACAACCGGCATGGCGTAAAAGAAGTAGTCATCTGCGCAGTTTAATTTCAAGCGCGTTACACATCGAATTTATCCACCAAAGGCAATAGTAAATGAAAGTTCAAAAAAATTGAATCATCAATATAGCACCTCCTAAGGTAGATCCTTTCTCAACACCCATGTACGCCTTGCATGCCAGTTTTGCACTCTCGTCAGCGTATCTGCAATTGTGTTTCATCTGGTATTAGCCTCTATGAAGATTTAGTTCTGAATAGTCTTTGCGTTTTCAGGCACAGGCAGGCAGACAACAAGCTTACACGTCAGCACAAGTGCTCTTCAGACTGTGGCACGCCTCCCACTGCTCCTCCTCGTTAGACCACCCGTGCTGCAGGACCAGTAAGTCAAGCCAATGCCAGAACAACCACTGACGATGCCTAGTACTATGATGTATGCAACGCAGTCTTCGTGAAGAACTTACAGTGATGTTCATATTGATGGCGTTTAGCATGGTGCTCAGGTCGCCGTTGTAGAACTCCTTCATGGCCTTATCGATGACGTTCACGTCCCATACCTGAAGAGAACACCATGATTCTCACAACGTGTGAGAATTAATTCATCCCAGGTAAACCAACTGAAGAAAAGAGTGGCTTTTCTTTTGTGAATCGTTCGAGATTACTACCTTGTGAAGGTTGGTCTGCGTCGCGTTGGTGTACCAGTAAACTTTGATGGTGTTGCCGCCGAAATCGGCCCAACGGCCGCAGTGGAGAGGCTGGTGGATGTCGCCGACGAAGTGCGCCAGGAACATCAAGCTCTCCGCCGGATCAACTGATGATGATGGCACAGCGCAGGTGAGATGCTGATGCAGTAATCGGAAGCGGTGTGGCGTGGCAGATGCTTACAGGGACTTGACGAGTCCTTGAGCGCCGCGGTGTAGTTGTTGATTCCTCCGACGACACACATGTTCTTTTCTCCCTTTGAGTTGTGGCAGTCCCCTGTTCAAAAACAATGTTATCGGGCTCTGAACTGACCCTCTCGAGGACATCAAAGTTGAACAGGCGCAAGTGACCTTTTTTTTTTTTTTTGTATGTGTGTGAGTGTGTGCGCCTGCGCGCGTGCCTAGATCCTGAAATCATGGCAACTTGCCCCAAACCTTTCCCTATATCTGAAGCTTGAACTAGAGAGCCAAACTCGAGTACTACTCGACTAGGCAGTGAGATGTTGCTTCGGTACTGTGTAGGGGCATGACAACAAAGTGTCTTCTGAAACCAGCTTATTGGAAGTGCAGTTCACACTGTGCATTGTTGATGGATTATTGGAAGCGCAGCAAGCAAGAAAAAGGCTAGTAGTACTAGCTTACTGGTGTAGTTGAACAGGCAGCCCCCTTCGGAGTCAGCGAAGTGCAGCTCGACCGACCACGGGTACTCTGACCGACGGTCGTCCGCCCAGGAGCACGTCTCCGCGAGCTCGCCGTCTGCCCATTCCGGCAGGAGGCCCTTCACCGCCGCCGACGCCTCTGCCGTCAGATAACTCTGCAACAGTTTTCAGTTCCATCCACACACACACAGTTTCAGCTTCTCTGCAAACGCGAGCCTAGGACAGTACTTGGGGGCAGAATTTGATCGAACTCGCTTACGGCCTACCTCGGCAATCTTGCACGTCATGTAGTGTCCCTCCTTGCCCCATGCGAGAGCGGCCGGAGCTCTGGCCACTACGGCCACGAGGAGTAGGTGGAGGAGGAGCTTGCAATTGCCCATCCTCATCTCGGCTTGTCTTGGTTTGTGTTTGTGTGTTCTCTCGTGTCAGTTCGCCCCGCTTTTTATACACCAGCTTGCTGATGATGTGATCCACGTTCTGATTCATTAGCCTAAGAACAACTTGAGAGGAATCGAAAATATCTCTGAATGATCTTGTTTTCTTTTCTTTTTCCCCCCTAAAAGATCATATATAAATGAAATGGGCACGTGCATTTGGCTTTGGATCAAGTGGAGCGTGATCTAAATTGTTTGTTTGATGGAACCCGCGTTAGTTGGTTTCACCACATTATCTAAAGAAAATGGAGTCGATTTCACCAGCATTGGGGTTGCTCCAAGCCTGACCTCTGCACTTGCCAACAACACATCTCTTCTTGTTCTCAAGGACCCATTGATTTTTGTGACAAATGCATCCCAGGGCGTTTTTTATAGCTTTTGAATGCATACTCCGAAATCTTTTGAAGTCAGAGGGGCTGTTTGGAATCGTTTGTATCCTTCATTCCTCGCCGTTTACATCCAATCTAACGGTGTGGATGTACTTCCACGAGTACACGGTACGGTACTACGGAAGACGAGCAAGCCCTTGCCGTTGGCCGGCTTCCACCCGCGGCGGTTGGGCAGTGCGTCTCGTCTTTCACATTGACCCACCGGCACCGGCGCTGCCGCCTCCGCCCGTCGCGCCGCGCCATGGCGGGGTGGATATCCTCCAAGCTCAAAGCCGCCGAGACCCTCCTCCACCAAGCAAGCCCGCACTCCCGTCCTTCCTCTCTCGCCGCATCACCCGCTTCTCCTCACTACAGCTCTGACTGACTCTTCGCTTATCCTCTCCAGATCGATCAGCAGGCGGCAGAGTCCCTCGGCAAGTCCCCCTCCGCCTCTGACCTCGTCGCGCTCCATCCCTCCGCTGATCCGCTCCTAGACGTACCCCCGCGCAGGCCGCCGCCTCCCCCCCGCCTCCCTCCCTCGGCCTCCGCCTCGCCGCGAAGCACCCCGCCCCGTCTCAACCCCCTCCTTCCCCGGGTCCCCGCCGCTCAGCGTCGGCCGCGGCGGTGCTTGAGGTGCAGGATCAAGCCGGTGCCCCGGTGCCCGAGGCGAAGGCGGAGCCCGAGGGGAATCGGGAAGGTGGCCATGATGGGAAGGGTGAGCCATCTGAGAGTGGCAGCGGGACCGATGATTACTCGGATGGATCAGGGAGCGACGAATCGGAGGATTCGGAAGAGGAGAGGCGGAAGGAGGAGGAGAGGAGACAGCGGCGGGCTGAGCGGCTTGCGGCCCTGGCTGCACGTGCCATCGCCGAGCGAGAAGAGGCCGTGGCGAGGCTTGAGGGGGAGAAGGCTGGGCTCGAGAAGCTACTTGCCGAGCGTGAGAAGGAACATGCACAGGAGGTAATACTGCTTCATGACCATTTAACAAATCTGGCTCTGTAGTCTGAAAATTCTGTGTCTGATGACATACTCTGCTAGTGCCACTGTGAGCTTAGTGAGGTAATAATGCTCTTATAACTTGGCATAGCTCTTCTTTTACGATTGATGACAGCTGAGTTGGTACAGCGTTGCATGGTTTTTTTGTTGTGTGGGATACTAGGATACATTTCCCTAAACTTGGGTGATCAAGTAATGCTGCATTGGAGTGCAAATCATACAACTTAATTTTTACCTAGTCTTCAAACTTTATGTCAATATCAACGACAACACAATCCACAACTGTTTCTTGTATCTATATAGCAGAGTACTTACTGATTGATGTTGACAATCGAAATGATTTCTATTTTTTATTATATCAGTTATCTTTGGTAGGTTGATTTCAAGGAAATGTGTTCTTATCATCATTTCGCTCTACATTTTTTTAGGCTTCTGAGTTGCAGAGTAGTATGATTCAAACCATGGAAGCAGTAGAGGTTGAGAAACAGCGTCATCACAGCACTAGAATGGAAGCCCTTGCAAGATTGGCTAGACTTGAGGTATAAATCAATTTATAAATGCTGCTTCCCTTGCCATGTCGTGTCTTGTTTGCAAATTTTGCTATATATATAGCCTTTGCCGTTTTTTCTCCTTAAAGAATGTTGTTTTGATATCAAGTGTTAGCAATGCTCTTACAGAAGATTCTTACAGGTCACAAATGCAGAGCTTGCAAAGTCCCTTGCCAGGGAACAATGGAATCTGGAATTTCAAGTATGTATTCTTTTCTAATTTTTTATCTCTCTTGATTACACTGAGTACACACATTTCTATAGGTCACACTATGTGTATCATTGTTTTTTAGGCTTATATAAGCAAGAAGGAAGAATATATAGACAGCCCTCTTATATGGTGAAAATAGATGTGGGGATGGTGCATGGAAAGGATAGTTGAACATTGTATTATGTTATGCTTATACCTTTTTAATTTGGAGAATGCTGTGTTGCTGTCATTTACTTTAGTCTAAATATCGCATAATGCATACAGATACCTTCCTGTTGCAGAGGGCACGAAACTGTAATCCCTGCTAACAAAGTGCTGCATGGAGGTCTTGCTTCGTAAATTTTGCATACATAACAAAATGTTCTATCAGTAATGTTGGAACTGTTTCTTCTTGGTATTTGACTAGGTAGATCAAGTGGCACAACTTAGAGAGGAAGTTGAATCAAAGACACTTGCTCAAGATAGTAAGTTGATCTGGATTTTTTATTGGGTCCCTATAGATTTAAGTGCTTTTTTGAGTCATATTGAGTACTCTCAGTTTGTTTTCTGTATATGATCTTTGGTCACCATTTCATGAACAGAATATAAAAGAAAGCTAGCAAAAATCCAGAAGACAAATGCCTCTCCAGTTGATGAAGTAAGCAATAAGTTAAATTAGGCATTCTTTACCCTTCAATTCACCAAATAATTCATTTTTTCCATCTTTTTCTTTGTGTCTTCCACTTATAATTACTGAGTCTAAGAAAACTTCTCTTTCCATTTATTTCCGTTTTTTAGATAGAATCTTTGAGAAGGTTTAAGCTGGAAGAAGAAATTATAGATGCAGAGTACACTCTGACATGTGATAGAATTGTCAGCTTGAAGGACAAGGTAAATTCTCCCAGTGTAACTATAGTTATTGCATATTTATGATATAGTTATATTGTTGTATGGCATCAGGACTTCTTTCATAACTTTGTAATCAGCTGGATCTTCTCACCACTAGTCTCTCATATCTTTTGGTTTTAATTGATCTCCCGAGTGTTTTAGACAATTCAGCTATTCTATGCCACACCTGATTTACTGTTTTTTACCTTTGTATTTGACCTAGTTTGGGGACACAATGTCAATATCTTACCAGTGATGAATCCGGCAGTAAAATAAGTTAACAGTCTGGGCATAAGGGGATAAGTTCATCTACGCTATATACTTTCTCCAAAAAACATAAGAAACTAGTTGTTTATGTGTTGTATACCTGGAATTTTATTTGTTGATTCTACATGCTGATAGTTTATGCTAAACCAATTTTCTGGACTGATGCCGTCTCTTTTTATTTATAGGCAAGGAAGATTGAAGAAAATATTGAGCTAACTAGAAGGGACATGGTTCATCCTACAGAGGTGGAAACTGAACTCAAGAAGAGGCTTGATCAACTAACTGATCGGTTGATTCAGAAACAAATGCAGGTTTGTTTACGTGAACGTTGTGTTATTTGTTAATTGTTATGTTCACATTCTATGTGCTTTCTATTTTTGTGTAACATTACCTGGTATTTTGATCAACATGGATATTTACAGCAAAAACATGATTATTGGTGGCTGGCATCGATTTGCTGTAGTGTACAGGATGCTTATGGTCTGATGAGTTTTCAAATATTTTTTTCCCTTTTTCAGGTGGAGTCCCTATCATCAGAGAAGGCAGCTTTGTTGATGAGAATTGAGGTGAGTTTATTTATGTCCACTGTATTTAAATAAGAATATAGCAAATATTCTGGTACAGCGCCAATTACAATTGCATGCAAGGCAAGAGAAGTAAACTTAGGTATCATCACAGGCCATCACGAGATTGCTCAACAATAATGCATCATCGTCAAGCTCCTCATCAATGATTGATATTGAAGCCGGTGCGTGGCGTGAATCATATTCACCAAGGCTGCGTGACAGGATACGGGCTGGACAGCTCCAGCTGGGATCTGCTATCCGACAGCTTGATTCCATCTTCTCAGCTGGGCATATCTTCTTGAGGCGGAACCCAAAGGCTCAGGTCTGGGCCTTGCTGTACCTGATACTCTTCCACTTTTGGGTACTGTACATATTAACATCACACCCAACAGTATCAGAGACTCGCCCTGGCGCTGTCTTTTCTTTGGAGTCAATAAACAAGACTAGTACTTGATCCTCTTTTCTGACCACCTATACTGTTGCCATACGTCAGTCTATTTTTCTTTGAGTAAACTAGGCTTTACTCCTCCTTTCTTTCGTTTTGGTGGAGTAAGATGCGGCGAGCCTATTTTGGCTAGCACTAATTGAAGTATATGAGTTTCAACATGCATCCACAAATTATTGTAATTGTATCACATTTTATTAGAGAGAAATTGAAGAGACCCTAAATGCATGGGGTAAGTTTTTACTAGAAGTACATCTATCCATGACTTTCCTCCATGGCAGTTTTCATAAAATTGCGTTGCTGAATGCTGATGGACTCTAACTCTATCACGTAGACGCTTGATCTGTGTTGCAAAGTAAGCAAGCGGTCGGTCGGAACCACATCGGCATCTGAAACGCGTCATGCTCGCGGGAATATTGTAGGCTCCGAAAGTTGCCAGCTCCCTTCTTCAGATCAAAGACGGTTGCGTCATCGCCGTTCATGTCTGCGACGTAGACGCAGTTGGCCTCCAAATCCTCGGACTTGGAGCCCGGGGGCACCGCGATGTAGAACGGGTAGTTGGCCCCCAGGAAGAGCGCGCGGTCGCGGCCGATGTCCGGGACCCTCCGCCAGGTGATTTTGCTTCTTTCGTCCTCAACTAGTTCGTACAGTACTATGCCGGACGCTTCGAAGGTCCCCTGTTGGCCGTCGTAGATCTTCCTCCTGACCAAACCATCTTCCCTTCTTTCGCCGTATAGGCAGACTAGTAAAACCCGGCCGCGGCTCGACATTGCGAGCTTATGTTGTACTATCAGGCCGTACGGGGCCGGTAGCCGCAGCAGAAACGTGGGCTCTGCAGTTCCATTGGCATTCAGCATGTCCCATGAATAGACGCCTCCGGTTTCGGTCACGGTGACCACCCTGCTTGATCCATGGACGATGATGTCCGCGTACGCGATTCGTACCTCTGCCCGGGGGTTCTTCAACAGCGTCCAAGACTCATCCCCAGATCTCGTGAAAGCCAGCAGGTCGCGAGAGACCATGGCGACGGCCAGGTAGCCTTCCCGGTGCGCCGGCGTCTGGCACAGTACGACCCGCTGAAGCTTGCGCGGGTACGTATCGCCTTCCACTTGGACATCGTAGTCCCCCATCTTTTTCACTCCGGGGATGGTGTCGAAGGAGGGCAGGCGAGTCCGGGTGCCATTGACGGGGTTCAGGAGCTCGACGTTGCAGTCGGCGTCGGTGGTGACGAGCCAGTCGTCCTTGCCGCCGACCCAGCACCTGTCCCTCAGCCCCTCGGCCTCCGCGCGGAAGGGCTTGCCGGTGGCCACGTCGCGGAGGGCGAACACGCCGTCCTCGTAGTCGTAGACCGTGTAGGTGTCTCCGGCGTCGACGTCCAGGCCGGACGTGAGCATTGTCGGGGACCCCGATCGCGGGCCGGGCGGCGCCTCCTTGTACGCGGCGAACCAGGTCTTGCACACGGTCGGGAAGCGGAGGGCGCTGAAGGCGTCGAGGCGGTCCGCGACGAGGCCGCAGAGCTCCGGCAGGAGACCGGTCCATGTGACGACGGCACCACCGTCGATCGCCATTGTCGTTGTTTCTCTGAGTTGTGATGACGAGGTCTGCCGTCGTGTTCGTGGGATTGGCAATCTGCCGGGACACGGTCACACGGGAGGAAGCGCGCATATATAACTCTGACCTTTCTTCGACTCTCCCTTGGCCGAGCCGGGGCAGCCACCGTATCCGTGTCCGATACACTGATGGACGCGTATACGCCAGCGACACGGAGGCGATGCCGATGCGCACCGGAAAAGTACCAGAAAAAAGGGGGAAAAAAAGAAGGAAAGGTCTGATACACTGCCGAAACGTATTGGGCTGACATTAGATACGTCCCCCATACCAGCCCAATCAGCCCAAACCGTGTACAAGATCTACTAGCGAACTGTGAGTCCGTGTCGGACATACGTGAATGCATTTTACTCTGACGTCGAAATCAGTAGTAACAGTTACTCAGGAATTTGGCAATGCAAGGCTTTGTTTTTGGTAGGAAAAAAAAGGAATATAGCAAGTCATATTAAGGCACTATGCATGGCATAGCTAACAAGACGGTGACGGCGTCGCATCCCGTAGCCATAAGCGCCGCGTTGGCGGAGACCGATCGGAGAAACATTGATGATAGGCGGCGACTCGGGTGAAGATCGGCCGCCTTATCTTCAACCTTCGGCACCTCGCCCATGCTTCTCTCTCTCTACTTGGAAAGGCGACGTTGACACCCGGCAAGCGGCAACGGCGGCCTGCATCTGTGGATCACCGCGCGCCTCTCTCCGGCCGGTCGGGGAAGGAAGGCCACATCGTCGGTCTGCTGTTCCTCGTGCATGCGCACAGTGGCGCACCTGTGTTGTGCTCCGTGATCGTCATGCTAATAACCTACCACTTCCTCCACTTTATAGGATGCATGATTTGGAAGTGCTCGAGTTAGTGCAGAGACTCCACGCATTATCCGACGTAGACGTAGCGCGTAGCTGGAACAGAACAGCGATGGCCACCAAATGCAGAGAACACACAGCCAACACACGTCTCCGGTTTCCTGATGCCCATACCGGATCGATTTTAAACCCCTGGATGGCACGCGACGCACTCAAACATTGATCAAAAGCAAATTATATGCTTCTTTATTTACTAAAAAGGCTCCTTCTGTTCCATCCCTCTCGATCGCTATATAGCTCCATCGCCGTGGATCTCGGATCAGCTTCGAATCTATCGTTCCCCACCTTCCAGTGTTTATCTCTTATCATCGCCGTCTTCCTCGGTCCCAAGATGCGACGATGGGACAAAATCCGGCCGGACATGTCGAACTAACTGGCGCGCCGCCCCCCTCCCCCTCCCCCACCCACCCAGCAAATATATATATATATATATATATATATATATATATATATATATATGGTGTATATTCGTTGAATCTACCCATTAGTAGCTTTTTCACTTGCTCGAATCTTGGAAAGGGATTTGACAAGGTAATAGTTCCACCAATGGCATACAAACACACACATGTGTCTGTGGTCCAGATAGCAATTGAGAAGATTCGCCACGACGACCGCGGTCATCACAGGGTGACTCGGCACGCGACCGTGGTCACGAGAGCGACCTACGACTTGATGTTGCTTGTTTTTTTTTCCTTAAAAAAAAGAAATCTTTTTTTGACTGAAGATGACCGCAGTCTAATTTTTAGGTGGCGATCCTTCGAACCGACAGCTACTCCAAATTAAAGGGATCTGTTCACGAGAGCCTACCATATCCAACAAGTGGCCACCACAAGTCGGCTGAATGGAGCCTCTGAATAATCTGCTACCTCGGCCCACGCTTTAGCCTTTCAGCTTCAATTATTTGACAGTCTACTTCATCATTCGTCAAGACCACCATACAAGCTTTTCTACTTTGATGATCTTTTTACTTCATCATTCTTCAAGAACCACCATCTGTAGTGGTCTTATCCATTTGATTTTGACAGTGTGTTACACGGAAACCTTTTTTTTTGTTCACCATCACCTTTTTAACTAGATTATATATGATCATAATTATTACTACATCCATTCTTTAAATTGTTATCATTATTATAATGATTTCAGCTCATTTTTATATTAGGATTATTGACCTAATAACGACAATAATTAAGAAATGAAGAGGTACGATTTAACTAGAGAAGTGCTCCTAATTATTGTACGTACTACTTTCTTATGATTATTACCCTACTACTAGTATATGTATACTACTATGATCGACTCTCTGCTTTGTTGCGTGCATCATTTTATACCCCTGGCACACACTCCTATGCACAGCATAGTACGCCGGTCAGTGCATGCGGTGTGCCAAACGTGAACTTTACTCTCTGTGCCAGTGTGCCGTATAAGTATATAGCTAGGTTAGGTCCCTGACTCCCTGCGGTACTTGTGGACAGCAGCATTAGTTCTGTTGACTCTGGATTTTTTTTTGGCATACATTCCTTAATTAATTAACTACATTAATGTAGTGCTAGCTACGAATTTTTTTCTCGTTGACCTTTGGAGCAGAGTCCATCAAGTCAAATGTGAACTTCTGTTTGCTCCTGACGACATTAAAGAAAGAGATTTTTGTCCACAGTACACTCAATAAACACAGTTTGAAGACTACAAAACTCTATTTGTCTCTTAGACACTATGCAATTGTAATATTTGTCTATAACACATTCAAACATGAAAATAAATAATTTTTGAATTTTTTATCTCAATGCACAAAATGTTTCATAACTTGAAATTTGACCAAGAAAATATAATATCTTGTTCCTTGCTTCTGTGTTTTTTATTTGATTTTATTCTGATTGTTCATAAGTTTTATAGAAAAATAATATTAATTTTTTCAACCAAACTATGTAAACAGTCAGATAAAAATCCATAAAAATTCATACTTATAGTGAAAACAACATTTTATCTTCATGTCAAATTTCAAGTAGTAATTCATTTTGAAGATCGAAATAAAAAAGTTTAAAATAGTGTATTTTCTTACTTGGAGTGTGTTATAGATCAATATCACGATTTTATAGTGTCTAGAAGATAAAATCGGGTTTCATAATGTCCTACAGACCAAACGACGTTTCTTGAATGTGCTGTGGGTAAAATTTCCTCAAAAAAATTCCAGATGGAGCATTATTTATTGCTTAGGAACTGGGTTCCCTGTAGTAGTGTGCTCATATTTCTCTGTCAGAAGGATGTCATGCAATTGTAATGCTAAAGCAAAAGTTTGGTCATCATTTCTCCATCACAAATTAAAGGGTGGTAGTATCAAATCTAGGGATCCCATCCATGAGGAAAACTGCCAATTTATATGTGGCTCCGTCAAATTATTGAGTGCATCCCTATACCCCTCCTTCCTTGCTGTGTCATCGTCTTTGATTCCCCCTCTCACTCAAGTTGCGTACCACTTTTCTTTTCTGCTTCCCTTTTTGTAGCTGCTGCAATATAGCCCCTCCTTATCTACCCTGGAAGCAGGAGCTATAGGAGTCTCCAGTCCATCTCACAGATCGACACACACACCCCTCCACTAGAACAGCTCTCTCTTGCAACCGCCTACCACCACGATACCATGGTCGGGATGAGAGGTGCTTATGGCAGTACTTACGACAATGGCAATGACAGCCGTCCGCTCCGGGCTGCGTCGGCTGCTCCGGCGGCACCGGCGATGATGGAGGTGCACAAGGTGGTTCCGCCGCCGCCGCAGAGCACGGCGAGCAAGCTGAAGGCGAGGGTGAAGGAGACGCTGTTCCCGGACGACCCGTTCCGGGGCTTCAAGGGGCAGCCGCGGAGGGTGCAGTGGCTCATGGCGGTCAAGTACCTGTTCCCCGTCCTCGACTGGCTGCCGAGCTACTCCCTGTCGCTCTTCAAGTCCGACCTCATCGCCGGACTCACCATTGCCAGCCTCGCCATACCTCAGGCAAGCAGCTTATTAATTACTACTGTACTACCTATTTTTTTTTCCCCAACAAATCTCTTCTATTTCTCACATGGTACGCGGAAAAGGAAAATTGTTCCCGAGTATACACCCAAGAATATGCTGCATGCTGCTGTCGATCTTTGAGTTGTACTCGTATTAATGATTCCTTTTTGGTCTGTGTACTCGTTTTGTTGGGCTGCGGCTTCTGTTTCTTCATACGACACACCCATATTGATGGGCTGCGGCTTCTCCGTTTCTTCTGCTTCCGCGGCGATTGATGGTCCAGTCGTTTCTGTAGCTGGAAGCATTTTTTGGACGCATATTATTAATTCATTCCTGATGCATGCATATGGTTTCTTTGGCTGCAGGGAATAAGCTACGCGAAGCTCGCAAGCCTGCCTCCCATAATCGGCTTGTGTACGTATACCTCTTACCTCTCACTGATGTCTATTTGTATATATACATATACGTACTTGATGATATACGATGAGCTCGTGACGATATGATACGATGTACGTATGCGCAGATTCTAGCTTTGTGCCGCCGCTGGTTTACGCGGTGCTGGGGAGCTCGCGGGACCTGGCTGTGGGCCCGGTGTCGATCGCGTCGCTGATCATGGGGTCCATGCTGCGGCAGGCCGTGAGCCCCGTGGCCGAGCCGATGCTGTTCCTGCAGGTGGCCTTCACCTCCACCTTGTTCGCCGGGATCGTGCAGGCCTCCCTCGGCATCCTCAGGTCGGTGTGGTTCATAATATACCGGCATGCATGCAGAACACGCGCCAGAGCGAGACAGACCCAAGATGACAAAGCATTGACTGGTGGCTGACTGCCTCTGACTCTTGACTGGTTCTTTTGCACATGCAGGCTTGGTTTCATCATTGACTTCCTGTCGAAGGCGACGCTGGTGGGGTTCATGGCCGGCGCCGCGATCATCGTGTCCCTGCAGCAGCTCAAGGCGCTGCTGGGCATCGTCCATTTCACCACCGAGATGGGGATCGTCCCGGTCATGGCGTCCGTGTTCCACCACACCAAGGAGTGGTCCTGGCAGACCATCCTCATGGGGGTCTGCTTCCTCGTGTTCCTGCTCGCGGCGAGACATGTGGTACGTCTCTTCTTCTTCTCCTTCTCCTTTCTTCAGGTCTCTTCTCTCTCTCTCTCTTGTCGCGTACCGTTGATTCGACTGCTGCTGTCGTTTACTAGTACTGGCTTGCGTACGTACTACTCACAACACAGAACTGCTAGCGGTTTCGTGTTTGCTTTTCTGCTCCCATGCTTTGTCTTTTACTACGTCTACGTACGTAGTAGCGTGTGCGGCAAATGAAGATTCCCGGAACAGCGAGTATGCACCCGCCGGGGAGATAATCATTCTGGTTGGCGACGGCGAAGTCGTCATCGACATCGATGAAGAAATAATCAAGACCGGACCGTCCGTGGAAGGATCTCTTTGTCTTTCTTCATCTTTGCCCCGCGGACTCGGAATCTGGTTAATGGTCCCGCTCGGCCGCTCTGCGCTCGGTGGTGTGGGCCGCCCTGCTACCGCTATGCTAGCAGCGGCAACATACGTATGTACTCGTATGTTTGTGGAAATGGTCCAAAAACCAGAAGAAGAAGAAGAAACTGGAGGCGAGTCAAAACTTGGACCATAACCGATTTTGATTTCAGTTGAAATAGTAAATCACTTCCCCTGCATCCGGGTCAGCCAGTCTGTCTGTCTCTCTCTGTTCTTCAATACGTGCTGGCTGACCTGAACACGGAAAAATTACTTGTACTAGTTAAGTGCACTAGCTGCCTGTTCGGTTCTGTTGTTGGCTTTTGTGAAGCTAGGGAGGGTGTTTGTGTCACGAGGAAAAAAAAAAACATTTCAGAACATAATAAACTTTTGAGATGTGTTCCGGTGGAGTTTTTTTAAAATTTAATACGAATCTTAAAGCAGCTCATTAATCTAATATTAATCATTTACGTAATTAAACTAGTCGGCTCCTTGCACCCAGCCGGCTCCTGACTTTTGAGCCCACCTGTGCAGCTGTGCCCACCGAAGCTTTCTCTCACCCTATTCTCTCTCTCCCCATCTTTCTCTCTACGATTCTCTCTTGCGTCTTGCGTCCATTGCTTGATGTCGGAAAAAACTAGGGCACCGGCGGCGGCGGTGAGGAGCTCATCCGCGGCGACGGCGAGCTCCCTCCTCTTTCCCCGCACGCAGTGCACAGAGCCTTCGTCTACCCTGTTCTTCGTCCAGATTGCCGGGAACGCCGCCGCGGCGAGCCCGAGCTCCGGCAGTCGTCGCCGAGGTGGTTGCGCTCCTCCCCGTCGTCGTCTTCCTCGACGCCGAGCACCGCAAGGGTGAGGTGCAGCTTCTGGGCAAGATTGAAGAGATCCTCGTCGCCTCCTCCGTCCTCCCGGCCTCGCCGCACCTCGTCATTCCGCCGTTGTCGTCGACGCCGTTCCGGCGAGCGCCGCTGCTCCATAACTTGTCAATCGAGTTCCCCAGCTAGCTGTCCATTAATCTGTGCCATCTCCGTGCTCCCTAGCTGCTCGCGCAGGCAGATCCGGCGCGTGCCCCCGCGTTCCGGCGAGCCTAGGGAAGGCGCCCTAGTTAGGGTTCTATCCTTTAGTAATATGGAGAGAAAGGTTACGTGAGCTCAAAGGTCACGGACGGCTTGGCTCTTGAACGGCCGGCTAGTTTTATTACGAAAATGATTAATTAGATTAATAGTCTGCTTTGAAATTCGTGCTAAAATTTAGAAAAGCTCCACCAGAGCACATCTCTAAACTTTTATCCCTTTATAATATGCTTCATTGTTTTTTAGACAATGGAGAAAATACTTTCCGTCTGTGCGTGTCGGCACAGTCTCTCTAATATAGCATGCTTCATTTAACATTTTTTATTTGATTTTTATTCGTGGGTAATACATATTCATTTCTTACTCCATGTGTATATTCAGAGCTTGAGATGGCCGAGGCTTTTCTGGGTTTCAGCGTGCGCGCCCTTGGCATCTGTCATCATCTCGACCCTGGTTGTCTTCCTATTGAAAGCTGAGAATCATGGCATTAGCATTGTAAGTACTAAAAGAACAGATTTGATTCTCATATATTTGCAGAAAGGTGTCAATCAAGACATTTCTGAAATCATTCATTCACAGATTGGGCAGCTCAAGTGTGGCCTGAACCGCCCCTCATGGGACAAACTGCTGTTTGACACCAAATATTTAGGACTCACTATGAAGACTGGCCTTATCACCGGAATTATCTCCCTCACGGTATGATATATTATCATACCCCCACCCCACCCCCGTATTTAAGCGTGTTCAAGCAAATACTTTCCATGATGCAGTTCCTTGTCCCCAGGTACAACTAACTCACTGCTAATTTAAAAATTTCAGGAAGGAATAGCAGTTGGTAGGACGTTTGCTTCACTCAAGGACTACCAAGTAGATGGAAACAAAGAAATGATGGCCATAGGATTGATGAACGTTGTGGGCTCATGCACATCCTGCTATGTAACAACAGGTACAGTGTTTGGACCTAAACGCTGTCATGTCAAATATCTGCTCTTACTACTAGTAAATATTTCTCTCTTCTCATTGATCAGGAGCCTTCTCCCGCTCTGCGGTCAACCACAACGCCGGATGCAAGACTGCCATGTCCAATGTGATCATGGCACTTACTGTGATGGTCACGCTGCTGTTTCTCATGCCACTGTTTGTGTACACACCGAATGTTGTCCTTGGAGCAATTATAATCGCTGCGGTTATTGGCCTAATAGATATCCCTGCCGTATACCACATCTGGAAGATGGACAAGATGGATTTTCTCGTGTGTGTTTGTGCATTTGCCGGCGTCATCTTCATTTCAGTCCAAGAAGGCCTTGCCATAGCGGTAACCAACACAATGTTCTTGACATTTGAGAGTACTAACTGTTCCTCGTTGTGCTGTTTTGATCGCTTATTAGTACTTAATTTATTTTCAAATTTCGAATCAGGTTGGTATATCTGTATTTAGGGTATTGTTACAAATCACAAGGCCAAAGATCATGGTTCAAGGAAACATTAGGGGAACTGACATTTACCGAAACATTCATCAATACAAGGATGCTCAAAGAATTCCTGGATTCTTAATCCTAGCAACTGAAGCACCAATAAACTTTGCCAACAGCAACTATCTGAATGAAAGGTAAATGTAACTTCTAGGCAAAATCATGTCCTCATACAGATATACATGACGAGCGAGTTGATAAATATCTATCCAAATTTCTGTTTTGCAGGATTAAGAGATGGATAGAGGAAGAAGGTTCTGAACAGAATAAACAAACTGAACTCCGTTTTGTAATATTGGATCTGTCAGGTTTGTGACTCGATGAAAAAAAAAATCATTTTTAGAGTACAAAAAACCATTCACAACCCTGCCTAGAAAGTTAGCTAAAAACATTTTTGTATCATAAAATTGAGGCGAGGAAAATGCAAGTCTATAATGAAAATACCATGCTTAAGGCACTGATTCTTTGTAACAAATTCTAGAATTTCTGTTATAACTAACATATGAGGGATCTTGTTCTCCAGCTGTTCCTGCAATTGACACAAGCGGTGTAGCATTTCTCATTGACATAAAGAAATCAATAGAAAAGCGTGGACTGGAGGTATACTTATCAGACATAAGTTTTTTTAGAAAAAAATATATGATAGCATAATTGTGTGGAACAGTAAAATTTATTATTTTTCTTGCAGCTTGTTCTTGTGAACCCAACCGGAGAGGTCATGGAGAAAATACAGCGAGCGAACAAGGCTCACAACCATTTCAGGTCGGATTGCCTATATTTGACCACTGGGGAAGCAGTTGCTTCGCTTTCTACACTAGCCAAGATGACATCCCCTTAGAGTCCATTACCAAATCCAGATCAGTCTGTTTACCGAATCGCTCTGCTAACATTTTCAGTGTAAGATCCCCTCATAGAAAAGTTTTCCAACAAAGGAGTATCAGTATGTCACAATTATGTTTCTATCTGGTGATCTGGTCTTTACAGTTTTGTCAGATATTTGGATGCAGATTCACCAATTCAGTGACATATATATGCGAAAACTGCAGATATTGCGTTACACAGGAAGTGCTTATTTCCTGATAGAAATAGAAACAAATTACTGTTGAAGTATTGAGGGGGGTGGGGGGTTGTCACCAGGCTATATTTCCTAATTGACATCCCGTTCGCAGGATCAAAACAACTAAGTAGCTCTTACAGTGCATTAAAGTAGAATCATCTAGGAACTTCAGCAGATTGCATGAACTCTTTCTCCAAGCTGTACTGTCTAGTTCCTTCGCCACCTTTGTTTCCCATGCAGGACCCATAATTTGGAGCATTTTTTCTTGTCCTAATGATCTGATAAGTAAGCTTTGAACCTTGAACATCTTCAAGTGCTGTTTCTACTTGCCTCATTGTGGGTCTTTCTTCACCTTTTAAGCTTAAACATGCTTCAGCGAGCCTTGCAACCACCTCTGCATCTTCTGTCCCTCCCTCTTCAACAATTTGTGGATCTAAAATATCTAACAGGCGATTGTCTCTTAACAGCGACATGAAGTATGATGCTAGGCTTGTGAGTTCTGATGAATGAGAATGGAAAAGTGGTTTAACCCTTGTTAGAAGTTCTACTAAGATGACACCAAAACTGTACACATCGCTCTTCTCCGTAAGTCGACTAGTGTAGTGGTACTCAGGATCAAGGTAACCATGAGTTCCTTGGATGGCGGTAAGTATTCCTGTCTCGTCTATTGAAATTGACCTTGATGCTCCAAAATCAGACACCTTTGCTGTTAAAGTATCAGTAAGTAGTATATTTGCACATTTGATATCTCTATGGAACACAGATATGGAAGCAGCAGAGTGTAGATATGCTATGGCCCTTGCAGTTTCCAGTGCAATCCTCAATCTATCTGTCCATGATAGAGGGTTCTCAGTTTGTCGATGAACATGATATGCCAGGGTTCCATTTGATATAAACTCATAAACTAGCAAAGGAACTTCTGTCTCAAGGCAGCAGCCAAAGAGCTTCACTACGTTTCTATGGTTTGTTTGTGAAAGTATGACGACCTCATTTATGAACTCATCAATTTCCTTTTGAACCACAATTTTGGACTTCTTGATCGCCACAACACGTTGATCTGATAAGATGCCTTTGTATACTGTGCCATGACCTCCACCACCAAGGATGCGATTTTGGTCAAATTTGTTGGTTGCTTGCTCTAGCTCATCAATGCTGAAAATTTTCAACCTTTCAGCTATATCTTCGTTTGAGGATATTAACTGTTGTAGAAGCAATCCATGGTTTCTATTGAAAAACCTTTCTCGCAGCTTCTTAGCTCTTTGCTGCTTGAGTTTCTTAGTGATTTTGGTAACCCCCAACAGTGAAAATAGTAGGCCAAAACCAGCACTGATCGCTATTATTGTAATTAAACCTGCTGAAAAATAAATTCAGATTTGACAACACGATACATATGGTATACAGTTAAACTTTTAAAGTTTTGACAACACGATACAAATATGCTTGCGTTGGATATTTGTTAGATCATATGACATTCTTGGGTTTCACATTAGGACTCTTATCAAAGTTTTCAAGTTTGTGAATTTTTTATAGTTATCAATGATATGGCTGATCTTATGGGGGGATTATGTGGATCCACTGTTTTTTTACTCTGTTCTTCCCCCTCCCTCATCAGGTTTTGATTAGTTTCAGCAGGTGATACTTCTCAATATCATCAGAGAATTATACTTAGTCGGTACTTTATATGTCAATCAAGTTATATTGCATACCTGGAAGACTCCTGCTTTTCCTTGTTTTGCATTGGTACGTCCCTGGCAAATTGATGCAGGTTCCATGGCAGGGAAACCTTGCTGGCTGTTGGCACTCGTCAATATCTGCAAGGTAAAATACTGTCTCAGGAAAAAAAAAAAGCTGCAAGGTATTGTTGCATGTGCGAAAAACCTGTTGTTTCCTGAAAATAATACTAGTTCGGGATTCTTTGGAATGCTAGATTTTCACCAGGAATTTATGGAAATTACTTTAATTTACAGGACACATGATTCGGGAAAAGTCCAAAGAAGTCCTTAGTTTTGTGAAAGAACAACGAAGTGTTCTCTGCTGTGGTGCAGCTGCCTCAATCCAGAAATTAAGCACGTCTAGTACTAAACTTTAGCTAAATGCTGCACATTGCCACCCTCCTGCAAACAACGCGACGCGTTTCACGCAAAGTATTCGATTATTAGTTTACCTTGGCACCCGTTGGAGAGGTAAGGATTGCCATCGTATCCATCCGGACAGCTGCATCGCCTTAGGACGTCATTTTTTCCAACAGGAATGTTCCTTAGGACGTCATTTTCTCCAACAGGAATGTCCTTGGTGTTTGAGCCATTGCATGTCCAGTTAGAATGTAACGACCACTCTAACACCACCGGAACGGTCTGAAGGGCGAACCGCTGCCCAGGGCTGAGCTCTATGTCGACTCCGAACATACCGAACCAGGTCTTCTCAACTATGAACGCAGCAATATCTCCCTTGTCTTGCGAGGAACGCGTAAGATTGGTAATTTCTATTGAATACGAAGGAACCGACAGCTTAATAGATGCGCGGCAGTGGCCGAGCGGCGAGCAAATTGAGTTGGCTTCGTCGGTCAAAGCACCCAAACCCAAGCTTTGGTTCACACACAAGGAACCGCAGGAGCTGGCGATTAATTCGGAGCTAATCTGAGGGTCATGGTGGGGAATGAGCTTTGCCAGTATGTTGCAGCCGAAGGCCACGAACCAGTTGTAGCTGCTCGACACCATGAAAGGCCCGGTGACTGGTGGACCAAACCATGAGCCGATGAACTCTGCAGAGTCTGGTTTCAAAAGTTCGCTGACGATGCGTACCGTGGCGCTCGATACGGAAACGTCGAGCACCTCCACGCCGTCGCCCAAGAACAGCTTATGCGTCTGCTTGTCGCAGGTGAGGTTGAAGCCCTCGTAGAAGCAGCCTTCGCCGATGCCGAAAGGGTAAGGCACGGCTATGTTGCCGCAGCTCTCTGGGCAACCAGGCAGGGCTATCGGGCCGGCGGTGGCCAGCGTTGATATCAGGAGCTGAATTACCACCGCGGCTCCCATCGTCGTCGCTCTCCGGGAAGGGACGGCACTCCTCATTTCTGCACGCCTCTTGACAAATTTCGACTTTCAGTTGAACTAGTAACTGTGAGCCGTGGTGTCGTCCGGTCCGGGTAGGCGGCTGGTGTGCAGTACTGTAGATCTTTAGGCGAGAGGCAACCCGGCATGTATTGACCTCAAGTCCACTGCCCTGCATGGCTGCACTGCATCCTCCTCTACCGGACCGGAGGGCAGCTTTCCAAGTCCGCTGGTCAGCGAAAGTGATGTGTGCCGGATTCTCAGTGGCCCGTTCTCATTCTCACTATAGCGCATCGATTTTTCAACGAAGAAGAAAAAATGACGGCCAAATGGACCCTGACACTAAGATGCCTTTGTATACTGTGCCATGCTCCAACACCAAGGATGCGATTTTGGTCAAATTTGTTGGTTGCTTGCTCTAGTTCTTCTAAGCTGAAAATTTTCAACCTTTCAGCTATATCTTCGTTTGAGGATATTAACTGTTGCAGAAGCAATCCATGGTTTCTGTTGAAAAACCTTTCTCGCAGCTTCTTAGCTCTTTGCTGCTTGAGTATCTTGGTGATTTTGGTAACGCCCGAAAGTGAAAACAGTAGGCCGAAACCAGCACTGATTGCTACTATTGTAATTAAACCTGTTGAAAATAAACTCAGATTTTACAACACGACACATGTGGTATCTATAGAGCTAAACTTTTCATGGTACCACGGCGGAGGCTTGATTTGATTTGAAACCGTACTACAGAAACATATATCGCACATTCCCTGAAAATCAGAGAAGCATACAACACATTCCCTCAAAAAGAAAAAAAAAACACCGTTATTGGGTTACATTAGGACTCTTATTAAATTTTCTTTTATTCTGTTCTTCCCTCTCCCATTAGATGTTGATCATATTTTGCCAATTAGGTGAGATGCCCAATATAATCAAAGACATTACAAATTGTCCACCTTCTCCGATCAACCCAACCTATTGGATAAGTTGGTGCGTGCACGGAGTTCATATATATCAATCAAGGTAATTATATCGTATACGCTTTGCACGCAAAAAAAAAAAAAATCACGTACCTGGATGACTCCTTGCCCTTGGTAAGCATTGGTACGTCCCTGGCAATTTGATGCAGATTCCATGGCATGGAAACTGTGCTCTCTGTAGGCACTTATTAATATCTGCAAGGTAAATGTAACTCTTAGTTCTGTTTGGGGTGTGTGCGATGTATGCTGTACCAGGTTATTATATTTTTTTAATAAATATAAACTGCATCTTAGAACATAGGATTGTTGCGTGTAGCAAAAACCCGTTGTGTTGTTTACTCAAAAAATAGTTGGTTCCGTTCATGAAGTTCTGCTGTGATGCAGCTGCGCTTGTCTTAGATCTCGTGCTTAAAATTAACAGCAATCGTTCATTTAATCAGATCTAACGGTTAAGAATATGAAGATATCTGTTAAAAGGTATTTAAAGTGGTGGACCGGTATCAAAATGAGCAGATCCGGTACTAATTTGTTTGAGCCATTGCATCTCCGGTTAGAATGTAACGACCACTCTAACACCACCGGAACAGTCTCAAGCATGAATGGGTGCCCATATGTGGGATGGCGGAGGTCGGCTCCGTAGACGCTGAACCATGTCTTTTCAACTATGAACGCAGCAGCTATACTTCCTTTGTCCTGCAGGAAAGGTGTAGAAGTAGTAGATTTTTGCAGGACTAGCTCCGTCATTTTCAGGAAGTACGAAGGTGCCTGCATGATGGATGCGCGGCATCGGCCAATGCCGGAACAAATCGAGCTGGATTCATCATTCAAGTTGTCCACGCACATGGCGGCGCAGGTGCTGCTGGTGTTTGCCGAGTCGAGCGGAGGGTTGAGGTTGAGGGGAAGGGGAGTGATCTGTGCCAATATGTTGCAGCCGTAGGCCACGAACCAGTTGTACAAGCTCGACACCATGAACGGCCCGGCGACTGGCGGACCAGACCATGTGGCATTGAACTCTGCAGAGTCTGATTTCAAAAGTTTGCTGAGGATACGTACCGTGCCGTCCGGCAAGGAGATGCCCAGCACCTCCACGCCGTCGCCCAAGAACAGCTTAAGCGTCTGCTTGTCGCAGGTGAGGTTGAAGCCCTCGTAGAAGCAGCCTTCGCCGATGCCGAAAGGGTACGGCACCCTTATGTTGCCGCAGCTCTCTGGGCAACCTGGCAGGGCTATCGGGCCGGCCGCAGCGGCCAGCGTTGATATCAGGAGCTGAAACACCGCCGCGGCGCCGATCGTCGCTGGCAGGGGAGGGATGGCTCTCCTCATTTCTGCACGCTCCTTAATGTAACAAATTTCCATGCACTAGTACTTGAGCTGGTGGTGGCGTCCTGAATCCTGATAGATTTCAGTCGCCAAAAGAAAAAAAAAGAATCATGATACGCTAGTCCACAAAGCGTTGACCTCAAGTCCACTGCACGCACTAAATCTAATTCCTGTATAACCGAGGGCAGACTTCCAAGTCCTGACTGCGCCTCGACCTTTCAATTCAACCAAAAAGAAATGACACGATCGAATGGATCATGACACTAAGGCTAAGAAACCACCACTGGCATCCTGCAAGTTAGTAACAACTACTAGTACAAGACCGAAGAATGGTGGACTGAGAGTTTCTGAAAATCCGTCAGCTTCATCTTCTTCCAAATTGGTGCGCTGCTGGTAGGGAAAAAAAAAATGAAAAACCGTATCACCAGAAGGCCAGTGCGTTAATGCTAGAGAATTTGACACGGGTTATGATCTCCCTGGATGTGGAATCTGCACCCATTTCTTCCGTTCAGCCACTTGCAGTTGCAGGATCTGCCGCTCAGCCTCGCCCTCGCACCGGAGCATCCATTGGTGGAAGGTAGAGCAGCGGGGTTGAGCGGACCGAGCCGAGAGCAGAGGTCGCCGCCGGAGGAGCGAGCTTGCCGAATGGCGGAAGCAAATCTGCACTAACTTGGATCGCAATTAAGGAGAAGCTAATTATGTAAATAAATTATAGTTCATAAATAATTGTAATTATTAAATATCTAAAAATTATATGATTTAAAAATAATTTATATATAAATAAGTCTATAATCAGTTATGAGTTTTAGGTATTTAGACAGATAAAATTTTATTATATACTATAATCTATTTATATAATTAATTTTATAATCTCTATTAAAAAAGACTTAATAAGCATGATCCAATAATTTATACATGCCCCTCGTATGACCGCGATTACTAACCACCATCCAAATATTTGCCCTCCCCATCCTCTGTTTGGTATTGGCTCCGACGTCCCGCGGCCCGTCGCCGTCGTCCTCTCCTCTATTCACATGCCAGAAATTCCATGACCCCACACTGGAATCTCACGTCTATCTTCTCCCGCAGCTATGACTTGTGGGAGTGAGCTGCGAGCGGGCCAGGCCCAAGGTCCTCGGCCATGCGTTGGATCTTGCAGTCTTGGGCGGCTGTGAGTACCCTCGTGTTCGCCGTTGATCTCGCTGGTCACCGATGCGGCCTGGCCTCTTGCAACCAGGTAAGGGGTCGCCAAGCTCTTTCTTCCCCCTTTTTTTTTGGGCAGCTTGTACTTGTGAATCCAACCGGAGAGGTCATAGAGAATTTCAGCGCGCGAACAAGGCTCACAACCACTAGCCAAGATAACATCCCCTTAGAATATCCAATTACACTACTGCTAACATTTTCAGTGCAATATTTCCTGTCAAAGAAAAGTGCTCCAACAATGGAGTATCGAGATGTCATAATTATGTTTCTGTCTAATCTTTACAATCTTGTCTGATATTTGGATGCAAATTCACCAATTCAACATGAAGTATATACTGGAAATGGATATATTTCATGGTCCCCCATTTTTACTTGTCTACATGAGAAAATAATATCACTGCAGCTGTAGTAGTTCTTACAGTTACATGACTTCGTATCACATGAAAACTGTAGATACTGCGTTACACTAAAGGTGCTTATTATTTACTGATAAAAAGACATTACCTATTGAGGGAGTTTTGTGCACAAGGCTGTGATACTCAAAAGCTACCAAAAAAACTGCACAGTGCATTAAAGCACTATGCGGGAATCATCTTGGAATTTCAGAAGATTGCATGAACTCTTTCTCCAAGCTGTGCAGTCTAGTTCCTTCGCCTCCTTTGCTTCCCGCATATGACTGAACATTAGGAAAATTTTGTCTTGTTCTAGTATTAATTTGAGAATTCACCTTTCTGGCCTGCGCATCTTCAAGTCTTATCTCCACTTGCCTCATCGTAGGTCTTTCCTCACCTTTTAAGCCTAAGCATGCTTCTGCAAGTCTTGCAATCACCTCAGCATGTTCTGCTTCTCCCTCTTCAATAATTTGTTGATCTAAAATTTCACGCAAGCGATTTTCTCTTATCTGCGACACAAAGTAAGATGCTAGGCTTGTGATCTCTGATGAATGAGAGGGGAAGACTGGTTTAATCCTTGTTAGGAGTTCTGCTAGGATAACTCCAAAGCTATAAACATCGCTCTTCTCAGTGAGTCGACTAGTGTAGTAGTACTCAGGATCAAGGTAGCCATGAGTTCCTTGGATGGCAGTAAGTATTCCTGTCTCATCTATTGAGATTGACCTTGACGCTCCAAAATCTGATACCTTTGCTGTTAAAGCATCAGTAAGTAGTATATTTGCACATTTGATATCTCTATGGAACACTGATATAGAAGCGGCAGAGTGCAGATATGCAATGGCCCTTGCAATTTCCAGTGCAATCCTCAATCTATCTGTCCATGATAGAGGGTTCTCAATTTGTTCATGAATATGATATGTCAGGGTTCCATTTGATACAAACTCATAAACTAGTAAAGGGACCTCTGTCTCTAGACAGCAGCCAAAGAGTTTCACCACATTCCTATGGTTGGTCTGTGAAAGTATAACAACCTCATTTATGAACTGATCTATTTCTCTTTGAACAACAATTTTGGACTTCTTGATGGCGACAACACGTTGATCAGATAAGATGCCTTTATAGACCGTACCATGACCTCCACCACCAAGGATGCGATTCTGGTCAAATTGGTTGGTTGCTTGCTCTAGTTCTTCTAAGCTGAAAATTTTCAACCTTTCAGCTATATCTTTGTCAGAAGCTATTAGCTGTTGGAGAAGCAATCCATGGTTTCTTTTGAAAAACTTTTGCCTCAATTTCTTCGCTCTTTGCTTCTTGAGTTTGTGGGTGATTTTTGTAACACCCAGAAGTGAGAATAATAAGCCAAAACCAGCACTGATTGCTATTATTGTAATTAAACCTGAAGAAATAAGTTAAGGGTTTAGAATACACGCATGGTGCCAATTACAACTTTGAATGATTCAACTTTAACATGGCAAAGGTTTTCTTTAAACATACTATGTTTTTATCGCTGGCCGTTAATTCAAATTTGAACTAATCGATCAGTGATAATATTTTAAAAAGTAGTTAGTAGTTGGCAGCCATCTGGCTTTTATATTGTTCTGAGACAACCTAGGCAGTTTAAATTTACACTAAATTTGTTATCCTAGCTTGAAGACTCAAGAATACATGCTTTTTCTCCTATATTGTACTTAATTTGGTCTTGATGCACAATTAGGACAAATCAGACTCTGAAACTGAAAATACATGACGGCCTACTCATCATGCATCGATCTAGAGCATCCTCATAGGGAAACTTTGTTACAATAAAGTGGCATTTTGCACCTGGAAGGCTCCTGATGGTTTTCTTTGATGAGCATCGGTATGACCCTGGCAAATTGATGCAGGTTCCATGGCACGGGTAAATATCTGGCTGTTGGCACTCATCAATATCTGAGAATGGTAAAAAGTGACATTAATTTTCTTCTTTTAGAAAATGGAAGGAACTGCCCGCCTCTGCCCAAAGACTGAGAGAAGAAACATAACGTCAAAAGTAGTAATGTTTGATGTCATGATAAAAGCAAAATAGTTTTACTAATTCATCTGTATACCTTGGCATCCATCACTAAAGTAGGGATTGCCCTCGTATCCTTGGGAACAGTTGCACCGTCTTCGGTCGTAAGTTCCATCCGTAGAAAAGGAGAAACTGTTCATGCTTAGGCATCTAAAGTCCGAAGACCCGGGCCCTATCTGGGCCAGCAGAAACAAGCCCTCGTCGCGGATTAGATCTAACGACCACTCCAGCACCGCCGGAATAGTCTGGCTGTGGTTGCTCAAGTCCCTGACCATGTCTCCCTCGTTTCTGACGAACCAGTCCTGATCAACTATGAACGCAGCCGAGCCGTACCTCTGATAGTCTGTACTACCTTGCTCGATCAAACGCTTAACCTGGATGTCGTACGAAGGAAGGTCCCCCGCGAATGGTGCGATAGATGTGCGGCAGCAGGCAACGCCCGAGCACGAGGAGATGTTGAGCTCCCCGACCATGTCCGGACACACGGCGGCACAGATGCTGGCATAGTTGAGCTCGCCAAGCGACCTGCGGGGGATAAGCTGCGCCACCATGTTGCATCCGAAGACTACGAATGAGTTGCGGGCGGCTGACACCTTGAAAATCTCGGTGCTGGACGACGATGGTGCGGACCATGAGCCGTTGAACTCGCCTGGAGACTGCAGAACGCTGCTCTTGACACGTACCGTGCCGTCCGGCAAGGCGATGTCGAGCACCTGCACGCCGTCGTCCATGAACAACTTTGGCGGGCCATGCATCCCGTCCTCGCAGGTGAGGTTGAAGCCATCTTGGAAGCAGCCCTGGCCGATGCCGAACGGGTACGGCACAAGAACGTCGCCACATCTCTCCGGGCAGCCCGGCAGAGCCATCGGCACTGCCAGCGCAGTCGCCAGGAGCTGAAATGCTATCACGGCTCCAATCATGTCGATGGTCCCTCTCCCTTGCCGCCAACAGGTAGGATTCGTCATTTCTGGTAGACGCCTGTGCTGAGTATATATTCAAGTGTTTGGCAGAGACGCCTGCCTGATGGACGATTTGTCCACCTGGATAGCGTATTGCTCGGGACAGAGGAAACTTCGGTGCAAGCTGGATATTGATTGCTGAAGTTTCCGTTGACGCGTTTCGTCATTGATGGAGGTTGACGATACTTTGCTGACATTTTTCCCCCGACTACAGAATAGAAAGCCTTTTCTAGGCCTGAACTCAATTGCAGACAAGAGGTGAGGAAAGACTCTTCTGACTTCTGATAGCTTCGCAAGTCGCTATCTCAACCACCTCACAGCAGTCGGCATCTTCATCCCCTCTTCATAGCAGTCTGAATCGAGAATATCTGACAAGCGATCGTCTCTTAATAGCAATACCAACTGATCTAAGCTTTCTGAGTTCTGATAAAGTAGTGGGTTGATCGTCCCTGATTTCGCGTAACTAGCATTAGTTCGTCTATGGAGGTACCTACTAAAAGTTACTTAAAGTGGTGGACCGATATGAAAATAGGTGAGCTTAGTACCAAATTTTAATATCAATGGTTAGAATTAATTTAAAAAAAAAGATATCGAGAGGTACCTTCCAAGCACCATAACAAAACTCTTATTTTATCTGATTGTTATAAACAGAGTACCAACATAAACAGCACAACATTAAAGATAAGCATGATTTTCAAACACAGCACAACATTAAAGATAAGCATGGTTTTCAAACACGTAAAACATTAACTGCTCGTCTTATTCAAAAAATTATTTCGAACACGTAAAACTATTAGTCATAGTTCAAATACCTATAGTGATAAACTAAATCATAATAAAATATATGAGTTTTGTTATGGTGCTTGTAAGGTAACTTTCGATACCTCTCTTTTTAAATTAATCATAACCGTTGATATTAAAATTTTAGTATCGGGTCTACCTATTTTAGTACCGGTCCACCACTTTAAGTATCTTTTAGTATGTTTTTTCATATTCTTAATTGTTAAATCTGATTAAATAAACGATTGTTGTTAGTTTCAAGCACCGTAACAAACCTCATAAAATAATGCCAGGTAGACCTTGACTGATGCTAGAAATAGATTTACGTTGGGACGACAGAGCAAGTACGTACAACATTAGTAGTACTAATAACTAGTAGCTGGATTATTGACACTAGCAGGATAATATAAATAGAGAGGAAACTGATGGAAGCGCAGGATCCGTTACCTTGACACCCATTGATGATATAGGGATTGCCTTGAAATCCATCCGTACAGTTGCAGCGTACTAGTTGGCCTTGGGGTTGTCTAGCCATGTACGATGCATCGCCAGCGTCGAACGCAAAGCTGTTCGAGCTTATACATCTCCAGCCAGAGACGTGATCGAGGAAGACGAGGTCGCTATCACGTTGTGTCTCAAGAAACCATTCCAGCACGGTCGGCACGATAGGCGCCGTCGCATTTCTGGTAACGTAAACTACTTCTCCGTCGAGTTGGTAGCTATCGGTCGATGCGAAGTACAATGTCTCATTGACCAGGGAGGCTTCGTTCGTGCTGAACCATTGGGCATCGACTACGAAGGCGGCTCCGAATCCTGCGCCGTCCGCCTGGTCCAGATCCTTGAGCGCTAGACCGTACGACGAGGATCCCTGCGAAATGGGCATCTGGCAGCAGGCCACGCCGGAGCACGACGTGCTGCTGTTGATGGAGTCCCGGCCGCTAGGCGGCGGGTGGTCGCCGAAGCACACAGCGGCGCAGATGCTGGCGAAGTTGCCGTCTTGGTCCTTGGCGACGAGGCGGGCGAGGAGGTTGCATCCGATGGCCACGAACACGTTGTAACCGGTCGATACGGCGAGCGGGCCGGCGTCCACCAGGCCGGCCGACCACGTGCCGTTGTACTCGTGCTTCGCCAGCAGGGAGCTCCTGTTCAGCGCTCTGCTGTGGATGCTCACCGTGCCGCCGGGCAGCGAGATGTCGAACACCTGCTCGTTGTGGCGGCCTACCAAGAGCTTGGGCGGGTGGTGTGTCTCGTCGCAGGTGAGGTTGAAGCCCGCGCGGAAGCAGCCTTGCCCGATGCCGAAAGGGTAAGGCACGGCTATGTCACCGCAAGCCTCCGGGCAGCCAGGCAATGCTACCGGGGGCGCGGCCGCAGCTGACGCTGTAACTGTAAGCCTGAGAGCCACCAGGAGGAGCATTGTTGTTTGTGGCGGGGAAAGTGAACGCTCCATGGAGATCGAGAAGGGGTCAGTCGCATTGTCGAGACTCACAGTATTTGAACTGCATATATGGATGGGGTAGCTCTGTTCTGTTCTTAACCATTGACTTCGACGTTTCAGAGTCCACACGCGAAAACTCAGGTGACGACCGAAAGTTTGATCGTGCATGACTGGTCGCCTGGTCGGTCGTTCGGCGCGGAACCGAGACAGAGACTACCACTCCGTGTACTACCCAGGCCTGGTACTAACAGCTTACACCGTACAGTAGTACTGAAGTATTTGGCCCTCAAAAGTGCGAAATAGTCGACGCGGAACCGAGACCGAATTGACGTTCCCGCTGTCTCGCGGTGCTCTTCATCGACCTAAAATTAGTTGATTGATAAAATTTGTTACTTTTTGTTTGGAGGAACGATAAAATTCGTAACTGGGTCTGGAGTATTTGCAATAAAAGGCTCTCGAGTATTGTAACTGGATTATCTGTTGTGGGCTTGCGAAATGCAATTCGAATCATCGATAAGTTTAGGCTCCCGGAGCTTCATTGGGCCAGAAGAACAGTTAAACTGTTCTCGTCCCATCCATTGGCCTGGCCCATGATTACGGGCTGCTATATCCTGAGTGTTATGGACCTGAAAGTCTTGTTCGGGCACAATAACTTGGGTCGCCTGGCAGATGGGCTTGTGCTGATGTGGCAAGCGACTGATGCATGAATGCGAAGATCTGTTTCTAGAATCCATGGAGATGGAGTGACAGCCACCTCATCTACTCGTCCACGATGGCACTAGTGGAGCGGCCTCTCGATCGTGTTGTCGGCGCCAGATGTCAAAAGGTGCGTAGAAATTGCAGCGCTGGCCACTGCGGACTTCTGTTTCTGAGAGCCGAGCATGCCGATTGCCGACCCACAATGGCTACAGCTGAACGAGAGCTCAGTGCTCAGTGCTTCAGCTTCACCCTGATCGCCATCAACTGTTCTTTCTCACCACCGCCCTTAATTACCCCTTATGCACAGCGACACGCAGCAAGCGGGACAATTTATCTTAAGCTTCGCAATACGGGTTCAACTCTTATCCAGAGAGTTCTACTTTATTTTACCGTCAGTGACTGAAGTAACGAACAGAGTGCATGCAAAAAGAGCAGTTAGACGTGCGCACCAGAACTGTAACAAGGGTCGGCAAAAGGAGTCAAACTACTACTACCTTCCAAGTGATTTGACCCTTAATCTGCCCCTTTTTGCAACTTGCACTGGAAATAATGGAACAATCAATCACCACCGCCGCACTGCAGCTTACCGCCGCACTGCGCTTACAGTAGTACTCCTACGTACGTACGTACGTATATATATAAACTAACACCTTGTCGTGATCAAGCACCACTGGAACACTAATACAGTAGAGCTGGAGTGAGACTCGTGTTGTACTACTATACAAGCAGGATGATTCGCTCGATCGGGGCCAAATGTTCGGCAACTGCAGAATTTGTGTGTGCCACGACAAAGGCGCCGCCGTGATTAGTGCGAGGATGGATGATAGCTCAGCTCTGCATCCGAACTTTTTCAGCTGTCTAAATGTTATTTTAATACGATACTTCGACTTTTAAATGATTTGATACCACTTAATTTGAAATACTATAGTATAGCATAGTAGCATGCTTGGTATTGGCAAGACCCAAATCTTTGAGAATCTGTATAGTTTAAAGAACAACTGAAGACGAAGGACCGAAATTGGCACAAGGTCATGACAAAGTTTGGGAGATCCGCAACCATATGCAAAAATGTGCTGCACGCCTTTCTGTGCTTACAGTTTAGTATGCTTAATACTACTGCACTCGCCTTAAAGCAAAAAATAACACTCTTATGCATGTGCGGCGCGCCTAATTTGCTGACCTTGGTCATACTATTGAGGACCCGGTGAGAGAGCAGCTAGCTATTCACACCTGAGTGTATGACTAAACGAGGATTTTATGTCTTATTTATGGCCTGATGATTGGATTGTAAGGTCGTCGCATGCGCTTACCCTCCACTAGCTCCGCGACGAACCTGGCCCACATGTTGGCTGTTAGTTTGAATTTATGAAGCAAACGTGAATTGGAAAATGTAACTGGGCTGGATCTCGCTTGATCCTCATCCATGATGCTACTTCCAAGCAAGAAGGAGGAATTAGCAGCAATGATACCTACTTGCTCACAATATATCTCTTTTTTTCGTCAATATGCAAGGTACATCAATTTTGCCTTTTCCATGTATATATGGTGATGAAAGCCAGAACCGAAATACAGTAGTACACACTGAAATAGAAGTTGTAACCAGAGCAGCTGTAATTTTGGAAAGCCCTGAATCGAAATTGTATACTATGATACTCCAATCTAGAAAATTTCAACTTGAACCAGGACGTTATGATTTGATCATGTTTTGAATTGTATTTCCATGTGACACGATTACCCGTATAATAACAAAATTAAGCAGTTCCTGTCTAGCAGTGCTACAGATACATTTTCTGAGACTTGTGTAGGAGTAGCAGATAGTAGTATACTGCAGAGAGCTGCAGCATTCTGCATGCAAATAAAGCTTCCTTACATATGTGTGTCCCCCCTCGCTCATTTCCTGCTTTCTGGCTGTAAACCACTAAGTTAAATAAAACAATGGTCGAAAAGAGCGAAAGAAGACGTAGCCGCCAATACCAGAGAGAGACACATGCAGTAACCACCACTTGAACTCTAAGCAGGACTCTAAGCCAGTACTAGCTAGCATGTTCATTACAGCGAAATGCCTATAAATATGCCTGGCCGCATGAAGCTATCCTTGCAGCCAGCACAACGCACTGAGTAGGAGTCTCAGAATCATCTGTGCTCTAACTATCCGCAGCACAGCATTAGCAATATGGCTTCCAAGCAAACCTTGGCTTGTTGCTCTGCCGCCATGGTGGCCCTGCTCATCTTCTCTGCCGCTGTTGTATCAGCGCAGCTCTCTACTGATTTTTACGACGAAACGTGCCCCGACGCTCTGGACATCATCAAGTCTGCCGTGAGAGCTGCTGTTTCTAAGGAGTCCCGCATGGGGGCGTCTCTGCTCCGCCTCCATTTCCACGACTGCTTCGTCAATGTGAGTAGAGTATACCCATAAGGCACCCTTCATGAGCGTTCGTTAATTAATTTCTTCTACTGTCTTTGAGAATACCAGTAGAGCAGAGTATGCATGAAGTCGGTTAAAAAGTGGCGCGCACTCTGCAGCGAGTGCGTGCTCCGATTTTCAAACCAAGTCTCTGTCCTTTGCTTTCCAACAAAGGGTTACTAGTCACTAAGTTTTTTTTTCGTGGACTAACCGTTGACACGAAACTTTCTCAGGGCTGCGACGGGTCAGTGCTGCTGGACGACGCATCCGGCGAGAAGAGCGCGAAACCGAACAAGAACTCGCTTCGCGGGTTCGAGGTGATCGACGACATCAAGTCACAGCTCGAGGACAAGTGCGCGCAGACGGTCTCCTGCGCAGACATCCTCGCCGTGGCCGCCCGCGACTCCGTCGTCGCGGTAAGCATCACCATTTCACGTGGCCGATGAACACAACTTTCCCTGTACAGCGCAGCTAATAGTAATAAGGTGCAGCTTGGCGGACCTACGTGGGACGTGGAGCTCGGCCGTCGGGACGGAACGACGTCGAGCCAGGACGCGGCGAACAACGACCTACCGGCGCCGACCTCCGACCTGAGCGACCTGATCAAGGCGTTCGCCAAGAAGGGCCTGAGCGCGAGCGACATGATCGCGCTGTCGGGCGGGCACACGATCGGGCAGGCGCGGTGCGTCAACTTCCGCGGCCGGCTCTACAACGAGACCACGACGCTGGACACCTCGCTCGCGTCGGCGCTGCAGCCGCGGTGCCCGAGCCAGGCCGGCACCGGCGACGACAACACCTCGCCGCTGGACCCGGCCACGTCATACGTCTTCGACAACTTCTACTACAGGAACCTGCTCAAGAACAAGGGCCTGCTGCACTCGGACCAGCAGCTGTTCGCCGGCGGGTCCGCGGACGAGCAGACCAAGGCGTACGCGTCCGACATGGCCGGGTTCTTCGACGACTTCCGCGACGCCATGGTGAAGATGGGCGCCATCGAAGTGCTCACCGGGTCCAGCGGCCAGGTCAGAGTGAACTGCCGGAAGACAAACTGAATGAAGTTTACAGAACGCGGAATGTTCTTATCAGTCCCTCCAGTTTCCGAGTTGTGTGGTGCGAGATCAGTGTGCGTGCGTAGTGCTGTAGCGTTGTCTCTCTCGTCGTGTGCTGTGTGCAGAAACATTCCTTCTTTAACGATGTAGTCTGCTTCCAACGGTTGTAGTGCTACTCTTATACCGGAATAATAACAGGAAATCAGCAAGATGGTCACGTCGTCTGCTTCAGATATTTGCATGCTGCATGTGTTTGTCTGTGCGCAAATCTTGTCAGAGCCACATGAATTGCCTAGCGCTGAGTTTTTTTTTTTTTTTTTTTTTTTTTTGGAGCACACCTAGCGCTGAGTTCAGGTTCAGTCAGCAACCTTGGGCCGGCCATTTAGCAAGGAGGAAAGCTAGCACCAAATATACAGCCCAGAACGAGGCTGTAGCAGGCAGGATTAGGCTACACTGATTCACACTGTCCTGTCGAAAACGACTTGCCCCATCCAATGGGCGCGCGCAACCTGCTTAACGTGATCAAGATACTACTCTATCCAAGATCACTAAGCAGCATGATCCAGATAGGCTGGTTAGAATTTTGCATAAAAATCATTCTGATATATTAATAGGAAGTAGTAGAAACTCGAGCTGTTCATGAGCGTGATGCTAATGTCTTCTCGTGTTAATAACTTCAAATAGTAACCAAGTTGTACTAATATGACAAACTAGGTATCTTCTTATGATAACAAAGCTAAGCCGGCCGTTAATCTGAATTAAAGACTAGCGGACGGTGACAGAGGTGCTATGTATAAAAATTGCCGGCCCATTCCCTGTTGCATTGTTTATTTACGCACATGCTAGATAAAATACAGTACATGAATATAGTACACGATGGTTATCTATACTCTCCAAGATTTGATGGGAAATTCAGAATTTACGAACCATTTAAGTTTTAGAAGACTTTTGCAAATTGAAACGCCGTAATGAAAAAAAATGTAGAAACAGCCGCACTGACGGCAGGGGCCCACCATCCTTCCGTCCTCTTCCGCGCGCGGCCTGCCGTCCTATTGTCGTCTTCGCTTGGCCCCTCACCATCGCCGCCCGCGCCCCAAACTCCCTGTCGCCGTCTCCGGAACACCTCGCCTTTCGTTTTCGCCTCCCAACTTCCCTATCACCAGCCACCACCAAGCCTCGCCTTAGTTAAAACCGTCGTCATGCCGCCCGCAGAGTCCCGCTTACGCCACTCTCAGTCTCCCCTTACCCACCCCCGCTCCCTTCTCCCCGCCTCGACTCTTCACTCTCTCCCACCCGGCGGCCGCGATGCCGTCCTCCTCTCTGAATCCTCATGTCCGCCGGATCCTCCTGGTTGCGGTGATCGCTTGCGCCGCCTCGCAGGTCGTGTGTGCCGACCCGCGATTCCCGCACCTCGGCCGCCTCCGCGAGCTCCACCGCCGGGAGAGCGCCCCAGCGGTCGAACAGGAGGCCGCCGCACGCGGGCTTCTCCAGCGCTTCCTCCCATCCCACTCTGCCAGCTTCGAGTTCAAAGTCATTCCGACGGTACGCCTCGTTACCAGGGGAATTGTAGGGTTCTAGCCGTTGTTGAATGTGGTCAGCTATTCCATAAGTAGTGTAGAGGTGCCCTCAGACACGATTCCAGTGACAATTCGGCTAGGATCGGTATCTAAAATAGCATGTCACAATCACGTCATAGTAATGGTGGAAGTGGGAGTTGATTATTTAAATTTTGGATCGTGTTAACAAAGTTTCTAGATTATTTGAAATTAACGGTCACAAAAAATTTTAATGAAATATGCAAACAAACTCGCTATTTTCTGGTTTGGAAGTAGGAGTCGAATTGGCCCTACCCATAAATAGTATTTCAAACACCGTGTCTTTCTGGCAATGACATGTTGGATTTCTGATTCTATCCAAATAGATTCATAGTAGATTTATTTTCTGACACCTCTGATGCCCTCTTACCTGTCAAAGATAGCTTACAATTTGTTCCACTCCATTATTAGGAGCGTTGTGGAGGGAAAGCATGCTTTGTCATCAGCAACCATCCACTGTTTCAAGGACAAGGCACGCCAGAGATACTGTATGTTCTCCCCCTTTTATCAACTCATTGGAAGGTCTTCAATCTGTTCTTCGTTCCCTTTTTTTTGGGCAGATCCAAACTCTTGTTGCCTGTAGCGTCAAGTTACCGTCTCATGTTGTTCACGAGGACTTTATGCATGTAGTGCATTATGTGATTTTTTGTTGCTTGCCAAAATCAGGTGACCCGCGTTTTAGGCCCCTTTTGGGCAGAAGTGATTCAGTGAGAAGTGACTCTTTGAGCCAGAAGTGATTCTATGGCTATTCTCTTTGATTCTTCTATAATATACTCTTACAATCAGGACAGATGATCACTTCACAGATCAGGAGAAGCTACTTTTTTCAGCTCCCAACCCCTTAGTTCATTTCAGAGAACCACTCCACAGAATCAGTCAAGAATCACTTCTCCTACAATACAGCATTTGGTAGAGCTCCGCAGATTCACTCTGAGAATCAGCTTCGTGGAGCTCTGCCAAAGGGGGCCTTAGTTATGTATATGAATTCCCACATAATAAATAAGTAAATAAATTTGACGCCATGTTTTTTTTGCACTCACTGTGAACTAACCTACTATGACTTAGTGAAATACCACATCATGCAGCATTTACCTTGTGTTGTTTACATGTACTCTTCTGTTTTGGCATTATATAGCTTATCCAGAATGTTGTTTAATTACATGATTTTTGGGTCAATTCAGATTCTGCTAGAATCATGTGCTAGTCATGCTTGCTGGTGTGATAAATTCTAGGTCTGCTGTGTTTCCTTCAGAGACCACATGACATTGCCATTCGGCTACATTAATTGAGATCTATAAAGTTTTACATGACACAAAATCAGTAATTTTTACAAGGAGTGCCTCTCAACAACTCAAGCGTGTACACGTGTGAAACTTTATGCATACTAAATATAGACAACACACAGCTTCACATTGGTCTTGATTTTGTCTTAGGATACTTGGTACAAGTGGGGTGGAAATTTCTGCTGGTCTCCATTGGTATTTGAAGCACTATTGCGCAGCACATATATCTTGGTATAAAACTGGTGGTGCACAACTCTTATCCATTCCGCTTCCTGGGGCACTACCTCATGTTCCCACTGGTGGTGTATTCATTCAAAGACCTGTTGACTGGAGCTACTACCAGAACGCAGTTACATCCAGTTGTAAGCTGATAATTTTCTTCATCTACAGCTTTGATAATTTTCTCGTTTGTCATAAGATAAGTCTTATTGTAGTTATAGCGCAGAAGCACCTAGGTCGAATCTTTGTCTCCTTAGAAATTCTATAAAGTAGATGAATTGAAGGAACCTTTTGAACTCATTGATGTGCTACCATCCTAAGCTCGTTAATACGTTGCATTTTTTAATCCGTTCTGTTAATACCACATACATTTCTAGGTCCTTTTTTAGAATATCAAAGTCAAGAACTTATCTTTATTTTCCCAGGGAAAAAAATCCAGTTTATTGTTGATACTGCTGCGCATTTATGTTAGCATGATTATTTATTTCTATTGATGCTTCTGCGCATTTGTGTTGGCATGATTTTTTTGATGTACTATTGTTCGCCTTGTTTTGGTTTCTTGTTGGTTACATTGTTGAGAGTGCTTGTAGTGCTGAACTTTTGGTTGTTAAATCCAGTGTTGATGATATACAAATTTAAGGATTATTTTGTTGTCTGAAAATTATTTTTTCTGGCCTTTTAGATTCCTTTGCTTGGTGGGATTGGGATCGCTGGGAGAAGGAGATTGACTGGATGGCTCTTCAAGGAATCAATTTGCCTCTAGCTTTCACTGGGCAAGAAGCTATATGGCAGAAAGTTTTTCAGGTATATACTTTGTGCTCTTTTTATTTTTGTTTGCGGGGCTTTGCCCATGATATTTTTAAACTCTGCTGTGCCTAGGATGATTTCAACTATGCTATCCTAGGAATTAAACCATATGTTTGACATCATTGTATCGTTGAAAGAATGCACAAAGCAACCTCAATCTTAGTGAAAGATTTTAAGCAGCAGATTTTTAGTTTAATATTGCTGAGTGAGAGGTAGAGTTGTTAAGCAAGCATGCAGTGAACATGTCATTGAATGTTCAACTGTGGTGCCTTGTTAACTATTTTTCCATTAACGTAATGAATGGGAATGATTTCTGAGTACAACCCTCTGTGTGGGATTGACTGGATCCTAATACATCAGTCATAACCTCCTTGAGTTCCTACTGTATGATGACACTTTTTCTTGTGTGTGTGTATAAGAGGAAATTATATTATTTTCGTAATAGTGCCAGGATAATGTCCAATGTTCATCAATGCATTACATATACTGTTAGTTGAAAATGGTTTCGTAGTAATTTATGTTTTGTTCCCCTCAAATTCTTGAAGAGGTACAACATTAGCAAGTCAGATTTGGATGATTTCTTCAGTGGACCAGCCTTTCTTGCATGGTCTCGAATGGCTAATATGCATGGGTAAGTTATGTTTCTGTTCTGCAATTGGAACTCTCTTTCTGTTGTATTTTCTAGTTTTGAAGTAAGGAATTATCAAGCCCTGAGTGATAAAAAAACCTAGTTGAAACCACTTTCTCGGGGAGGTATATGTTAGATAAAGACAGTAGAACAGGCTATATGTGGTGGCATTTGAGAATAAGAGGTGTAAAAGATCAGGAATCTGGACGCCCTTTTATGAGTCCTTATGTTCTGATGTTTTTCTCCAGGTTAGTTACGATTTTATATTGTAGCTGCCAACAAGATATTGATCTCATCCATAATAGTTGTCAGGAATACATATTAATGCTGTTGTGCAGCTGTTTTCTCAAACTATTCATTTGGGGTGTTTACTAGGGTGAATAGTCAATGGAAACAGTTAGAAGTACAATAGGTGCTCCTAAATCTTTGCATCAACTAGTCAAGCCTATCAGTAAGTGTACCACTCCATGGTTGCAGACATTAACTAGATCGATATATTTCTATCAAAATGTTTAACTTCATCTTTAACTTTAAAGAACACATAATGACACTTTTTTTCATCAGATGGGGTGGACCACTTCCTCAGACTTGGCTTGATGACCAACTAGCTCTCCAGAAGAAAATACTTTCTAGGATGTATGCTTTTGGAATGTTCCCAGGTAACAATTGTATGTTTCTAAGATTTCTGGATTGGTCCAGTTACTGAGCAAGCTCTACATAGGGTTGTGTAGAATAGTCTACACCATGTGATTTTTCACGGAAATAATACAAATGATTCCATGCAAATATATTTATATTTGTCTGGTCTGTTAAAATTATAATAATCTTTACTATTGAGTCCTTTTCCAATTCCAGTATTGTACTCATGTAATCTCTTTATATAGGCCCACGAGACTACAAGTGTGATTCATAACTTTGATATCTAGATCCTAATCTAGGGTTAGTTTTTTTTTTTCTTCCATAGCGCACACCCTCAGGAGGAGCAGATTCAGCTCCTGGGGATGGCCTTGCCATTTTCCATCATCTCATTTCGCCAAGAACTCCAGTTCTGCCTACAGATATTTGAATGTTTAATACTATAAGTACTCTGTGTATTTATTTAGATATTTGAACATCAGGACCTCTTCACCAGTTCACCTTCTAGAAGTCATCTAATGTCTATCTCCCTTGCAGTTCTTCCAGCTTTTTCTGGTAACATCCCAGCTGCACTGAAGTCAAAATTTCCTTCAGCTAAAGTCACCCACCTAGGAAATTGGTAAGGATGATTTTCTATTCCTTTGTAAATAAAACTTGCTATATGGAACAGGAACATATGGAATTAAGTTTCAGCACCGGCCTCTGGAATCATGTCTTATTCCTGAATTCCATGCAGTTTTATGTCTTCATCATTGTTATCTTTAGTGACATACCTTCCACTGGATTTGTACACTACATAGTAGGGGCTGCTACATTTGACCTGGCTTGACCAATCTTTGTTCTTTTTCTTGAATCTTGACTCTACCATGTGGGCAGCTCTGGTTCATAACAAGCTTATGTGTTATTGTATTTTTTACTTCACCTTTGTTTTTTCATCATCATATTCATAAATGAATGGGACTATTAAGAATCTAACTTATGCCATACATTTGCAGCCTTACTGGTATAAATTTCTCATTAGTATTTGTTTTTTGTGATTTTAAGGTTTACAGTTGACAGCAATCCGAAGTGGTGTTGTACATATCTTCTTGATGCATCCGATCCTTTATTCATAGGAATCGGGAAGTTGTTTATCAAGGAACAAATCAGAGGTAGATATGATATCTTCATCAAACTAATCTCCAACATAGTAACACATGATATTTATTACCATACTCATACCTGGAACCAAATGTATGTTCTGAAACTAAATTTATTGACTTGAACAACCATAGATAAATCTAAATTGTGTAAATTATTTTCCAATTGCTGTGTTTTATTTAAGGACACTAACATGTTGTTCACTTTCAAGTGTTAAGGGAAAAGTTTTAGGTGTTGTGCCTTGGGTCCTTTCATTGTTCTTGAAGAACAATTTCTTGTTTGGTTAGGTCCCTTACACCATATGTTCTATATCCTATCCAAAATTGAAGTGAAGTTTTGCCTAAGAAGTCCCATGATATACCTCCATTTGGTGTGCAACTTTGTTTTGGTGAATGACTTACTATTATAGCTTTCACTGAGCACATGGAAAATAGTAGCACATGTCTCTTCAGCAACACTAGATTTTCAAGTACTTCTGTCCTTTGTGGCCACATTATTGGTAGGACCCTATTTGTGAATAAATCACAAGCCAAGTAGGCCCCTTTCTCAGCACACTTAAAAAAATGGAATAGAAACAAGATGAAGTTGAAATATAACTGGTGGATAACTTTTAGCTTACTGCCTTCCTGTTTTACAGAGTAATCCTGCACCTTTTTCTATGAGAAGAAAGATTCAATCCCTGATACATATTGACTTTTTGTTATTTGCAGAGTATGGTAGGACAAGCCACATATACAACTGGTATGAATTTTTTTCATCACTTCCGTAGTTACCATTTGATGGAAAACATTCCCATTTATTGATGTCTTGTACCTGTCTAGTGATACTTTTGACGAGAACACCCCTCCTTTAAGTGATCCAAATTATATCTCTTCGTTGGGTGCTGCAACATTCAGGGGTATGCAAAGCGGTGATGAAGATGCGATTTGGTTAATGCAAGTAAGTTATTTGTGCATTATTATTTTTGCTGGTTTGCAAGGTACTGATTTAGTAATATAGGCTGTGGATGTCTTGTTGATTCATTCCACATTCCCTTTTGGAATCTCTTCAGATGCATAATGCCCTTTTGCATTTGTGATTTTTTTTTTCCTTTTCTGGCTATGTGCCTGTGTGGTCACATCCTGGTATATTTGGATATATAATAATAGCTGACATGTATCACTCTGCAGGGTTGGTTGTTTACTTATGATCCTTTCTGGGAACCCCCACAAATGAAGGTGAAACTTCGTTACATAGTCTGGCAACTTAAGAAAAGTGGTTATTTTTTTATTAACTCTCTGTTGATATTGGTCCTTCATTTATTCCGAGATGTATTGCGTAATGAGCTAATTAGGATCCCTGCCCCCAGCAATTGGGCTGGGTATTGGGTGTTGTGGTGGTGGTGGAGGGGATGCAAAAGATTATCACGAACATACTGTGAAGATTACATAAGCGTGCCTGCAAACTTGATGCTACCAGGCTGCGAAGAAGGGGGTGGGAGGGCCAATAGAGCACACTTTGGTTAAACCAGAGAGTTCACACAGTTGGTTGGCACACTAGAAAGTTAAAATGGATATATAGCAATGATATGAGATGCTCACATTCACAGCCCATGGGATAATTTGCAGTGGTGTTATCTCTAAGGTTACTGCATCGGTACAACTTCCGGTTTTCTATATATAATATTGTTTAGCTCAAACAAGTACATATCACAGTTGACATATTATTATCCTGTATATTTGGGTGTACCTCAAAGTATAATCGATGTAACTGTGCCAAAAAATATTTCAGACATTATATTAGAATAAATTAAACCATTCCTCACACACATTTTTGCTAGCCCTCTTCAGAAAAAAAATGTGAATAAATCTGAATTTAAGGTGGTCAGGTCACTAGCTACCACATTTCTATTTTTTTTTCTTTTCTATTTTGGGGATGCAAATTCTACATAAGGAGAGGTCTATTTATCCGTTTAACTTGGAATTCTGTTGTGGTTAGGCATTACTGCATTCTGTTCCAGTTGGACGAATGATTGTTCTTGATCTGTATGCTGAAGTTAAACCAGTCTGGGTTAATTCTGATCAGTTTTATGGTGTCCCCTACATTTGGTGAGTTATTTTCTTATTATCAAAACAATAATATTATAAATATTCTTTTTTTTCATAATGGAACTCATATAATTCTTTCTTCAGGTGCATGCTTCACAATTTCGCTGCAGATTTTGAAATGTATGGTGTATTGGATGCTTTAGCTTCTGGGCCTGTTCATGCTCGACTTAGTGATAACTCTACAATGGTATACAACGTTAGCTTAATCCATAGTTTCTGCTTAGCTTGAAAGCAGTTACTGATATTTTACATTTTGGCAAAATTATCTCAAGGTTGGAGTTGGTATGTCTATGGAAGGTATCGAGCAGAATCCTATTGTTTATGACCTTATGTCAGAAATGGCATTTCATCACAGACAAGTGGATCTTAAGGTGAAATAAAAAAAAACATATTCTTTAATAGTTTTATCCACTATAGACATAATCTTCTTTTTGTCAGAAATGCAGTTTTTAAATCATTGTATGCATTATGAATACAGATATCTGTTTGGCGTACTTTGGAATTAACCTTTTTTTTTTAAATTAATTTTCTGTGTGTTTGCTTCTGAGATAATGTGCAATGCTAATTGTTGCGTTATTCATCTTGACGCCTAACGCACATGCAACCAATTCTCGCTTGACCAGATTTTTGTAATTGCCAGGTGTGGGTTGATGAATATCCAACAAGAAGATATGGGAAATCAGTTAAGGGATTGCAAGATGCTTGGAGAATTTTGTACAGAACTCTATATAACTGCACAGATGGTAAAAATGTAAGTTATTGTTTTCTTAAAAGTAAAGGCTTGGTTGTTGTTGTTGTTGTATGGTTTTCTTAAAAGTACAATGTTGTGGGTCATTTTTTCCATCAAATGTACCAGAGTTGCATATCAATGATATTAAGTAGAAAAAGTGTTCGACACAATGTCATTATTCCGACTGACGCTTGTTTCTGTCCTACATATGTGCCATGTATGAATGAGAGCAACTTTAGAGCGATCACGACAAACAAGGCACCAGGTCTTATAGCTAATGCAAGAGGGCCAGAGAGTAGACTCTTGGGGGGAATAGCAAAAACATAATCATCCAATGTGGATAGTAATAACATGTTTCTGCATATTTAACACAAAATTTTGCACTATAAATTGTTTCTGTGGCGTACATCATTTTCAATGTTATTTTTCGTTTTGGTCATTTGCTTATGTGATAACTTACTATTTTGGTACCAGGACAAAAACCGGGATGTGATCGTGGCATTTCCAGATGTAGAACCTTTTGTTATTCAGACAACTGGCTTGTATACCAGCACTAGAGAAGAAACTTCTGCGATGTCATCAAAGAATATCATTTTGAAGGATGCCAGTGATGCATATGAACAACCTCATCTGTGGTATGATACCAGTGTTGTTGTACATGCGCTAGAGCTTTTTCTTCAATATGGAGATGAAGTATCTGACAGCAATACCTTCAGGTGAGAACTCAGGTGCTCTGGTTGTTCAATCAATACCATAACTAAGTAATTAAGGCTTCTTTGGTTAGCATCCTGGTAAACCTGCCTGAGCCAGGCACACAGCTTAGGCGTCCGATTTTGGATTCTTACATTGCATCTGATTTGTATGAAATTGTAGCACTTACCACTAGTCATACAGTTGCTAACTGCGTACCATATACGTATTTATAAATTGGGAAGTAATGTGGTGGTCAATTTCGCACACCTTCCTCCACCCAATTGTTTGGTGCTGTTGGATAAGTTAATCGCTTATATGTCACATCACAGGTATGACCTTGTGGATTTAACTCGTCAAGTTCTGGCTAAATATGCCAACCAAATCTTTCTAAAGATCATCGAGAGCTACAAGTCAAACAACATGAACCAAGTGACCACCCTGTGCCATCACTTCCTCGACCTTGTGAATGACCTCGATACATTGCTGGCCTCACATGAGGGTTTTCTGCTTGGGCCTTGGCTCGAGTATGCCAAGAGTCTGGCACGAAACCAAGAACAGGAGATACAGGTAACACCTTTTCATTTGGCATTATTACAGAACGCAAGTCTCAGTTACTACCTTATTATGCTCGTTCATGGAAGTAAGATGGGTTCCATATTTGCCACTGCATGCTTGAGCTATCCTATTTAAGGAGTAGTGGTACACTAATGTATGATCGTTAGGTATTATCCTAGCTTAGCCAATAAGTATTGTACTTAGTATTCCAAAGCCCTTCATTATTCCTCAGATTGCTGACTGTTTGAAATGGGTGCAGTATGAATGGAATGCTAGAACCCAAGTTACAATGTGGTTTGACAACACGGAAACAAAAGCAAGTTTGCTTCGCGATTACGGTGCGACACATGCTACTTGCGAACTTACACTATCAAATTTTTGTTGCTTGATTTCTTTCTAACGAGTCTGATGCAGCAAACAAGTACTGGAGTGGTCTTCTGCGAGACTACTATGGACCAAGAGCTGCGATTTACTTCAAACACCTATTATTGAGCATGGAGAAGGAGGAGCCTTTTGCGCTAGAGGACTGGAGAAGGGAATGGATTAGCCTGACCAATAACTGGCAGAGCGGTAGGAAGACCTTTGCCACCAGGGCTACAGGAAACTCGCTAAATATATCACGATCTCTGTACATGAAGTACCTGCGCCGCGCTGATCTACTTGAGCTAAAAGGTACAGGGCCCTCTGGGCAGTCTACAAGCTTTTAAAAACTTGTGCTGCGTGCGGTGGTGATAATGGCTCAAAATGACTCGAGTCCAGATGACAAGTATTGTTCGTGAAAAAAAAAAAGGATAGCAATCCAGTAATCCTCATGCAACCCGAATATATGTTTTTGAAACAAACCATTTTGTGAAAGATGGAAATGCGTGTATCCTGATCTCATGCGTACTACAAATTACAGTAGAAACTACCTTGTGACCACTCCCCCCAATTGCTTAAAAAACCTGGAACTATCTGGTTCCTCGGGCTTTAACGGCGCCTATAAACAGGAGAAAAGCAGCATTACATTATTATTGAGAACACTGTCAAGTAAAATAATGCAATGAAGTGGGCTGATGCATAGTATCACGTCACACCAATAAATCACATAGCGCAACAACAATGGTTAACACGGCGCTCACCAAGCAGAAGGTTACTGATAAGTGAGCCCATTATTATTAAAACAGCTTCCAAAAGAGAAGGCACAATCCAAATACTGCACAACAACAGGAACACCCAAAAAGCTTATTCCAACGAGAACCGTCCATCCTCTAGATCCAGAATAAATAGCTACCTAGATCAAAACTGCACATGAAGCATACATTCCCGCCTAGAGCTTGAGGAAAACAAACTCTTCAATTGCTGGAATCTCCCCGATCTTTGTCAGTGTGCTCTTGCTTGGTTCCTCATCCACGCCAATCGCCATGACAGCATGTTTGCGAGGAGCAAGTCTTCCGACACTCATGAAACTGACATTAACATTCTCCTCACCCAAGACACTGCCTACTGACCCAATCATACCAGGCTGATCCACCTGCCTGCAAAGGATCAGGCTTCCTTCCAAGCTCACATCAACCTGGAATGCTCCAACTTTTGTCAGGTGAGGAATACCATCCTTCACCCTTCCTTCTACAGTAATTTCTCCACTCTCTGATACCGCACTGGGAAATTTGGACTCAACATTGGCGATCTGAACTTGAATGTAATCAATAGGTGTCTCAGGTGAGCCATCCAACAAGATCCTCTCCTCAGTAATGCGAACGCCCCTCTGCTTTGCAGTGAAGTCAGCATTCACCAGGTTGACAAAAACGCTTGAGATTGGTTCTATCAAGCCCTTAGTGATCATTGCACGGAGAAGCCTTGTGTCAAGATCATCAGGAGCCCGTGCAGACGCATAGGTCACCTTCACAGACTTGATGCCACCACCACCGGCCACAAGTTGCACAGCCAGGCGCCCAAGCTTTTCAGCAAGCACAACAAAAGGTGCAAGCTCTGATAACACCTGCATGGAACATAAGAAGTTGTTTATCAAATTCCTACCATAGAAATTAGTGGGTCTGATCAGAAGGAGAAAAAAAAAGATAACATACCTCAGCAGGAACCATTGGTGCGTTGACTGCAGATGCTGCAAGCTCCCCTTTCAGAGCTCCAATTACAGCTTCAGCGATTTCAATAGCCACTCCTTCCTATGAAACTTGAAATCGTCAGCAATTCAATTCTAAGATAAAATCTGGTGCATATTTCTGAGCTATAATTGACCATACCTGTGCCTCCACTGTGCTAGCACCAAGGTGTGGTGTTACGGTGACATTCTCATGCAGGACCAACTTGCTGTCAGGTGCTGGGGGCTCTTTAGTGAAGACATCAAGGGCAGCCTGTACAATGACATTCAAAACGTATAACATGAGTTGAGAATACAGTTAACAAAAAAAAAATCATTAGAGCATACAATCGGAGTCGGACAATAGAACATACCTGTGCGACTATTCCTGCGTCAAGAGCCCTGACTAGAGCGTCTTCATCAATTACACCACCTCGTGCAACATTTATAATGCGAACTCCCTTCTTCATCTTCGCAAAGGCTTCATCATTGAGCATCTTGTTCGTTGCAGGGGTAAGAGGCATATGCAATGAGATGAAGTCAGCAGTTTTCATCGCCTCTTCCATGCCAACTAGCTCAACTCCAATAGCACGGGCCCGATCGGCAGAAGCATAGGGATCATGTGCAATCACGTGCATTCCTAGACCTTTAGCACGACGTGCAACTTCTGACCCAACCTTTCCGAATCCAAGAATAGCAAGAGTTTTGCCAACAAGAGATACACCGACATACTTGTTGCGTTCCCATTTACCTGTATAAGAATAAAGTCATAAAAATGGGCTTGAGGAAACAGAGTAATTGGATACCAGACACTGATTTTCCTAAGAGATTCACAAAAAAACAGAGGAGAAACAAGTGCCTATACTGTAAATAAAACAATTCATACTTAAGCAATGCATTGTCTATCTTTCTAACATGGCAACATAAAACAACTACCTCATGAACAGGTACTTTGCTGCTTGTATTTCTTTAATGTACATAGAAAAAACGGGTACTGTAGTCATCTGCACACTGTTTCATTAACACGACTTTACTATGCATCTGACTGAAACGACAAAACTAAGTAATGGGATATACACTAATCCTAAATAAAGAAAGGAACATATCCACTTATTCCAATAAGAAACAGGTATTAAATGATCATGCCTGCACGATCGGAACAGGGCTATACTGAACATACTTGCACGATCCAAAATTGAAGATAGTATTATGGTCCAGCGTGCATGAGAATTTATTCCTTAATTCTGTGGCCAACGATTTATGATGTGAAACCAGGCGTCATTTTCAGAATCTAGGGTGTACTCACCAGCCTTGAGGGACGCATCAGCCTGCGCGATGTTCCTGGCCATGGCGGTGAGAAGCGCGATGCCGTGCTCCGCGGCGGCGACGGTGTTGGCCGTGGGCGCGTTGACGACCAGGCATCCATGCTCGGTGGCGGCGGCGAGATCGACGTTATCGATCCCGACGCCCGCGCGGCCCACGACGCGGAGCCTCCCGCCAGAGGCCTCGAATACGTCGCGGCCGACCTTGGTCCCGGAGCGCACGATGAGCGCGTCGCAGAGCGAGATCTTGGCGCGGAGCTCCTCGGGGGAGAGGCCGTAGGAGCAGTCGACGTTGGCGAACTCCTTGAGCAGCGCGAGCCCCGCGGCGCCGAGCTTCTCGGCGACGAGGACGGTGGGTTTCCCCGTGACGGCGCCGGCGGCGGGCGCGTCCGTGGAGACGGTGGAGGCCGCGGGGGCAGCGGCCGCCACCGGGGCGGAGATGCGCGCGCGCTGGGCGTGGGCCTGGTGCTGCCCGCGGTGCGGGAGGCGGAGGACGGACGGCGCGAGGGCGCGGTGGTGCGCCGGGGCCGGGGACTGGAGGGAGAGGCGGTGGTTGGCGGCGGCGGCGGCGGCGGCGGTTGTCGGGTGCGGCGCCGCCATGGATGGTCGCGTCGAGGAGGGGTTTGGGGGTTTTGGTTTTGGAATGGGAACGGAACGGGACGGAACGGAGGGGTCAGCCGTCGAGTCGAGTGGTGGCCTCGGTGTGATGAGTGCGGCGTGCGGTGCGGCGCACCGCTTACTTATAGCGGGACGAGAGTTTTGGTGAACCTTTACCTACTGTACCTACTACCTTGACGAGCCCGATTTGATCACTTGAGCTCATTCCACTGCATCACTGTAGAATAAAATAGAACGATTCAGTTTTAAGGAATTTTTTCGTCAAAGAATTGTCACACCGTAGTATGGTTTAAAAGAGAAAAAGAAAACTAATATACGTGTCGTTTGACAATTGCAAACATCACGTGCGTGTCATGTTGCAGGGGCCCGTCGTTTTTACTGCAGAATGTGGTGATCGAATCGCGTTTGATTTTTAAACGTGTAGTAGAATCCCGGCGCACAAAAGCATAGAGAGTCAGTGAGCAGACTAGTAAGTTGTGTCTGAAACGCAATAATCTACTCCTGTAATAATGTTACTAATCCGGTAATTTAGCATACGCATGAGGTGACTGACCAGTGGACCTAGTACGCACTGATAGTGTGTACTACTAGTCTACTACCAGTTGGCATCTCGTAATGTGGAATCCGTGAAAGCCAGCTGCGAAAAAGAGAGATGTGCCGAGGAAATGGTTCGCATTTTTGCCAGCCTTCTTGTGGCAAAGCAATGAAAGGCAAGCAGGTGGTCCCTCTGCATTAATCCGGTTGGTGGTCCCTCGGTTTCAGTGCCCCCGCAGGCGTAAAGCGGTGGACAACGAACGGCACCGCAGCAGCAGGCAAATTGGCAGCGGCCTCGTTCTCGTCGTGATCAAGCGCGGTTGGTGGCGCAAACAAGTTGCAGATGCATAGCCTTTGTTGGTCAACCGGTCCAGGGCAAGCTGGACTTTCGGTTGGCCTGGCCCTGGCCCCTTGCGAGCGCCGTTGGGAGACGGAAACCTGACGGCTTGTTGTGTGCGCCGTCGGTCAGGACTCAGGGGCAGAGCCGGGCAGGGCCGCCGCTGTTCAAGGTACGCACGCGCACTAAGTAAGGTTCCAAAGTTCCAATTAGGATATTGAGACGAGATCGCGCAGTTTGTTCGGTGCTCATTGTTTTGTTTGGTGCACAGGCATGCCAGACAATATTGTCTGCACAACTGCCGTTCCGTTCTGAATAGCGCCCGAATCTTCACCCCCATTTGGCGGCATGGGAAAGTGCCACTGCAAGTTCTGTCTCATCTCGTGTAGACTAGTCATCTGTTTTCTAGGTAAGCTTTGAGCAGCCTGGGCCTCATCTGGCCTGATGACCGAAACATCAAATTTGAGCAGCCTGGGCCTCAGAAACCACAAGCCAAACTGTTGGGGGCCGGGATTCTTGGGTTGGGCCAAATGTATTCCCGGCGATCCACAGGATTAGATTTCAAGTTTTCTTTTTAGTGGACTAAATTTCAGCATTATTAGGCATGCCAAGAGTAATTTGCCAATAGAAATGCAAAAGGCTAATAATCAGTTAGCTGAAAGCAACGGGACTGCTGGACCGGACGTTTAAGAAACTTTTCACATTATTATTTCTCAGGGCATTACAAGTTACAACCACGATCCTGCTTTATTAACCCCAACCCGAACCTCCAATCCACTAGTATAGCGAGCGCTAATCCATCACTACCTTTGCCCCAAGGAATGACCCCTGATGAGACTACTAAGAAGAAACCAACCAGCAGCGCATGGCAATCGCAGGATTGCCACATGCGCAAGCCCGGGCGACCCATTTTTTTTACTCCCAGATGCCGACCTCCATGAACCCGTCCTCGGTGGCGCAGCCCCTGAACATTCCGGTGCAGTTGAACCCGTAGGCCACCTCACCCGTCTTGGAGACGGCGATGAGGCCCGCGAACCCCTGGTCGAGTCGCTCCTTGACGCAGTAGTCGACGGCCTCCTGCAGCGGGAGGCCCTTGTACTCCATGACGGCCGCGACGTCGCGCGCCAGCGTGGAGCGGATGATGGCCTCGCCCTCGCCCGTGCACGAGACGGCGCACGCGTCGCAGGCGTAGGTGCCCGCGCCGATGAGCGGCGAGTCGCCGATGCGGCCCGTCATCTTGTTCATGAGCCCGCCCGTGGACGTGGCCGCCGCGCAGAACCCGTGCGAGTCCACCACCGCGCACCCCACCGTCTCCGGCGCGTAGATGCTGATGGGAAGCCCGTTCATCACCATGCCGCCGCCGGCCTTGTGGTTGTCCGCGCCGGCCAGCGCGCTGCAAGTGTCCGGGATACGGTAGTCGAACTGCATGTGCACGCACGCACGCCCGTCTCGTTAGTTAATTACTCGTTATTATGGGATGATTATTATTTATTATTGTTGTTAACTGATGCTAGAAAAAACGAACCAGGATGGTGTTGGCTTCCTTGGCGAGCTTAAGCATGCCGATATTGTCCTCGGTGATGAAGTAGCTATTGTCCACGGTCTCAAGGCCCTGCAAGAAATCATTATCACAATCTAAGTTAAACCAATCAACGAACCTTATTGTAGTATACAGTAGAGTAACAATTTTCTTCAGACGGTGCACGCAGTACAGTACAACAGCACAAGATCCGCCAGATTCGGTACGGCTTGGATCTACTAGTTCTAGTTGCGTTGCACGGTGGGGTGGGGTGGGGTGGGGTGGGGTGGACTGGACCACCATGGCGGATTCCCAGGCCCAGCCGCGCCGCGAGACGGGACAGCGGCAAGTGGACTACTGGTCCCGTCCGTCCCAGCGGCGAGCAAGCAAAGCAGCAGCGCTAGGCCCCTCCTGGAGGGATTCCGCGGTGCGCGTCGGCCGCTGCCCCACGAAACAACAACAACCCCCGCCATGCAGATGCAGGGCCACGGTGGTCCCAAGCAGAAAGAAAGGAACCAGAGCAAGGAGCTGTGCACAGCAGCAGCAATCCTAGGTTCACGATCGTCTGCCAGCATCCAGCCTACTGTTTGTTCGGGTTCGGCAGCAGCGCGCACTTGTGGCACAAGTTGAATCAAGCCAAAAAGACAAAGCAGATGACGTGACTGAGCTGTGCAGTGCGTACTACTACACCGGACAAGGTAGTAGAATCCTTCATACTAGAGTAGTAGGCTTCTTGGTGGTGGCGGGTGATGCCTGGTTCTGACCTTCCTACGTGTTGTCGTCCTGATTTAAATATTGGAGGACAAGTTTAAGTTGGAATGGCATGCAAATATCGTACCAAAGCTTCCTTGACCTCACTATGTAGAGGAAATGAAGATGCAAAGGGGGTGAGGATTGGTGGGTGCTAATAAGGCTGCTACTGAATTTTTCCTATTGTCCTGGACTTTCTTTTTTAGAAAAGAAATGAAAAAAATCCATGGCATGTCCTACCTACATGTACTTTTTTTATATATTATTACAAAGAAAAGGAATAATAAGTAGAATAAAATCCAAGTATTATAATTTAGAAATGACCGTTGCTTCAACCAATGGCGCACAAATGACGCCGCCGTTGCTTTCAAAGCAATGCCAAAAGAACTCGTTCATCGTCCACCACCGCTTTTCTCCGAAGACCAGGGGACGAAAAGGCGAAAGCCACGTGCAGGTGTAACAGAAAAAAAGAACTCGAGAAACCTACTAAACCTAGTTTGTTTTAATAAAAATGAAAACTATTGACTAATAAAAAAATGAACAGCATGACCACTGCGTCTCCTTGTTGGGACGGAACGGAAGAATCTTGCTGCCCGCAAAGATTCACCTTGCAAGGAACACGTACGGTAACCAGCAAGGGGTCACGAGACAGCTACCGTTCAGCTACGTACAGTACTGTTTTCAGTACTGTAAAAAAACTGTAACAGCTGGACACATGATTCACCGTACTCCTGCGTCACTCACACGTGCCATCAGTTCGCCATGTTTTTAATTTCCATTTTTCAAAATTTGTTTACGTTATTTACCTTTCTTTTTAAAAAATAAAAGAAATGAAAACCATGCACGACTCATGCAGCCAGGTCAGGGGAGGGGAGTCCGCCGGCGTTCACGGGAAGCACGGTTTAACCAGGAGGATTACTAGGACAAACTAGTTTGAGTTGAGCGGCGGGCTGCGGGTGCGGATGAATTAATAATTCACCTGGTCACGGGCGAACTGCTCGGCGCCGTCGAAGGCGAGGTACGAGTGCGGGGAATTGTCCATGACGCGGCGCGCGAGGGAGACCGGGTTCTTGACGGTGGAGACGCCGGAGACGGCGCCGCATCGGCGGCCGCGGCCGTCCATGATGCTGGCCTCCATCTCGACGGTGCCGAGGCGGGTGAGCGCGGACCCGCGGCCCGAGTTGAAGAAGGGGTCGGTCTCGAGCTCGCGCACCACGGCCTCCACCACGTCTAGCGCCGAGGAGCCGGCGCGGAGCGCGTCCACGCCGATCTGCAGGCACCGCGCCAGCACGAGCTTCGCCTCCTCCTGGCTCTGCTCCGGCAGGTTCGGGTCCACGCCCGCGCCGCCGTGGATCGCAATGGCCCAGCGTGCCATGTCTATCTCTTCTCTTCTAGTTCTAGCTGGCGAGCTAGGTGTTAATTCTCTCTGACGCTGACGCTACGCTAACCTCTGTTCTCGTCTCTTCTCTACGCGTGCAACCCGTGCAGTGCTGTGGAATGGAAGGTGTGAGGATGCAGGTGCAGGAATACGAGGGGTGCGTATTTATAGGCGACGCCAGGGGAGAGGAGGGTGGCGGAGGAATCGGCGGACGTGAATGAGGGGGATTTCGCTGCGCGAGTTTTGGGAATCTCGAGTCCGGGAGCGGGCGGCCTGGGCCGACCGTGACCGCCTGGTGTTTTCCCCTTGCTTGGTTGGAGTCGGCAATCCAGGGTGGGATACTGCCAGACTGGTGGTGGCTTGTTTGGACAGACGATCCGGCTGGAATCATTATTTCCCTTTTTTGCGACAAGTAATCAATTCTTCCTCAATAATAAATAGTTTGCATGCTATACAGTGGTTCATTGAATACGATAACCCTTTTTTTATCTTCATACGATAACTCTCTATATATGTTTGAGCTTGGTTCCACCGAGTACTGTATATATCCAAATTTATTTATCCTCATTTGATATGCAATGGATATTCGATGAATCTGAACTGCTTACTTAACATTTTGTCAACGTAGGATCAAATGTTTCCCATGGGCAGTCAACAACTGCGACAGACCGTAATCTGTTTGGAACTCAGAGTCACTAACATTCGGTTTTTCAAAAAAGAAAGAAAAAAGAACAACAATAACTACATTCACTGACACAAGGGAATATAAAGTGCACCACACCAGCTCTCATTTTGGAGATGTGCAGAAGATCCCCGGGTAGGCCGTGATTCTCCGGATGAAGCTTGTGGAATCCATACAAGCTAGCCACCACACACGACTCTGGAATCAGCTTGGATCCGCACTGAGGAGGTCACGCGCCAATGGAATCTTTGCTCCCTGCCAGCATCTATGGACTAGATTAATCGCTAATCACCTAGGATTGCGTGCGCAGATTCCACTGCTTGAACATACAGTAATTAACTCCCGGCCAGAGAGCATTACCAGGAATTAACTTTCTATTAACACGCCCGATCCCAAAAAACTATATAGGGCGTCCCAAAATAGATATGGTTAATTCAAAATACCTTGCATAATGCATCGGAACTTATCAATCAAATTATTCATTTTAACTTCAATTTTTAATGTTAGTGTAAAATAATGAAAAAAATTATATGTCATTCGTTTCTATGTATAGGGAGTACTATGCAAAAATCTTCTCAAGAGATCGATTCTTCCGTGAGATGCATGTAACTCCAACCTAAAAAGGAGAATGTGATTTTCAGCTACAGTTTTTGTTTTCTTTAATTTTTTTATTTTGCAATAAATTTTTTGAGCCCTCTTTTCATTGCTGAACATATGGAAAAGATGCGTTTTACCTCTCATTTTCAGATGCTAAGATACTTTCAGACCGGAAGAATCTCTGATGCAATTGCATCCATTTCATCTCATCCAAGGATGTGACAACTAAAGCACAGTTGTGTTAACACATCACATTCCATCACTGGGCATCACCCAATCAAAACTAGCCCAACACGTGAGGCTTTTCGTTTTTCACCACAACTTTAGATCATGTGAGTCGAACAAGTTGCAGGCAGAAACATACACAAGTTATGAGCTAACGTGGGCTTGACTATAACACAATTGCTATTTAAATTCTTCTTAGTGGAGGCTACCCAACAAAAGGAATTGCAAACACCCTTGATAATGCAAAAAGAAAAAAAAAAGAGCATGGAACAAATAAAAGTGATGACCCACGATATCGGGCCGGGAAGCACGTCACGAGGATTCATGATATACATAAATAAGTTGAACAACTTAGGAGATTAGGTTCCTTGTGTATATTGATCTAGAGGCAGTAACTCCTGCCCTATAAATGTGTATAGCTCAATTGTAAAGCAAATTTAGTAGGGAATCAAAGTGAACCCACCATATAATATTTATTGTAGATATAGGTCCACAAAGAACTATGAACATTTCATATAGGGTATACAATACCCAAAATATCAACAAATCGAAAAGTTCTATTGGGAGTTGATGATCAAGAGGGTGCTATACTAGCTACATTATTCACATTTAAAAACTGGTATACTGCCAAGGATTTTTGCTTACTCGTCACTTTCTATCTCTATCGATCTCCTGTAGATTGGGAGCTGCCCTTCACGACGACAACGATACGGACTATAAATTCACAACCAGGTGTCCTAGCAAAATGTCAGGATTTATATGTACATATGCATCTTTTGACTCTTACCAAAATAATCCATGCATTTGTTATTATTTTACTAGTCCACCAAAAAAGAAAAAAAAAAACTGTCGCTCGATTGCACCCAAAAAAAAAAGGGGGAAGGAAGGAAGAAAGGTGCTGAGTGAGTACATGTGTGCAAAGCAGAGAACAGCAAACATCGGCGCTCACATTTCCAGCTTGCGATCCAATAATAAGTTGATCATATGTCGAGCGGAACCAATCATAACTTGACAAGGAGCCAATCAAATCGAGTTAAAAGCTCTCGTAGCCACAGATCTCCGTGTGTGTCTTCGCCAGTTTGACAACAGAGTGCTGCAACTGCACTGCTGCGTGCATGGCGAGACGACACGACGTGCGGGCTAACTCGATCGATACTTTTCCATGATTCCCTATAAAGAAGTGTGCAGGAGTACTAGGTAGTACTAGCTACAGTAGTCATGCATATGTTCAGTGCATGCTTTATACAGTAGCTGGGCAGGGGCAGTACGAGGTGACATTCGATCGTTTGGTACGCTTTCCTGCAGGTGACAATCAGACAGGGGGGGCCATATGCATACCGTAGAGAAAAAGCGAACATGCGCATTATTACTACGAAGGTACTGCTGGTTTATCTGGTCACAATGGCCTAGTCTCACTACAATGGCCAATATGCGCGTTATTACTAGTACGAAGGTATTACTGGGTTTATCTGGTCTTGTGATCCCCGATTTTATTTCAAACATCTTACTATCAGTATTGACGTTGCTTACCATTGAAATGATAAACAATACTGTAATTGTAAATACAACATCACATCAGTTTGATGACCCGGACGCGTTTCTAAACTTTCACGCGTATCTCAACTACTACTTCACTTGACTATGGGTTTTGTCATGCGTACAATGACAATGCACCAGTGTTGTTTGGAATGCATTTGATAGGTTATCATGTCACTACATACTAGTAGTACAGCTTGACAAGATTCCCTATTATAATAATAAAATATCACATGCTGAGGCTATTGTTACGTTTATTAGTCCTTGCTCTTTTACTACTTGTATGTACATGTACTAGTCCTGAGAATCCACTAGAATAAAGCTACTACTGGTTTTGCATGAATCAGACCAGCACTTATAGAGTTTTATTACTAAAACTGCATCGCCCAGAGCTTATTGCATTGGGACGAAAAACAGAAAAATATATAGGACCACAGCACAACTGCTTATCCTGCCAAATCCCTGCTGTGTGGCATGTATGGTGCCTGGGACAACGGGTATCTGTAACCGATGTACAGCAGCCAGAGACACAACGGGGTACCCATCAGCGCCTACACATATGCACCTTGGAATCTAACGTTGAAACCAAGCATCCATCGTCGCTAGTTCGTGGGCCCTGCGAGATCCGAATCTTGGAATATTTCAGTGGCGGCCACGAACAAATTTGTCTGTCGTTTGTGTTGCGGCCGAATAAACAAAGCGAGATTCGAGCAGCCGGTCGCACGTGACGGTATAATTAAGAAGACGCCACGCCACCTCGCCACCAGTTTCCAGGTCCAAGCACACGGGAGCCTATAGAAATTTTTGGTATAATTAAGAACGGCTGCGGGAGCATGGGGCACACTGACATGTGGGCTTAATTAGGCGAGTAGGTGGTACAGTACGTAGTACAACCTGATATGTGGGCCTGGAACAACTGGCGTCGTCTCCGTACAGACGCCCCGCCACGGGCAGTGCCCCTAGCCCGATCAGAGAGGCCGGCCAGAGAGGCGCAGCTTAGCCCTTGAGGGAGCCAAGGGTTACATCCATATTAACTGGATTCATTAACATCTTTTTTGGATCAGTAATAAACGTTTCAGTAACACATAGACACGGTCCGTGTGTTGCAAGGCCTATTGCATAATAATGTTGCAACACGTACCGAGCACTTTTTTAGCCAATATACATATGCACATTCGCTCCACCAATAAGTTGCATACCACCTTCTTCTCCTATGATTATTGCCCGTGAATTCATCACTTGACTTGTGATGACTACTTTAATTATTTTTAACAATACATACGGTTCGTGATGGAAGCACTTGGAAAGGCGATACACTCGTTAAGTCATTAGGGTACTTAGCAAGGAAATTACGCATGGAGTAGCCCGTGAGAGAGACAACCCAATTAACTGAATTATTATGTACTTTAAGCGAGCACGGGCAGCCTATATATATGTGCACACGACCAATGAACCCGTAATTAGGTGAAACCACGACTTGCAAAAATCGCAAAAAAAAAAAAAGTGCAACCGCTTGCGAATTTACTACATCACAGCATTATTAGGCATGGAACTACGTAGGAAGCGCATAAGTGGCACACGAAGCAACACGGTAAATGGATCCTCCATCGTCCCCGGGAGCAAACGGACAAAGAGTAGGGAAAGGGACAAGACATACAGCCGCCTCGGCCATCATAGACAGACTTGACGATCGAGCAGTACTATGCTAGTATTTAATCTAATCCCATTGAAACTGAAAATTGATAAAATGGTACAGGCTGAGTTGGCTCTTACTCTGCCTCTAGGCTTTGAATGGTTTCAACATGGCGCGTGCTCTTCCACTTCCAGTTCCAGGACTGCATGCTCTGGCGGATGCATTGAACCCTGATTCCTAACCCCCATATGCAGTCTTACTAAAAAAAAAATGCCGTGTGTTTGTTTCGGTCATGCATGATGTTGCAGGCGGTCGTACCGTGAAAAGAAATCGTGGAACTTTGTCTGATGGTACAAGTACTAGTTAATTGGAGTAGTACTAGTAGTAGTAGTAGCCCAGCCAATGGCCGACCAGTTGTCCGCAAATGTACGTGTTGTTATAATCTTTGTTTAGTTGTAAGTAGTGCCGTCCCCTTGCAAAAAGGAAATAGAGCAAGTAGTGCCGTCACACAGTACTTACCCTGCTATGTGGAGAAGATCCACCAAACCAAACGGAGTTGCGTGGTAAGTAGTAACTCATGAACAAATCCAAATCCGGCTTCCATAGCTGTTGTTGTGGCCACCAAAAAGTTCCACTCCACTCCTAAGCTCTAAAAAGAAAATCACTCCACTGTGGGAGTGGCCTCGGTCACCCCAAAACTAACGTAGACATGCTCATCATGCATCGGACACCAAACAAACCAGAGCGCCGCCGCCCTTTTTTCGAATCAGAGCGGGATCGGAGCAGCAACATGGATGGCACATGACGCGCAGGCGGGCAGAAGAAGCAGCAGCCGTCCGTTTTCCGCCGCTAGCTGCCGGGGGGGCGGGCCCTAGTCGGCCGGCCGGCCGGCGCAGTGGACTTGGGTGAGATTCCCTCGGTTTCAGCGCCGCGTTGCTCGCTGGACCAGACCGGACCTGTGCGGGTCCCGAGGAGCGGATCCTCCGGGATCCACCTCCGCAGCCTTTGCTGGCCCTCTGCTGCTCTGCTCTGGTTCCAATTCCAAGTTTCCAACCCAGCGAACGCGATGCAGGCCACCTTTATTTTTTGGCCGTATGCCTGGTCCCTGGTCCTGCCAGCAAGCCGCCGTGCCCGGATCTACTTGCACTGAACTGTTGGGGTCCAGCCCGATACGCCCCGGGTAAAACGGTAATGCGAAGCGCCTCCATGTCCAGCTGCACCACGTTTGGTAGTACATCCTCTTATTCGACGCCGTTTCCATTCCTGTGCACCAGGAGACTTCACTTTTTGACATGAGGAAAAACTCCATTTCCTCCGCAAAGAAAACGCGCCGAACGTGACGACATCAAATCAAATCATGACCACGTTTTACACCAAAACTCAGCACTGCATTGCCACGGAGGAAACGCGGGGAGCTTTGGCTGCAAACACCGGCTCCAAAATGCAGTACACGCATTCGCCGCCGTTTGGTCAAAACAATGTTCCTCCAAGCGTGAACCTCTGAAGTCATTCGCATGCAGGAGCAGAAGACCTCTGTTTGGAAACAGAAAAAAAAAAGAAAAAACAAGGGAGGCCAATGCAGAGCAGGAGCAGTCATTTTCCTCTGCAAAGAAAAACACGGCATCAACGTGGCGGACAGGAAGTATATCTAGTCGGCATCATACTCGCACCAACGAAAACACGAGGGCTTTAATTTGTTACTAGTAGTAGCTTAAACCGGCACTGTATACGTCACGAGAACGCAGTACGCAATGTCGTTCACATCAAAATGTAGGTAGGTTTACATTCCATGGTTATGGGCACGAGGGATGTGGAGGGGTTTGGTCTTAATTCGGTTGAACATCTGCTGGAGTAGTAGTATTATTCTTGTGCCGCCATTTTAGGTTAGCGCTAAGCATGCTAGCTCACGCCGTTTGACCATAATGACAGCGGACGAGAGATACGGCTAGATATGCCCGAATTGGACACCACCATTCTCCCGTGTTTTTTGAAGCAACACAATCATGGGATATTATGCATTACTAATTCAGGATGATTGGCTTCCGACCTGCCACGCTAGTAGTGCCATCAGATCTCTATCCTAAACCACGTAATCGTAATCTGTTTCACCTCTCGCGTTACGAGCGCGTGCGACGCCTCTGACGACCATTTCGTTGGGGTTGAGTATCCATCTAGCCCGGCTCGAGCGCGTTAATAAGAAAGATTTGCAGAGGCGGCGCTCACGAGCTTAAGCAAAGCACACGCATCATGCATGGCTGGATGCGCCTCCCTTGTTGTGGGTGCGATCTGATCAGATCAATGACATCAGAGATGATGATCCTTCCTTGGGCCGGATTTGCACTACAGCTCAAACCCAACCATCCTAGCTCATCCCGTCCTGTGCTCTCTACAACAAAACGCTGACTTGACTCCTGGATCAGCTTTGAGATGTGAAGCATCGTCACGGGAAAGAAAGTGAGCTGGAGACGCCAACTCAAGTCGAACCAGATCACCGCACTAAGGAAGATTACACTGACACCCTTTGCGGAGAAAGAAAATTATTCAGGTTTTTTTTTTTGAGCGAAAGAAAATTATTCAGTTAACGCGACACTCTTTCATTTAGTTGGCCCATCAATCAGCATAAATTGTTGGCCCAAAAAGACCAAGTACTGTTTGCCCGAACTAACGAAAGCCCCAACGGGTCTTACATGGACCGACTCATCCTGAAGGCGGAACTCGGCCGACCTAATCCACGACACTACCGTGACTCTCACTTGGCCCGCCTAACTCACGCCCGGCTAGCACAGCACAGTAGCAGCGACGAAGGGTTTTTTTCCCGGCCGTTTCTCCCCCACCCGCCGCCTCCTCACCCCGACCAGCGCCGCCGCCGCCACTGCCCACCTCCCCGACACGAGCTGCTTCGTTTGGTTCCCGCGCTGTCCGTCTGATGGCCAAACGGCTCGCCGACGCCGAGAAAGAGGTACAAGGGCAGCACCATCAGGCGATTATTCTTCTTCCGGCCCGCCGTTTCAGTTGCTGACCTCTTTCATGCCAGGTTCTCGTTGAGGTCGTCAGGTTCTCCCAGAAGAACGGGTTGAAAGGTTCAGATGGGGGGTGGAAGGAGTTCCTGGCAAAGAACGACAAGAAGTTTGGCGATTCGTTAAGCGACCCCAGGAAGCGGACCAGGGAACTGCTGCTCGCATTCCTGCTAACGTTTTCCGAAGACTTTCAAAAGGTAATAACATCTCGCGGTTTATTAGTTAAACGTTCGCCAGTTATGTTTGCTCCCGGTGGTGTCGGTGGTGATGGGATTCAAACTCTCTGTTTTTATTGTGTTCCAGTACTTTGGCAAATTGGCCAAGCGCCACAAGGCAAAGAGTGATGTTCAGCAGCATATGAAAAATTTCCCGGACGAGGTTTCTCCTGAGCAGGTAATGTCTGCACAAATAATATCATGATGGTAAAAGTTTGTATCCTGAATATTGTTTCTCATGAAAAATGCAGAAGCTTGTTCAAATGACGGCAGAGCACCCTGAGTACAACAAAAATTATTACTTCCCGTCTTACCAAGAGGTACGTGCTTTACTCGTGTTAATCACAGATAATGATTCATACTTTTGTCAATTGTGCACTTCTTGGCCATCTTATATAAGTTGTTAATTTAGAAACATATACTCGTGATGGTTAATCCGCTGGCTACTACTGTTGGACTAGAGGAGACACAGTCTAGAATAGTTATACCATCATACCTCGTCTGCATTATATCTGTATTAGTTTTGTTTCCGTATTGTTTTACTTGTCATTGAGGAAAAAAAAAAGAAGTTTCTCCATAACAAGACATTATTGTTATTTGCAGGGATGGAAAGTGTTACCGGTAGGAAAAGTTTCTAATGTAGTGAGCTCGAGATCAATGTTGGCAATTGACTGTGAGATGGTCCTTTGCCATGATGGCACGGAGGCTGTTGTCCGAGTATGTGTGGTAGACAACAATTTGGAGGTACTAATATCCTTATAGCTGAAATATGTTTAAGATTAACTGTCTGGTGGATCAATGATTAGACAGCAGCTATCTCACAACAGTATTTATACCATATTACCCATAGTGTTACAAAAGTGCTATAGTGTTACCTTATTCATAAAATTCTGCCGAAAGTGAGAGATTCAAGACAATCATGTTTCAATGTGATGTTCTTGATTTTGAATCATTTCAGAGCTTCCTATCTCTGCTTTCAAGTCTCATATTCTCTTTTCCAGGTGAAATTGGACATGCTTGTAAATCCCTGTAAAGCTATTGCTGACTATAGGACAGACATTACTGGTGTATCAAAGGAGGATTTACAAGGAGTCACATCCTCATTAGCTGATGTTCAGGTAAGTTGTCTTCATTTCTCAAGAGTTTTCTTTGAAGATGTCTCATGTAAATTATTTTCCTTCATTAGAAATCATTGAAGAAAATGTTGACCAAAGGATGTATTTTGATTGGTCACAGCTTACATAGAGATTTATGTGGTAAGGTGTGATTTATTCCATATACCCATTGTGTTTATCTGATCAGGTTTCGTTTTGTTCATAGCAGCTAACTCACTTCAACATTATTATTTTCTCTATTTGCAGCCTTAAAGATTGATTACTCCCAAGTAATTGATACTGTATACATCTTCAAATATGTTAATTTACCTACTACTGCATCACCTTCCCTAAACAACTTGTGCAAGGTATTGCTGTGTAGTCACTGTTTACCATCCATTTTTCTATTTTTTTTTCCAAGGGAGCAGTTTTTTTTTTTTTTGGCAAATTGTACCTCTTCAAATATGATGCATAAATGGTATGTTTTGTATAAGTATGCAAAGTTCTTTTACTGTTTAATCTCTGTTTAACAGACTTGCATGTATTACCCTTACATTTTTAAAAGTAAGGGTAATACATGTGATATGGTACTGTGGATAGTGCCTTACTTTGTTAATTTGTTGTCCTAGTCTGTTTTGGGGCATCATGTTCGAGAAGAAGGAGAACCACATAATTGCTTAAAGGATGCAGAAGCTGCAATGAATTTAGTTCTCAAAAAGCTTGAGCATGGATTTAATGATCCCATTGAAGTTGCCACAAGTAGATTTGTAAGGGCCCCCAAAAAAGAAATTCTTAAATCTCGCCACTAGTATTGATGATTCCATCTGACCTCTTTGTTGTTATCTTTCTAGGTGACTGTATCTGATGCGTTGAAGTTGCTTGCTCATAGAATACCAGTATACCTTCCTTGCCAGGAGCTGCACAAAATTTTCTCTGGGAGCCCTAGTATTGATGACAAGGTTTAACTTTTTTGTTCATGAATGTTGTTTTATTCGCCAAACATGTAGGGTTGGGATGGGGCTGTGCCCAATTATGGGTATCCATGGTCCCCTCTAGTTCCATAGAATGAACTAGAAATGCATTTATCCATCAAAACTGAATCTCTTGTTCATTTTTTTGAACTAGGGAAGATCCATGGATATCCATGCTCACCCCTACAGACTTGTACTTCCATGCATTGTGTAATAACACCTTTCCTTTCTTTATTAACAGATTGATTCGAGAATACGTGGTGAATTTTATTCTACATACATTACATTCAACGGCACAGATGAAGTAGACAAGGCATTTGAAGAACTGGATGGCCAAGTGACTAAGGTACATCTGAGAACTTCACTAGCATCTGTCCATTTGCGACTGAAGATAAAAAAAATAAATAAGGGAAAATATCACTGATCTTTGGGTTGTATGTTATCATCATATTGATGAATGTCTTCAATACATTTAAAACACTCTTACTTTTCTACTTCGCTGGAAACATGTAGGACTCGAGTGGGCGACTTCAAAAACAAGTAATACTGAAGCGCGACAAGGGAAATGTTGTGATCTTCTATGTTCGAAAGATGGTATATGGTTCCCTGCTCAACCAATCTGAAGATTCAAAGAAGAGACCACAGCCTACCGAGAATGCAGACCTAAAGCAAGCAAATGGTGATCGGGATCAGCCAAAAAAGAAAAAGAAAAAGAAGCATGTGAACAAGGCAGTGGCTAAATGAAGAACTTAGACAGAGATGCTGATATCCTCTGGTTACAATTGGAATGTTGCTGAGATCATCTAGGGCAGTTGGTGAAGGATGTTGAGATTATGAAGAGGTGTTTGGAGAGGACCGATTTATTCATGGCTCGGTGAAACAAATTTTGAGTGGTTGATCCTATCTCTGTCTCACATCCTCGCTTTTAGTGGTGTGTTTGTGCTAGGCTGCACCATCAGTTTATGGTTACTTGGGGCTTAATGGTTATTCCATTAGAATGGCAGAGCATATGGTCAGGCAAGTAGGTTGCAGTTAGACAATTTTGTTTGAACGGATTTTTTATACTCATTGATGGTATCTAACGTTACTGTTTGAGTTCCATATGGTGAAAGGCAAGGAGTTTGCTCCATGGAAAATTTGTCCACTTAATGTGCTGTGCAAGTGCAAGTTTCGCTGCTCTGTCCCCCTAGTTAATATGTGGATGCCAATGTCAGTACATTCACAGCAACGGTATCCTTTTTTTTTTTTTTTTTTTACATTTTCATTCCTTGTACTCCTCAATTGGAAGAGTATCAAAAGAAGAATAGACATGTCCCTGGTTTCAAAAAAAAAAAAAGGAAGAAGAAGAAGAAACAAATACAGACATGTATCATGTCTGTGTATTACCTAACCATCTGCCCTTCAAAAGTGCCATACCAACTACCAAGTCAAAGACGATCATGAAGAGCAAACCCACTCGATCCACCTTGTTTTCAGTAATCTCCTAAAAAACGTGGATCTGCAACTCTGAATGCGATTTTGCAGAGTTGTTTTCAGTAATCGATCCACACGCTTGATGAAGGATGCTCATTTGTTCGACACATGTGGACTGAACATCCAATAACACCAGTCAATAGGCAATCTAACGCTCAAGACTTCGACAATGTGGCATCCAGCTTGTCTGCGGTCATAGCGATCCATGCCTGTAAAGAAAGCCAAGTGGATCATGGGTAATTGTCTAATGGCAAACTGAAATTTACAAGTGTGCTACCTGCAGGCAGCCAATTTCTCGCTCCTGTGTAGCACATTCATTCTCCATTTAAATAGGAAAAAGAGACTCCAATACTAACTGAATAAACCTGCCAACGTTTCAGAATACAGTGCTATAAGCAAGTCTACAGCGGGTTGATACTTTCAGCAAAGATGGTAAATTGCTTTGATGTTGCCTTTTGCCATCATCGTGAGTGTTCCGAGGTGATATAATAACATCACAGATTGCTTATGTTGTACTTATAAGCTATTCAAAACCAAAAATTCACGCATGTAGCCTTTTTATATTAATTTATAAATCCACATTGCTGATTCTCTAAACTTTTTGTCGATTAGGACCACATGACTTGCATAGTATTTTAGAAGATGATATACCTGATCAATACTAGTGAATCCTCTTATCGTGTCGCCACCGATAATTGCAATTCCTTTATCACCGATTGGTTGTAATATAAGTGCCTATAAGATAGGATGCAAATATGTTTAAAAAACTTGGTTCAGAACTTTCAGACAATCAGTTCATCTGAATTATGTTGAAAGCTTGTGGACATGAAATTGATTTTCTTGATATTCAAATTTCTGAATATAAATTATAAAAATGCAACCTTCTGTGTTTTTTATATGGGAAATGCTTCTATGTAATAACGTCCATAAAATAAAGTAAATCTGCACCTGTGTATTAGCTGGCAAGAACGGAAACTCAGACCTTCCAGGATACAGAGCAAGATTTGCTAGGTAAGATTCTGCAGAAGACTGCTACAGTGAAAGTTTGTGAAGAAAGATACAAAAACCTTCCAAGCAATAAGAAACACTCACGTTTTTTTGACTTCATGGCATTTGTGTAGAGGGAGCCTTGGATGAATTTTTGTACATCCACAGGTATCGCATTACCATCTGGGGATGCCGCCGCAACTCCAATTTGAAGAACAAAATTATCTCCATACACGACAACCAATGATTTGCAACAAGTTGCAGTTGTGATGGACTCCCATGTCCTGTTTGTAAGAAAAAGAAGCAATAGCTAGCTTCACAATCCGAGATGAGTACTAGTTAATGGTTTCTAGCAGAGGCATAGTAGACTAGAATAAATTTAAACTATAACACCATAAACCATCATAGCTGTTGCAATTGGGGTCCTAGGCTGAACACGACATGATCATTGATCATATATAAGCATTGCTATCACAAAGGGTTACATGCATTTATTCAGAGTCCAAACATAAAAGGGCACTACCACTAATGTTATGACACATGGTCTTGACACATCAGGAGTTTTCCTCAGAGTTACCCAGAAGCATTGCTTTTCGAAAAGAATATATGTTTCCCAGAACTTAACTTTTATTAGCACATGGCAGTGATGCATCAGGTAGGTTTTGCAGTAACCCAACACATTGCTGGTTACAGGAAGGTATGCAGATATTCAGAGTTCAGACAACCATCAACTGAATTTTCAGAGTCACCCAAAAGCTATACATCAGGTGAATTTTCAGTACTCATCCAAATAAGTGGCAATTACTAACACATGGGTAATCACCTGGCAGTTGCATATCAGATAATTGTTTTCAGTACTGATCCATACGATATGTTTATCGTTCTCTTTGTTATGCTTTCTATCAGTAGAAAAAGAGTTACCAAAGTAGTTCATGAACAGCAGAACTTGACACACCCGGACCTACTCGTTTACATTCGACTCCACGAGGAACCACCTAGCATCAAATTTGGAAACGAGTTAGTAAATTAAATCAGACATATGATTACGGTAACATGGAATGTATGCATAAAAAATCGCAAAATCTGACCGGAGAAATGGATTTCGGTCGGATCGATAGCCAAACTAGACCGGCGAGGATGTCAGTGACAGAAAGCGCGAGAGTTAATATGTCAGCCCTGGACTGCGAACTGTTTAGAGGGGAACGGGGAGAAATGATGAGCAACTACGGTTCGCATCAATCGAGCCATCGAGGTGTTCGCAAATGCGAGGACAAGAGTAGAAAACGAGAAATTTGGAAGAAGACCTGGATGCGTCGGCGACGGCGGCAATGCCCGAAACGGCGCGGTTGAGGAGAACAGCCACGAGGGAGGCGCCGCCGACGAGGATGGGCAAGCCGCGGACAAGCGTGTCGTTGGTCCGGACCCAGTCCTCCACCCACTCGTGCCGTGGCCGCAACGCCCTGCTGTACCTCTGCTCTAGCTGCAGAAATAGGACGAGGAGTCGAACCGATGAGCCCACCACCACAACCATTCCGTGCACCGCTGTTCGTGTTCGAACACGGAGAGCAAAAGGGGAGAGGGATGGAAACACCCACCACGGTGAACTGCGTCGGTGCGGATGAGAGCGCCCCAAAGGGAAGCCGACGGCATCTGGGTGGTGCATATACTGGCCTGAGCGTTGATGACGGCCATGGAGCTGAGATGAGGCCTCCAGTCAGCTCCATGCGGTCCGTGTCCGTCCGCAGGCGAGGAGGACGAGATGGATGCCCGGCAAGTTGGTAATGAGTTGCCGAATACCTTCCAATTGGGCCCGATGTGTCACGCAAATGATGTGCGGTCCGTATTTTAAGTGGGCCTTTAAGATTGTGAACCAACATCCCATGCATGTGGGCCGGATGCTTCCTTTCATATTATTGTGCTCGGCTGCAACAACAACAATTGCGCTAAAAAAAATGCAACCACAACAATAATTTTTTAGAGCTTAATGCAAAAACAATTACGAAGGGAATAATTATCAAATAAAAACTAGAGGTAACAAAAATTTCTGAATTTGGAGGTAGTAGATTAACAGGAATGAGGGTTAAGGAGAATGAGATTACAAATCTTTTTGTTTCTTTTGTAGAAATGGGAGTACTAGTGGGATGGAGAAGGGATTTTGTATGTAAATTTACTCTAATCTATTTCCTTTATTTTTTAATTGTTGTTATCGTTGTCCTTACATCAATTTTGACAATTAATTTTACTTAAAAAATTGTAAATCTATTAGTCTTCGTTTGACTGAAGATTAGCATTTCTGATAAAACAAACAAGACTACAAGAGAGAACATTACAAGTCTAACTTCCCCTCTATTTCCTATTACTCCCTCCAACTCCAACTACTCCCTTTCCACTGCCCATTATTGTCAAACAAGTGTACAGTAAGTCAATTTTGAATCACTGCTCGTCTCTAATCGCTCGCGCTCGGAGATAACGACAGCAAAAGCAGTACAACACTCCGAAGTCGCCGCCACTGCTGATCTGAGCTCGCAGCAATGGAGGAGGCGGCAGGTACCCAAGCCCCACACGTGCTTGTCATCCCCTTCACCGCCCAGGGCCACGCGCTGCCGCTCCTGGACCTCACGGGCCTCCTCGCCGCGCGCGGTCTCCGCCTCACCGTGGTCACCACGCCCGCCAACCTGCCGCTCCTCTCCCCTCTCCTCGCCGCGCACCCCACCGCCGTCCGCCCCCTCACCCTCCCGTTCCCCTCCCACCCGTCCCTCCCCCGGGACGCGAGAACGCCAAGGGATGCGGTCCGGAATACTTCGCGGTCTTCATCCGCGCGCTCACCGCGCTTCGCGAACCGGTCCTCGCGTGGGCCAGGTCTCAATTATCCGATCCCGTCGTCGCCGTCATCGCGGACTTCTTCTGCGGATGGGCGCAGCCGCTCGCCGCCGAGATCGGCGCCGCGGGACTCGTGTTCTCTCCGTCTGGCGTCCTCGGCACCGTCGTCCCTCACTCGCTCTTCCGCCGCCGGGTGCCACGACCTGCGGAGGGCGACGACACGTGTAACGTCTCGTTCCCAGCGATTCCCGGCGAGCCAGAGTACCAGTGGAGAGAGATATCCATGATGTACAGGGACTATATGGAAGGCCGACGACACGAAGAGCAGGTCCGCGAATCGGTGAGCCAGAACTTCCTCTGGAACCTGGAGGGCAGGGGCTTCGTGTTCAACACGCTCAGGGCGCTCGAGGGGAGGTACCTGGACACGCCACTTGAGGACCTCGAGTTCAGGCGCGTCTGGGCGGTTGGCCCCGTGGCGCCGGAGGCAGACGCCGCAGGCGCGCGAGGCGGGGAGGCTGCTGTCGCGGCGTCTAATCTCAGCGCGTGGCTGGACCGTTTCCCGGACGGTTCGGTCGTGTACGTGAGCTTCGGCAGCCAGGCCTTTCTGACCCCGGCCGCGGCGGCGGCACTGGCCGAGGCGCTGGAGCGGAGCGCCGTGCCGTTCGTCTGGGTCGTAGGCGCTTCCGGGAACGGCGGTTCTATAGTCCCGGAAGGGTTCGAGTCTCGCGCGGCGGCGGCGAGGCGTGGGATGGTGGTGCGCGGGTGGGCGCCACAGGTGGCGGTCCTGCGACACGCGGCTGTGGGGTGGTTCGTGACGCACTGCGGCTGGAACTCGGTGCTGGAGGCGGTGGCCGCGGGCGTGCCCATGCTGGCGTGGCCCATGGCGGCCGACCAGTTCGTGAACGCGCGGCTGCTCGTGGACGAGGCGCGCGTCGCGTGGCGCGTCCCTGACGCGGGCGATCTGGCGACCCTGTTGGCCGACGCAGTGGGGCGGAAGGGGTGCGAAGTGAGAGAGCGCGCCAAGGAGCTCGCGGCGGGGGCCGCGCGGGCCGTGAAGGAAGGGGGCAGCTCGTACGCTGATTTGGAAGATTTGGTGCAGGAGATTCGGAAGCTTAAGATGAACCCAGCCTGATGATTGGGCACCGTTTGCAGTAACAAACAACTATAATACTATGATGATAAATATATTTGCCCACACATTGAGCTGATGCTAGGAGCAAAATTTAATTGTACGAGAAGAAGAAGAAAAAAGGTAGTGTCGAGTTTTGAGTTGATGCCTTTGAGTTTTGATCTTCTTTTTTCTTTTTCCTTATTTTCATAAGAGTACTTGCACAACAAATTAGCAAAAGTACAATCAGCAAAAGAGCGAATTAAAGGAACTTCCTGAGACTAAATAACGATTTGAGGCACCAGCTAACAACTAACTATACCCCTTAACGACTGGTGGCACACATGCTCTTTAAGACCAGCTACCGCTCGTCCTACGCGCCGTAGACAACAGTATGATTAGTTTGTAGAAGGATTCAAATACGGAGTACATGCACAGCGTATTAGAGGAGGTGGTTGAAGCCGCAGCTCGCGTGTGTAATAAGCCCCCGACCTGGCAGCTTTTGTTTGGGCAAACAGGCGTTTTGTGAGGTGGTTTCATCGTTTGTTCTAGCAGAATTTTGGTGCTGCAGACTGCAAGTAGAAGCAGTGTGTACACGATAAGTAGTAGTATAATATTTCGTTCCATTCGCTTGCGATCTGACTCGATAATAATTGAAAACGAAGGACTTGTATCATGCTCAACTTAAAATAAAGCTGAACGACGCCACCTACTTTAACTACTCTCTCCAGCTTGAAAAATACAGGAGAAAGAAAAGAAGCCGCGCTATCTCAGGAAGACGAAGGAGAAAGAAACATGCGGTGTCCGATTCCCTCCCATATGCGACGTTTGACTCTGACCTACCCATGTCTCGTTCACCTGATCATTTTCGTGAGAAGAATTAACGAAGCAGCAACCCATGTGCCGGCGGCATTCCTGGGCGAGGAATCCTCCATTCCCAAGCTTTTACGCGTCTGCTCGTGTATCAGCATCGATCAGGAAGGACCTTCTAGTGGCTAATTTGGTTGTACTACCCGTTCATTGCCATTGTTTCAAACCAAAGCAAAGAACCTTCCTCCTGGACTGAAAACTCTGACGAAAGCACAGCTGAGCAGCTGATCGCCCCCTGCTGCAACACGTTTTGTTGCTGGAGTTGAGTTGTGAACCATGTGGGAGAATTGCTGGAAGCAGGGGTTATTTGGTCATCAGGAGCTGGCAGATAAAATTGACCACTAACTGTAATTATGAACTGCATTCGTCTTATTTTGAATTAATCACTGTACTACCCTCCTAGGCCCTACTAGTAGTTTTATTTACCACAATTCCCCGACCGACAACATAGATTTTCCTCACCCATATTTGATTATTTGGCTCGTCATGTCAACCTATTTATTGTGGAGTGGTCCAAGATCGCGTACCATCAGCTGAACAGGAGAGAGATGCGCAACAAAAGAAGAACATGTAACGTCGATTGAAAGCTTTGGTCTTCAATGGCTAAATTGTAGGGGCATGTTGGTACGCAGCTGGAGGTTTGGCAGGATCGGGCATTAAGTCAAAGTAGTTGGTTACGGTCTCTAATAAGGGTGTGTGTACCACTGCTGCTTCTATGATTAGTGTCCCTCAGTGTTGTGCTGGTGGATGGTCTAGAATAGCATGAACAGGAAGATAACAAGGGTTTGGTATGATAGTGGTGATACTAGTTTGATGTGTCCTATGACTGGACTAAATTTAGTTAATCACTTAGCTGTAATTGGGAGACATTCTTTTTTTTTTTTTTCCTTTTTGAATGTCGGCCACGCAGAAGTTTACTCTACGTAGGTTGGTTCCGTAATCCAGCTATCACACTGAGGAAAGCCATAGAGCAATGCTATCAGAAGTGCAGCAATCAGAAGCACTGAATATATATGATCTATTCCTTACAACCAACTGATACTTCTTCCACCGCCAATGTCGCTACGCTTACAAGCAAAGAGTAATATCTCATCAGTATATTCGACTGAGTGCCTGCATTATTATCACCTTGAAAACGCAGCTACTTCTAGCTTCCTGTTTTCGGGTAAGTCTGATTAATCTGTCAGTTTCCATTTTGGTCCCAACAGCATGAAATGGAAACATATACCAGTAGGGAGAGAATTGAAGCTCAAGCATTGATCATCCCAAACTTTCTGCAAAGTCTATACAAAGATCCTATTACAAAAGACTAAAGATTGCATGATGATTGAACAAGCCACGGCTAAAATGCTAGTAGTACTGCTTAGTTATGGCATCTGGACCTAAAGTCTTCTGTTAGCAATGCAAAACCAACTAACGACATACAATGTATTTTCTTCTTCTTCCCAAATGCTGCTATAACATAGTATTTCACAGTGCTCAGTGCAACGGTTTGGCAGATGTGCCGGCTCAATCAAAGCATCTGAAGAGCATAGTACAGAACAAGTAATTAATAATAGTACTCTTTAGTAGAAAAACACTATCAATTCATTTCAATATGCAAAAGACGGACAGAATATAGGATAAGAGCAACTGCCTTTCTGCCGGGTAAAAAGAACAAGCTCGTACTTGCCTCAGCCGCTTCTCTGTCGGTTCCCACCTCAACCGCAGCGCTGTTACGGTCACGGATGCAAACTGCACTAGTACTCTTTTACTTTTTACCTGCCTTTGCTTTGCTTATTCACTTCCATGTGGTCAACCCTTGTGACTGTGACCTTGCAGTAAGTTTAACTACACAGAAACGAATTTAAAATGCCATGGCTCATAGGTCATAGTAGCCTCCTGTTTCCCTTGATCTGAAAGCATTGGTCTCATCTGGCTGGCTGGGCACGTCCCGTGCTTAGCGTAAGCGACAACGCTCCAACTACTACTCCAACCAGTGGTGCCTAAAGAAGGAAAAGCAGGTTGATAATGCTAAAAAGGCAGTGAGATCAGCAGCAGCAGCGGCGGAGGGAGGGGAAAGAGAAGGAGGACTGAAAGTGCCCACCAAATTGCAACCTAAACGTCGCTTTTGTGTGTCGGTTTTTCGTCGGGAAATGATTAAACCCATGAACAAGCTAGCTGTTAGCCAGTGATTATACAATGGGCACTAGGAGGGGTACGGTGGCATTTAAATACTAGTACTAGTTGAAAAAATAATGAATGGTTTCATGACCTTCATCATACGGTCATACTCTTCTGAGTAATATGTGTGTGACGCAACTGATGTTTATGTTTCAGTTCCACCGGACGGTCAGTACGGTGGTCATACTAATGTTAAGATTTCAACGCTGAATTTAACGAACTGTTCAAACTATTCTTTTCCAACAAAAAAGAAGATGAAACAAAAACAAAGAACTAACATCTACTACTCCGTTACAGAATTATCTTGGTTACAGAAAAATGAGATAAAAATGATATACTACGGATTAATTATGCTCAAGCTGCCGGTCGTTAGCTACAGTATTCATGTGCGAAAGCACTGGCCGGTCGGTGAGCGTCACACTCACACCAAAGACAGTAGGTGTTGCATAGGTAACGCATCTCAGACTGAAATCTTGTCCATTTATATTGCAAATTTTCCCCTGCCTACCCTGTTATAGGCTTATACTAGCTACTAGTACTGAGTAAGTACTTATTGCTGAGGAGCAGAGCAGGCCCGTTGACGGTGAATGAGACTGGACACGGGCGCAAAGAGTGCTCGGTTACTTTGCGCTCGATTGTACGGTACGAGTACAGTATGTTTCTTCAAGTAAACTCACTGGTCGGGTGTTATATTTCGCTCAAATCTTTTAGCTGACGAGGCACTGTCCTTGTCCAGCTCTTTCCTTTCTTGTAAGTAGTAGTAATTCATAGTAGTACATCAGTACTAATTCGGAATTTAATGGATCATCAATTTATCCGGTTCCTTTCTACAAAGAAGGAGACGTTCATCAGTTAAACAAAAAAAAAAAGAACAAAATGATCGCGGCCTTTTGCACCTTGCTTCTTTACAATCTGGCAGACTGCCTTGCTCGTCCGGGGATTGGTCGAGCCAACGTCCTTCAAGAACGCACCACTATTGTATTGTTTGGAAAGAGACTATCGGATCCTTGTTCTGCTCCGAAACGATGCAAATTGCAACGGTAGTCGATGAGATGCAGATGTTCTCTACAGGCGCTGAACAGAAAAAACAAGTCCAAATCCATAATATACAAAGCAGGCATCGGCCAGCCAGTGAATACATTGGCATGGGCGTGCACGTGAACGCCATCAACTGTAGTAGAGGCCAAGGCAAGCGACAAGGAAATTGTATTGTGGTAGCATACGGTTGCAGGAACCCGAACAGCATCTGCTGTGCATCGTTCAAGTACTCCTACGCTACACTACGCTTTCTGGGTAAAGCATCAAATTATTCCGGAAATGGAGGCATAGTGGTAGTAAAAGCGAAGCGCCGGCAGACTGTTACAGAACACGCCCGCCGTGGCGAAAACAAAAAACTGGCGCCGGAAAAGCTGGGAGGGCGCCGTCTTCCCTAGCAGGGGGAGCCGCCGTTGGTTCTGTCCCTCTGACTCATAGCAGCATTGCTGAATGAAGAAAGAAAGAATGAATAGCTTCAAGTTTCACAATCTCGTGCAGGGTGCAGTACTTACAGTACGCCTAGTAGTACTATTGTAGTACAAAGCAAAGGATGACGCGCGACAACAGCACACGTAGTAGGACAATCCATTTATTGGAGGCACTGTTCGTTCGCGCGTCGCTTCACACTGCATTTGCGTGTCTCTCAGCAGCGGCGACGCACATTGATCAGAGAGTACCCACATGTCCTATCCTATCCTACGTCCATCTTTAGCCATGAAAGTTTTCTACCATTGTTTCACTTACACCGACCGAATTACAGTTACAGGTAACAGCGAATTAGTACTGCAGTTAGTAGCAGTTTGAGGTAGAGTTACCTTGCCGGCCGGTGCGCTGTGCCTAACGGCCGAAATATTCCGACACCTCCTTTCCCCATTCCGCCCACCAACACCGTGTCCTTTTCCCTCCGGGCGCTTCTCCCCTCGGCCTGCGACGCGGCGTGCGCTGCCAACAAATTCCCGGGATCCCCACCCCACCGCACCATCCGCCACCAGCAGCTGCCTGTCGCCGCCCCTGCCGCTGGCCCTGCTCTGCCCTTCTCCTCGTAATAATTGCCTTGCTTTGCTTTGCTTGCTCCCCCGCCCGCGCCTCGCCTCGCCTGGTTTAGCATAGCCAGCAGCAGTGAAGAACACAACAGAAGAGTAGTAGAACAGAGCCGCGCGCTTATATTACCAACTCCCCACCGCCTGCCACCGAGGTAGATCGATCTTTGTTTCTTGGCTTTGCTTGTTCCGTTCCGTCTCGGCCGGTCGGCATGAAGCTCCCGCTGCTGCGGTGGCCGGGCCTGGCGCCCGCGGCGGCTGCTGCGCTGCCCGACGCGGCGGCCCCCGAGCCGAACAAGTCGTCGCTGCCGGCGGCGTGGCTGCTTCTGCACGCGCTCTTCTGCGCCACGTCCATGGCCGTCGGCTTCCGCTTCTCCCGCCTCATCGTGTACCTCCTCTTCCTCCCGACCCCGTTCACCGACCCCGCCGCGCACCTCGTCTCGCTCGTGTCCCCGCCCGCCGTCATGCTCGGCAACGCCACCACGGCCACGATCACCACCACCACCACTACCACCACCACCGTCACCACCACCACCACCGTGGCCACCGAGATCGCGGCCGCGCACGCACACGTCCACCACGGACCCGTCTTCGTCGGCCGCCACCCGATCCGCGTCCGCCCGTGGCCGCACCCGGATCCCAACGAGCTCCTCAAGGCCCACCGCATCCTCGCCGCCGTCCAGGACGCCCAGCGCACCAGCAAGCGCCGCGCCACCGCCGCGCCGCCCAGGCCCGTCATTGCGGTGACCCCGACCACCACATCCGCGCTCCAGGTCCCGTCGCTCACCTCCCTAGCCCACACGCTGCGCCTCGTCGACGCCCAGCTCGTTTGGATCGTCATCGAGCCGGGCCACCGCACCGACGCCGTCGCCGCCGTGCTCTCCCGCTCCAACGTCGACTTCCTCCACATCACCGGCCCCGCAGACTCCAGCACCGCGCGCCTGCGAATGGACGCCCTCAGGTAACACGCACACCATCATTGGATCTCACAGTCACAGCAGCTCGTGTCACAGGACAGCAGCTCATTCATGCTAGTAGTACTCAATTTGCACGATTCCTCTCTCGGGGAAAAAAATGTGCAGGGAGATCCAGAAGAAGCGAATGGACGGCATCGTGGTGTTCGCCGACGAGAACAGCATCCTCCGGACGGAGCTGTTCGACGAGGCGCAGAAGGTGACCTCCGTGGGCGCCGTGCCCGTCGGCATCCTGGGCGAGGACGACGGCACCAGCGAGTCGTTCCTCCAGGCGCCGGCGTGCGACGGGGAGGGCAGGCTGGTGGGCTACCACGTGTCGGAGGAGACCGTCCTGCCGGCGAACCGGAGCGACATGCTGCTGTCCAGCAGGCTCGAGTGGGCCGGGTTCGTCGTCAACGCGCGGGCGCTCTGGGAGAAGCGGCCCGACTGGGTGCGCGACCTCGACGCCGTCGACGACGCGCACGTCGCCAGCCCGCTCGCGCTCGTCGCCGACGTCGGCCGCGTCGAGCCGCTCGCCAAATGCGCCCAGACGGCTCTCGCGTGGTCGATTCGGTCGGACACGCTCCACGAGGTCAAATTCCCACACGAGTAAGTTCTTCCCCAGGCTGTTACTACCACTCGTAGTACCTGCCATTTTTTAATTTTACGACTAGTACTGTAGTGCTATAGTACTAGTACCGCTTGCAAGTCAGAATTACCACACGATAATTACCCGCACTTGTGTTGCGCGCTCAGATCTACTAAAACGTTTGGTTTCGTGCTGCTGCTGCGACACGAGGTACATCATCTAGTCGCGCAAATTATGGTTGGCGATGATGGTCATTGTGTTCCTACTAGTACTAATTAGGTTTTGGTGGTAGGCCGCCCGCCTGAAGCACGTGCATGCCGGCCGCGCATAACAGCGACTTTTTTTATTATATAAAAATACTTTTTCAAGAACACCGACTCGAACTATTCTTAACTATCATAGAATACTGTAGAGATTGCGATTTGTGATCTGTCTATCTCAGTCTCCACTCTACCTGACCCCGGACCCCGGTGGCTAACGTTTTCCTCAGAGAGCTTGCTTGTGTTGGTCCCTATCTCTGTTATTGCATTCCTTCGTGTCTTATTCTCGTAGCATGACCCTAGGAACCTGTTTAACGATAGTGGGACGATGTATTGTTAGCATGCCAAATGGATTTCTTCTAGGAAAAAAAAGAGCATTGGCTGAACGATGTATTACTGAGATAACACATGAACTTTTTTCCATGAAAACTTTTTTGGTGGTGTCACTTGTCTAATAAGCGCAATCACCTTACTTTCGCCAAAGGCTATCTATTTGCTTAGTTGCTCCACTAGCTCACCCAATCCAGCTGTCCTATGCGTTGTGTCAAACAAGAAAAAGAACTCTTTTTGCCCCCATAGCCCTGTTAAATACTAACTCTATTTTTTTTATTTTTATTGTTGATACTTTCTAATATAAATTTATATTGAAAAATATTAACAATTAAAAAAACGGAGGTAGTACTTAGTATAGTATTTCTTTCATCTGCTGAACTTCTTATGGAAGTTTAGTTATAGTATACTGCACATGTCCTGTCGGCATTCCTCTTCCTGATAAAAAATAAAAAAGAGGCTTGTCGCTTTAGCATATGCTTGGCACTAAGGTTGTTTGAAGGATTATAAAAATTCGTACAGTATCTGGTAGCTCAGTTGAAGAATTCAGTAGTTAGAGAAATTTAGATGGTCACATGTTTCAGCCCTTCTGATCTTGCCCAACTTATTATATAGTTATACAATTACTAGCATCATTTTCAATTTAGTTATGATGAAATATTTTCAATTCCTCCGTTTCTCATGAATCTGCGGAGTTGTTAATTCATTATGTTAACAATGTGATGCAGATGGAAAATCGATCCTCCTCTTCTGAATACTGGTGCACGGCAACAGATTGTCACACAAGAAAAACCAGTGAAGCAGACAAGTCAAGCAAGCACTCAAGATCAAAACTAAGGATCCTTTTTTTTTTTTTCGTGTGCAGTAGAAACTAAAGCAAACCACGCCCCGAAAGTTCGTCAAACATCTCCACTGATGCATCTATACCTCGTCGGTGCCAAACGCCGTCAGGGCGACATAAGCCAGCTCAACTCAGTTCTTTGGACTCTAAAGAGGAAGTCAACAGAAATACATGTAATCGTCTCGGACCCCCTTCTTTGTCTAAATCACTTTGTACCACCGTTGTAAAATAGTTAAAAGCTTAATTATTCTATACGCTCATCACTTTTTCCGGTAGATAGTAAGTTAGGGAAATTATTTTCGTGTAAAATAGATCAGAGCAGAGGGTTGCAGAATTCATGTGGCCGGGGAGTTAAACCATTGGTTGTACACTTGTATGAAATAATGATGATCCAGTTTTTACTCTATCTCTTTCTATGAACCTTTGTATGTGCAGACGTTGGGTTGAGTCCAAGGCTTAAAGCTCCAGAAATTGGTGTTAGGTCGTGTCGTGCAAAGCTTATGAGTTACTGGTTTTTTTTTTTTCTATTGGTTGCTGGTGATCAATTGGTCATAATTTGCTTAACTCTGAATACGGTCGTAAGCTACAGACAATAGCAGCTTGCCGAAGCTGTTACCAGCTTCTAACTTTCCTCACTGCATGCCAATTGACAAAGGTCTCCTATATCGATGGATAGTTATTCACAGAGCTTATTGATGTATCCATCTTTTGATTGAAAAGCTGTACTCCTCTGTTTTAAACTTGTTGTCGTTAGAAAAACAGTTCTCGTTAAAAAATGAAATAGAGTTGTTATTCTAACAACAACAATTTAAGAAAGGTTCTGGGATTAGGATACCGAAAAAGCGCCGGGAGAGAGGAAAGAAATGTGGGCATTAGGACTGCCGACGGCTCGTTTTAATAAAAAAAAATTAGGTGGCAGGCTCTCCCTCCGTTGATCGGTAAAAAACAAAAAGAATTTAAGTGAAGTAGTCTCTAAAGAAAGCCCATCAAATAGCGTGAATTTTCTTGCTAACTGTATTTGGGGCCACTGCTGAAATCTATAATGTATAATTTGAAGGAACGTTAATGCTCTTTTTTTTTTTTTTTTTGAGATAAGTAACGTTAATGCTTATGAGACAGAAATGGCCGGGGAGAGTGAGATTGACCAGGCCGGCCCATATAGTTCAGGGGACGTCCAAAAGGCCTTAAGAATATATAGCGGGCGCCATGTTAACCCGTTTGTTCATATTGCATTTTGGCCCATCTTAATCGGTGGGGGCCACACGTGGCGAATTGAAATGCATGTGTGATGATCAACGCTCTATGCCTTTTTTTCTTTTCTTTTTTTGTTTTTTATTTTTGCCTTTTTTTTTCCCTTGTTGGTCCTTTCCTTTTCTGCGTATATCCAATCCACGTCAACAGAAACGGCACGGGAAACAAAATATCCAAGAATCCTGAGACATTGCTTCGCAAAATGCAGTACGGCATGTTAAGTCTGACTGTGGCGATACACGAAAGCAACAGGAAAAGCGCTAGCCGCTATTTATAACTAATACGACATTTTTGTGCCGAAGAAAGGAGATGATCTTTTTCTCTCCTAACCTTTGCTTGTCTCTCTCTTTCACTTTTGGGCGCCGTAATGACACATGGCATAGGTATCTTTCATCTTCGGATGAGTTCACACACAGCACAGGTCGGCCCCCTGTGTTTCTACGCCACCGATAATGATAGTAATTCTGAATCAACCCTGAATTCTCTTTTTTTTTTTTTTGCGAGTTAACCCTGACTTCGTACACTGACTGAAGCTCGTGACGGGTTACACATATACCGATGGATTAACCGGAAAGGAGATTGGGATGTAAATACTACGTGAAACACGGATATGTGCAAAAACTGAACTGATGACCGTACGTGAATGCCTTTGACCCGAGCCGCCGGTTACATACTGCGTGCGTGCAACGAGCACAAAGCGTGGCGCACTGCAAGGACACGCACTGATGCGTCCATGCTCTTCGCACGGAAGAATCACCGGTTGGAAAAGAGCAGAGTAAAACGGTTGGTGGACAGTACTGATGATCTGCAGATATCTTACGGCTCTAGCATAGAATCTGCACCGCATGTGCATGTGCATGCATGCTTACCATAGTCGCACGCACATGCGAATGGACGGACGTTCTTATCTGAGGGACAGACAAACCGAGGATCGGAGCAGCAGCCGAATTTTTCATTCTTTTTGGATGGAAGAGCAGCCAAATTTTTTCATTTAAGTTGATAAAATGATTCATAGAGGAGGGGAAAAGAAAACAAAAGATTGACGGGAAAGAAAGCGATTGATGAAGCTTTCCTGTTGTCGCCATGCCATTGTTGTTAATGAATACTAAATAGTTACGTCAAGTGGCACGTGCCCAAGACGCATGGATCGCAATTTCTTCCCTTTGTTGTATGGTACGTCGGCCACGGAGACGGCGACATGATGCGCCGGCCCTACCATGCAGATGCATGAGCAGGAGGCATATACTGCCGTGACAGGCATTGCTTCCGCACTCTCTCATGCTTGCAAGGCTCGAGCGTTCACGTAAGGCGGTAGTAGAAAGAGTATCTTGCTTCTCAAGTGGACAGGACAGGGACATCAAGCGGACCGGATCAGGAAACAGACACACACCACCAGTAGTCCAGTATTCATTTATTTTTATATTCGGTGATAAGTCATGGAGGATCAGCCGCCATCGCCTTATCACAACACTATGCAAACCAAGTTGCAGGGTCCAGCAGTTATTTTGGTACTAGTATCAAACAAATTAATTCAACTACTAAGTACCTCCAACTTGATTTTTAGGGTTATTAGTTGTATTGACCATAAATACCGGCACGAGAACGCTACAAGGGTAGTATTATACTTTTATTGGCCACAGTACCCACACCACTACTACTACTTTCATAGTCGCATGCTCTCATACGAGTATAGGTACTATATTAACGAAAACCAGTGCTCTGTGTTCAAATCACTAGTCTTCAAACATGCTCATTATTCATCCACACGGCACTCCAGTATTTTATACTAGTAGTACACCTAGTTACGAAATACGTATACGTTTGGTGAAGGATGATTCACTCGCTGCCTGGCTCGGGCGTGCCGGGGGCCAGGCCAATGATCAACGGAATGGGTAGGGCGTAGGGGGTGCCGTGCTTTGTTGGCTCACTGACCCCCTCCCTCCCAAGAATCCGTCCGGTGTGCGGGGGCTCCACGCCTCAGCGAACCCAACCGATGCTCTCCGGCCGCGATACCCTTTGGTTTCTTTCTATTCTTTGCTACCTCTACACCCACCTACCCAAGCGGCCGGCCGTGTTGCGCGTAAAGATTCCAGAGCCCTGCATTGCTGAGGCACTCGGCGATATTGTGCCGACTGCCAAGCAAAACGCTCTCTCCCGTCCCGTGTTCACGAGGAGTAGGAGGACGAGGAGCACGGCCTCGATCAAAGTAGAGCCACGGAGGCACGGAGCAAAACTTTGCCTACTGATTGATCAACGCAGCACGGACGCACACGAGGAATCCCTAGGCGCTGCTGCACTCCCATGCCGTTGATGCGAGAAAACGCGGGCGGCGCAGAGAATCAGACGAGAGGGAGGAATGGAATCCCCTCGTCTCCTCAACCACCGGATTCCATCGGAAAGGGCAAAGGGTCCCCTTGTACAGTGGTTACCACGTCGCGATCGGAGCCGGAGCTGCACATACCGGGACGGCTGGGGCTGCCTTACTTGGCCCTGCTCCCTCCACAAAGCCGCCTTCTCCTCCATTCCTCCTCCTCCTCCTCCTCCCTCATCTTCTTGCGATGCAAGTAGTAGCCACCGAGTCGCACTTCCATTTCTGCAAGCTACTATAGTTCGTACTACTCCGATACAAGGGGACAGCACCAGCACACGACCGCTTCTCTTTGTTGTATCCGCGCAGCACACTAGCACAGCGTGAGAGTACATTTAACCATGCTGGCGGCCGGCGGCTGAACACAGCCAACAGCTGCTCCCTACTTTTTTAAATTGTTATCGTCATTTATTTCAATCGTCAATTTTGATCATCTATTTTATTTAAAAAATATAAAAAATATTAAATATTTTGTTATGATTCAATTTATTATTAAAAGTTTTTCAGACATAATTTTTAATTTTATATATTTAAATAAATTTTTTAAATAAGACAAATAATCAAAATCGACGATTAAAATCAACAGCGACAACAATTTAAAAAAGAAGAGAATAGTATAAAAAGATATTAGTATAGTGTTTCGGTCAAAATCATCCGCCTCCACGTTACCTCCTCTTCCTCTCCTCGTCACCACCCCTTCTCAATGTCGCCACTCACACGTAACGTAACCAATCCCTCTCCTCTTCTATTCCGAATAAAACAATCCAAATAATGGTTGCGCTGCCATTTAGACTACGCCACTAATTAGCGCATTTCACAACAACACGTAAACGAAAAAATAATTGGTACTACTGTAATCCCTCGTGAAAGGGGAAAAAAAAAAGAAGAGTAAACACAGAGAGACAGAGAGGAAATTATTGCTCGCCTTCAATCCAATCCAACCGGTCCACGTCCCGCAGACGGCCCACCTCGGTGGACCCCATAACCAATAAAAATCGACGCCAGAAATATCCTCCTACTGGTTGAGCGGATTAATCCACTCTATCACGGTTCGCTCAAAAAAAAAAAACTCTACTCTATCACGGAATCTGAGCCCACCACTCTCCTCGCCCCGCCCCCACCACTTTGTATAAAGCGACCCCCACCGCGCCATGGAAGCGAAGAAGACGACCAGCTCCTCCTTCCTACCTCGTCACAGATTCACAGCTACTCACTGCTCTGCTCCCCCGCACGTCGTCTTCTCGTCTCGCTACCCCCGCCGTGGCCGTGATGGGAACCTCCTCCACCACCGCGCCGCTCGCGGCGGCGGCCGCGCTGCTCCTTCTTCTCTCGGTGGTGGCCGCCGCGGCGGACATGTCGATCGTCTCCTACGGCGAGCGGAGCGAGGAGGAGACGCGGCGGATGTACGTCGACTGGATGGCGCGCCACGGCAAGACGTACAACGCCATCGGCGAGGAGGAGCAGCGGTACCAGGTGTTCAAGGACAACCTGCGCTACATCGACGCGCACAACGCCGCCGCCGACGCCGGCGTCCACTCCTTCCGCCTCGGACTGAACCGCTTCGCCGACCTCACCAACGAAGAGTACCGCGCCACTTACCTCGGCGTCAGGACCAAGCCGCAGAGGGAGAGGAGGCTTAGCAACAGGTACCACGCCGACGACAACGAGGACCTGCCGGACTCCGTTGACTGGAGGAAGAAGGGCGCCGTCGCCGAAGTCAAGGACCAGGGAAGCTGCGGTAAGCATCCATCCGTTCGTCCATCCGCCTTAATTAATCCGTTTTTACCTCTCTACTTCTTGCTGCTTGCTGAAACATACTTCCTCCATGTGGCTCATGGGTTCAAAGTAAAAATTCTCTTCTTTGTCTTTCACCGTGTCTTCTCGATGAAAGTTATCCATCAGCTTGCGGTACTTGCGGTGTTGAGTTCCAGTACCCACATGATCCGAAAACTTAGGGGTATTTTGTCCAAATTTAAATAAATATAAAATTGGAGTAGTGTTTGCATCTTCCAGTCACGGGGAGAATATCCAGCTCCCGGGGCCTGCTTATTCTCAGTCATGACTCAAAAGGGGATAGGATATAGATCAAGTTTTGTTCTTAATTCCAAATATTTTTTTTGCAAAAAGTTCTAAATTCAAAACATAATGTCATACATAATAAAATATTAATCTAAATATCTTATTTTCCATGTATTATTTATTGATAATTCAAAGTCCAACGACTGTAATTCGCAAATACAACCAAATGATGTACTGCATCACTACTAATATAAAAAAGACGGAGGGCCCAGGGTACTTGACTTTTATGGTTTTGTTACAAAAGGATGGTAGACACGTTCAAGTTGGTTCATCGAACCAGGACAATCAATCATCATATATTGCCGTGCTCCTCGTGAACTCCAATAATCGTGACGGAAAGAACAGGAAAGAAAAAATTATCTTACTTCCCTCTCAGTGGTCATTATCGGAGGGTCATTATTTGTCATGTTGATAGATCTGGTCGACCTATTTGTCCTCTTATTGCTTCACTCTCGCGGATATGATGCGTCCCGAGTCACCATCCACTTCCATTCCACATGATTCCAAATATGCTTCTGTTTTATACTGTTTGGTTTGCAAAACACTGCAATACTGATATCAGAGTTTGCAACTGACGATAACTAGCATCATGACGGAAAGAAAAATCTTTGCTTATCGTTTGCAGGTAGCTGCTGGGCTTTCTCGGCAATTGCTGCCGTTGAAGGCATCAACCAGATTGTCACGGGCGACATGATCTCCTTGTCTGAGCAGGAGCTGGTCGACTGCGACACCTCATACAACCAAGGATGCAATGGAGGTCTGATGGACTATGCGTTTGAGTTCATCATAAACAATGGAGGGATCGACACGGAGGAGGACTACCCTTACAAGGGTTTGGACAACCGCTGTGATGTCAACAGGGTACTTTTCTTGCCCAATTTAGTCGCCCTTTCAAGTTTTTAGATACAACATCATTTTTTGTATTTAACTTTTGCTTCTTTATGTTGGGTTTATTGCAGAAAAACGCAAAGGTTGTCACAATTGACAGCTACGAAGACGTAACCCCGAACAGTGAGAAGAGTCTGCAGAAGGCGGTCGCAAACCAGCCTGTCAGTGTCGCCATTGAGGCTGGTGGCAGAGCATTTCAGCTGTACAGCTCGGTAAGCGCCATTAAACTTGCTGTCGGAACGCAACTGTGGTTAAGTACAGATCAAATTTTATTATCAGTAGGCGACTGCAAGTTACTGCAGTCTGCTTGAGGGATTAGGAGCATCTGCCATTCTTTTTCTTTCTTAGCAGATGAAAAATAGTTGGACGTGTTAGGTAGGGCCTCCATCCTATCGCTTTAAAATAGTTGATTCACGTCGCTTTAATCTGGATTATTTCACGGGACGGAATGATTCTGTTATCGGCCCTCTCGCAAGTTGCAACCACTACAACAATGATACATTGAGCATACCCTGAGATAGTTCGTACAACTGAGTGGCCCGCCCATGTTGCGCAAGTCATGACTCATTTGCCACTAATTGCTCCCTCTTTGTGAAGCATTTCAAATTATGCCAAATCGATGTGTTATGATAATAAGTACGGTAGTGGAAGAAGTGGTGAGAGGGATCCTCAACTTTATGCTGGAAATAGGCATAGTTTAGCAGAACATTCTGAAAATGTCTTTCCTTGTCATAAAGTGGCACCGGCACTTTCAAACAACTGCATTGGTCTCAAAGATCCATCTAAAAGCTTTATTGCTGTTAATCATTATAGTGCCATATACTGATTGCCAATTTCCTGATTTAACTACCAGGGTATCTTCACGGGAACATGTGGAACCGCGCTGGACCACGGTGTGACAGCCGTTGGCTACGGCTCTGAGAATGGCAAGGACTACTGGATCGTGAAGAACTCATGGGGCACGAGCTGGGGTGAGTCTGGTTACGTCCGGATGGAGCGTAACATCAAAGCGTCCAGCGGCAAGTGTGGCATCGCCGTCGAGCCGTCCTACCCCCTGAAGAAGGGCGAGAACCCCCCGAACCCCGGCCCAACGCCGCCGTCCCCGACCCCGCCGCCCAGCGTCTGCGACAACTACTACACCTGCCCGGAGAGCACCACCTGCTGCTGCATCTACGAGTACGGCAAGTACTGTTTCGCTTGGGGATGCTGCCCTCTCGAGGGTGCCACCTGCTGCGATGATCACTACAGCTGCTGCCCTCATGACTACCCCGTCTGCAATGTCCAGCAGGGAACCTGCCTCATGGTAAATTCTCCAACAATTTCAGCTTAGCTTATCATCGTGTTAACAGATACTAGTACGCACTAGGAATTTTGTCTGAAGTCGACTAATTTTGTGCATGACGAACAGGCCAAGGACAGCCCACTGTCGGTGAAGGCTACGAAGCGTACTCTGGCTAAGCCCCACTGGGCTTTCTTCGGCAACAATGCAGCTGACGGCAGGAAGAGCAGCGCATGAACAATCTCAGCATGATCCTAGGGCGTCAGCAGCCATGGTGATTAGCTCCGGCCAATAACCACCTGGCAAATGGCGAGACAAAACAGCGGCACGGCCGTCGATGTTTAAGAATATTCACATAATAGGTGCTCATATGTATATAAAGCCTGAAAAATGGGTTCGGTTATTAAAAGAACTGCCAAATCTGCTTTTGCATATATGTAAAATTCAGCTAGCTTTGCTAAGCTCCTCACTACTGCATTGATGTTATATATGGAAATTGATATTGGAACTAGAATCAATGTGCATGCTACGAATGTTCATTCATCTATTTGATATTTACAATATTCTTTGTTAATGGCATGCTCCATTTTTTTTTAATAACGAGCTGTAGATAACTTGGAAAATGATCCTACTCATATACCTTGATGATTGTTTATCTAATCATCACATGTCTTCACAAGCTCTATTGTGGTTCCATGAATGTTACATTTTCCAAGAGTAGGAGGTAATATATTGTAGCGCATGTGGATGGATATGCATCTCAATGGTTTTGTGTTCGCGTGAATGGATGGACATCTGTCGACGAAAAGTTCAACTAATCGTCAGCATCATGTTTTTGGTTAACGCCATGAGTTCGAAGCTCTAAATCTTGACCAACAGTAACCAGCAGTTGTGGTTACTAACAGGTTCACTATATAATGGTTAATAATGTACCGTAGTATAAAACTGGCAGATCGAATACGATGCCAACCTCATCACGGTTCTTTTAAAAAGAACAACATATGTAATTCAAAACTAAATTAAAATTTGTGGTTCTTACTAAATCAATTTTAAAACAAATATAGTATATGAAATACTCCCTCCGTTCTTTTTTGTGTGTCGCCGTTGACTTTGACCAAAAACTTTGACCATTCATATTATTCAAAAAATTAGTTCAAATATATAAAATTAAAAATTAAGATTCAAAAACCTTTAGTATAAATCAAATACTAACAAAATATTTAATATTTTTTATATTTTTTTAATAAGATAAATAATCAAAATTATTGATGAAAGTTAACGGCGAGACATAGAAAGAAACGGAGGGAGCATTAGTAAGCGAATGGTTAGCCTCCCCTAACTCTGGTTTGATACTAGGTTCGTTGCCACGGGTGCATCACTATAGCTGAAAATTCCCATTTTCCACGTAAACATAACAGTTTTGAATTGAATCTGACAGAGAACCCGATCACGTTAGGGCGTTTGGAGGAGGGTGGTTGGCATGTCATCCGGTTTGCCTACAAAAGTCACCAGACGGATGGGGCAGCCTGTAACGTCGATCGCTCGCTCGTACCGTATCAAATCGCAATTTTTATAATGGCCCTCCTTTGAGTTGTTCGATTCCAGCCAATATCAGAGACAACAGGCAGCGAGCACATCGCATCTCTGACGACTCGTAAAACAGCAGCGCTTCCACGTGGTCAACAGGTTATCATGGCTTGGGGGTTGTTAATAACGTGCAATGCCAGTTTCGCCGAACGCGCAGTGACCCCCCGTCCCTGTGTTCAGACTCCAGAATGTAGAAGGCGGTTTGGCCATTTGGGACTGGTAAATTTTGGCGCAGCCTTCTGAGGGCGTGTTTGTTTCGGCTCCTTGCCGCTCTGCTCCCGCGTTGCGCTCCTGATACACGCCACTGTAGCACAGAGCTGTTTTTCTCTCTCCCTTTTTTCTCCTACCGAATACAATGGGGAGCGGCTAGAGCTGAGATTTTTAGCTTCGCCGCTCCCGCTCCCGCTGCTCGTCTGTCAGGCACAGTGCTCGGAGCGGAGCTGCGCGGAGCCCAAACAAACAGGGCCTGAGTTTTGACACCCAGAGATCTCTTCTCGTCGTCGCACACCGCGGTCAGATTGTGGCGTTTGCTTACACATTCATTGCGTGCTCTGTGTTTTACCTGAGTTGGTCGGTGAGGGAGTAAACAACTCGGACCAGTGGTTGCACATTGCTATTTCGGTTAGTACACAAACTTCTCGTCCATTTCCGGCAGGTGGCTGGAGAGAGTAGAGCCGTTGAGCCGTCGGATCGTAGGTTGCTGCAAAAGACGGTTAGCTTTAACGAAACGAAGAGGCACTCTGGATCAGTGCGACAGCACCTTCCGGATCTGCTGATAGAGTGCACCCACGACGAAACCAACGCATGCACATCACGGCAGCATCGGATCAGGAGGCTGGCTTTACTGCCTGGAATGACCAGGCAAAGCACGCAACCGAGAGAGAGAGAGAGAGAGAGAGAGAGAGAGAGAGAGGCATTGAAATGAGGAAGAAAGGAGGATCCAACCACCTCGTCCTCTCTCTTCCAGCTCCTGCTTGCCACCAGCCACCAAATCGTACTGCTACTCCGCAATAAGATTTGCCATTACAAGAGATATGACTAAACAAACTTTCTTTTCATCGGTGAGAGTGTAATGTGAGCAGTGATCCAGGCAATCATATATCAGGGTTGTTGTTGTTTGTTACAATTATTGATCGATTGCTCCCAAAATAACAAACATATATATATATATATATATGCAAAAAAGAAAAGAAAATGAAAAAATTCTGTAATAATAACAGGAGAGGAGGAAATTAGGAGAGGAGAAAGAGATCAAGAGAAAAAGCTACCACTACCAGTAATGAATGTTCCGATGGACAATTCGACTGCTAGTAGTAGCTTACTAGAGGCGGCGTCGAATCTTGCCCTCCTCCGACTCCGATGCGGAGCTCTTCTGCCCGGCGCAGAAGACGTCGCGCGGTCCGTCCCCTGGGATGACGAAGTGTCCGAGCGACGGCGTGCCGCTGCCGGCGACGCGGTTCTCGTCGCATAGGAACTCCCTGGCGAGGACCTGCTCGAGCTCGAACTGGAAGTCGTGGATCAGCACGTCGGTGGGTCGGCCCTTGGCGGCCGTGGCGCCGGAGCGGGCGAGCACGGCGGCGGTGAACACGGAGGGCATCCTGCCGGGCGAGTTGGGGTTCCAGCCCGACGGCCCGTCGATGAGCACGGCGTCCCACGCGACGTCGTAGAGGTCGTTGGGCAGGTCGTTGATGGCGAGCCGGCACTCGGAGAAGAGCAGGTTCTGCACGGGCCGGCACTCCTTGCCGCGCGCCGCGCGCGCGGCCGCCAGCAGGTCCCGCGAGTCGCGCACCTTGGTGGTGTAGGACACGTCGTACGCCTCCATCCCCGGGTGCCGCGGCTCCAGGTACTTGACGTAGAACTCGTTCTCGTCGAGGAAGACGGTGCGCCCGCCGTGGTTCAGCGCCAGCCAGAGCGGGGACTCCGGGCCCAGCCCGAACACCAGCAGGTTGCAGGGCGCCCGCGCGCGCAGCACGCCGGCGATGGCGCGGATGTCCGCGTCCGACATCCGGTGCGTCGCGTTCGAGATGGACGCGAAGTGGACCAGCGCCTCGAAGACCGGGAGCGGCAGCGCAGATCCCGAGCCGGCGCCGGAGATGGAGCCGGCGCCGGAGCCACCTGCCCCCGACGCCGACGCGAACTGGGTGGAGGTGTAGAGGAAGGTGAGGAACGTGGCGAAGGCGAAGCAGGAAGCGAAGACGAGCACGAGCACGCGGCGGTGGCTCGACGCCGCGGACGCCGCAGAGAGCTTGTCGCGGCTGCCCATAGACTTCATCCGTACTACGCGCTCTCTCGAATCTCGACCTGGAAGAAGCGTGGGCGGCGTGGGGGTTGGCGCTGGCGATTCGAGGAGGGAGGGAATCGAGCCGGAAGCTCGGCCGAGGGGGGGGCTGGGGGGGGGGGGGGGGGGGGGGGAGGGGCGCGGTCGTCGCGGACTTTGTCCCCAGCTGGGACTGGGAGCTGGTCAGCTTGGATTAGGCAGCGATTGGACACTAGTGAGGAGGAGATCAGCTTTGTAGTAGCAGTAATTGTTCTGTCATCGTCATCGGTGGCTGATTAGTTTTCCTGTCTTTTTTATTTTGCTGGTGCGCACCAATATGATTATTAATCTTATTATTATGGGATGCTGGGTCTGCCTCTCGGTGCTTATATATATCTTTGGTCACCATCGGTCGCTCGTATGAATGTGTGACCGTATGCTTGGTGATCAGAGTCAGCTCATCATCGTATACGACACTGTAACGTGAGTAGGCTACGCGTTTGATCATAAAATCATCCCTTGGTTTTGATCCGACAAAGATTTGACATTGGCACGGCTCGTCGTTGAGGACATGTTTGTTTGATTGAATTTCTCATTCTAATTTTTAGTATCGGTTGGTTTTTGAAAGATGATGCAACCTTCGGATCCTCACCAAACTTGAGACGCCAAGCCAGCGTCTCCAACCCACAATTTGCCGCGCTAACACTCCAACGACGCTACTGACCTGAGTCAATGATTACTCGCTCGCACGACTGTAGTATCTCTTAAATTTTCTTCCAACGAAACAAATTTTATATAGTACCAAATATACTGCTAACATCATTTTTTTTGAAATATTATCACTAAAATTTCAACAAAAAAATGGAGGCTTAGACTGACGCAAATTTGAACATCGCGTAACCACAGGCACTGTCAATCTTTGGCGTCACGTGAAGGAGACAGACAGCCGACTTGTCCATTCCGAGGCGGTCACGTACGATGAGGTCGTCAGATCCAAGCGTGTTTGCCTTAGCAGACTGATGTATTGGTGGGCTGCTGCCTTAGCAGACTGATGTATTGGTGGGCTGCTGCCTTAGCAGCAGAATGATGATGTCCGTAAAATAAGGCCAGAGAAGGCCCGACAAACCACCAGAAACGCAAAGGAAATCGTATCAGCAGTAGCAGCAGTAGTAACAGGTGCTCCATCCCAACAGGCTTCGGGCGGCACTGTGCCATCACATTGCATTTAAAAATGGATGCTAGGACTTTTGCTCACCTCTATTCTAGTCTAGCAGGTACGTTGGGCTTCCTCCCTACATGATTCCCAAGAAAGCACATGTTTGCGACGCATTTAAGCAACTGATGACGATGAAAAAAGGAGCGAGCTTTGTTGTTAATGCTATTGCGTATCTCAAAAGTTGGTTGCTCCGTCCCTTTCTTTCCAGCTGCTCCTAGTTTAGTATTTGATTTTGACACGGGAATTTTCAGTGGTTCCGCATGTGCAAATGCGGACGTGAAACCTCAGCAACTCATGAAACGAGCAAATTCTCAACAGATGTATTTAATTTGACGGCAGCAAATTTGGGTCTTTGACGCTCGTCATGTGCATTGGCCTCTCTCTGTGTGTGTGTGTGTGTTCATTCCGTCGCAGGTTTTGAAATTCGAATGAGTACGAGTAGGCATCATGGGAGAAACGTCAGCCCCCGCCCAGGTGACTAACAATAACAAGAAGGCGCCAAATCTTGGCTCACTTCCACCTCTGGATGAGCGTGACTCCGTAGAGGCATGGAATGGAAGCCACTAATCTGTTGTACTACCAGTAGGACTCAATCCGTACTACCTACTCCTACCCCGCATGACCTCCTACTGTTCTGTGATTGCCAGCCGGATTCATCACCGTCACAACAAGGACGGCTTGGATCTTGGAAACGTCCGGCGGGCTGGAGCTGGACGGATGCAACAACAACAATCACTGGCTTTTGGGCGTGCCACTCCCAGCCAGCGTAGTGAGGCCCACCTCACTATTGCTTCCGCCTGTTTCGGCCCATGTTCCATTCTTCTCTTCCTCGGCCTAGCCCTAGCGTGATGAGCCCCACCACACCAAAACCCAACGACGTCACGCGCGTGCACTGCACTGCAGGTTTATGGGGGTAGTACAAGGAGCGCCACACCAGTTCACGGTTCACGGTGCACGGAGCACGGAGGTGGAACAACCATTTCCAGACTGCCGACATAAGCGGGCTGTAGTTTTACCTCCAGGTGGTGAGGCAGTCACATGGGCCCGATCGTCACGCCTGCACCCTAGTCGACTAGACCCGTGTTGTTCTACTGACCAGGACCTGTACCCATACATGTGGAGTAATAACATCTTGGATTAATGTACGAGTCCAGTACGGCGTATGGGTCTTCTTTAAAGAAAAAGGGAACTACTGCAGCAACTAGTAATCCTTCTTTAAAGTCGCTTTCGGGCGTGCTGCTCTGCTACCGGGCGCATCTAACGGGCAACGGCTCTTTTTCAAACATTCCCTTCTGCGCAGCTTGTGAAATGTTTGTCTAACGGACGTTTATCTATCTCAGTGCACCTTGCATCGTCATGCCATCACATGATATCTTCGCTGATTTGTTCAAATTTGAACTGCTTAGCACAATTTATAAAAGGGAAAGAGTACAATTTTGCAAAATTCTTGTAAAATGGTCATGACACGTATTGTTGTCTTACTTGTCACAAATAACAAATAATTTGAGACGGAGTATGCGTTTAATGTTCCCAATCTTTAGTGTGCGTGATTTATTGTTGTCTCCCGCTAATGTTGGTTACGCTAAACTCCACGTCCCACCCACGTGCCGCGGTGACCACTCACTCCCTCCCTCCGGTGTGGCGTGGTGACCCCTCCTGTCCTGCGTCAACATCAACCCGACTCGGCTCCGTTCCCGAGCGGACCGTCGGTTGTCACCAGCGCTGCAAAGCACGGCCACCGCACCGCCACATTCCGCTCCTCCACTGAAATCCACCACCTCCCAAAACCCCGCAACCACGCCGCAATGCCGCACGGCCGCCGCCACCGGTTCCCTGTCTTCCTCTTCCTTCCCCTCCTGCTACATCTCGTCAACACCGCCTCGGCTGCCGGTATCGCTCCCGGCGCCGCGTCGCATCCGCAGCCCTCGCTGCCGACGCCAGTCCAAGCAGTGGCCCCGTCCGCAGCGCCGGTCACTAAGCCGCCGACCCGCGCCGCACAGGCACCGCGCTCGCGGCCCGTACTGCCGGCGCCGGTACAAGCGGCGGCCCCGTCCGGGAGGCCGCACGCCGTCCCCGCGCCGCACTCGCGGCCCACACTCCCCTCGCCTGTACAAGCCGTGGCCCCCGCCACGAGGGCGCCGACGGCCGCCGCTCTTCTCGCCGCCTTCCTCGCCAAGGCCGACCCATCCTCCCACCTGCGCGGGCCGCCGTCCGCGTCGTCGCCCTGCTCCCGCCCGGGGATCTCCTGCACCATGTCGGGCCAAGTGACGCGCCTCGTCCTCGAGTCGGCGGGCCTCAACGGCACGTTCGCGCCCGACACGCTCTCCCGCCTCGTCGAGCTCCGGGTGCTCAGCCTCAAGTCCAATGCGCTCCACGGGCCCGTCCCGGACCTCTCCGACCTCGTCAACCTCAAGGCGCTCTACCTCGCGGGCAACCGCTTCTCGGGGCCCTTCCCGGCCTCGCTCGCCTCCTTGCAGCGGCTCCGCTCCATCGACCTCTCCGGGAACAGGCTCTCGGGCGCGCTCCCAATCGGCATCGAGGCCGCGTTCCCGCACCTCACGCTCCTCCGCCTCGACATCAACCACTTCAACGGCTCCCTCCCGGCATGGAACCAGTCCTCGCTCAAGGTGCTCAACGTCTCCTACAACGACTTCTCCGGACCTGTGCCGGTCACACCCGTCATGACCCAGATGGATGCATCTGTTTTTGCCGGCAATCCCGGGCTCTGTGGCGAGGTCGTCCGCCGCGAGTGCCACCTCCTCTTCTTCCACGGAGGCGGCGGCAATGGCTCCGCCGCTCCCCCGGTGCACAGCGCTGCCGCCAGTGACAGCGGCCCGCAGCGAGGAGGCTTGAGCATGCCGAATTCGTCCGATCCGCGCGCATTGAAAGCGAGGAGGAGGACAAGGGTCGCCGTCGCAAGCGCCGTGGGGGCTGCCCTCGCCCTGCTTCTTTGCGCCGTGATTGCGATGAAGAGGAGGAGCAAGAAGCCGAGGCGTCCCAGGTCGATGGCGTATCCAAGCCCCAAGAAGAGTGCGGCCGCGTCAGATGTGAGCTGCAGGGATAATGCCGACATTGGCTACGTGGAGGTCGTGCGAGATGAGGAGACCGCCGCGATTATGGTGCCGGAGGAGAAGGCGCGGAGGCTGGAGCGGAGCGGGTGCCTTACATTCTGCGCGGGCGAGGCCGCGAGCTACACTCTTGAGCAGCTCATGCGCGCGTCGGCGGAGGTGCTCGGCCGCGGCAGTGTTGGGACGACGTACAAGGCGGTGCTTGACGGCAGGCTTGTGGTGATTGTGAAGCGGTTGGACGCAGCAAAGATTGGCCCGGCCGCGCTGGAAGCTGAAACGTTCGAGCAGAACATGGATGCCGTTGGACGCCTGCGGCATCCGAACCTTGTGCCACTCCGGGCATTCTTCCAGGCTAAGGAGGAGCGGCTGCTGGTGTACGACTACCAGCCCAATGGCAGCCTCTACTCTCTCGTCCATGGTACACCTTTGTTCTTCGTTTTAGTATGTAAATGTTCACCTTTTGGTCATCTTGAACACGTGCTGCACCACCAGTAGATCATTAGTTCTAGGTTGCCCTCACCTTTTCTGTCTAGATGTTCTTCACTACAAAATGGGAGTGAACTGAAATCAGAAGACATGGCTATGTGAAAAACTTTTCTTAAGAAAGGAGACAAATATACTTCAATATTCCAGCCTCTGAATCGATCATTGCTTATAGTTGTTCACGGTTACAACCTGTGAAGATCAGGACTCAAAAAAGTTCAACAAAACACTTTAAACAACCCGTTCTCTCCAACGTGAAATTTTGGCATAGAAATTTGGGTGCCTCTTGTGAACCAATAGATGGGATGTTTTGTATGTTGATTGTTTGGAATTTTTTATAGTGAACCCATTCAAAATAAGCTTGCAGGCACTCATAAGTGATCACTAGTCACCTGATGGCTTCAAAACTAAACATTTATGTAGATGAATGAAAAAAAAAGTAGATATTCTTCATTTGAACATAATATGTAGAAATTATGAACTTAGCGAAATGGAAATCTTATAGTAGAATGTGGGTCACCTGATGGTGGTCACCACAAAACGCTTATTTGGATTTTTTTTTTCTTTTTATGTGGGGTTTATTTGGATTCATGTAAGGCAAACACATACCATTAAGTTCATGATGATAAATTATGTAATATGTTTGGGAATAACTAATGCCTAATAAATCACACCGCAACGGTAAATGTCAGTTGAACTTCTGCAGTAGACTATTTCTTGTGAAGCACAATAAAATTGAGGCTAGCTGCAGTAGTGTGCATCTGGAAGGTTACCTTATAGCTTCATTTTCTGATCTTGTGTATACTTCCATAAGTTTCCATGTGAGTCCAAATGTCCCACATTGGTATGTGGTTTGTAATGTTTGTATGAGAACAAAAGTTGGAAAGTTTTGTCTAATTGCTATGTTGATTTGGCTATGAGCCTGTGAGCATCGTTTCATAACACATGTTTTATTCACATTAGTTATTATGCACCTGGGACGCCTAGACTGTAATAATAGGTACAAGAAGATGTTTTATATATTGTGCTTATTGGTTCCATCTATTATGAACTGCAGGTTCAAGGTCATCTCGGGCAAAACCACTTCACTGGACGTCATGCCTGAAGTTGGCAGAAGACATTGCGCAGGGTCTTGCTTACATTCATCAGGCATCTAGGCTTGTTCACGGAAACATAAAGGCATCAAATGTCCTGCTTGGTTCAGACTTTGAGGCTTGCCTTACTGATAATTGTTTGTCATTTCTGCTGGAATCTTCGGAAATCAAAGACGATGCTGCTTACAGAGCACCTGAAAACATGAAGTCCAACAGAATGCTAACTCCAAAGTCGGACATGTATGCTTTCGGTGTCCTCCTCATTGAGCTCCTTAGTGGAAAACAACCGCTAGAGCACTCAGTCCTGGTCGCAACCAATCTTCAAACCTACGTTCAGTCGGCAAGAGAGGATGAAGGGGTGGACAGGGACCGTATCTCAATGATCGTTGACATAGCTAGCACTTGCATTCGCTCATCACCAGAGGGTCGTCCTACCGCCTGGCAAGTCCTGAAGATGATACAAGAAGTGAAGGAAGCAGATACAGCTGGGGACAATGGTGATAATGACAGTGATTTTACCAGCAATTCCTAGTTGCTTGGATGGAACCATGTTGATCAACACTGGTGTATAAGGTTATATAGAGTTGCTGTATGGACACGGACCCATGTAGACTGGATGATTTGAAATGAAGATCAACCCTACTGTAGGAGGATGGCAATAAGATCATGATCTGCTATGGATGCTGTAACATATGTTAGGATCCCTGTAGAGCCAGGATGTTCTGGCCTGTTGCTAGCACTAGTCATTTTAGTTTGAACCTGTCATCTGAAAGTTACTAGGCTCTATAATAGTCAAGTAGCCGATGCAGTTTGTTAAGATCTGTTTCAAAATTATATTGTGCCAAAGTCTTGTAATATAATGAGGAATGGGATGGTTAGTAAATCATTTTGTTCAAGGGGCCAAAACAAACCATGTTTTTCAGGAAAAATGATTATGAGGTCTGGTAGGGCAGTGCCATGTTATGCCGGCTTTGCAGTGTTGAAGCTTGTAAATTACGTATTATTACCTTCGTTTTTTTATTGTTGACGTTTTCTAGTATAAATTTGTACTAAAAAACGTTAACAATTAAAAAACGAAGGTAGAACTATTATTTTTTTTGTATGTACTGCTTGACTTAATATAATTATAGAAACTACTCCCTCCGATTGTTTTTTATAGTCGCTGTAGTTCAACTTTAAAAGTGTGCAAAATATTGACGTCGATAATAGTGAGCGTTTTCATTCTCCTAGTTTAACCCCGCATGTAGTCCCTACTGCCTCCACCATGCGAGCAGATCGGGAGTGGGAGATGCAGCCGCACACGAGATTGATTGAGGTCATAGCAGTAAGATTACTGATTCCTTAATCTAAATAAAGTGGTCTGAAGCGACTATAAAAGAAAATCGGAGGGAATACCTGTTTCGCATCAATGAATTGTAACCTCTTGAAATTTGGCCGGCCAGCCACTAACTATTTCGCTTAATGCTTTACATGACAACATGCATGAATGAGGCTGTGAAGTGGTTCCCATTGACTGCTACTAGATCAGATCAGTACATCAGCCCAAGTAGCTCCGAAAACATTTGAGATTTTAAAGCTAAGTCATATACTACTAATGAACAACCCTGTTTGAAACATGAGAAGTTGTATTTATGCCCAGTTGGCTTTTCGTGTCATCATGCAGTTGGCTTTTTGTGTTGTAACGTTGGCATCCCTTTCTTTCGTTTTCATGATTCACCGAATGTTTGTTTGATGCACATGTTTTCATGAATACCTGTCGGTTAGTTACTCTCAGTGACGTGGACACACACACGATTATTCATTCCGTTCAGTTGGGCCGTACATATCGGCTCTGGCTGATGTAGGCCTACTTTGATCCATGCACCGGGCTACCCTGAAGCCCATCATGTGGGCCCAAATGAAATGAAGATTGCGAAGTTGCTTCAATGGTTCTGTCGAATTGAGACTAATAAATTCTTCTTGTTGTGCTCAAAAATAAAAAAAAAAATCTTCTTGAAACTTCAAAACCTGTTGGTGTGTCTCCACAAGGCCAAAATTATTTGAAAGGAAATTCTAAACCTTCAATATGATGTCTCCATATCGAAAGAAAAATGAAAAGAAAGCTTCGTTCCAGTCCCTCCGTCCAGTACAGTATAGTGTTTCGAATCTGAAATCTTCAAAACTTGCAATCGGTACAGTACAGAGGAGCTTTCGGCCGGTGAACAGAAGGATGCTCCACACGTCCAGTTGGTACAACTGAGTAACTGACGGGCAGGGTCGCTTCAAGGGCCCCACCGTTGGAAAAAAAATACGTACTAGCCTACTACGTGGCTGCCTGGTGGAAGCAGTTACCGCATCTTTTGAAGTAGTAACTTCCGGAAGAGAGCGGCAAAGCCGGTCCGGTGGCCACGTGGCTACAGCGTTCCCTTTTCCCTTCCGCTAATGACATGTCAGATATACTCTGCCCCCATCCAGATCCCACGAAAATCCCGCCCCAGCCAGGCTTCTGAGCGCGCGCGAGCGCTCGCAACTGGGGAAGGCCGCAACCGCAACCCGCCGCCACCTCGCCACCGGCTGCACCTCCACCACGCGGCAACGTCGCCTTCCTCACTTAGCTACTGTTGCACGCCGCATTCGTCAGGGCATTCGCCTGACGAGATAGGGCGGCTGAGACGGGTCGGCAGAAGAAGAGAAGAGCGCTCCAGGGACCAGGGGGCTGTCGGCTTGTGCTGTGCTGCTGCTCCGGGTCAGCCGGGAAGGAACGGGCAAGATTCAAGAAGAATCGTGTTCGATGGGGTTCCACCTGCTTGCGATCGCTGCGGCGAGGGGATTCCTGCAGGTGTTCCACCTGTCGGCGCCGTGGCTGGTACCGCTCAACCTCTGGCTGCCGTCCGCGCGCCACCTCCCGGAGGCCTGCGCCGTCTTCTACGGCGCGCTCGCCTCGCACGCCGCGTGGCTGCGCGCCACCTACGCGCGCGGCACCGTCTGGAGCCACCACCGCCGCCGGGAGCGCCGCCGCGGGTCATCTGACGTCGACGAGTACATCCGCCACGCGCTCCTCAGCATCTCCTACTGAGTCAGTCCCTGCTAATTCATGGCCAGGCCCAGGCGCGCGCAAGGGTCCCCATTCTGGGTATTCTGTTTAGGATTGGCTTTTCCCTCCCTATCAGAGAAAGCTTCGGATGTTTCCTTTTCGTCTGCACTTCTGCATTTCTTGTGTTGCCTTTTCTTGGGTGTTGCTTCATGCGTGGTGGTGCTAGAATCGCGAGTTTGGGAAGTTGTAACCGCGATTTAGTATGATTTTCCTTATAATTCTTGATCTCCATTGCGAATTCAGATGGCACCAGCCGCGCGGTTCAGGTTATGTTATAGTGTGATTGTGCTTTGTTCTTGGTCACGCAAGTCAGAATCACAATCACCGTGGTCTCACTGATCATTAATCGGCAACCAACAAAATGTATTAGTATCTATAGTTGGCTTGATTGAATGACAGCAACAGCTGAGAAGTCAGCTGTATTTCCACAGTTCGCCTAACCTGTGCGGTTCACATGAGTTTCTTTGTTTTTAATCTCCGTTTCGCTTGAGTTGGACTCAAACCAACCAACAGCACGGCCAATTCACCATTCCTCCTTCACTTGGCAAATGTGAAACATGGCAGAGCACCGGTAAAGAAAAGCTTGGGCAAGTTTCACAGCCAAGGTAAAAAGGAGCAGTTAATGGAGACTGGACCCTTGGTCCCGACAGGCAGCCAGGTCCAGGTCCAGGTCCATTGGCTCCACAAGGCCCGACTGGTAAATTGGGTCCAGGAGCGATTTATTAGGTGTAGAAGCTACTGCATCATTAGTCACTGGTGGCAGTACGAGTAGTAACCGTGACTTCGTCATTGTGGCAACAAATGAGGACGGCCGGTAACATTCCGGTGCGTAATTGCCGTCCTTCTTTTTCGCCAGCCATTGTCGCCTGCTGCTTGCTTGTACAAGGACGCGATTCCTTGTCGTGCGCCGCAAGTCATTTTTTTATCTTCGATCCTTATTTGGACTAGTATAATAGGAATTTCCTGCAGATAGGCCACTGATTACACTTGTAGGTCGACCCAATATCACACTCTCTTGCACGCTACAGTCTCATGAACCGGCCTCTGTTGATCTAAAATCTGCACGCATATTATACTCATTATATCCGGCCGAAATAAGTGGAATTTCCTGCCGATAGCCCACTGATTCACTTGTACTCTTGCACGCTACAATCTATACTATTACTAAGTCTCTACTCTCTAGTGATAAGATCATCACACACTCAACAATGATTACTCTGGCCAACAAGGATCTCCGTAAGGGCAGCAACCGCGAAACTGAAAGAGCGGCTCCTCGGACTGAGAAAGGCCAGCTTCGGCATTACGCTACGGGACCAGCTGGAAATAGTGGGGGAAACGACGACCGTGTGGTGCTGCCCGCCCGGCCATATGCTCGTCAGGCCTTCTAAACAACGTCGCGCTTGCCTTGCCTGATGCCGCCGACGACAACATCTGGTGCGACGGGAGGATCAAAAATATTGGTGGGGCTAATGAGATCATATATCATATATGCGCAAATATCTACTCTATATATCGATCGATCTATCTATCTATCTACCAATCCAATCCAAAGTCTGACTTTAAAACTGCAGCTGTCACGAACCGTGCCGGCCTCTGTTGATCTAAATCTGCACGCATATTATATCATACTCATTATAATCCGGGCCAAATAAGTGAAATAATAGCGAACTAGTATATATATATATATATTTATGATGAAAACAGAGCATCGATCGAAACTGGTACACTTACCTTATCCATCGGCATTCCCTTGCTGAAAACGATGTTGTTCCCATCTGAGCAGAAAAGGAACATTCTTCGTTTGATTTTCTTGCAGATCGAGAGCTTTTGCTTGTTCCTCCAGAAATAGTCAGCTTATTGATGCTTACTACACGCGTCATCACGGGGCCAGCTCCACTTGATTGGAGCGAGTTAATTAAAACGGTGTCTGTTCAACAGTGAGCACACTGTGTTAGGTCTCTGTTCCGTTTTGAAAACAAAATAACAAAAATAAATACTGAACGACTACTGTTAGGCCGGCTCGAGACATGAATGATCGATCTGTCTGTTGTCGAGATCTATCGTCGGTGGCACCATCGACGACGTGCCATTGCGCCCATTGGCCCATCGGTCTCGCGAGAATCCTACTCCCGACACAAGCACGCAGACGTAAGCTAAGAACAAGAGATGAGTTATTAACGGAACTTAAGTACTAGTAGAGATGAGATGAAGCTGTCTTCTCTTATTACAGATTAGGCGACGTAGCTAGCTACTCCGTTTAATATACTATACGAGTACGAGTACGAGTACGAGTGGATTTTCAATCAATTATAAAAAAAGCCACCTCATCTCCATCGGCAGCAAGCAAGGTATCTATCTATCCCTTCCGTCTCCGTCCATGGCCGCTGCTTGTCAGGTCCGCCTCAACCACCAGCACCAACGAGGACGTCTCGTGTTCGTCACCGTGCCCCATATAGCCATGGCAAGCAAGGAAAGGTAGAGAGAACCCAGCCACTTGCGTTAGCAGGCCACACACTGGTTCTGCCAGAGCTGAATAGCCAGAGTGTTGCTCAGAGACTGATGGCGGTCCACGTTGCGCTCCTGGCGGTGCCGGCCGTGGCGGGCGGGTTCCTGCAGGCGTTCCAGTTCGCGTTCCTGCTGTGGCCCTTCAACCTCGCGCTGCCGCTCGCGCGACACCTGCCGCCGGCCTGCATCGCGCTCCGGCGCCTCACGTCCTTCTACGCCGCCGAGCTGCAGCGCTACGCCTCGAGGTCAAGGCGCGCCGCGCACCAGCAGCAGGTGCCGCCGCAGTTGAGCCACCAGTACGCCTCGATCCGGCAGCGGTGGAATCACCAGGAAGCCGTCGCGCACGCCATGGTCGCACTCGTCGACATCTCCTACTGACGATTATCATGGGTGCCTGCAGCCATTCCCCTTCCCCACATATTGCTCGTCTTCGATCGGTTAGCTTGCCATTTTCGTATCCATCGTGTAAATAGTCTCTTTCCCATCTTCGTTTTTCAGCTCAGGTGTCCAGTCCAGCTGCTAGCTCCATTTGTGGATTTGTTGAAAGCTTGAGCGAACAATACGAGACTCTGTAACTGTAACAGCAATATGTTAGAGTTCACAGCACTGTATCGATCAGCACGCAGGTCTCTTTTTGATGGTTCCAATATAATGTCGGCTGTTTGCTTGCCCTATACAGCTATACAAGTGGTTAGTGCTTGTACTGTATGACATATACTATGGTGGATCATGACAAGACACGAAGACCTGTCTTGGTCCAAGGAAAAAATTACCTCCGTTTTTTTTATTGTTGATAGTTGATACTAAGCAACCGTCATTATTCTTGAGTTGATAAACTTTTTTTTAAACAGAGTTAGGTCCTGTTTGGCTCCGCTCCTTATCGCTCTGCTCCCTCTGCAACCAGCACTGTTAATGTCCGAGCGATTCCTCCGGCCATACGAAAATATAACAGGGAGCACGCAAAGCTACTTTTTCTGGCTTTTCACCGGCTCCCGGGAGCGGCTCAATCTGACACAACACAATGGCAGCACAGTGGAGGAGCGGGAGCACCTCGGAGCCGCACCAAACAAGGCCTTATAGAAGACCTGTAAGCTGGTTGATACCAACGGTCTTTCCCCAAATCCCAAAGGACATACACGAAGAAACAAAGACCACGAGACTGTCCAGCCCAATAACAATCCAATGGTCTGTAGCCCATTTGGCATGTTTGTGGCGTGTTTGCGGCCTAGAAGAGAGAGAAGAAGGCCGGCGCAGTATGCCGCGCCCGCGCGATAGGAGCATGAGCCGGACTATGACTGACTGGTGTTTTTTCAATCATTCATTTTATTCAAAAATTAAGTTAAATATATAAAATTTAAAAATATGTTTAAAAATCTTTAGTGATAACCGATAAAACAAATTATAATAATACTCTCTTTTTTGAATAAAATAAATAATTAAAATTAAAATAAAACAGAGGTCGTACCACTTAGAGTAGGTATTCTCTCCGTTCTTTTTTTCTTATCGTTAGCATAAGATTTTGAGTGTTAATTGTATTAATTTCTTTGTTCTAATGACAAGTAAAAGAAAATGGAGTACTGTTGTCCATGCAGTGCAAGTACGCAGCTTTTCACCTTACGATTTGCTGCCGCGCGCGCCTTCCCCACCAGAGCACGACGACGGCGTCTCCCCTCCACCGCGCCGGCTGCTAGCAAAAGCTTCACCTTTCCAGTCGAGCTTAGCTTTTGGCCTTTTCACCGCGCGCGCTTTATTGGGATTGGCACAATCTTTCTCACTAATCCCACCACGCCTACACATACAAACGTATGCACGCGTTAATTAACCCCCTTGTCCGGCTCACACACTCCCTCTAGTAGCTCGATCGTTTTTTTTTTTTTTCGTTTCTCATTATTACTGATGAGAGATGAGGAGTAAAAAAGACCGACCGATTGGACATTGCGTGCTGCATTGTGTGTCATTTGCGAACGACACTTGCAGCAGGCGGCTGACTGAGTGAGACGACACTGGAAAGCTTATTAGCCAGCCGGATGATCAGGGCAGGACCAGAACCGTAGCCCATGCCTGCTCTTCGTTTTTCCTGGTCCTGGGTGGTAGGAATCAGGCTTCTCGCTTTCTTCCCTTCCCTGTTTTTGCTTTTGCCGCTCTGGAGCATGGCCCTGGCCTCCTGGGGGCCATCATTGTTTAGCAGGGGTTGATCAGGAAAAAGCATGCAAGCTGATGGAGAGGAGGAGGCAGGGAATATTTTTCTTCAGTGGATCGGAGATGTTGCTGTTGATTTATGCAGTATCCTGTTCCATGTTCAACGGTAAATGAAGGCGCTAACTCCGAGGTCAACCTCGATCAGCATATCCTCCATCATTCTGGTTTCTCCTTTAGTCTGCAGCCATGCTTTTCCAATCATATATTTTAGCATGTTGCCGTTCTTCTCACTTGATGGCCCATATGCAGAAAAGAGAAAGGCCTCTACATATAGCTGCATAATATAGGCCATAGGGGTATAGTAAAACGATCTTAGAGACTGTCGTCAGGGGATATGTATCTCTCTTTGCTTAACTTTATCTGTTATGATGCGCAACCATAAAGATGAAGTATGGATGGCCTAGATATGGGTTAGATTAGAGAGCGAAGAGAGGTAGAGATAACCGATAGTAAGCTTATTTAGACAGATTAACAGGAAATTCATCAGAGCACAAAGTCGCTAAATGTTAGTACAACTGTATGTGTGTACTATATCTATCTCGTAATTTTGCTCAATCATGTATTTATCATCCTACCCCACATGTCAGTGAGATAACAAAACAACGACTAATAAAGGGTTGAGCAAAATTGTAATTGCACTGAAGGAATTGTCCCGTTGAGTTCCTTCAATCAACGCTAATAATCCTTAGATGAAGATCGGACAACGTATATTATTTGTTTTTGCTGACTTGTCTTTTTTTGTAAGATTATGTATTAACTAAAAGAATAAAAAAATTGTGCATGTGTAGACTATATATATTGAATTGTAGCTCTTTGATCTAGATCCAAGGATTAGTAACATTTTTTTTGTGAAAAGGGGTTATTAACTTTGATTGCACATATCTTTTGATTTTGTTACTGGTAATTAGATAACCCCATAATTTTGTATTTCATGTTGTGCTGTGGTGCAGCTAGCATCGTGGAGTGGCCATTTATATTGAACAGAAAAAGTCACAGATGCATCATCGATCGATAATAATACTGCAAATACATACTCTAGTTCAACATAGACAATGTATATAGTTGTGAAGACTTGCTTATATGTTGTTGCTAGGCTGGCATTATTCAAAACATCGCTTTAACAGCATGCAAACGTACACAGAGGAAAACCAATTCTTTTTCCCATATATTCCTTGTCAATCGTCATGAAATTTGGACAGGCTAGCTCGAAAAGGTGAAAAGAGCGAGCGATGAGCTCCACCATGCGAGAATTTTACCTTTTATTACTGCTTCCGCTTTCCGTGCAGGCTCTGATGATTACGATTCGCCATTGCTTCCGTCACCAATAATCTCCACATTCTTCCCTGTCCCGCCATGCATGAAAGCACGTACTACGCCTTTGGACTGTTACCTCGATCTCACACAACACTCAAACCCTCGCGCAGGCGGCCTTGCCTTTATCGACCGATCTTCTCCGGTCTCCCCATATATAACCACGCAAGGACGTGCTGTCCATCACCCAGCACCAGTAGGCCTTCCATATACGGGCTTGCTTAATGAACTGGAAGCTGCAAAACATAGTAGTGTGTTAAGAACAAATTGAAAGAAGCATGAGGCTTCACCACTTGCATGTGGCCTGCAGCGTCGACAAATCAGCAGTAGCCTCTCCATCGCCCATCTCACTGTCGCCCGTCACCTCCTCTTCTGCGACAGTCCCTTTGTCGTCGTCCCTTCTTCAGTACTGCCTGCGCCCGCTTGCGCCGAAGATCTCCTTCCCTGAGTCGAGGTCGAGGAAGAAGATGGTCGTGCTACCTGAGTTCACTCGTGTCAGAAACTCGTCGAGGCTGCTTAAGTGCACGGTTAGATCGATATCATCAGTTTTGAAACCCAGCCTGATGATACACCACACGTACCCGTAACTTGCAGAGAAGATGAGCTTCATTCATTAATCAATTTGTGCAATAAGCTGCAGGTGCAACTGCCAATGGCGGGGACGACACGGTGGAACCCTTGTCCCGAGCAGATCAAGGTGCTGGAGATGCTGTACCGCGGCGGGATGCGCACGCCGAACTCGTTCCAGATCGAATGCATCACGGAGGAGCTCAGCAAGTACGGCCGGATCGAGGGCAAGAACGTCTTCTACTGGTTCCAAAATCACAAGGCCCGCGAGCGGCAGAAGCAGAAGCGTGCTGCCCTTCTAACCCTCAGCACCACTTCGTCGCTGCCTGATAATCAAACCAAAGTAATAACTTGGTAATCAATGCAGCATATATGCTTTGGGACAGTGGAGATGAGATAGCATGCACTTAGCGTCCATGTACACATATGTTTGCAGGATGGAGCAGAGAAGAAGGAAGTGAGCACCGCCGACGAGGATGCGTCAGGGAGATGCAAGCGGCGGAGGTGCAAGTCTTGGGGCGGTGATGTCCATGGCAACGATGGAGATGAAGCTAAGGAGGTGGCCGACCACTGCAACGATGATATTGATGATGTGACCCTAGAGCTCTTCCCGTTGCATCCTCAGGGTAAAGCTTGCTAATAAGCAGTGCATGAATAAAACATACTCGTATTATGTTTGTTGCTTCGTGTGTTTCTTCTGCATGCTGGCCTCCTGGAATCGGGTTGTCGTGAAACGTATTTGCATTCACGTGAGTCTTTTGTATTGTGGTTGGATTGCATGCATAAGTGTGGCTTTGTGAGAAGTGAAAAGTTATACTCGTATGTTGCCTAATTCATATTAATTACTTCAGTCTATCTACTACTCATGTTATAAAAATATTATTGTAAATAAGTTATGATTAAAGTATATCTAAAGATAAAACATGTTGCAACAAAATAAAGGACGTGATTAATGAGACGAAGGGAGTAGTAATATATAACATGTAGTAGTACATGCAACGAAGAGACTATATACAATACCTTCTCTTTTTTATTGCTGACACTTTTACTAAATGGTAACAGAGTTCTGTAACATGATAACAAAATGAGTATTAAAAAAAACTAACAAAATGAGATTTTATCAGGAAAGCAACAGTGAATTGTGTTATGTATTGCCTAGGACAAACATACAAATCTACAATACCATTTCCACAAAATGGAAATTTCGTGTGTGTTCAAAATCCTCACGAAAATAGAAAAAACCGTCACAAAAATTATTCAGAGCAGTCAGCCGTCGGGCAAAGGCACACACAATGTTTTTTTGTGGTAGTGTATACAGAAACATTGCTTGCAGAAATATCTGTTCTTATTATACAACTGTACATTAAGATAATAAGAAGTTGATAAAGTCTTCATCAATTTTTTAAAAATAAAATAAAATAGTCGATATAGCAGACATCGTGTAGATAAAAAATAAGGACAAAATTCATGTAATGGATGACTCGAATTTGAAAGGTTCAGATGACATATATATGTACGTACATTCATGCTCTCGACTATATTACGCTTTTTTTAGTATAGTCGTCCGTAGTTTATAGTTTAACTAACCGACATGTAACTGAGCTAGGCGCACAGTATGTACTGCGTTATCAACAGTTTTCTGTGTTGCAAATCATTTAGAATGTATAACCTTGTAGGCTACGCAAGTTCAGGCTTTATGAGCCAATTATACCATCACGGCCTGAGCAAGCCTTCTTCAGCTTTATATATATATATATATATATATATACACACACTCTCTTTCTTCGCTTTAAACATGTACCGGTGACATCACGGTTATGATTGCACGAAAAACATGCTCCTCTGACTCCCCAATCATACTGATTTGGTCGGACATCGTTGTACGGTGTATCGATCGGCAAGACATGACTGTACGACCAGCAGTTATTTGCGGAGACGTTCAGATCATGCGCATGTATACGCAGCCATACAGGTACGGCAAGCAGAACATGCAAGTGATGAAGGAGAAAAGACCCGGGAAACCGTACGTATAGAGTTCAAGACTCGTGCCCCGGATGCACTTTTGGGCGTGTAGAATTTTTCTTGGGAAACAACTGAAAAAGGTAGGGAGGGGGGAATATAGCTGAAAGACGCAGCATATCAGGACATAGCACGCTGAAGAAAAGGTGATCAATGAGCAGCATGCATGGCGTCATTGGCTGGGGCCGGGGGCCGGCCGGCGGGCAAGAGAGACCCGCCTGTGCCGTCAGCCATGGCGCAGACTGCAGACGGCGGCCGGGGCCGAAGAAGAGGAGCGCGTGCATGCTGATGCGGAGCACACGCGCTTTTGCCGCTCTTTTCCGAGACTCTCGCGCAGGCGCAGACCGGCCACGCCTCGCCTTTTCGCAAAGGCAGAAGCATGGACGTGCGCTTGGAAAACGACGCTCCCGAGCAGGCCACGGTGGTGGTGAGGATGGCCGGCATTTTGCCCCACCCACGCAGCCGGCAGGTCCCGTCGTGTCCCGTACAGCCGCTCTGCTTGGCCAGGGAGTCTTTGGTCCACAGATGTCCATTTTTTCACAACTGCACCTGCAAGACAGGGGTTGCAGTTTTGCAGAACAGAGGAAAATTGGCCCAGCGCCCAACAATTGCAGAGCCAGACCAGACCAGTCAGTCCTCTTTCTCGCATCGCTGATCGCTCGCACCGGTGCATAGGCAATGGAGCTGTGTGTGGCATGAGATTAGCCTGAACCTGAATGACTGAATCCCATTGCCATGTGAAATCAGAGTAAGTATATGCTCTTCTGAATTCTAGCTGCGGCAAATGTGCATTCAATTTGCAGTACGTGACCATCTATCTATGTGAAATCTGGTCAAAGCAGATTCATATGGGAGAACTTAACTTGGCCAAAGGCAGGCATCACAGTCTTTCAGATTCAGAACTAAAATATCCTTTTGTCACAAAAGACACAATATTATCTCAAGCTAAAAATTAGCAAGGGGCACCATTCCTGCTGAACAAAGGGGAAAGTGCAATACACTCTTATTCTAAAGCAGACGCAAAGATATAAAAGCTTAATCAACAGAGAGGATACTAGCATACACAATATTACCTGTATAGCATACCAATACATACAACGCATACTGCATTAGTAACACTAATCTGGTGTGAGCGCTGCTCAACAAGCTAATGAGCACACTGGTCTCAAACAAAACCAAGAGGGAAAGGAGCACACTCATTTACATGGCAGATATGACCTTTTTTTTAGATAACGGCAGAGATAACTTATTTTTGGGAAAGCAAAAGAAGTTATCAAGGCCAGAGGTCGCACTCGGTTTGTCAGCTAAGAGGTTAGCACTGCCTTTGGCTTCACCAAGGGAGCATCCTTTCTCTTTCCTGTCAGAATTCTTTTGAACAAACCGTGGTTCCCCTTCTGCATGCTCGGAACGAGGGCAAGTGCTACCTTGGCATCAGCTTCACCCTTGCAGGTTCCATTCACACAGCGAGGCTTTACGGACGGCATCACTGATATAGGGTGTGAACTACATGATCCGGATTCATCAGCTTCCTCACCAGCAAGAACATTTCTTTCACCTAGCGCCCTTGGTTCAGTACGAATGACCTCCTTGGTTTTTGGAGTGCTTGGGTAAGGAAATCCCCCATCATCCATGGATAGTATCTCGCTCAGTGATCGAGAACGAGGTTTCTGCTCAGACTGAACTGCAGTATCAAGCACCTTGTCAAAAAGGACCGCATCCTTTGGAGATGCAAGTGCTTTCAGTTGTTTACCCAGGTTCAGGATTGTCTCCCGACACTCGATAAGCTTCTCTGAAGCTGTTGAGATCTCTAGCTGCTGCTACACAAACAGAGCAGCTTAAATTATACCTTGAACTGCCAATTGTTTTCTTGGAAACGTTAAGGAAAAATCATTAGGATCTTACCATCTGCAGATGTTTATCTTCATTCTCAGCGATATTTTTAAGGGGATTTTTGAAACCTTCATTACCAGAGGAACTGCAAGCAATAAGCTTTTATTAGACAGATCCAGTATCAAATTATGAACCATGAAGGACAAGACTAAAACAAAAGAATTACCATTCAAGCTGAAGGGTGGATTCAAGACAAGTAGCCTCCTCTTGATTTCCCTTATTTATTCCAGATACAAAGATCGATTCAAGCGTGCTATATGATTTACCAGCAGCAGCATTTGCTATTGTTTTTCCCTCCTTCAACATATTAAGTTCTACCAGCATATTTACAGATTTTTTCTCAACACCTTGATAATTAGAGGCTGGTGTTTCGTTACTTGGGTTTTGTGTGCCAACATCAGTTTTGGATTCAGTATCTGCAAACCTTGCATCAGATATGGATAGCATCTGAAAACTGTCTGGTGTGATAGCTTCATCTATGCCATCAGCTGTATGGATTCCTGTGTGTTTGGTTACTGCAACAACATCAAGTCCACTGCCATTGCTTAATTCCAAATCTTTAATGATAGTTTCCTTTATTTCTGATACATCTCGAAGTGAGAAGCAGTGACTGATTATCCAATCTAAAGTGTGGTGGAGGTCATGAACAAAGCTTTCAATATCAATATTCTCACACAGAAGCTCATTGCATACAAAGACAAAGTTTCGCAGCACAGAAGTAAGTTCTGATGTATTCCATAAGAATGCTCGAGCAATATAACCAGATCCTTTTTTTTGGATGTTATCCTCATTGGACCCAGACGGCTCAACTTTGCCACTAAGCTCCTTCGATGATCTTTGGATAACACCCTCGATCAATTCAATTAACTTCAGGACAGCCTTCTCAATCTTATGCTGCTGAATTTGATCCGTTGTTCCAGTGGGTCCAACAACAGGGACTAGTTCTTTTCCCGATGAATCTACTGCATCTATCTTTGAACCATATGGTTCCATATGTGTATTAGTGTCACCAACTGATGCTAACTTCTCGATCTCTTCAAAGTCATCCATGAAACTCATGTCCGATACTCTAGTGCTCTTATTAGAATGTGCTGTGAGTTTCCCCTTATTGAAGTGTTCCAGTTCAGATAACAAGGCTGATGCCCATGAGCCCGAACTACTGACATTATCTTCATTGCGACCAACCTCGGCAATGGATGAAAGAGAGTTTTCACCCGCTGCAGGGCTACTTTTTACCAGTTCTGCAGCAGTCCGACCTCTTGACAACTCTTCCACCTGGGCTTCAACTTGTGAAAGTTTGGAAGTTGTGCGCGCAAGCATGGTTCGAGAAAGCTGAAGTTCACCATCCTTTTTGGAAAGAGCTTCCTTTATGGCCTTGTTCTCATCTTCTATCGCATGTAGCCTTGCAAGCAATGGCGAATTTCCATGTGGATCATCATGGGGTTTCTGTACCTGAATACATGAGTTGGATGATGTCATAGAATTCAGCTTTCTCATTCTTGAGCTTGCTGTGTTGCTACCCATTGTTTCAACTTCAGTTCTCATTTTGGCAATGGCAGCTGGACCTGGTAGCCTTTTCCGTACCATTGAACGCAATCTCTGGCATTCTGATTCGAGCTTGGTTATCTTCTTTACATTTTCAAGATGTTGTCTATGTGCAGCATCAGCAGATTTGAGACTAAACTTCCTTTCTTCGCTTCGAATCTCAAGTTGCTTCTGCAGCATACAGACTTCATATCTAAGAGAAGAATTTGATCTTTCAGCTGACTCTAGCTTTACAGTAAGATCCTTGAAATTTGACTCTGCTACTCTCTTTGACTCAATTAGCTCTGAAATGATATTCTCTTTCACCAACAAAATTTCAGAAAGTTTATCATTCTCGGCATCCATTCTAGTAATAATGTTCATCTTCTCTGCTAAATGTTCTTCTAGCTTCAGAATTTTGTTTTGCTCACAAGAAATCATATGGGTTGTATCCTTTATTAATGATTCCCTCTCTACCATTGCAACATTTAAAGCCTCATCAAGCTGGTAAATCCTTTGCGCAATCGCAGCTTTCTGATCCAGTGTATCATCAAGTTGTGTCTTGAGCATTACTGCTTCAGCTTCAGCTTTCTCCCAACCTATAATTCATAACCAATGCGCGAAGTTAAAAAATTTGTTTCAGTGTATGAATGCATTTGTCCAACTTACTTTTAGGAACGATAACAATAATTATGATTCATGAAAAATTGAGGCAGATATGTTGAACTGACTACAATAATACCTAGTATAGCTTCTTCAGCTACCTTTGCTTGTTTGGCTAAAACAGCATCCTTCTCAATGCATTCAGCATGAGCAAATGAAAGTTGCTCACTTAAATCTCTCAAGGATCTCTCTAATTGTACAACCTTCTCCTTCTGCACGGTAGATAGTTTTAGATATCAAAATCTTATCATTTTTTATAAACGTCTAAATTTAAAAGAGTAAATGATGTATACCTCCAACTCCCTCTCGGATGATTTCTTTCTCCAAAGCCATGCCTTCTGATCCATGAGTCGATTCTCAGTTTCTATCAGTATTCAACATGTGAAGGGTTCCCTGCAGATATAAGAATAGGAGCAATTATTATTCCTTGTTAGTAATATAGGTACAAACCAACCCATGTTCTGTGGTGGAACCAGGTAAATATTACTAAAGTTTCTGTTTAGCGGGAGATTCAACATGATTCAAATCTGCTGCAACTATGAACCATCAATTTAACTGTCGAAATTGTATCTCATTCAGTGTAAAAGGAGACCACCGATCTTGTTTCGTTTAATGAATCTTCGTTCTTCTTATCCATGTGAATTATTTGACACCACAAGATCCATCGTTTTGGACCAGTTTACTAATTGATGCTTGGGCAATGAACAATTCATGATTCGGTTCTTGTCATTATAATTACCTAATCCACTATCCTAAAGAGAACCAAAAGAGCATATTGGGTTTAGTTCAGTTGCCACCACATACTAGAAAAGGTTAAATTATTACTCAAATGACTCTTTATTAAAAGTTGGGCAACTAATTTAGTGCCTACATATTTTTTTTAAGTCTGGTGACACCTGCACTAGTCATTTACTGGCATTTAGCTTATGTGAACGAAGTACATTGTCTCCAAAGTCAAAAGAGTTGAAAGTACTGTAAATACAGTACAAAGAGATTCTTCGCCCAAAGTCTTTGCAGAGTCAGTACTATATACTACTGCTGCATTTATGATAAGATTGCACCAAACGCAAGTATCCTTGTGAAAACTCAATACTACTACTAAGTCTAAAACTATGGACAAATTATTGTTGAGAGCTGGGGCCACAATTCGCTGTCTGCACTCTGCCCCGTCCTGCGAACTGCCATGCCTGCACCATAGCACCCCGCAAGAAGCAGCGGAAGGAACAAGAACAAGAAGAGGAAAGAAGCAAGGAAGAAGCTCATTCACAATGGGAATATCCGGGAAAGAAGCCTGTTGCGGGCTTTGGCATGCATGTAAGAGCAGTGAAGCAATTAAGCCAAAAACATCACCATCTCAAAGCTCCCAAAATCCTAGGATGTCCATCAAGTATCAGATTTCCCCATCATTTTCACACCCACCAAACAAGGAATGAAAATAGAGATAGTGCATGCTTAACACACTCTACATCGCCAAGATCCAAAGGATAAGAGTAGTACTAGAGAGTAGAGACGACGAAAGGAAGATTTTAAGGTGAGCTGAACTGACCAACCTTGAGTGACAGCGAGTGGTGGCTCTGCTGCCGCTCACCAACACTGAACTGCCGCCAAGTCACTGTGTGCCTGTGACCGCATCCGATGGAGGAGAAGGGGAGGTGAGGACAAGGACACAAAGGTGAAGTGGATGGGGTCGGGGGAAAGAAAAAGGTGACGCGGGCATAACAACAGAGCGATCATTAAGCTTTCTCTGTGGGAGCCACCTTGCAAATTTAGGCGTCCTTGCTAGGCCAGGCCCTTGAAATGACACTAGTGCTGTGCAGCAACGCTGGAAGCAGATCGAGAGCACTGAGACGGAAGGCCAGAGCAGAGCTGCGACGGTGGCTCGCTGACTGCCACACGGGGTCGGTGCCCAAAGTTAGCCTCCGCTGCAGCTTCCATCATACTAGTGTGCAAAGCCAGTGGTCAGTCAGCTAATTGGATAAATTTAATGGTAGGAGGATGACAGCGCTTAGATTTTCATAAGTGCGGAGCTTTAAAGTGCCGGCGGTGCCACCGCTGACGAGATAGTGGTGCGAAACAGCATTCGGTTCTCCATTAAATTGGACGTCCGGTTGCACCTTTATCTGATTGTTCTGCGTATTATTATGACGGTACTGGTCAGGTTCGCTTTTCCTTTTTATTTTCTAGTTTGTCACAAGAGAAATAATGACACACGAAAACTTAGTCAAGAAAGCTAAAGCAGAGCAATTCAGAAAATTAGAATCATTCCTTTGAAATTGAAAAGAACTCTCGAATCAGATGCAACTGCATCCAACTCACCAACTGAAACACATGACTTCAGGCAGGTTCAGGAGGTGATGCAAACTGCTGAACGTATGCTAAAGCTGGTCACAATGCAAATACCTACCAGTACCCGATCAGACCAAGATAAACTAGCAGTAGCTTTCATATCTGGAACTGTAACAGGATAACAGTTCGTACAGGTCAAAAACAAATTCAGGAACAATTCGGTCCAAATTGCACGCAAACACCAATCGAACAATCAGAGAGTATCACGGTCAGGGAAGGTCCTACTAGCCTCCAATCGCATCCTTTTTGGAACGATAGCTGCCTGCCGGATGCGGCGTTGGCTAGTAAGTAGGGAAGGAGCAGATGTAGATGAGGGGAAACCGAAACGCGGAACAAGGGAGACGCATCAATAACGGCCATGCGGACCCATCGAGACGGAGGGCGCCAGGATGCTCTGGAATCTCCGCCGTTCCGGTGCGGCCGCGGCGCCGGCCGGCGGCGCCGAGAGGAGGGAGAAGGGCCATATTGGTTCGTCTGCAGGGTTCTTTTTGCAAAAATATTGGATCGCGATCCAATATTTTGCATAAACCCCCCTAATTTGGATCGCGACTATTAATTGCGATCCAATCTAGGGGTGTCATTGCATATTTTCCATGGCCGCCGGCGATGCCCCGCTGGCCACCGGCGCGGCAGTCGCGAACCGCGGATCCCATCGGCCCCGGCATCCCGCGCCACCGACCGTCCACCTAAATGACAAGCGCCGCCTCTAATACCCTGGAGCATCACAAGCGCCGTGGCACCGGTACCGCTGTACCGTCGGCGGAGGCAGGCGACCGCATTCTTCGAGTGAACCCGCCATCGACCTCCCCGGGACAGAAGCTTGCGAATACCTGCATGGGGTGATCGGAATGGCAATCTCGCTTGCCATCGCACGTACACGAGACCCGTTCCCAGCCTCCGGCCGCCGTCAAGTCGATTCTCAGCACTCGCGGAGGACAGAGAGGCAGAGTTTGGCCCCCCTGCTGCTCTGAGGAAGAAACCACATACGCAGGTCCCATCTCTTGCCCAACGTCCTTCCCACAAGCTTCGAGGGGGTACGGCCGTACCAGCAGCTGCCATTGCCCATTGCCGGCGGAGATTGACGAGCCGCCGCGGGAGCAGGACTGGGAGTGTGAGAGCACTAGTCGTCTGACGGCGAGTAAAACGAGAGGATAACAAGAAGTGAAAGTGGGCGCACGTGAGCCCAAGCCAGAGGAAAATTAAGCCACAGGCCGTAGCCTATAACACGGCCTTTTTGGCAAGTTGGTCTGGGCCTCCATGCAGCACACGGACGCAGCCCACTCCATCATTCACGGGTTATTCTGAAAAAAGAAAAGAAAGGAAAAAAAAAAATCATTCACGGGCGGGCATTTTTGGCGAACGTGAAACTATGCATCCGTCGTGACAAACCTTGAATTGAATCCCGTTCCCGTGAACTAAACCGATGGATGGCCGGGCCACCGCGGTGGCCCCGCGCTGGTTTTGTTGTGATCGGAACCATCATCGTGACGGGCCGACGATATGATAGCGTACGCGGTGTACGTGCTCACGTACTGTACGTAGTACTCCGACAAGATCCGACCATGCAATTCATCGCACACGCGTGGGCGACCTATCCTTTTCTCTTCCTATTCGTGGCCGCTCAGATGTCTCTCTGGACCGTACGAGAGTGCGAGGGTTACAAGTGAAATAATAATAATGCGCACACCCTTTTTCCTGGCTGCTGGCTGGCTGGCTGGCTGGCTGGCTGTGTTTCGATGACAGCTGTTTGTCCAACGGTGCCCACTTTCCGTTTCGGGAAGGCCGGGCAGGCCGGGAACAGGGGCCGAGGAGCAGGAGCAGCGAGGGCCTCCACACTTGCGTAGACCTAGGACCGGGGCCTCTCTTACTCGTCTGCACACAACCACCTAGCTACAGCTGATCGGCTCGTATACACAGTACTCTCCGTAGATCGGTGAACAGCGCCTGCCGCTTGCGCTGCCTATCGATGTATCTAGATCTACTAGGCCGAGTCCATCCACACACACCTCTGTGCTTTCCTTTTTCCATGGCCCCCGTGTACCTCGCCTTGTTATGGGCGTGTCGTCCTTGTTACGCATTCAGCTAGCTAGCTAGGTTTCTCCCTCATCGTTCATCACCTTACCTTCGCGCTGGCCAGAGCAACGACGGACGCGGCGCGCTATAGCTTGCTGATCATCAACCATCGCCGTACACCGCCTTGAGTTCTCGCTTGTTTACTAGTAGTACTATTATTACTTGCCTCGACCGTTACCCGGCCCCGGCCCCGGCCTAGGCACTTTTGCTCTTGCACGTATGCTCGTCGGCCCTACAAAACCTAGAGTATAGATAGATCGATCGATCGATACTAAGGTAGTAGCAGCAGCCATATACGCGCGATACATCGAGAAGTAAAGCGCATGCAGCGGCCTTTTGGCGCGGAAGCATCGACAATCGATGGATGCATGCAGCATTATTCAGCATCATCTTTCTAGTATATTATATGCGCGCAACTGTACCCGCGCGCACCTTGCTAATCTCATCATCAAAGCCCCTGCCCCTGCCCCTGCGCTGATTAAGGTCCCGTCCGATGACCCAGACTGCCCGCCCAACGCACGGTGTACTACTCCCAACCAAAAGAGCAACCTGTTAATTAATATAAGGGACAGGCACGCACGTACCGACAGCAGCATTATATATTCTCGTGCATGCAGCAGGTAGCTTGCCACAACGTCGTCGTCATGTCACACACACACACACACACACACACACATCAGTTGTAAGTATGCTTCTTCGATCGAGCGCTCAGGAAATTAATGCGCATGGTTGCTTCAACCTGACGTCCGATTGTCCCTACCCATACCACACCATGCACAATCGAACGAACGAACGGGAATGATGCTGAACGCGAGAGCAAATAAATAACTCCCTGGAAACTGGACGCGTCCTTGTCTGCTGCACAGAAATAGAGCCGAGCGCCAAACTTTCAGCTGGCAGAGGTCGCTTGCTGCTACTACTACTTGCCTCAAACACACAAGGCGTCACCAAAATTCAGGGAAGACTACTATGTCTAGAACGAACACGGAAACGGGAAACGTGGGCGCCACATATGAATGCAGCCAGGTCCAGGCCAGGAACTGCGGCGGCGTTCGCCGGAAAGGAGAAACAAACTAAATTAATGAACAGACACAACGGGAGCTTAATTGTTGGTGCAAGGCGATCAATCGATGGATCAGGAAAAGCGATGATGAGCAAAGAAAAGCAAAGCAATGAACTGCCAATCACAAAAGATCGCAGCCCCGCAGGCTGCCTGACCCTGAGTCCGTGATGGTGATTTGGAGGGCGGCGCGCAGAGAGGGAGAGCGAAGACAGGATGACCGAATCCCCCTCCATTAACCCATAATAACTACTTAATCAAGCCCGCGCAGTCAGTTTCACAGCGCGGCAGGTTTTACTAGGCGCCTGGCCCAGCCCACTTTTGCGAACACAAGCCAGGCCCTGTCGGCCTGGTTCGTTTTCCTTTTCAACTTTTGTTAGCAAATCTTGTCAAAATGTTTACGTAACTCATCCAGAAAATTCTTTACCTTGTTCTTACAAAAAAAAAAATCTTACTGTACCGAAATTTATAATTTTTTATATGCACGCTGCCATTGTCATTTATTATGTTGATGCTCACCGTTTTTCTAAAGAAATAGTACTGTATTTCAGATTTGTAATGTCAGCGCATCAACTAGTACTTTGAGCAGTGTACGTAATTAACATTCACCGTCGGATACACAGGCAGAGCGCAAAATCGGGCATAGCACGCGCGTGGCAATGATAGGACTCGGGACCCGTCCACATCGTCCTCCTCTCTTCTCCTTCGTCTTGTTCTTCACCCTTCAATTAGTACGGTGCCGGAATTAGAAAGGAGGAATCTCCTTTCTCAAGCAAATGTTACGGTCACTTGGTTGGCAGGAGGGGAGATAGGTGCTGCTCCTTTGTTCTACTATTTTGGGGAGAGGTGCGTTGCGTATAACCAACATGTCTTAAAAGCATACGCAAGGATTATTGCAACGGAAAAATATGAGGTACTCGAATCATATATATGTGAATTATGTATACTACAGAAAGAGGAAACTCTACGACACTTCTTCATCAAATGCAATTTTGTAAAGCGTTGTTGGGAATCTATTGGTATATATATGCCAAGCATGATGAATGTGAATCAAATGGGGAAACGCATAAAGCAGAGACTAAGACTGAACTTCTTTATGGATATTATCATCCTCATGTGTTGGGCAATATGGAAAGTGAGAAACAAATGGTTGTTTGATGCAGTCGATCCAACAGTACAAGGTGTCAGAGCTATCTTCTTCAATGAGCTCTCAAAGGTTATTCTGAGAGCAAAGGAAAGACACAAAGGGCCAATGGAGACATGGATTCAAGATCATCGCTTTCCTTTTCTTTTCCTTTTACTTTCCCGTATTTGTACATAACCTGCTGCCTTAATAAATATCTGTAGAGGCTACGCCTCTCCAGTTTTTTTCAAAAAATAAAAGGCATACCGAAGGATGCCATTTTGTAACTATTCGTGTTCTAACAAGTACTCCTATATTTTGAAACGTAGGTACCAGAAATTTGTATTAATAAACCACTGATTGATTGATTCTTAAAAGTGACAAGCACAATAATCACACCATTAAAACGTTTTCAGAACCTTATCGGATGCCGACAGTTTATTACACGATGATACTGTATAGTGTGTACTACTAGGTTCTGAATGAGTGAAGGCCCGAGCCAGACCACACACATATTCTATTCCAAGATAATTTTACTAGGGTGGCAAGAATTGTCGGCCCGCCGGAAGTGGACGAAGCAAATTTTCCGGAACCATACGTCGTCCATCATAATGCAAACGAGTGATGCAACATGAGACCAAACAAAATGAGCTGTGACGGTGACAACCCGAATGCCATGGCTGGACAATGAATGGCGCAAACGAAAAGGCGCCAAAAGAGGAGTACTACTACAAACACTGCTCGAGTTGGGTTGAGGCGACGGCCAATCACCCACTCACTCACTCACCATCCTCTTCTTCTTGCTAGAGACCTCCGCATTCATTTACATGCCCATCGATCGTCCGACCTCGAATCCTCCTGTCTCTCTCATCACCCAATCAAGAAACAGGAGGGCAGTACTAGTAACAACAAAAAGGTAATAAACAGGGGAAAGAAAGAAAGAAAGAAAGAATCGCATCCAGGTAGAGATCAGAGCTTTGCTTGCTCTTGTAACAATCGTCCAAGGTTGGTGAGGAATCATTTTTTTTTTTTTACTTCCTCTGCTTCGATCGATCGATCGATCAAATGGCTGGCGCTCGCCCCACCTCCTGTCCTGACCTGTGATCTCTTCGCTTCGTCGGACCAATTACTAGCTAGGTGGGTCTGGTCAGGTAGTGGAACCCGTTCCAGCTGGTCGGGGCTTGCGTCGTAACGTAGGGCGGGAATCGTGATGATGCTGCAGCTGCCGTAGCGGTTGTGGCGGCGGCGGTCGCCGACGATGAGGCCGGGTAAGGCGGCAGCGGCCAGCTGCCAGCGTTGTTGCCCCAGCCGTGTGGCAGCCTCTGCTGCTGCGGCAGCAGCTGCTGGGGACCAGGCCAGTGCCCGCCCCCGCCGGCGCCGCCGCCGATCGCCAGGGACAGGCCTCCCGCTGTCCCCGGGTCGCCGCTGCCCAGGAACTGCTGCAGCCGGGAACAAAAAGTGGGCGTTAGTTCGCGCCTACCGAGGGACATGGGAACGAGGAGAACAAGAAAGAGTACCCACTTGGTGATGCCTGGGGTTAAACGACAGGTGTTGGGCGGCTGGAGGCATCTGGGCTTGCTTCGAGTTCTGCTCGAACTGCTGGCCAGCCAATCAAAACAAAACGATTACTACTGCTCTCTCTCTCTTTCTTCTTTTTTATGTTGCTGCTGCAGAATAAGTATAATGTCGGTACCTGAACCTTGGCTTTGGTGCTCCTGGCCGCGCCGGACGTCTGCCAGTCCAGGTCGAACGCCATTGGCACGCGCTGGTCCGCGCTGTCCTCGTCGCCGCCGCCGCCGCCGTCAAGGCTGACCCTTTTGTTCCCGGTGGAGCTCCCGAGCGACAGGTCCAGGTTGTGCTCGTCGCCGCCTGTTGTCGCCGCCGCCGCTGCATCATCCACGGCACGCACAGTAGTGAAAATTATGCATCCATCCGTTCATTTCCAAAAAATAAAAAAATATGCGTCCGCCCGCGGTGGGTGAACAGCGTCGGAGGAAGATAGTAGTACGAACCCGACGAGGTCGGCTCCATCTCCTCCGCGTAAATGCTGGGATCGAAGTTTGTCACCGCGTCCTTGCCGTTGCACTTGATGGCAGCGCGGTCGTAGGCCCTGTACGTTCACCACCCCCGACAATCCACACAGACACGAGGAGCGGCGTCAATCACTTCACTTCACCGCCCAAAGCAGCTTCTCTCTCGCGCGAACATACACTTACAGTAGTACTACAGCAGCGCAGCGGTATGGGTAGTATAGCGCAATAATTTTTACCTGGCGGCTTCCTCCTCGGTGTCGAACAGGCCCAAGTAGACGTACCTGCAGCGAGTAACAGGGGACCCGGAAATGGCAACAACCGTGAGACGCATAGCATAGACGAGGAGGAGCTGAAATCCAGAGGCGAGAGGGAGGGAGGGAGGGAGGAAGGAGACGGACTTCTTGCCGAGGAACTGGCCCATGCGCGCCTCCCACCGCCCGCACTTGTGCAGCGTGACGCCTCTGTACTTGGAGCTGCCCCGGGGGAAGCCCGTGCTCTGCCGGCGGAGCATGTGGACGAACTCCTCCTTGCTCAGGTTGCCCATCTGCTGGTGTGGCGGATGAAAACGTTACAGTACGTTAGTTTAGGGAATTCAATCGATCGATCGGTTGGTTGGTTGGTTGCTTGTTCGCATCATTCGCAGCACCTGCTTCATGTCGCCCTCGTAATCCTCCAAGCTGAAATTGATGTCGGCCTCCACGCCGCGGAACTTGATCGCCGCCCGATCGTACGCCCTGATGAGTGAGCGCCGAGTGAAGGTTCGTTCATTCATCAAAAAAATAAAACAAAAAAAAAAGATGAGGAAATTTTTGCTATTGGCGGAGAGGGGAACTGCGCATGGGATGGGAGTCATACATACCTTGCCGCCGCGTGAGCGGTGTCAAATCCGCCTGCCGACACAAAGCCATCCATTCCATTGTGAGAAAGAAATCCAACCCCGGGCGATTCATCAACCGTAATAAAGGGAGCGCGCGTAGCAGTCCCAAGTATGGGCATGGACAAGAGAGATGGACATGAATGAAAACTTACCCAAATAGACCTGCTTGCCACAATCCCTGCATTGCACAAAAACAAAAGCATGGGAGGGGGGAGAGAGAGAGAGAGAGAGAGAGAGAGAGAGAGAGAGAGAGAGGAGCAAGGACAGAGAGAGAGAGGGAGCAGTAACAACAGCCGGTAAGAATAAGTTTGATAAGATGTTGCTATGAAAGGCAAAAGGAGCAGAAGCGAGAAATGCCTAAAATAAGAGGAATCCAATACTACTAGCAGCAAAGCAAGCGCTTCTCCCTCCGTTGTGGGGGAAGAGGAGGAGGGAGCTTTCCAGAAAGGAAATGACAGCGGCAACGGAACTTACCATATGTGCGACTCCCACCGCCCCGTCCGCCGGTAGAACGTCACGCCGCGGTACTGCGAGCTGCGCGACCGCGGCCCGCGCCGGCTCTTCTTCGTCGCCGCCGAAGCAGCGTTAGCAGCAGCGGGTCCGCCGGCTGGGGCAACGTTGCCGACGGCGGGCGGCGGCGGGACCGCGGCCAGGCGGAGCCAGGCCGCGCGCGCGTTGTTGTTGTTGGGCGAGCCGGCGCCGACGGCCGAAGCAAGCGCCGGTGGAGTCGGGAAGAACTGGCGCGTGACGACGGCGTCCGCGTCGTCGGCGTCTTCGGGTACGTCGACGTGCGCGGCCGCCGACGAGGAGGACGCGCCGGAGTCGTCGGCCGACGGGGACAGCGTCTCGGCGGCGGGCGAGTCATTGAGATCCCACATCTCGTTGGGCTCCCTGTCCAGTCCGTATCAAAGAAAGGCAACAACAAGGCTATATTGAGGTCCTCTTCTTGCCTCGCACTCCACTGATGAATGAATGAAGAAGAAATAAGAGCCGGACGGAGAAGAGAGAGGGACCCGAGCCAAAAGAGGATAGGGGATGGGAGAGAAAGAAAGGCAAAAGGCAGCAGCTGCTGCCTTGTTGGGGTATGCAAGTACTTTCTCTTTTGCTATCCCCTTGGCAAAGACTCTCCTAACCTAGGAGAGCAGAGGAGGCGGCAAAAGGCGGCAGCAGCGGGTGGGGTGGGGTGAAGCTAAGCGGGAGTAAAGAAAGGGATTGTGCTTGTGCTTGTGCTTGTGCTTGTGCTTGTGTGTGTGCAAAGGTTGCCGCGCTGCAAGTTGCCGCTAGATGGGAGCATGGAACATAGTGCGATGCCCTGCTACTACTGGCTCCGGCTCGGCTGCCCGTCGGAGAAGACGGAAAGCCAAGCACGGCCGCCGTCCTCTATAGAAGAAGACACATCGGCCACCACCACACCACACATTGCAGCCGTAGTTAAACAAAGGAAACGTGCTTGTTATTGCTCGGCGCGGGCAAACAACCTTAACTCATCAAATCAACATCAAGCTGTAGAGCCGCGGTTTTGGGCGCCTGGATCCGATACCTCTTTTTTGGGGGGCGGCACAGGGTGGGCAGGGGATGGTTTCTCCCCAAAGGGATGGATCGTCGTATCGTGGCGTGGGGTGGGGTGGGGTGGGGTGCGGTGCGGGGATGACACCAGCGACTCACATGTTCACCTGCTTATTGCTTACCCAACCGGAGACTCTGATCTCTCTTTATCAAACACGCGAGGTTCCAGACTTTGACCGGGACCAAAAGATCTTTTTCGTACTGCTACTAGGTTAGCCACAGTATACTGCTAGTAGCAGAAGTAAAAAAAGAAAAAAAATTTATTGCGGTGGGGTAGCAGCAAAACTATGATCAGAGCTCTTCAAAATGTCGAGAGTACTAGTTTACCTTGTTACATGCTTGTACTACATTTACCGTCGCACCCAGCCCTGACCGCACTTCATGTTTAGGCCGTTCTCTCTCTCTCTCTCTCTCTCTCTCTCTCTCTCTCTCTCTCTCTCTCTCGCATTGTACTTTCGACCACACAAACAGAGTCGACCAGCCCCTAAAAAAGAAAAGAAAGAGAAACAGAGTCGACCATGCATGTTAGGAGTTCTCCTTTTCATCCGAAACATCATCAAACTCATTATCGAACAAGAAAATATCTGACATCAGTACTTGCATCTATAAATATCTTGATTGTTGCGTCGCCTAAACCTATCATGTTCTTGAACCCCATTATAGCCACATATATGTTGGGTTAGGCACGGTGGCTCCGTCCATCAGCAGTCAACAAACGATGATGATCATCCGTTACCGTTGCCCACCCCACCCGCCGCGCTCCGGACGACGAGCAGGAGCAGGACTTGTTGGGAAGCAACGCGTACGTGGCGCTGCTGCGTGATCACGCTTTTTTTTGTTTTTTGATCGGTCACGTGGCTCGTTAGCCTGTCGAAGGCAACAAGTCAAATGTGTGTGCTTGCATCATTGCATGGGGGGGTATAGAGTCGTAGTAGTACCTTGCAGAGATGGACCCAAAGTTCCAAGTAATCCTGGTACCCCTGCGCCAAAGTTTCCCTGTCCTGTTGGACTAATTGGAGTAGGACGCTGGTTACTTTGCAAGCCATCCAACAGCGCTCGATCACGACTTTTCGTATACGCTACTATACCACTAGGGCACACTAGCCAGCTCCCTTATTAGCCGTCGTCCTCGTCGTCGTCCCAGTCCTAGTCCTAAGCCGTGCCGTGCGAGAAAGAAAGCGACGCAACGAAACGTGTAGTGGAGTATGATATCTAGGGCATACTACAGGGAAGAAGGGAAACTTTGCTCTCTAGAACACAAAACGGTCGAGGGCGGACCCTCTGAAAAGTTTCCGTTTTCGGAAGGGGTTTTTTACATGTCGAGAGGCCATTGGCGCGCGCGTTCGTACCAAAGTCTGTATAGGCGTGCGCGTCTCATTCACGCCCATTGAAACCGCATCACGACTCGTGAGCAGTATCGATCGATCGATCTATTCCCGTATCTAACCCTGTCGGCAGCGTTGGCGATGATGGCTGTTCACACTAGCAGAGTGCCAAACTGCCAATATATATATATATATATATATATATATATATATATATATATACGATACGATGCGTGTGTTTTGCTCTAAATGAAAGGCGCTCTTTCTAGTTAATCAGGTGGAGGGTTTGCATGGAAGTAATCTCAGGTAGCGCTAAGTATGTGGTTGTCGTACCACCAGCTAGGAAAATTAAGCAGGGCGGCGCCGGTACCCAAACCCAACAGTGTCTGGCTAGCGGATGAGTTTATTGCGTGACCGGACGCACGGACGGATGACCATATATGACTTGCAGCGGCTACTCTTAATTAATTTAACTCGTCGTAATTACTGTACGTTTTTTATAACTGGAGGGATTAGGTTCTTACATAATTTTAAATAATAATCCATTGTAACTATCGAAGGTGAAACATGCACGATAAAGACATCTAACCTCTTGATAGTTGCCTGTGATTTTTCTCATCAATCTTGCTCCCACTTCTTCGCGGAGTGCCATCGGTACATCGATCCATGCATATGCGGGTATGATTTTTTCTGTCCAATAAGGGAACCTCGTCCGAAGAAACGTATTCGTATTTGTATTTGCATTATTGGTGCACGCCATCCGTACTGAGAGAGATTTTTTTCGTCGGTACGAATGTTCTCTCCAATCCAAGCGCGAAAGTCTGTGCTGCAATTGGTACTACCAAGTACGACCAGGGCTCAAGACCGAAAGACGCATCTCGTCGGCACACGGCATCGGGCAACGTAACAGTGCTGCCTCCTCATGACCTTTCTGTTGTTGACCGAATCCAACTGAAGAACCCTCCCGTCTCTGATGGTGGCCACTGGCCAGCTAGATAGTGCTAAATAAAGAGCGATCGATCGAGCGATTTTGATCGGCTGCAAATTTCCGTGTCCTGTCGCCTTTGAGCACAGTGTAGCTGTTATATATTCTAGACAGATGCTGCGATTGTTGCCCTAGGCCAGGTTCAGTTGATCCGATTTCACTACAGTAGTACTCTTCAGTAATTAATGACGAATCCGACAGCTAATTGCGATGTCTTAGCTAGGCCGTCAAACACAAATTTCACTACGTAAGTTTGACTTTTATTTTTTATAAAAATAATTATTAAAAAATGATGTATGTATAATTTTTTTAAGTATTTTTTAAGATAAATCTATTTATATAATATTTTTATTTTTTAAACTTAATAAATTAGAAGTTATTCAAAATTTATATTCTCGATGTTTAATCAAGATGTTGTCTAAAATAAACCCTAATTTAAAACAGAGAAGTACTAGTTTAATAAACGTTAGACGAGCCGACGTAGCATCAGTAACAAAAACAACCTCCCGCAGGCATGATCATGACGGTTGAAGGTGTGGTGGAGGAGAATCCGTGTTGGACAAAGGAAACCCCAGGTTTGGACAGGGAAGAGATGCCAAAAGAAAGGAAATCCATCCCATCCAATCCAATCCAGCCAACCGACGAGGCTGCAACAAACAAATAGCAGGGTCGACGCTGCTAGTACTGCTCACTGCGGCAGGTACGCCGTCCTTTGCCCAATTGCGAGCATGCAGCGCATGTGTTGTTGTTGTTGTTGTTGTGTGCTGTGTGTGGCATCTCCATCCATCGATGGATCTCCTCCCCAGCAGGCCATGGCAGGTGAATGGCACAGTAGAAAAAAAAAAAAGGGAAGAAAGGTGGAGCAGCACCGGCACGTACGCACGAATGAGGAAACCACGGCTGCCCACGCTATGCCTATCGATGGATGTCCAGTTGGGGTTCGGGTTGGCGGGTTGGGGTCGGGGTGGTGGTCCGTCCACGGGATTTTTCTTTTTTTTTTTTTTTCTTTTTTGATAACAACAGCGACGGATGGATGGATTGGAGCCCCTCCCTACTCCAAACAGGTCAAGTACTACACATGCCGTAGGATAGGAGCGCTCTCTGGTCCTCCGTGCGTGAGTGAACAGGATGGATTCCGGAGTCTTTTGCTTTGCTTGCCCAGTGGGGAGCTACAGTACTACCGCCTCCCATACTACTAGTAGCAGTGCTTTCTCAGGCGCACGCCAAAGTTAATGGCAGATTAGTCAGTTCGGCAAAGAGCAGCTACTAGTAGCTTCTAGTTTGAGTGTTGTTAAAAAATACATTCTCCAGCTTAGTTATAGCATGCAGCAGCAGGTCTCTGCTACTGCAGAAAGGGGTAAGTATATCTTCCAAAAACAGGGGTTGGTTACGGCGCCTGCGGATCTAATCCAGCTGTGTGTTCGGTAGCAGGGGATCGGAATGCCGTTTTATTGGGAGCTAGTATGTCTGCATCTGCACACAACTTTGTTGTGGATCTAGCTGACTAGTAGGAGTGCTCTGTTTGTGGCTTACGAACGAACTTCGAATTAATTGATGAGCAACAAGCAAAGCCCTGTTGCGAGATCGATCGAGCAATAAGACCCGTGACGCGATGCGCCCGACGTAAGTAGGGACAGCGAAGCAGGCTTGCAATCAGGGTTAGGCGCCCCAGCTTTCAATTTTTGACTCTCTGACCCCCCGGCCCCAGGCCCGGGCGCTTTCTTTCTGCCGAATCCGATGGAGGAGGAGGATTCATCATCGTCGTCGTCGAGCAAGAACAACAACTGGATGGTTTCTTTATCCGTCCGATCCGAGAGCCGGTCCAGAAAGCTACTAGTAGTAGTGCTACTAGTAAAAGAAATGATTATGCGCCACTACCGCTACTATTACGGGAAACACAAGCTAGTGAAGGCCATTAAAAAGAAGGCATCTGTTGTTGGGGAGTCCACCGCGATCGTTTCGGGCAAGTTGAGGGGGCATTGTTAACTCTCAGGGGCCTCGTGGCCGCCTGCCTGTCCACAACTGGGTCTTCAGAGTTCGACCACTTCATACGTTGGATGAACAAAATACTATATCCTCTCTCTCTCTCTTTCTCTCTCATCAACGCCTTTCTTTTCTTTTTCTTTTCTTTAATATCAATCGGGCAGCAGGACAGTCGACAGGTAGCTAGTAGTTATGGGTACGTATTGCTTTTTTTTTAGTAATAGATGATGCATGAGCTCGTTCCGTGCATGATGCCATAACAAAAGACAGGAATCGATCGGCCTGCGATCTCAATAAGTGTGTCCCTTGCATACCACTACCAGTATTTTACGCGCTGCTGCAGTACACTAGTACTATTTATACATTGGGTTTCTTTCCGAAGTTGGCATGAGAGTGTTGTGTAGCCCCACACGTCTCTACCGGCCGGAACCCCAACCAGCTGTTGAAAGCAGCAGCAGCAGCAGGCACAAAAATTTAATCAAAGAGCGATTGGTTAGGAGTGGCAAAGCAAGTTGAGAATTGTCACAAGGGTCCAGTCAAATCAGACACACTGATCATGTGCGGTGCAGCAGTAGTACTAGTAGTAGTTGCTATTGCTAGTAGTACTACGTCTTTTCGTGTCATTTTGTACTACTCCAGTACGTAGTTAAGCCACGCCATCTACTACGGTGTAGGAGTAGTCTACATCCAGGGCTGGCTAATTAGAGATCAACAAGACAAATCGCAGAGATAATGATGATACTAGATGACAGTACCTTAAGTCACTAATGGGTAGTACTAATGACTGCTGGAGGAAGCAGGAATCTGATTGGCTCATGTGGAGCCGCAGGAACTAAGTGGCGTACTGAATCCTATAGCCGATTAAAAGCAAGAGCAACGTTTTAGTATTGAGTACTACTACAGTACCAGCGGCAGAGACAGCATCTGGTCCCCGATTATAATTTCGCTTCGCTGCTGAGGGCTGAGGAGGGCCTGAGGCTGCCTCCGCCTGGCTGGCCGGTCAATTTTAGGCGTTAATTCTTTCCCTTTTCGGCAGTGGGCATCGCATCGCGGCTTTGCTTTCCTTCCCGGAACAGAAACGGCCGAAGGCGTTGGGCCAATCACTGGCCCGCCGAGTTAGCTATCGGCCCAACTAACCCGTCTCATCAAGACCTAACTTGGTACTGTACGTCTCTGTACCCGCACTACAGCAATGACAGCCGGGACGTTGTTCACGGTCTCATCATGTTATAAAGCTTGTGATGTGAAACAAATCTGGGATGGTATCATGGGATAATACGCCTCTTTTAATTACTTTGATTTTACATCCAAGGAGAAGGAAATCTCAACCTTTTAGGCTGCAGGTCAGCAGGAAGGTGGTGGTTAAAAGCTGTTTGTATATTACAGATAGCAATAGCAAAGAAAAGGCCAGGTGGTGCTACAGGTAATTTATTAAGCCGGCTTTGAGTTGAACACACTGTACGATTTGGATTTGGGGTATTAGTACGATACACCTCATTTGTGAGACGAGATGTGCCGGTGGTTGAGACTTTGAAACTTGAAAGACAGCAAAACAATTGCAGCTTCATCAGATCGACTTGAGACGACCAACAGACAGTGCAGAGGACATGGTGTACAGGACGAAGGGTACTACTACTAGCAAAACAATTGCAGCAACAGCAACGCAAACACCAACCCTTGCTGTTTACTGGAGGGAGACGTACTAGTACCTAGAGGAGGCCGAGATGAGATGAAGAAAAGATAGGGAGGGACCAGATAGATCGGTGAGAGGCGCAGACAGTCTCCGATGCGCATGCATCTGGTTCTGATGCCACACACATGGAGTTATCGCAGGAGCACAGTGCTGCTGCCTGGTACTGGCACCGCCATCACCTGCTGCACTGCAACCAAAAGTTGGCTTGCGTTATTCAGTGACAACTATCAAAATTTGACTTCCAAAAAAGAGAAGGAAAAAGGATGTGAGGCGCGTACGTTCGCCATGAACGAGAGTACGTAAAAACAAGAGCTAGTGTCTGCCGCCTGCACCCAAGTGTCGAGTCACTCACTACTTTTCATTCATTGCCTCTTTTATCCTCATGTTTTCTAGTACTACTAGTACTCCTCTGAGCCAGGCCTTTTCCTTCTTTTCCCCTCGCTTAGCTTAGCTGGGCACGGTGCCAGTCTGTCCCGTTGAATGCATGCTTCTCAACCGGCCGTTGATCCACGCAGCTCGGCAGCTGCCTCCCTTTTGGCTCCGCATCTCTCCGTCTCTGCAAGTCTGCACCGGCCCGCTTGATCATCGACAGCAAATTTTCATCTATCTGTCGTGCAAGGCGACAAAGGACTTGTCTGTCCTCTCCTTGTATAGCTACTACGGGTATGGGTGAGTATCCTCTCAATTACCTGTGCTACGGTTACAATCATCGACATGTAAGATTAGTTTTACATGTTAGTGACTGAAAGCTACTGTAGAGAATCTAAATGCTACTGGTATAAATAGTAAAAGAAAAAAGAAAGTTTCAGACGTGTTATTCACGTGAACACGATACACAGAAACATGTATATGGAGCGAGCGAGGGAGCAAGAAAGAAAGTAACGAACCGGGTCAGTCAGGTCTTGCATGCATTTCTTATGCAGCAGCCGAAGTTTGTTTTTAATGGACGGACACACATGGATGGTATTTGCGCAGAGCAGAGGGTTCAAATTAAGTCTGAAAGCTGTAAAGAGCTTCAACACATATATACTTCCGTGTAGTTTCATCATTCTATAAGGCATGCAATGCGAGCTCCTCCCAAATTTTGATATGGGGAAGAGGATACGAGAGAGAGGACGCCGTACATGCTCGTCTCTAGAGAGAAAGTACTAATTAAGTAGGGAAAGGATGACGGCATAGAGTTCTTTAGATGCATCAACTGTTCAGCATTATGTGGTGGTTGCTCAACATAGGCGCGCATATAATTGTCCCTGTTTCTTCCTAAATACTGTTTGTACTGTATAACAATGAACCTGCTGGCGACAGTTTGCTAGTACTGTGTATAAGAAGACGGTATTTAGTTCATTTTTGAACTACAATTTGTCGTGCTAAGAACAATCATAATTCAAAAATAGAGATATGGTACTCCTTAATAATTACCTATGCGCTGTTAGATCCGATCTGAATGTGCATGCTGCATTCGTACATTATAGATTAGCACCACCATCAAGTACTCCCTCCGTCCAGGTTTGATGTGCATATAAGAGAAAAAAAGTTTTTCAGCTTTGATCTACCTGTTTCGGTTGGAGCTTCGTCTTCTATACATGGGACTGTTGAGAGTAAAATACGGTGCCTCTTCATTTCATGCACCTGGGTGGCTGGGTACTTAAGCACGCGCACACGTTTGGCCTTCACGCCGCACTGGTGGCTGTTGCCTGCTTGCCTCCTCCGCATGTTGCTCTGCATCCATCGCCGTGTGATTCTGCTGCTGCTGCTGCTCGCGCCTCTAGTTCCTGCTTCCACCGCAGCCGGTTGCCACTGTGTCGCCGCTGTGAAGATGATGAAGTTGGGGAGGACGAAGAATCCGACGCCGGCAACACCATTGTGCTGGATTTGTATGAAGATATTGATGCCGGCAACACCATCGTCGCTGAAGATGAGGCCAGTGCCGTCCAAGTAGAGGCAAATGCGCTGCTCCAACTTGCATCCATGCCGGAGGTAGACGAGGCAGTGCTTGAAACTGTGGAACTATTTCGTTGTATCTACTTCCCTCTGTGTTATGGGAAAAATGATGACGATGTTAATGAGGCAGCTGCTAAGTTTTTTTGGATTGGATGTGGACATCTGCTTCATTAGGACTTAGAAACATGCAGGCTGCAGCAACAAATAGCGTGCGAGTAGTACCTGATCTTGATTACAGTTTCACGTGCAAGGATTGAAACTATCTTTATGCATTTTACTTGTGTACTCTCGTTTACGATCTGTATTGTTCTTACGACATGTTTATCTTCCTCATGATATTAATGCAAGTAGAACTTCCAATTAGATTAACCAACAAAATTTCATGAACATTACTGTGGCGGACTGCCCCTGAAACAGGGAGATCCTCCTCCCAGGATCCATTCTGGGCGACGTTCGTCAAAGCGAACGTTCACAGGGTACAACACAGGCAGTAAAAAGCACGGATTACAGACAGAAGAAAAGTATTACATAAGTGTCATTACAGAGTTTAGCTCCACAGGAACAGTTTTCACAAACAGCGGAAACGATTACAGTCCTCAAGCGAAAACGGAAGATGAAGATACAGCCTCCGACTCTGACTCTAAGCAAAAGCAAGGGGCCTTGCCCAACGGCACCCTGCTACTAGCCACACACAAGCAGCGGCTACTCAAGCGGCTCCCACTGGAAACTACCCCAACCAGGGGACGACTCCTCCCAGAACTGGCCACCACTACCACCGGTCGCATCGAACCCTCCTGAAAACCACAAGTCGCAAAGCGTGAGCTTCTAATAAGCTCAGCAAGTCTGATCCATCAATATGGTTGTCTACAGCCAACACCTAGACATGTACGGCTGACTCTGGGTAGGAGAGTTGCAAAAGGACACGCCTTACTAAGTAGCCTCCTATTTTCAGGTTTTAGCTCAAATTAAGTTCGAGAAAAATAAACTTTAGTAGCCACTATAACTAAACAATCATGTTGACAAGCAATGATTAGTATAAGCATCACAACCATAATCATCATTCTTCTTCTGTTCACTTCTTAACATATGCGACAGAGAGATTGAGTAGACTCTAGACTGAGAGTGTCAGCGGTTCGAAACGATTTACACCTGCAGGGTTAACCTGGTCACACGACACGTGCCTGTCCCGGACCGCACGTGGCAACCGTTCGCACCAGATTTGGCAAAGCTAATTCCCTCTTACGCTACCTCAACAGTGCCGCGTGTCACCAGATCACCCGTCCCAGACGGTACCTGTAGAGTTCACACACTGTTCACCCCAGGCCGCCACCAATCAGACACGTAAGGTAGGTTCAGCTTTGCTGTTTTAGGCTACCTAAGTTTACTGATTCCCATAGTTCCAGCATGTGAGCAGTACATTCAATACTCAACCAACTGTGCCCCACGGATCAGACAGAGCTACCGCATACAGAACCCCGGTCTGTTGCCTTCCTATCATTCTCTGTCTGACCCCGGTTTCTTTCCATTAAACCTGAATCTGCTAAAATAATTCTCTAGCAAAAGTGAAAGTTTCAATCAATTCCTAACATATCGCGAGCAGTGGCCAACCTGCTCGACTTCTACCGAAGAGAAATCCTAAGCATAGCAGCTACATCGGGCTACCTGTACCAATATTCCAGAATAGGCACTACTGGAAACATATGCATTTAGGATTTCATTCAACTCCTGTCGACCTAAATGCACATCACATGACCCACATATACTGTTGCAAAAGAAAAACTTTAAAAGCAGTAGTGCACCGGGGCTTGCCTTGTGGATAAACTTCCTGGTCGGCGACGACGGTGTCTTTTGCAAAGTCGGGGTCCGCCTCGATGGCTACTCCGTTCACGTCGGCGTCTACATGATGCAAGAGTAGAGGTAACATTAACGGTTAATAACTTGCTCCAGAAATTAGTGGTCGCTAGCGATTTAAGAATTAGGGTTTTGTCGAGGAAGCTTTGACCTAGACCAAATTACTGTTTTTAAAAGGTACCAAAACAACCATAACCAATGCTATCGCAACACAAATAAGTAGCCAGGGTTAAACCTAGGGTTATACAAATTTTTCCAAATTTTAATAGTTGCAAATTAATTAAACAGGGTTTTTGGTCATTTTTGGATAACTAAATAAATCTCAAAACTATTAATTTTACACAATGAGGTTTTATAATTTTATTAAAAACTACATTTTTCCCTGGTTCTAAAACATTTGGAGTTATATTTTTCTGAGCTAGAATCAATTTTCTATGATTTAACTAATTTTCAGCCGATTTAATTGATTTTTTGAACAAAAGGAAAAGGGGGAAAAAAGGAGCACAGCCTAGCTAGGGCCGAGCCCTAGCCGGCCGGCGATGGTCGGCGGCGCTGCCGACGATGGCGACCGGAGGCGAGACCACCGACGGCATGGGCTCGGCTCGGGAGTCCCATTTCACCGGCTAAAGGCCGTCGGCGAGTATGGCAGTGCGGCGGCGACGAGAGGCGGCGCGTCGCACGGTTCGGCGACGGCGCGGCGGTGCTCCGATGTCGCAACCCCGTCCGATAAAATCGTACGGTTGCTCATCCAGGATCATTCGGGATGCCACTTGACGAAGCAAGCGACCATACAGTATAATAATTAACAAGGACACGCAAAACATGATTTAAAGGGTACATGGATTCTTACTATTACATCATTGGTTCAGATAATTTAAGTGCGGAAACGTAGTTCGAAAAAAAGCGAAAGTCAGCGGAAGCTAATAATTACAACTCGACGATACAATTAAGCACGCCAGCCCACGGGTGCTTAATCTTCATGGGTTGGAGAAGCGGGAACCCACTCGAAGGTCCACTCCGAGGGTGCCTTTCCTTCCCAACCACCACAACCAAACGAGGCAAGGTTAGAAGAATCACCTGTAAAACATTAATCCACAAAGCCTGAGCAACTAATACTCAGTAAGACTTACCCGTCAACGTGGCGAGCTAATGACCGACTCCTAGAATGCAGGGGGTATTGGTAGAGGTTGATCGGGTATTGCGAAAACAGCGCTGATATTCTATTCTAATTTTAGCCAAATTAACAGTAGTCACTGTGAATTTTACTAAATGTGCCGCTATTCTAAACAATCAAGAATTCATTGCAACAAGGCAGAGTGAAATTAGCCACTTTCATCATAATTCCACGATTTGCATATCGTTGCGGTGGAAAGGAGCAAGTGCTACTCTTAACCACGAGGAGTGGCAATTATAATTGATTTACATCCTGCAGGAGGAACTCGAATGACACGACACGTGCACACTCAACTGAGTCACACGCGGCTACCTTTCGCAACATCGTGACAGTGTTGGCTCAACATCCATCCCTCCAAGGACATGGTCCTCCAGGCGATGCCCTGCATCCCTGTACGGCCCCAAGCCTTTCTCACTAGCACGAGCCCAAGAAAAACAAAATCGAATTCATCCACCTTGCTGGTCCGTTCACCCGAAAAAAGGATGACGAATTGTCAAACAAAACACGGTGAGCTACGTCGGTTTCCTGGCCCCATTTACCAGTATGCACTCGGTACACACCTCAAACTTGACCAATGCAACCGCACCCGATAGGGTTTCCAAATTTTAATCACATTTAAGATCAAACATATTCATCGACTTTTCCTTCTTTGATTAAACACGAGTAGTCTCCATACTACTCGGACGCTACCGGATTCCTGTCCTTTAAGCATCGCATACTATCGGTGGCTCTACCAAAATAATCCATAGGAAAACCTACCAAGTCATGTAACTAGGTCTTCACGGTAATTTCCTCGAAACTTAATGCACAAACAATTCCTATACACATAGTGGTAAACAGAAAATTTGTAAAACATAGGTGTGCACCGGGGCTTGCCTTGGTTTGCAGAATAGTCAGAGCACTCAAACGAGAAGTTAGTTCCTACGGGTGCCTCCTCTGGATTTTCGCTCACCGGCGGAAGTTCCTGATCTGTTCCTATATGACGAAAATGCAATTTATAAGGAAAATGATGGTTCAATTGAAACTTCTCATTTTCATTCCAAGAAATGATTCTTAGTTGGGATGTTGTCAAAAGTAATGATTTTCACTTTGGTTAGAGTTAGGCCGACACTTTACTACGGTGTTAATTATTTAATATTTACAACTATTAACCTAGGGTTAAAAATGAAACTTTTAATTATATCTCAATATTATTTTTAATTGATGGTTCTCTCTGAATTATGAATTTTAAGCTTTGGTTGAGGCCTAAGTGAATTTCCTAGATTTTATAAAATTTCCACAACTTTCTGTTATTAGATTTTATAAAATCAGAAACCATATGTAAATCTTGGAATAAAATTTTGATATTTTATGGTGTTACTCATGATAACCAAATCTACAACTTTGTTTTTGGGGTCTAATCATTTTACTGACTTTTATAATGTATTTTAGAAAATGGTATTTTATTAGGCAGATTGGGGTATTGTGAAAGTATTATATACAATTTTGTGGTCCTAAAATCCTCATAAAATTACTGGAGGTGTGTATGGGCATGGAGTAGTTGTACATCAAAACTTAGCCCTGGAAATGCTCTATAATCTAAATTAAAATTCAAAAACAGAAAAGCGTCTTCTAATTATTTCTACAAATTTTGAGTGGTTTTATGAAAGTGTTTTAAGATAAATTTAGTTCATGGTTCAAGGATTCAAATAAAATTAGGTTTGAAATTTTTAGATTTTTCCAAGATTTTCTACACACTTGACAACTTCTGGCTAATTACTAGAAACTGGAGAAATAAATGGAACAGTGGCAGAGCAGGCAGAAACTAGGGCACGGCGGCGCTCCGGCGAGATTCTCGCCGGAGAAGAAGGTTAGAGGGGAAATGGAAGTATCGTGGAGCGTCACCGTGAGCCAATGCACTGATTTGAAGAGGATCAAGCCCACGGGGAAGAGTGCAAGGTGGTCGGCGACGTGGAGCTTGAGGCGACGTCAATGGCGGCCGAGGTGGTGGCACGGGATTTTCTTCATCGTCGGCGGTGATCTGTGGCTGGAACCATGTCAAATCGATGCGCAAGTGTGAGATGAACTAGCCTGCGAAGGGAATTAAAGGGGCACGGTACCATGGTGACGAATTTCGGAGAACGGTGGCCGCCGGTGAGGTTCTCGGCCGAAAAACAGGATGGCGGTGTTCCGGGCAAACGGCGGCACGGTCGGGGCTCTTGGTGATTGGAGAGCAACAGGAGGAGGAGAGGAGTCTATCCGGCACAGTGTCGGGGCTGGGGGATGGCTGGAGCTCGCCGGCGTCGTGGAGGTGGTGGGCGGCGGCTATGGCGGCGGCAGAACAGAGGAACCACGCTTGCGCGCGGGGAAGGGCGGGGAGAAGAAGGAAGAAGGAGCGTCGGTACTCGGCTTTACGCTCGAAGGTGAGGTAAAGAAGGGAGGGAGGAAGGAGGTTGACGTGCGGGCGCGGCGAAGATGGTAATGGCCGGCGGTTCCCGTACTGCGGTAGGCAGCCGGACGGCAAGGCAGCGGCGTGCGCGGGAAGAATTCAAGGCGCACGTCGCTAGGGCACGCCGAGGAGGTACGGAGGGAGGGAGAGCGAGCACAGAAGAGGAGGGAACAGGTACGGTGACGAGAGCTTGCGTGCGGCGCGTGCGGAGCTGTCCGGCGATGCCGTGTCTGGCGGTGAACAGTGGCGGCGCGTCACTGTTCATCGTACAACAGTTTTCATTTTGTATTAGGCAATTGAAAGATCTAGCTCCCGAGTTCAAACATTTTTGAAACTTTTTGTGTAAGATGAGTGAATTATTAGGCACAACGTTCCTTATAAGTACTTTCCCTGATTCAGCTCCTAAAGGTCTGTGAATTTTCAACTTGGTTCAAATTTGTCGGAATTTTAAAAGGGTTTAAACTCCTTCCAAAAATTCTAATAAAATTTCTAAAATTCTATTTTAATGTGTAGTTAATTGTTATGTATAAATGTGGATAGGGTTTTGTGGAAAACTTGGATCGCCATGCGTTAGGGTTTGGATTTAATTCTCGTTAATAGGATTTCGACACTGTTGGTGGAAATTTTTTCGAACTAGTTATAGTGTTCTGTGGTGTGCCCACGTTTTCCTGATGATTCTTTAGAGCACTTCAAACATCATTTCTTATTACTTCCCGTGTTGATTTTTATTTTTAGGCGAGTGAATCGTCGGTTAGGGTTTTAGTGTGTCGACTAAAACCCTGGTGACACCCGGGGTGTCACATCCGACGAGCGTCCGGCGGCGACACCATGCCGGAGAGACTCGCCACGGCACGGTGAAGCTAGGGGTAGAGAAAAGCGGCGTTGGTTCTCACCGTAACGTGGAGCTCACCGAGCAAGTACCTTCGGCCGAGGAGAATGGCGGCGGCGAGCTCCAAATCCGGCAAGGGAGGCCTTGTCTTGGAAAATGGCCGGCGATGAGAGCTCCACCGTGCTCCGGGGATCTCAATTGGCAAGTAAAAGTACTCCAATGCGATGCGAATGGGGGCTCTCACCGGAGGGGGTTCCCTATGACGGCGGTCTCCGGCGATGGCGCTTCCGAATCCGGCGAGTCTCAGGAAAAGGAAGAGAGGGGCTGCCCGATGGGGCCCACTGATGAGTGGGTCCCACTGGTGATCAAATTTTTAGAAAAACCCACAAATTCACAGGATTTTGATAAGAGCCCAGAAAATTGGTTTCAAGGATTAAATAAATTTTGATTTGCAATTTAAAGTTTTTAAGCTAACAATTCAAATTTGACTAGCTTTTAATTCGCGAGGATTCTTTTGCAAGTATTCAAATAGTTCCTTGGACCAAATGAGCTAATTTCTTTTTAGCACTTACTAGAAATTTTGTTAATTACTTTGAATCTTTAAACGTTGGTGTTTTCTCTTTTAATTAATTTAATCCCTTTTTGCACCCGATGACGAAACGAAGTGTTACAACATAGATGCAAAAGTGATAAACCTAAGATACAAATTCTACAGCCTAATGGTAGAGGTCTATTTCACATTCCAAGCTAGTGGGTAGTGCACCTTGCATCTCCAAAGTCTTTTTCCTCATATGTGGAATGTCATAAAATTGGCCCCCGTTTTGCTTCATCACCTCTAACATGCAGCCTTGTTGGGTTAAATTCTGTTTGACCTACTAATAGGGTACTGCTGATATGCAGCTTCGACTTTGCTAACAATCTGATCAATATTGTTTGGAGTACCTTTTTGAAATATGGACTGAATTGCTGCAAAAAAACCAAGATCGAAGACATTAAGATTAGGGGAGTTAGGAGGTTGGCATGTTAGGTGAATATCCCAGCCATCTGATTGTGCTGCCTCTACGAACGTTAGATCATTAACATCGATGTGAGTCTTCGTGTTGTCTTGTTGAATGAATATAGGCAGCCCCTTCTCTTCAGCTGGCCATTTGGCTTTGATGGCTGGCAGGACCTTCTGCAGCAAGAACTCACGGCTAGTAGCCTTCTTAGCTGACGTCATGGCCTTAGTGATCAAGGTACCTACAAATGAAAGCAACGCTCAATAAAAATTGGACAAATGTGCTATTGCTAAAATTGACAGTACGATGAGCCATACCTTTAGGTCGGTTTGCACTCTTTATTTGAGTTGCTTCAACATAGGTAAAGGCAAACATTCCTATTTTTCCATCAAAAATACAGTTCCCTTCACTATCAAATCTAGGTCGAGTGATCACAGCCAAGAACATTACCTTCTCAATAAAATTTTTGCTTTTTACAGACCTACGTGGTCTTTGCTCATCATTCGCCACATAGTACCTCTGGTTGCGCCGAGTACGATAAAACCATATTTCATCAATGTAAATGATGTTGTACAGGGGTTTGAAAATAGGTGCACCAGGACCGGAGTTCACCAACATGTACAAGCAGTACTGTACCCGTGATTTTTTATTCTCATCAGTCAATGTGAACTTTAGGTCATTAGTTTGCCTACGGAAACATCCTTCTTTGAAACGGTTATGAAGTGTGCTTTTCGAAACTCCTAGTGCATGTGCAAGATCTCGTAAGGTTGTTCGTTCGCTCAAAGGAATGGCTTTTATGTCTTCCGCGGAAATACGTATCCTTTTACGACCATAGTTTTCTACCAATTTGTTTTTAATTGCCTCTAAACCACCTGTTTGACCATTATGCCAAATGGTCTGCACTAACCTTTGTGGTACATCAAACTTGTTGGCAACTTCTCTTGTTACTCCACGATGAAGGATTGGTGGATCAGTCTTTGCCAACACTTCAGCATAAATGGCTATCTTTAGATCATCGGCGTAATACCGCCTCTTTCTTGCAGCTGATCCTTTTGAACAGATAAGAAAAAAACATCAAAACTAATCTTTTAAAGACGCTCATTTTGTAAATGAAAACTTACTATTCAGCGGTGGACCTTCTCCATCTCCAGGGTCACTATCTTCATGGTCGTCATCTCTATCAGCAGCTTCTAGGCGCAAATGTTGCAGTCAGCCATCGTTTTATATACACTGATGTGAATTTACAAAGAGAACAATACCGATATTCAGGTCGAATCCATGTACAGGAACTTCAGTTTGTTGTTCACCTTCCTGTCCATGATCATCTCCTTGTTCGACTGCAATTGCATACAAACAGATAACAAAAAAAACATCAACTAGAATAGATCAAAATACAGAATGTTTAGAAGAACAAAACAAAGCAGGTCATACCTTCATATGGATCGTCCCAAACCATATCATATTCAAGATCATATGCAGGCCCATCCCAGTCTCCAATGACACTCCAATCTACAGAATCATGAACCTCCGAATCGTGTGGCTAGGTGTTTAGGTCGAGTTCTTGGTCTGCCATGGATTGATGGAGGAGAGGAAGAAGAAACTCGTGACTTATATAGACAGAGTTCTGGATCCGCAATGGTCAGTTTTCAATCAAATTTGGAAGGCGCGTAGAAAAGAAGGAATCGCGGCAATAAATTTGGAAGGCGCGTAGAAAAGAAAGAACGCGCGCAATACACAGCCGCAATACCACAATTTGATTTTTGATTTCCATCCACAGAAGCGTGAACTGATTTGGCGAGCTAATGTGCGGCAACCACGCTGACGTTTCGGCCTTTTGCTACGCTGGTAGCTGCTGCTTGCGGCAAATGCGGAATTGGGAATTGATGACGAGAGTTAATCCCGATCCAAGCTGCGACAACCACTCGCTGATTTGTGGGCCTGTTTACGTGACGTTTCGGTGAACCATACAAGCAGTAAAGAGGCTCGACAGGAATTAACTCATGGGCGTCGTTGTACGAGGGAGGGACGGTTGTTCCTTAGTCTCTACACGCACACGTTATATGCAGATCAAACCTGAACGGAGTGAGTTATACTTAACAGCAATCAACTTCAGTACTACTACCATGCTGCCGACAGAATCGGCCGGTACTTAAAACTTTTTTCAAAAACAAAAACGTATCTATGGGGAACACCGGAACGTCGTAACGTACCCTGTACGTCTGGAGAGTGATGCACAGGCAGCCACTGTATATGAACAGCGTCGTGCGTACGACATGACGGTGTATCAATAAAGTCCGTACTACATACACTACTGGAGAGGGCAGAAACACACACGCAGGCTCGATTAGTTCGATCACTCACTCAGTTAGTAACTGGCACTCCGAGAGAAGGGTCGATCCGTACGTACTCGTACTATATGCCTTGGAGCATCCGCCGACAAGCGTATGTCTCAGACACGCAGTCGTGCGCGCCAGTCATGTTTCAGTATTCAGTCAGGACTCATCAGGTGCATGATTTGTACCGTCACGCGTACGTATACATCTTGTCCACACGTTACGTACCAAAAGGCTATACCACCTGCAAAGCTAGAGCTACAACTCAATGGCGTAAGCACCGAAGTACTACTAGTAAAGTCTAAAATCATGGAACACGATACTGTTGCATTAGATGTATTTGTCTATGCCTCGGAGCATCGCGTAACAATGCATGGATAAACCGGTCATCTTACAATTTACAATGAAACGGTGCACATGGACTTGGTGTGACATTACTGGTCGTTGTTAAGTGTAGCTAGAACTAGATTGGCAGGCGCGTGTGCAGCTTGTTATTTCTCTGCCCCTGGCTACAACTACAAGTGTGAGCTGTCGATGCCTAGTACCAGTTGTTCTGTGTGTGTGTGTGTGTGTGTGTGTGTACTATGGGCTGGTGGCAGTGACATCCTGGCACAACGTATCCACAAATAGAAACATCGTACAACTGGGCTACTAGCATCCTCGAAACTACTACTCGACGGCGGTGTCCATTATTGTTAAATTAAGAACCGTTCCTCGTAATTTGTCACTCCTACAGTACAAGTAGGTCACGATGCATATGGGCAATAACCGTAATAGATAGTACTACGTCCAAAAGCAGTACGCTGACGGGTTACGCATTTTGGCACGACAATACTAGGGCTACATGACGCCATAAACTATATGCACGGTATGCCCTCACCAATCTGCTACTCGATCATGAGTTGACCGTGTTCCTCTGAATTTGTGAAATTCAGATTCTACAAACGGATTTTGAAACAAAGGTTCTGGTTGGGACATCGGATATCACAATCTTACATCCCAGATTCTAAACTGTCACGCTTTAGGTTGAGGTATAGTTTTTTTGAATTAGTTTGTGGTTAGATTATGACATAGATATTGCGCATTACTAGTCAGTATGATCTAGTGCGCATGATTTAAGCTATATGTATAATTCAGACAAACTAACAACCCTTAGATTTTGATCTAGCTATTTTCATAATCTCATATTCCATACTCTAAAGTTAAAACAAACAGAGCCTTAATTATACTAGCTTTTCTGATGCCGACTCTTACTGTTCTGATCACAGTAAAACTCAATTGATCACGCAGCATAATGAGTTCATGATGTCCCTAGCTAGTTAGTTAGACCGAGATAGATAGATGGTTTATATATATGTGCGCATTCATCGGTACTCAGCGACCTTTTGATATGTATTTGCACACGGTACCTACTGGTGGAATAGCCTCCACGAGGAGGAGGATGCTCTGACTGAACAGGTGAAGCAAGAACAAGCAAAGACCAAAGGAGCTGTTGCTAGCTAATAGCTGCACGAGACGTCGCATCTCGGTCTTGCTGCGTGTGTGAGCAGCTGGTTGCCAAGCAAGGGGAAACAACAGTAGAGGTACGTAGCGCGATCGAGAGGCCCGGCCGGCCGGCAATGGCATTGTTGCCTTTGCCGTGTGGTCATTTGTTTACTCTCGCGGCGCATTGCGGCATCACCTGCACAGTGCACAGTAGGAAAGAAAGGAGAATGTAAAAGTTGCACTTGCACTCTCAAGTCGATCTCAAGTCGCGGAGCGGAGAACGGTCGCCTGTCGGAGATGATGCAGGAATAATTAGGTCCCGTCCACTGTAACTGTAACCCGTTTCTGTTTTGATTGGTTGGTTGGTCCCCGCGAAGAACGCTGCTGAGATCACGCGAGAGCTATTCTGGGCTCTCGCAAGGGGATCCCTTAATAAATTTGTGAAAAGCATGCAGCAGGCCTGGAACTGAACTCTGAACGGAAACGAGTGGTGGGCCACGGAACTCCAAAGTAAGGGGCCGGGGAAGTTCTCCTCTTGTAGAAGACTTGGTTACGGGCCGAACTGATGTGTGATGCTTGGCTTGGGCCAAGAGAGGACAAGAACAACATTTTTTGTGACAGCCTGACAGGGACAGCGGCCCTGAAGATGCTGCAGTGAAAAAAAAATTTTCATTATTTGTACCACTTAGGACCAGCAGTCTATGAGGTAACTGAATTACTCGAGTCAGTACATCATCATTATTGCCATGCTAATACCCCATATGGTCCCGTGACAGAAACAGAGAGAAGATGCTGAAACGAATAAACAATAACTAAGCTAAAATGAGAGAGATGATTGCGAAATGCGGAACCTGACGTGTCGCTTGTCAACGCAAGCAAAGTTAGTAGAACTGCCCCTGTGCTAGTGGCGAGCAGATGATTGCTGCGTATGCAAGGAACGAGCGAAGACGACGACGCGGGTGGGGGGACGACGGAAATGTAGGTACCGGGCCTGGCTGGAAAGCCGGGGAGGGAAAACGAGCCCGGCCTGCAGCATGCTTTCCGTTGCATCCAGCGACGACGCTTACTAACGAAATCATATGAGTCGGCACTACTGAGTTAGTAATACAGAGACCGAGGGCATTGCTGGACGACGGGGTAGTAGTAGTAGTAGTAGTAGTGGGTTTTCCTCCTTTTGAAGCAAATGAGCAATGATTAGCCGAGAAAAGAGGAAGGAGTTGTCAGGTGTGGTCGACCATCACACCATGCATGGGACCTGAAACCAGCTGCTTGGGGTCCCATCGAATAAAAGGGAAAGTGGAGACGACATGTTGCATGCGCGCGTGTTCTCCCTTCATCTCATATACTAGGCTACTAGGAATGGCGAGACGACACGAGGCGTGCTCGATTCCAGTGATGAGGCTATGAGCAGCCCGCCCTGGATTGGATCGGTACGTAGTTAACCTGAGATCACGTTTTAAATTCTAGTACATGTCGCGTGCTTTTCTCCTCCTGCAGCAGTCTAACTCTAACACTACACGCGGTGCCAAGGAAAAGGGTCCAAAAACGGCGGGGGATTCGTCCGAAATCGCGGCGTGCGTGGTCCCCGTCCCTTGTCGGCGCGGTTAGGGTTGGGCTGGCGGCCGGCGCGTGCAGGCCACCACAACCGGCACGAGAGAGCTGGATCCGAAGCGAGGATGGAAACACAAACACTGGAGCCGGCCGGATAGCGAGGCGTGGCCACGGCACTAGACGGCGGCGGGGCCAGAGGCCAGAGGCCGCGCGCGCGCACTACGCTACACCACTTGACGGGTAGTATAGTTTAATCGGCACGACGCGCTGCAGAACCGTCCAAGTGCCGGCGGTCGCGTCGGCAGTGGGTGGAATTCCAGGGCGGGATCTCTGTATCTATCCTGTCCTGCATATTATCCACTCTGTCCGCGCGGGCCCGGGTCTTCCTCCGTCCCACATCGCTCCCACGCGCCAACAAACGCCGATGTGCTCCTATATACTCTACTCTGTAGCAGTACGTATCGCGGAGTATATAGTTTACTATACAGTACAGTAGTGAGGAGCAAATGATTCCGTGTTTCCGATTTAAAAGAGAAGGGGCAACTGATCGCGCATCAGGTAATAATAATAATAGTAGTAGTAGTAGTAGTAGTAGTAATAATAATAATAATAATAATAAAACAGGCAGCCTCAATGTGTATTCCTCCTGGTTAATTACTCCACCCCGCAGCGGCTTGGGCTTTGTGTATTCAGCGTCAGTCAGAGATAAGATAGCTACATCCTCCTTCCTCTAATCCTCTTCCTCCGTTACTTGCGCTCGTGCTTTTGCTTGTCGCCGCCGCGCTGTTGTGTGCTCTCGCGTCATTCACCACCCAATTACTAGTACTGCGCGTTTTCTTCCTTCTCGTCCTGCGATCCCATCAGACGATCGAGTAGATAACAACCAAACCAATGCCTGCTACAGTACGGTAGATTAGTACGGGAGCACTGCCAGCCAACACATCGCTCTCCGGTTCGCTTTCTTTTTAATCTCTGCCGGTGGTGCAGCCGGCCCTCCTCCCCTTTCCCTTGCTCGTCATCAGCTGTCAGCCTGTCACTCGGATCCAAACGCCTCATCCTCCGCTCTTCTACGGCCGGACTGGAACTGGACCGTCTTGGTGGTGCAATTAGAATATACAGGTGGACGCCGCATGTTTACATTGATTAGCTCACCGACCTGTTGGTTGCACGGACATCTGGCAGAGGAGGAGGCCGCCGCATTGATTTTTGAATTCAACACGGCACGGAGCGGGGGTCGGAGGATGCAAACAGAACAGGCAGAGCGGCCAAACGGAGAGGAAAAAGAGCTTTGCCAGCAGTATTGCCTGTCTGGAACCAACGGAATTGAATCGAATCAGGCAAAGTATATACTACTGGTATACTAGTACTAGTTTCGAACTCGGTCCAATACTACATACTTTACATCAAGAGGAGTAAGAGATAGAGAGGGGAAAAAATAAGGAATAAAAGAGGTTCGTTGTTGGTTGGTTGGTATCCAGACGCGAGCCGCGAGGGGAGGAGAAGAACACCAGAGAGAGGGATTCAGGGATGGAGGATGGTCCAGCCCCAGCCCCAGCCCCAGCCCCCAGCCAAGGCAGTAATAGTAGTACTAGTGCGTGACGCCAGCTTTGGTTGCGCTAGCAAAAAAAGCGGGGCCGCTGAGTACTAAATACGACATGGCGAGGCCACCGACATGATTGACGAACTGGATGGATGCATGTCGTTGTTGCCTAACGGAACTCACTCAAATCGGTTGGGTTGAGTTGGGTGTGAGTGGGTGGTGGACGGAGGAGTGGAGGGTTCCACCCACCACTGCCGGCAACTTGTTTAGCCGCCACGCCGCCGACCACGCCACCGCATCCAAGCGTCCAGGCGCAACTCCCACTGCCGTAGCCACGTCTAATCCTCCCATAGTAGTATGAAGTACTTTCGTACTATGGTCCATGGATAACGCTGGCGCGGACGTCATTAGCGTGAATGATTGATAGCAGCAGTGCAGATTATATATAATGATAAATTGATAATGAATGCTTAATGGTAATGGGCAGGGCCAGAGAGAAAGAGCGAGTTGCCGTCGCTGGCAAGCGAAACTGACGTCGCGTGTCCGGATTAGGGACAGACGGCTGGGTGGTGGGATTCCGTGGACGAGGGGGGCACGTCCACGTCGGCTCCCGTCACGCCCCTCGCCACCTCACCTCATGTCGGCGCTGCCCTGCCTCCCCGGGTGGGTGGGGGTTGCTCCGGTTCCGGCCTTCTACTGCTGCTGCTGCTGCTACTCAAATCAGTACGCGCACCAACCAAATACGACACGCACCACACAACCCCCTCTTCCTCGATCTACCACTGCTCTTCTGCTGCTACCGCCACCAAAGTACAGGTCGGCAGGCAGAGACGCCGCTGTGGTGTTTAGGCCACCCAAGTACTGCTTCTACCGACTCGCGTACGTACTGACCTCTTCTCAGTTTTTAATGCCGCTGCTGTCAATCGCGGGGATTAGGCAGGAGTGATAAGCGCCGTACTGGACCCGATTGAGGGATCATCCATCCATCCATCGGTTCTCCTGTCCACACTCCTTTCCTTGTCATCTCAAGGCCGGGAAAAGTACTCTTATGAATCATTTGTACTAGTATCGCATTCATTGATTCGTTGCCCTTCTGCAAAAAAAAAAAAGGCAGCACAGTTAAGCTCTCTTGTTTTGTCGCGCGCCGTGCGTGCCTGTTGTGTTGACCTCGCCCTCGCTTCAGTAAAACAAAAAATGGCTGACAGTCACACTGCTAAACAGATACAGTTTGGGATAATCTCTCTATTTATGCTCTGCATGTTTGATGAATCCTTCCTTCCGATCGTAAAGGTCGAAAACACCCCACCCATCCGATCCGATCTGGAATGGGATGAACAAACTCCCGGTACCGTGGACGCTCACTGTCATCCACTAGGAGTAGGAAGTACAACAGTATATACTCCAGGTTTGCACGCTAGATTCTCGAGAAAAGTAGTACTCTAGCAAGCCCGCCGCGGCAAACCCGCAAGCAAAAACCCTGCCTTTTTTCCGCTGCCTGCCGCGCTCGCTCGCTGGCCTTTTCTCGACAGCTGCGTACTGCACTGTTGTTTGCATCCTATTGGGCGGCGCGCGGCACCGATCGATCGATCAGCAGAGCAGCTGCTGGACCGTTGCACCGCCGCAGTACTAGCAGCTATTCCTAGCTATACTAATACTACTACTACTACGTAGCTCGCGCGATCGAGGACCCTCCGCTATAAAAATAAAGTAGTCTAGAACAATGATATGTTCTCTAAAATATAATTTGACGTAACATATTTGTACTTTTATAAAAGTATTTTTTTCAGATGAATTTAATCATATAAAATTTATTTTTTAAATATAATAATTTAAAAATTATTCATAATTTATATTTTAAATATTTAATCGAAACTTTGTTTAAAACTATATTCTTCTTGATACCGAAAGGAGTACAGTGTTAGGAGTACAGCGTCATTGTCCACCTATTGGGCTCGACCACCACAGTTTTCCTGGTGTGGTCCATGCATCATGCGATGCAGAGGCCCTGCTTTCCATTCCATACATCCCCCGGCGATCGAGCGATTCAGCCAGCCAGCCAGCCGCGCGCTAACGACAAGCCTTGCCGCGTCCTCGTCCCTGTGCAGCCGCTCCATCTGTCGGCACCACCGCTCAGCCACGTCGTCTCGCTCTCGTCTGTTGTAGTACTGTACTACTCGAGCTGCGAGAGTCGAGAGCCAGGACGCGGGCCAGCATGCAGTGCCGACGCGCGAGAGCGCGCGCACCGACCGGGCTGGACGAGCTCGAATCTCTCGGGGCTTTGGCTGTTTGGCACCGTCTCCCGAGCTAATTTGCAACTGCTCGCTACTGTACTAGTAGATTTGCATGACAGTATTACGCCTTTAATTGGGTTCCATGCATGACAGGAAAGCCGACCAGCCAGCCAGCTAATTCTCCCGGGCACTGCAACTATCCATCGTTGGAGCGGCGCTCGGGGTAGTCCACCTAAAAGCAGCAATTATCAGCAACGACATGTTACTATTAGTGCATAATAATATAATGAAAGTTTTGGCTCTGGACTGTATATATAGCTTCCCATTCAAGCTAACTATACTAGTAGTAGTAGTTCTATTTTCACACCACCACAACAAGCCGAAGACCGACACAACTAGCTTCTTTGGACGCGTGATACGAACACGACCGTTTCGCATCGTTGATCGATCTCGAGCCGCGACAGAAAATTTCTTCCTCCCGCGGCGACATTCTTCGATCGTCCCGATCCTGCAAGCCACAAAATAAATGCGGGTCAATCCGTCACGCCGCCACCTGTCCTGTGAGTGAAACTTGGGTGCCAAGCAGCAGTTGAGCCCAGAGCCAGATTTTACACGGGGTTATTAGCGGGCGGCGGATGTCTAGTCTTCGCGCGAGGTCAACAGAGATAAGGATGTGGCGACAGGTGTGCACGAGGGTTGGTGACGGAGAAGCAAGCAACCACAAGGCTGTGGATTGCGACAAGGAGATATGTGCTTAGGATCCACCACCACAAATTATTTCTCTTCGTTTCATCTTGACTTGTACTATTGTTGTTTTACATGGGCCATGCATGACACTGTGGATCTCAAAGTTCATAAATCGACACAAAATATTACCTTGACACTAATAATCGATAACGGAGTATTCAACAAAAAAAAAAAACGATAGCGGAAGAAGATGCCCATATGGTTCCATTATTTGGACGTGGTGGTCACATTATTTGCACTAGCTAGGCACCATGGACGACGACCAAAAAATTTAAATAGGATTCGCATATATAACCGATGTTGCATGGAAATAATTAAGGCTTAGGCCGACGATATGACAACCTTCGACCATTCACATAATACTAATGTTTTTCTGTTGAACAAAACAATTTGTGCAGCAATAATTTTGATACAACGCTAGTAGTACTAGCAGGCTGCACCGCCGTTGGTTGTTGTGTAATATTCTAAACAAGTAGTACTACCGACGTTTTGATTACCTCTAAACATAATTGTATGATTAGTATAAGTAAGTAGTATTGTTTGTGCAGTTGTCGTCCCTTGTGGACAGCATCGGGGTGTCCGACGTCCGTATGCCGGTGGACCTAACAATTCCCCGCGGAGGGAGAGGGAGGGGAGGGAGGCTCCCTTCCAAACAGCAACGTACAGTGCTGCCGTCGACGAGACGACGGCTACTTTGTTTATGATTATCGCAACCAAACTCTAATCATCGTAGCAGGCCACACACGGCGCGCACCCGCAATACAAATACCACCCAGCAAATAGATAGCCAGAAAGAAAGAAAGAGAGAGAAACCAGGCCAGCGCCCAAAAGCCGCTGCTGCTGCTGCTGCCGCCGCACGACACAGCAGCAGACAGCACACGGCACGCCAGGAGAGAGAGGGAGAGAGAGAGAGAGAGAAGCGAAGCGTCGAAGCAGCAGGAGAGGAGCAGAGCTCGGTTTTGCTTGGTGCTCATGCAGGGCGAGTACCGCTCTTCTTCTTCCAGCGAGGAGTCGGCGGCGTCCGCGGCCGCTGCAGCTGCTGCTGCAGCTATGGCCCCTCTGGCCGCCGCTGCGGCCGCCGCGGTCAAGATGGAGGCGGAGCAGGCGGCGCTGACGCCGGCGTCGCACCATCACCATCACCAGCTGACGGCGTCGCAGCAGCAACAGCAGGCGCAGCAGCAGCAGGCGCGGCGGCAGTACCGCGGCGTTCGCATGCGCAAGTGGGGCAAGTGGGTGGCGGAGATCCGGGAGCCGCACAAGCGGACACGCATCTGGCTGGGGTCGTACGCGACGCCCGTTGCGGCGGCGCGCGCCTACGACACGGCCGTGTTCTACCTGCGCGGCCGGTCGGCGCGGCTCAACTTCCCCGACGAGATCCCCGCGCTGGCGGCGCTGGCCGACGGCAACGCGGCGGACGGCGGAACGCTGTCCGCGGCCTCGATCCGGAAGAAGGCCGTCGAGGTGGGGTCCCGCGTCGACGCGTTGCAGACCGGGATGATGGTCGCGCCGCCGCACCACCACCACCACCACCGCGAGCGGCAGACGAAGCACCATCACCCGCAGCTGCAGCAGCTTCACGGCGACGAGCAGCACGAGCAGGAGCAGAAGCAACTGAAGCAGCGGACGGCGTGGACCGGCCGCGCCAAGAACCCGGATCTAAACCGTGCGCCCAGCCCGGAGAGCTCCGACGCCGAGTGAATGAAGGAAGCCTCTCAAAGTCAAGCAAACCCGCAAGCTAAGCGCGACGCCAGCAGCAGCAGCATGCCGTCTCCGTCTCCGCGCACGCGTGATCCAGCACAACCACCAACCGGAGCAGTGCAGCGGCAGGCAGCGGCGACGGCGGGAGATTTTTTTTTTTCGTTCGGTACGTTCCGTTCCGGTTCTGGATAAGCACGAGCGATCTGAGGAGGAGGCGGAGACCGAGAGGGAGGGAGAGAGGGAGGCCACAAGTGGCGGTCTTTCCAAATGTCAAAAAGGACAGCTGTAACAGTGATAAGAAAAAAAACAAGTCATCGTCATCGTCTCTCTCCAATACTTAACCTTGTTTCCGAGTAGATAAGCAACGCTAGCTGCAGCGCGATTAGTACTCCACTACCGCTGCTAGTTGGGATTAATCAAATGGAACCCTCGTTTTGTTTACTGCCGCTGCCGCTGCCGCTGCTGCTGCTGCTCATCAGCGCCTGGCATATACAATTGCTCGGGGCGCTCGGCTTCATCCGATCTACTAGTTTTTTCGCTCGCCAAATCCTCCGCATCTCGTACTAGTACCTTTGCTTCATCCAGTTGTCGTCTGCTGGTGCCGCGTTAGGTCAGGCCGTCAGGCCGGCCGCCGCACTACCGGCGACCTGGTCTCTCCCCCCCTTTTCCTACCTCTTTCGCCTCCTCACCGTCATCGTTGTGTGCAGGGGCAGAGGCAAGTGCGGATGCAATCATGGATGAGTACGTTCGTCGTGCCGTGCGTGGGTGAGCCATGCCTGTCGATCTTCCTGCCGCTACTACTAACTGACTGTGAGGACTGAGGAGGTGGTGATTTGACGGAGAATTAAGGAGGACGTAACAGTACTGCGCCCGTACCGTCGCGTTGCATGGGCATCAGTCAGGTCGGTTTGGTGGGTGTTAGGCCACCACCGCCACCACAGCGGAGAAAAGAAGAAAGAAAAAAGCCGCGGCCGGTGATGTGTGATCGCAATCGCGTCTTGCATGACAAAGTACCGCCAGCTTTCTGTAGCTCAACGGCCCAACCAGTACTTACTAACTCTCTGTCAGTGAGTGGTGCGCCAGTCGCCGGCCGGCATCAACAACGGGATTCCCCGTGCCCGTCCTCACGGCATCTGGCCGTGCGAACGGACAGTGATGGGAACAGATCGATCCATCGGACGGTGCTGCTGCACGGACAACAGCCGTGGCGACTGTAGTGATTCGCGTCGCGTGCTGCTGGGCCTGGAGGACGGCATGGCTGGTTACTGGTTAACGCGGTAGCACATGACCGGCCGGGGGGGCCCGGAGTAATGCGAAATACGGATGGACCTCGAGCATGCTGAGTAATACTCTTTTCGTTTTTTTCTTTTATTAACGTTGACTTTAACTAATAATTTTTATCATTTATTTTATTAAAAAAATTATAAAATATTAAATGTTTTATTAAGATTTAATTTATTATTAAAATATTTTAAATTTTAAATTTCAAATTTATATATTTAAACTAATTTTTTAAATAAGACGAGTGTTAAAATTTTCGATTAAAGTTAATAACGATAAGTAAAAAAAGTAAAAAAAAATAGAGAAAACTGATCGGTATAGGCCGACGACCGGGAACAATTCCATCAAGGATACGTACCCCACGGACCACGGTTCTGCTGCTGCTGCTTCGCATAGATAGTGTCGGAGAACAGTGCACTTTGCCTTTGCTGTCGACAATGCGTACGTAGGGGCCGGCTCTGTTTCTTCTGGTTCTCGCCCATAGAAGATAGGCACGGCAGCTGAAAAATTCGGGCCCCCACAGGGAGGACGGAGGAAAAAATACTCCTACTCAGGGACGTTGACAGGAGCTGGGATAATAGTAATTTTCCTCACAGCTGTAATTGCTACATCGTACAGTATCTACCTGCAATTGCTTCAAGCCAAATTTAGATTTTGTGCTAGTATGATTTTGTAGTACCCAACCCGTTCCCTCAAGGCTCTCTTTCGGGCAGGCTCGTTCAAGGCTGTAGTAACAGAGAGAGACATCTCACATCTCCAGCTTATTTAGAACCTGGAGATCGAAAGAACCGGTATCCCTTCCAGAATCTCTCTACATAGCCATCCAGAGCAGACCGAGTTGCCCATTCCGAACATCCGGACAAGCCATGCCTGGCTGGCTCCCTTCACAATGGAAAAGGGTTTCGTTGAGGGAAGTTGAGGGGATTTTTGTTCTTTCTGCCCGTCAACTTCCCTCAATAAAACTGTTTTTTGACGTCCTCTGTGTTTTAATCTAGCAAGTCATCCACCGACGAATCCAGCAAAGCCACCCATCATCTAGACTGGATGGGGTGTGACGCTGTTGTTGTTGCTGCGGAGACCGCCACATCAAAACGGGAGGGACCGCATTCTCACGTTCTGGGCCTGCTTGAATTTTGCTGTAGAAGAAACCAGCCCAGCTGTGACACCGTGATCTAAGGCTTAATAGGATTAATAGGATACTCATATCAACAAGTTGCAACTTCTTTTTCGGTAGCCTAGCTTCGAAAAACTCCGAGGTTAAGAGTGCTTAGCCTGGAGCAATTTCAGGATAGGTGACCGACCGGAAAGTTATTCTTGGGTGCGCACGAGTGAGGACAAATATGCGTATAAAAGACTTGTATTGGTCTGTGAGACCAGCCTACGTCCTATAAAAAACTACTTGATGTAAGCGGGCCGGCCTCGAGGAGGCACACCAACATCTAGCAGTAAACAAGGAGAGCCCATCCATAGTAGGTTTACCTTTGTTTAGGCCTTTCGTTTTCTTTCCTCCTCCAAAACATTGATGACAAAATCCGGGAAGAATTCTGCAGGCCCGGAGCACGTTCCGTGCCAGAGACGGCGAGAAAACAACGACTAAAGCGCGCCGCCATCTCTTGCACTCTTGCCTGGGTTCCGGGCGGCGGGTGGTCGAATTCAAATCCAATGGTGATCTATGTACCACGACCAGGTTGGCAGGCCAATAGTGCCTTGTCCGTGGCGCAGACGTTCGTCGTGTCGTTTGGCAATAACGGCAGCCCCAGAGATCCGCATCCGGGAGACGGACGACTCGACTCGCCTCGCCTGGATGGATACATCGTGGGCGGAGAGCGACACCGAGAGCTGCGCGCTGGTTTCTCGCCTGACGCCTACACGGCCCAAAGTGCCGGGGAGGGATGCCGAGCGACTAGCAATAGCAAGGGGACGAACCCAAAGGAGGAACACGATGGGCGGCGCTGACGAGGCAAGAAGGGGTTGTTGCCTTTCGGTACAACCCGGTGCTTCCATCGTCGGCGTAGCTGCCATCGCCGCCGGTGGCGACGCCAAAGCCAGCCGGGAGAGAGGAACAGAACGGGCAAGGGGGGCGATCGATATCCAGCGAGATTATATATATATATATATATATATATATATATATATATATATATATATATATATATATATACATATGCTATATGTCACCCTAGGTGAAGAATAAGGTATTCTTCACCCGGAACTAATCTCCTGACCCCCGCGCGCCCGACCAAACCAATCCGGCGCGCCCCGCGCGCCCGCGCGCTCGACCCGTTGCTTGCTTGCGCCCATTCTTCTCCGCGCATTCCCATTCTTCTCCGCGCATTCCCGCATTATTCTCGGCAGTTGCTTGCTTGCGCCCGTTAGACGACGCGCGATAGTGCGGCGCGGCGGCGACGACATTCCCGGAGCGCGGCGGTCCGACGAGCGAGGGACCTCCTCCCTGCGCCTCGGTGGCTTGGCGTGCGGCCCATTCTCTTCCTCGGCGAGGCGGATTGCAAACCCTAGGTGCGAGACGGTTTTGATTTTGTCCCGGGGAGCGCGAGCGCGCGTATTCGATTGCGGCCCCTCATTCGCGTACCGTTTTGTTTTTGTAGCAGTGTACATTCGCGGGATCTCCTTTTGGTGTGGCTGTGACGACGCCTTCATCTGTTTTGATTAACCTTCGCGCACCATCATCACGCGGTGATTCACTGATGGAACAGGCGCTCGAGGTATTCTCCTACATCCACGATCGCGTTTTTTCTCTCTGGGTACAGGAATGTCTTCGATTGCTTTTAGTTTCGTCTCATTTCTTCATTTTTTTGTAGTTACTTTTCTGTTTTCTTACAGTACTGCGTCAAGTTTTGCATGATGTAGCAGGCGGGTTGTGTTTTGTAGGTGTGGATCTAGATTTCGGTTCAGTAATTTTCTTGTATTTATTCAGTAATTATCCTTTTTTTGGCGTGTTTTTGGCGGGAACATTTTTTAGATGCTTTAATTGAAATGTATCAGTAAATACTAACATTATTAAACACTAACATTCAGTAAATGATGACGTATGCTTGGTGTGGTTTGTGACGTGTATCAGTAAATACTAACATTCAGTAATTACTGATATCATTATTAGCATTCAGTAATTACTAGCATTCAGTAATTGCTAGCATTCAGTAGTTGCTAGCATTCAGTAATTACTAGCATTCAGTAATTACTGTAATTGTTGTATCAGTAAATACTAGCATTCAGTAATTACTAGTATGTCCTGATACTGATATCATTTTTATTTTAAAATATTTTCTTCAAATGTTTATGCTCCAATTGGTTTTTCTGATTCTTTTCTGATACTGATACTGATATCATTATTAGCATTCAGTAATTACTAGCCTTCAGTAATCATTTGTGTTTTCTTTTTAGTGGGCATGTCCTGTACTGATATCATTCAGTAATCATTGTTTTTCTTTTTTAGTGGGCATGTCCTGGTACTAATATCATTCAGTAATCATTGTTTTTCTTTTAGTGGGCATGTCCTGAATACTGATATGATTATTGGTTTTCTTGTTTTTTTGGCATGTTTTGTAGGTCATGGCTGGTTGCAGTAATTCAGTGGACACAGATCCAGAAGGAAGCCCACCTTCTGGTTCACCGGAGGAACGCAGACCACGCATTGTTTCAGTCAGGAAGATGAGTACTTCTCGGGTTGCTGAGCTTCAACATAATAATGAGAGCGATGATAGCGATAATGATGACTTTGTCAACCCTCCGGTCAAGAAGAAAGCTGCTGCAAAGAAGAGACCACCTGCAGAAGATCACGACGACAATGATGTATTTTTTTTCTGTGTTTTGCAGTTATTGTGTTTACATGCTATAAAGTTCATTTAGTTATCAGCATATATAGGACTCCCGAAATACTGCCATTCAGTAGTTTGTGTATTATGTCTCATTCTTTCACTTTTTGTTTCACAGGTTGTTAAAGCTGGAAATTATGCCACCATCCGTTGTTCTCCATCGTCTATTCTTGCTTGCATAAACAGCATGACAGATGGTTTGAAGCGAAAGCTTGATGATATGGGCTTTGGTAGATTCCTGGAGTTTAAATTGGATGGTATCGATGACCGGACGCTAGTCATGTTTTTGATGCGTCATATCAAAAGCAACCCGTTGCGCATAGAAGTTGCTGGTCGTATTTTGCCAATCACTGCTCAGGTTGTGCATAATATTCTTGCCCTTCCTATAGGCGGTAGGCTGAGAAAGCCAGAGTTCACGTATAAGGACAAGCTGGAAGCTTTGGTTGAGCTGAGGAGGCTGTGTGATGAAAAGGGGATGGAAGCTATGTTTCATCAGTTACCTGCAAAGAAGAAGGGTGCTGTCAAGACAGTGAAGTATGAGAATTTGAAGAAAAATCAAGTTCCTCGGTGGGTGATTGAGCAGTTTGCATCACGGCAGCAGGATGATGAGTGGACTTTGAAGTGCTTTTTCATGCTGCTGTTCAACACCTTACTCTTCTGTGGCAGCACAATAGACATTCGCGGAGGTGACTTCTTGCTTGCGAATGATTTGGAATCAATCAAGGATATTGATTGGTGTAGTGCTGTTGTTGAGGACATTAGGAAGAAGGCTAAGATGTTTGATTCTTCCAAGAAAACACCTCTAGTCCAGGGCTGCACTGCTCTCCTCATTGTAAGGAAAATTTTTTAAATTTATGTGTGATGCATTTTTTTGTTCATTCAGTTTATATTGCTTGTTCAGTAACTCCTTTTCATTGTTTGTTCAGTAACTCCTTTTTATTGCTTTGTTCAGTAACTCCTTTCATTGTTTGTTTCAGTAACTCCTTTCATTTTTTAACATTATCCAGATTTATTACCTAGACAATTTGTCATGCTGCCACATGCTCGCTGATTGCAGCACCGTGCCTCGTGTTAGCCTTTTCAACAGCTCTTTGATCGACATGATTGCAAAGGCTGACAAGAAAACTTTTGATGACCTAAGTGTTTCTATGGTCACTTACCGGTAAGTGACACCATTCAGTTTTCTTCTTTTTATTATTTACTGTGCAGTACAATACAATTTGTTTTTTTTTTTTTCTACTGAGACCCTTTTATGTGTTTTTTAGCTGAGAGACAAGGCTGGAACATGCTATGAGGACATTAGAGTGGATGATCAGGAACATGCTATCAGGACATTAGACATTAGGAAGGCTGTTCCACACCTTTTACGTTCTTCAGCTGTTCGTGCGAGGGGCGGGCCTTGGAATACCAAAACCAAAAAGACATCAAAAGCTGATCCCCAGACTACCCATGCTCATCGCCTCTCACAGGGCTTGGTGCCACTTTGACCTTTGCTTTCTAGAGTTTTGTCTTCAATTGTTGATGATGAGAAGAAGCAAGGAGTTGAGGATGCATTGTTAAAGTATGACAGCAGCACGATGGCGGCCTCTAAAACAATGGACAAAGCAATTAAACTGTTTAAAGACAGCCAGAAAGACATTCAAGCTGCTCAAAAGAAGCTTATGTTTGATCTGAGTCAGATTTTGGTGTCTTTTGAAAGACACGATGATGCAAGGAACGAACCTTGCAGCCCTGCCCATGGTTCCGCACGTGAAGAACGCGCAAAGCGACGTGCATCTGTAAGTGAATGTTCATCTTTTTTTCAGTCTTTTTTTTTCATTATCAATGTTTTGGTTCAGTAGTTTTCAGACATTTGTACATTGTCACATTTGGACAAGCATATGCTGAGGGGGGGGGGGGGGGCGAGATGTCTCAAGCGTAGCAAGATGATTTCAGCTACTGCTGCCAGATCTGGTGCGGCTGGAGATCGACAACCCCCTACTGTTGGAACTAGTGTCGCACAAAATTCTGCTTCTGAAGATACACACGTACAGCCCCGTATGGCTGAATCTAGCCCTGTGCAATCTCATGATATTGTAGTTTCACCTCACCCTACTGATGATGAGTTTGCTTCTACCGGAGCTAGACCTGTGCCATCTTTAGATGTCTCTGCTGGTGATAAAAGTGCTGCTCCTGAAAGCCCTCACAATCCTTCTTTGAATGTGCCTGCATCTCCGTGTTGTCAATTATCTCCGGTACTTTTTTCCCTGTAGCATTATGCAAATTATCAGTCACATTATTCTTGTTTTTATTCTTGTTTTTGTGTGATGTGTTTTTATTCTTGTTTTTTTCTGTTTTTTTGTCAGCCTGTTATGAGCACCATTAGTGGTGTCAATGTCAGCAATGATAATGTTCAATCTCAGTCATCCGGTGTTCCGGAGGGTGATTTTGACCGTGAGGCATGGAACTCTATTGGCGCAATTCTTCTTGAGATAAAGGAGGATGCGACCCAGAAGCAGCAGCAATTCTTCAGTAGGAAAAAGAAAGGAGTAGGAAAAAAGAAGGTACAATTCTTTAGTATAGTTTCTGAAGATTAAGACTTCTATAGTTTTAGTTCAGTAAGATTTTTGCTTTTTTGGGGAGAAGTGATTCTTCAGTAATACCCTTTGTTCAGTAATTATAGTTCAGTAATATCCTTTTATGTTCAGTAAATATGTCGTGTTGTAGTATAAAACTTTTCAATTATTATAGTTCTTTTGTTCAGTAATTGTTCATTTCTGTTATGTAGGCCGCTAAGAAGCCTTTGACGCCACCGCAACATTGTAGGACTCGCTCCACAATTTCAAGTGCAGATTTTATGTCATTGCAAACCAATCAGACTAGGGAGATTCGCAAGCATAAGAAGAAGAATGTGGAGAAGGAGATCATTTTGGATGATGCTGATTGTTGGGAGGCTCCAAATTTTGACGCCTACATTCCTCCGCCATGTCTTAATTCAAATCAGAAATGTTTTGTTGGACCTGCATTTATCAAGAAGGATCAATATGTTTTCTTGAGTACGTTTGCAAGTAATGTTTGGCGTCGACCGCCTCTAGATTCAAACATGGTTTTGATGTTCAGGTCTGTGTTTTTCAAAGACATGTTGGGCAACAAAGATGAGCCTGAGTTGAAAAGGTATGTGTTTTTCTATTTTTTTTATAACCTTCACCACATCATTAATTTCTGTGCTTACAATCTTTACTTTTTCATCTTTTATTTTTTTGCACCCTGGTTCATATGGTAGTATTTTTTTGTGATATGAAATGCAGGAGAACTTTCATTGAATTTTCAGAAAAAAGAAGTCACCCATATTATCAGAGCTGTTATAGTTTGAATGGAAGCGATGTTGTGGATATTTTTAGCGATGAAGCCATGGGTACATGCGATGTCTTTGACTGTTTAGCATGTTGTTTGATGTCGGATGATGAAGAGAAGAGGGCTGGTGCCTATGGTTACAGGATTATCATTCCGACTCAATTATCGGTCAGTAATTATCGTCTGTATTTTTTTTTTCCTGACACTAAAATAAATTCTGCTTTTTTGTATGGTGATTGAGTGAAAGTTGTCCCTCATTGTGTTCCACTAATATAATCTTTTTTCATTATCTATGTTTTTATCTATTTATTTTTGTTTTTTTGCAGCATGCATTGACCTACAGACCCCCTTGTGCTAACTCGGATGAGGGTAGCTTGGATATTGGTAGTTTTGACACAGATTTAGATGTTGATTATATTGCTGGGTATATTGCGCAGCGCTACACTGTGGATGAAGTTCTCCGTGCTCCTGCTGTGAGTTCATTTTTTTTTCTTGTAATTATCCTCAAAATTTTTTGTAGTTGTTCAGTATTTCAGTTATTTTTCAGATTGTTCTGTCAGTTATTTTTCTGTATTCTTTTTTGATAGGTGTTTGTACCTATCCAGACCGGGTGTCATTTTACAGTATACTGCCTGAACATGATCCATGGACAATTTGAGATTCTGGATTCCCTGGATTGGGCACAAGTTGAGGATAAGTTCAGACACCATGGTAAAGTTTGTGAAAGAGTCCGACTTGGCCTGCACCGAATATTCCAGAAGTTTACCAGTTCCAGGTTCCCGGACATCAGTGATTGGAACTTCATTTCCATAGTCCTTCCGAAGCAAAATATTGGCAATGATTGCTTGTTTTTCTGCCTGAAGTTCATTGAACACTATGATGTTGAACATAGTAGTCTTGACACCGGTGTTGATCTTCAGTCGGTTAGTATAGTTTTTTTCCCCCTGCGTTTTTGCTATGGTAGCAGTGTGTTTCTTTTTTTTTGCAACTCTGCTTCAGTTATTTATAGTGTCGTTGGTCAGTTATTATTATTATTTTTTTCGATATACAGGACCGCAGCAGTGTTTACAGGGCAGAGTACCTTCACTACTTCATGTTCCACAAACTGAATCAAGCTCCGAGGCCTTTCCCGCAGCACATAGAAGCTTATGCTGTTGTTGATCCAAGCTCCTAGGAGTAGACTCAGACCAATGCCTTTTGTGGTAGCAAAAACATGTATACAGTTTATGGTAGCAAAAACTTTCCAGATTATGTAACTATAGTTTTGTTCAGTAAATGTCTACATTGTTCAGTTTTATTGGCACTTAGTAAATACTAGTCATTCGTTCAGTAAATATCTATTTTGTTTTTCAGTTTATTTTGCATTTTACTGAACTTGGATATCAGCAAAGTAGTGGTCGTTCAGTAAGTATTTGTGATGTTGCACACTGATGTATGGTTAGTCATCATTCAGTAAATATCTATTTTGTTTTTAGTTTATTTTGCATTTTTACTGAACGTGGATATCAGCAAAGTAGTGGTCGTTCAGTAAGTATCTGTGATGTTGCACACTGATGTATGGTTAGTCATCATTCAGTAAATATCTATTTTGTTTTTCAGTTTATTTTGCATGTTTACTGAACGTGGATATCAGCAAAGTAGTGGTCGTTCAGTAAGTATCTGTGATGTTGCGCACTGATGTATGGTTAGTCATCATTCAGTAAATATCTATATTTGTTTTCAGTTTATTTTTGCATTTTACTGAACATGGATATCAGCAAAGTAGTGGTCGTTCAGTAAGTATCTGTGATGTTGCACACTGATGTATGGTCAGTCATCGTTCAGTAAATATCTATATTGTTTTCAGTTTATTTTTGCTTTTTACTGAACGTGGATATCAGCAAAGTAGCGGGCGTTCAGTAAGTATCTGTGACGTTGCGCACTGATGTATGGTCAGTCATCGTTCAGTAAATATCTATATTGTTTTCGGTTTATTTTTGCTTTTTACTGAACGTGGATATCAGCAAAGTAGTGGGTGTTCAGTTATCTGTGACGTTGCGCACTGATGTATGGTCAGTCATCGTTCAGTAAATATCTATATTGTTTTCAGTTTATTTTTGCTTTTTACTGAACGTGGATATCAGCAAAGTAGTGGGTGTTCAGTAAGTATCTGTGACGTTGCGCACTGATGTATGGTCAGTCATCGTTCAGTAAATACTAGTCATTCGTTCAGTAAATATCTGTTCTGCTTTCAGTTTATTCTGCATTTTACTGAACGTGGATGTCAGTAAAAGTAGTGGTCGTTCAGTAAGTATCTGTATTGTTCAGTTTTTTTGGCTCTTTTACTGAACGTGAAGTACGAACCAAATGTAAGGATGTAACTAATCACTTATTCAGTAAGTATCATCTTTTTTCAGTTATTTTGTGCATTAGTGAACTCATTAAGCTCTCAGTAAATACTAGCCATTCGTTCAGTAAATATCTGCATTTTACTGAACGCGGAGTAAGTAGTTCATGTCAAGACTCGGGATATCAGTGAAGCAGTGGTACTTTTACTGAACGTGCAGTAAGTACTTCATGTCAAGACTCATGACAAATAAGTGAGAACTTCCAGTAAATACTTTGAGCATTCAGTAAATTTGTGGATTTCAAAGAAATATACAATTTTTTGAGCAAGTAGAAAAGTTGTTGTCTATGTGTTCTATCTAATCACAAACTATTTGTATAATATGTGAAAATGTTTCTATAACTATTCAGGTATCTGATCTGCTGTCCTCTTGGTCTCCCCCTTGTCCATCTACATGCCCACTGGCTCTTGTGCTCCCTATACCGCGTCCAGTTCCTCTTGGTCTCCCCCTTGGTCTTTTAGCTACATCCCTTATAAGGTTCATATGTGCTTTTTCACATGTAGCGGCATTGTGACCTGTGTCAAACTGCCCACATCTACCGCATCTCCTCCTCTTCTTCGTCTTGTCACGTGGCCGTGGGTAATGAGGCTCAGGAACACCTTCAACTGGTACCCTTTCTCTGCGGCTTCCTTTGGTTGTCGATACTGGTGGTGCGGATGCTGAAATTTCATTCTCTTCATGTTCAGTATTTTGTGCAGCAGTGGAGGGGTTGCTTGTTGTGCTTTCTTGTATTGGTTGAGGTGTCGCAGGTAGTCCCACATCAGGTGGTATTGTGTCCAGGATTGCAATCGCATCTCTGATCAGGGCCCTTGCTGTATCCATTGCCTGTTCAGTAAAATTGTGTTAGTCGTTGCGTTTAGCTCCTATTTGTGTGCAATATCTGATTTGTTGTTTTCATTTTTTTTATGCACCTGTGTGGACATAATTGCAGATCTTTGCAGTCTGAACAGATCTCCTAAGATGCTTGTTGTTCGATGTGCTTTTGTGTCGCCATCTGGACCAGAAAACATTGTATCATGCCTGTCGAATGCTGTTTCCTGAGATGCTAGCCTTGTGTATCGCTTCAGTATATATCTTGAAGGTACACGTCTCAGGTTAATTTGTGTGAACACACGGACTAGATGTGGACAAAAGAGGCCTGTTTTTGCAGTTTAATAGTTCAGAAATCAGCAACTAATGTATATGATTTTTTCTGAAAAACTGAAGAAACAATAAAAGACACGACTCATCAAATACCTGTGTGTTCCCATGTCATGCACTCACAACTGAAGGTAGATTGCTCTGGGTCCTGATCATTGCACACAGCTTTCACTTGGAATGCATGTTGGATCCACGGGAAATCTGTCTGCACTTGTGTGTGTTCGATGTAGTAGTAACCGTTCCGGTTGACGTCTTCTCGGCAAGCGAAGTTCGTGCTTGCCTTATTTGTTTCTTTGAACTTGTTGTACACATTCCTTGTGTACAATTTACTGAGCTGGACGTCATACCCGTAGAACGTTGAAGTTATGGGTTCCGACTGCAATAAACATTTATGATGAGTAACTATCTGAATATGTCACTAAAACTACCTGTGAACTGCAATAAACATTTGCTACATGACTGATGCCATCAATATAGGTCAGTAAATACCTGTGAACTGTACTTCTCCCTCGATTCATTCTCCTTTGTGTGATTAATCACTTCCAGGAACTTCCTCGCAAACTCATGTATTGGTGTTGAGTTGTCAACATACCCATTTTTCACTGTTCTGTTCATGCTTTCACTCCGCTGTGTCGACTGCATCGTGCCGCAGTAAATCTCCTTGAAGTAAGCTGCTATCCACCTATCTCTCTCTTCGTAAAGCTTCTGAAATGATTTTCTTTCGTGCAAATTGAAATCATCTTCCATCAACTTCCATGCAGCTTCGAACTCGGTTGGATTCAGTGGGTGGTTGATAACAGAAATTAGCCTGCCCTTGAGCTTGGGGTACTGCTCATACATTTGGTTTAGAGGGTCTTTGTACTTTCTTAGAACGTGCCACCGACAGAACCTGTGGTGCGTATTGATAAATAGGTTTGCAATTGCCTTCTCCATGGCGTTGTCTTGATCTGCAGCGCAAAAAACAGCACGTTTGTCAGCCTCATTTCAGTAAAATATTAAATTTTTGATTTCAAGTAAAATGCACTCACCAGTGAATATCGGGATGGGATCCTTGTTGCCCATACACTCCCTGAATTGCTTTAACACCCATTCAAATGTGTCGGAGCGTTCATCCCTTATCAACGCCTGTGCAAAGATTACATTTTGTAACTGATTATTGCAACCCACAAACATAGCCAAGGGCATGGAGTAGCGGTTGGTCCTGTAGGTCGTGTCAAAAGTAACCACGTCTCCGAAATCTGAAATAACAAATACAGCTAGTTCAGTAATTGCATTGATATGTCTTTTTTTCCATCTATGAGTCAGTAATTATAGTCTGAAATAATGAATACAGAGAGGTATGTACTCGTAGGGTTCAGTAATTTTGATTCCTCTTTCTTTTTACCTTTGTAATGTCCTTGCTGGCTCGCATGGCTCCAGAATATATTCTTGATGACATTTTTTTCATCCACCTGGAATTTGTAAAAAAATTGTGGATTGTTTCTTTTGCACTCATCAAAGAATTCTTGTAGCTTTGGTATATCATCTTCTACCTCCGTTCTAGCAAGGACAGCTCTCCTGCAATAATAAGAGAAAAATGCAAAGGAGATGAGTTATATTTTTTCTTTAGAGACCTGTTCCATATATGTCATGATTTTTATTCATGCATGGAATCCTAATGTCTCAGTGAAACTGTTGAATTAGGGTGCATTTTCAGTAATGGAGACTTACTTGTTTCGCACATCCCTCTCTGTCATGCTTAGATTTTCCGCCCCACCTACTGACTCTTTTAGCACATTCATCACGCTGACATGTTTCACCTTTGCCTTGTGCATGACATCAATCAAGTCATCTATCGGGCCCTCCTTTAGTTTGTGAGATCGCATTTGTTTTGTCATGGAGGGTGATCTTGTCAGCTCATGGTTGTGCTCAAGCACAATCCGTTTGAAGTAAACACTCTCCCCATCTAATGTTGTAACAACGCAGACCATTGCCTTACATTCTTTCCTTTTTGTTGTTTTGTCTCGTTTGCGGTCTGCACCAGGACTGTTCTGACTGTGTCCTGCAAATGAACATTCGATGTCCTGTCCGCGGCCACCATTCCTTGTCCTATTCTTCCTTACGTTGAACCCAGCAAGCTCTGCATATGATTGGTAGAAGCTGATTGCAGCTCCCATGCTATCAAAGCTCATGTCATAACTTGGGACAAACTTTTTATCAATCTTTGGATCCTGCATTGAATAAGTGGTCAGTAACTATCATGTGTTGAGAATGTTTTCAGTAATTTTTGGTACTTACATGCAAAAACACTGGCTCCACTTCAGGGGTAATTATAGTTTGAGATGCAACAGGTACCGGCGGTGTCATTGTTGGTCTGTACCGCATCGGATGCACAAGCCATGCTGGACCCACTGACTGCCCTTGAGAAGGAATTGGCATAGCTGCTGCTGCAAACTGAGTAGCTGTCACTGCCGCTGCATTAGCTGCAAACTGAGCAGCTGCTGCTGCATTAGCTGCAATTTGTGCCGTCACAGGATCACTAGCAGCAACATCAGGACCAATAGCATCAGCAGCATTAGTCGAATCTGGTGTAGTTGCTATCCCAAACCGAGCAGCAGCTGCAGCCGCAGCCACCACAGGAATATTTGCAGCATCAGTACTACCAGCAGCATTAGTCGAAGGAGCAGAGGCAATTACTGTCAACAAATGTGAAACAACCACAGATGCCGCTTGTTGCTGGTTCATTGTTCCATCCATGTCCATCTACAGATTATAACCAAAATCAACCTTCAGTAATTTTTTGGGATTAACTATTGCACAGTAATCATTATAACCAAAATCAACCTTCAGTAATTAGGCCAGGATTCAGTAATTTCAGTTCAGTCAGAGGAATTGGTGGGGTTTGGCTCAGTAATTGTTTCACAGAATAATTATTTCACAAAATGCCATGATCATTCAGTAATTATTTCACAGAATGGTAGTAGATTAGGCTCTTTTCAGTAATTACCTTTTCTTCAGTGGAGGTGTTGATCGTCCTGCGGGGACGGGGGATCCAACGGGGCTCGGCGCGGCGGCGGTGAGGGTCGCGGCGACAGATCCGACGGGGCTCGGCGTGGCGGCGGTGAGGGTCGCCGCTCCCGTGGCGACAGATCCAACGGGGCTCGACACGGCGGCGGTGAGGGTCGCCGCTCCCGTGGCGACAGATCCAACGGGGCTCGGCGCGGCGGCGGTGAGGGTCGCCGCTCCCGCGGCGACGGCGAAGAAGGCCGGGTTCCGGGGCTCGGCGAGGCAGTGGTGTCGTTTAACGGCGCGGGTGGGATGGCGCGATGGCGTCGCGGGCTGGTTCGATGGCTGGGTCCGGGTGAAGAATAAGCTATTCTTCACCCTGGGTGAAGAATAGCACTACCGTGTATATATATATATATATATATATATATATATATATATATATATATCACGATCTTCTTTTAAGGGTGTTAATATAAAATATTGAATCATGGTTACTAGTCCTGATCCATTTAAAGGGATTATTCTGTAACATTATGAATTACGTTTAATAATCACAACCTAACGTAAGGGGGTTTTACAATTTATTCTGAGTCAACCGCCGTCAGGGAAACGTGCAGCCATTGGATCGGACGTGTGCAGCTTGATACACACAAAACCAGTCAAGTTTACTGGGTTTACCCCTTTGCATCCTCGGTGGCGGAAGGTGATTCAGGCAGCCGCGGACGCTTGGAGACGCCCGGCGACATGGGCCACCATCTTCTTCTCCTCCTCAACTGCGGCGCTCAGAGATCTGCACCCCTGCGTCGAGTACTCGTACGATTTGATTCCTCCTTTGCTTATGGGGATGACTGAGAAAGCCAGCCGCCATGGGAGCTTTTTCCCTGCCGGCTGAGAAAACAGTGAAGGCAACACAACACCCACACCGAAGTGGACGACTTTTCTGCCAGTTGGGCGGCCTCAGGCGCTGGGGGTGGATCGTATCCAATCTTGTTTACGATGATCATGCCGAATTGCCGATGACTTGCCTCGGTGGAGTCCGCATCGCCGACGAGAGCTGGATCCTGGGTTTCAGAGGGTGACCCGTGGCCTATCACCGGCAACCAAACAATGCAGCTTCGACACAAGCATTGGCATCAAAGCAACGAACGCCAGCCAGGCATGGAATGGAAGACTCGATTCGTAGACATCAACGTCAAGACGACGGTGCAGGGATGGCAAGGCAAGCTTTATTTGCTGAATTCAAGAAACAGGTATACTATCTGCCTCACTGGCTTACTCCACCAGCCATGAGCGCATGATAACGCAGTATGCAAAATTATGACACTGAGATAGGCAACATGAAAACCTCTTTGAAGTTTTTAAACCTAGTACGATATCCATTATACCAGCCCTAAATATTCAGTTAAATGCAGAACGACTGATCCCAGGGATTATTTACTGCAACAGCAGTTTACAAGGACAAGCTTTTTTTTTTTCTTTTTTCCTTTCCCAGTTGCAAGTGAATGGCAAAAATTCCCCACCAATAACCACAATAATAAAAATCGGTAAATGATCTTGCGATCAAACGAAGAACATGGGTGTCTCTACTGGCCGTCGTCCAGCGCTGCATTTTTGCAGATGGGACACAGATTCTTGACCACCAGCCATTGCTTGATGCACCCAGCATGAAAATCGTGCCCACAATCTAGCCTCCCAAGATCGTCCCCATCCACATATTCCTCCTGGATAAACAGGGAGAACGAACATAAGATTATAGCTTCTAAAAAACTCAAGGTTTGTAAACTCAATAAACAATGTCATGTGAGAAATAGTGCACCTCACACATCTATTAACAATGGCAATCCTGGAAATGATTAAACTAACTAACAATGTTTTTTTACGCGGGTTCCCCTTAGAAGTTAACAGTAAGTTGACAGTTGCCCTAGTAGCTGTTCAGGTTCAACACACTAGAGTCTAAGAAGCCTTGACTGATTATGGGTTCCGTATACAACGCCACTTCAGTCTCCAATAATTAATTGATAAATAGGTGTACTATGAAACAAAATTCCACAGAACAGCCGGATAGAATTCAAGTTTAATGACGCAGTTGTATTACCAGATTTGCTTTAGAACTACATGCAGATAACTTGCACTTTCTATCTTTGCATGTTAACTTGGTAAAAGCAGCATTTTCATTCATATCATAAGCTGATGAATTAAGTGAGCAACTTCTGGATATCCAATAGACATATTTGAATCAAATGCACATATTTTTATCATTCATGATGATCAATGCTTCTGACTGAATACCTATGGTCAACTGAAAAATGTACTGCTAGTCTCTAATAGTCCCAGGAGCAGATTAGTACCTGGCAGATACAACATGGCTCATGGTCTGACGATGCTTTTAATCTCAATGATGAAAATTTCCTTTGCTTGAGCAGCTTTGTCACTGTTTCCTCACTGAGGCCAGTGTTAACGTTTCCTATTCTTTCCTCAAGTGCTAATAGCTCCTGAAAGAAAGCAGCCATCAAGATTAGATTTTAGCTCAACAAAGATGCAGGTAATGTGTTCATAAGGAAAACATACCTCATAAGACATGTTGTCTATGTCAAGGCGCATGTCCCTGTGTCTGTCATGAATGTCGATGCCACCATAGAAAATAGACTGCTCAAGAACATATATAAATATATGTGAGAAGTAAATCTCAATAGTATGCAGGGATAAAAACTCAATGATAACAGATAAATTTCGAGTGGATCCATTTTTACTAAATAGTACTTGTTTCAACATGTCGTATATTCGTATCAATTCAGAAAAGTCAGGAATAAACTTTTCTGCCACTAAATAACTGCATAGTGGTTTTGAACTTTGTAATCTGTTCTTGGAACACAAAAAATCATGTTTCCAGTGCACGTTCTGAGTTCTATCTGTGTTTCCCCAATGCTGAAACCAACATGGAAGTCCATACTCGTTGTCCCTCTTTTTCTATATTAGAGGTTTTGTACAATTAAGGCGGTGTCCCATTTTTGCTACTTAATATTCTTCAATTACAGGGTAGCACAGTCCTGTCAAGTTTTACACTAGAATAATCTGAAGTGTATGTTGCCAGTCGATCAGTTATAAGTATATTTAATAACAAGAACAATAGACCAAAAGGGGAAAAATTACTTAAAGAAACCACTTAATTTTATTTACTTTGGTGCACATCAAAAAATAACCATGGCAAACAGAGCTAACACAGATGAAGCCAGCTGTCACTCACCTCTAGTCTGACATTCTCCCCTCTATGAATCATTTGAAGTGCATTCCGGATCTGTTGAAAAGTAAACAAATCATTTGAAGTGCATTCCTTATATCACTATGTGTGACTGTGAACTATGCGTGATCAAACATGGGATCATGAATAACAGGAATGAAATGAGATAAAGTATGTCTATTGGCCTTCTCTCAATGTGCCTCTGACAAAATCAGGAGGCACAACGATGATAAAGAGTTCTGAAAACATGTGAGGCCTTTTTTTTCTTTTTGACAATTCTAAGCAGATTAATATGGTCTGATCTTTTACTATGAAAAAAATCGATCGATTTTATATGTGTGGGTTATTAAGCCGTTTTGGACATTGTTCTTATTCTTATAAAGTTAGGTGAAGAACAGGATTTTGAAAGGTACAATCAGCGTACCTCCATTAACCTTCTCCCTTCCCTACTCCTTATTGATAAAGGAACACCCCAAACACCTTCACCCTCACGCTCTAACAGATATCCAGACCTTAAGCGTGGGGACTGATGAGAGCGAAGTGCTCCAGACAAACGTCCAATCTCCTACAAGGAAACAAAAAATAGCACATTGTAAACATAATTAGCATTCAAACTGAAAATCTAAATGCAAAAGATGATGACAAAAAAGTGCACCTCTGATAAATTTCGAGGATGGCGTCTATTCAGGCTTTGCTGAGCAAGTCCTGCTGGTGGATTTACTGATGAATTTGTATTAGCTCTTGATACAGGAGGAACACTTCCTGAAATTGCAGTGCCTCGGCTATCAGAGCTCCAGCTGGATGGTTCTGGAACCAAATGCCCCATTTCTATTGAGGCAGGGGGAGCAAATCAGAGAACCTGCTAGGCACCACATTCCTCCTTGTAACCTCATCACTACCGAGAATTCTATTGTCCAAACTGGCAGCTCTTGACGATGAGGCTCTATGACCAGTGAAATGGTTTGCTGTTTGCGGAACACCAGGAACAACATTTACTGGATGTTGATGCAAGTTGAGGCTGCTGACCACAGGAATAACCTCTGGTGGCTCATCAAATGTACTCTGCAGATGAGGCGGCTGAAGATTCCACGAGTTTGTAAACCTGATAGTATTAGAAGAGGGCCAGACACTAAAGGGAGCAATCTGTAGAGCAGTGGTAGTTCTTGGCCGAAAACTTCTCTGCGAATTTCCAGCGTGGTTAATGCCTCCATTAGAATCATAGTTACTAGATGAGGGACCTGCACTAGTTCCATAAGGCGGGAGTTGATCCTCACTGGAACTTGAAGCCAACAAGCAATTCTGTGAAGATGAGTTTCTAGCAGGAGCAGGATGGTAGCTTGAGGAAGCAATGTTTTGGAAAGAAAAATCATTCCTGTGAGAAGCACTTGTGCTCGCACCTGCTGAATTCTGCCCATTGGCTCCTTCAATATTTTTCCTCTTGCATGCTAGTCGGCGACCGTCAAGAGAACTCCCTGTCCCTGGTCTTTGATCGATGCCATCTGGCAATAGTGAAAAATCACCCAAAGGATTTTCTCTTGGGTTGAAAGAACTGAAAGGGTCCGTTTGCTCTGCACCATATAGGAAGGCCCTGTATGGATGCAATCTCAGGTCTGTTGGCTGAGCATCTGTGCCAATACCATCATAGCCACCATAATTACCAGGGCCTTGAGAGGCACGATTCGCATTTGAACTTTGATCATACAGGTCATTAGTGTTGCTACTAAGGTCTATATCCACATCCGAGGAAATGTTATTTTCGGCTACCGATCGCCGCCTTTCACCAATCCTCAGGCCACCACTGATGTTTAGTTGCTCTGCTTTAACATCGTTTGACCTCCCATAATTTAACGCACTGCCACTTGAACTAGCTTCACCTGACTCCCAGAAACCAAGAAATGCACCATCCTGTTGCATTTCATTTCCATATGGAATGGGGGCACCACTGTGGTTCATCTGATAACCGCGAAGATTATGTGATTCTACTGATCCTAGAACATTATTCCAATACGCCTGTTGATCCACAACAGGATTGCCTGAATTGGATCCCATTTCTAGCCCAAAAACATCAGCAAAATGCTCGACTGAATTCCTCTGCCCTTGCATTGTTAAACCTTAATCTGCAACGAGGTGTCAATTGATTTGCTGTCGTATCATCTTAGATTTTCTTCATTCCCTGCTTTCAATGACCTGTGAATGTAAGTGGCACAGTTAGAAATTGCGTCGCATATTTTTTTCTGAACCTTAATGAAAGAACAGAATACTATATCAACTGAAATGGATGGAACTCTGAATGATAAAGGTTGGCCAAAAAAACAATGCAAATTCGCTCTTGCTTGGAATAAGGAAGTAGTAAATGCATTCGTATGGGTTTTACAATTTGATAAAGAGTATGAGAGTATTACTGCCAACTAATTCGACCGTAGCAGTCTTGGCATGAGCCGCCATTTCGTGAGGCGTATGCAATGCATGCGCCAAACTTGACGGTTTGGGTTGCTGTTGTCAGCGGAAGCTGTGATGATGATGCAGGCATTTTAATGGGTGGAAAACACGGAAAATGTACAATGCGTGCGACCTAAACAGATGGACCGCATGCAGGATGGGTCCCATTACTCTGTGGCATCCCGCAGAAAAAAAAACAATACTCCTCTACTCTACTTTGTGTGTCGTTAAGACAAGGTGCGCTAGTAATTTTTTCAACTAAAGCTGCTGTCTGAAACGACATACATTTGAGACCGGAGGAGTATTTGTTTTTCCTTTTGCATTTATTTCCCTTCGCTATCGGCTTCCAAAAGGACGCAGAAAAAGAAGCAAAAAAAAAAAAGGGAAAAGGTAGTAGGAGTAACAGCATCCACGGTTTCAAAAGAGAGAGATCGGTTCTCTGATCTCGAAATCGAAATATACGTACTAGCCAATAAAAAGGAGAAATTTAATGGAAGCAAGAACACCAAAGAGAGCATGGTTTCTTTCCAGACTTGGAATTTTGTTTGTGACAAAACGTGAATGATTCTTGACAGTTTTCAATAGCATGGCACACCCTGGCTCGATGAGATGAGCAGCTACCAGTTGAATGAACCATGAAAGGATGAACAGCTCGAAAGAAATCCCATACGGTACGGCGAAGGGAGATTTTTGGGCTCCAAATAAAAAAGAAAGGGAGCGTTCTGGCATGCAGAATCAACAGAACAACATGAGAAAAAACAGGACAGAAATAGATTACAGGCAGAGAGATGCGGCAGCCATACCAGAAACTGGTCCACCGGAGAGGTTCCGAACAACTTGCAAGAACCGCAATCCAGGCGAAAGAACAATCTCCTCCTTCGTCTCCTGTTCCTTGATTCTCTAACCAGGGAGACGGACAGAGAATCAAGCCAGAAAGCGGAGGAAACAAGAACCGATTGCTACGAGAGCGAGAGAGAGAGAGGTGCAGAGATGGTGGGTAGAATTGAGAGAGAGATCGGTGGAGTGGGTGGAGAAGAACAGGATGGGAACGGGTGGAGGAAAATTTGTCAAGAGGGGGAGAGGGAGACAGGGAGGAGGGTGGGGGGTGGTGATGCGAGGGGAGGAAGGGAGGAGGTGGGAGAAAGAGAAGTTTGGCTGAATTCGGATTTATTTATCTCTCCCTCGTCTCTCCCTCCCTCTTTCGCAGCACTCTGCTGCTGAGGATCCCTTTCCTCCCCCACTAAAACCTTTAAATGCTGCCCGTTTAGAATTAGCAGTAGCTAGCTCCTTTAAGAACGGCCAAAGATTAGAGGTCTGTATCGTGTTGTCTTTCACATGACCTCCCTGCCATGCCCCCTTTTGGAGCCATGCGTATATTTCTCTCTCTCACCTCCTGTCTCTCTCTCTCTCTCCCAGCCTTTTGGCATGCTATGCTCATCTTCTTGCATTGAATATCTTTTCTCTTTCATGCTCGAGCATCCTTCCTCGGCATTGAATATCTCCGGGCGTAATCCAAGTGTCATGAGGTGCTTCTGCTTGTTAGTTGGATCGTGTAGTAATGACTGCACGTTATACCAGTCACCCCTCATGAGAAAAATATGAAAGCGAGGCGTAGGAATAAATTTTCTTTTTCAGATCATCAAGCCCCAGTACCAGCAGTACTGTTTACGCATCAACTTGTGAGCTGTTTTTTTTTTTTTCTTTTTCTCCTCCTAGCACGAGCAGACGATGATTGATTACAGATAGTGTTGAGAGGCCATTTCCTGGCACGAAACGAAATCGTTGTGTGCCGTGCGGTGCGGTGTGGGTGGCGTCTCAGGTTCCCCCTCCCTCTCCATATCAGGGGAGGGAAGGGAAGTCGGTCGGCACTTGAGGAAGCATCTGAGAGACCCAAGCTCCTTACCGTCCACGTGTCCGTTCTCCCAAAGCAAATACTGCTAATCTGCGTCTTAACGACGCCGTTTCTGCGTTAGCGTTGCTTGCCGTTTCGCCTGCTCCGGGATCGGAGATCACACCGGTTCCAGACAGAGGTTACCAGGCGCCGGAGATTGCACCGCCAATGCACTGAGGTACCTTTGTCGATCTGCCCGTCTTAATTCGGTCGTCTTCGACGTTCCCAGTCCTGGAGATAGCACGCTGTGGGAGATCGTTCCTTGTTGGCCTATGGCAGCTCATGAGGTAGCCGAGGCGCCTTGTTTACTTGCGGCAACTCGTTGACTGCACTGCTCGCCGGCGCGCAGCACCTTCATCGATTACACTGCTTTGCCTCATCAACTCAACCATGTTCTAGGTTCTTGCTACCGGAGATCGCATGAGGCAGGAGACGGTGCTTTCGTGACTTCTTAAATTGTTTCTGATGCAAACCAAAGTTTTGATCCCCATGTCCACATGACCACATATGGCTGATGAGAATTTCAGCGTCCATGAGCGACATGGAAAATTTGATGGAGCTGTAACCAAAACAGCCATGGGCTGCCGCAAGTTACCAATGCGTGATGTCCTGCTGCGCGCGATGTCGGGACGTATGGGGAACTGGAACACGACGCGCGATATTCCACATGCTTCCTGCGAGCAGTGGCAAACCTAGAACACGGGCTGATTGAGGCGAGAAGAGAGGCGCGTGATCTGCCGAAGGTGCCGCCGGCCGCAGCGCAAGGGACGAAGCGGTGGCGGGCGATCTCCCGCGGGAGAAGAAACGCCAAGCAACTCTCTAACGGAGTAACGACGTCGTTAAAATGAGATTAACAGGCACTTTGCTTTAAGATTAGAACGGACGCGTGTACGACAGGAGGCTGGGTCTTTCCGGTTAGGCGAGAGACCGGCTCTCTCGCAATTTGCTTCCGGCACTTGGTAGTAGGAGCACAAATTTCGGGCCCGGATGCTTAAAACAAGGATTCGGATGAAGTGTCGCCCTATCTTGGATTTATGCCTTGTAGCTGTGTTTTATGCATGCCAAGCAAGTGGCCACCTATCATTATCTCCTCATTTCCTGCATTTGTAGTCTAGTAGCAGTACTTTTTTTATTTATGCGAAGATATATATATACGGTGGTGGTCCTAATTATCCTTATTAGCAGTCTGAAAGCGGATTAAAAAAATGCTGGGCTGGTGACCGAAGGATTCGGAGTTTCCATGACGCTCACCCGTCAGCAGCACCGCACCGCACCTGACGCAGCCAGAGACGCACGCACACCGTGGGGCCCTCGTGCCACCATCACGCAGATGTCGTACTTGTACGTAGCATAGAGTAGGAGTAAGTCAAAAGCGGGTACGTGTCTTTGAGCGGCGCATCCGAGGCTGGTGCTTGCATGGCATTATGTATTTATATACTCCTCTATTTTTCTTTTTTTATCGTTAAAACAGATTTTCTAGTGTAAAATTATACTGGTTGTATTGTCCTAGCGACAAAAAAAACAGATCGGACGAATATATCTGAAAAAATGTAATTAAATAACAGCAGAGCAGCCATTACCAGTACTGGATAGAATTCACAAACTGATGCCTTTTCCTGAATTGAAGATTAAGTCACACAAATAGGTTTTCTGTCTGCGGTGTGAGATGGTGTGTGTTGAGATGAGAATACTATACTCAACGGCACAGAAAGAGGCTGAATGTTCATGAGGAAATGCACGGTTTTTTCCAGGTAAAAGGAGAGGACGGGAGAGGAGGGTTGGGTTCTTCGATGCCTTGGCCCGTTGGCCGTCGCGTGGTCTGCTTTTGGTGCTTTTTCTGACGGGGCTCGTGGTGGTCTTTGGAGCTGTACTACTTCCGGAGGAGGAGGAGGAGGAGGAGGAATATACGAGTGGGAAATGCGCCCGTCCGTCCTGCCTTTGCCCATTGCTTTTCTCTCCGTTTGGGAATGGCAAGGAACGATTCCCTGCTGCTGGTCATTCACCTTTTTGCCACTTTGGGCTAAACTACGTAAAGAAAGGTAAAGAACCTCACCTAAATAATGCGTTTTCCAGCCTTGTACACTCAATTCTTTCCTCAGATCAGAACGCAGTTGAGAATTGAGATCATCATCATCATCATCATCATCATCATCATCATCATCATCATCATCATCATCATCATCATCATCAGGTGATAGGATATGTGCTTCTTATGGCACCGAAGTACTAGCAGCGTCACCTCACCTCCCGCTGTTTTCTTCCGTGCACATACTATGCGGTGTGCCTTGACCGGTTCAATGATGGTTGGCGGCTTGCTTGCCTGTCTCTGTAATGGTCACTGTGAGTACCACCACGCAACGCACTAGTTGTCTGTTTGCTGAAAGATTGTCTCGATAACTATAATTGTGTTATTACAATTACGAAGAATCGGCGGGGATAAGGAAGGGAATAATCTAGTGCTGATTTCCTGGTACTAGCAACTAGTAGTATAGTAGTAATAAAAAGAAGAAGATATCTTTGTGAAAGCAAGTGACCGGAAACGAGGAGGAGCATATGCGTGAGCGCAACGGATTATTCTTCTAGCCTCTGCTTCCTTTCCAATACCATTAGGCCGGCCGGCTTTTAACCTAAAATTTGTATTAGGACCAACTCCCGTGCCCTTCAACTCCAAGAGATGTTTGGTCTGGTTTTTACCGACAAAATCTGACTGACAAAACTCGAAAAAATAATGCTGGGGGAGAAGAAAAGAAAGCCATATTCATTCCCTAGCGGAAACGTAAAGAAGGTGATGACTGACCTGATGAGTAGGCGCGCGAGCACTCACTCGCTGATGCACGCATAGATGTACGTGGGACTTACTGGCAAAGTTTGGTGATGGCCATTGAAAGGCAGGCATCCGCAACAGCAGCACTTAGCTGCCGCTTAGGTTTGGCTTTTTTATGTGTCTTTTTTTTTCCCAGTCATCTTTTCTGATCGCCATCATTGAATTGAGGCCTTTTCCATCTTCATCTTCGAGTAGTGTAACGTAATCTGTTTTCCATGGGGGTACAGTACAATGAAGATGGGTTCGGTGGTGGAGAGAGGCAATGCAAAAGGCACGGACCCTGCTGCGTACTAAAAGCTGCCGACCGGCCATAGTATATGGCTGTTTTGGTTTCTCGTCCTTGGACTATTTGAGCCATTGAGGGGAAGATCAATCAATAGGACTGACTACCTTAACCGTTTTGACGATAGAGTAAAACCTCGCAAAAAAAATCTGTTCGGCATACTACTACCAGAAATTGTTGCGCTTTAGCTGCATCGGTACGAACCTTCAATCGAACAGTAGCAGTAGTACGTGGTCGTGGCTTGATTGCTGGCACGGAATCTCGCTTTAATCTGTCTGCTCCCTCTCTGAAACACGTACAGTAGATGATCATTTGGAATGCAAAAAGACTAGTCGTAGTAGACTCGTACTAGTCAAAACACAAGAAACGGATTACTGTAAGAGACAGGGACCCCCGGTTTTTGTTTGGAATCCTGTGTTTGACCTGAATTCACTCGTCAGCTTTTACCAGCAACGGAGGCTGTTGAAATAAAGCGGCTTTACTAGTATCACAAGTCACGACGCTAGTGTATTGTCGTGCATGCCCTGGACGTGGACTAGGCAGCCCGTCCGTCGACACGAAGGTGGGAACAGAGCAAGAGCCGCGTCAGCAGCAGGAGGAGGCCAGCGGCGCGGCACAGCTCCTACACGTACGGCCACGCACGAAAGCACGCTCGCAAGTCGCAGCACAACACCGGCGGGCTGTTTGGTTGACTGGGATTTCCCATCCACGTGCTACAGACGTACAGTGCGCTCCCCACGATCCATCGACGCCGGTGTTCCATCATCATGACGTCGAACGCCGCTTGCCACCGCGGTTTCACGCCGGTTTCCGCTTCTTTTCGTGGTGATGGGGTGGGTGGTTTTGAAATGTGGCGCCATCGATAACTGTGATTTGTTGCTGCTTTCACAGACAGATCACAGACAGACAGCTCGGGTCTTGTAGTAGACGAGCACATCGCCATAAGTTTCGGCTGCGGCCTTACCACCTGTGCCGAACACGTGATCGCTCTCACAGACAGTCAGGGAAGCAGAAGCAGGGCGGACGGCTCGAGCTGGAGCTGCTGCCCCCCGATTCACGGGTCGTGGCTCGTGGGGTGCCCCTCCGATGCCTTGGAACGGCAAGGCAACAACCCCGACTTTGAGAGGCGACGTGCCGGCGGGGATTACCGGGTAAACAAGACAAAGCAGTCCGTCTTTAACCCATCGTCTCCGCGAGCCGCTTGTCTCTTCCTCTCGTTTTCTTTCAGAGGAGTACTACTAGCACTGCCCTGTGTTATGTGTAAATTTTCTTTTCAGAGAAAAAAAAAATGGTTCCGACCTCGGTACGGGGCGTGTAATTGCGGCGTGGCGTGGTACACACAATGATGCGGGCGGATCGTGGACCAACCTTAATTGCAGGGATCACGGGTCTCTCTCTCTCTCTCTACGTGATCGCAGTAACCACACCCAGACACTGCTGTGCTGGTGCTGGTGCCTTGCGCCGGCAACTCGGCATGCATGCGCACCTGCCGCTGCCCGTTCCTCAGTCGAAGTCACTTTTGCCCGCTGCTGCCAGCATAGCGCACCTGCCGCTCTTGCCCGCTCGGTTTCTTCCGCCCATCCACCCGAATCCGCACCACGCAACGCAACAACAGGAGCTGCTCGGCTGTTCGTTTGGCCGGCCGATGCTAACTTGGCAACAACAACAACTGCCGTCGCACCCAAGACGAAGTTGTTGTTCAGGCATTTTACTAGTAGTAATTCAGACCAAGTCTTCGATCGCCTGCCTGTTCGTACCAGTACCAGACTACAGATAGATTTAAATGAAAAAAAAATAGACTTAGTATTAGGCTTTGCCCACCCCACCCGGCTATGGACCATATCATTGTTAGTAGTAATAAATAATCAAATAAACCGGGGATCTGGAGCTGGAGGACTTTATTAAACGACCAGTAGGACTACTAACCGTTCGCTTGGGTGCTGCGACATCAGGACGGACAGGCATTGATGCGCATGCGCGCGCATCCATCCAATCCCTCTCCGTCTCTCTCTCTCTCTCTCTCTCTCTCTCTCTCTCTCTCTCTCTCTCTCTCTCTCTCTCTCTCTCTCTATAATACGCAACGCAACACCGACGACCAACCCAAATTGTTACTACTACTTGCCGTTTAGTAATTAGTAGACGGACCGAACCTAACCAACAGAGACACAGGGATGGTACACGGAGGGGACCCCCGATCGACTGCAGCACGCCATGCATGATAATGACCAAGGAAGAGGAAAACTACGGGAGAAGAGAAAACTGACAGGCCTGCTAGAAAGTTCAGAGTTTTCAAACGTGACATCGAAAGAACCGGTTGATAATTAAATTCGCCGTGGTGTTACAGGTGCGGCATCATCCATTTATACCAGTCAAAATAAACGCCGCTACTACTATTAAGTACTTATAGTAGTATGAACCCAGCGGTCCGTCGGTTCTACTCTACCGTCCAACGACTCCTAGTTAGTAGTAGCAGAATATCAACATGTTATCCAACGGAGTTAGGCAAGCAGCAACTATATGCAGGCAATGGACTTTCAGCAAGCAGCAGGTGGCTTTGCTCCTCTCTACTCTACCCCCGACAACGAGAGGCGCCTAGTGTAAGCAAAGGCACATGAGAAAGCTAAAGGCTACGGCCTGCTGGTTCTTCCTCGTTCCGGTAGATCAAGCAAGCAGGACATGGCTACAGTTGCATATGAGCGACGAGGGCCAGGCACAGGCTTGCCATTTTTCACTCTAAACAATGTTCACCGGTGACCGCTGTTTGCCAGCTGGACTGATGGGATATATATGCCGCATACAAATGTGACTGGAATACTTTGGCATACTACGATTTTTCCCATCGTTTCTTCCCGCCTGTCTCTGTATCCAGCAGCGGCGTGCAATGAGGTGACTTTCGCTTTTGTTATCATCAGTAACAGTGCTACAGTAGATACTAGAACACAAGCAGAGGGGAAAGCCGCCTTCTGAAGAAACCCCTGCCTGCCAATGGGGATTCAACACATCAGCGCACCCGAGAGCTTAACAAATAATCCCTGTAGGTGAATCTACCACCTTACTCTAATCAAAGGACGCTTTCTTTCATGGACCATCGGGCATCTCTCTCATCACGAGCTAGTAATAAAGCTACAACACTACACACCGCCGCGGATAGATAATGTAAACAAACTATGGTCTGCCATTGTTAAATTTGTATCATGACCTCATCATGGTGACCTACGAAAAGAAAGAAATCGGGGTGCGTCGTGTGCGATTGCCCACCGGTACGGTGACTTAATCGCCATGCTGAGATACTTTGAGAGAGGAACGCGGCGTTGCTTTGTATATATGTACTGTACTAACTACTGGAGTTTGTAGTACTAATATGAAGTCTGGCGGTTTGGATTGTTCAGATGGCACGCCGTGCACATTTCAGAAATTGTTAATAAGACGACTTCCGGCAATCGCGCCGCACCCCATGCCATGCTCTGTTTGGGACGTGTCGGCTCGGCTCTCACGGCCTTGCAGAATACAGTAGGCACGGCACGACGGCATTGTGATTTGTGAAAGCCGCCCACATGTCGGCTTCGACTGCAACTGCAAGGCATCGGAAGCCTAGCTAGCCTGAGAGATTAATTAAAGGATTCTTTCTCGCTAGGCAAATGATTAATGCATCAGTTAGGCTTTCTTTTGCCATTGCAATGCTTGGAAAATTTTTGCAAGTGATGTTCGCATGTTGGACATAGACATGCTCTTAGTCCAAAAAGGAACCCTAAGATACCACATAGTACCAGAATTTCGTGACCAGCTGCGACACTCTTGCATCAATTCCATTCTATCGCCGGCGTTTTTTTTTCTTTCTTTTCTGGCGTCTTGTTCGAACATTTACCCCCCTTTTTCTGCTCCGTTCATTACTGATCTGTGCGCATTCCGTCCCCGGGCACCATAGCAGAATCACGCTTCCTTTTAGAGACTTGGAAAACGGTATCACGCCTCTGAATCTGATCGGTTGTATCTGGTCGCTGCTTTGCCTGAGCTGATGAGCGTATCCCCCACCCAACCCCGCGTCGCAGCGCAGGCAGCAGTGTCCGTCCGATGCTCGCCCATTTCACCGGTTGGTTTCAGGACGGCTGCAGCTCAACCGCTTGGAAGATGATTCGTCTCCCGCTTGCTCTGCAAACAGCACAGACAGACAAAAGGTTGATTAAAACGAGAATGAAGATTGTCCTAAGCAACGTCTGAAGCATCACAGCTAAGGACAGCCAAGCTTGCCTTCAAATTGATACAACTGCAATGTGATTTTGAAAATACCATAAGAGCCGATTAAGATCCCGAGAACAGAAAGTTTCCTGAGTTCTGACAGTTTGAACTTCAAATCAGTACTTACTTCATCAAAAAAGAGGCAAACCATCTCAGGGTACCAGGTAAACCCATACACAAGCGGTTGCACCATGCGTCCTTGAGCTTGAGGCAGTACTTTAACAAACAATCAACACGGACTAATCCAGGACGCTTGCTGGAGGTCCCCGTATATCATGAACACTAGGATTTCAGAACCAAACATATACTTGTGCCTTTGTGATTTTAATAGGACATCAAAGAGATGGAAATCTGTCAGGAAGACCTAATTGGCTTAAAAGTGCTGTTAGCTACTAAGAATCGTACAGTCTCCTAACAGGACATTACATCTGAAGTACACTAAGCATACCGCCAAATCTTCATCAGACCTAAACATAATATAGAACACATGCCAGTATCCAACATAGAAGTCCGGCACTCAAGATCACACAGCTAACGTGAGTAGTCATCCTGATAGTGCATCACTGTATGCACATATCGTAGGTTACAAAAGTATGATACGCACAAAAGTCAGCCATCAAGTGTAGATGGCAAAGGTCCAGATGGGCAGGCACTATGCACCAGCTTCGGCAGAATCTGTGTCCAAGTCTCCATTTTCAGCCATCAGCATTCGGTACACTCTCCTAGAACATTTTGGTCCCAACTTTTGGCTTACATTGCCCAAGTTATCTTCACACTTCAAGTCACTAAGCAGATGTTCCTTCTCGTCAACCTGTGAGGGAAAAGTTAACAACACTCTGCATAACTTTTGTACGCTTCCGAAATTAAGGACAGCACTCACAGTTTTATTTGGATCCATGTATACATTCAGAAGGGATCCCATACAACGGTACTCCTTCCAAATAGCATGAGCCTTTTTTGGCTGCACGCCTGGAATTGCTATTAAAGATTTCAACCTGTCACATAAATTACATGTAAAGCAGCTAATGCCAAAGACATTCAAAGTGGGTCTCAGTTTTCTATATCAAAAGAAGCATAACAAGTCAATTAGTTCATTTCAAACAGAACCAGAAAATTCTATTGAACATAACTTATTAACCCTTTTCTGGAACTTGCGAATAGAACCTAGAAATTGCATATGAGACACTGCATCAATGTAGGAAACAATTAACTCAATTTTTTTTTATTTAAGTTCAAATTCAATTGAAATTTTATTTCACTTGATAAAAGTTGAGAACAAAATTGCAAGAATTGTCATTCAAAATGTGCTACTTATGTATGCAGAAAAGGGGAAAGGTGAAGGTTTCCATTTTAAATCAGAGGATGGCAGATCTAATGCAGAGCACATTTCTGAAGACAACATACCATGTATCTTTTTTTGCCAGATCTTTATAAATGAAATTGTCAGGGACAATGGCACCATTAGCTTTGATAGATAGCCATGTCAATGGTTTCCTGCAGAAATAATCATGGCAGACATTATGCTTCCTGCTACTACATGTACTCATGTAACTCTAGTCCTCACGGGGCTATCGTTTAATACAAGTGCACTGAATAGGTGTGACTTGCCTGAATTTGCATGTTGCAAGACTTGTGGTCAAGCCAACAAGATGCTCTGCAACTTCAGCTTCATCTATGCATTGCCTGGAGTGAACATTAGCGTAGTGTGTTGCTAGTCTGGAGAAGACCTATAAAAAGAACAGCTGTTACACATTTGAGATAAGAAAAATTAAAGAAAAATGATACAGTTGAAAACAGACCTTTTCCACCGGTGGATGGGGCCACCTTGTTTTGTTCCTAAAATGAATTTGATCCCTGACATCAGACATCATAGAAGAAGATACTTTAATTTTAGCAGGTTCGGTCTACAATGTTAAATTTTCTACTACATAATTTAACATGTGCGTCCCTCATAACCCATGCGATCCCCTGTGCTAGTGCCTAATGGAGCAGCAGCCAAACCCCTAGAGCTGGTTGATTATGCATAAAATAATCATTATCTCTACTAGAAAGCATATACTCAGTATATACTGAATTACGGCGCAGGTTAGGTGTGTTTGAATCTATGCATAATGCAATATTATCAGAAAAAAGAACGCTACTCTATAGCAACCAGTAAAAGTAGTCCCAAACTTAATTAGCATAGCCATGTGAGTGTCAACAAAAGAACTATAATTTCTATTGCCATCTCTTCATGCATGAACATAAAATTCAAAGATTTTGTGGACAGGCTGCAAACAAAGTACAGATCAAAGAAAAACAAGCAGTAGTTCAAATTTCAGCAAGCTAACCTTTTGTTAATGTAGCCCGTCACATTATTGGTGACATAGCAGACAGTGTATGTTGGATATTCATTGAGAACATCCTGAACGTGACAGAAGATTGTGTTTTTGTTTACAAGATCACAGAATTCCTCAGCATCAAGCACAATTGCAATGTATGGCAGTTCTATAACTGAATATTGATCTTGATTCTGCAGAGATATTCATCACTTTAGGAAATAATTGTTGCTTACTTTAGGAAAGAGAGATACAATCGTCAAAGGTTAAATGTGAACAAAGGAAACATGCACCGTGATATCACAGCCATCCTCAGGACTGGAAAGGCCCTGAGCAATAAAACCAGGAACTTTCATCCTCCATAAAATCGATTTCTCGAATCGATTCTTAATAATGTTTGTCTTAAGACCCTTCTCTTTCAAACTATCAAGAAGGCGGACTGTTTGAAAAGTGTCAAATATCTCAGTCGAGGCAAAGAATGGAAGAAGTGAAAATTAACTGATAGTTCGGTAAATCTATTTGATTCGGCATAGTCTTCTAACAAACCTCTAACTGAGCTCTTTTCAACAATGTTTGAGTCAATCACCATGGTAATGCATTCCAATGCATATTTTCCTGATACCCACTTACTAACTTCTTTAGCATTCTTCTTTGCCTCAGCAAGCTCAGCTTTCCTAGCTTCCTTCAGCATTTTAGTTTTCTAGAAAACAAACAATTTTAAGTTATCAATCATTCGCATTATCATAGATTATCATTTGAATCTGCTAGGTGCAAACCTGTTGATTTTCCTTTCTTTCTTCAGCCCGTTTGGCTTTCTCCTCCTCCTTTAGCCTCTTAGCTTCCTACACAATACAAGAACGCCTATCTTGAACTTCATAGCCTGAAGAGCACGACAGAACAACTTTGTTCTCTACATTTTACTCAGCCAAACCTGTCGGTTTATCTTTTCCTCTTCATTCTGGTGTTTCTTCTCTCCCTACATAACAGATGATGGTTTGTCACTTGATTGTTATCAGCGATGTGACAATATTTATTCTTTATCAGAACAGAAGGAAACCTTGCAGGCTTGCTCTTTCCTCTTTAAGCAATCAAGCAATATATTTGATTTATCAATTTTACGTAAAGATCAAATGAGATCCTATAAACAACTGACAACAGCGTACCTGGGGGCGCTTCTTTCCAGTACCAACGTCAGCATCAGGAAGAGTTGAATCTTCATGAGGCAGATCAGCATGAAGGGGCTGTCCATATGTTGGTGCGCCTGACAACAATGTAGATATAATCAATGTGATGTACGCAGATCATAACTGGAACTAGGTCACGGCTATTCTGCACGTGATATAAATGTTCAGTTCAAATTCCGCTTACCATCATCATCATTTTGATCCGTTTTATATCTTGGCAAACCGGTCAACTCCCTGTAAATGTCATCCTTCGACTCATCGTCGTCACTATCCAGAGATATAGGAATAGAGCTTCGAGAAGCTCCTGCAACGAATAAAAAGAAGGAGTTATTCGTAACAAGGTGACGGCAAACAAAAGTTCACTGGACGAAGCTGTTGTGCCTAACAAGAATCACAGGACTGAAAACACGAGGCACCGACAAGTCAAGGTACTTACCAGACGATTTGTGCGCCGGCCCAGCAGACGACGAGCCGCAGCCGCGCACAGCAGGCGGACGAGCGGAGCGTGAGGAAGTGAAGCCCGGAGTCTCCGCGACAACAATGTCGGAGTCGGGCGGCGTGCCGGCGACGAGCGAGGGGTCCGTTTCGTCGTCGTCCAGAAGGAGAACAGGCGGCTCGGGAGCCGACGAAGGCCGCCGCCTCGGCGGGGGCGGGATGCCGCCTTCGAGGTCGATGGGGCCGGACTTGGACGCCAAGAGCAGCAGCCGCTTGTGGAGCAGCGGGGAGGACGAGAACGGGTCGGGGGAGCACCCCCGGGAGGCGGCGGCGCCGTGGGAGCGCTTGCGGGAGGGTGGAGGGGTGGCGACCGAGAAGGCCGCAACATCTTCGTCGTCGAGGTCCACGACGACGGGGACGGTGCAGGACGACGCCATTGCTTGGGGGACGGGCGGGCGGTGGTCGCTGGAGTTTGCTCGATTTGGGGAAGATGGGGATTTTGGATTTTGAGTGGTTTGGCGGGTTAGGGCGTTGCCGGCTGGTCGTCGCTGGCGCTGCTGCGCTGACTTGGTGGAGGGAGGAATGAATGGTTCCGTTACGGCTCAGACGCACTAATGTGGGCTCATCTTGGGCCTCGGCTGCGCTCATTTTACAGTTGTTTTGGGCTGCTCTTCTAGGCACGATCTCTTTCCTGCATAGGTGGCCCGTGCCCCTTCAGTCGATTGATTTCTACGAGGCGGCTTGCTTGATCAGGCTATTTCCCTCCAAAATGGAAAAAAGATTTGCCAAACTCTCTCTCTTTCAGAAATGAAACTAAGGATTGACCACGGTGTGCTCTGTCATGACCTACTACTGCTCCAGCGTCGATAAGGAGCAGAGCAGATGCAGAGTGAGCCAGGCAGCGGTGCTGAGAAGATGCCAAACGCTTGCCGGAATAGAGACAGGAACAGCGCTGCCGAAAGCCCGGAAAAGCCTGCCTGTGTGTGCGGCTAGACCAACGACGCCGGACCGGAGCACGAAAAAAGGCTGGGCAGCGTCGGGTGCATCTTGGTGCTGGGCACTGAGGGTTGGTTGATGCGCCAGGCTCTGCTGCAACGCATGCTACCACCTCGTTTCGTTCGGCAGGCAAAGAGCAAGCAGGGTACTACGGTAACAGCCTTTCCCCAAAGAAAAAGAACGACACGTCGCGGCTTTTCGGATGCATCGACTACAATGGCCTGTGTATGGCTAACCTTTTGATGACCCCGAGATATGAATTGGCTTCGGAATTGGCCCCAAAGTTTACTCGCATGCCACGCTTTTCTATGTTCTACTCTACTACTACTAGTAATGCAAATGGTTGCACTTGCACTTCGTGTCATTCAGTAATACTGGAATAATAATACAGTACCACAAATAGTTTTTACTGCTTTATTTTTCCTGGGTTTGATACTCAAAGGACCTGGCGCATCGATGTCAGTCAGCCTCCCGTTTCTGAAGCGAAAAGCTCTGAGCGATCGACGAAAGCACTGGTAATATACTGTAGTAGTAAGTAGTACTGAACTCAGCACGATGTCACTGCATATGCGCTTGAGAGTTGAGGGTGAAATGGTTTTATTCAGACGTTCCTAATCCTAATCCACGACACTTAATTAAGCTTGTATGACATCAGCAGCAGAAACTAGCCGGGGAGCAAAAACAACGGATCATGCGAAAGGAAGGAGCAAAATAATGAATTAAATCAAGCTCTACCGACGCAACACCCATCACTGCTCATACTCCTACTACATTGCATACAGGCTAACTAGCGAGTAACAGTTTACCCCTCCTTTCTTACTTGGACGACCATGAAGAGAAGAAGTGGCCGCCGGTGATGAGGTTGGACGAGGAGGCCCTGTTGGTGTCGGTCACCATCAGCGACGACGGCCTGCCGTGGGCGAAGCCCAGCGCCGCCGCCGCCGGGGGACACGCCACGACGCCCAACGACGGGAGCTTCCTCATCGCCGACAGCGGCGGCGAGGACCCCCCGCCGACCTCTTCGTCGTCGTTGTCGTCCTCCTCCGTGATCCCGAACTGCGCCGCCGCCGCCGCTGTGGCCTGGTGGCTCTGGCCGCCCAGCTCGTACACCGGGTTGGAGATGTACACGAAGCGGCTGGCGTCGGTGGCGGAGGAGGGGGAGCTCGTCGCCGCCGGCGATCGCGACGGCGTGGAGCGGCGCGCCGGCGACCATTTCCACACGGCGGACTCCAGCTTGGGGATGGCGAGGAGGAGGTCCTTGGGGTTGGGCGCGTGCATCACGCCCTGCGCGTAGTAGAACGGCGGCGTGCCGGCGAGCGCCAGCTCGTGCGCCTCGGTGGTGGTCGTGGTCGTCGCCACAGACGCGGGGGACATGGAGGTCGGCGACGACATACCGAGCTGCTTTTTCGACCCGGACGCGGCGGCGCGGAGCCGGTTGCGCCGGAGGCGGGCGCAGAAGAGGTCGGCGAGCAGGAGGACCAGGATGGTGAGGAACACGGCCAGGCTCAGCGCCACCGTCACGCTGACCGCCACGGTCAACCGCGACATGCCGTCGGTGAACATCCCCGCGCTCTCGCTCCTGCAGGGGATGGAGAGTGAAGCGGGTGCTTGCTGCGGCGTCCCGAGCTGAGCTGAGACAAAGGCTGGCTGTGTCTGTGTCTGTGTGCGTGTGCGACGACTGTTTCTTCTGGTCGCATCGAAAGACAAAAAGGCTGCTTAAGGACAAGGATGCCCTTTGATTGTCTGTCTTAATCCACCGCTCCGTTGATTGTCGCGGTTTCCGAGGCGAGCTATCACTCCCAAAAGCTTGAGCCGGAGTAGGATTAGCGTGCCGGTTGTCTGAAGAAATCAGTAGCCACCCACAAACTATCTGAGCCCTAGCAATGACAAACGGGTCCCAGGGCACGCAGGGTGAACATGTCAGTGGGGCTTGGTGGCTAAAAATGAAACGTGACGGGCTAATCGAACTAGATGAAAATATAAAAGTTATTCTGTTAATCGGTACCTGATCATTGGCGGTAGCGAATCCAAAAGGAGAGGCAGTGTTTTTGGCGGGAAGGCAATGTTCTACTAGTACTAACAGCTGAGAACCCAAAAGATTCGTATTTCTGCTCTGACCGCGCACGAGTGTCATCATTTGATGTCGAGAGATGTGCGGTCTTAGGAGGTGTTTTGCGGAGGTGTCTTTGGATGAAGCTTTTAGCACGGGTGCAAGTCCCTCTGGCATTATTGCCATTTGGTAATGTCCTTGGCCATAGTATCAAGTTTTCTCGACAAACACGTTTTGAAATTTCATTATTTTTAAAACTACAAAAAATTACACAAAAGTACTGGAACGTTAATACTAGTAACAGAAAAGTGGTATACTCCTGTGTACCATCAGCAAGCACGCCCTTGGGCATCTAGGTTCAAAAAGCGTAATATGAGAAATGATGATTTTTTTGTTAATGCGAACTGTACTGTGATTTTTTTTTTTTTTTAGAACTTCGACGGCCTGACACGTTAATTTCAGGCTTGGCGGCACCATTTTCACGCAAAGTTCACACAAATGTTCCTAAATCGGGCTCTTCAGGTAAAGGAGAGGGAAAGGCCCAAAAGCCCAGCAAATCCAGCAACCATGTTCTGCCTCCGAATCCAATCCATCGACTTCCCCGCCGCCCCGGCGACGCCCGTCGCCGATGAAGCCGGCACCAGCGCCGCCGCCGCCGGCGACACCGCTACCACATCCGCCCCCCTCTCTCCGCGCCCCGGCAACGCTATCACCTCCGCCACGTCGTCCTCCTCCCTGACCCCTCTCGAGCTGCCCGGCGCGACCTCCGCCGCGCCCACCCGAAGCCCTACGATCCACCACACCCGTGGGATCATCCACCTCTACCGCTCGTGCCCCACGACCTCCTCCTCCTCGTACGCCTCCGCCGTCGCCGCGACCTCCTCTTCCTCCTCCGGGCCGACCGCTCCGCCGCCCGCCTGCGACTCGCCTCTCCCGGTAACTCTTCCTCCCTAGCGTCTTACTTGTGCGTTCGTTTCCGCGACATGCTTAACGCTCTTATACGCCTTTAATTAACGTGTCTCCGGTAGCCATGGCGCGACACATCCCTCCTAGTACTTGCTGTCCCGACCCGCGTCTCGCCGGACGACTTCGTCCGCTTCTGCGGCCCCTACGTCGAGCGCGCCTCCGACATCCGCATCATCAGGTGAAGAAAACTAGCGCCTTGCTCTGCTCACTGAGCAAAATTGGTTGACGCATGCTGCTATGTCTTTAGGGATGATGGGGTGGAGGACCGGTATAGTGTGCTTGTGGAGTTTGAGGACCAGAAGAGCGCCGATAGGTTCTACCTGGACGTTAATGGCTGGAGGTTCTCATCCTCAGAGGTTTCTAACATTTTCAAAGGGTGTTCACTATTTCTGTTCATATGTGAGACTGTCAGGTTGATGTATATGTTAACGACCTCTCATTTCACGGTGCAGGGTGAGGTGTGCCATGTTTTATTTATAGCTTCTGTGCAGTATACACCGTCTACTGAGACTGCCTCACGCCCACCGATTGGATGCATTGAGCTACCAACGTGTCCTGTTTGCATAGGTGGGCATACTGTTTCTTGTATCTATTGTTTTGTTTTGTTGCAACTCAATGTATATGTACATGCTACCATAGTTTGGGAGTAGAATATTATGCATAGTGACCGGTTTCGTATCTGAATCTGATCATGACATTCAGACACTTTTGTTCTTTGCTGGGAAACTATACCCTAAGGTTGACAAGCAACACAAATTTGTCATGGGAGTCTATTTCCATGAACACTATCCTTATTTCTGAATGTTATTCTAATGGCTACCAACAATTTACTACTTTAAAACTGCTTATTCGACGCACAGCTTGGAGCCTACTGAGATTGAAGAAGTTCAGTAGTAATTGATAACTTTCTCAGTTTCTTTGTCGTACTTTAGACGCCATTCTACTTGGTGCACCATTTGACTTTTTTATACTACATTTGAAACATTGTTGGTTACTATTTGAATTATCTAATCTTGTTTATAAAATATTGCATTCCTAATGGTTCCTTTTTCTGCCATATTTATTTGTTAATTGATCAGAAAGATTGGACCAAGAGATAAGTGGAATTTTGGCAACTACATGTGACCACTCATTCCAGTGTTCGTGTGTTTCAGTGTGGGTCAATTCATCTTGCCCGGTAATAAACGCTTGATTTCTCTTTATTTTCCCATTTATTGCTCATCTAGGGCAGCGAGCAAGCACTTGACTGTATTTCTGTGTACTGTGTTAATTATTCTTTTCTTGTTTGCTGCGTAATCTGCTCTTGATTTGAACACCTGGGTTATTCGTCTTTGGGGACGAGCAATTTGTGGTTGCATTGCGCTTAGTATTATTTTTAGTACTTGGTACAACATAAAAAATGTTCAATATTTTAACAAGCCTTGGGAAGTTAGGATCTTGCACATCCAATTTGACATCTTGAACACTCGCTAGGAACTAGTGCAAGGGAACGGGCACATGCATAATATTGAATATTTACTATATTCATCACCTTCTGGATTTTTCTTCGAATAATGATGGCCCCTATGTGAGTCTAAGGGGCCTCTGGGATCATCTTCATTCAAATTTGGGTTGCAACACCAAAACATATTTGAAAATTTACTTACAGTTCTTTACTTCAATTTGCATTTACTTAAATTTCTTGAGCATGGGTCTTATTCATAGTGGTTTCTGTTTCAGGTATGTCAGTTTTGTCAGAAGCAATCTGAAAATTCTACCTGTTCAGTTTGCCAAATCTCTGGAAACCTCTGGATTTGTGTAATATGTGGTTTTGTTGGATGTGGAAGGTATGTCAATAGCTACTGGATCTGGATTAATAAGTAGTTCTGTTGTAATAACTCAATAGGCAGTCTGGGTTGTGAAGCTTTCAAAGTATTTAACTTAACAGCTGAAGTTAAAACTTGCTGCATTGGAAATTAAAACTGAGCGTAGAAATCACTGTAACATTAGCCGTAGTGATGTGGAGCAGTAGTTGTCACTTGTCAGAAGAATTAAGATCTTATACATCTTCTCTCAATATTTTCCAATCAGCCATTGGTTTTATTGGTTTCCATGTTTTAAGGTATAAAGAAGGCCATGCGAAACAGCACTGGAAAGACACTGATCACTGTTATTCACTAGACTTGGAAACACAGCGTGTTTGGGATTATGTTGGGGACAGCTATGTCCATCGACTGAATCACTCCAGGAGTGACGCAAAGCATGCCAAGTTCAAGTCAAAATGTAAATATTCTGGAAATGACTGTGTAAACTGCTCCTGCAATGATGACTCAGACATTGGTGGAGCTATGTTCAGCAGCAAAGCTGAAACGGTAAGACTTTAAGGTTCATTTGACTTGAATTACTCTGTCTAAACCTGCTGTTATCTGATTCCTGATATTTGCTGTTCTTTTCACAATAGATTGTGGATGAGTACAACCGCCTCCTTGCAAGCCAGCTTGAAACTCAGAGAGAGGTTATAAGCTTCTCTGCTGCTATTCATGGTATTGAGTTTCTTAGTAATTTGAAAGCATAGTTTGTGTCTGATGCATTTGTCTGCCTATATTTTTCTCTTACAGTATTATGAATCCCGGTTGTATGAAGCTAAGCGAGAAAGGGAGCGACTCATATGTGAAGCTGTTGATGAAGCCGTAAATGATAAGCTGCGAGAGATGCACCTTAAGCTTGAAAATCTAACAGCGGAGAAAAAGAAAGTTGCTGAGGTAAGCATTTTTATTTCATGCATGTTTATCATATACAGTCAGCTATGAATATTTTAAATCCTACTCTGTGTTTTCTGTAACTGTAACCTTCTTCTACCTATGCCTTGTAGATGAATGAAAAACTCACAAGGAACCAAGAAGTATGGCGTCAAACACTGAGGGATTTAGAGGAAAGGTATGTTCAGCGTTGCTTCAAATAGGAAATGATATTATTCTATTTCTGGGTCATGGGGAGGTTACTCATTTCTTGCAATATATCTATAAATAAAGCTTTGTTACAATAAAATATCATCTTTTTCATTCCTTTGTTTTTCTCTACTTACCTTTTTTGTGTAAAAAAATTGCACTTACAGGGAAAAGGCAGTGTTGCAGTCTAAGGACAAAACAATTCATGATCTCGAAGAACAGGTGCTTATTGTTATTATCATTTTTTCTAATAAAAGTATACCCCAGGAGGTTTTCAGTAGTAGTACAAGGGCCTTCTGTTTGTTTGAGATATTAACATCCGTTTGGTAACTTCGTGCAGATAAAAGATTTCAAATTTTCCATAAAGGTTCAGAAGTCAATAGAGAAGAGTGGTGGTGGTCTCAAGGGAGGTACGCTGGTGCCTCTTACTATGGGGTCAGATTCTGGTGGCAAGAGTAAAAGGTCATCCAGGACAAGCAAGAGGAAGAACTAGTAGCAGCTTTGCTTATAGCTGAAGCTTGGAATTCACTCTCCAGCCGTAGCATCGAGTCCTGTGTTGTGTTCCTGACTGAAATGTTTGTGGATATCTCATTTACTACTGGTAGTGGTAGTTTTTCGGAGTATTAACCTGTACATGTGATACCATCCATTTTCGGATGAAAGAATTGAGAAATTATACAGGATGAACTTTTTCGGGTGGTGTGAATGTTGTGAGTTGTGACGAACTACATGCCGGCTGGACGGGCGGCATAGCAGGAATGCAGCAGTCGCCCAGGTCACGCTGGCATACCAAAACGTTCGTGCCACGGACGAAGCGTTGTAATTTGCTGTCGTATAGAATCCAAAGAAATGTTGTCACCATTAAACTATGAATGGTTTGCCGTGATCTTGCCGCTACTGTGCTCTGTTTCTTACATAATGGTAATGAAATGCTGCTTTAGTTATGCTGGGACTATTTTACACAAGGGAGGGGGCAGCAAACCTGAAGTCACGGCCGGCCGGCTCTTGATGGCGCCAGCCCCGATCTGAACATTCCACTCATCAGCGCCAAGCTCGAACTCCTCTCACCAATGCCCACCCCAAGTGCCCAACCACTTTCAACAGCCCGTAGCCGCATTTGTCTTTCTTCATGGGAGATGGTGACCCATGCCTTAATTCGCCGTGATCCCGCCCGGGTTTGCCGGTAAACTAGCCTGCCCGGTCCGTGCGATTGGCTGCCTCCCATCATCATTCATCAGACAAGCTCCAGCAGAACAAGACTGTACTACTAGCAGCCATATTTTGCGTGCTCGCCGACGCACGCAGCTTGCACTGCAACTAGACCTGCAGGCAAGTGCTCCCACGCCGTCTTTAAATATCGGTTCAGGGCTTCAGACAAAGTGGTTGAAGAAGATAATAATATTTTCTCGATCTACTCTTTCTTATTCTGCTATTCACACCGAGATGTTTTCTCTGAGGTCGATCTACTCTTTCTTATTCTGCTATTCATACTGAAATGTTTTCCATGAGGTACTATCTTGTTCAGACAACCTACTAGTACTATACTACCACTTGCAGATGCATGCAAGTGGAGTGCTAGTTAAACTACGGATGGTCGACGAATGCGTTGTCGCCTTCGCGAGCAGACGAGCAGAGCAGCCAACCACCTCAGCAGCCTTGTAAGATTCGATGGAGTTTGGCCATATCCAAAACAGTTTATCCGTCGTGTTTGCAGATCAAATTCTTGGATGGTGCGTCCTATTTCTCGGCTGTCAAGTGTACGACAATATTTCCTTGCGTGAGAACGGAGGAGAATCTTCAGTAAAAGCGAATAAGTGGCCGTTGCTTATACTATGAGACTGTTGACTGCGCACAAAATTCTGCAACCAAATCATCCAGTTTGGTCAGCAGAATCCGTTGCGGTTAGCATCACGATTCCGGACCAAAACACTACCACGGCTCCGGCAAGTCCATGGACTCGTCGTAAGTGCGTCTCGCTGTCGTGCAAGTAGCAATCACAGCACGGGGCTTGCCATGTCAAATTGTCGATGCACATGCAGCTCGACTCGAGATCCGTTTATCTGCTTGTCTCGATCCGGATAAGACTGTTTTATGCCGGCAATTCACAAGGGTTGGTTCGCCGTGGACGGATCAATCAGCCACCGATAACATTTTTTTTTAAAAAAAAATCCAGCTTTTGCGGAGAACTTCAGCGAAAAATCTCGCCCATCCCGGCGCGGAGCCGGCCGAGCGCGAGCGAAGAGAGCGGAGCTGATAGGCTCGTTGAGCGCGCGGACAAGGCGACGGCCATTGACTTTCACGCCCACCTCCCCCTCCCAATCAGATCCGTCCGCGGTGGCCTATAAACTCTCCGTCTCCTCCCTCGCCGGGGGTCCGTCTCCCAACTGCCACCGATTTGTTTGACGCCGTCTCTTCTCCTCCTTTCACACTCTCTGCTCCCACTACTGCTTCGCCCTGCTCCCACTCGCCGGAAGGATCATGGCGGGGGACGGGGAGGAGGTGTACGTGGCGGCCATCGACCAGGGCACCACCAGCACCAGGTTCATCATCTACGACCGCCACGCCAAGCCCGTCGCCTCGCACCAGCTCGAGTTCAAACAGCACTACCCAGAGGCAGGGTGAGTGGAGCTTTGTTCGTCGTAGTGGGAGATGAAACATATCTATTTAAGGATTCTGGTGTGATCTGTGCGACATGATCCTGAATTCTGAATGATTAGTTGACTCGAGGGATCAGAAAATAGTTAATCTGAAGATTTTTTAGCTCTGCGGTTGCTATGCTTTGAATCGTTAGTGTGAAGGCTCACTCTTGACTGTTAAGTTCATTATACGTCACATGATTGCCCAACAATACTTTACTTAAAGGAATGACTTGTTGCGAATTGGTTGTCTGGAATCCAAACAAGGGTAATGTCGTTTGCTTCTCTTATGAATTTTGCACAGATATATGGATTATTTGGGACAACTGAGCAGGAGCTTGAAAGTTCATTTAACCATATCTCCACTAACACAAGTACTGAACAGCAGGCCGGCCCTGAGTTTTTTTAGGCCCTGGGCGAAACAAAAATTCAGGGGCCCTTATACGTACGTTGACAATAAAAAATAAATGCTAAATGCAGCTTCCTATGTATACAAATGCTACCCCAACTGCTTCTTGTCCTCGTATTCATAGCATACTACTAGCACAGCACGCCGGCAGGCAACAACACTCCTCACCGTTGGACCTTGATGAAGCCAATACCTGCTGTATACGTACCAGGATGGGGCCCCTTGAGACTGGGGGCCCAGGGCGGTCGCCCCGCTCGCCCGCCCTCAGGGCCGGAAGTGAACAGATATCCATGAGGGATTTAAGTCTTCGTCTGCTACATCGATTTGATCCTTTTTCAGTTACTCACTGTTGCTTTGACTTTTACATTTCCCTTTCCATGTTCATGCGAAATTGTCTAACCAACTGACCTTAATTTTGTTTTACTACTAATTATATTCAAAAAGTCTCATGGTGTTGACTTTTGAACAACCAGGTTGAAGTTTCATGCCTCTAATACTGTTAGATTCATTACGAATGTTTGTTTCATTTCATCCTCTCCATATTTGGAAGAGTGATCACCAGTATTCGTAAACATGCTTCATGTTGTGAGGTTTTGCTACCATGCTGAACTTGGCTTATGCTGTGATGCTGAACTGTTTGACTCTACTAATTTTAGTCCATAGTACGTGGCTATAGTTTAGCAAATTTTATTTTCTCTTTTGCTGAAGCTCAATTTTTTATTTGGTTGATGACTTCTGATTTTCCTTCTTTATACGCTTTTCGGAATTACTAGATGGGTTGAGCATGATCCTATGGAGATTATAGAGACTGTGAAGGTATGCATGGCAAAAGCAGTTGACAAAGCCACTGCTGATGGGCGTAATGTCAATGCTGGTATGAAGGCAATTGGGATCACAAATCAGAGGGAAACCACTGTCATGTGGAGTAAATCAACTGGGCTTCCACTGTATAATGCTATCGTGTGGATGGATGCTCGAACAAGCCCTGTTTGCAGGTCTTCTTATTGTCCATCCATCGTTTTCTTTTAAAGTTTAATGTTGTCAAAGTGTTCTCATTATGCTTCAACTGTCCAGGAGATTGGAAAGTGAGTTAAAAGGTGGTAGAATACACTTCGTGGAGACATGTGGCTTGCCAGTTAGTACCTATTTCAGTGCCATGAAGTTATTATGGCTGATGGAAAATGTGGATGCTGTCAAGGATGCAGTTCAGACTGGTGATGCCTTATTTGGCACAATTGACACCTGGTTGATCTGGAACCTTACCGGAGGTGTTGGTGATGGGCAGCATGTCACAGACTGCTCAAACGCATCTCGTACAATGCTTATGAATCTAAAGACTCTTGATTGGGATAAGCTGACACTTGATCAATTAGGAATTCCTGCCATGATATTGCCAAAGATTATAAGTAATTCAGAAGAAATTGGTGTAGTTGCCAATGGATTTCCCTTGTCAGGTATTCCCATCACTGGGTGCCTGGGGGATCAGCATGCTGCAATGCTTGGGCAGCTGTGCCGGAAGGGTGAAGCAAAAAGCACATATGGAACTGGTGCTTTCATTCTTCTCAACACAGGGGAGGAAGTTACCCAATCCTCTCACGGTCTTCTTAGCACCATTGCTTACAAGCTTGGCCCAAGCGCACCCACTAATTATGCTCTCGAAGGTTCCATTGCAATTGCTGGTGCAGCAGTTCAATGGTTGAGGGACAGCCTTGGAATCATTCAGACAGCATCTGAAATTGAAAAGCTGGCTGAAACTGTGCAAGATTCTGGTGGGGTATACTTCGTCCCGGCATTTAACGGATTATTTGCGCCATGGTGGAGGGATGATGCAAGGGGTATCTGCATAGGAATCACAAGATTCACGAATAAAGGACACATTGCCCGAGCGGTGCTGGACAGTATGTGCTTTCAGGTGAATGATGTACTCAGCTCCATGCACAAGGATGCTGGGGAAGCAGGAGAAGTGAAGAACACAGAAGGAGAGTTTTTGTTGCGAGTTGATGGTGGCGCTACTGTTAATAATCTTCTCATGCAGATCCAGGTAAGAAGGGGGGGGGGGGGGGGATCTTCTCAACAGTTCTGCCAAAAATTGTTTTTCGACCTGTAGTTTTTATTGTTTCAGATATTTTATTTTCTATGAATGGTTGAATTGGAGCAATCAAGGTTAAGAATGAGATAATTGCACTTGGTCGTTTATAAAAAAAATATCACCTCAAAAAATTCATCGTTTCCTAGCTGTGCTTTGTCGGATGGAACTGAATGGATGCTGCATTTCTTTGTGTTCCTCTTCCAATGAAGATTCATGAATTCCAACTACTATCTCTTGTGGAAAATGACCAACCATAGAACTGTTAAGACTATAACCAGTGTAAAATGCTGTACTAGATTCATAAGTAAATGGAAGGGTTTACCCTGCATCCTAGATGGCTTGAAAATGGTCGTTCTGAAGGCAGCTTCCAAATCAAATATTGTTGTAACTTGTAAGCAATATGAGGCATGATATTCTCTCCAAGAACTTTTCATTGCATAGTATATAATTTGATTATTTTGAGTAATTACAGAAGATCTCTTACAGCAGATGCACCTAATGCAGGCTGATTTATTGGGTAGCCCTGTTGTCAGACCAGCTGACATAGAGACAACAGCACTTGGAGCTGCGTATGCAGCTGGGTTGGCTGCTGGAATCTGGACAAAGGAGCAAGTGTTTGCAGGTTTGCACCAGGAGAATACGACGGTTTTCCGCCCGAAGTTGGATGAGACCCACAGGAAGAAGAGAGCAGATTCATGGTGCAAGGCGGTTTCAAGATCGTTTGACCTGGCTGATCTTTCCCTTTAGACTGGGCCAGCTTGTTGCTGATCAAATTTATTGTTAACCTATGTACTGTGTGAATAAGCAGCCAGCTCTGTTGCGTTTCTCCTCAATGGGCTGGTGCCGTATGTGGGAAGCAGAAGTGGATCACAGTTTACTTTATGCAGACAGAAGTTATCAGTGATTCGTTGTTGTACCTTGCTCTTCTTCTCTGTTACTATACTTATTTACTGCTTTCTTTTTAAAATATTGTGACAGATTGGTTCGAATTTCCATATTCCTCTTCATTTGCTTGATCGATTCAGGTTGACAGCGTGAAGATCCCCTATTCCCCTTGTCCAGGCCTCGTTGCTCGACCATTCTTCATTCCTCCGTTGTACTAGCTCATTTTAACTGAGTAGCCTCGACGCCCTGGATGGTGAGATCATGAACCTGTCACTCTGATGGATCATCACCTTCTAGTTCTAGGGGATCGAGCGGAAGGATAAAACCGGGGAAAAGACTAGAAAAAAGCGTCCGGGAGGAGTTAAACAAAAAAAAGAAAGTACTCAGGGAGGAGTGCCCGCCGCCTTCAACTAGAGCCTTTGGATCCAGATCTGGGCGCTGTCGTGGAGAGTTTGCACCTTTGCACTGAAATGCGCGTTTCAGAATGGGACTGTAGTTTCATCGTCAGTGCTCATTTCAGAATGGGACTGTAGTTTCATTTCATGATATGGGCCTGTGTAGTTTTCCACAATCTCTAAATGGGCCGTTCCATCGTCTCGTTTCGACTTCTTGATGGTCGTGGAGACTCAGATGCATCCGGCCGAAATAAACCATGGAAGAAGTCATCATGGCCGATCTTTCACGACCTATGAATCCCTTCTCCTGTCCATCCGAATGCCCAAGCGATTCCTCGTCTCTTTTTTGCCTCTGAAGGCTGCGAACCTGCTGCCCGCAACCATCCGCTGGGAAGAACCCCAGAAATCTCGGTAAGTCATTGATCTTTGGCTACAAATTCTGATGTCTCAAAAAGTAAGGTTTCATTCTATAGCGAACTCTAATGTAAGGTTTCTGAATAGCTAGTAGTTTTGTGTTTGTACTCTCTCCGGTTTTTCAATTGTTGATGTTTCAAGAATAAAAATCCTGTGGGAGTACTTCCTCTATGAAATTGTTCTTAATTTTCTATTCTATAGTAAGTCAAACATTTTGCCACTTTCTTTTTTAACTTAAGCGATTTTTTTACATTTGCTCCGTTAACATTGTAGGATTACAAAGGTGAATCAAGGCATCGATAATATGGCTCATATTGTAGATGTACCAAATTGGCAGATTCCATGAAAAAGGAACTCGATTATTACTGGTCGTTAGATGGTGATCTCAACAAAACAACATCATCATGTATCACATACATGGTCCAAAATCATATCCGAGAAATTGACAAATATTCTTATCAGCCTCTAGTGATATCGATTGGTCCGTATCATCACGGAGATCCAGCTCTAACTAATTTGCAGAGGGAAAAATGGATCTATCTGGATTACATGCTTAAATTAAACTGTGAGAGAAGCTTGCATGACTACCTAATTGCCATAGGGGGTCTAGCAAAACAAGCAAGGTACTGTTATGCTGATGACATAAAAATGGGTGATGATGAATTCTTACAAATGCTTCTCCTTGACGGATCCTTCATTCTTGTGGGCCTGGGTGGGACCAAGGGATTTTCGGAATACAGATTACGAAAGAGTAGAGAGAACTCTAAATGGAGACAGTTACAGAATGTGGAAATGGATCAGACGAGCTTAGAAGTACAGAAACTACATCCTCCAATCAAGAAGGTGCCGTCAACAACGAAAATGAAGCCACTGAAAATGATCGATCTGATGATGAAGCTGGGCAGTGGTTTATAAGATTTGTAAATCACGATCTTTTTCTGTTGAAGAATCAAATCCCATTTTTCATAGTTGGAATGTTGTTCGAGCTATTGGCGGGTCATGAAAAGTTAATGGTTCCTCCATTTACAGATGAACTTATGAAACATGTGGAAACTGCTTTGCGTTGGTACCCAAAAGCGATTCATGAAACTGATAGACCAAAGGATTTTTACCATTTACTTCATCTGTGTCATATGTATTTCAGGCCTAGACATAAGCCAGAAGATGATCAACATGATCAAATTGGGCCTCAGTATCTTCGTAAGTTTCTCAGTTTTGGACTCAAGTATTTAAAGGTTCCTCATCATCTTGAGAACAATGAGGCAAGATTTTCAGCAGACCAAGGGTCGCCTTACCTGCAAACTGGTCAAGAACTCAATCGTTGAACGTCGAGCAGCCCAATATCTTGAAGCTGGAGTAAAATTTAAGAAACGAGAGTATGATAAATCAGACCCACATTCTCTACTCGATGTTAGGTTTAGCAATGGCGCTATGAAGATGCCATGTGTTGTTATTGATGAATCGACGGACAGTCTTTTCAGGAACCAGCATTTGAACAGACATGTCCACAATTTGGAGATGACTTCACTGCCTATATTGTTTTTCTATCTCAGCTAGTTAGTGCCCTGAAGATGTTACACTACTAGTTAAGAGAGAAATAATTGCGCATCATTTGGATAGTGACACTCAAGTGTCAGATTTATTCACTATGCTCAGTAAAGACGTGGTATTTGATTTTAATGGTTCATATTATTTGAAATCCCTATGTCAGACAATGGAAGTTCATTATCAGAGTCGCCTGAATAGGTGGATGGCTTGGCTCTGGATGAACCACTTCAGCAATCCATGGTTAGCCTTAGCTGCAGCAGCAACGGTGATTGTACTTATCTGCACTGTTTTACAAACAATTTTTGGCATACTGGCGTACATGAATCCGCCGTAATCAAATTCGTATGTTACGTAGCCATGAATTATTGTTAATGTGACTAAGCTGGTTTCATGGCCTCTTGGTACGTCCTGCTTACAGCTTTTCCCTTTCTGCGTGCATTTTGAATACAATTTGTACATTCTAATACCATGATTTATACATCTTGCATTTGATGAGAGAATTTCTAGCATTTTGTACATTTTAAATTATGATTTAAAGGTGCTTGATCTATTAGGCTTTAAACTATTCAAACTGAATGTTGCCAGTACGACCTACACGCTGGCTAATCACTCCTTTGTAATAAACCTGTGGGATGCAAAAGGCTAGCAGATATTGATTCCACCTAGGGGATGGGGCTTTACAGATGGCACGCTTCACGTCACTCAAAAAACTTGAAGCCACGTTTATTTAAACGAACACTGATATGAGATGGTGCAGCAAGGCATCTCATCTTCAGTTGATTGCAAGATATGTCTCGTGCTACTGCAGCCCTCTTTGCTATCCTTATGCTCGTTGCACTTGGCTCGTCACGAAGCCTTCCACTAGCATCTGAGGGCGCTTCGCTCGGCAAAAGAAGTGCCGCTTCTTCTTTGACGTCTCAGATCGGCAGGGCCGCCGTCCACGTTTCGTGACCCTCCGCTCTTTGATATTGTATTTTTTTAAAAAAAATTCGATTATTCCCTACAAATCAGCTTGTTCCATATTTATTCGGTGAAAAAATTTCACTTGCATTTTAATTATAAAAGGCGGGTTTGGTTTTGGTCAGGACATGTTGACGGATCAAGGACTAGAGGAGAGGAGAAGATTCTACTGACGCAACCGAATACTCTTTTCCGACCACCGAAAATGCCACCATGCATGTCTAGGATATGTTAGGATTGCCAGTGCTGCGGCAGTTCTGTCCAACCATGTAATCCAACTGCATCATGAATAAAATAGTGAATCATGACTGACCTTTTTTTCTTTTCTCCTGAGGGACCTGTTATGTGCGTGTGCATCAAAACAGCCTCTTAAAAATGACAAAGCCTTTCCCTTCAGAAAGAAAAAACTGACAAAGAATAACCAAGCAAGCACACAAGGGTAGAATCTGAGTGGAGAATTTACATGGTACAATATAGCTCAAAACATCCGGTTTACATAGTAAAAGGAAAAGGCGTCTAGCAGCTGCATGCGCCACCACATAAAACACCTCGACTTGATCATTTCAACCAGGATGACGGTGATTCATGTCACTAATCCCCATCATAATTAAGCTTTCATGTGTGTCCAAGTTGTAACTGGTTCGGCTCCATTAGTTTACAACGAACATTTTAGAGTACGGATTTCGAACTTTTCAGGTACGTTGACCTCATGATCTTGTATGCCAACCAACTTCGATCTAGAGGAATCACAGAAAATATTTTTAACAGCAAAACTGGACCAAAACTACAACGTGCACAAGGACGGATCACTCCGCTAGCATTTCAAACAAACGGGAGTCCATACAACAAAGTCTGGCATAACGAAAAGAAAACGGGACGGTAGTTTCTTTCATTGTAGCGACTAATAACTTATTCCAAAAACAAGAATATGCAGGAAACTAAATAAGAAAATAAGGATGGCAAAACACCATTGTAAACACTTTGCAGATTAAAGAATAGTTTTTAGCAAATTTTGAGAAAACAACAAGAAATGTTTTTTTTCTAAGATTCTGGGATATTCCAGGTACATCAAAATTGAATCTGGTAAGAAAAACACACCTAGAGAGCACCAAAAGGAACTCTAATTACCATTTTGGAGGCTTGGTATAAGCAAGGATAGTAAAAATAGTTTGAATAACCGTACAAAAAAGCACGATAACAGCAGCTAGGACAGCTAACAGCTAACCATGGAATGCTAAAGTGATTTCTCCATAGCCATGCCAACCATCTGTTTAGCCGACTCTGGTAATGAGCCTCCAATACAAAGCACAAATATTTCAAGTAATAATAACCATCAGAACCGAACGAAATTTGTTTCGTCAGTCTAGTGAACAGAGCTGGAACATCATCACCACTGTCTAACATATGAATAATGATCCCCTTTTCAGCAAGTAATACAGCGTCTTCTGATGTACTGACGAATTGGGACAAAAACAATGTAGGCAGTAATGTCATTGCCAAAGCGAGGATCTACTTGCTCAACTGCAATTAAGTTCTTAAATAAAGATTCAGTATTTTCGTCGATAAGAAAGCAAGGAACTTGTACTACTCCAGAGCTGAATTTAATATCCAAGAGCAAATGCTTCTCAAGTATATTATAGTCCCTTTTTACTAGTCCAATACCTGCTTCATGATACTGTGTTGCTTGACGCCAACGACTTGGCAATTGGCCAGATTCCTTTTGCTGCATCTGAGTTTTGAACTGATGAGTTTCCTCTGTTCTGCGAGCAGTACCTGTATAGTTATAACCACATAGAAGACGGTACAAATACCCAGGGTTTGTCTGATTTTCCTGAAAATCCTCGGACTTCTGACTAGGTCTAAGGTACATATGGCACAAGTGAAGGAAATGATGAAATTGCTTGGGTCTGTCAGTCTCCCTAATGGCTATTGGAAATTGCCTCAAGATATCCTCGATGCATTCAGAAAACTTTTCTGCAGGTGATGTGTTGACGATGCTATCATCATTCATTACAAACCTGAATATTCTGTCGATAACAAAAAATGGTATCTGGTTCTCTAACAGAAACAAATCATGCCAGGTAAAAATGCTATACCAATCTCCTATGGTAGTAGAATCACATGGATTCTGAAGTTTGTTCTCATTCTGTGTATTATTTTTTCCCCTCTGTTGCAGAAATAGGACCACCATTGCTCCATAATTCCATTTCTATCTCAGAACTTCCATGCTGATTCACGAAATGATTGTCAACAGATGCTTTATGTTCTCCAACATTCCCTTGAACAACAGTTTGTTCACTCCTGTTACTTCAGGCATTGCTGTACTAACAGATCCTTCAATTTTAACTAGAACAAAACACACATCCAGTAAAAGCATCTGAATGAATTGTTTCCTTTCCATCTTGATATCCTCAGAATAACAATTTCTAGCTCGTTTTTTTAATTCAACAGCTACTTTGACATAATCATGTAAAGTTCTTTTACAGTTCATTTTCAGTATGAAATCTAAACTTTTTCCACTTTTCCTTCTCCATAAGTACCAGGGACTGTACTCCTTGATGTTATGGACCAATCGAAAGGACAATTGGTTCATATGAACTCCTATCTACCTCACGTATATGTTGTGGAACTTTATGAATTGTGCAATGTCCCCTATGAGTAGCCTCCTCTTGTGACACATACTTGTTAATTTCCTTTGTCATAGAACTGACCAGCAAGTCTATTGTATCCATTCCAATTATCAAACTGCTCAAATTAGGGCTATTAACTTTATTAGATCTTAGTAGCTTTATTTAGAGCTCGACGACAAAGAACACCCATTGATCGTATCTGCATCGTTTATGATGTTCAGTGAATATTTTGCGCCATAGCTGCATAAATCATCCATTAATAAACATCATGGCAAAAACTAGGACCTCAAATGAAAGAATATTGCTTATTATTCTCCACATATCGTATCAATTGTTTTAACATGTGCGCTGCGCAGATCTGAATTTCGAATAAAACCCTATCGAGAACTCCAAATTAACATTTAAGGATAATCTCTGTGAGACAACCAATCTCAGAACACTCTTCGAAAAAAAATTTCTCACAGTACAACCAAATCTCTTCAATAATGTGCCGAAAAGAAATACAGGACAGATACGCACCAAATGAAAGGAACGATCTGATTCGGATGGATGCATTGAGTGTACGAGTGAGGGCGGGACCTGAAGGACATCCTCGACGCGACCATCGCAGCGCTGCGTCCTGGGCTTCGCCTCCTCCGTTCTGGATGCGCGGAGTGCTCACACACCCGATGTCGCCGCCGGTTTCGCCAAGGTCACCAAATGGTGAGGGCCTGAGGAGCAAAGGTTTGGCACTTTGGCAGAAGGGATCCGTTGGCGAGATGCGGCGTGTTGACTTTTATTGATGGCTTGGATGATGGCTTAGAGATTGAGGCAAGCTACAGCTTGATCTGAAATCAAAGGTCCATATTATGTGCTACCAGGCTATAAACGGCTAGTATAATTTGATGAGCAGTAAATATTGTTAGTACAGTATTATGTTTTAATGCACTGTACAATTTTTTTTCCTCACATAACCATGTGTACACAAGGCTTATCTTGATCGTTCATTTATAGATGAATGATTAGCTATGTCAATTCACATGTTTAAATTTTCAACACGTATCTCAAACCATATCCTATACAAAATGAATGGATCGAATAACACTTATGCCTACATGGACATGCGAAGTTGTCTTTCCTCCTGAACTACAAAAAACTTGTGTGAGTTGACTGATATTCCGGTTGTTGATCCAATGTCAAGTTGTATTCAATCTGTTGCTGATGATTTAGCTCGATCAGAGTAATGAAAGTTTTGTTTACACCGTCAAGAAAAAAACTACAGAAAAAGGTAGGCTCTATCAGCAATATCAACAGCGGTGAATGACTGCTAGTGCCAGTATAAGCTTTAGAATGATTTTGTTGTAAGATACGCTAGATAGCATATGAGCTAGCCACAAAGATATTTTACCACTCGACAAGTCATTTTGAGCTCTATTCTCACCGAAGCTATTGCATCATTGTGACACAATGATGGTCTTTCTGATCTTATTAATTTTGAGTCTTTTTGAGTAATCAAGAATCACGAAGACCCAAAAAATCAGGAATCATGAAGATGCATTTATCTTGAGAATGTGCAGTAATATATTGAATATTTTGAGTGTGTTTTTCTCTATAGAAAATAATGTTAGAAAGAAGGATAAAATAAGTAGTGTATTTTTTAAGACTTCTTTTATTGAACTTATGTATTCAAGTTTGAGTTCAAAATCATGAATAATTGTTCTTCAGCAGTAATAAGACAATGTCATATTATAGTTAATATTAAATTGTATATGGTGACTTCTTAAATATCAAAATCAGTTATCTAGCTTTTCGACTATGTTATATATTTTAAAAAGCAATAATGTTATAGGTGTGATCAGATCAGTCGTTTATGGCTGAGCTGTTGTAACCCTCAGTTAAAAATATTATAGCGACCGGTTATAATAGACGTAGCCACACGACTCTAACTGATTTGAACATAATTAATGTTATAAACTCATGACATAAGAAAAAGGAATAAAACGTTTGTACATTCCATTCACGATTGCGCGTTGCTCCAGCTGAAAGAAAATATTGTTCAAGAAAGGGGAAATCCGGTATCGGCTAACCTGATCATCCATCATCCTCGAGAACTTGATCTCGCACTGCACTGAACCGCCTTTCCGACCCAGAGCAACCCAAGAGCCAAGACCGGCCACCTCCATCCCGTCCAGTGCCTACCACCTCCATCCCATCCCTCTCCGCCTCCGCACCACCTGCTGGCATACTCCACCCCGCACACCCCGCGGCCGCCGCCGCCGCCGCTCTCCCACCACTATCTCTTCTTGTTTCAGATGTCCACTCCGTCGGCGCCGCCGCCCTGTCCACACCTTGCCGCGCACCGTCTGTCGTCGCGCCCGCTCCGCTTCCTACGACGCTGCCTCCGCGTGCGCCCGCTCGGCCGCCCCGAGATTCGGCGGGACCCGCGCGAGCTGCCGCGCTGCACGCCCTGCGCCGCCTCGTCCGCCTCCACATCCCGCCTCTACGCTTGCCTCTCCTGCGCCGCCGTGTTCTGCCCCTCCCACGCCGCTTCCCACGCCGTCGCCTACGCTCCCGGCCACCAGATCGCCGTCGACGTCGACCGCGCCGAGCTCTTCTGCGCCGCCTGCGGCGACCAGGTCTACGATCCCGATTTCGACCAGGCCGTCTTCCTCGCCCAGTCGTCCTCGCTCCTCCCCTCCACCGCCTCGGCCTCCTCCTCCCCGGCGCCCCGCAAGCGCCGGCGCGTTGATTACCGCGCGTGGGCCCCAGATCCGGCTGAATTCTCACTCATGAGCTCCGCCGACCCAACCACCTCAGGGTCCCCGGCCGCGCCGGCGGGGCTGCGCGGGCTCAACAACCTCGGCAACACCTGCTTCATGAACTCCGTGCTCCAGGCGCTCCTCCACGCGCCGCCGCTCCGAAACTACTTCCTTGGCGATCGGCACAACCGCTTCCTCTGCCCGCGGCGCACGCCCGTCAGGAACCGTGCCGTGGAGGCGGACGCGGCCAAGGTCGCGTGCCTGGCGTGCGATCTCGACGAGATCTACTCTGCTGCCTTCTCAGGAGAGCGCACGCCATACAGCCCCGCCAAGTTCCTGTATAGGTCTGGATTCTGGATCTTGCGCACTTGCTTCGCACTTGTTGATGTCATTTCGGGTTTATAACAGCACGTTGTCATTCTTTCTGTTGGATGCATTGCGTATTGAAAAGGATAAGATATATTAAGTGAAATGTGTGCGTCTTATACTGTAAGGTGGGGGAGGGAGTCTTGTCCGAAATGTTAAATTGTACATATCTATTGTAAATGATACAGTATTGTTGGTATGATATGCTCTGGTACTGTTTGCACACCGATCATGATCATACTGATTGCAAATGGAACTTTTAACAAGTGACTAGAGGAAATGTAGCTAAGAAAGGAGGCATATTGTGCTACTATGCCCTTATATTTGTTATTATGCTTGCAAGGGAAATCGGTTTCACATTTTGATGCATTCACTGACATTAATATATCAGGCATATATCCTTACGTTTTAGGGTGATGTATAGGGATTTACTGCTTAGGTTGTCTAGCATGCCTAGAAGTCATCAGACTGTCATTGTGAAAATTACAAAATATCAAATGCACAAGCAACTGTGAAAGTGCAGATAAACTGTTTTTTTTTCTGGTGCATTTGAAGGTATTATGGCCTTCCCTGGACCCCTCTATCAAAATTCCTCTGTGTGGTGATAGGTGGATCATATGAATTCATGATTTGGATTAATATTGGTGGTCCTCTATGATATTTAACGTAGAGAACAATATATTTTATGTGTTTATTTTGTATTCAGAAGAAAATATTTATTTTTTCTGATTATTGAGTAATTGTGATTTTTTAGTTGGTGGCAGCATGCGTCGAACCTTGCAAGCTACGAGCAACAAGATGCACATGAATTTTTTATCTCCATCCTTGACCATATCCATGAAAATATAAAGGATGATCAACACAAGTCACATGCCCAAGGTGGTTAGCTTCTCTTGGCTACTCTTGGAACCAAAGATGCTTGCATTGCCACATATGTGGCACTGAACTGATATGTATATTGAGTTAAATATCATATTTATTCTTCATTTCAAGCTAATGTGCTCTCGAGCTATAATTTTGCCTCAACCTTATTTAGCAGAAACATATTTATTATGGATGGATCTCGTAATAGCATTTGCAAGGGCATATTTTCTTATTCCTGTGTGAAACACGTAGCACTCAACAATGCAGCAAGATACATCTGCTAGAATAGCAAAACCTGTACTAATAGATAAAACGTTTTTTTCTTGTTGGTCCCACACTCCCACTTCTCTTTTGTTGACAGCTCTAAAGAAGCCTTGCACCAAAAAGGGCAAACAGGAAAAGTGTAGTCTTCCTATTTAGGGGAAATAATCAGTCAATATGTTTGGATAAAGTGGAAGTTATACTTGTCTGATTTGCTGTAGTATACTTTTTTTTTTTTTACTTTGGAGGGAAGATCCCAGATTCTCAGTTAATGTTTCATTCTAACATTTAATTTGTTGTCATAATAGGCCATGGGGACTGCTGCATTGCTCACCGAGTGTTTTCTGGTATCCTGAGGTCAGATGTCACCTGCACCAGCTGTGGGTTCACGTCTACAACTTTTGAACCCTGTATGGACATCTCCTTAGACTTGGATGCTGGATATAGCAATGGTATTGGTGTTACAAACCCCAAGCTGCATGTGCGCAATGGGGAACGTAGCTTGGCTGGTGCAAGTTCCAAGGTAACAACAACACTCATGAGATGTCTGGAGCGGTTTACAAGGGCTGAGAGGCTTGATGCTGAGCAGAGATTCCTCTGCGAACGTTGCAATGAGAGGCAAGAGTCCCTAAAGCAAATGTCCATTCGGAGGCTTCCATTGGTTTCCTGCTTTCACATTAAGAGATTTGAGCATTCGTCAGTCAAAAAGATGTCAAGGAAGGTTGATAATTGTCTGCAATTTCCTTTTTCCCTTGACATGGCACCTTACTTGTCATCTTCTATTCTTAGAAGTAGATATGGTAACCGCATATTTCCCTCAGAAGCTAGTGATGCAGATGCAATTTCAGAACTGTCAACAGAATTTGAAATATTTGCAGTGATCACACATAGTGGTAAGCTAGAAGCTGGCCATTATGTGACATATCTCAGGCTGAACAACCACTGGTACAAATGTGATGATGCCTGGGTAACCAGAGTTGAGGAACATACTGTAAGAACTTCTCAGGCATACATGCTCTTTTACGTGCAGAAGACGCTTTACTACAAAGCTTGTGAAAGGGCAGCAGCAGTCTGATCTGAACCAGAAATTGGTCGTACTACTGTGCACAACCAGGAAAGTAGCCATGGAATTGAATCAGAGATACATATAGGTATGTTAAAAACATGATGCCAGCACAGCCATCGAGACAGATGATGGTCAAAGTTTTGCATTCTCATTGACCTATAAATCAGTTGAAGGGTTTTTTCCTGGCGATTTTCTTGAGAGCCAGCTGCCCGGAAGGAAGATGGTCCAATTTGTTGTGGTGATTTTCATTAAATGGAAGCGCCTCTATTTGATACCATTGATAGTGGTGATGATCTAACTAATTGTGCTGGTGTTCAATGTATTGAGCAATGAGAGATGTGCGAAATGTATGAAGGAGACAAAAGGGAACCGAATTTTTGATGTGTTCCTCTCATTAATCGCATGCATCTCCCCACTGAAAGTTGACTTTCCTTTCAGTTATCGCATGCATCTCCCTACTGAAAGTTGATTCTCAGTCTTACTGATTATTATTCTCTATATTGTCATTGTTATTGTTTGTTCATGTGTTTCAGAATTCTAATTTTCAAGCGTCTGAAAATTAAGATTTCTTTTACTCAGCATTCATAGCCCTCGTATCAATATCTGTTGGTCATAAGTTGTTACTTGGTATCAAGATCTTTCTTGGTACTTGGTTGTGATAATTTTTTTCGAATAGGCTTCACCTTATACTCCACGAACTCCATGTGGATCCCTGGAAGCTCCCTCGACACACCTCTGCCCACGCAAGCTCGCCGGGGATGCTCATCGTCCTCACCGGCTACCTCATTTTGCCCGGCCGTCGTCGGACTTGGTGGCTCCCGAGGCCCATCAGGTGATGGAAGCAGATTGATGGGCTTTTTGGGCTAGTTTTGTAGGCGCTTGTGCATTGGGGCCATTGGTCGGGCGCCTAAGAGATGCGTTGGTTCAGCAACGCACTCTTTCTGACGGCGGATACGCAAACGAGCAGCACGGCCGCTTTTCTGAAACGGGAAGGAACGCTTTCCATCCAAAGCTTCGCTGGCCGACATGGAGATTGGAGCCATTGCTGTGAGTGGTGATATGTTCTTACCTTTCAGAATCAGAACCATGTAAGCACTCAAACCCAGGGATTTCATGATCTGGCCATGCGCTCTCTCCCCATGCCGGTCTTAGAAATTAAGGTATGCTTCTTAAATTTGCCTACAACGAGTACAGACGAAGATAATTTAATAAGGCTAATCGATCTGTTGCTTATATCATTCCATTGCGTCCTCCATGCGTAACAATCTGCATACCTTAACTGCATTCGCGTACGTCTCATGTGTGCAGGCGAGCACAGAAGTTAGTCAGTTCCCTTACGGAATTTTGATTGCAGTAATAAGCTTCTTCTTTGCACGGCAGATGTACTAGTCATGTAGAGTAGTACTAGTACTCTACACTGTGAAGGCCACTGCTGCTGATCCCAAAATAGTCGACTAGTACACAGTAGTAGGAGCAGTAAATAACTTCTTTCTACATTACTGAATGTGTACTAGGCATTTGCTCTGCATCGTCGTCTGAAACAGACCTTCGTTTGTAGCTCAATTTGACGTATTGTTGGCATATTCATCGGACTTGAATATTGTTCCGTTATTACTGCAACAAAATCATGCACCGTTGGAGAGCACTGACGCGGTCCTGTAGCTGTCAAACATTTACTTATCAGAGAGCATAAGCATAAGCTGCTAGTAGTATACAAAAAAGCATAAAACGGCAGTTAGATAAGAAAACGATCCAATCCAAATCCAGCTAGAATGGCGAGAAAACTGATGATGTGTGTTGTGGGGACACGGTATTCGCAGCATCTATCAACAGTGCTCCAACCTCCAATGCGTCTTGTTTATCACCGATGAGCGATGAATGATAGGCCTTCTCTGTATTCGCGATAAAAGAAATAAAGTTGGCCACGAAACAAGATGGATCGATGGCGGATAGTACAGACGAGTGGTGTTATGCTGTTCTGGGATGTAAAAAGCAAAGCAACTTCCACTTCCACCACTGAGTAGGTACGTACATAGCACCTTCTTTTTTTAGCTGAATGAGTGGATAATACTTTTTTTTTTGCGAAGGCAGTGTGGATAATACTTGTTCCCACCTGACGACGAAATTATCTCAACTACTGAACCTTTGCATCGCCATGTGGTCACCTGTCTTTTGCCACTAATTGGAACGCAAAGTATGCACCGTCGTTATCTCTCTGTAACAGATAGAAAATGTACTGCTCGTGATTTGGCTCCCAATGTGTATGTCTATCATTCCTGAATTTTAGCATCGCAGCATTATTGTTGCGCTGTTACGTAACGCACAGGAGCTCATAACTTTGAAAAAGGTTACTAGCAATCCTTTTAAGGTACGGCTTCTAAAAGAAATAACTACTGTGACGTGTATAGTACTACTTCTCCATGAGAACCTGCTCGCCAATTTTACCTTTGTTTATTTGGATCAGACAGACGACTTTCCGGCGTACCGCGTAAACTGGATCATCTACACAGTAATCCAGTTAGTTAATATTGATCGTCAATTGACGTTGACCTAGACGTTAGGTACACAAAAACAGCAGTTTTTGCACCAGAGGGGAGGACCACGACCGACTATTCCGACCCAGCCTTCTCCCTCTGGGGCTCCCAAACGCGCCGAGCCGAAACGGCGGAACTCCTCCCTGGCCAGCCCCAACACGGTATGAGCCGAAAGCGACCACGACCGGGGAAGGGAGTCCCCGCCGCATCCGCCAGGACAGCAACGGCCGGTCCGATCCCTATTCCGACAGCCAACCACGCACGCGCGAGCACACGAATCAGAGCACAAAACCGCCTTCCGCCGCTGCGAATCGTCGCGCGCCCATCGCAAACGAACTCGCCAGCCCAGACATCTCCTGCTTGCTGGCGCACCCGGCCGCACTCCCGCGCGCTTCGTTTCCCCCCGTCGCGTGCCGCCGAATCCATCCGAGAGCCACCACACCAGGAATCGCCTCCGCCCCGCCCCGCACCGCCGGGCGCGCCCGCCTCGGGAACACCAAAATAGAAACTTCCGGTGGTAGGTTCGACCCAACTTTTACCCCACCCCACCCTGCCCACGCCTCCCTCCCCTCCTCCTCCCCCCCGGGCGGCAAAACTCCTCCGGCTCCCTCCCTCCCCGTTCCCCTTCCCCGCTCTTTCTGTGAGGAGGGAAGCGGGGCGGATGACGAGGCGACTGGGCACCGCAGGCATGCGCCGGGTCGCGGGGCAGCAGGGCAGGTAGCCCGTCGTGCCGCGCCGTTAAATTGCCCGCACGCCTGCTTTCTCGCCGTAGTTTATTTACTGCCGGAGGAGATATTGTAGTAGAGATAGATGGGTTCCGGTCTCAAGTACCGAGCTGGCCTGTGCCTGATCGTCGCCGTCGTGCTGATCTGGGTCATGTCCGCCGAGGTCACGCAGGTACATACAGATTCCTTCCTCTTTTTTTTTTTTTTTTTTTTTTTTTTACAATTCACATGTTCGTTGGGTTCCTAGATCTTTGCCTGGGACGCGTGCTTGCCTATTACTACTCTCTTCGGATTAATTCGAGTTGCCCCTGCATCTCGATATTTAAATGTTGCCGCACCCTTGCCGTGATTGACAAAAAAATGTTTAGGACCAAATGTTATGCGCCAGTGGGGGCATCATTCTGATCCAGGGGAGGCCGCGCGTGTTGGCTTTCTTGATAAAAAAAAAAAGAACTCAGCTCCTTAATTAATCCCTACTGATCTAGAGCAGATGGTCACGAATTGCATATGTACACGCATTGAATTTCGGGGAAAAAAAAAGGTTTTTGCTGTAACTGTTTTGTTGACCCGTATCCGTCTGCCATAAGTAAAGTCCTCACTGCTTAGCTTGCGCTCTTCAGGTAGTTTGTGTCAGACCCTAAGCTACTTGAGGTAGGAGTAGTTGTGACTAATGTCGAGATGTTTGGAGGTGGTTGTGATATATTGATCACTTGCAATGCATCATTAAGTCTTGACAAGGAGCCTTGCTTTAGCTTGGTTGTTCGTTTTGAATTATACCGTCGTAATGATGAATAGTTAGTTGCATATAGCTTGAGGATATTAAAAAAAAAAAACAGTATTGGTTCTCTGTTTTTTTTTCTTCTTTGTGGCCCTTATAGAGTTCAAGCCAGGCAAAGTTCGTCTTGTGATATACTACACCACTGTTTCATTCTGACAGCTGAACTCAATTTTTTTTTTGAACGAGAACTCAATTTGTTTTGCAGGGGATATTCACCAAGTACAGGCACCCATTCGCAATTACTTACTTGGGTGCCTCCCTCATGGTTATATACCTACCTTTGTCCTTTCTGAAAGATTTCATATACAGTTTGATGAGAAAGCAATCTGGAAGCTCTAGCGCTTCAAAAATTGCAAGCAAATCCTCCTTTGGCGCTAGTGCCCCTTTGAAGAATGGTGAGATTCAGAAGATGCTGGAGATGGAGTCACAGAAAATGATAGTAGTAAATTACAGTGATGTGGAAATTCCAATAATACAAGAGGCAAAACCACTTATATGTGGAATCACTGAAATCAGCGATGGTGTTTTGAAGAAGCAGGAAGTTTCCGCTAAGCAGATCGCAACTTATGGGTTGTATCTTTGTCCCTTATGGTTTGTGACAGAGGTAACTTTCTGTTGTTTTGCATTCTACTATATGATTCTACTAGGGCGTCATGAAACAAGAAACATGCATACTGACAACTATGGCCATGTTGTTCCTGAACGCCTAGATTTCAATCATATAACAAGTAGGAGTACTCTGACAAACATGCATACTGACAACTACTGATTGGTAATGGTTACTCATTTTGTCTTACTCTTAATGAATGCAGTATTTATCAAATGCAGCGCTTGCAAGAACTAGTGTTGCCAGCACAACTGTACTGTCTTCAACCTCAGGACTCTTCACCCTTTTCATTGGTGTATTACTTGGCCAAGATTCCATCAACGCTGCAAAAGTTATTGCTGTCTTCATCAGCATGGCTGGTGTGGTGATGACAACGATGGGCCAGACTTGGGCATCGGATGAGTCAGATGTAGGCAATTCTGGGTGAGTTATTTTCTCTGTCCTTGGACATGCTGCTGATAGTATTCGGTTGGTTGTCTGTGACTGACTGATCTTATGTCACAACAAATGTGGTAATTTTGTGTTCCATTTCCGTTGAGAGTCTGCAACTGACTTGGTTTCGTGTCCAGAGCAGTATGAAGTTGTTGTGTTCCATTTTGGTTTAAAATACACTAGACTGTCAGCATAAAATGTGCTCATCACCATAAAGTGATTATCATGATTCAATAACAATTTTGGGGAGAGAATACAATGCTTGTTAACCTTATTTTCTTGCTGACATGTAGATTTCTCATTTTACAAATGCAGGACCACTCAGAGGACTCTTCTAGGTGATATGTTCGGTCTAATGTCAGCGATTGCATACGGTCTATTTACAGGTAGGTTGTTTCACTTCACTGCTTTTTTCGTACTCTGTTTTCTATGTGAACATAACACCTATTTGTTTCGATTTATTACAGTGCTTCTCAAAAAGTTTTGTGGAGAGGAAGGAGAAAGGGTCGACGTCCAAAAGCTATTTGGTTATCTTGGATTCTTTAGTCTTATTGCTCTCTGGTGGCTTGGTAATAGAATTGAACCCCCAATTACTTCAACTGAAGCATTCATGTTTGCAAAACACATGTTCATGTTCTGGAACTTTAACTGACCATGCTAAATATGCAAATATGCTAAAGTCTGACCTCTGTGTTTTGATTCCAGTATGGCCATTAACTGCACTAGGCATCGAGCCAAAGTTTTCTTTGCCCCACTCAGCTAAAGTGGATGAAGTGGTGGTGGCAAATAGCCTAATCGGAAGTGTATTATCAGACTACTTCTGGTACGCACTAAAAACATGACTTTTAGTAGTAAAAGTTTTCGTGCGTTCTATGTTATTTTATATTTGTGGCGACTCTGAGAATGGCTATGGTGTTCAGGGCTCTTTCTGTTGTTTGGACAACACCGTTGGTGGCTACTCTAGGCATGTCTCTCACAATTCCTATAGCCATGGTTGCTGATATGGTCATTCACGGTCGTCACTATTCAGCAGTCTACATCCTTGGTTCTGTCCAGGTAGGAATGTCTGCAGCTAGCTTAGTAATTTTCCATTCGGACCAGATTAACCAGTATTGTTGCATTCATCCGATGTTCAATTATTAAGTGCCACTTAACTGTCCACAGTTCACTGATTGCGCATTATCATTTATTTTACCTTGTGTTTTTTCTTTTCTGCTCTTTTGCAGGTATTTTCGGGCTTTGTTATTGCAAACCTTGCAGATCGTGTTTCACGTTCTCTAGGGCTTTAGTAGTTTCATGAAAGAGAATGGGTTCAAGTCAGTATGTACATCTGAAAAAGTTCGAAGTCTGAGTTGGTTAGTTAGACAATACTCCAGAAAACTCTGGTGCTTAGTTTCACACGGGTTGGGAATTGTCAATACTTCTCTCCCTTTGGCCCTTCACACGTACGAATGGCAAATTTTGCTGTGATGGATAGTGAATTCCAGCATAGGAAGAAGAACCAAAATATGTTGGTTTAGAAAGTAGCGATCCTTGGCAATTGTAAATTCCCACTACAAAATGCTTGTCAATGTAAACTACCGTGGATCTCGGCCATGTGAAGACTTGCTTGTAACCTGTTCAGTTATGCCTTGTGGATTCATCTTTGTATTCTGCAAAAAAAAAAAAAAAAAAAGGTGGATTCATCTTTGTGACGAAGTTTATTTGCACATACAAGCTGTAGCACCTCCTGTACGAAGGGGGAAAAAAAATAGAAGAGAATAATTCCCTTAGTATCGTTGTAATTTTGCTAATCCCATATTTGCCGTGGCTGAGGCAGGCAGGGCCAGATGCCCGGAAGGCCTGTCGGCTGACCGGAGGTAGAGGCGGTGAGGTCGGAGGTGGCTCTCGGTCGGCAGCGCCGGGAGAGAGAGGCTCTGTCCTCTCCGGGTTACGTTGTTGGGCCTGAGAGGAATGGAAATTGGGCCTTTTAGCTGTTGCATTGGTACGAAAGACAATTCAGGCAGAGCCTTGCAGAGGACCTGTGCCTGTGTGCTTGTGTGACGTCGTGGATCGCCCGGCTGGGGACAGAATCAGAGAAGCCGTGCTCTACTGGGAGCTCCTTGTTCTAAGCAATCAACAGGCGGCACAGGTCAACCGACGCACACTGCTTCCCACTGTGCAAACTGCTACTGTAGTAGCAGAAGATTCTCTCCCGTGAGCGCGCCACATATAATTAGCAAGTGACTGATGATGATACGACGAGCAACTGCTGATGAGTGATCGTGGCGTAATGAAACGAGAGAGATGGAGCTGCCTCTCCTCCAGCACTATAGTTGACCACGCGACAGTGAGCGAGAGCAAGCAGCATATGCATGCCGGTCGATCGATCAGCTCTTGGCTCTTGCTCCTCCCTCGTCAGGTTAAGGTCGGGCATAAGAAGCAGCTGCCGGCACGGGCCGACATCCAACTCCAGCCCGTACGTAACGTAACGTAAGCAAAGCAAAGCAAAAGGTCTCCCCGTGAACTATGGACGTTACGTGACACCTGGACCCTATTCGACGTGGCCATGCATGCAGCGGACAACGTACCTGACAGGTCAGCTCGCTCGCTCCTCCGGGCCCCTCTCATGCACGCACATGCGGGCGCCGGGGCGGGCCGAGGAAACACGGGACACGGTCGCCGGTCGAGAGGGCGCACGCCGCGTTGCGAGCTGGATACCTGGGGACGACCAGGCTCGCGTCGGATGCGGCACAGCGGATCCTCCTCCTCACGCCAAGCAACAGCTTCCTCTTTCCCTCACGCAAACACACACAGACACAGCCTGCTAGTCGTCTCCCTGCTTTTTTTTTTTTTTCCCTTTCCTTTCTTTCCCTCCCGGTCTCCCCTGTCTGTCTGAACTCTGAAGAAGACCCCCCCGGGTTCTTGTGCGTAACGCGGGTACGCGTCACCATCCGTTACGTACTGTCCGTCGCAGTGAAGGTGATTACGCTACGCTTCGTCCTCTCGTTAGTCATCCACGTTATTCTCGGCCGGTGACCACGAGTCAAGTGATCCAAACGCAAGGCACTCCATCCGTTCTTCGCTTGGTACAGTACCGGCCTGATGAGCACATCATTTAAGCTAAGCATCCGGAAGGCCGGGTTCACCGCTACTGTGTACTACTACTACCTCTATGTCTGTCGGATCGATGTACTGTTCCTGAAGAGTGAAGGCTGAGACGAGGAGGGAGAGAGAAGAGAAGAGACGCCAAGCCGGGCCCTCGCACCGTGTTCGTACGCGAGGCGACGCGGCCATGCACGGGCCAGCCAGTGAAAGAACCGGCCGGAAAAGATGCATCAGCGATCATCGCTGCTCGGTCGCGCCCGCGGGTCCGGTCCGTGTCCGTGTCGTCGTATCGTATCGTATCGTCGTGTGCCCGACGACGAGGCGATAATAAAGCAGCTAGAGAGCTAGCCAAGGTTTTGAGGCAGCGAAAAGACCCCTGTCCTGCTCCTTACTTCCTGCGTTGCGACGATCCATCGATCCCGCCCTTTGGCTTTAATGCAGCCTTTCTTTCTGTCCCTTAAAAACTCTCTCTCCCGCCGGCCCTTGCTCCTCCCACATCCTCTCCATCCAGCTCTCCTCTTCGCCGCGCGTGCTCACTACTACTTGCTCCTTGCTTAGCTAGCTATGGCATCTCGGTCGTCGCCCAAGCCCAAGGTCGCGAGAGAACCGCCGGACGCCAACACCACGTTCGTGCAGGCCGACCCGGCCACGTTCCGCGCGCTCGTGCAGAAGCTCACGGGGGCGCCGGCAGAGGACATCCAACAGCACCAGCAGCAGCAGCAGCCGGAGGTCACGGTCGCGCAAGAGCCGCCGACGGTGCCGATGAGGCGGCCGAAGCTGCAGGAGAGGCGGCGCGCGGCGCCGCCCAGGCTGGAGCTGTCGCGGCCCCACCAGCTCTTCTACTACCACCACCACCACCACCACCACCACCAGGGACTCGTCATGGCGCCGCAGCACTCGCCGGTCTCGCCCATGGACGTCCTGATGATGGCCTCCTCCTCCTCGGCGTCGCCGTCGCTGTCTCTATCGTCGTCCTCGTCCATGTCGCCGTCGCCGCGCGGGGTGGTGGTCATAAGCAGGGAGGAGGAGGAGATGGAGCAGAAGGCCATCGCGTCCAAGGCCTTCTACCTCCACTCGTCGCCCAGGGGCGCCGCCGGCGACAGGCCCAAGCTGCTGCCGCTCTTCCCGGTCCACTCCCCGAGGAGCTCCTCCTCCCCCTTGGCCTCCTAATCCTGATCTCACTCGCCATCACGACTGTGTGTCGGCCTCGCCTGATCAGAAATGAGTTCCAGCATTATCTCTGTATCAATCGCCTACTTTTGCATTGCAATTATTGGTAGATGATCCATGATGGTTGCAAGGCTTGTTATAATTAGTAGTCTTATCTAGGTTCTGATTTCTAATCTAGTTTATCATGCAAGCCTTTGTGAGTGAAATTAGTAGGTTTCCGTGGAAGTTTCAACACATGCTGGAATCATGAGCACCGATCGAATCTTATGTTTGTTTGCATGCATGATCTCGTCATGTACCAGGTCAACATCATGGATGGAAAGCCCATCAAATCAAAGTAGTACTACTAGTAGTAGCGTCATTTGCCCAAAAGGTTCATATGCCTTGCAATTGCAGAGAAAATGTTCGTTTGAAGTTTCTACATCTGACATGATCTTGTGACCATGCTTAGGGTTTTCAGTTAGATAGGATCGCAGGAATCGGATGGCCACGTACGTCAAAATTGATTCGACGACTGGATGATGAGATAAAACGAGGCAATAATACCAGGACGGATTTTGTATGTAGTCAGTCGATTCACTAGCATGTGGGGGGCCCAACGAATTATCGACAGGAATATATATCGTCTGCGCGGAAGCTACTCCTCCAAAGACAAGCAGTCACGGGCGCCACGCCGCCGGCCGGGCTGCAGAACAGAAACCCCGCCCTGCCTGCTCATGGTTCACATGAATTGCGTCCAAATTTCCTTGCCATCGAACCCCCCCAATCCAACCCCACCACACCTTCAGAAAACTGCATGCACACTCGTTTCGCATGAGCGCGTCCCCACAGTTGGCATAAATGAGTTACTACAACCAACAAATTCATTCCATGCCAAGAAACATGCAAATTCCAGTGCAGAGCATGGGTAGCTTCGATTCGCCTCGCCCGGAAGAAGATGCCTCTCTCTCATCAGCAAGCCGGATTCCCGTGACTAGCCCTTCCCAGCCCAATTACTTCTACTCTACTCACACACCCGGAGTTCAGTTCAGGTTCAGGTTCGTGACGAGCATGCTGTAGCACGCCGGTCTCTGACCGCCCGACACTGGTCGACCTGGCGACGAGTAAATGGACTCGTAATAATGAATAAAGAAAAGCAAACGCTGCAGGGCAGCGGATGCAGCGTCAGCAATCCAGCATAGCATGCCATTGCCATGCATACGTATGTGTGCAGAGAAGCGAGAGCCTGCCGGGGGCGCCGACCAGGTTGCAGGATGCAGAATTCAGAGCGCATAGCATAGGAGGATGGCGCAGGCGCAGGGTATCAATATCAATGCTGTGTATGGGGGCATGAAGCCGTGCATAGCATGGGCTAGGTATTGGTCGGCTGGTGAACGCTGAGTTGACCTCGTAAAGGAGTTAAGGCTGCTTGCTCCTGCAGCTGTTGCCGCGACTGCTTAACTGTAACCCAGTTGGCCAGTTCTTGCCTGGTCTGCCGCAGCTTGATGCATTCTGAATTAAAACCCAATGACCAAACCATAGTACTGCACGGGACGACTTGTTTTCAAATTTGTTGGGAAAAAAGAGGTCATGACTCATGAATATATATACTGTATGCTAATAATAGTGTCATTTTAGAAACATGAAAATTCGGCAAAAAATTATTCAGCACCTGGAGGAAGGCATCCAATTGAGTAACATTTCATCCAACATCCCTGCAATAAATGCCACGCTAACTCTTAACGGATTCTCAGTTTGATGTGCTCCACGCAGCTACAGTACGCCACTGGCTGCCAGCGGCTTAAACTGTCACCCAGTCTACGCCTGGTATCAGTGTGGTCTGGTCGGCGACTGCAACAGCTTACAGCTGTCAAAGCGTCGAAGGAACTCTGATAAGGCATTCAATGATCACACAGCTAATTTCAGTTTAAGCGAAAAACAAGTACAGTACTACGTAGTAGTAATAAAATACCTGCCTGCTCCCCGAACTGTTGGCAGCAGTGTTATTCAGTTCGGCGTGCTCTCTGTGCGGTACGGCATTTGCAGTCAGAAATCCACATGTCAACTTGAGAAATGCAAATCAAAGGGATAAATTCCATTGAACTCTTTGATTGGTTACTAAGCATCTGGTACTTACTACTATATCCTACTAGTGTTCAGTCACAAACAACTTACAGAGGCAACACTTTATTAAGCACTATAGCTACCCGAAATTACACATGATTTATTACAAAAGATGTTCCGTTACTTTTGTACAGTTTGACTAAACACTCGCTCATTTGGATAGGGCAAAACTCTGCTACCAACCGCTACGCAAAGCAGAAAGGTACCGGCACCCAAAATGTTGTACTGCAGGTCTTACGGAAAATGCAGTAACCTTAACTAACAGAAGTGCAAATAGATTGCTGAGAGTAGAGACCATTTATGGGGTTCATGAATGGCTGTTGCCGCCTTCTACGTTTTGAAACCACTGTAAAACCCTCTGTATCTTTTCCACCTTTAGGTGCCTCGGTGGCTTTCTGTTGTTTATCAAACTCTTTGCGATCTGAGGAATTCTTGCTTATGGTGTTGCTCTGCTCAATACTAGTTTCATCTGACCCACCTGATTTTCTGTCCAATTCAGCTCCAGTGGCGCCTAAACTATCGTGAACGGATTTCACAATGAAACTGAGCAAGATTTGTCTCGCAAGTTCAGTTTTGTATGAACTTCGAGTGACATCTTTTCCTCTGTTTTCCTTTCCTTTACCTGAAATGACTTTCTCGACTTGACCTGTCCTTTCCTCAGCTGGAATTCCAGCCTTCGCTTCATCTGTGGTCAGCAACGTTGCTGCTGCCTGAGCAGAATCATCAGTCACGGGATTAGCATGGCTAGGTTCTCTGTTAGCTGCATCAGATTGTTGCAAGGATTTACCAGGTACGAACTCAGCAGCATGGGGATTCATGGTTGTGGAGGGGTTGTTGCCCCTCAGAATACTGCTCTGGCTGTGTGTGGTGTAACCTTGTTTCCTTTGGAATGCATGCCCATTACGATAGTACAAGGTGGATCGAGGACCACGAGGCACCCTAGTATCGATGGCAGGAGGGAGAACCTCCATTGCTTGGCTTGGAATTGGCTGAAGAACAGCACTAGCATCATATATTGCCACTGTACTGTATGGATGAGACATCGATAACAGTGATCCAGGATTAAATGGAGGTGCCGAAGCTGAAAGTTTACTTCCAGATGTTTTCTTAGAAGCTGATGGGCTTTCATCATTGTTGCTGTCTGGAGCTGTTTCTACATGACTGACTCCATCAGAACTCAAAAGAGCCTCTTTGCTGCTGTCATCACTTGGCTTCTCCGTATCCATTTCTGTGAACTTTCTATCTTCTTCCCCGGATGATAGTGTTAGATCGGTATCGTGTCCGTTATCCTTGTCCTTTGCTTCCTTCTGTTCCAAAACTGGTTTCAATACTGTGCCAGGGGGCGAAACAGCCACATCTTTGTATGACACAAGCTTGGAAGCTATGCTAGTTGGTCTGTTGATTCCTGCAGGCTTTGCAACTCGATCTGGTTTAACAGTAGCATTGCTGAACTTATCTTCGACAATGCTGGGATCTCCATTCGATTTGTCTGTTTTCAAAAAGCTACGAAAGGAGAGTTGGTTGGGAGCGCTTACAGTATCTTCTTTACCTCCTTTTAATTGAGGTTGTGAACCAGTCCTATAAGCAGAAGCTGTATGACCATCTTCGAAGCGATCAACGAATAATTTTGTGAGAGCTGGCTTCCTGCGACTGCTTTTCTTCTTTACATTTGCCGCTCGCCCTCTCAAAGTAGCTGCTTGCCACCCCTCATCAGAATATTCTTCAGGTGATAAAGCATCTGTTTGCTTCTGTTCATCATGGACCACATAATGTTCTTCTGATACCACTGGAGAATGCTCATCCAACTTTCCTTCTTTCAAACTGCTTGATTCAACTGAAGATTCCAAGTCATGCTGAACATTCTCCTTTTCTTCAACGGATTCAACATGGTGGGCTCTGACATTATTCTGCATTTAATAATATACGTCATGAAAAGGAAAGTAAGAGGTAACAAGGGAAAGAAACTAGCTCACAGAATGGTTCAGGCAACAGAAACATTGAATAAGAGTTTATGCAATAAAATAAAAACAAAAAACAAAATTTACTGCTCAGTAATTGATGGATCATAAAATTGGCCATTAGGTTATATTGGCAGACCCAATTCATGATAATATAATATAAAATTAATATTTACTAGTGTACAAAAAAGTTCAATTATTACTTAAGAAAGATATGAAACTGATGGAAGATATCTTTTGCATTTTGACAACTGGAACTGGAACATTGCTGGAATTTATCTTCAGTGTCTTAAACATGAAAATTTCAATAAATTGTATATCATGAGTCAGATATACTGCCTGACACATTAATTCATTCATGTAAAGCACCCAGAATGAAAATTATTGTTCCAACCCTGTTGTCATGTGTCATCTATAGTTACCACAGATCTTGACTCTGTCATCTCATGTCTCCTTAATGGCAATCAGAGCACTACCACACTTTACTAACAGCAATATTCAAGTCTAAAAGTAAACATATTTCACAATCACCTTAGCACGTCTGCACTTCTTCTGCATATCCTTCTCTTTTCTTTCCAGGTCTGGGCTTATGAAGTCAAGAAGATCTGATACGCTGGAAAGATAGGTGTTTCAATCTAAATAAGAAATAATTTAAAACTGCAATGCACAGTGTATTCATATTTTCATACCTAAGGTGTCCTTTACTTGCAATAGATGAATCAGGTTTTGGCATGCCTCTTCGAGCGGCCTCTTGCTGTTCTAATGCTTTTGACTCAAAATACTCCAGCCATGCAGCGGCATCCTGTAGAGAGAGAGAATGTGTAAACCTTCAAAATATAAAGGAATATATAGGCTCTCACTATTGTATAATTTGAGAAAAAGAACCTGAGTTCGAAGGTCATCTTGGCCTAGTTTCTCCTGAAGTATCTGCAATGTGGTTTGTTCATGTTGCACACTTAGGGAGTATGCGTCCATCATTGAAAGGGCTATGGCTATGGCATGGTAGCTCGCAGCAGTCTGATTGATTGAGAGAGATGCGTTGTCAGTTCATGGTAAGCAATTTACAGAATCCTACTGAAGAAATGTCACTGTGGTATGTATCTTCTAGTTTGTTAGGATTGATACATATTACAACAATCGAAATATTTTGCATAAAGATTGGAATTCAATGTACATCAATTATTTCTGTGAGAGAACTTAACTACTGCTTTATGCAAAATACTCTTGCCAAAACATCAAAACATGGCAAACAGAGTGGTAAAAAACATAGAAGCTCGTTAACTCGCATATACAATTAAAAAATTATTTTACCTGAATGTGATCAGCTCCTAGCAATCTCTTGTTGCACTTCAGGGCTTCGTGCAAGTAACGAAGGGCAACATGGACGTTTCCCATACCTTCTTCCATCATAGCAACATTTATGTATGTGGCAGCGGAATTTGGGTGCGAAAGGCCACATGAAAACTGAAGCAGATATAGTGCACGATTGACGTACCTTCAATAGAAGATACCATCAAGCATTAAGTTAAACCAAACATACAATGACAAAATTTGGATGATAAATGTGATAGATAATTGAGCAAACACGTTGTACAAAGCGTGATTTTTCTCCCATATGTACATACATGAACTGATCACATGCCATAACTAAAATAGCCTATGCTAATACTGGTTTAGTACAGCAGAATGAAGCAGGGCCTGTTTCAAAATATGTGCGTGCCTAATGCATCTGATGGATAAAATAAATTAGCACGATGTTCTTGAAACAAATGCTAATCCGCAAAACATTATACTAATCCATGCTAAAGCCATCACATCAGGCTTCATGTTATGATAATTGATAAACAATCCACGACCCAACTTACTTCAGAGCCATTTCAATGTGTTGCAGGCGGTAGTAGAAGACAGATAAATCTCCATAACTCTTCATTGTTTCTGGATGGTCAAGACCAAGCTCCCTTTCATTGATATCAAGTGCCTTTTGCTGATATATAGTTGCCTATCAAGAAAAAAAAAGTAATGAACATCCAAGGTTGCCACATCATAAAAAGGAAACAGTTCTACATCAAACAGCCTTAAAGCACCACAATTGGTTCAAAATTTTGTGACAGCAATCACTAGTTTGATTGCAGTAAACATTACAGCATATTATGCTGCTGTATTGTTGTGACTTTTTAGCAAAAGGAAACAGTTCTACATCAAACAGCCATCCAATTGCTAGAATGCAGCAAGCTAAGGAGGGGAAAAAAAAACAACTTTCTTCTTATGAAATGAAACACAGCTCTCCTGTGTGTCATTTCAGTTAAGTACCTGATTGAAATCTCCCGTATGATAAAGCACTACAGCAAGAAGGCTGTATGCATTAGCAGTCAGTCGATGGTATGGACCACATACAGCAATGATTTTGGACAAGGCCTTCAATAAGAAGAAACACGTGCAGTAGTCAATAAATAAGGAATGTAGAAAATAATTTCACTACCAAAAATGCAGATAGAATTTCAGTGCAGAAGTTAATAATGGAGAGGAAACATGATGCTGACTGGTGTGTACCTTTGTTCCATAGCTTACAGCATCATCTAGCTTTCCTTTATCCAATGCCATCTTTGATGATTCCAGTAAGTTTCGACCATCAATAGACGAGTAGACCACATGCTGAATAAGAACACAAAACCAAAGCAAATCCAATCAAATCAATAAATAAATCACTGGAAACAAATAATACCCTAAGTTTCAGAAACTACCTTGCATACAGGAACGACACTGACAATGTCAGATTTGTCAAATGGATAAGGACTATTCATATCGTAATCCTTTGCAACTAACTCGAGTCCAACCTGTGTAACAAACAATATTAGTATGACATGCATGTTTAGAGAACAGAAACATAGACTTCACTATACATACCTTGCTGCACAGCCCTCTCAGGATGATAGATTTTCTCAAATGTGCAAATTCATCTTTCAACTTCCAGAAGTATCTTTTTGAAAGGAAGCTCTCTACCCATTTTAATCGCAAATTATATTCACTATGGGCATCCTTATCAGCATCATTTCCAAGTCTGGGAGATCCTAATAAAATGTTCAGAGTCTCCGCTATAGCTGCAGACATATTTTGCATGTCATCAACAGCTGCAATAACAGCTCGGATGACATGCTTAAAGGATCTAATAACCATTTCATGTATGCATATGGATTGAATGTGTGGGAGCTTCTCTGCTAGTTCAACCTGATTAATTTAAGGAAACAGAAGTTAGATTACTATGATAATTTTGTCCAAACATAATAGCAAACTCAGTTACAGTTAAAGTTACACCTACCACACGGCCTAAGGAGCACATGTTAAGTCCCCTTGTATGCATGAAATCAGTCATGGTTCTTCCATCCACAGGAGAAAGTTCAAGGGAAGCAAAATCAGCCACCTGCGCAAATTGCATTTGAGAGACATTGAATTGGTCCTTAAGGTATTAAACAACACTTGGAAGAAATCCGTAGACCAACAAATGTTTGACTACTTAAAAAATATATATTTCTGACGTCAAGCATCGTAATGTACTGCTTATGAGATAATTAAGCACCAACCAGGTGAAGAGAATTAAAGTAGAAAATATTAATGAAACTGAATTTAAATTTGCATAAGGTTCTTGAAATATCAACGACAAGCCTTACCAGCTTTGGAAGTGCCGTATTATCGTAGAAATCATGTGCCATCTTGGTCAGCTCTTCAAGGGACTGGATCAAGATATAATAAAATAAGGAAATGGACCAACAAATTTCAACACAATATTGTGTGAAAATCTTTTATTCCTACATCTTGGACTTTCAGACAAAACTTGAGAAACTCGTACCACCTAGAAATACTTTTTATGTTGATCTAAAGAGAAATAGCATGACTTAATCTTTGAACTTGCATGTATATCATTATAAGTAGGGCCTCCACTATGGTTCTAAATATTATTAATAGAAAAGGAGACATTATGTACACACATTTTGGTGAGAAATTAAACGCGGATTGAAGGTATCGTTCTAACAATCTTGAAAATTTAAGTGACTGAACTTGCATGACTAATCACCTTTTCATGGAGGCCAGCTTCCAAATTCTTCAATCGAACGAAAGCATCCTCTGATATCAGCTTGCTAATATCAGACTCCTTATTTGTGTCATCGACTTCTATCTTATCTGATTCATGCAGACCATTGACTGATGAGCAGTTATTATTAGATTCTTCCTTCTCAGATGTGGAAACTGCAGTACAGCTTTCTTTCTTTTTAATCTTCCTTAACTGTTCAAAATGCTTGCCGAGACCTCTGACAGGTGGCTCTTTTTCAACCTTTGCCGCATTCCCCTTACCATTGTCAGACACTGGAGAATCCTTTTTCTGCAAGTGCTGCAGCCAAGAGGACCCAAGTTCCCATCTGATAATTCTATTGTTTTTGCAAGGCATGGCATCTAGTTTTGTTAAGCTGTCTTCAAGTACTATAAGTGCTAGTTTCCTTGCAGGATTATCAACATGAGACTTTGGGGTAGCGTTACCAATCGAGATTTCTGGATTGATAAATTTCAGGAGTGGTATTCTTAGACTGAAAAGAAACAAAGAAAGAGAGTTAAAGGAGGTGTGTGGTTGCATATTTCATGGCAAATGTGAGAAATTTACTGTGTATAGAAAGTTGTCAAGCATCATGGAAAACAAAAGCATGTAAAGGTACATATAGGTAATAGATTTGTCAAACCTGTTAACATTCAAGGCATTAGAACCTCCATCTGGCTGGTCAGGGACATCAATGTTCAACGTTCCATCAAGATTATCTGAGATATCAGACTTTTGTTTGCCATCATTACTGTCTTTGGTGCGTCCAGAAACCCTCACAGTTGCTGTATACCCACAATGCTTGACAATCACCACTCCTAGCGTCGAGGTATCCTGGATGAGAATGATCTGTTCACATAAGTAGCTTCTAATACATTGATTAGGATAGGGTGTCGAAGCGTGTGTGTGTGTATGTGAGTGTTTGTGTTTGTAGCGTGTTTCATAAAGAAGAAAAGGATGGAAGTGTGAGCATCACCTTAACAGCAACGCTTTCATCAGAAGTTAAACCTTTCAGAAGATTCCTTTGTGATAAATCCATAGCATCTCCTTGCATTTGAGAGAAGGCAACTCCATCAACTCTGTCCTCTGACTTCAGACTACCATCAGCCCCATCCTTCTTTACACTAATATGCATGTCCCCAACACGTTCCTCAAGAAGATTTGAACAATGTGTACCAGTTTGTGGACTAGCTGAGTTCACTGAAAGATCGATGAGTCTCTGAATTGTTGATGTAGCTCTAAAAATTGCTGTATCTACAAACAAATTGTGCAAAAGGAAAGCTTTCCGGTCTCTGACCACCCTCTCTTCCTCAGTTTTGCAAGGCATCCTAGCCAAAATAGAAAATTCCTTTGCCCACCGTCTACGATCATATTTTCCATCGCGTCCACTGCCACCACCATCTCCGCCCCAACTCTCATCCTCCACTGGCAATGCTGGGCACTTTATCGCTGGGTCAACGTATATTGGAGGAATAAGCCATGTGTTTGCACGGAATCCGTAAGGCAGATTCCCAAACTGCAGACGCGGAAAAGGTAACCTCATTATAAACCCATTGAATTTCAGTATTCTATTATTGGAGCTCTAGTACACCATAAGTCAATAAAGTGAACTTTCACTATTTGTTACCTTGTTGTGATCGACAAAAGCCTTCATCAGCGCCTCATACGCCTGCACAGAAATGAATAACACATACGAATTGATTAGCAGCAGGAAGGAACGCGATATTAGTATGCATAGAGAGAGCAAAAGTGTACAAATCATGTGATAATAAGGTTTACTAACATTAGCAAACGCATTGCTGAGCTGTTGTAGCAAGTCCACCAGAGAGTGGCTCACGGTATGCGGCTTTCCTGCCAAGTAGAAGCCCTTGACCGAAGCAACTATTTGCAGAAGCTTCCCGTTGCAAACCTTAACCTGATGACCACATGAACACCATTCAGTATAGGCTACATGTGCTCATAGACTGCACGATTTTACAAATCAACTGGGATGGAATTCCAAAACACCTCGATTTCGAAGTAATCGCCTTCCTGAGAAGCTCCACTCGTCTCCTTCCTCCTGATAACTACACAAGCGAAGGCCGCGCACGTTTCGTCAGAAGGGCACAAACCAAATGCAAATTGCAAAAATGCATCACCAGGGCAGACGGAGAGCGGGAGGGAGCCTTACAGTGAAATGGCGGGGTGAGGTGCGCGAAGGAGAAGAATTCGTAGAACTCCCCGAGCTTCGGAGGCGGGTGGATGGCCGCCATGTCGTGCGCCTCCGATATCGGCGGCGGCGGCGGCAAGGCCCCGTCGGCGCCGGCACCGCCATGAGGAGGAGCCCCGGCGGAGGCCGGCGTGGGCGTGGGCGGAGACGGCGGCGTCGCGGGCCGCCCGTGCTTGGAGGACCTGTGCTTGGTGGCGCCGTCGCGGGGCTTGGCGAACGCGGTGGTGCAGGCGACGATGTCAAGCAGCCGGCGGACGTGCGCCACCGCCTGGTCCTCCGTCGCGTAGTCCTCTGCAAATCATAGACCGTTGGGCTGAATTCGGTACTTGGGCAGTTCATTAGATTTGGGCTTCACAGAGCTTCCTCCTTGAGCCCAATTACCAATTTGAAATCATGCGTGCAAGCTCAAGGGGGAGATAGGAAGGGCGATATCCTGTCCTTTTCTTGATTGCTCAAAAAACAAACGGCAGTAGTAACAGAGAGATGATAAGAAAATGATTCATGCAGAAAAAAATAATATTAAAATAAATAAATTAAGTCTCTTTGAGAATGTATCTTTCATGCATAGCTCGAGTCGAATACATACAAGTCTAACTAACGTTGTTGTTGAGGACATGACGAAGGGAGTAAAATAAGCACCGCAACTGAAGTCCCAACCCAACACTCGAAAATAGTAACTGAAAACGAATCAAAATCCGTGGACTTCACCAAGCGCCCGCCGCAAATTCCAAGAGGCGTTTCTTTGGTATGTATCAGCAGCGAAGCGTAGTACTCCGGAAAACAACCATGGCTACGCTCGAATCATCCATCAGACCGCTGTGGCTGGCTTTACTAGCTGTTTGTTGAGAGAGTTTTACTTGGACCATCAGCCAGGACAGCCTTAGATGGCTGATTCGAACCCTGCCCATCATGGTCATCTCAGGAGACAATTATAATTGGTTAACAAACAACTGCCAGCAAGTTGTGTTGCTCCCTGCACTAATACTAAGTGTCAGCGGGGCATTGTTGATATCAAACAATTGTATCATAGGCCGGACAGCACCACGGACGGGCGACGGAGACAGGGGACCCTCGCGTTGTGCGTATATTCATACATACACGCTGCCTGTAAAGCCTTAATTAGTTTAACATTGTAGGCAAAGTTCAGTTTTGCCTTGTCAGTAAATATACTTACATATGTTCAGGTTCTTGGACAACGGGTTGCAGTCTGTCAGTGTACGGACTTAGTTAGCTTCGACTTGGAGTTTGAAGCAAATAAACGCCCCTCCGAACCGCCCAAATGCTAAGCAAAGTCGCTTCTACTACTCTTTGTCTTTGGTGGTTAAACTAATGAAGAGTTGAAGACCCAAAGCAGTATACTGACGACAGCGCAAGCACTCACCTTTCCCCCCCAGTCAAACTCTGCCTGGACGGAAGGAAATCCATGGGTCAGACCAGAATCACAAGGGGGAGCGAGGTGGGGGCCGCATTTAGCCGTAGGTAAGTACGCGCGACCAACCAGCAGCCGGCGGCAGGCCTTGGATCGGATTTCCGGGACACATGGAGCGACCGCGCCAGGCACGTTCCGTTGAAAATCTGGCGAGAGCCGCTGGTGAGCCGGTCTCACTCTCACCAAGAAAGATATTAGCCGGCGGAAAGAGACGCGCATTATGTTGGCAGGACGCTAAACATATGGAATGACTTTGGTGTGAGCAAGCGAGTGAGCGAGTCTGTTGGTGTGAGTGAGCAGGAAAAGATGGCCGCCCCAACCACCAGTCCCTGCCGCCGTCCGTCCGTCTGGGAGCGCATCAAGCTAGCCCAAGTTTTACAGTACCAGTAGTTCCGAGTGTCAGAAGCACTGAGAAATTAGATAAGAGTCCGCCGAGACCAGACGCATTTAGTAGTATTGAACAACACTAGAACAGAAAGAATGACGGAATTTTTAGGTAGCCGTCCAAGCAAACAGGCCCGCCCATATGCGGATGCCACTCAAGACTCTCAAGCACACATGTCCAACCGTGCGCCACCGGTGCGTACCTACAGTGGTGCTGGACCCCCTGTCTACTACTAACAGCATTGTATTGTGGGATGGGGAGTACTTACCATTTCCGCGCAAGTGTGAGTTCGAACGGCTGCCCATCATCCATCGATCTCTCGTACGGGCGCGTGTTGGACTGACTCATAATGATGGACTAAAACAGAGGCTTCACGCCGCGCACATGTTAAGTGTTACCACCATCCAAGCGAGAGGACGTACCGTCCGGTCGACTGGTCCTATGGCAAGCAAGCGTCGACGCTTCCTCCACCGTCTACCCAACTACTCGGGAGTCTCGGGGTCGGAGCGAGCGAGCTCGACACCACCCCGCGGAACTACCGCCCATCAGAGGCAGTAGTAGCTCACGTTTGTTTTGGACAGGACAAAGCAGCAGGCGATCCAAGTGCAGTGCAGCAAATCCATGTGAACCTCACGCGATGCCAGACAAAAAAAAAAAAACACAGCAAAGGAGGAAGAAAAAAAAAATGGAACCACCTCAGGCGGTAAGCGTGCACCAGATTGTTTTACCTTCCACGATGGTGAGCGTGCAGGGTTTCAGCGCCACGATTTCCACGCCGTCGTCCAGCCGCTGCCCGCGCGCCTGCGTTTCATGCCAACCAGTCGCGAACCAAAAAACATCAGTACACTCGCAGTACTACTACAACTGCGCAATTGAAATTGAATTTAGAATGGGGTGCTACAACGTTTTTTTTTTTTTTTTTGGGGGGGGGGGGGGGGGGGGTGTGCGGAACACGGAAATTATTAATACTAAGAGCGAACATTAGTTACCACATGGGAGAGTGAATAGTTTGTCAGGTGACACGTCTCCACGTTCGACGCCAGCAGCTTCCTCACGTCCAGCACCCGGTCCGTAGATATGCCCTGCAAAACGGATTGGATATATCGTCCGGCCGTCATCACCAAAGAACAGCAGCATGTACCAAATATCATTCCCGTTCTCATGGCAACAACAACTACTACTAACAATAAGCTGCATTCTCGTCAGTGTATTATAACCAATTTTGTACTAATAAGCGAACAATGTGTGCCGAGTCGTGGTAGCAACAACAACCAAGGCCGGTCTGCAAATTGCAAGTAGTACTGCTACCAAAAAAAAAAAAATCAGGTAGAAGCGGTAGTATCTGCTTGCTCCGCTTTCCCAAAGATGTCCGTGTCTTTTTCTAGTGTGTGTTTTTTTGTCCTGTTCATCTTCTTTACTACTGTAGTGTGGCTTTAATTTTGTTTGTTGAGACTTGCGAGTGTTCGTGTTGTTGTGTATTGGAGAAGCCGGCAAAATGGACGGACATACCTTGAGTGTCACCTGGGATTCGTAGGGGGTGACAACCGCGACGTCGATGGCGCTGGGCACGACTGCACGACACAAACACAAGAAAGAAACAAGACAACCATGTTTTTGTCAGTGTTTTATTTGGACACGAGAAACAGCAGCAGCAGCTTGGATTGAGAAACAGAGTTTGCAGACGGATGCGCGGTTCGTTCAGTTGCGTTGGGTCTCGCGAACCGCATGACCCAACCGCTCGGGGCACGCGTTCTTGCCCCCCACCCCCCCCCCCCCCCCCCCCCCCAACGAAAGAAATGGTAGTAGTAGTAGTAGTAACTCGAAGCGAAATTATTAACCAATCAAAGGAACACATGAATGAACTCATCATCATCATCATCGCCAAGCACGAAGCACAACCCATGAAAGGGTTTCGGGTTGGCCAGAGAGAAAATCTTTGAAGAATTCAGTACTAGTACGGAAAAAGCAAAGAAAAACGAATAAAGAACAGAGAGAAAAAGATTACTACTATCGACCTACAATAGCTATAGCCCGTAATAATCGTTTCTGGGCCCTTTGTTAACAACAACATGTAAGAGAAGTGAAGCTATATATGCGATACGCACAAGAACATTCGAAACAACAATTCAATGTTCTGAAGAAGAAGCGGAAACGACGGGACGGGAGCAACAACGAATTCGCACGCAACATGCTGGTACTACTGAAGGAACAATCATCGGGCCGTACCTTTCTCTTCCTGCTTCTTCCTCTTATCGCCTTTACCTCCGCCGCCTCCCCTGCCCTTGCCACGGCCTGCCTTGGGAGCCATTGCCACGCTCCCTCGGCAGCGCAGCGACGACCTTCCTTCCTTCCTTCCGACGCGAACTGAGCAGTGCTTTCAGCTGGTCGACAGGCGGCCGGGGAGGGGTTTAAGCCGCCGCCACCGCAGCAGCAGCAGCAGCAGCAGAGTTGAGGAAGACGAAGCAGAGGAGAAGGGAGGGAGGAGACACCGAGAGAGAATGCGGGCGGGGGCGAGGAGGGCAGGTGTCTGAGAAGAGAGGATATAGGATGTGAGGCGCGGGGTGGTCTGATCGGAAACCCACGGATTTCAGCGCCATCCTGGCCTCTCGTTCACCTCGGCCACGGTAATATTAAGGTCTGACGCGTCGGGCCACGCTCCCGCGCGCCAGCCCACGGCCAGGCGGGGCCCAGTCCCATCTGGCGACTGGCGGCACGTGCAGCGCTTTTTCTCTGCGATCAACGGCCCAGGTTGATTTGATTCCCATGCACGGCAATACTACCCGTGTACTGTAGCACAGTATCATTCTCATTCATCAGTGATTCAGTGTGTGTGTCGACGGCTCGACGCAAGCAACCCAACCCCGCAGCATCCAGCAGGTGAGGAGGCAAGCCAGGCACGCAACGCAACCACGGGCGCCATTTCGACGGTCGCTAGAGAAGCCCGGAGCCGAAGCAACAAATGAGGGCGAAGACAAGAGACACAGCTGGGACCTGGAATGAGGGACGACACAGTCACACAGCTCGATCGCTGGCACAGCTGGGGGAAGAAGACGGACGGATGGCCTGCACATGACATGAGAGCCTCATTGCCTCGATGCAGCAGCACTGCAGGACACAGGAGGAGAGACGGGTGGCCTGCCCGGATGGCTCACGCGCGGCGACGCAGCCAAAGGGCGCAGGGCCGGAGCCCTTCGATTGGGCAAAGCCCCTGACGAGAACGAGACTGATTCGACCCGGAGGGCCGGAGTACTACGTGCTGACAAAATCACGGCGCATTACATTATCGATGAGAATTATTCCTCCTTCCGTGCACGACGACAAAAGCGCGGTGAAGTTCTTTCGCTCGCGAGGTGGTTCTAGCGTTCTACTACGGACTATACTGTGTACGGAGAACGAGGGAACGAACGCTGTCAGTATTATCAGCGGTTCAATTGAGTAGAATATTCGGGGGGAGAGGTTTGATCATGAGCTTGGAGAACACAGACGACCGGTGCTGCGGCCCGATTTGGACGTTGACGGAGCTAAGGCAATGCAGCCAGTACTGCGAATGCGAGGTCGCGTAGTCTATTCTAAGTACTAGTGCTAGTCTTTTAACTAATTTGTGATCATTGTTATGCTTGTGGTATTATTTCCTCTTTATTATTACTTCCCTTTGAAGAAGACTGCTCCATATATACTGTATCTGGTGGCCACTCTTGCCCTGTTTATTAGTACTGTAGAATGTGAGTTGAGCATGATATATGCCTGCTCGGCTGACTAAACAACAGCTGAAAAACGAGGGAGCAAAAATGTGTTTGCTCTCTCTCTCTCTCACCTCTCTGTTGGTAACGTGATGGGACGGACGTTAAGAGCGTACTTTCACAATACACAGCAATTCTTTGCATACTTCACACAAAGATCCTAACGTTTTTTAAAAAAGAAAAAAAAAACTTACCAGTTCAAAGTAAGTTCCAAAACAAAAGGGAAACGTGGGACGTACTACGAAGCCCTGTTTTGTTTACAATTAAGCACCATCTGGGTGGCATTTCCGGTTGGAGTAGATGACAACGAACAAGAGTCCAGCCAAATATACACAGCCTGTGGGTCATGGGTTACTGTACAAAAAATGGACACTACTCGAGTCATGAACGTGGCGTGGTCAATGTGTCGCAAGCTGTCCGTTGATTGGATCCTCTTGGTTGTGCACGAAGGTGGAAAAATAAAGGGTAGGTTCTTTATTTCTAGCACAAGCAAAGGGAAACTGCAAGCTTTCTACGTCTATTCACTCATTCACTAAAGAAGTTTGTCCGCTCTTTGGCGTTTGGCCTCCTAAAAATAGATACTCTCACCGTACATCACCAAAGCTTCTGTCTGCCTTCACTTTTTTATAAAAATGTTTTTGAAGAGTCCTCAGCTGTCAATTGCTGGATCAGCTGTGACGTACGTGGCCGCAGCTTAAGTACGTACGTACGTATTTTAGTCGGGGAGACGCGTGCCCGCCCGTGCGGCCGGGGCTCGTCTCATTGGCGCCGGCGGATGGAGCAAGCGAGGATGCCGCGCTCAATGCTCTGGCTGGTTCGCCGGTGATACCGTCCAAGCCACCGAACGAATCAGCCCAAGTAGAAAAGCCTGGGATGCTCGTCCGCCTCCTGTCCGCTTCTGAAACGCTTGCTCCGAGAGAATCTTCTCAACATTTTTCTTTTAGGACTGCAATGTTTTTAAGGTGGTGCTTAGAAAACGGCTTTAGTGAGTCCATTGGCCGGACCTGCTAACGGGGACATTAGTACTAGTCTATTGGAGCCGCCATATGTCAGGGAACTGATGGGACAGGGAGAAATGGGGATTTGTTTGATGGGACTAGTGGCGTGTATATCGATCTGAAGGATGAGACAAATGGGATGACTGGCTGGTTCTATTTGTGCGTGCGAGTGCGATGTGTGTGTGTAAAAACCTCGAGTTTTCTCCTTCATTGGTCTCTATTATTTGCAGCTTGATGAATGCTGGGCCTGGTCGTGTTTCAGTTTACATTCAAAAGATGCTTAGCATTGTCGACCAGGATGTGTCAGGCGAGCTCATCAGAGCTAGTATCAGGCAACTGCACGTGCTTGTTTCTTCTTTTTGCTTTTTTCAGTTCAGATGACAGTATAAGGCAACGATAACCTTGATACGCCTGCATTAACACGTGCAACGCATGACTATTTCAACAGCTCAATTTAATTCCACATGATTTACACATTCCCAATGCTAACTTGGTGTTACGAAGACACGTTTAGCATTACAGACCTCAAGCTAACCAATTAACATAACACCATGATATGTGCAACTGATCGGTTTGCACCTGAAAAAGAAAATGATGACTGGGGTACTGAACCAATCAGGTATTCCGGTGTCAGGAGAAAGCCATAAGGATACCATCAAACCACGCACAGCTAACCAACCTCGAGCGGTCGAGTCGAGCCTCAGCCCCCGAAAACCAGAGGTGCACCCATGCATGCAAATCAATTGGACCTATCTGACCTATCTCGCAGGTCGCGCATGATGGGTTGTGGCGACCACTTGAGGTGCAAGTTCAGCCTCCCACTCTTTGCTCCCTCCAGGTTGAAACTCTCTGTGTACTCTTCTTCCAGCAACACCTTGGTTAAAGTAAGGATGCACCGCCCCATGTAATCCTAAAGAAAACACTCAATTAGTTACCAAAGATACATCTGTGATTGACGGAACACCGGAACCACCCAGTAATACAAGCAGAAAAACAATGGAACTTACTCTACTGAAAGTGTCATGATCATAGACTTCCAGCATAAGCATATCGTGTAAACCATCTTCAACAACAAAGTCGAAAGTCTGATTCCAGACTGGGTTCAAGCTCTCACTCACAACCTGCAGTCAATCACATGATAAGCTTTCAACAAGCAATTTCTGACTGTAGCAGTATCTCAGGTATTATGGTTCCAACTGATCCAACTGCAAAACAATCAAACTATATACGTAGCAACTAGCCATGGGGCATGACAATACAAGGCATGTGACTAATTTGTATTCGATAAAGAAATTACCCTTGTCTTGTACTTTGTTTTTGTCTTTTTGAGAGAAAGTATGACATACGGGTCAGACTTTCCGTTCAGATCCATTGCAGGAAGTTCTTCCCCAGATATCACAGTCACTGATAGAACCCCTCGCATGATTATATCTTTTTTCTTCCTTGAAGACAGTCTATCAAAACTCATGCCCCCTGATCCATTTTCCATGCTTGTCATTGTCCTCTCCAGGGAAGTCATTGAAAATTGTTGTCTGAAAGGATTTGGAGCCTCCTCTATGCCAAATGGACAGTACAGAAGCTCAAGGTGCACCTATTGAGGTTGTAACAAAAAAAATGTTATGTCGACTTTTTAAAATGAATTATTATAATTGACAAGAAATGCTAAAGCTAGATCTAAAATGAACGCTACAGAAATTTTTTTGGGTCAGAAACGGAAAAGCAAAGCTCACCTGACCCCGATATTTCCTGTCCCTTTGGATCTCCAGATCTTTTACAAGCTTCAACCAGACATCCTTCACTTTGCCTGGTTGCAGATCCTTAAGGCTAACTTGAGCACAGCCAATCAACTCAGATACCTGAATGCCATCATCATCATATATCTTCACTGTCACACTCTGAGTATCGGCGTCTTCAATAATAAACTCAAAGTGCTCATTCCATATAGGGTTCAGATCATTGCTCTGTAAAGATAATGACAATGGTTAGCAAGTTTCCAGAAGACAGCCGCATACAGGAAGAAGTTTCTACACTTACAATTGTTTTACTTCTCTTCATTTTGTCTGGTAACGGGCGGACATACACGATAGCAAAAGGATCCGATTTTCCTATCAGGTCTTTGTTAGTTAAATCTCTTGCTTGCACAAGCTTGACCTCCAATGTACCAACAGGTTTCAGTTCCAAATCACTGTAATATATAATCAATCATGGACATTCTAATGTGATTTAACTATACAGTCGGTAAGAGCGGCACTAGCGTGTTACACAGATTCAAACAATAACTACCTGTAGTCCCCAGGTAATATAGGAATGACTTTCCTTACTGGCCAAGTTATCGAGTCTTCAATCGCATTTTTTATAGTTTCCTGTCAGAAAGGAAAATTCGACTTGATGCAATTATGGAACTACAGAACCACAATTTGTGGCGAGAAAAATAAATAAATGTATTGCCAAACCTCAAGAGCATCTGAAATCCCAGGAATAGCAGAAATTTCGCCACCAATGACTTTCAGCCTAAAATCCAGCTTTTTCTGAAATGATCGGCGGGGGGGGGGGGGGGGGGGGGGGGGGAGGGATGAGAGAAAGGAAGAAAAACTCGAATAATAAGAGAAAAAAAAGGATAAAGAAGAGAACCTTCTTTCGTAGAGAAAAACAAACAGCACCAAAGCACGGTAGCTCTTCAACCAGTGGTCTGAAAATCAAGCGGAAAATTCCTGTAAAGCCAATGTCTTTCACCTACATAGAAGGAACATAAACTACATTATTGTCTATGAAAAATATATTAGCCCCAATTTCATTAATACCCTTTCTTATCATTATAAATAAGGGCAAGGACCATATCACTCTTCATGAAGTAGGTATAATTCATCCGTGTAATTTGTACTGCAGCATTCATACTAAATGAAAAAAAAGGCGTAACAAGGAAATAGGTCACCTGTATCGGAAGTGCCACACCAAGTCTAGTTTTTACATCTAGTATAATACTTGGGTTGGCATCCCAATTCATCTCCAACTCCATGACAATACCTGATTCCTTATTCTCAATTATTGAAACACCTGCAATAGAATCAGAAGGTTAGCATCCACCACACAACAACGTAATTACGCCATACACTTATAGAGAGGTACTAGACAAACATGAAGATTAAATAACCCAGGTAATATAGATTATAGATTTTTTTTTTAAAAAAAAGCATCAAAGCAAACAATGTTGCATAGCACACAGTTAGTCTGCTTTCCGATGAATGTACCCTTGTGTAAAACATGCAAAAGTGAGTTCATCAGCTCCTACTAAAAAAATGTTACAGCAACTAAACAGTTAAATCTAGTGTCATATGGTTACGGTATATACTCATAATAAAAGTATTTGATCTGCAGTAGTGGCCTCTGTGGATTTTATGTTCAAAATTAAACTGCAACCTTTAATATAATATTCAAGGGCTCTATGTTAGCCATAAGAACAAAGAATATTGCCGTACGAAAGTAATTTCAAATACAAGTTTAATTCTAACCATAGGATGATCATTAGTTTCAACGTTGGAATGATTCGTAAATTCGTTGCCATATGAAAATTAACAAAGGGAGTGGTTCAACAAGGCCTACCAGTAAACTGTGGTGCAACAGTACCAAGAGTGAGTTTTGAGAACTTTAGGGAAGCTAATATCATTGGTCTATACTGTTCAAGAACAGGCTCTACGGAGGTTCTGATCAGTTGTGATGCTGCCTGCAATGACAAATATCCAATACCAGATAAGAACGTCCATAAAGGGAAGCGAAGTCAAATAGAGTCCAAGTCAAGTCAAAGCATTGGAGTCCAGAAGAAAGACATACATACCTGATCTACAAATGGCCAAATTTTTATCAGCTCTTGATTAAGCCATTTTAACTGTAAATAACATGCGTTAACAAACATGCATTCAGATACAGAGAAGAAGCATGAGAGCTAACTAAATATAGCCAGATACCTTCTGCTGCGACGAGAAAACAACCCAGGAAGGGTACAGGTCAGATGGGAGTAGCTTTCGTGAATCTTCGATTGTCATTCTGGAGAAGCTAGCGATTGTAGCAGCCTGTCAATAATAAGCAAGGATAAGTCCCTTGTGTCTTCAGTCATGGCTAACAAGGAAGATCACTCATAAAGGGCCATTCAAAATTCTCAAATGGTACATGAAAGTAATACCATGGACCGAAATCAGTACAACTAAAAGCATCAGAGCAGACCAGAAAATGGGACAATACCATCAAAGAAAATAGTAGCAAACACTAGCATCCCAAGTGTTGCGTTTACTTCTTATGAATGCTTGCACAGTGAGATGGGGCGACCATAAGAATGAAATTGTGCTTGTCAGACATGGCAGCAAAACACCAAAATGACACAAAACAGTACTAATGAACTAGAAACGGTGGGTGTAATATTCAGAACCAGTCCTCTTTTCAGAGGGACAGGTCACGTCACAACCAGTCCAGCATCGCATTACTTACTTATCCAATGTGCTGCTTAGAAATGCGATCACCAGCGTTTATCATTGTGCATGAACTTGAGCCCCCGATAGACAAAAAGCAGACTGTTTCACTGTTTGCCGCGCGGCACGAAGCCAAATCTACCTCCCTCAAACAAGCGTAAAAGCATGCCGACAGAGGAGCCCAGCGCCCCACCACCTAATCGCCAACCCACTAGCACCGCAATCGCGGCGAGAACATGGCGTTTCGTCTTCGCTTCGATTCGAACGGGGCTATTTCTATGCAACAAGCATTATGCGCATCCAGCATATCAGAGAAAGGGGGGCCGCAGCGCTTACCAGCTGACGGCGGCGCGCGGCGCGGGAGTTCTCGGAGCGGGCGAAGCCGACGATGAGGGCGATGCCCACAGCGATCCCAAGCGCCAGCCCCACCAGGAACCCCATCCCGCTCCCCCACCTTCTGCTCCTCCTCTGACAAGCCGGCGCGCATCCGGAGACGGCCGGCCGGCTGCGTCGTGAAGAGAGAGCAGAGAAGCACACCGGGGCTAGCGAGCGGCGGCTTCGGACGGGCAAGTGGCAATGCCGGCGCGCGACGGCAGAGCGGAGCGGGGGGACTGGGAAATGGATTGACAGACAAGTGGAGGCGTGGCTGCTGCCGTTTTCAAGCCTAGCACTAGGCGACTTTGAAAAGGGAAACCAGGGAGAAGATGTGGAGACAAGGGAGCGGAAATCGTGAGGGAAGAGAAAGCGAGGGACGAGGGAGGGAGATCTCGGGAAAGCGAAGAGAGAGAAGTTTTTTGTTGGGTTCACAGTCACACTTGCTTGGTTGGCTTCGCTGATGAGAAACTGACATGTGGGGGACGGTTTTGTTGGGCCCGCAAGCTGTGGGTGGTTTTGGTGGAGGAAGAGGTCGAGATGACGCTCTGTTGCAGGCATTTTATTCGGACCAACGTGCGATGAGTTGGGAAAGGCCAAAAGGGGGAACGGATCGGTTCGTGTTCGAGGCTTCCTGGGTCAAAAATAAGAATAAAATAAATTGTAAAATAAAATTGTGGTCCTCGGGTCACCTGTGCTTTTAACCTGGGAACGATCGGTGCACGAACGTTATTAAAAGGTTCCCGACTGACTATTAGTATATATAGTTCAATTCTTAAAATGTGTCATGTGACTGGCCGGTGGTCACTGGTGTTGTGGTGCATAAAAAGATTGTTTTTTCTTAGGAAAATAAAACTGATTGCTTTGCAACTCACTAGTCAAATCCTGGCGCATGAAAAGTCGCTACTGTTTGTTTTGGGCCATGAGCCCATGGCTTAGGAAGGCTTCTTTGGATGGGCTACAGCCTAATACAGTACAACTGTACAAGCTAGCATCGTGCAAGTCGGGAAAAGTTGGGCACGGTTCGGTGGCCAGCAGTCTAAGCTCTAGCACCAGTGTTCAGTGGTCGCTGCTGAGGCTGTCGCGCGTCTGTAGACGGGAGCCCAGCAATCTATGAGAGCTAACCTATGAGAGATTTAAGAGCTTGATGCCTCCAGTGACATGAACAGATCCACTATTTCTCATTTTAGTTGGATCCCTAGGGCAGTCCAGCAATCTGTCATGCCCTCTTGTTCACGAAGTTACTTGTTAGCGAAGTTACAACAGCACTTTTCTGCACTGGTACTATTAAACGGAGTTCTATATCCTTGCAAAAAAAAAAAAAGGAATTCTATATGACCCTGTCAGTATTGCCTGCGAAATAGCATTCTTCCCCTTCTTGGTGCAGTAAGTGATCCTTCTGTGCCTCCCCAAATCATAAGTTATTAGCAAGCTTCAAAATATGCTACTGACTTTGCCCACACGAACCTTCTTCCATCTGCTTTTGAAGAGGAAAGGGTGAAGACCCAGTATATGTTCAGGCATGAAATCGTGCCTAGTCAATATGCCAACAACAGGTGCCCTCTGCAATGACCACAAGTCAACAGTTCAAAGCTCATCAGTGGAGATTATGATAATTCAACAGTTCAAAGTTCATCAGTGGAGATTATGTTAATGTTTAATTTCAAGTAATATTATTATGCTCTATAAAAGAAAATGCTGCTGGCTAGTAAAGGCATACAGATGAATATCAAGAATATATATGATCTCTGTAGTGCCACATCATGGTTAATCTCAGTAATCATTAGCACTGGCAGAAACACTTGCTGATAGCATTGCAACAAAGCAGCTAGATACACCAGAAAATCATGGAAGGAGATACAAAATCAAATAAACATAAATGACCACCAGAAAATTAAGTACTTAAATGCAATTGCCATCACTAACCTTAGAGGATTTGGGTAGAACTAAGAGGTGTCTCAGTCCAAGTTCACGGAAAAGTATAAGAGCCTTAGCTAAAGACATTGTCTCAAGGACAGTATAAGGTGACGTGTTTGTGAATGGATGCAAGTCTACAAACATTTCCAATTCTTCTGCACTTAATTCAATGTCCTCAATCCTGTCATGTTTTCCTGAGCCAGGTTTAGCAAAATCATCAGGTGAGAAATGCTTTGAAGCATCCAGTGTTGAAGTTGTGCAACCAGCGATGAATTCCTTTTTCCTCAGTAGAACAAGCAGGTGGCCTCGAAGAATCAGACCATATAACAAAGGCGCATCTGACAATGGTGGCTCATCAATTACAGGGAAACCACTATGACCGGTTGTCTTCAATACATGCACTATATTGCCAACCTTCTCTATGCCACTGAATGTCTGTAGCGGACCAGTTACGATATCACTGACTGACAATTGCCTCATGTAGGGTTCAGCATACCCTTCAAGATGAGGAAATCCTTTCAATCTAACAAGCAAATCATAGACATTTGCGTTAAAAGCATCTGCCACCAACTTTGATATGAGAAGAACAAGCATAACCAGAGGAAGCAGAAGTAGATTATTAGTCAGTTCTAGCATAATAACACAAACTGAGACAGTCATTCTCATTGATCCACCAAGAAGAGCTGCAGAGCCAAGAACAGCAAAAAGACCATGATCTAAAGTTGATTGTGACCCAATCAACATGCCTACCAGGCGGCCATAAGCTGCACCAGTTAAAATAACTGGCACGAAAAGACCAGATGGTAAAGCAAGACCATAGCTGAAAATGCCCAGAAAATACGAGGCACCAAAGAACACGAGCATCGAAGAGAAGTGGAACTCATCATCAGTGCCGGTACTATAGAGGTTTCTAATAGTGTCGTCATTAGTGTTGAAGAACAGGCTAGCCAAGTCATTGTATTCATTCATTGCACATTGGAACTTCTTAAAGTTACCAGACCTCCCTATCGATGGACAACCTTCTTCTGTGCCAGTTGGACAAGGCTTGCAAGAAGCAATCCATGGTAAGCCAAAGAGACAACAGGATGTACAAGTGGTGACTGTTGCAGCAAGAAGCAGCTTGTACGCTTTTCCTTTCCTGAAAGTAAATAAAAGACTTTAGGCAAGTGTACATTGAATCTGTTTCGGATCTAATGGATTTATGATCTACCTGGGTTCAGTGAACGCATATAGCAATTTTATGAACCATTTTATTTTATTTCCAAAATTGATGGAAAACAGCGGTGCACGGATGTGATATATAAAGGGATCTCAAAGATTAAACAAAAAGGAATGCATGCAGTCTTTTTTTTTTCCTTGCAAAAAAATGTATAGTTCAAACTAAAGAAGTGCGGAGCATTGAAGGCAACATCAGTACATACTCATTGATAAAATTGTAGAGACGGAGAACCTTGCCCAGGAAAAAGTTGTACAGACTTCCCAGTATTCCTCCAAGAACCCCTAAAGTGATTACTGGGGGTAAATCAACCAAATGGTAAGTTACATAATCTGCCGTCACATCAAACATTATAAGCCCGCCTTTGCCAAATAAGCCACAGTTTCCACTTTTACAGAAGTCTATCAATGCCCTAAGCACAACAGCAACCATTGCCGTGGTGAAAAAAGCTCGCCACAGTAGGGCACTCCTCCACCTGCAATTTCAGTCAATAGAAGAGATTAGTTAGGAAAACTGGTGGTTCAATCACTAGTTCCATTCCCAAATTACAGAAAGTAGCAAAATAAGAAGGATAATTTCTTTTCAAAACTGAACAATCGGAAAAAAAAATGATTTCATGGTAAAAGGATAACCACATACAAAGGTCAATCTATCAATATATTCATTTTCAAAGAATTTACCATGAAGATACTGTTTCCAGGGCAAAAAGAACTCCACCAACCGGTGCCCGGAAAGCAGCAGCAATCCCAGCAGCAGCACCACAAGTAATAAGGTCCCTCCGATCCCTATCATTTTTGAAGTACCTTAACCATTTCCATGTGATGTGATATTTACGTGACCCACCTTGCCCAAGTATTGATGCAATGCATGCGCCTATGTGTACGAGTGGACCAGCTTTTCCCACGTGCAGTGATGATGATACTGCAGCAATGCAACCCACAACCTGCTCAGAACCAGTACAAATGATTTCAAGTGACATAAACCATTACATCATTAAGTTGAAAAAAGCTGACAAACAAGATCCACTCTAGTCAACAAGATGATCATATGCATTTTTGATGCTCCATACCGTTTATGAGGGAAAAATAAAGGACTTACTTAGACCGTGTGCACTCAATGTACAATACCACACATTTTCTAGTTACAAATGCTGACTGCATCAGGTTGACATTTCCATCAAATTGGCTGTGGAATCAAGATAATTAAGGAAATTCTCATATTCCCTCAAATGTCTGACCAGTTACCATAGCATAAAAAATACTCCCTCTGTTATTCAGTTGTTGTCAGTAGGACAACAATTGTAGTTCAAAATGAACTAAAGTTGTTGTCCTAATGATAACAATTTAAAAACAGAGGTAGTACTCTGAATGTCAGGGACCTCAACCCTAATTGCCATACTTCAAACTTAGCTTTAGTTTATAGGTTCCTTTCTCTCCTTTTTTTTATAGTGAAAAAAATGAAACTGCAAACGTATACATGTCAAACAGAGGTTTCAGGGTAGAAATCAAACATTTGTCTATGATAAACAGAAATGGATGTCATAGTCAGGAAGGGCAGAATAAAAATGTTGAACTTGTAACAATTCTTCAATGCCTAGCTAAACACCAACGAGATTCCCTAGCTCATACAAACCAGCTGATTGTGTTCATGACTGTCTTGACCTCACCTATATGGTCATTGTCTTGATATATCACTTCAATAGCGCAAATAGCAACAGAGATGGAACTACAGAAGAATCCATGTATCTGTCTCTGCCTTACAAGCATGTTAATTAGGAATGTGTTTCTAAGTGCTCTAGAATGACAGGCTAAGTAATCAATCAACCAGTTCACCATTTCACACTAAAAGCACCGAGCCAGGTCTGAGCGGTCATTAATACATGATCTCATCACATTAAAGTAGCAGAAATGAAAGAGACAGGAACTAGTACCTTCACAATCAGAGTCTTCAAAGAGAATACGTTGGGTGCGTCAACACCATTCAAGTAGGCTTTCACCTCCGGAATGCCTGATCCGGCTGCCGCTGGTGCCACAAACACCGTCAGCACAGCGGCTAACATCGTGAGCGCAAAATTGGAAGCCAGGAACACCGCGAACGCCGATCCGTGTCTGATCAAATCAAATTAATTTTTTCAGTAAACATCTGAAGCTCAAATCCAAGGCCTCATCAGTGTTAGTTAGAAAGCTCGATTGCTGCTTACTTGCCGTCAAGCATGAGGTTGGAAGTGACGACGAACTTGGCGCCGGCGACGTTCTCGACGCCGAGGTTGGCGACGAATCCGGCGGCGGCGGCCAGCGCCCCGACGAGGAAGCAGAGGGCCCACTTAAGCGCCACATAGCGCACGATGTGGCCTCGCTCCCGCGCCCTCCAGTCCTGCTTGAACACGTCGTTCTCGATGAGCCTGCACGAGCAGCACACGCATCGAGCGAGTGAAGACCAAGGCAGGGGGCCCGAAGCAAGCGAATCGCGTTGAATTGGGGCTGGGGGGCGGGAGCTGTGAGTGTGAGGGCGGCGTTACTCGTAGTCGAGACTCTCGATGGGGCAGACGTCGGCGCCTACGAGCGCGACTTGGGAGGTGGTGTTGGAGTGCGAGCGGCCGCCGAGGAGGAACCGGCGCCGGCGCCGGCGGTGCTCCTCGTCGCCCTCGTCCTCGCCGTCGTCGTCCCCGTACATCGCGTCCCGGAAGAACGACGAGCTGGAGGAGATGAGCGGGGTCTCGATGTCGGCCTCCAGATCCACCGGCCCAGTCCCAGTCCCGCCGCCGACGCCGTCCTTGGGGTCCCTCGGAGCCATCGCGCTCGCCGACTCCGCTTCAGTGAGTGAACTATACTGCCGCCGGTGCCGCCACTGGCAACTGACACAAGCAGTGGGGACGAAGTGGTGCTGCTAAACGATACTGTACAAAATCACACACCCGGGACAGGAAGAGACTATCGGCTATGATACTGCAGGTGGGGCTCCTAATATCACTAGTCCCACACAGTTGTGTGAGTGGCTAGACAATTCACAATAGTGCGTCCGGGTTTGGAAACGGTTGGAAGGCGACGGGTTCGGAATGCGGCGACAGCGACCACGCAAATGCAGCCGCGGAGGATGGAAACGCTGCTTCTCGGCGAGAGCTCTTGCGGCACCACCGTACGGAAGTTGTGGGCGTCTCACTGTGCTTTTGGATCTGGTGATCTGATCCTTGTGACAATAGAATATGAGTAGCTGAAATTTCTTATTTTTATTTGTTTTAGAACCCAGCCGTTCCCATTCCTCTGACGTGTTCGCTGTTATATGAAGTAATTTTTTTATTTTCTCCAAATGAACGTGGAGCTAATGAAGCTAGAAAATACAGCTCTATTGTTCCCGGTTTATTTGATCGGAGCGGACGAAACGGTTCAGCGTTACAGTGGCTCTATGGTAGCTGTTTCAGTTGAAACGGAACGGTTTGGAGAAAAAACAGACATGCCTTAAGCATACCCACTCTTTTCTAACTTGTCGTTTTGTCATCACGTTGTGAGGAGGAAGATAAATGACCGCAGTCTAGGGTTCCAAGTCTAGGGCCCTATAGAAGAACGAGGCCGTAGGACATTATGAGGGGCTGCGGGTGGGACTCCTAATATCTTCTTACCCACACGGCTGTAACAGTGGCTAGGACATTCACAATGTCCGTCCGGATTTGGAAACGGTTGGAAGACGACGGGTCCGGAATCCTCCGGCGTCAGCTCCACGCAAATGCAGCTCCACCAAACGTAAGTTGTGAGCGTCTTGTGGTAGTGCTTTCCGTCAAAACTCAAAAGTTATGCTTTTACAAGCAGAAGCACACAAGATTGGTAACCTTTTCTACTCTAGATTTTTCTGGATATACGGTTGCAGCGCATTTTGTTGTCTCAAACAAGCAAATGCTTCGGAATTAAGATAACTTTGCAAAACGTGGAGCATACTCCACGTAATCAGTATCGTAGCACAGTACTACCTGTTTATTGAAAGGATTATATTAGATTAGTTGTTAAACATCATCAGTGTTACTTTATTGGCTCAAAACATAAAAGAAAAAAAGAAAAAGAATCAGCAGCAGCAGAGAACTCGTGCCATCGCTTGGCAGGGCTCTGTCAACAAAGACGTCTTCGGCAGACGGCAGACGACATTCGGTGCACGAGCATCTATATAAGTCCGGGTGTGGTACTGTGGTAGCTCCAGTTGCGCTCGCGGTCGCGGGCGACGAACGTGATCGACCGACAATCGCAAAAGGATGGGTGCGTATAGAAGAAGGTCAACCTGCGTTGGTGCATTACACAGTAGCACGGGTCCGGAACTTCTTGCCATGATCCCACGCACAAAATTCAACCTTTCTAGGTAGATCATAGATGGACGGTGCACAAGAAAGTAGTAGAGTTTATACTTTCCAAACAAATAAGGTAAAAGTGCGGAACGTTTTTATCTGTATAGTTAGAACAATTTTTTTATTGAAGCTATAATTTTTTTTTAAATAAGACAAATGATCAAAATTAACAGTTAAATCAACGCCGACAATAATTTAAAAAGTAAGAAGTATATATTTTATAATTATATCACATGGAACAAATTGAATACTTATCTGGAATATTGTTCTTTTTAAACTTGAAACAATTTTATTATTTAAAAAATTAATAAAAGAAAGATGAAGCTTTTAGATGGTTGGGAAAAGTGGCTGAGGCTGTGCGAAGATCAAGGTTTACCTTACCGTTTTATGCGCGGAAACCGCCCGACGGCGCACGCGCGGTAACCGCTCGAAAAACCGTTTAAATTACAAATTTCAAATTTTTGAATCCGAAACCGTGGTTTCCGAGCGAAAACCGTTCGGTTTGCAGTCGAAACTGCTCGGTTTGCAGCGAAAACCGCTCGGTTTGACTGAAAACAACGGTAACCGCTCCCGAAGTTTCAAATTTTGAAAACTAAATTTTGAATCAGAAACCGTGGTTTTCGACGGTAACCCTCGGTTTACGCGGTAAACCGTTCGGTTTGACTGAAAACCGTGATTTTAACTAAAAACCACACTAAACAAGTTTTTTTAACTTCTTCCTCCATCATAATTCCTCATTTTTCATCTATTTTTTTACATATTTTTTTATAAATTTTTTTAAATTTTTTAAAATCCATCAAATTTAAATTCGGAAAACCGCTAACCGTAAAAACCGAGTCAGAGCGGTTTGGACGAAAACCGCGAAAACCGAACGGTTTTAAACGGTTTTGTGAACCCTGGCGAAGATATGCATGCATTAAATGCTTCCATATCAAAAGCATATCAAGATTGTAATAATATTCTGAGATGTCGATCGGAACCTTGATTTGTTAATGAGCCGTTTTATAAATATTATACTACCTCTATTTTTAAATTATCGATAATTTCAATAAAAATTTCTATTAAAAAGCATCAATAATAAAAAAACAAAAATAGTATATAAGTAGTATCATCCAAATCCAAACAGATATGATCCTTATGAATCGAGCATGAGACTAATAAATATGAATCATTATTTTTCCTTGAAAATATCTAGCATTTAATTTGTTCGGTTTATACTACTATAAAACAGCCGCGGGCTTTGTTAGGTGCTCTCATATTCGCCATTGTTTTCTGAGATCTAGATCCACCCTTCATTCGTGTGTCTGTGTGAATCAAATGGGCAACACCGCGCAGATGAGTGTGACCGGATTCCTGTTCATCGTGATCCTTGGATGCTTCATGGTGGCCTCCGCACACGGTATTCATTTGAACCTTTAATTTCTGGATTTTCTATACCAAGTGCAGAGAAAGGTACGGTGTGTCAGGACCAACAACAGTTGGTCGTGGCATGGTGGACTGTGTCGATAAATAAAAATCAGTCATCTAAAGAGAAGATATAACCATAAATAAAACACGTTGTTGTTAGATTCTCATCTGAATTGTGCATATCTAGTTTAATTGTTGTGCTCTATTGTGCTGACTACATTTTTTAAAAACCTGACAGCCAGTTTTGGTGAGAAGGGACGTCGGCAACTAAGGGACATGGCGGATGATTACAGTTTGACAGACAAGTAGAAAGAGAACGACGGCAACAGTAGCAAGATCGTTACTATACTTTGTGTCAAGAAGATGAAATGGAAATGCCAGGATGGTAGGTGTTACTGCTGTGTAATGTGCAGCCGGAGCCGTGCTTTCTAACCCGGGATGAATGCAGGCAACACTGCCCAAGATGCACCCCAAAATGCCCCCCGCCATTGACGTTAGCTGTTGACTCTCAGTCGTTGCTAGTTAATAACAGCACCATCATCTCAAATTCTGGCAAGTACTGATGTTTGCTTGCACTATATATAATGTAAAAAACAAGTGGTTCATTAAGGAGTGAGAATGATTTATCGAATAATATTTCTTATTGTGTTTTTTAGTGATCTGTTTCTTTTCAGGATATCAGATTTAGTCTGCATAATATCATCTTCGTAAAAAGTAACATAATACAGTACTATATTTACGACATGTCTGTCACATGTTTTGTGAGGCAGGGTAGGACGAGGTGTGTGTGGTAGTATGTGGGAAAACATGATGGCAGCGGTACTGCCGGCCCTGGTGAACTGTCACATGTTGTTTTGTGAGGGAGGGTAGGACGAGGTGTGGGCTGGGGAGGGGGAGCACGGAACTATGGAGGACAATCGCTTGTTCTCTGTTAAGGCTTAGAAAAGAAAGTGCTTCACACACGACTCATTTGTCTCGCTTTATTCTAATATATTGGTTAGACCCTTTAATTGATATGAATAACTACCAAATTAAGTGATTTTAACCGATTAGATCTTTTGAGATGGGTGTTACCTATAGCCTGCTCTTGCAGTCACTACTAAGAAATAGTAATGTCCTCAATTCATATGCATGGAAATGCATTGATATATTTTCACATGTTAATTGATCATGACATGCTAAAATTGTGTAAATTAGATTGATGTACGTATGAGTGGACACCGACAACTACAGGGGACGAGAACACAATACAAGAGTATATCACGACAGATGTTTACACTTTGACGGATAAGTTGAATGAGGATGACACTAACAGTAGTGACATCGTTACAATACTTTGTGTGGAGCGGACTGGAGATAGATGCCAAAATAATGATACTAGGTGTTATTGTTGTGCTGCTGTGCATTCCAAGCCATGTTTTCTATCTAGGGAGGATTGCGTGCAACACTGCCCGAGATGCGCCCCCAAATGCCCTCAGCCATTGACAGCAGATTTAGAGGCTCTGCCCTTACAGTCCTCATCAATCAACAACACAATCATACATTCTGGAGAAGACCTAGTTCCATGCATGTTTGCATCTCAAATGATACTATATAATTAAAAAACGGGGGGCTCAGATCCTGTTTGTTTCAGACTATAATCTATTATATTATATAATTTATAGATTATAATGTAGGAGGTTAACAAACATACTGTTTATTTTCTCTGTTTATATAATTTAATATCTCAGAATATATAATTTAATAATCCAAATAAGAGAAGCTTATTTCAACTTATTTGATATAAAAGTTCTAATACTCATACAACTTTCAACGAACTTGTAATCTTAATTATAATCTATGAATTATAATTTAAATTATATAATCTGCTAAGTAAACAAATAAGTCCTTAAGCGCTACAAAGCTTTATGTACACAAATATGATCCTATATATATGTTGTGGGTCAATATCAGAGGTAATCAACATCAACGGTCCACGGACCTAACAGCACGAAGGAGACGAAGCGATCTCCACTTCGCCCGACCCCTGTGGCGTAGAGACGCACGGCGGGTTGGGCCCGCGGACGGTTCCGCCTCGCCCGACCTCCCCGAATGGGGGTCGGATTTCCTGCAAATCGACTGATGCGCTCGACCTCACCGCGTCGGGGTCGGAAGAACGCACGAGGGTCCACCTCGCATGACCCCAGGTTCGGACGAACCGCCTACCATAACAAGAATGGGTAGGCAGCGGGCGGTTGGGCAATAAATACTTATGACTCCCACGCCCACGGACGGATGAGGATAACCATTGCTCAAACAAGTGGGCAGTAAATACGCACGACGCACACCAGTCGGAACACTGTCACTGTTCTGACAACTACTGTTTGAGCCCACTCCCCTACTAAGACGAGACATTTGTGAGTAACAACCCAGCAAGTGCAGGGACGATGACGACCGGCGCCGCTCCGCCGACCCCTGCCGAAAGCCATCCCCCCGTACGGATGGGACACTTCTAATTGACGGGCACTCCTAGCATCGCCGGATCGGAAGGATGTCGCCATTCCAGTGATGCCATCCAAAGCAATAAGCCCGAAGCCCAAGGAGCGGCGGCAAGCTCAACTTAGAGCGTGCGGCCGCGACCACTGCTCCGCCATCTCTCCCTCTATCTCTCTCTCTTTTTCTAGCCGCCGTACAATTCAAGTCTCACCCCTCGTAGTATAAAAGGGGGAGACTGGGGACCTCACAAAGGGGGAAAAAGACACTCAATCACGCACCTTCATTCCCCTAGAGATTTAGAGACACCGTCTCTCTCTCTCGTCCGATTGTAACCCCTTACTTCAAACAACGCGAGTAATACGAGCAGCTCGAGACTGGACGTAGGGCGTGATAGCCTGAACCAGTATAAACCCTTGTGTCCTCTTGTGAACCATCCGATCTCTAAAACGCGCATCCCTCGATAATTACTAGCCGGTAATAACGAACACCGACAAGATATATTATGGGAATAATATCAATCAAGCTTTGTTATTTCGATTTGGTAGAAATTAGAGGTAAGCATGGTGGTCAGCTAGGGTTTTTCTTTCATTTAGCTAGCACGTGCATAATTGCATACTGTATATGGTAGATTGTTTTACTTTTTTTTTAGAACAAAACTTTGTTTTACTGGTCGCGAGCCGGCATCCCGTTGTGGCGGCCCACCCACAGCCACAGGACTACTACTAGCCTGGGCCCGCACTGATCTACGACTCGTGTGGCTCGACGCCGCTGCCCCTTTCGCGCCTCGCTTCCTTGACGGCCACACGTCGAACAGGGATCCACCCAGCCGAGCGCCAGCACCACCAACACAGCGCAGTGGGGGACTCCCCGCTGTACTCCCCGCCGGCGCCGCCATGTCGCCCTGGTGCCCCTGCGCAAGCTCTTCCTCCTCCTCCGCTCGCCTGTTCGTCCTCCCCTCGGTTCCCGCAGCTTCCGGAGCCAGCGGCAGCAGCGTTGCCTTCTCCCCGTGCGGTGGCCCCTTCAACCCTGCTACGAGTGGGAGGAGACTGCGAGGCGGAGTGCGATCGAGAGGCGGGCGCGTCACGGTCTCGGCGAGCAGCAACGACGGAAGTGGGACGGCGGAGGAGAAGAAGGAGGAGGACGAGGAGCCGGCGTTCAATCCGTTCGGTTTCGTGACGGACAACCCCTCCAGCCGCAGCGCGATCCAGCTGCCGGCTGTTCCCGCGGAGGACGGCAATGTCGGCCAGATGCTCTACGTAATGCCTCATACCTGGCTTGGCCTCCTTTTCACTAAAGATCAGTTCCACCAGTTAGTAAGTAGCGACTGACCTTGATGCGTCCAGAGGATAGAGGACAAGGGAAGGGAGTACGGTTCGTACGTGAGAGCAGGGGAGTTTCGATGGTTCGTCCGAGAAACAGGTAAACTACTTGGAGCATCCATTTTGTTGACCAGATGTCATAATGCACATTGACATGGCGTCAGATTGACGACGTAGCACTAAATTAACCAATAGACTCAAACCCCTGATAAAATAAATAAATAAAAACTCATGCAATTGCTCGTCTTATGTGTATTTTTCGATACGTTCTAGGTTCACCTGATGCACGACGTGGTACCATTGTGTTCATTCACGGTGCTCCTACTTCGTCATTTAGTTATCGCGTGGTTATGTCTCAGGTTAGCTTCCTTGACCTTGTAGTCCATTGGACTACTGCAATGTATGTGCATTATTCAACTACAAATATTGTTACTTTTGGCAATTTCATTCAATTCTTTATTGGGGAAGGTATCTGCAGTCTACAAACATTTACTTATTCATGTATGGCCAGTCTCAATGGAAGGTTTCGTGAACGGTTTCCAAAAACGACATGTCATATAAACATAAGAATGAAATTAGGTTATCTCAATGCAAAATTTCATTTCACAGTTTCATACGATGTCATACCACTTAAACGTTGCATCTAGTTGGCCAATAAAAATTGATAAAATATGTGATGATGAAATGAATTGGTTTCAATGGGATTTCATTGTAGTTTCATAGTCTAGGAAACAGTGTACAGATGGTTTCATCCTCACGAAACCCAACTCCCCTATTTCATAATAAATGTTGTGCCACATCACTATTTTTTTCTTATGTTGTATATCAATTAATGAGAATGAAACCACCATGAAACATGGACTGAGACTGGCCTAATGCATCTGTGTAGACTGTTCCTTGTTTCATTAGAAAAGTTTGGAGTCTTCACGAATTATATGGTCCCCTTGAGACAGTCTGGCAGTTTCAACCTTTTTTGGGAGGGCAACTAGATGTCTCCATTTCATTGTGTTGAAATAACAGGGATTTTCTTCTGAGCATTCTAGTTGACAACTTATATAAAAGCTGAAACCACATGTTCAATGCGATAATGCTGATACTGCTGCTTTTGTTTCAACTTTGAACCAATCATTCCATCACCCTTAATTTCATCTGAATTTACTAGATGGCAGATGCTGGCTATCACTGCTACGCTCCTGACTGGATAGGATTTGGGTTCAGTGAAATGCCACAGACCGGTTATGGATTCGACTTTAAAGGTTCAACTTTGAAGGTCAGAAAGTAATATAAATTAGAGTTGTTTGGCGTAACTTATATATACTGTATCATTTGCAGAGGAGGAATTCCATAAGGCATTTGATGATCTTCTTGGTACTCTGAATATCACTGAACCATTTTTCTTAGTTGTCCAGGTACAGACTTGGAAATTTTGTAGAATTCTGATCCATAATTTCTTTATTTCTTGCAGATCATCTGAACTATTTACTATTATTTCATGGTAGGGGTTTCTGGTGGGTTCTTATGGGCTGACATGGGCGTTGAAGAATTCAAGCAAAGTTCTTAAGTTAGCTATCCTTAACAGTCCACTTACTGTTTCTTCTCCGCTTCCTGGAGTGTTGCAGCAGCTAAGGCCAGTTCTTATTTTGCTGCACTCTAGTTGCTCTCCAGTTCTTGTCCTTTATCAATGATCCTGTATGCTTTGGTAGATTTTAGATAAACGAATTAAATTTCTTGAATTTGTTATGTAAATTCAGGCATATCATCCTATGAACTTTTTCAAGTTTTGGTTATTTATAGATGCATCTGTCATCTTCTATTCTGTACTTTATTAATTTATTATTCATAAAAAATGGCTTGAGGTCATGGATGAATTCTGTGTCAATATTTTTTTATTTAGTTACAGGTGGGAGTGGGATGTGTTACGTTATCCTGTTTCTAGTCAATGCTTCTTGCTTACGTCATTGTGATTGAAGTTCTTTTTCCTTTCCTTTGAGGTGAAGATGTACTTTTTTAAGTAAACTGAAGGAATCAATTGATGCAGGTGGCCACTTGTTGGTGAATTTAATTGCCAAAATGCGGTTTTGGCCGAGAGATTCATTGAAGCAGGTAGCCCGTATGTATCCTTGTCGCACAAACTCTTTTTAGTGAGTCTCTGTGATTCTTGCTGAACTGGATGCTGCTTAAAAATACTAAGAAAATATTGATCTTTTTCTCCATATAATGATGTCAGACTGTTCATTTTGCACATCGGTTTAAACTTTCGTGTTGTCCTCCACTTGTTTGACAGCTATGTGCTGAAATTGGACAAGGCTGATGTATACAGATTACCGTATCTGTCAAGCGGTGCACCTGGCTTTGGTCAGTCCATACCCCAGAACTCTATATCTCTAATATTTGCAGCAACTATATAATATCTAAATATCTTGTATGTACTCTCTCGTAGCATTGCTTGAAACTGCAAGGAAGGCCAAAGTGCAGGATGTATTGAGTCGAATTTCAGCAGGATTTTCATCCAACAGGTAACTTAATCAAAATAAGCATGTGTATTCATTGCACACTAGATGTGTATCTTTGTATTAAGAAGAAAAGACATTTTTTTTTTGTTTAGAATGCTGGATTCTTCTTCCGACAACATTTATAGCCAAAGCTGATAGAGAGAACAACTGAACAACACTCACAGCCTCTGGTCTACACCCTCCAGTTTTTTAATTGCCACAACATCAACAATTGAAAACCAGAGGGAGTAATAGAAAACAGGACAGACTGCCTTACACTGGCTAACAGTTCATATTCAGTTTTTATATTGGAATATCAAATTATCCATTCTTAAAATATTAATACTAACATTTAGAAACATGAATCTGTGAAACAAAAAAAATGCCATGCTGAATTTTTTTTTTTTTAATCTTTCTGCAGTTGGGAAAAGCCAATATTGGTCGCTTGGGGCATATCAGACAAGTATTTACCGGTTTCAATAGCCGAGGAATTCAAGAAAGGTAACCCCAGTGTTGTAAAACTGGAGGTAATAGAAGGAGCTGGTCATATGCCGCAGGAGGACTGGTAATGAGTTCAGTTGTCTTGAGTCAACACTTTGAATTATTATTTACACAGTTTTACTAATCATAGTTGATACTCGTATGTCCTTATTAACACTGAACACCCGCTTGCATTTAAACCTTGAACACATCATATGATCCTTGAAGCACCTCTCACATGTGTTGTGCAGGCCAGAGAAAGTTGTGAAGGCCCTGACATACTTCCTGTAAACATAGGGAAGACCGTCTACAAGGTTACCTATGGGTAAATTTGCGAGCGACTGATTTCATTCTGTCATAAAGTGCTCGTGTGTTTGGTCGCGCTGAACCGGTCTTGAAAGTATTTAGTACACGGCAAGCAAGCTTGGAGGGCTCAAGCCACTAAACCAGGATGAAGCTTGTTCTGAAAGTTAAAATATACAAGTGTCATGGTTGAGTTTTTTCTTGCTTTTTTCTTTTGTATGTAGTTATCACACAATCACAATGTGTGGTCAACAAGGGTGCCGTATTTCTTTATACCTGTACAGTTTTACATATGACTTGTTAAGTTGGATGAATTTGTTTTGGTAGCACGAGTTTATGATTATCGCTGTCTAGCTAGAGTGCTAGACAACTACACTCACCCCGTCGTACATTTGTCACAGCTTTGTCGTTCCGTGTCAGGACTAGTTGCCCCGCTTCTCGTTCCTTGGCTTTGACGGGAACACTGGACGCGTGCTCCGCTCCCAATCGTACGAGCTCAAGGCTGGGCTGCCCAGCGCTTCTGGGGTTGCAGGCGGGGAAGAGAGTGAGTCCCGTGCCAGATCCCGAGGCTCAGATGACCTCAGATTGCGACAATGGTAGTACTAGTAGCAACTTTAGCTTCTGTTGGTTGATTCCGTCATTGACCATCACATATAGCGCGTCTCCGCGGAGCACATTTGCACGAATCGAACGGGCCGGGCAACAACCTGCATCCATCACCCGCTCAGCTCTGGAGAGAACGAAGGATTACAGGTGCGTTGAGGCGATTGGCTGATGAGATCCTGAAGCGGGATAAGCTGGCACACACTGGCACTCCAGTGTCGCCATTCCCAGCACACTTCCCCATCGTCGCCCTGTCCTTGCTCCGCTCCATCGATGAAGCCACTCCCTCGTCACATGCTGCCTGACCCGGTTCATTCCGATGGTTGAACACCAGACGCCATATGATACTGCAAATGCAGCTCCGTGCTCGGCGCAGCCGTCGTGGACCACCCGGAGGACACGAACGGCAAAATTGCTGCGGTTGCATTCCATGCATGTGAGTATGTGTGACCATTCGGCTCAGGGCTCACAATGACCAATGTATCACATCACAGGTCCCGCGTACTGTACGTACAGCTTTTCTTGGATCCGTGTAAAGGACTTGTGTGTACAAAAACGTCCACACCGTTCGCTGACAGAAAAAACAATTTTTTTTTTACAGCACGTCGCTGCATGCAGCTCTGCTCTGCCTGCTCGTCATCCGCGCCGGTGTGCATGGAAATGGCCCCATTCTCTATAAAACCGGGAACGTACTACTCCCTAACAACTTGCGGAGAACAACTTCCGTGCAATCGGAGTGACAATTCTGACCAAGAACAATGGCCGCCGCCCGCCGCCAAACGACCGCCGCGGCTGCCACCGTCCTCGCCCTCGTCCTCCTCCTCGTCGCCGCGTCGGCGGCGTCGTCGTCTCGCAAGCTGCTGCACGCGGGCAGCCCCTTCTTCTGCCCGTGGGACGCCGTGAAGTTGGGCGCGTGCGTGGGCGTGCTCGGCGCCGTGGGCCTGCAGGCCGGCGCGCAGCTCGAGAGCAAGTGCTGCCAGGTCGTGGACGGGCTCGCCGCGGCCGAGGCGGCCGCCTGCTTCTGCACCACCGCTAAGGAGACCGTGCTCGGCATCACCACGGAGTGGACCGTCCGCGTCGGCGTCCTGGCCAGCGCGTGCAAGACGGAACTCCCCGACGGGTTCAAGTGTGTCTGACGACGGTCACGATCGATCGGGTGCACCAGCAGATTGATGTCGATGTTAATTTTTTTTTTTAATGTCTTGCTGTCGTATGTCCATCGCTTTTTTTTTTTCACCGCAAGTGGTGTCAGCATAATGTATATTGGTCGTGATTAACATTCTTTTTCATGTCCTTCGCAAAAAAAAATTCTTTTCATGAGAAAAATTCCATTATTACTGGTTGTACTGTAAATAAAATGTGGTGTGGAGATCTGAAAGACACGCCTCGATTAGAAGCACGACGCAGGTGATGCATGTCCCCAGCGCTTAATAAACAAGGCCCTCCTCCTCCCACATGACGACCTGCAGAACACTCGTATAATTCATTAGGAGCAATGATGTTGAGCTGGTTTTCGCGTGTTATGATGAACGTATGATAAGACGTCGTCAGAGGGTACATGTAGCCGAAAGCCGACCACCCCAACCAGCTGTAATTCTGTCAGTCACTCTCATGCAACATACGTATGCTACTATGAAGCTGCAGGTTTAATTTAATTAGGCGGGAACCGAGCACGACCTTAAAGTCGTAGTATTAGCTTCATTTGCGCAGAGTGTCTGGGTCTGCACTGCACATACTAAAAAATTACCAAGTGAACTATAAAACGTGTATACTGGAGTTCAATGACAGTCTCTGCTACAACAGAGCTTCTTGCTGAATGCATCTATTACAAAAGGATCGTAAGGATAACCATTGCTACACCAGACAGAATTCAGCACCAAAAAAAAAGAAAAAAAAAACTTCACCGTTCTGTTCTGAGCTCTGAACCGGCCGGCCACTCAATTCAATCATCTATTGGCGTTGCCCACTTGCCCTTCGAGAACCATGCAGCTCTAGGCTACCGACCAAACCACCGATATGGTACGAGCAGATCACGCGCCACTAGCTAGCTCTATCTAACTAATCGATCGAGAGGGGCACCAGGCATGCATGCACAGAGCAGACGAAGAGGAACGGGACGACGCGGTCAGCAGTGCGTTGCAATCATGCCCGCGGACGCGAACAAGCGGGGGTCACACGCCGCTGCGCCCAGTTTTTGGCGGCTTGAGCAACGAGTCATGGCGCGTAGCTCTGGCGATCCCACTGGCTTTCACGTGAGCTGTTTTCTGCTCTGCATGCCACCGCACCAATGCCGGCGCGCCCAATAATTCTCGTCGGCGCGGCGCCACCCTCACCCTCCCTGGTGCCCGCGCGCCTATAAAAACAGCGAGCTCCGACGACGCCTCACAGTACGCACCTATAGCTTCAGCTCAGGTCGTCTAGCTTGTAGCAACTAGCGATGGAGTCCACCAAGCTCTCCGCTCTGCTGGTGCTCGCCATGCTAGCGCTCTCGTCCTCTCCTCTCGCCCTCGCGAGGGAAATGGCGGTGCAGCCGGAGTGCAACTCGTGCCAGACCGGCGCCCCCTCGACCGGAACGCCCACGGGCGGTGGCGTCACCCTGCCCACTCTGCCACCGGTCAGCAGCCTGCCGCCGATCCTCTCTAAGCCGCCCATCAGCTTTCCCCCGGTCCTTGGCAGCCCTGTCCTCGGAGGAGGCATCCCGGTCACCATGCCACCGGTCCTCGGTTCAGGAAGCCCGGCAGTCACCCTGCCGCCGGTCACCCTGCCGCCGGTTTCCGGACTGCCCCCAGTCACCGGACTGCCGCCGGTCACCCTCCCACCGGTCACCGGCCTGCCACCGGTCCTCGGTGGAGGCAGCAGCCCAAAGCACTCCTCCAGCCCCAAGGTGCGCCACGGCGGCCGGAAGGCGTGCCCGCCGCCGCCGTCACCCCCCACCCCGACGCCCACGCCGTCGTCGGACACGTGCCCCATCGACGCGCTCAAGCTCGGCGCGTGCGTGGACCTCCTCGGGAACGAGGTGCACATCGGCGACGCCAACGTGCAATGCTGCCCCTTGGTGAAGGGCATCGCCGGTCTGTCCGCCGCCGCGTGCCTCTGCACCGCCATCAAGGCAAAGGTGCTCGACCTCTCCGTGTACGTGCCCATCGCGCTCAAGGTGCTCGTCAACTGCGGGTGCGCCGTGCCCCCGGGCTACGACTGCGCCTAGTCGCCGACTTCGTTTTCCCTCCTCGAGTACAAAGTTTGAAAAAAAAAAAAGCTTCTTTGGTATCATTGTTGCACGTATGTATATGCATGTAGTGTCTCCTATGTCACTCTTACGCTTTGTACCTTTGTATCGGAGTTTTTTTTTCTTTCTTTTGATATTTCATAATTATTGTTTGCAATGCGTTGTATGTGGATTAAGACATGGATTTAAATTCTGGAATGTGAATTGCGGCAGGACTCTGAATTTGAATAGAATATATATATTAAAGTAGGGATAATTGCGTTTTCATCACTAACCTCTAGAATTTTAAATCTTTCGTTTTTTGCCCCCTTTTTTTGGCACTTTTACTAAGGATTTGAGGCAAATGGTGGTACAAGTGTTGTTCCACTGAAAATAAATTGTGATAAAATCTACAATTTGAAAACTAGGACCTACATCACAATTGCATACCATATCTCTGGTTGAAATGCACACAAGTATTCCTTATACAGTAAGACATGTTGCATCCCTTGATAATACTTATGAAGAAGAACACTGGTGCGGCTTGGCCTTGGGGTGATTGTCAGGGATGAGGAGCGGTGGCAGCCATGTTTTGATTTGGTACATGTTTGGTAGAGATTCTTTGAAAGTGATTCCTGTCGAGGTTCGTTACCGTCGACTAGTGAATTTATCGTGGGGGGTGCGTTTTGAGGTCTCGATGGTTCGCGAGAGGACAAAGGTTTATACTGGTTCAGGCAACGATGCCCTACGTCCAGTTTTCGAGCTGCTCGTGTTACTCGCGACAAGGATTACAATAGGGGTTACAAGAGGGCGAGAAGGGGAGAGTGCTCCCCGTCTCTAAGCGTGTTCGTGGGTGAGTGTTCTAAGGCTAGCGAGAGCTAGTGAGCCTTGTAATCGTCGACCCCTCTCCCTCCTGAGCTTGAAGACTTTCTTCCCTTTTATACAGCGATGTGGGAGGCCCGGTTCCGTGGAGCTGGTCGTAGCCGTACGCGAGTTGGGCCTGCCACGGCGGATGACGTCTTCGGTGTGGAGGCGTTACCACTGCTCGACGGAGTGGCCCGTGCCGTCGCTCGACGGAGTCCCGTCCGTATGGAGAAACACTACTGTAGGCGTTGGCGTGGTGACGTCGTAGTTGTGGCCGTCGCTCGGGGATGTCTCGTCGAGGAGGCGATGAGTCTCTGACAGGCGCTGTAACGACGGAACCCGTCCTTTGGACGGTGCACGTCATGTGCATTTAACGCCCACTTGCCTGAGTAGTGGGTGGCTCTATCTGTCAACGAGCGTGGGTGTGTCAGGCATTTATATCCCAACCGTAACCACCCAACCTACTCGTGGGACAGTGAGCGATTCGCCCGACCCTGAGGTCAGGCGAGGCGAAGACGCGTTCGCTCGACCCCTACGGAGACGGGTCGAGCGCGTTGCCCGCGCGTGGAGGATCCGACCCCTCCTCGAAGGGGTCGGGCGAGGCGGAGATCGCCTGCTGGCTCGGTCTGTAGCGCGCCCGTATGATGCGGAGGTTGGTTAAGGCAGGGATTATTTATGCCTTGATCACATCATTAAGGTCAAGGGTCATTAAGGTTAGCTACCTCTGGTATTGATCCTCAACAATTCCAAATAAGAAGTGATTGTGGCTAAAATTTGTTCTTTATGATATATTCTTATAATCATGACAAAACATCACATAGCAAAAATAGGAGAAGCTATCTTTTTTAGTTCTCAACCCGTTAGTTCATCTCATAAAATTACTCTTCATAGAATTAGACAAGAATCATTTACCATGAAATACAACGTTTAACACATATTTCACGATTCTAACCGAGAATCAACTCTATAGAACTATGTCGAAGGAGCCCTCACTTCACCTTACGTTGACGTGTTTGTCCGTCTTTACAACGAAAGTGGCTAAGATTGATACAGACTAAGATCTTTTAAATTGGATAATCATATTTTAACATGTAATTTAGATCAGAGTCAACTTGTTTAATGGTGTTCTTAAGTTGGTGACCTTACGATTAATGAACGTGTTGAGAGGTTTGTAATAACTTTTTCACCTAATAGTTATCAATAAAGCTGAAGAATGTTTTTTTAAAGAAAAGAGGAATAAAGGTGCTTGAAATGGAGAGCTCTGTAAAAAGAGATCATGTTTGGATCTCGTGGCCTATCTGACCTGTCTGTTTTTCTTTTGATCTTCGACCCCTTTTGACAAAGATTCTCGGGGAGTGATTCTCAGTGAGAAGTGATTCTCTAAGTTAGAAGTGATTCTGTGGCTGAAATTGATTCTCTTTGATTCTTTATGATATATTCTCACAATTAGGACAGAGAATTACTTCACAGAATCAGGAGAAGCTACTTTTTTCAGCTCCCAACCCCTTAGTTTATTTTAAAGAATCACTTCACAGAATCAAACAAGAATCAATTCTCCTGCAATACAGCATTTGGCAGAGCTCCCCAGATTCTCTCTGAGAATCAGCTCCGTGGAGGTCTACCAAAGCGCCTTCGATCTTCACCGAACCTTCCTCTTCTACTTTCTTCCCTGGACCTTCTTCTTCTCCAAGCCTTCCCACTATCCTCCTATAATCCTACTTCTATATAAAATCTGCGAGGTTCTTAACAACCTGTCTCGTGTCAGTGTCAGTCGTTTACTCGTTGCTCGGAGTCTTTGAGGTCTCCTCTTGTATAAACTTCGTTTGTGATCGCATATCCTTGCTCCTTCCTATATATTCTGATCTACTAAAAAGAAAGAAATTTAAAACGGTCCCCACTCCCCATCTCTTAAGAAAAAAAAGAAAGGGTAAAATCCATAAACCGCCCATAGCCATGGCGTCCGGTGAGGCCTCTGCGCCGGCGGCGGACCGAATTCGGGTTGTGGGGGCTTGGGCGGGCGCCCTGGAGGTGGACCTGGATGGATGGACCGTGCCGATGCTGCGGGCGGAGATCGCCCGGCGGGCAGGTGACGTGGACCCCGACCGCGTCGGCCTCATCTTCGGCGGCCGCGTGCTCAAGGACGACTCCCCGCCGTCCCTGCGGCAGGCCGGACTCAAGGGGAACGCCAAGGTGCTCACCACACTCACATCCCCCGATCGCGCCAGGGAAATCGCCGCCGAGGCATCCAAGGCCAAGGCGGAGGAGGAGCATGCCAACAGGCTCGTCAGGCTCTGGTAAGGATCACTTCGCAATCCGTTTTAGTTTTTCTACAAAGTCCTTGCCACCAGAGGGTTTTATGGAGTTTTATAGGCCTCCGCTCCCTTGTTTAGGGCTAAAACTACAATAATCTCGGAAAAGGATTGCACTTGGTTGTCTAGAATTGGGGGATTCGATGGTGATTTATGCACTAATGATTGTTTCTAGAATTTCTGAGATGAAGAAACAGGAAATCGGATACTTTTCTGTTAGCGATATCCTGTTACTTCGTTGTGTAGAAGATTCAGTAATCCAGTCAATACGTTCATGAAAAAAGCGCCCTAGGTTCAGGGTAATGCTGACTTACTGAGGGATTGTTTATTCAATTTTATACCTTTTCTTAGTTCAGTAACAGATGGCACCCACATGAATTGACAATTAAGATACAATGAATCATCCAGGAACTCACAATCTCTTTTATTAGATGATCAGTTGATGAATATGATGTTTTTGTAGGGATGCTGCAAAAGCTCTGTCTCAGAGACATTCGGATGGCTCCTACCTTGAAGAAGAAGACTACAACCTAGATCTGGAGGATCAAAATGGCCAGAAAGTGATGTTTGGATCTGTAGATGATATGAAGTAAGTAGAGTAAAATCTCCTCTTCTGTTTCTTTTATCGTACTATATATGATTTTGTTGTTTTAATATCATCATCAATGGTACCTGCAGAGCTTTGAAAATGGCTCTAATGCTTAACCAGAAAGGTAAAACTCTCGTGAAGAGGAAAATGTACAAGGAAGCACTAGATGTGTTAATAATGGCTGAGGTATGCAGACATCTCTCTGGTTCAAATGATTGCACTGTATTCTTCCCGCTGTAAGATACATGTGCTGCTTTGAACTTCTCTAAGTCAGCATGCTTTGTAGGTAACTAAATGACTCTGCGTTGACCATTTCTTCATTGTGTTAACAGGAAGCGTTCTCCCTTTGCGATGCAAAACTCCTTGAGGTAAATAAAATAGCGAGGAGTACTATTACCTTACCTGTGGCTGTATCAAAGAAGTGCTTCATATTTGTGCTTACCCTTCATGCAGAAAGTTGATAATGTGCCAATGCTTCAACTGGATATAGTCTGGTGCTATTTTATGCTTCGTGATGTATCATGCTTAGAAGTCGCAGGGGCTCGCCTCGAGAAAGCACGGGTAGGATTGGAACGTGCCCATGGCAAAGATTCCACTCGCTTCAGGTTGCTCCAGGCTGGTCGTCAAGCAGATTTAGCTATGTGAGGCTTACTTTTTTTTTCTTCATTTATACTGTGTTATGTGTTTGATGTGGATCGTGATTATTTTCCTTGAGAAGAGAGAGCCGCTGCTCCATATACAAACGGACACAAACATATGGATTCATTTAAAAGGAAAAAATTTTCTATGGGTGTGGATGAATGAAGTGACCCAGCATGTATATTTTTAAATATAAGGGAAAAGAGCCAATGGAGGGAGAGAGTTGTACATAGATTTTCTTCCAAAAACATGACTGAATATTTTTCAACTTGTGAAGTACTATTCTTGAGAAGATTTATATTGCTTCTAACATATACAATTTCTTTTCATGTGTGACATAGTTACGTAAGGCTGGACCTTTTGGAAGGAGTGGTAGCGTATCACAATGGTCGTTCTGAAAAGGCACGTGGATCTCTCACTTCCGCGCAAGCTAAATACCTTCAGGTATATTCGATTTATCATTTTTTTAATTATATATCTTCCTTTTACTACTCTGCACCCTTATGCTTTAGCACCACTGCACACTAGTAACACCTATATTTTTACAAATGCATATGGAAATTAGCTTCAAGTACCAGATGAAGCTATAGCAATGTTGGCAGAAATGGGCTATGAAGAAAGGTCTGCAAAAAGAGCATTAAAGATGACTGGTTATGATATCCAGTCATCTGTTGCTCTCTTGTGCGAAGAGCGTGAAAAGAAAATCCGTCGGAGAGAGGAGGATCTGAGGACAAAAAGAGAGATCGAGTGAGCTTCTCAGCAAGCCGTTTTGCTTTTGCCATCTTCCATTTTTGTTCTTTCTTTATCCTGTTTTGCTGAGGTGTGATAATTGTTCTTGGTGACTAGGGAACAAAAGACTTATGGTAGAACAGCTACAAACAAGGCTGTTGACATGCAGAAGCTGAAAGGTTTGACTGCGATCGGGTACAAATGTTTACTTTACTACGATATAATCCTCAATTTTTTGTGTTGGTGCTTCCTTTTCATAGTCCTTTCTGGAACTTGAGATTTGTCATGTTCTCCTATAGTTCTATTTGGTTGCTACTTGCTATTGGGCCTGCACCTTGAAAATAAGATCTGTCATGGCAAAACAAGAGTTCCATTCAGTATTATACAACAAAATTAATATAATAGAAGTGCTTTGAGATACCACAACAATGCTTGAGCACCTAAAACGACCTGACTGATTCATTCAGATCAATCGGATCAGCTCGCTTTAATTCAATCTGATTGTGTGATAACGTTTATTTTGCCAAGACATAACTTATGTTGCTAAATCTCAAAAACACCCTACAGTGGTATAACTGTTTCTTCTGCAGAAAAGGAATTTCTTTGCAATAACCTTGGTTACTTTAGCATTACTTTGTTTTACCCCATTTATTCCATGCCTTTGTCATTTGATCCAATGGAACATGTTGTCAGTAGCCCTAGACCGTAAAACATAGGATTTTTAGATAGTATTTCAAAAACTTATTCTTGGCATCCATGATATACATGAAAATGAAACAGTAAACGCAGGAGGCCTCGCAGTTGCTTGAGCATGGTGGCAATAATTTTACATTACAATCGCCTAATGATGCTGCTGCTGCTGCATTACTTATGACTGACCAGTTCCTTCAACTTTCAAGGTTTGAGAAGCACCTTGCTGCCGAAGCACTGCGTGTCAATGAAAATGATGCTGAGAAGGCATTAGATCTCTTGACAAATCCTGAACAAAATTGTATTCTGCAAGTATGCGTTTCTGCCCTCCCCAACTTTTGGTTTGGTACTCGTAGCTGCTCTGCAGTTATTAACACTTTCTCTTCACTCGCAGAGCAATATTGAGGCAAGGAGGAGGAGGAGGCGAGGTATATATGGTTAACAGAGATGCATTTTTAAGTTTAAGACCTTGTAGAAACTGAAGTATTGAACTGATCCCTTTCTTGTTGTCTTCTTTTCCTGCTAGCGTTGGGTACAGGGTTATCTAGCACTAGGGCGACTGCTGCCAGATTTGCTCAAACCAACAATTCACAGGCTTTGGTCAACGCTGTACCGCCTGCTGCTGAAGGAAACCCTCCACCAACTGGCACGGAAGGAAACCTTCCGGAAGGTAACGATGCAAACCCTCCACAGAGAAACGATACAAACCTTCCGGAGGGAAATGATGCAAACCCTCCAGAGGGAATTGATGAGCTCCTTGTGAACCACGCAGAGGCTATGGCCAATGGCGAAGGTGTGAACGAAGATGAGGGTATGCCGGAAGCAGATGAGAATGATGAAGTCGCAAGCTCCAATCCAGTTGCAGCCAGAGATGCCGCCATAGAAGATGATCTTGCCAATGCGCTGACGGGGGATGCTCTCGATGACTATGACATTGACGTTAGCGACGAAGGACAGGCCATAGCAGAGTACTTGAGCTTATTGGAGTCGGCGGCTGCAACGTCTTGATGTGGTTACACAACGGTATAGCAGGCTCTACAGATTGACTAGATAGGTTTCTCAACCGTCATCAGAATCAGAAGTACAGATAGTTTCAAAATAAGTGTTCGACTTAGTGGGGTCTGTTTGTACATATCCTTACCATTGTGAACTATAATGTCCAGTGGAGTTGGCCCGTGCCCCGTGTCGTCTTGCCAGGATACGTATTTGAGCTCCACAGAGCTGGTCCAGTACATAGTTTCATTGTTGGGCCGGGTGCCGTTCTAACTGGGCGGCTTCTCTTATCCGGCCCAATATTGAACCGGACCGCTGACCCAGCCTGACGCGTAATTAACTGCTGCTAATAAGTTGCGTGTGGGTGACCGGACGAACAACGACGTGGTGTCCCAGCTCCCAAGAAAGCAGGCACCCCCATTTTCCACTGCCGCGAGCAGCAAACCTGCAAAAGCCCATGTCATCATCAAGTCCGAGGCGATGGGGAGCCCATCTAATGCCTGACCGAAGGAGCCACAGCTCTCAGTCCACTGCTCCCACTCCCACCACCCGTCGACGACTGTCGTCGGCGCCATCAGCAAAAGAAAAAAAATTTCACCACCTTCCCACTCTACGCGGCACGCATTCCAGGATGGTCGCCTCCGGCCGCAAGCGCTCCCGCCGCGCGCCCATTCCCAAGCCAGCGTCTCCACCTCCCCCAGCACAGCCGGTGGCGTCGCCGCCGCAGCTCACGTCGCTTCTGGCGCAGCTCGCCTCGTCCGTCACCCTGGCGCTGCGGTTCGCTTCCGACCGCGACCTCCTGCTGCTCCCCTCGCAGTCGCTGGCGCTCGACCCGCTCCTCCTCTCCGCTGCGCGCGCCGTGTCTCGCCTCCTCGCGCTGCTCCCGCTCCACTTACAGACGCTCACGCTCACCTCGCTCTCGCTCTCGCCGCCCACGCCGTCGCCTCCGCTCCCCTCCTCCTGGTTCCTCCGCCTCCTCTCCTCCCCCTCGCTCCCGGACTCCGCCTGGCGCGACGCCTTCCGCATGTCCAAGCCAGCGTTTTACCAGCTCCTCCACTTCCTGGAGCTCCCCGCCCCCGCCGCTGCCTCCTCCTCCTCGTCCGCCCTCGCGCTGCCGCCCGACCACAAGCTCGGCGCCGCTCTGTTCCGACTCGCCCATGCCGCGCCCGCCCGCGCCGTGGCGCGCCGCTTCGGCCTCCCTTCCCCCGCCATCGCTGCGCGTGCGTTCTACGAGGTCTGCCGCGCGATCGCCGACCGCCTCGCCGTGCTGCTCGACCTCGCCGCACCCGACCGCATCTCCCGCGCGGTCCCGGGCTTCTGCGCGCTCTCCCTGCCCAACTGCTGCGGCGCGCTCGGATATGCGCGGTTCGGGGAAGCTGCAATCGCGCAGGCGCTGGTTGACGCCGACGGCCGCTTCCTCGACCTCTCTGTCGGCTGGGATCCGTCCATGGCGCCGCCGGAGATCCTCCCGCAGACGAAGCTATACACCTTGCAAGCCATCGTGCTCGCCAATGCTCCTCAAGGCGAGCTCATTGGCGGCTCGGTGCCGCGCTACTTTCTCGGGCCGGCTTGCTGCCCGCTGCTCCCATGGCTCGTGACACCGTACATGGACATGGGCGCCACTGGTGACTTATCCAAAGAGCAGATCTTCAACCATGTGCACGCGCAAGGGATGCAGGTGCTGAAGAATGCCTTTGGCCATGTGCGGGCACGGTGGCGGCTGCTCGACGAATGCTGGAAGGGCGAGTGCCAAGAAGCACTGCCATACGTGGTGGTAGCTGGCGTTCTGCTCCACAATTTTCTCATAAAGTGTGGCGAGCCGATGACTGGGATGATTCAAGGGGATGCCGGTGCCGATATATTTGCAGACTTTGAGGGGGAGAAGGATAAGGAAGGTGAGAGAATCAGGGATGTTCTTGCGACACACTTGAGCTTGCTGTGCCGCAATCGGTGAGTGTTAATAGTAATCTGTAATCCTCAGCATCATCTGGAATGCTTATGTAAGTATGTATCTTATGCTAATATTCTGCGTGACCAACCTGCTTTCATGAAATGATCTACTCTTGTCAATTTACTTCACTTGCCAGCTCCTAACTTTAGTGTGATGCTACAATTCAATCTATGCCTGATGATGTAAGTCTAGTACAGCTCTGTTGTCAAGACCTCAGTTTTGCCTATTTCTTCATCATGCCTTGAATGACTACAAGTCTACAACCTTGATGACTGAAATCATAGCTCTAGGGACACGTTGTTCTTACACCTTAGCACAATAGCATTTCAGCATTTGCTACAACCTTCATTCCACTTATATGGCCTGATTTAAATGTGATTTAGCATATCGTATCATCTTCTTTGTTTCTGTACTGACTTGAGATGGCACAGCCCTCTTGGTGGGAATATCTTCCATGTTGCTTGCTTTTGTTCTACAATCTACATACAAACGATTGGGAAGTTATATCTCTGCACTCTGCTTTCATTTGCCTTTCCAGTTTGCTCTCCTGTTCTTAAGTGTATGTTCGGTCACAAATTCATGAATGGCATTTGTGATGGTGGCAAGTATGTTTGCAAAACGAAGAGCATCAAATGTGGGAGCATCAATGCCTAAATGAAATTAGAGGTAATAAGGATGAGGTTCATGTCTGCACAAGCACAATTAACTGAACAGATGCCCTTCAAAGAGCACAAGATATTGCCATCACGTGATACTTATTAAGTTGAGAAGTTGTCCTTGAGTCTTGTGTAGTTTGCCATGGAATTTATCAGTCACTACGAAGCATGTGCAGCTTCGTCTTAATAAAACCAATCTATATTTTCTTGTCATGTTTCATGTTGGGAGCTCGTCGCGTTCATATTATTTTATCCTGCCAATGTGTCTTGCCCCACTTTGGTGTTTGCTACTAGTCTATTATACTGAAAAATGGTCTCCAGTTTGGAGCTTTCCTAGGAAAGGCAAACAGTAACCGTCAACACTTTGTTCGTCGGAACTTGCGAACTTGCTCACGTGTAGTATCTGTCTTGTGGTGGGATTAACCTGCAGTTTAGCACTGTGGGATTAACAACAGTATAAGTACTTATTATTGGCGATGAACATCTTCGGAAAACACAAAGAAGACTGTTGTTTGTGAAGCCTTCCAAATTGCAGTACAGTCCTACATTCCTTTGGTATCTGCACGTATTGCTGTGGACTTTTGGTTGCTTCATGTGTACCGTCAGGCAAGATGGTAGTGTAGTACGTACTAGCGCACTGATGCAACCAAAGACAGCACCAAACAGGGCTACGATTTCTGGTAACCATCACATGCACGAGAGCTAGTGAGCAACCCCCAATTTATTAGCACAGCGGAGAGCGTGGAAAAAGTGAAAGGAGGAAAAATAAACAGTATATATCACTCTAGAAACTGAAGTTTTACAAAGGTTTATTATTACAAAAACACGAAACTCATCGTGCAAGTGCAGAGAAATCTAGATTATGAGGCAGGGATTTTATGGTCATCAGAAAAAGTGCAATTTTTGGACGGCAAAAGGCCCTTGCCTCGGTCCATCATCAGAAAATCCAAGTAAGCGTCTGGATCGCTTCCAGATCTTATAGAACGTAGCCTGTTCAAGCAAACATTGATCGGAAGAGAGCAGAGGTTCGAGATGGAGGTATAGAGCACAAACATTATCAAGCATACTATATAAACATGACCATTTGAGCCCAGGACATGGCGTCAGTTGGGCTTCAGGTCCTGGAACAAGGTGTCCCACCTGACCATCTCCTCGCCGTCACAGACACAGTAGTCCAGGTCCCCCCTGATGGCGTGCACCGCCGCGGCGGCCCTACCACCGATCGCCTGGCGCGCGGGCGTGGACCCTTTGGGCTCGGACCGGGCCCTTCGAAGAGCCTTGGCGCGGCGCTGCTTGTCAGCTGGCTGCTGCTCCTGCTGGCTCGGTATCGGCACGAGCACCAGCGCCGCCGTGGAGGAGTCCTCCTCGCGGCGAACGAGCGAGCGCACGTACCTGGCCACGCGTTCGAGGAGCCGCGGTTTGTTGGTGGAGCGGGAGAAAGACGGGCGCCGCCGGCCCCGGTCGCGCCACGCGAGCTTGAGGATCTCGAGGCGGTGCTTGGCGACGGAGACGCCCATACTGTGGAGGAGCTCGTGGTCCAAGTAGGCGACGTCGTCGGCCTCCAGCTCGTTGCGCGCGAACACCAGCGCGTACTCGTACACCAGCGCCGGATCCAGCCGCGACGCCGAGAGCCACGCGTGCCAGTCCATGCCCCCTGCTCTGGCTTTGTGCTCTGGCACTGGGCGCTGGCGATCGCGTGAGAAGCTGGAGAGGTTTTATAGCGAGTCGCAGAGAGTGGACGGACCCTCGGACGGAGAGCGATGGAAGCGGCGTGTACATGGGACGAACGCTTCGTCAAGCCAGAGTGTTGCATGGCCACATTTGGTGCCCGTGACATTTGTTATTATGTACTCGGCTAGCTCCACGAGCTAATGCCTGGCACTACTAGATGTTGCTGTTAGAAGGACAATTGCGTGTTACTGCATCACCATCACTTGTGTTCAAGCAGCAGAGCTCTCTGTCTTCGCGAATGCATTTCTGAGTTCCAGAGGCGACCGAGGAAGACTGCACCGGTGGCTCGGGAAAGAGAGGTGTGGGCGTGGCACACGGGTGTGGTAACAGGAAAAGAAGCGTGCCGACGGTGTCGATGATGAATTCACAACTTCCATAGCTTGACGCCGTGACCCATGATGCTCGGAAACGTCGTGTTTGCCAATCAAAATCCAGTTGCCTACCAAACTGGAAAGACATCACCGCGCGTAAAGGAAAGGAAAGTTTCACCAAAATTACGTTCTCCCCAAGACGAGAAAGAGAGCTTCATCTGGCGATTCGTTTCCAACTTTAGGTCCAGCGAGTACTGTGTCTGTGTTGAAGTCTCCTTTTTTTTTTCTTTCTTTTTTTCCGAAGGGTTTCAGGTCCAGCGAATTGAAGGAAATTTCAGTAGGCAGTCGAGCAGGCACGACGGCGCGCGGCTCTATATGTGTTCCCCGGTCTCTTCGATCGGTGGCGGCCTTTCCCCTTCTCTCCGCATCTTCGCCGGCATCTAGACCCACCCACCGCAAATGGCAGACAACGTCGGGCAACCGGCAGGTGGACGCGGCGGCAGAGGACGACGCGGTGGCAGAGGAGGACGCGGCGGCAGGGTAGGCCAACCGGGCGAGCCCGGCCGACCCGGCCAGCGCGGCGGCGGCCGCGGCGGGCGAGGCGGGCGCGCGATCGGCCCTCACGGCGGCCGCGGCCGTGCCCTGCGCTTCCTTGGAATCTTAAATTTGGTCGCAGTCCATTCTTCAATTTGTTTGGGAGAGATATACTACCACTACTTTGATCTCACGTCAGTCGCTGTAGTTGAACTGCCGGTGCTATTATGCGGTCAAGAGGTCTTAATATTGTTTATGATTTATGATGCTCACGGGACCTCCGAACAAGCTGACGGGTAAGCAAATGTGCTGATGGAGCATAGCCATGGCAGAGCTCGCCGAATCAAACTCTGTTGCTGTTGTAGCTTTCACTTTCAGATGGCAATGCCACCTGCCACGTAGTACGATTCATTTCCATGGACAATGTGTTCATGTATGTGGCCGCAGTTTGTCAGTGGAACCAATGCCGCCGCTACCCTTTCCAATCGTGCGCCCAGCTGCCTCACGCATCACTACCGCTTGCACATCGAGCGCCGCCGCCGCTGCCGCGTGTGCACCATCCAGAACACGATGGACAGCATCATGGCTCCGGAGATGATGAGCAGTCCAACGTAGACGTGCCTGCTGTACCGCTCGAGTCCGGGGCAGTTGCTGTCGCTGATGGAGCTGAACGTCTCGCGCACGAAGGAGCAGTCCTGCAGCTGCTTCAGGAACGGGCCGAACCGGAACAGCCCCTGGCTGATGCTCGCGGCGGCCGTCATCTGGTCGTAGGCCGCCGGCGTCACGCGCCCCTCCGTCACGCACGCCTCCGACCCCGCCGGCCCGGTCGTCGCGCACTCAAACCGCTTCCACTCCCGCGGCGCGGAGTCGAAGTCGACCTCCCCGGGCGCGCACGCGCGCGGGCTCATGTCCGCGTTGAAGGGGTTGCAGAGGACCGGCATCAGCGGGCCCGACTGGTTGAAGTAGAGCGGCCGGAGCGCCGGCGGAAACTCGCGGTTGGAGATGTTGACGACCACGTCGTTGACCAGCGCCACCAGCTGCGCCGTCACCTCCTGGCTCCGGAACATGGACTCGTTCGCCGTCGCCGCGTCCACGCACGGCAGGATGTCGTCCAGCGCCGTGTGCGCCTGCGGATGCCTCACCCACTCGTCCATCGCCACGCACGCGTCCGCCATCACGCTGCACACAGGATTGTTCGTTGTGTCAGTGCCTCAATGTTCTGAACGCCAATACTTCCATCTGCAGGTGTGGAATTCAGCTTACTTGTGCAAGAGAAGATAAACAGCAGACGACAAGATGGTGACGGTGAGAACGATCCATCCGACGATCACCAATCTGCAGAGATGATATGGATATGTCTCATGCGATGAGAAAATGGCACGAACAGAGTTACGATGAAATATGTAACCGAAGGTGTCGAAACTTACATGGAGACAAGAAACCGCCACCCCAGTATGGAGAACACTGAAACCAAGTCCAGAACATGAGAGGGCTCCCACTGTGAGCAGAAACAGAGTCAGGCCAGAGGAAATACTTACGGGATCCGAGTACTGACAGGCCAATGATTACATGTGCAACAAACTCCAAATCTTGCTGCCTGATTAAAATGAGCCAAATGAGAGGTTAGATCGAACGCTCCTTTTCTTAGGAACACGACACGACACACGAGAATTTGAGACAGAGCCATACTTACTCTCGGTACACCGCGTGCTTGAGCTTCTTGGAGTTCTCCTGCGCGCGAGCGGACAACTCGTTCGCCGCCGAGCTGAGCTTGACCTCGATGACGTCGATCTTCTGCTGAACGTCGGCTGGAAGGAAAACCTCGTCCACTCGGATGGTCTTCGCTGCCGCCAAGCTGTTGGAGAAGTTCCTCAGGTTGTCGAACGTCAGGTTGCCCTGCCCGACGACGTAGTCGACGGTGTTGATGGCGCTGTCGTGGAACAGGTCCTGACCACAGTGTAGCACCCAGCATCCGGCGCTGTAATAATATCCAAATGAGAAAAGCCAAAAAAAAAAAGGTATGATCATCAATCTACTTTTCATGTAGGAAATGGAGTCTCCGATGATTGTTAAATGAAACTGAAACATCGGTAAGAGAGATCACATTGTCACCAAGGTGAGTACGATGAGAAGCACCAAAGAGGTTACGTAACAGCCCGGCGAGTACGTGTTGTTCTTGTTTCGACAGAAGCAGCAGCAGAAGGAGATGACGAGCAGCGCGACGCCGAAACCGATCAACCACAGCATGGACGCGAGGAAGAGAGGGACCGCGGTGAACGCCACGGACTACAGAAAATGGATATTACAGGAAATGAAAAGGATGAACAATTCTGTGTAATGTGGAATAATCTAATTTTGATTTGTCGTACAGCCCAGTAATGCTGGTCACTGATGTTCCAGCCGCCGCTGTACATGGTGAGGTTGGTGAGCGGGTCGGGCCGGTGAGTCCTCGCCGCGGCCAGGACAAGCGAGTTGTTTACCGGAGCCGGAGGAGCTGGCTCGTCCAGCAGCCTCCTCCACGAAGCCACTATGCCCTTTCCACGGCCATGTGCTGTTTCAATCCATGATGAAAGTTATTATGAATCGTACTAACGGGTCATAAAACTGAATAATTTGCGCCTCCAGTCAATAAAGAAAAGTGCAGTGCAGCGTCCTGCAATCCTGTTGACAACTTACAGGCAATCTATGAATGAACAGATTGCTAGTAGCAAATTCAAGTATACGTTGATTCAGATTCGACAGACAAAGTTAAATTGACCGGTGAAAACAACCACATCGAGTTATTAATCTGTCGCAAGAGCGTAACCGCGAGACAGAGCCATCGCGCACCTGACAGAACACGCCTGCCCTCGAACGAGCCGTGCGAGACGGAGGCGCCGGCGAGAAACAGGAGCACGACGACGCACGCAGCGGCGGCCGACGAGGTCGAGCCCGCCGGCGCCATGCGGACGGATGGATGTGCCGCCTCTCTGTTCCCTGGTTCCTCCTCGTCCTCCTCTTCACCGAGCGCGCCTAGATAAGATGGTCCAACGGAATGGGTGGGATCTTTTTTTGCAGGAAACTAGTAACCGAACGATCCCCAAGATCGTGGCGCCCAACTCAAATCTTTCTCCGTGTTTGCTCCCATCCGGGAGTTCGGTGATGGCCTAGGGCGGAGACGCGGGGGCTCATTCCTCCTGGCCGCGGGCCACGCCTGCTGTCGCACGCAGACCATTCCAAAACTGCCGTGCCCGTAAATAGCAACGCCAGCGCAGCGCTTAGTTTGTGCACATGGCCTGCGTGCTCGATCGGCCCAGTCGTTCGGTGAGGATCCTCAAGGTGGTCAGCCCAAACTGGAACATCTCACGTGGTGAGGCCGGCCCATATTGTATCAAGATATAATAATGGGCCACAGCGGTTTTATATGTTACTACTACTTCTGTTTTTTGTTTGATCCCACATAACGGCAAGAAAAATAGTAAGTCTGATCTTGCCCATTCTTCTGTGCGGTGAACCATCCTCTGCCATCCGCCCAGCATAGTAATATATTCAAGCAGACAGTTCGACTATTCGTTTTAGTAATAGTATGATCGGAAAAGGCGGAATAGGAGCAGGTTCTCAAAGCCTTCTTTCGATGTAGTAATAAGAAATTTGTGGACAGGACAGGGATGGGCGTGCACTGAAAACGTATCCAACCCCCGTCTTGTCCCCGTGATGCCCGCCGCTGCGCTCGCTTCTTAACCCTTTCGCTTCCCCGATCGACCGGAACGACCCAGGGCGCTCAGGAGCAGCAGGCGGGCAACCATGTTCAACGGGCGTCAGTCAGGTGGTTGTCAGCACAAAACCATTACAAAAATGGCGGCAACAGAAAACAACACTAAACAAAGGTCGTCCCGTCAGACCTGAATCGATCGCGATTCATCATGGTTTCCTCTCCTCCTTTCCTCTGCACCTGCTCCCCCTGTAGATACACATCCCAATGCTCGCATCATGCATACATGCGCGCCCGGCCAGGCACAGGAGTGAAAAAGAAGAAGACCGGAGCAGCTGCACTGTAGCTATGTATGATCAGCAGAGCAGTAAGAAAGCCAGATAGTTACAGCAGTGGTAACGACAGCACCGATCATGCTCTGTGCCGTTCACCTAAAACACGACGTTTTTTTTTCTAGTGCCCGGCCCAGTGGTCCTGAAAGTACTAACGACACGACTGAAATGCTAGTAGTCGTCAGTGCACGCGAGGAAGCGGCGAGTTTATTACGTGCATGGGACGACGACACGCGGTTCGGTACGCGCTCATCGGCGCCTCGCTGTCTTTGCCCGGCTTTCGCGTCGCAGGGGCTGCTCCACCACGCCGGGCGCTGCAGCCTGGCAGCCCGGCACGGCGTCGACCACATCGCCTTCTCCCTCCGTATCACAATTCACATGCATGCCCCTCCCTCCCGGTCCCGGCCGGAATGCGGAAGGCAACGTCTCGGCGCGCGACAGCAACGTGTGCCAGCCAAGTCCGTGGTCGTCCGCGCGTGCGCGCGCGGTGCCACCACCACCCAGCAACGACACACACGTCGTACAGGCGGCAGCGGTGGTGCGCCCCCATTACGTAGGAAGGCAGGTATTAGGGCGTGCACACCACCTGTGCTCCTGCTCCCGGCAAATTAACACCTACTTAACCAACACCCGGCAGCCTAATTAATCAAGCAGCATACAGCTGCACGTGACAAACCCCCCTCCTTGTCCATCCACGATCTCGCCTAATTAACCAACTCACTCATCACGTACGACCTCTTTAATTCATCAACGCTATGCTGGAAGCAAAAGCTAAGCATTATGACAAAATCATGTTGAAAAGTCGTAGTAATATACTACTACAGAGCAGTATATGGGGTTCAAAGGCGCGGCGTGCAGTACAGGGGCAGAGAGAACACACAGGCAGTGCGACGCATGTTACATTACATCTGCGGGATACTCGAGATAAGATAAACATGCCAAGTTTTCAAGTATCGTCGTCATAAAAGGTGCAGCATTTCCTGCAATGCTGTCTAGTATCGGTCACACTCTACTCTGGAAGTAGCTGTATACTAGCTAGTACTACTAATTAAGCACACTATTCTATTCAGGATCGATCGATCGGGCGCGCGCGGCACTATTAGCTAGGAATAATACCATAGCCCAGGTACTAGTAGCTAATGAACAAACAAACAAATCAAGCTCACAGGCCAGTTGCGAGCACCAGTAGCTCGTACTTGCAGTGCGTGCAGCCCAGCACTCACGAGCCGTGCACCAAGAGCAAATCTTTCTTTTCGATCTAGTAGTAGATTAAAGGCCCCCGGCCGGCGCGTGGTCTCAGTTGTGGATGGGAGACCTTCTCGTCGCCGGCGAGTAGTCCATCCCGGCGATGTCCATGATGTCCGGGTATGTCGTCGTCTCCCGCTGCCACGCCACGCGCGGGGGTGTAGCCGCGGCGGCCTCCTGGTAATCGGAGCCTTGGGATGGCGTCGCGGCATCCGCATCGACGACAGCCGTCGTCGTGTGACCTAGATTACCCGTCGAGCTCTGAGAAAATGTTGTATGCATGAGAGAAGCGGAAAAAAAAATGCTTGCATGCATGGCACTGTAAGAATGTTCAGATGCTGGATGAAAGCCTGAAAGTTAGCAAAAGCACTGCTGAGAGAGCACACTGCACACACACTGACCTGCTGCTGCATCTGCTTCTTCACTGCGCCCGATGATTCAGCGTGCGTCAGTGGGTTTTTCGTCGTCGTTCCTGCATGCATCAAAGGTTACAAACGAGACCTGTCAGATCGAAAAGCCGGTGAGCGGAGAAACGTAAATAATGCCAAAAGTTTCCAAGCGTATTTTGTTTTTCAACTTGTTACTGTTAACTGCTGCACGTGATGCCTAAAATGCTACTGTAATGCCTACTACTAAAAGACGGCCTGAATTTCATTTTCCTTTTCCAAGGTGGACTAATCTTGCCGTGTGAGGTCGTTGCTCTCGCACGTGAATAAATGCATGCATCCACAGATCGAATGGAAGAGATCCAACACTGTTTGCAGAATTAAAATGTCCTGAAACTAGTAGTACAGTAGTAGAAGATTTCCACGTCGTACAGATAACAACGATCGAGCTGTTAAGAACAACATAGATAGTACTACACTAACACTAGCCTAGCTTAGTTTCCCCTCCTTACATTCTCCAAAACCAATGAAGCATGAAGAAGAGAGAAGAACACAGCTGGCTACTACTCCTACCTTAGCTAGCTAGGGATAATAAAGAGGCAAAATAATGCAGCTACGCTCGGACACAGAGCTCAATCAGTGGTGATTAGGCTCATGGCCACTTGGCCCATAGTAATCCTCATGGAACCTTGGTGCCGAATAAGCACCGGCCATCAGTTCGCTACCCTTGGCAACAACAGCGGGATGAGTCGTCTGCTTCATTGTACCTGATGATGAGCAATGTTCGTCGCCCAGACTGCAGTGATTGTTTACTTCTAGAGCAACGGATGCTTTGCCAGACGTTGGATAGACCATCTCCTGCTGAATAAGAAAAAAGCTAAGAAAAACTGCAAATCTTGATTCATAAGTACTACTGCAGTTAGAAGTGCCTCCAGATCTTTTACATATACTAACCTTCTTGTTGATTGCTTCTTTTAACTGTCTGTCCAGCCTGATTCCTGCATGATGAGAAAAGGTGTCTCTAATGTTCAGTCGAGAATACTCCCATAAAGAGCCACACTAATGCTGGAAATGGATGAAGCGTACCATGTGCTGTTGTAGCCAGCTGAAGTAGGAGAAGAGAGGTAAAGATCACAAAAGTCCTCATCTCAGTCTACTCGTGCGCTTATCCGAACGAATCCAAGAGAAGATATGATGGTGTGCGCACCCCCGGCTAAATGAGAGAAGAAAGAAGAGCAGAAAGAAGAATGGAAGCAAGCGGCAACACAAGCGTAGGACGACCTGACCTCAGGCACTATATTTATACACACACAGCAGGCAGCGTACCCCCACTGCACACCCCCAAGCACTGCTGATGACATGTCAACAACTCCCAAATTTAAGACAGTTTATATTATATTAAAAAAACACTCAGGAATGCTAGCTTCAAAGCAATTCTTTAATCCCTGTATCTTGAACTTTGGTTATCATGCTTTAAGGAAGGGTGTCCCCCCTGAAAAACTTGGTGTCTTTTTAAATTTATTCTTGAGCTTGTCCTGACGCAGTAACATACTAGTAAGTACGTAGGGAGTAGAAGGTTAGTATATGTAATCAGACTGGAAAGACAGTGCAAAGAAGCAATACTGGACATCGAAGATATTAGAATTGTGTAACACAGTCAACTGGTTCTATGTATAGTAGTACTACTATTTTTTGAACTTGGGATTTTCTGTTAGCGAGTAGGTGACCTAGCTTCTTTGATACTATCGGTCTCTGACTTTGCATGAAAGCTGAGATTGTTTCTTCTTCAAAAAAAAAAAAAAACAAATGGAAGCTGAGATTGACCCGATTTTATGAAACAGCTGCGTAGTAGTATAGTATAAAATACGAGTCTGCCGCGCTGATAGCTAGCCAGAGAGAGTGCTGGCTGCTGAAATCAACTGCAACTAATTAATACTAGTAAGCTGCATAGTATCATTTAGCACAGTCCTAGATCATCATTATCTGAGCTAACTCCTTTGTTCAGCAAGAATTTTATAGCGGTACCCGTACGTGCGCACGACGGGGGCAAAGAATGCGGAAGAAACGTCCGTTTGAGCAAATGTATCTTGTTCCCTAGGCAAAGGTCCCGATTTCCAACCGAGTCAATGCCGCTGCTATGGCAAACACGACGTGTACCCGCCTGATCTCGTGGCCACCCGTCGAACCGGCACAATGCCCTGTCTCTTGGGCAAGAACAACCATAGTAGTACTCCATACGTACCGAGCTTCCAATTCAAAAGTGACATCAAAGCATTATAATAGTGTGTACATTAGATCGGACTTAGATCCTGTGTGCGTGGAAAGGTCTCAGAGCGTACTACACTTTATTTTTTTTTCATGAAACTGGAGTATCAAACCTTGTTCTTGTTTGAGGTCAAATAATTCACTACGAAATGGAGGAATTAATTACAGTAGTTGTTGGCTGAATAGTACCAGCCCGTACCGTGCCTACAGCTTCCCTGTTTGTACTAGTATCTGCGTCCTTTTGCCATGAACAAGAACACTGTCCCCTACTATATCTACACTGTAGCACTGTCAGTATAACACAATTAATAAGAAGATCAAGCTAAAGAAATTTCTTCAAGACGAGTACTATACTACTAGTACTAAAAGACGGTAAAAACCTGAAAAATGTGGTTTAGTGTGACAAGTGATACCGGTGGCTTAGTACTGAAAGGCAGTAAAAACCTGCAAAATGTGGTTTAACGAGAGACCAGATAATTGGGAGAGAGAAGGGTAGGGCGGCCTGAGTGCCTGACCCGGTGGGCGTGGGAGTTTGGGCACGTTGGAACTTGGCCATATATGGGAAGAAGCAGGCATGTAGTATAGGCGTATCATAGGCACGCAGGCTCATCAAAGCGAGGCGTGCCGCTGTGCCTCTACTGCTGCTACTGCTCCGAGTGGGAGATCGTCTCGACGGCGCGTTTGACCGGATGCTGTTCAAAGCCTAGGCACTCAGATGCCGCTCGCCCGATCATCACCGGAGTACGACGACGTAGGCCAGGCCCCTCTATGACAGCTGCGGCTACAGCAACACATTCCTTCCAACTATTGTAGCGTCACACACCTGATGACTACGTACCACTACAAAATTTAAACAAACGTGTATGGCCACCACACTCTGCTACCTCTGCACGAGAGCACAGTGCTTTGGATGGGCGCTGTGTTTTAATTTAGATTATTATTAAATAATAGTAATAACATAATTAATTAATAAATATTTTTTGTTTTTAATATTATTTTTAATGAAATAAAGCACTATCCAGTACTGCTGTGTGAGACTAGATAAATCTCTACAGTTAGATCTTCAGTACCTATAAATATTTTTAAAAAAAAACTATAAATATTTTAGACCTTAAAATTGCTTTTTAATTAACCACGTACGGGCACGGCCAGCATATGTACTAACTACACGCAGTGTAGTAGTAGTACTAGTACAGCGACAATTTGCTAGAGCTAGCTTTATTTATCTCTGTCGGCAACCGTAACGAGACGCAGAGAATCGAAGGGCGTTGCTCCAGGTTTGAATGAGCAATGATAGTTGAAAAGTACTGTTTAACTACGTACTTGCGCACGCTAATGTTAGACATCCGGGGTTCGTACATGGAGAAGGCAATGGCCGGGGTCACCACCTTTATTAGATGATGACCTTTAGTTAATCGGGCGATCGAGGCCGACATGTTTAGCTAGCTCCCATGCGTGACATGCCCCGCGGGGGAGAAGGGATCGTTCGTGCACACGCGGGAGTAAAAAGCTCAGGTCCTTTCCGACCGGCCGGTCAGACGCCGCCGCGCGAGAGGCTTCTTTGCACTGTGCCACTTGGCTCAACGCAAGGAGGGCCCAGACACGTATGCATGGTTCACGACGCGCGCCGCTCGCGCTCGCGCTTTTTGATGCGCGCCGGATTGGACGTGTGAGTGTGATCGATCCATATCCATCCATCCGTAGCAGCCAGCTTCCAGCAGCTCTCACGCGGTATAATGCCAACAAACATCAGGATAAGCACGAGGAAGGAGCATGCATAATCTGGGTAGTATTACTACGTACTACTAGTAGGTAGTAGTACATCTTTTTAGACCAAGATTCTGCATGTGACGAATGACGCACAAACAGCACACAAGCTAAGTGACGACCTGAATAAAATTTGGAAGTTAAATTAAGGACCTTTTTAAAATTTGGAAATGCAGGAATTCATCTGAAATGACACAAGAATAATTTCACAGAAAATGGTTCAAGTTTTGCAGACCAAAAAAAAAAAAAACCCGCAGGATTTCCGTGAAGCTGTTGGTTGGTCTATTCGAGGAGCCCAGCTGTTGTTTGCTCCTCCTCCTGGCCAGTCCTGGTGGTGCGTACGTATATATATAGCGTGTCTTGTTGGTCTCATTCTCATCATCACTTGCGGTGCCGGTTCACACGCGCGAACGGGATCGGATCAGCCGACGGCCCTCTCCTTCCTGTTCTGCCGCTGCCGCCGCGGGCGCATGATATATACGGACCTTCCGATCGGAACCTCAGGTCGTCCTCAACTACGGCTTTCCGGTTAGTGGACCGTGAAATAGTGCGAGCGCGTGTCGGGCATGTGGGCCATGCCTACCGCCTGACACCGCGTGTGGCCTTAGTAAAGCAGACACAGACCAGATCCTACCCACAGGCAGGTGCAGATCGATCCGATGCCGGTGGCTCGCGCTGCCGCGCACATTTTCTCGTTGACCTCTCTCCGACCGGTTCGTTTTCCGCCGTGCAACCACTGACGCGCGGACTACTCTCTAACGACGGCTGCGCGCGCGCATGCCGCTCTCATCTGGGGAGGGAGGGCTCTCGAAGGGTTGCTGGCGCACGTCGCCCTGTCCGGGAGCGGCGTCGCTACCGCACGGCCGCGAGTGGTCGCGATCCGCAGGGACCTGCCGGGCACGTATGTCGCCGGCATGTTCCAGGCCGTCGGCACGGCGCCATTACTGCTCTGCCGCTCCTCCGCCCCCCGTCGTAGTATAGTACAGTACATGGTCCCGATTGATACGTACCCGAACGACGACGACGTGGTGTGTGTGTGGATAATGATAATTCCACGGGGCGTGCGCGCGCAACAAACGGATTCATTACGAGGCGTCCAGTCCGGGGAGGGACCAACAAGGAGACAGACAAGGCGGGTGGACCGGTACACGCGCCCGCAGACATCCGCATGAGCGCCGTGTGTTGCTGTTGTTGTACGTGCTCTGCCCTTCCCTTCTGCTGGTGAGGCTGTCCATCCATGGTTTGGTTTGGTGGGTGGATACTACGCATGAATAGGCACGCGAGCGAATGCAGCTTGGACCTACAAATGTACGCCCGTAACGACATAGTATGTATGGTCCATCCCTTGTCCACATATCAGGTCACTGGTTACAGCTTTGTCGTGTACTAGCACCTCCAAAATAGTCGCAACACGTAGTACAGTTGCAGTAGGTGGTTCGCAACACGTACGAACCATGAACACGGACACGGTTGTTGTTAGTAATTCACGTTTCAGAGTACCAACCCTGGAAAACACAATATGCTGCAGGTGCTAGGTAGTACCTTGATCACAGTTGTTTCTCACCAGCTAAACACTGAAAGATACAGACTCAACAACGGCAAGACAATACGGCACATCGGCTAAACACATCACTAGCCAACTGGTGTGACGCAGAGTAATCAATTTTCTATAAGCATTTCAACAATCTCTTTTCCCAACTTTTCGTCAGAGTGAGGCTACATTACGCACTCATATATTTCATAGAAACGATTAAAGAAAATCACGTTCAAATGGGCAGAGTTAAAGACAAAGTTAGCCAAAGCTACGTACCGTTAAACGCCCTGATATGCTCATCATTTTACTGAGTAAAAGACTGAAAAATGAGCACTAGTACTCGCCCTGTTCTTTGTATTTTCTTCTTTCCCTTCAAATAAGGGATGAGCAAAATTGCAATGGCATTTATACAGTTTCAATCCCAGTTCAGGAAAAAAAAAAAGAGCACACTGGTACGCCAATTTGCCTGAACAGATAGTTGCAGCATTCCTCTTTCAGGGTACGCCATCAGGCATAGTACAACAATTTGGACTGGATTGACCATGAGCTTGGGCTGAACATGAACTTACAAACTCGCTGAGCTGTGTGTTTGTTGCTGATTCTCATGTCAGTTTGGGTTGTCTTTATGTATATCAGCCTCCTATGGTTAAAAGATAATAACTAGCAGGTATACAACACAATAGTATCAAAATTCATGTCTACCTCTAAGAAATCAGAGCACACCATTGAGTACATTATCACTATCAGACTCACTTCCTGGCAACTTAGTCCCCAGCTCTTTCCTTGGTTTCGGTGATAGGCCCTTTGCAAGCATCTCCTCATCGTATTTCCTCGCCAAATCCACCATTCCCTTTTGCAGCAAGGCGTCAATAAGCGCATTGTATGCAAATGCATCTGGGCTGAGTCCCTGCTCTTCCATCGCCTTCCACACAGTGAATACGGGCCGCAGAAATCCCCACCTCCCAAACCTCTTTATCAGCATGACATACGTATCCATCCTCGGCTTGCAACCCCTCTCGAGCATTTTCTCAAACAGCCCTAGGACCTCCTGTGGACGGCTCAAGTACTGGAAGAAACAATGGTATGTGAGCGCGTCCGGGTTGCATCCGGCCTTGTGAATCTGCTGAACAAACGCATAGCCTTCCTTGAACCTCCCCTCCTTGCAGAACAGCTTTATAATTGTGTTGAAACTGGCGGAATTCGGTTTGCAGCCAGCATCAATCATCTGCCTGTACAGACGAACAGCAAAATCCACACCCTGTGCGAGTCCAACAGCATGAATCGCGGTGTTGTATGCCACGACATCAACCGGAATGCCTTTCTGCTTCATCTCCCTGAAAACCTTGACGGCCTTCCATGGTTTGCCGGACTTGGCAAGTGCGTCCATGTATATGGAGTAGGAGTGGAGATCCTTGGCAACGCCGCGGCGGTCCATGTCGAACCAGAGATGGCGGAGGCGCGCCCAGGCGCGGGTCTTCGCCCATCCACGAAGGAGGAGGTTGTAGGTCTTCGTTCCCAGTGGGAACGGCGGCGGGTCCTTGCCGAAGCATAGTTGATCAGCCTCGTCGATGCGGCGGTGGTCGCAGAGCGCGTCGACGAGGATGTGGAAGGAGGTCTCGTCGCGGAGGCCTATGGAGGCGGCGGTGGATTCGAACGCGCTGACGGCGTCGTCGATGAGATTGGCGGCGGCGAGGCGGTTGAGGAGGGCACGGAGCGAGGGGCGGAGGAAGGCAGGGTCCCCCCGCGCGGGGTCGTGGTGGGAGAGGAGAAGGGAGGTGGCGAGCGGGAACTCAAAGTGCTTGCCGAGGATGTCAACGGCGCGGGCGAGGGTGGCGGCGGTCGGAGGCAGGTTGGCGCCGGCGGGGGAGGCGGACCAGTGGAAGAAGTCGAGCGCGCGGCGCCAATCGTTGGTGTAGAGGGATAGCGTCTCGAGCACCGCCGCGGCGTCGACAGAGGACGGCGGCGTGAGGCCGGGAGCCTGAAGGGTGGAAAATGGGATTGCGAGCTGGCGGCGGCGCCGTACGAGGAACAGCATCTCACAGACGGAGATGGATGCAGCGGCATCAAACTGGAGATGCAGTGGCACATACAACTTGCTCCGGCCCAAACTGCCGGACTAAAATCGAGTAAAAAGCATTTCTTGACGGAATAAAAAGTGACATCTTCAAGAGCCACCTCTAATTCAAATTATAGAAATATGTCAAAGAAAAACATCTCAAACAACTATCCAAAATCAATTCTAATTTTTAAAAACTCTTTAGATCTTCATTATATCTACCTACAAACAGGGGGAAAAAATCCTCATTAAGATAATTGTTGGAAGAGAGGCTAAATTTGTTCACTAAAAATTTTACACTTTTCATAAAAAGATGTTTTAAAGACTGCTGATATATTTTATGATAGCTCTTGGAGATGTTGTAAGTGCCTGATAATTCAACTTGTCAAATATGGCAAAACATTTTACAGTTACATTTCTACAGAGGTAATTTAGCAGGATATTTCTTCAGTTGGGTGTGGTTACAGAGCTTTTGCAAATTACAACAAAACCTGTAGCAACTGTCTTTGAATTTGTACACAATCTACACAGTGAACTATGTGCGAATTCAATGAGACTGCTTCGTTAGTCAGCATCATCGACACCAAAATCGGGTTCTGGAGGCTTTGGCAGCCTCACGATAGTTGGGACAGCCTTGCTTCTTAGCCTGTGAACACCTCGCATGGCGCTAGCCGCGAAACGAGATGCGTATATAGTAGCTCCAAGGCTAGTGTGGCTGCTAATTTGCCGGTTTGCCGCTTCTTCTTCCTTGCGACGCTGCTCTGCTATCTTTCTCTTGCAATGGCGACGCCATGCCACTTGAATGAAACAGGCTGCCCAGGTCCTCCACTGTTGTGAGTAGAATCGGAATGTGTGCTGGACTTGCCTGCTGTGCAGTCGCCTAAACTGACTGGCCACAAATTTCAGCTCCTCTGCACACAATGCAAATGCCTCGACCTCACTGAGCGCCTTAACAGTCCTAGTGGAAGCTGGAAAATTAGCAGCCGGCTTAGGATCCAATGCCCAAGTGAGCAACTCTTCACCACAGAAAGAACCTTCCTTCAGTTGGACCTTGTTAAAGAATCCACTGCGCCCACCATCAGTGGTTATGCTTTCCAAACAACCATGGAGAATAAAGTGCATCTCATCAACCGGATCACCTTCCCTCAAAATGTATTCATTCTCAGTGTAGAGTGCAGGTCTTAACCGTTCACATATTGCATCAAGCAGTCGTTCATCCATGTTCTCAAACAAGGGTACCTATCAGCAGAGGAAAAAAATGACAACAGAAATGTGAGGAAATCAGTAATCAAAGCAGAAATGACTATAACGAACAATAATAACTGACCCTTTTCACTAAACCCAAACAAAGATGCCGTTTGATATCCCTCCTAAGATCTTTTGGAAGTGTTTGAACCAGATTTTCTTCATCTACTCCTCTGGTCTCCAGCCACCTGTAGCGCTCATACCGCCTTACTCGTTCTCTAATTTCAGGTGGCAATGAACGGTGATGCATCCATTGCTCAGCATCACGTTTCTTAACTCTCATCTCTTCAAGGCGTATTGCAACTGATTGCAGGTAGCTCTGTAAAACTTGAATTTAGAACCAAACAAGGGATGGAAAAAAAAGGAACAAAACAAAACAAAATACAATATCACTTTACCTGCATGTTACCAATGAGGAGAGCAAAAAGAATTAATCCAAGGACACATATTGCTATAGAGAATAGCACCTCAGTAGTGTGTGTGCTTGTCGAAAGTCCTTGGCCAAGGGTACTGTTGCAAGGGAAAGGAAATTAGTTACAGCAGGCATAATGCACTCAAAATAATGTCGATGCCTCACATGATACTCGCAACAACTATGTTGTATATCGTATCAACAAAGCACAAGAACTGAATACCCAGTCAGGGAACGGATTTGCATTAGCACTACCATTTTGTAAAGACCAAACAGGAACACCACTTAACCAATTGTTACTGCACCTCTCACTACTACTAGGAAGAAAAGGAACTGGTTGGTTGCTCTAATTCTGTTAACTTGACAAGGATAGACCTACTGCTAGAGAGGAAAAGGGCAGCTTAATCTCATGAAATTTGTCAACAATATCATTGATGTGTTCCACACTGACATTTGAAAATTTAGTTCACACAGTATAATATTTTTTTAACATACTCACTCCGTTCTTTTTTGTGTCTTGCCGTTGACTTTGACCAATAACTTTGACCATTCGTCTTATTCAAAAAAATATGAGAAATATCAAATGTTTTGTTAGGATTTGATTTATTACTAAAGGTTTTTGAATCCTAATTTTTAATTTGACACATTTGAACTATTTTTTTGAATAAGATGAGTGGTCAAAGTCAACGACGACACACAAAAAAGAACGGAGGGAGTATTGTTTTTAATTGACACTATAACACCAGCCCATCTGGATTTTAGTGAATGCTACCAATGACAACGGTACATAGACCTTATCATATTTGTATTCGGAATCTTAAGGTATTTAGCAAATAGTAAGAAAGGAAAGTGGTTACTTTTACCTTAAATTTTGCAATCCCCACCAAAAACAATAACAGACTTTTGAGACAAAATTTCCTGGACCAAGTATTCCAGACACAAGTGCTTGCTGATAGATGCCAAAGTTGTAGTTGTCATTATCCGTACCATTGCATCGGTTGAATAATTTGGTACTGTTAAACCAACTGTTGTAGTTGTCATTACGTTGATCATTGCAATATAAGTAGCTTCTATCACATCCAACCTCACTAGAACAGCTCATACGCCAGCAGTCATCTTCACGTTCTATCGTCAAGAAATACCACAAAGTGCCAACATTCTGCAGACATGGCATAGAGATAATGAACAGCACTAATCGAGGGACAATTGAGTCTCTATGGAAAGTTATGCAAAATAATATCAGTGAACAATATTGGGAATGATTCTCCCTTTGTAACACGGTGTTGACACCAATGACAGATGGAATGAGACTATAAAAAAGTTAGCAGCAATAACAAAAGGTAAATTATTTAACTGTAACATGACACAAAGAAACTGACAATGTATGCAATATGAACAAGTATCAAGTATCAACACCATTTTACCGACCAGTTTTTAAGCAGATTTCATTTTTTCACTATATTGTTATACTCCCTTCAATCAAAAAAAAAAAAATCACTTCAGCAATCCACACTCTATCCAAAATATGTTGTTCTACTGGTAAGTTTTCATCCTACTTGATGAAACCTCACAAATAATAGAAAATTCAAAATAAATCGATTACTGCTTAGGCTCCCATTGAGTAAAAGACATGGAAACAATAACGATGATATCATAATACAGAGTATAGAAAGCACTTACGTGACCAGCCAACATAAACCATAGAAGATAGTAAGCAGCACCTGCCCAAGCAGTTTCAATAAAAACACCAGCTGTCCTTTTCAAATCTGCAGTCACGGGGATTATCCGTAATAACCTTGGAATATACTGAACCAAGACAACCCAAAACAATGCATTTATTGTAGACAGTACGTCTGCTCCATTTGAATTGTTGAGATATCTCCAGACAACAATCTGTCAGTAACAAGAAGGTTAATTCGGAACAGCTTAAAACCAAGGACACTTCACAAAATCAACAAAAACACTTCAAGTTCAGCTGTCAGTAAGATAGCCTTATGCAGTATCAATGTTTGATGTATTTAGTGATAAGGTAATAAATAATGAACAGCTGTGGAACATAATGTATTAGCGAGATAAAAACATAATGTCAAAAATCAAGATTGATGCGCAGAAATCAAGTCTTATTCGTTGGAGATATGGGAGAATGCAGACCACAACTTATGAACTTAAAATTTTTGGCTCTAGTGATTAATAAAGATTTATGATCCACAGCCTCTTCAATCTTCATAATAAAAGTTATTTGGCAGGATTTTAACCTGCACATCTTAAAAAATGCAGGTTACAAGCAGAAAGTAGTTTATGACCCACAGCATCTTCTACAGAGAAAAAAAAAACTCATTCTTAGAATCTCAGTTGCTTAGGACTGGAGCTTACAAATGCAAACAGACAAAATACATGTCCATGCACTGATTTATCAATGAGAAGCACATTAATTGACATAAAGAATGAAGGTATTACCTGTGGAAGCGGTAGCAATGCAAAGAAGTCCATCAGAAAGTAACTTTTAAAATACCGGGTCGCAATGAGCACTGGATCAATCACAAGTTCACCAGTACCAAACACCCGTGAAGATGGAGCAATATAAGCAGTGCGAAATTGAAGAAACATTCGTACAAGGTAGCTAAAATCAATAATGGATCGTGCTATTGTTGTCGACACTGCCAGTGATTTATCTATACCAATGCAGTTTGAACCATTGATAACTGGTAGAAAGAAGAAAAGTGGATCCACTGCAAATGCAAAAATACAAGATATGAAGAAAATCCTATTGATTCGAAGAAGAAGTTTGTCCTGGGGATCAAAAATATTCTTCTTCAATGATTTCAGATCTTCTGCAAAAGCTGTCTTGGGAGCCCCAGAAGTAAGAGATTGTCTCAGTGATTTGAGTCTTCCAGAACCTTTTCGTACTCCTGACAAGAAGGATCGCAGAGCACTAAAGGAACCATAACCAATCGCAGGCATGCTGAACCTCACACCTTCTGCTTCAGAAGGTACAGATGACCTAGGGCTTGACTCCTCCAGCCTACAAAAAAGGATTGGGTTGCAATTCAAAGTGTTCTTAAAACTGAACAAAAAATAACTATGTATATATAACACTGTCCCTTGCTCTCTGCCTAACTACTCATGAACACACAAGTATTGACCACTAGATAACCATTACATGTCAAACCAAATTTATTAGCAGATAAGACACAACCAGTGGCTGGGTTCAAAGTAAGAAAGACAACTAAGAAAAGACACCAAAATTCCAGGTTTCTAAGATACTACCACAACACTACGAGTCGGTGCTTGCTGATGGTGCATAACCAAGCTCCTTCTTAAAGTTTTTGCTTAAATGCTTACACAATATAGAGGAAACATAGGAATAATAACAGATTAATATGGTTGCACATATGAATTGTCCAAAGAGCACAGAATATTCGATAAAGAATTGAACCAACCTCATAAACTTGTCTCTGTGCCCGTCCATGTACTGAGCTTTATGAGCACCATCAAACATTTTGCACAAGTAGTAGAACAACAAAACTGCTGTTCATAACATACAAAAACACAATCAATGAAACAATAGATTGTGATGGTTAGAGCATCTCCAACAGTAATTTAAAAAAATCACTCCCCAGAAATTAGTTTAAGGAGTTTGTAAATAACTATTGGAAGTAAGAAAAGTTATCTCCTCAATGTTCCCAATTTCTAGTTCCCTTTAAGCCATAACTATTACGTCTTTCATGCTTCAATTTAACTTCCAAGTTATAGAAGGTGATTCAGAAATATATATTCATAGATGATGCCATCTACACAAGTCTTCAGCATCTCATAACGGCAGAATGCATAGTACAGAGGCAAAGAATTTACACTAAATAGATGGACTTTGAGGTTTGGTGAACCAGACAATACAAACAGCATGCTTCCACCTAAGAGCATATTTTAGTATTAACAGATCAGACCTGCCCGGCTGCCCTGGTCTACAAAAGGCAGTTTGGATAGTAAAATGCAGAGGATTAGATGCACTTGGAATTGTAACATGTTTACAACAAATGTTGCTCCAAGATTTATGATAAAATGATATTCTACTAATAACACGATGATCATCACCTGAAAATCATGACATAACGTTATGTGTATATTTAAAGTTGATGTTGTGAAACAAGTTTCACCAGATTACATTTCCATCCTAACTACAGATCCGAAATTCAAAAACTAAATATGGTTGTGACTGCCCAACAGCGCAAAGTCAGGAAAAGCAGATAAGTGAACCAGCGTACCTTTATCACATAGGAGGTGCGGAACTAATGGCGAAGGGTATGGTTTATCCTCTGTAGCCCCAAGGAGCGCAAAATTGCCAAATGAGATCAGAATTTCAAGACTCTATATTTGCTTCCACCCTGGTTTCATGTTCTCAAAGGCCAGCCGCCGTGCAAGCCTGAAATGCCTGATTTGATCGATCAACAACCCAGAACTAATCATTACACGCAGAAATGCAGACAACATGGAAATAGCAATTAAGCATCATAGAGACAAGTAGCCACTTTAGGAAACACTGGTATTCAGACATAACACCCTAAAAATAGAGCTCTAGAACAGCCATCTATGAGAAGGAGATAGTACTGCTAAGGATAAGCTTGGCACGAGTATAAGCAACAGTTTCAGCTTCACAGCTTAGGTGTGCCAAGCCCAAGCGAGTGGACGATACAGAGCTGCGCCACCCTGTTCCCCTCCCCGAGAAGCGAGAAGTAACAAAAGTTAGCATCCGAACTGCCGAATTCGAGCCCAGACTGATCCAGATCTACTCGCACGGGAAGCGGGCTCGCACCACGGCTCCCGGAATCGAACAGACGGTTTATTGACGAACTACAAGCGGTGAAAGGGATCCGAGGGCCTCTGAGAAATGGAGACTTGCGGGGCGGTTACCTGGTCAGCGTGGAACGGCGGCGGCGGGCTGATTGGAGCTTCGGTGCCGGCGAGCTAGCGAGCGGAGAGCCGGCGGGGAAGTTGGGCAGCCGGTACCAGCCGCGAGCAACCGAGACGGGGAAGAAGGCGAGAAACAGTCAACGAGGCTTCTCCCCCTTCTTGGGTTGCTCTGCTCCGACTCCGACCGCTCGAGTCTAGACGGGCGGAACCGCAAATTGACCGCGCGTTGGCCGCTTGGCGGCTGGGCTGGCGGCTGCATGCTAGTCTCGGCTAGAATTGGGGCGTGGGCCGGCAGGGCCCGGGGGAACCGTCCAACAGCCAATGGGCGTCATGGAGTGACGGGCTCTTAGTAGTGCTTTTCCTGGAAATCGCCCAATCAATCCCCCCCGGCGCTGGCTAGGCTTCATGGAACGCGTGTCCCGTGATACCGGCGGTCCGCGCTCCTGAGTCCTGAGTCCTGATTGCCCGACCCTCGCGTTCCCCAGTCGTTTGCTAGCAAGCAAGCCTCCAAACTGTGGAGTTTGCTCACCTTCTCGGAGCTCGACTTTGTCTTTCACCGGCGTCACGATCTCGGCATCTGTCTACCGGCATCTCCCCCAATCATGATGGCACGTGTACGGTAGTAGTATTTTTAGGTCTGTTTGGTTCGGCTCTCACCTGTTCTGCTCCATGCACTGTATCATATTAGGATGGTAGCAGGAGCGAGAGCAACGAAGCTAGAAATTACGGGCACGTTTGGCGCCGCTCTCATCCGCTCCGCTCCACCTCTATTACTATTACTATGACAAGTGCTAATGTAGCTTAAAGTGTTTTTTTTTTTCTCTTCTTATCTAATATAACGGGGAGTAGATGAAGTTGTAGCCCCTTTGTTTTAGAGCCTGTTCGGCTCCGCTCCTTACTGTTCTGCTTCGTCTGACAAAAGCCCTGTTACATTTTTGTAGCTTGGAGCGATTCTATCCCGCGCGTGAGAAAACAACGAGGAGTAGCCGGAGCTCCGTTTTCTAGCTTCGAGTGCTTCTGGGAGCGGCAAGATTCTGACATCTACGGTGATCGGAGCGGAAGTTGTAGGAGCGCAAACAAACTCACCCGGTACCTGTTTTGTGTCAGAGACAACAACTTTCAGGAGCGGAGAAAACTTAAAAAATACAGCTCCGGTCACTCCCTGTCGAAACCAGCGATGTGAGAGAAAAAACACTTCAATCTATAATGTATTGATAGACGTGCACCAGAGGAAACGAAGCAGCAAGAATCACAAACTCGGCTGATAAGAACGAGTACGTGCTGCTGTTTGATCCCAAGCTCGGATTCAACGTCTACCCTGCCGAGCCAGCCGGATTCAGGTCAGTTCATTTGCAAATCGGCTGTGTGTTCCTGCTTGAGGAGCGTCAAATCTCAAATTAATAATATAATATGGTTCAGATTTGGATGGCTAATTACTGGTTTGCTGTTGATAACTTCGTCGTAAGCTTTGCATTTTGGGTATTTGTCACTGATGTATCATCTCGCATGTCATTCAGAGATGGCGTGGACGAGTGCTTCGCCAGCCTCACCCGTCTGGGGCTGCTTATCCAGGAGATCTTGAACGAGTGCATGGGCCTTCCTCCGGGCTTCCTCAGGAGCTACAACATCGACCGCAGCTTCGACTTCATGGTGGCGCTGCGCTATTTCCCGGCAACGAAGGAGGAAGATAACGGCATCAGCGAGCACGAGGACGGCAACTGCATCACGTTCGTCTTCCAGGACGGAGTCGGGGGGACTCGAGGTGCTCAAGGACGGCGACTGGGTCCCGGCGGAGCCCGTTGCCGACAGCATCATCGTCAACATCGGCGACGTCATACAAGTACAGCAACGAAAGACTACACCTGAACGGGTCGTCCCCCACTGTGTGTTTTCTTGTTTGCTTTGACTGACTCGATCTCTGGGAGTAGGTTCTGAGCAACAACAAGTTGTAGAGCGCGACGCACCGGGTCGTGAGGAAGCCGGCGGCGCACAGGCACTCCTTCACGTTCTTCTTGAACATCCACGGCGACAAGTGGGTCGAGCCGCTGCCGGAGTTCACGGCCAATATCGGCGAGGCGCCGCGCTACCGGGGGTTTCTGTACAGCGAGTATCAGCAGCTGCGGTTGAGGACCAAGACTCATCCGCCGTCTCGGTCCGAAGACGTCATCCACGTCACCCATTATGCGATTTAATTAGCTTCAGGAAAAAAAGAAAGCTGGCATCGACGCCCTGAAATAAAGAGAGTAAGGGCCCCAGTGATGTGATATGTTCGCAGAAAATCGCAAGATAATCGTCCTCGTTCTTCTTGAGTTTCCAGTACTCTACCAGAGGTTGTCCTGCTCCTCATTCCCTGTGAGAACCAGGTTGTCAATGCGTCGTCAGCTCTGTCATCAGGTTGCACCGTCGGTGGTGTGACTCTGACTCCCACTCCACCCATGTCGAGTTCACGTGACACGCGTGCGTCCTAGTCCTGGTGCTGTCATCCTGCTATGCTACGTATACGGCCACCGCATTATCGTCTCGCACGGCGCACGCTTCCAAATTGTACTACTAGATGGCTTCTTCTCGTCTCGTTCTCGTCGGCCATCCAAATCGTCTCTTCTTCATTCCACCCTGTCTCAGGCATCGCCGTCGACAAGATCTTTCTCAAAGAGATCTAGTAAGAGAGAACGGCGGGATCGGCATGGCGGCGGCGCTCCCGTGGTGAACATGGCGCCTTTCTTCACCGGGGACGAGCGCGGCATCGCCCGCGCAACCGAGGCCGTGTGCGAGGCGTGCCGGACGCACGGGTTCTTTCGCGCCATCAACCACGGCATGGCGCCCGACCTCATGGCGCGCGCGCTGCAGCTGTCGGCAGCGTTGTTCGCGCCGCCGGACGAGGAGAAGGCCAAGGTCCGCCGGGACCAGCGGTTCGACACGGCGGACGGTGCTCCCCGCGGGCTACGGGCGGCAACCGGCGCACTCGGCCGATAAGAATAAGAACGAGTACCTGCTGGTACTCGATCCGAAGCTCGGGTTCAACGCGTACCCACGCTGAGCCCGTCGGATTCAGGTCAGCTCTGTCATTGTCTGTGCAAAATTGTGTACGCCTCTCGACTTCATATTGTTACAGATTGTTCCCCCAGTACTACTACTTGAGAGTATATGTATATAGGTCTGTTCGGTCAGAGACGCGTGAAATGAACATGCCCAAAAGAAATTTAACTCTCTTGCCATACATATTGTTGAATTTCGGGAAAATCTTGACAACATCTTCCTTCAGAGAGGCAGTCGAAGAGTGCTTCGCCAAGCTCTCGGACAGCTAGGCCTGCTTGTCCAGGAGGTCCTCAACGGCTCAACGACTGCATGGGCCTCCCGCCGGGCTTCCTCAGGGGCTAAAACAGAGACCGCAGCTTCGACCTCAACGACCGCAGCTTCCTCAGGGGCTTCCTCAGCTTCGCCCGACTTCATTTTCCAGGACGGCGTCGGGGGGCTCGAGGCTGCTCAAGGACGGGCAATGGGTCCCTGCGGAGCCTCAAGACGGCAGCATCATCGTCAACATCGCCGACACCATTCAGGTATATACGTATACGTGTACTTCTTGATGCAATGTACTACCTTTTGGTGTTTGCTTTGACTCCAATTACTGCTCGACGTACACGTACTCTAGTGGGCGTGCTAATTAAGGTGCTGACCAACAACAAGTTGAAGAGCGCGACGCACTGGGTGGTGAGGAAACCAGCGGCGCACAGACACTCCTTCGCGTTCTTCTTCAACATCCACGGCGACACGTGGGTCGAGCCGCTGCCGGAGTTCACCGATAAATTGGCGAGGCGCCGCGCTACAAGGAGTACTCAGCAGCTGCGTATTAGGAACAAGACCCATCCGCCGTCCAGGCCCGAGGCCCGAGGATGTCATCCACATCGCCCACTACGCCACATAACAGTAACTCCAAATTAATCCGTCACTAATAATTACCCAAAATAAACAAATTGCTTGGGTACGCAGAAGCAACCGCAACATGCCTAATGTATTACAGTATATCGTTGCAGTTGCAGGCACAAGCCACTTTTACAATGTACAGTATAAGGAGGTGTACTTGCATCAATTCATCACAGATCCATTGTCGTCTAGTCCGGTTAGGATACCTGGCTTTCACCCAGGCGACCCGGGTTCAAATCCCGGCAATGGAAGCCATTTTATTTTTCGGTCAGTTCGTTACTGACCCGCCCGTCCTCTTTATTGCTTTATTCATCGCCTGTAACATCTTTGGCGACATGAGATGCTTTTTTTTTTTCGAACAAGCATGAAATGCTTCTCTGTAGCTAGCCTAATCGTGGGCAATGAAAAGTCCTAGTGGAATCCATCGCTTTTTATTAATTTTAGTGATGCTCATAATTTTAAAAAAAGGAGCAAGGAAAAGAAAATAGGTATACTTTTTCTGCGATAGCATATGCTCGAATACGGTTGCAATAACTGTACTGTAGAACTGATAGGTACTGAAAATGCATGCGAACCATTATCGCCAATCAGACGAGACAAACATATGGAAATCTCCACAAAGCACGTAGTATTAAATTGCATCAGTGCCAAGGGGACCTCGAGCCCTCGAGTGAAACCTTAGCAACGATCTCTAGCACAATACCGCTTATATGGCCTTAGTAATCACTTTTAGAGAGTATTAAAACCGCAAAACAGATGGCTTAATCTACTATATGCTTTTCAGGATTGGCCTACAGCATGTGTCACCCGTCTTCGTATTTGCTTATTGCTCGTGGCGACAATCGATCAGAGTCCAGTAGAACTACGTATCAGACAACCTTGCAAAGGAGGCTCATTAATTTTACATCGTATAATCTCTTTAATGCCATCATTGTCACCTCGATGCAAATATTTCCATCCACCACTCAAAACTACTGAGAACTACATTACAAACTCCCTGTTAAAGACAAGGACATCTGAACTTGTAATGAGCCAAAGGAATTGAAGAATAAGGCCAAGTGCCAATGATTTTTCATGTGCAAGAAAGAAAACCGAACAAAAGAAAAACGCCGCACAAGGAAATGGGTAAATGAAGGACATGCAGAGCCTTCCGAACTATCTTTCTGATGTGCTGTCATGGTGCCATGGTTCACTTAAATGATTAGCCCCATTTGACAATAGCGGAACCCCATGTAAGTCCCGCTCCAAAACCTGATGCAGCAATAATATCTCCAGTCTTCACCTTGCCGCAGCGAACAGCCTCATCCAATGCCAATGGAATGGATGCAGCACTGGTGTTGCCGTAATTAGCAAGGTTTGAAATAACTTTATCAGATGGGATATCTAACCGGTTCGCCACAGCATCAATAATCCGCTGATTGGCCTGTAATAGAGAGTATACAATCCATGAGCAATGCTTCAGGTTTAGTGTTCAATTCATTAGCATACTCACTTGATGTAGCAAAAGCCAATCAATACTAGAGGTAGGTAAACGAGCCTCCTCTAGAGCCTTCTCAATGGACTGTGGCACGCAACGCACAGCAAAGCGGAAAACCTCCTTTCCGTTCATCTCAATGCATGAATAGGTTGCCTTTCTTGGTGGAAATCCAGGAACACCATTGGTCTTGGATAAGATAGATTCGTCGTTTAAGGTCCGAGCATTTAGGTGCCTATATACAAATAAAGGGATTAAGCAAAAGCAAATATTTAATTAGGACTCCCATATTTCAACATTTCCAAAAGGAAAACATACTTTTGCCCGTTTCCATCACTTTGCAGCCAGAAACCTAGCAAGCCATCTTCATCAGCACTGCATGCCTGCAAAATCCTAAATTAAGAAGTTGGACAAAAGCATTTGCAGAATGAATTTGCATTGGCACCCAAACGGAACAACAAATAATTTACTGGAAAGAGTAAGAATAATAACTAATTGCATAGGAAATAAATGAATACCTGAACCAACACAGCACCGGCAGCATCACCAAAAAGGATGCACGTGCCTCTGTCTGTCCAATCGACGAATTTTGAGAGAGCATCTGCACCAATTACTAAGACATTCCGAACACCTCCACCTACAACCACAGTATATATCAGTCAAATAATTTGCCAACAATGCTCAAGTAACTATTACATACTTTACTTACCTTTAATAAATCGAGTAGCTATGGTTAAGCCAACAAGGAACCCACTGCAGGCAGCTGTAACATCAAATCCAAATGCATTTGTGCACCCCACTTCTGTCAGCACCTGTTTGCATTTTTATACAAAAATGATTTTTAATATCTGAACGCACAATATACATCTGCAAAGCACCAAAACAGAGTAGCCAGCAATGTACATCTGCAATCATAACATCTTAGCAGTCGTTGGAAGTAGTACTACAGAACAGAAATATCATAAGATATAAAGAGGATTAATTTCAATAACGAACTGGTTTATGGTGATATACATTAATAACATAGAGACTAAGCTCGGGCAAGAGATGCTGTGACCTGAAAGTAGAAAACCTTAGCTATCATGATACTGATAAGCACTAAATAAAAGAAAAAAAGTCTGATTAACAATGCACATAACTTGCTTATCACTTATCATTTCAAAATACATAACATTTGTTTTGAAAGATAAGCAGAATACAAAAGGCTCTTTATATTTTAGTAAAAACTGTTGATTCTCAGATAAATGCTACACAATACCTGAGCAGCGCCTCCAAACAGATCATCTGGAGTAGATGTGCAAAGGATAACAACGTCAACCTCATCACCTGTTACTTGGGCCATTTCAAGAGCCTTTTGTGCTGCATGTATTGAGAGCCCCTGCAATGTTTCATCTCCTATCGCATTTGAACAATGGAAAATTAGGAAACTAAATGTATCTTCAAAACTTCTCCTGCAGGTTCTTTTTGTATATTTCTTAAAAAACTTTGATATTCATGTAGGTTCTTTTTTTTTTTTACTTAGTATGTACAGGTTCTCCCTATAAAAAATCTTTTATGGTTAGCTTTAAATGGAAAAGATGCTCAGAATTAAACACATGTTTTTCTATGAGAACTGGAACATAATCAAAACCATTATGGTGATGATTTAAAACAATTGCAACGATAAAAAATGATAAGAGAAATACATTACCAATTTCTAACTGAAATAGAAATACAAACGATGCAATACAAGTTTTCTAGCCAGGAGACACATATGTCCCCATTGAGACTATTTAAGTGAATGAATTTAAAAAGATAAAACAGTACAATCATAATTACCTGAAAGAACTCGCCTGTGCCGAATCCCTGTTCGAGCCGTGATCCAATCATCTGATGTTTCAACTATTTTTGAAAGGTCTTCATTTGAGACACTTAGCGATGGAACGGCTGATCCGCATCCAACAAGCTTCGAACCCATCCCAACTACTCTGCAATTTTAATTCATGTTAAGAGAGTTCAGGCTACAGGTGGATATTCTAGGCTCCTTAATAAGACACAGAAATAAATGAATTTATCCTAGCAAGACAGTTGGGCCAACCCGAGCATTGCCATGCAATGGGAGCTACACTAATGGCAACATTCACCATCACATTTATGAGGAAGCTGAGTAGATGCAACTTTCAGTCAATGATCAGAGAAACCAAGGTCTACAGTCCACATTGCTCCATACATCAGGGTGGCCTATTTCAGTTGCAAGTAATACTATCAAATCAGGGAAACTACTCTACAGCACATCACTGGAGCATCTAAGCATCGAGCCCCCAGAACTACCGGATTTCGAACATATGTTCCGTGAGTACAGAAAAGCAAGTCTCAAAGCTACCTTTTGCAGTTGGCTAGCCAACTTCCCCTAGGGGGAAGAAATGGTAAAACCAAATTACTATCAACCGAAATCCCCTCATTCTCACAAAATTGCCAAAAGAATTTCACTATATTCGCGTCAAGAAAAATCACACGATGACACGAATGAAACACCCTTCGTATAGGAACACCACCAAAATCATGAGTATCCCAGCTTCCAGACCAACAGTAGCACCTCATCATCAAGTCATTGCGCCTAGAGGCTCCCATATGGGTAGAGAGACCGGCGTTACCTGGGGAGTAGGGGCTTAGGGTCCGCTGCGGAGACCAAGCCGTCGTCCACAGTGGAGGCGCAGCACCGGAGCTGCGGCGGTGACAGCGCCACCGGCGGCGCGGATCGGAGGAAGCCAGGCCGGGGTCCGCCGCGCGCGCGGGGGCAGAGGGTGGCCGCTCTCGGCGGCGCAAGGCCGGAGGCGGCGACCATGGCGCGAGCAGCCGGAGATCTCGCGGGAACGCGACGGATAGATACGACGACGGCGGGGGCAGGCAAGACTCACTAGCAGGTAAAGAGGTGGAGGTGGAGGAGGAGGTCTGGCTGCGAGCGGGGCATGCGAGGAGGTGGGTGAGATATAGATGCGGCGGCGATGCGAACGGTGGGCGGCGGTGATGGTTGCGAGGGGGTGGACAGTGAAGGAGGGAGTGCGCGAGCTTCGAAAGCTCCGCCCCGATGAGCCGAAGGTTTTTTATGCGGAGGGCGATGTGGCTCATGGCTTTCATTGGCTTTTTCCGGGGCAGGGACGCAACGCGCTCGCGCTCTCGCCGCCAGTCATGCGACGGGAAGCTGGCTCTCGCACACCGCTCCGGTGCGGGTTCCGGATGCTGCTAGTCGACCCCTGCAACAAATTTCAATCTCTCTGTACCGTGTTTCAGTTTTCGGTACGTCACGTCAATGTTTTACGTTTTTCTTATAACATTTCAATCTACATACGCCGTGTTCCAATTCTCTCTACGAATGTTGCAGTGAAACAGAGACGTGACATAGAGCGAACTGGAACACGGCGCATGGAGTTTGGAATGTTGCAGGGGCCACAAGAAGTAGTGCAGTACGCGGGACCGCACCGGAGCAGTGTGCGAGAGCCCGGCTTCCCTCGCATACGCGAGGGGATGATTAGCGGGTTTTCTCCCTTCTACTGGCCAGCTGACATGCCCAGCCTACGGGCGTCGATTAGCATGGGCGACGAAATGTTTTCAGGGGAAATGTACGGCTCCTGGCACTTCTCATTCCGCGTGTTCCCAATCCAACCGGTCCCTCTCACCCCAATCCCAAATCCGTGACCTTCCACCACACTCATCCGCAGTCCCCCAAAACCCACGCACGCACGCACGCACGCACGGCAGGAGAACCTCTTCACCGGCCGCCGCCATGCCGCCGCCTCTCCAGGCTCATCGCCTTCTCATATCCCACCGGCGCCTCCCAACTCCAGCTCGTCGCCGCTTCAGTGCCGTCTCCTCCATCCAATCCCCTCCCGCCAAAACCTTGGCCCCGGGCCCTGCCACCTCCTCCATACTCTCCATCCGCGAGTCCCTCCTCTCAGGCGAGAGGACCGCGGCGGAAATCACTGCAGAGTACCTCTCCCGCCTCCGCCGAACCGAGCCGAGCGTGCGCAGTTTCATCCACGTCGCGGACGCCGAAGCCGAGCGGGAGGCCGAGGCGCTCGACCGTAGGATTGCCTCGGAGGGGAAGGATGCTCTGGGGCCGCTCGCTGGAGTGGTCGTCGGCGTGAAGGACAACCTCTGCACCACCAACATGCCCTCCACAGGTGGGTCGCGGATACTGGAGGGTTACCGGCCGGCGTACGACGCCACGGCCGTGCGGCGGCTGCGTGAGGCCGGTGCCATTGTGGTGGGAAAGACGAACCTCGACGAGTTTGGCATGGGAAGCACCACGGAGGGCTCCGCGTTTCAGGTCCGTCATCAGATTCGCAAGTCGTTAGACTGAGTCCGTTGAACTAAGTTTAAGCATTTCTATGTGGGACCATTCGAGTTGAAATATTCTTTTAAAAGAGTGTCAAACATGGTAAAATTGTGTTTATAGTAGTCCTTTATGTTCTCGTTAGTTTCTGAATGATGTTCATTCCATATACAAGTAGTTGGCTAGTAGTTATGTGTTCCTATCGATGTTAAATGTGAAAACATTTTAGTGGGAAGCTTCATATAGAATTTCTACATGTCATATTCACTATAACTATAGCATAGCATTAAGGCAGCAAAATATCAGTATCTGCTGTGTTGATGATATTGATTGCAATGTACAGGTGACAAAAAACCCGTGGGACGACTCTCGCGTGCCTGGGGGATCCTCTGGTGGTTCTGCATCTGCTGTTTCTGCTAGGCAATGTGTAGTTTCACTAGGAAGTGATACAGGTGGAAGTGTGAGACAACCAGCATCATTTTGTGGTGTTGTAGGGTTAAAACCAACTTATGGTCGGGTATCTCGTTTCGGCCTGATGGCCTATGCTTCATCGCTGGATGTCGTTGGATGCTTTGGCTCCTCGGTTTTTGACACTGCAACCATCTTGTCTGTTGTTGCTGGCCATGACAAGATGGATTCAACAAGTAGCTCTCAGGTAATGAAACCGAGCCTTCACCTTAACTTAGCTTTGCGCTTTATCTTTCAGTAATTGGTTAAATTAGACTTTAGCCTGATGAGCTTGGAACTACTTGTAATGTATTTTCAATCTTCAGAGGCTATGTGTTTTGTTGATACAGTTGAAAGTTGAACCTCATGCTTATTGCTCTTGTTGGCAGACAATTCAAAAACTATATCTCTTAATGCACATTATGTGCTCATTAGTCTATCTGGGCTAATTAGTTCTTAACTTGGACATCAACTACATTTCCCTGTGCCTGTGGTGTATTTTGGTGTGTCATGTTTGCTCATGATCTTACTAAATATGTTGCGATTAAGACCTAGTTTTATGCACCTTGTCTATAATTGTTTTTTTTTTCAATTTTAGTAAAAAGTGCAACACAAGGGTTGGGACAAAATTTCTTGGAAAATATTGCTAAACAAAGCAAAACAGGTAGAGGTAGTGGAGGAACTGTGCTAGTTCATCCCAATTATGTCGTGCTGAATTAATTCAATATGTAAGACAACTACATCAAAGGCTTGCATTTTTATATATAGTTATTAAAAGGCTTGGTGATGGTTTTTGTTGTTTAACTTGATTATATATCCTTGGGTTTTAACGGAATGCAACTGGATGATAAGCTATTAGCAACGTGAATCTAGGATGAATGGTAGATATTAGCATGTTACAGCTTAGCTCATTGCTGCAGAACCTAATCTCTTCTGTCATTTTTTCAGAATGTTCCAGACTATGCATCAGAGTTGGTTTCTCTAGATTCACTAGAGTCAAAACCACTGAATGGCTTGAGGATTGGCATTATTCAAGAAACTCTTGGAGAAGGTGTGGACACTGGAGTTGCATCATCAATAAAGGCAGCTACTGCACACCTTGAACAGTTGGGATCTATGGTGGAAGAGGTTTATTCCTCTCTTTCATTAAACAGTAACAATAAGAAGTATATATTTTCTTGTTTTACAACAGAAGTCTGAAGAAAATGTTTACTGAAATTTATCTTCTATTGTATTCCAGGTCTCATTGCCATCATTCTCTTTTGGCTTACCTGCATATTACATACTAGCATCATCTGAAGCTTCTTCTAATCTATCACGCTATGATGGTATTAGGTGGTTTTGCTGTAACTTATCCTTGCCCTTGTCTCTATCTATTTGTGTCCCAAAAGTGTTAACGTTTTAGACTGCCATTTTCAGGTATGGAAGGCAGGTTTCTGCTGATGACTTGAATGAAGTTTATGGAGAGTCCCGGGCCAATGGTCTGGGTCGTGAGGTAAAAGCATCTGAGTTATCGGTAGGGGATAACCATCATTGTCAACTGGTATACTTGTCAGTTGTCTTTTCAAATCTATGCATGAGGTTACTCACATTGTAGTCATGTAGCTTAGTAAAGTAAGCACTGTGCATGCTGTTTATTAGGGGCAGGGCTGTCAGCCTATCACAATGTTTACGGTTGTGTTCTTGTCTATATCATCATAGTCCTAGCTCAGGTTAGTCATGCCATCCATAAGCGGTGACTGAATGCATCTATTTGCTTGATGTTTTCAATGCTGGATAGGTGTTAAATCTAGAGTGGCGTAATGTTTAGTGAAAGTGCAGTTGTATGCCTCTACTTGCAAAGTGCAGGTATTTTCCTCATTAACCAGAGATTTTGAAACTATAAGAGTATAAGACAATTCGCTAACACGAAGTCAAGGAACATGTGTTCTTGTTGGGGCCATGTCCTAGTGGGAGCTTCTGTATTGCAATTGCAAATGCACCATAATCATGTTTTCGTTATATGTTACTTGAGTACATGACCAAACAATGTTGATTGATTGTCCAGGTCAAGATGAGAATTCTAATGGGAACTTATGCTCTTTCTGCCGGATACTATGATGCATACTACAAACGGGCACAGCAGGTAATGGCACAGCAACAGCATCCATTGCAGATACTGCACTTTAATAGTTTCCCTGTTAATATGCAAATTTATGGTACCAATAAATAATTAAGTACGTGCACTGTAGTAGGTGAGGACTCTGGTTAAGGAAGGCTTCAAAGATGCTTTGAAAAGATTTGATATCCTTGTTTCACCAGCTGCACCATCGGCAGCCTACAAGATAGGTAAGGTTTTATCTGCTCATGAGTATGGTCTCTTCCTGGTTTCACTAATATTGATAACTCTAACTTTATTTTGGCAGGTGAAAAGATAAATGACCCATTAGCTATGTATGCAGGAGATATCATGACGGTATTTATTGTTAATCCCTCTTTTCTTTGCTTGTGTTGATGGTATTCTCTCTAATTTGACTGTATTGCAATGCAAGTTAGTACCTGTTGTATGAAACATATAATTTCTACAAAATCAAGTCATTTATTTCAAACAACTGCTTATGCAGATTATCGTTGGTATTTTGGTTATGCTCTGGATGTTAATTACATGATAGTAGTTTGAATGATGCAGTCCTTTCCTTTGACTGATGTAGGTGAATGTCAATCTGGCTGGGCTTCCTGCATTAGTCGTGCCTTGTGGATTTGTAGAAGGTGGACCTGCAGGGCTCCCTGTTGGACTTCAGATGATAGGATCTCCCTTCAGTGAGGTAACACTGTGGTTTTACTGATATTTGATATTGAGGATAACTCCAAGTTTATAACGGACATGTACAGTCACCCATTTGATTTCCACTGACAGCCAATTCTACCCACTTTTCTAGGGGAATTTGCTGAAGGCAGGTCACATCTTTGAACAAACACTACAGAATTTCAGTTTTGTTCCACCATTGTTATCAGAGAGCTAGCTGCAACGTATGCTTCTCTGTTCTGCCCTCTTGGAGCTAATCAACAAGCAATTCCGATAACAACGATCACTTATTAGATAGGAGAGCTATGGGCTTTGATGTCCTTTCTGGACGTTCCTAAAAGCTTTGGTTTTGTTTCGTGTAGTACAACCGAGGAAATGTTGTGTACGCGGAGCTAGTCAACAAGTAGTAGAATCTTTTTATTGTGGTTATTGTGGAGTCGTTGAAAATTGGGGACACCCATGTGATGTGATGTACATCTGCATCTGCAAACAGCACACAACACGACATATTAGAGGAAGGTGGAATTGGTTGGCAATTTTGTACAATATTTTATTTTGAGTAAATTTTGTATGAATGTTTTTTGTGTGCTGTGTTTTTTTCCCACAACTCAGCAAGAAACGATGATGGTTTTCCTTATTGTTAAGAAGTGACATGTCCCAGAGGGAACCAGTTAATGCAATTTCTCAAAAAAAAAAAATAGAAGCGGTTAATGCAGCACTATCAAGCTTTAACAACAATGCAATACAGTTTCTACGGCCTCAAAATTTTACGTCAGTGGCTACCCTAGGGTCTTGACAATGCGATGGCCGCATTATGCAAGAGAATTGTTTATAGCCCTGTGACAAGCAGAAGCAAAGCAGCGTACACGGGATCAATTTCCAATTCGTTTATGACGTAATTAAACCACTTACATAAGTAAAACTGTTTCCATTAACGAAAAGTTTGTCGAAGCACGAACAATAAGACATTGTTCTGCAACAACCGAGCGTACCAGTGCTGAATTCAGTCACAGCTTTGTAATAAATACATCTAAAACCACAATAAAGAATGGAATTTAGACAGCTGCACACATCAATACATCAACCCGTGCACAAGTATACCGACAATATTTGGTTCACAAGTACAGATTATTTGAGGTTCAGGATGACCAGTCTCCAGATTACTCACTGTAACAAAAAATACAACTCTATAAACAGGTAGTACGTTGTCTGGAGCTCCAGCATCAACTTATTGTTTCCCACCACTGCAAGAAGAGGCAATCTGTCAAAGAAAGAAATCAGAAACGAAGTAGGCTAATTGCATATGCGACCACAACATCAGTAGGATTTGAAAAACAAACTATACAGAAATTGGAACATCCAGTCCCATCAAGTGGGGCACAGCATCTCAGGAGCTATAGGGACTATACAATACAATCATTATTAGCATGTTTAGATGAAGTGAAAATCTAAACTAGAGTGCAGTACTGCACCCATGCCAAATATCGGAGGTCAAGATATAGGCATATCGCATGCAAAGTACTGCTGTTTGTTGAATGAAGTTTCAGTGAAATTACCAATTGAAGAATGTGAAATTTGGATGCTGCAGCGACAGTTTGATGTGAACTATAATCGCTCTTACACTTCAAAATCATTTATTGCTACATAAAATGGTTCCTATTGCATTCAAATTAACTTAAAGTGTAACTGTAATCAGATACATTTGTTTGTATGGATCTCTCAGGTTTCATCTCTAGCCTACCCCAACTTGTTTGGAACTAAAGGCTTGGTTGTTGCTGTTGTAACTGTAATCAGATATCAGATCTGATCCATCAGTGCACTGTCAATATAAATAGGCCTTTGCTGTGACAAAAAGACATGGCTTTGGTTTGAGCAAACTAACTGAAGTCAAATTGGAAGAACTAACGTGCTGAACTAAAATAACCTTGTGGGTTCAAGAATTATATCATGATGTTGCACAGGTGCTCATAAACCACATTTCAACTTTATCCTGAGTCAGAATCTGAGCAAACTATTTGGCATGCTGGAGCAAGCTTCCTTCCCAAACCTAAGATAGCTAAAGTTCTTCCTCTACCTTCCACATGCGTGTCTTTGTCCCTTTGAGCAATCAAATAATGGATACAATTTGACTCAAGCTAATTCTGAGAAAAATATCATTCTGTAACAGGAAACTATAAAATATATTAGTATATTATTATACACACAATAATAGTTTCAAATAGTGATGCTAAGGAGAAGCAGTACAGATTTGATTAGCATCTAAGAGTTGCATCTACGCCTTTTATACTGCATAGAATGATAAATGACTTTGTCATTTATGTAAGGAAAGGGGTTCAAACTGGAGATGGTACTCATCAATGCATGGCAAGTTTCACAGTTTTAGCATGCTTATGACTAGACCACCTGCTTCTCACCTTCATTATCTAGCTTCTTGGGATTGGCACCTGGAAGTTCAAACTGTGCCAGTGTCAAGTGCTCTAATGCCACTAGTTTGTATTTATGCAAATTTATTTACTCTGTATTATCATATATTGAGCCATATCATCATTTTCCATGCATAGATCCAGAGAGAGAAATTAAAAAATTAACCCACCAAACAAGGTTCAGCAAAATTGAATTACAATCAATGCCCACTAACATTAACATTTGGAGTGAAGATTCAGCAATCACCATAGCAACGTTCAAATCTATATAAATCATGTGTTTGTTCTTAGCAAATTCGTTATCATGAATCAACAGACACTTTCTGGTTCAGATAAATTAACATAAGCAAGTGACACATTGCAAGTGAGTCGCATTATTTCCAGCCTATTAAATACATCATGTGAATATCATGTAAGCATGAACAACAGGCCGGTCACGTGCGATTAGCAGATCTTGTTTACATTAATCTGCAGCTACTTCATCATTCAAGATCAGCAGGAACTAGTGTTTCCTCAAAACAGCATTACTAGATTGATCCAAGTAAAGCAACTACATCAGCAGTCTCTATGAAAGGTATTAAACATTGCAGCAAAAAGTTAACATGATAGTTATCAATCCTAGATCCAGAACAACAGTACAGGGCATTGTTGCTACGCACCGATTGAATAATTGGATGCCCAAAAGATGATCAGAAGATGATGTCGTCGTCCTTCTCCCCACCAGCAACCAGGAGATTTGTTGCAGACCCCAGCGAGATGCCCCTCTTGAGCGCAATCTCCTCAGCGAGCTGCTCCTCCGCGAATAGCTTGGATGCAGCCATCTGGCGCTCGATCTCCCTCTTCTTGTAGCCCTGGATCTTCTTGAGCCTGAAGAAGTCCTCCCGCTCGAGTTCATCGAGCTCCCCCTTAATATAGGTGATGGTGTTCTCGATCCTGGGCTTGACGACGTTCTCGAGCGCGTTGACGCGGCGGTTGGTGGTCTTGATGGCCTCGTCGAGCGTGAGGAAAGAGGTCTGGAGCGAGGCGAGCTCGACGAGCACCTCGATGGCCTTGACGTGCGCGGCGCGGCAGGCGGCGACCTGCTGCCCCCCGCGCGCGAGGCCGGTGAGGCTCGGCGACGCGTTGGACGGACCCCCGGATGCGGCGGCGGGGTCGACGAAGTGGGTGAACCTGGGGAGCTTGACCCCGGCGACGTTGTCCTGGTGGGAGCGGACGCGGACGGAGGCGGCGCGGACGGATTGGAGCACGACGTGGCGGACGCCGTCGCCGGCGACGTACTTGGCCTCGGCGAGGGAGAATGAGGAGGCCCGCATGGTCTCGCCCATGGACTCCTTGGCTGCGACGATCTTCTTGAGGATGGCGCGGAATTGCACGGTGAGCGCGTCGGACTTCTTCTTGAGCAGCGCGTGGCCGCGGGTGGCGCCGACGAGCCGCGCCTTCATCACGCCAAGCATGGTGACCGTCGGCACCACGTTCAGCCGCTGGTTCTGGCCCGCCATCGCGACTCGCCGCCGGTCAGATCGGCTCGCCGACGAATCTGAGGAAGGGGGAGAGGAGAGATCGCCGGCTGCGTAGTTGGATCGGGGACACGGCGCTGTTTTGATGTGAGAGAAGCTGAGTTGGATCGGCGACGCGATGCGGTGAATTGGGGGAAAATACGCACGACGGCACGAGCCAAGCAGAGTCCATGCCCCCCTGATAGTTAGGCTTGGGCTCACGGAAAACGTTACTGTTGGTTTCGGGCCTGCAACCTAACGAACGGGTTGGCTACTCTTTCACAAAGGCCAATCGCTTTTCTGGGCAACCCCACAATGGTACTGGACGCGGGCGCAGCATCTATCAAGTTGATTGAACATTTCTCATCAACGCGCCACTCTATTCATGTGCGTGCAAAGTGAATATATTATATACTAACTACAAGCAAAACAATAGCATTCTTATAAAAAAAAACTTCTGAAACTTAAGGAGAGTAATAATATTTTGAATTTACTCATTGTTACAGGAGCTTGTTTCTGCCGGACAGGCATGTGTGGAGGTCGAGGGGCAATCCAAGGAGGGATGTCTGAGAGCTGACGCCATCGTCAACGCCATCTCCGCCCTCAAGATTGTGGACCGGATGTGCTTTGACAATGGCAAACTTTGACGCCGATTTTTTTAATAAAACGAATAATCAAAATTATTGATCAAACTCAATAGAGGGCAGCAGTACTCTTTTGGTTTGCGACAGTGCGGCTTAATCCCACAACGTGCTTGTTTACCAGAAACCAATATGCATTTGTGAATCTCGAAACCACATAATAACAATATAATATATAAGCAGTGATAAGAGATGGGCTACTTTATACACCGAGAAAACCCGGCCTGTCCATCCATCGGAACCTTCGCCATGGCCGCCGCGCTCCGTGCCTCCGTTCGTGTCCACCCGGCCGCTGGAGCGCCCCGATTGAGCACGTCGAATGTTCACCTTCTTGGTAGGAGAAGCACCTCGCTAGGCGCTAGCTCCTCAAGATCGTCATTTGAGGAATTAAACAATTTGGAAGATTAGGGAAATTTCAAAAGGTGAAACCTAAATTTGGATTCTCCCCGTGCCCCTTCAATTTTGAGGCTAAGATGGAAGGCGCAATGATTCTAACACTATTCTTTGTTCCAAAGATGAACGGTACACTCAAAACAGTCTAGTAAAGCTCCCAGGTAAGCAAAAAAATTCCACCATAGATGCATTTTTCTTGAGATGGTTTTTGGTAGGAAACTTTAAATCTGACAGTGACACGATGTAGTGGAAATTCGGTCAGGAAAAACATTCTAGAACATTGAGCGCGGATGCCTCATTACTACTTCATAACTCGCAAGTAGCAAGTTCTGGAAAACAGCTTTCAACAAGCCATTTTGGCTAATGTCAACCGTAGTTCACCATTTACATATTCAGGGTTACGCTGGCTGATAATAGATGAATTACCAACAAATATTGCGACGCACATCTCACTCTGCTTCATCTGAGAACAAGTCTGGTGATTTGGTTATTATTTCATTAGCCTCCGGCAGTGGTGAACCCGTTGCATCAGTTGCATAAAGGATCCCCCGGACCGCTTTTGTCATCTGTTAGAAGAAAATTCAAGAAAATATTTCACAGTTAAATAGCAAAGGATTAACCACCGTCAAATTTATTCACTTTGAATCACATCTGAACTACAAAATCAGATTGTACACAAACACTTATTCAATAATTTGGGGCCACCAGAAATTTCAAAAATAAAAGCAAGTCACGGATGTATTTGGCCACTTATTGGATTTGCTTCAAATGCACTAATAGCCATTTGGGAAACAAAAAGACACAATAGATGGCAAAAGTTTGTATACCTGGTAAAATTCTTACTCAAATAAATAATTTGTTTTCAAAGCAGATAAGAATCCTTTTGGCCAGGAATTCAGAATATAATCACCCTAATAGGATGCAGACCAGATATTCAAATCATTAAATATGCACAGCACATAAAAGTTCTTTTTACCGGTAGATGCTCCAGCTCAGGTCGTTGAAAATATATCTCAATATCACGCAGCTTTGAGAAGTAGAAGTCTCTTTCCTTCTCTATACTGTCCATAGAAACTTTCAGGTCTGCGATCTGCGATTCAGCAAAGATTATAGTAAATATCAGAATCTATAATTAATTCAACATCAGTACTCATATGTACGCAACTTCCACAACACTGAAATACGAACTCAAAAGGGTGATCAGAGCATAAATCTAGTCACATCTATCAGCACAAGCAGCCACGGAACAAAGTAACATTTGATATTAAAGGGAGCAGCCATGCTAGTCACCAGATACTCGGGTTTCTCTAAAACAGATGAAAAATATAAACCGAATCAGAAACCTGAACAATTTGGCGCATACCTTTTCAGACAGCTGCTGAATCTGCTCTATGTAATGTTCTTCAGGAAAAGTATTACATGTTTTTCTAAGTCCAGGGCCTGTGCAATCAAATCAGCTAAGTTAATTTTAATGTACAATATAGAAGGGAAAAAAGGCACAAGTGTCAAAAAAAAAATCTGAGAAGACAAGGGAATGGCAAAACTAAGTCATGTACATATTCATTTTGTTTAGTACATTGAAGATCTCAACGGTTTTTTCTTCATAACCGTTATGTAAAACAATGTAGTTTTGTGGCTGCAATCCCATTACTTCAGTTACAGACAACTTTCATCAAAGATCAGATGGGTTCATGTTACCTCCATCTGCTGAATCAAGACAAGAAAGTCTGTTAGCTTGTAGTGATTTGGATGACTTATTGCCCTTCAAGCTTCGCTCTTTGCAACCCTTGGACCTCCGTTCTGCAGGATTATAGTTCCTAAAACAAAGAGACAACAGACGACTTTCCTTAGTCAGCAACAATTTTGGGTACATCAATACATTCAACACAACCAAGGCACATACTCATTCATGATTCCACCATTTACTGAATCACAATATCTCTTCAACCACTGGAGAAATTCCAAATTGTCTAATGGGCGTCCTTTAACAAGCTTGTTGACGTCGATATTCTGCAGAGACGCCAATCATTTATAAGTATACAGGAAAGAACTGTTATGGCATGCCTATAAAATTATCATAGATCTGCTTCTTCTTAGAAAAAGGGTCACAATTCAGCTTACATCCCAACAACAGATATAAAAATTCCCAATATCCCAACAATGAACATGATTAAATTAGCAAAATGAAGTACCCGTAGCAATCTTCTTATAGCGCTATGTTTGTCTCATGGAACGTAGAAACACCTATTCCAAATTTGAACACAATGTAACGTAGAATCACAAATATATGCACAGTAGAGACGTTATTTTCACCAATGACAAGCAAAACAGTGTATACCAAACAAATCAAAGGCTGAAACTGTATATATGAATCACAGAAATACAAGGCAGAAGGCCAGTACCTTGCTTATGCGCAGCTTGTTAAACACGTCCTGAAGAACCTTGTAGTTCTGGATCATGTCATACTCGGTCTTCGCATCAAAATTCACCTGCAAAACGAAACAAAAGATGTCGATTACAATCAATCGAGCCACCCAACAGCGCACTGTAAAACAGATCGTATAAACCCGGCCACCCGGGCGATCAAGAACGAAGCAGACTGGAAATTAACCTTGTGCATCGGCACGACTCCAGGGTGAACCATGTCCATGAGCTGGCACTGCACCGCCCCCGACGCCGCCTGCAGGAAAGCGAACAACCCAAACCCAAAAAATCAAAACAAAATTCGAAAAACGATGGTACACGTTCGTCAAGCATTTCCGATCCATCCAAATCTCTGATTCAAACAAGCGACGCCGACACGGGCGAACGGATCGAAATCCATAAACTAAACCTGACGCCCGTGAAATCGAACCAAACAGCACGCCGAGCACGGCAAAAGGGGTAATGGGGATGAGAGCGGGCCCGACCTCCTCGACCTTGGCGAGCGAGAGCTGGAGGGTGGCATTGACCCAGTGAAGGAGCTCGCCCCTCCCCACGAAGTAAGCGCCGTCCATGATCCCGATGCTCGCCGCCATGGCCGCTGCCGCTGCCGCCGCCGATCCTTCTCGGGCCCGTCGGTCGCGAGGTGCGAATGCGAAACAAACTTTTCGAAACGCCTTCCCACGAAATGGCAGAGCTGCTGTGCTGTGGCTGTGCTGCTGGTTTGAGAGTTTTTGGCTTTTTGCTCGCGTCGGGTAACCTTAAGTAAACCTCACCGCCCGCCGCTATCGTAACGCAACGCCTGCCATTTGAAACGTTTTACTAGAGCGTAACGTAACGTTCGGGGAGTTAGGTGGCGACCGAGGCGGTGACGGGAGCCACACTAATTCGAAATGGCGCCGTTTTCTCACTAACAGGTGGCCCCCGTTCCTGAATTAGTGGATCCGTTTTGCTGTGACCTTTGTGAGAGAGAGCACGGACGGGATCTTCCAGTTCTCGTGGGAACGCCAAGTCACCGACTAGCGAGCCCGCCGCCGTGCGTGGCCATTTATTGAGCGAGCCGTTGATGGGCCTGTTTTAGTGCTGGTGGGCCGGTCTTGAAGCAACGGAATACTGTAGTTAGTTTTCACAAGTTAAGGACATAGGGCCCATATGAATGCAGTAGTTCGAGTTCCGGGCCATGATTATTTTCCCCTCCAATAATCACGGGTGTCCTCTTCTACTATACTGAGCAGCGCTAATGTGCACTACAGTGTAGAGTGCGATTTTGATTTTTGAAACTCATTCGAACGTTTGTTTCGATCAGGGGAGCAGTGATGTGCAGGGACGAAAATGACGGGTTACTACTTCCCTTAGCGCCACAACAACGAATGTCGACAGCAACAAGACTGCAAGAGACATCGTACTCAGGCCAATCTTGCCCGGGTACGCAAATGATTAAACGAGTGTTCCTCCATCATCAGTCCTCTTTGTATATTTATATATATGATGCGTTTGTTTGATGTAACTCCCCCCGCCCCGCATGCATGGACCCTTCGTTCTTGACGCTACTAGTACTACTGGTGATGAGCGATCATGGATTGTGCCAAAACGCTTCATCGCTGTCGTTTAATTATATATATGGTTAAGCTTGTATCATGCTTACCTATCAAGGTTCTTCTGATATCGATCGTCGGGTGTTTGCAGATCGAATGCTACAATAATGCTCTTGGGACGGACACTAGTACTTCGTCGTTCGCACGCAGCAGTAGTCACACGTCACACGTGCAAACTATTCCAGCATGCAGTAGGCTATCCGGCACTACACGATACTTACAGGGACAACAGGATCAGCGAGCGGTTGATCTGGTAGCTACTGTGCTAGTAGCTTTTGCCGCCGACACGAGAATCTGCAATCTGTGCATCGATCCGGGACGAAGAGAATCCCCAAGAAAATCAGTACTCCCACGTAGTAAAAAGTCGCTCACAACAACACGATCGACTTGAGTTGAGTGGGTTTCAGAAGTTGTCATGAATCTGAGGACGGCGAGTCTCGACAGACACAGCGCGCGGTTGACGGACGACAGACAACGTTGCATCAATCACTCGCTCGCTCGTTCGCTCACTCAGCAGATGACGGTTCCTCTCCTCCACTTTCACTCCGCGAAAACTGAAAGCGGCGTACGTACAATCACATTCACATGGGGTCCGTGCTGCACAGCCCTAACAAATTGGACGCACGCGCTTGCCTCATCCCAACAAACAGTCTCGCTCTCGCCAAGCACAGTGAGAACCCTGCCGCACGACGACACTGGCACACACTGCTGCTGCTGCTGCTGCTAGGATACAGGGCCATGTCCCTGGTAACCATGAATGTTTCCACTTGATCCGTGTGCAGTGAATGTCGTCGCAAGATCTCTCTGAAAAACTGCAAAACTTTTTTTTTTCTGAATCCTCGATCTAGTAGTGCAGTGTTCAGGTTCTCTGGGCGCTCTTCATCACCCAAAGCACAAAGCATTCAGCAGTGTACTTAGTGCTTAGCTAGCGCAATAATGCTGTCTCAACTTTTTAGCCAGTAGGAGTACTTTATACTGCTACTAGTGGTTAGTTTAAGGGCGATGCTACGATTGGCTCGCCGTGGAGAAGCGTGCGCGCAGCGGTGTCACAGCTCGGAGCTTTTGTTTGCTTTTCCCTAACCTTTTCTGCGAGGTTAAGAGCAGATGCGGGAGAGGAACCAAAGGTGGTTGCGGATGCTGCATGGAAGCCAGGGCAGCTCGATCTTCTTATATATGTTAATCAATCCCCCCTCTATATCCCAGCCAGCGTAATCCTCGACATCGATCGCGGCGGGGACCAGTATATGCAGATCGACCCCGCCATGGATCATGGCTCCCACGAACCCTAATCATCCATGGAACGGAGGAATTACACTACCCTAATAAAAGCTGTATAAGCTACAAAAGGAAAGCTGTCCGTCTCTCTCTATGTCCTTCTGGCTCGAGATTCAGAAGATCAGCAGAAGCAGTAGCTGTAGTCATGTACACCCCTAAACAAAAGCCATCAAACATTCTGCAACATGTGGTAGCTCCCAGGAAGATTAGTACTACTACACCAACCCAACCAGCGCTGTCATGTGCGTGCTCAAGGCACACTACTGCATATTAGTACATCTTAAAAGTTAAAACGAGTCACCTTTTCCATCTTAATCCTATTATGATAATAATCTGGACGGAGTTGCTGCTACAAGCTTCCAAGTAGATGCACGGGAGACTGGAGTGGGTTCCGGGAAGTATCCAATCCAACGTAACGTGCTGGTTACCTGACGCCGGATACAGAGAACGTCCTGACGAATGGTTGCATCTCTCATCAAATTAAAGGCGTAGTAGTGTAGTGGAGTGTAGCACGACAACTATCGCGTCACCTCTGCTTGCTTTTGATGGTAGTAGCGAGCACAAGCAGACAGGGTGTCGTGTGTGCCGCCCAGGACGCCCACGCACGGAACGTGCCACAGCGTTTTGTTTTTGTTGAAGTATAAGTAGATTGCCCTCCTTTCCCCATCAGCTTAGGCTTTTGAGTAAACTGGTTAGGTGCATGAAACCTAATATGGTATCAGAGCCAAAGGTCTCGAGTTCGAATCCTGACAGAGGCAATTTTTCGCAATTTAAGTCCTCCGCTCCAATATTCCACGTTTGCGCCCTGCGGGAGGCTGCACGTGAGGGGGAGTGTTGAAGTATAAGTGGATTGCCCTCCTTTCCCCATCAGCTTAGGTTTTTGGGTGAACTGGTTAGGTGCATGAAACTCAAATAGTTTTCTCCTCTCTGTTCCCGCCTCTGATGAGCTGAAAGAAAGAGAGTCTTAGTAATAAAAGAGAGAAAACGCACCAGCTTTACCAGCAGCGCGTATCTGTTTTTTTCCCTGTAAAGCGTGGCGGTGAGCAGCTCGGAAACATGCGAGCCACTGCTGTGTCCAGTGCTCCAAGTCCCAGCAAGATGCGATGAGATGCGGCTGTGGTCTGTGGAGAGTGTAGTAGAAAACCATCACTATAATACTCTGTGGTCTGTGCTCCTAGTAACTGTGACTGTGAGCTGGATATTTTCTGAAACCATCATTTAACGCTGCCGGCTGCTCCAATCATTTCTGCAATCTGGCCACGGCTGCAAACAGAGCAGGTCGGTTTTATTTGTCTACACGTGACGTATTATACTAGTATTTTTACTGCTCTTTTGGCTTGGATTTACGTACTACGTAGGAGTAGTGGATAAGAACAGCTCAACATCAAAGATGTCACAAGACGGGCACTTTGTCCATACCCACACCGGCTGAGCCCAACTGCTGAAGCAAGTAGTAGTAGTGGCAAGTACGTACTCGTGTACAGCCAGTAGAGTGACAGCGTCAAAATATTCAATCTGCAATGGCACGCAAAAGCGATCGCTGGACTTGGCGATTTCCACAGCCAGTTCGCAAAACGCTGCTGATGTCGTAGTAGTACCCGTCAACGTCCTGATCGACAAACCGAATCGGACGCGTGATGACTCCGCGGACGTCCACAGACACGTACGTACGCACACGCGCGCGGTCAGTCAAAAAAGGTCTCCATCAGTGATTCAGGGGTAGTAATGTAGTAAGCCTGGTAAGTGTTGTGTCAAATTTGCTTTCGCCCGGTTCAAAGATACCCCCCCCCCCCCCCCCCCCCCCCGCGTCCCTGCCGGCCATTGGGATGGAGGAATGGAACACAGAGTGCATTATTATTCCCCTGTCATTTCTCCCTCGGCCGATCGATTATTCTGCTAATAAAGCTATTGCTAATAGCTTTATCAGCAGAGTATTATAGTGATGGTTTTCTACGGCGTTTCAGTCATCAGTGTCTGCCAAACTTTGCTTGGGTTCACATTTTGATTGGGACGGAATTTGGTGATTAGTCCTGGTCTAAAAAGATCAGTTGTTACACGCCCACGTGGAGCCGCCATTATTTTTAGCTCGCGTGCAGGGCAGTGGAGTGGAGGGCGGGGAGGAGCTTTTTCCTGAGCCGCCATCATCAGATGGACTGGTGATACAGAGGTGCCTCTAGCTGCTGTGAAACTGTGAGAGTGAGACGGCAGCAGGGTTCTTTGCCTGCCGTGCCGTCACGTACTATATTGTCGTGTCGGCCCGGCCGCGCGATCGCAAGCAACCCGGTGCCGCGCCGGCCCGGTTTCCCGTGTCGGTGCGCGCACAGTGCCACTGATCGATGTAACACGATCCTGGGATTGGGAGCCATACAAACGAGTTCTTATCACAAAACAGTTTCGGTACGAACGGCTGTACGAACCCTAATACACTATTGCACCAGTATGTAGTACGTACGTGATTAGGTCGGACGAACCGGACGAAATTGCTACAGTAAACCAACGCCTATCTTGGATACAGTAGCGTACCACCATGTCCGTGGCGCTACCCCGGAACAAACCACAAGTCCGCACACCAAACAGAATGACCTGGCTCCTAAAGAAAATCTCGCCCATAGTACAATCGTGAAACACATGCAGTAATCAGGCAAACAAGCGTGCCTGCCAACCACCTCCCCCATTCCCCATTGATCGCGCCACACACACGGCCCGTGCCAAAAATTTCGCTGGCCGCCTGACGCCCGAAGACTTCCGGCCGGATGGCAGCGCCGGACTAGCAGCCTCTGCATCGCCGGTAAGCGCGCGAGGCTGTTGTCACTTGTCGAGCGGGCGGCAAGCCGGGACGGGAAGGACGGAGGAGCGAGCGGGCAGGGAAGGGCACATGGATGGGCAAGCGCGCGCCGTAAGCCTCTCTGCCTCTGCTGGGTCGGGGAGAGGAATCGCAACACGCGAGGGCGCAGAGGCAGCGACCTCCAGCTGGTCTCAGGAATCACGACTCGTGCCTCTGCTCGGCGCAGGCGGCTGGTCCACCGCCGTCTCTTCCCTCCTCTTTATTTTACTTCACTCCTCCCCATGCGCGGCGCTCCGATGCCGGATGCGTTCACCGCCGGTCAGGACAAGGCGCCGTTCGCTCGCCGCGCTCCGAGGTGAGCCGGGTCAACCGGGTGGCCCGATCGACGAGGGCCGCTTGTCTGATTGTTCCTTGGCGCTGTTCACGCGGGCCTGACCGCATAGGCATGACACGTCGTATATTCCCTCCATCCGTTCATACCTGCTATACTTTTTTTTTTCGGACGCATACCTGCCATACTTACTAATGTACTCCTCTAATTGCCTGACAAATGGCTCATACATAGTAAATGAGTAGTACTCCTTTAGTTACTTCCAAACACCTCCGTGTATAATGAAGCTACAGAATACTCCTAGGTTATCGAAACTGTTTGCCAAATACTATGAACCTATGAGAGACATAAAACTTGGTATACTCATTTAATTGTTTGCATAAACTTCCAAATATAATAAAGAAGATTAGAAATTCGAGTTGATTATAGCAGAACAAAGACGACATAAACACCATCTCTCTAGCTAAAGATGCCATCCATATCTGTCTAGCAATGCATTCCGATGATACATCTTCTTCCTCTACCACAACTTTCGTCCGCCACGTGCAAACTTTCTTACTCACAAGGGCATAAAAAACGTAAAATTTAATTTCAATTTAAAATTTCATGTTTTCACTAAAAACACTTACAAAACGCCCAGAAGCGACCATGATGATACCCCGGTCGCCCGCATAGCGCTAGCATCGCCACTGCTGGGTGGTCGTTAAACTCATAATAATATAATACTACTAGTAATCTGCAAATTGCAATGCTGCTGAAACCTGAAACCGAAGCACGAGCACCCGCGGTTAACCTCACCGGAAGTGAGCGCAGCTGTGGCCCGGCCCCTGCCTCCTGACCTCGCGCCCCACACTACACTCGCCCCCCTCTTTATCACTCGTCCCGAGCCCCCGACGCCGCGCTTACTTCTGGCCTGACCACCGCAGCGCGGAACACAAAAGCTCACCACCACCCCCACCCCACAGACCTCTCCCGCACGTCACCGATACCGAGGCAGGTCCCGAGCCCCACCTCCTGTTCCTCAACGCCGCCCAACCCCAACCTCAACAAAGCAAAAGCGGCGGCGCCTCGCCCGTCCAATGCCGCAGGGCGCAGCGGCGGCGCTGGAGCTGGCCTGAGAGTGCGAGCCGCGCGATAACGAGAGCCGGGGTTCGGTAGCGCATTGCGATGGCGGAGTCGACTGCGGCGAACGGGAAGGCGGAGAAGGCGGCGAACGGAGGAGGCGGCGGAGGAGGAAGCGGCGGCGATGCGGCGGGGGACGGGAAGAAGAGGGTGGACCACGCGGTTGCGTTCCACGAGCTGTTCTCGTTCGCGGACAAGTGGGACCTGATGCTCATGGCGGCGGGCAGCCTTGGCGCGCTGGCGCACGGCGCCGCCATGCCGCTCTTCTTCCTGCTGTTCGGGGACCTCATCAACGGCTTCGGCAAGAACCAGACCGACCTCCGCACCATGACCGACGAGGTCGCCAAGGTTCGGCCTTTCGCTCCTCACTCACTCAAGTTTCCCATTATAGTTTCCTGATAATCTCCGATGAGCGATGAGGTTACTTTGCCGGCATCACTGCTTCTCTTCTCGACCTACAAATGTTTTTGGACGCGAACAGAGTGATTTCATTCCTCTTTTGTCGCAGTACGCCCTCTACTTCGTCTACCTCGGACTGGTGGTCTGCGTCTCCTCCTACGCAGGTGAGCTTCTCTTTCCTCCCATCCACTCTCCTGGTGGTTCCGTACGGTTCCCAAACTCCTTTCTGTTGCCGTCTTCCCCGACTCGCCCAGGCTCTTTTCAAGCATAGTGATGAGGAACAGGGACCTATTCGCAAAATTGGATCTGGTCATGGCCGGTGGGGCATCTCGAAGACCACCCCACTCACTAACACAAGTCCCATCGCTATCACACCCAACGGGGAAAAGCTAACAATTATACTACCATGTTTGTCTTCTCCTCGTGTCGGCGAACCCGACAAGCGAGCTCGCCGGAGTCCATGCCGGTGCACTGGCTACTGCGGCAACTACACACTGACATTGCACATTGAAGTTGCTAGTACAGTATAGTACCTTTCATTGTTGGATGCTCAAATTGGAATCTTTGCACACTTGGGTAAAGCTACTCTTTCGTTCTGCAGAGATTGCGTGCTGGATGTACACCGGCGAGCGGCAGGTGATCGCATTCCGGAAGGCGTACCTTGACGCGGTGCTGCGGCAGGATGTCGGGTTCTTCGACACGGACGCGCGCACGGGCGACATCGTGTTCGGCGTCTCGACCGACACGCTGCTCGTGCAGGATGCCATCGGTGAGAAGGTCGGCAACTTCATCCACTACATCGCGACCTTCCTGGCAGGGCTGGTCGTCGGGTTCGTCTCGGCGTGGCGGCTTGCGCTGCTCAGTGTGGCCGTCATTCCAGCCATCGCCTTCGCTGGCGGTCTGTACGCGTACACGCTCACCGGGCTCACTTCCAGGAGCCGGGAGTCCTATGCCAATGCTGGCGTCGTTGCGGAGCAGGTAATATACCGACTCTTGGTGTGCTTCGTGACCGTGAGGAACTTGGCTTGTTGCTGTTCTGTATACGGTTCTGTTGAGTGGCGTGAGATGTATTTCTCCTGGATTAGGATTACGATTCTTGTCTGATTTAGTTTGTGCATTTTTATTGTGCGTGCTTGGACTTGTGTGACGATACTGTGATGGTGGGTAGGTAGTAATTCTTGAGTGCTGTCTGCTTATTAGGAGCCAACAATCTTCTTCTTTGTGTTGCAAGACGACTAACCAACATGCCATTTATTCCTTTTTCTACTTTTGTTATTTGGGGAATTCTGTCGACAACATGTTCCTTGGGAATCATATGAGCAATTTCATAAACCTGATGGGGCCAGTGCCATGTGCCAGAATTTCTCTATCTTTCTGCTTTACAGATGACTTATGTGCCATTGTGCTCAAGTCTAAGGGCTGTGGGCTCCCACTGAGCCTTCAGATATACATATGGATTAAAGAATGCCTAGTCCAGGGAAAAAATGCCCTCGGCTAACTTTTTTCCTCTTTAACTAGGTTCGGCAGACTATACATGGAACTCTGACCATTAGTTAGTATGAGTACATTTGGCAAATCGTGCAGAATATTCTGGTCTGGAATGTGAAAATTGAGTTAACCAGTTTCTGGCACATGATCTAGACAGTGTGTTGCAGATAATATAAATCTGCTAAATGCTTGTACGTTTACAGTACAAATGTTTCCTTCTCATCAAGGTTTATTAATTGTCATATGCAAATCTAGCTATCAGTTGTTTTATAATTTGTGCAAATTCCTTTTTGACAGTATCATTTAAGTATAAAAGTGGGTTATGACTACCACTTGTTTTGCACAAAAGCTAGTATTTAATTTGATTATTGCAAAATGTACAAATTATTGCCTTTTTATTGCATATAGTCACCAACTCACCACTATGTTTCAATGGTGTACTTATGCTTTGCCTGAATGGAACTGCACATCCTTTCACAGGCAATTGCACAAGTAAGGACAGTGTACTCTTTTGTTGGAGAGAGCAAAGCACTCAATTCCTACTCTGAAGCGATTCAGAACACGCTGAAGCTTGGTTATAAAGCTGGAATGGCCAAAGGTCTTGGTATCGGTTGCACTTATGGCATAGCATGCATGTCATGGGCACTGGTATTCTGGTATGCTGGCGTCTTCATCAGGAATGGCCAGACTGATGGTGGAAAAGCTTTTACGGCAATCTTTTCTGCAATTGTAGGGGGCATGTAAGTGAAAATGGATATTTATTCTGTGCGGCATATCTTCCTTTGCCTGTGAATTGTCCCTTCAGGTCATAACTGTTCGATTTCATCTTGACAGGAGTCTTGGCCAAGCTTTCTCAAACCTTGGAGCCTTCAGCAAAGGGAAGATTGCTGGTTACAAACTGTTGGAGGTCATTCGTCAGAAACCTTCCATAGTCAATGATTATAAGGATGGAAAGTGGTTGGCTGAGGTCCATGGAAACATAGAGTTCAAGGATGTTACTTTCAGTTATCCATCGAGGCCTGATGTTATGATATTTCGGAATTTCTCCCTCTTCTTCCCTGCTGGTAAAACTGTTGCAGTTGTTGGAGGCAGTGGTTCTGGAAAGAGCACTGTTGTGGCTTTAATAGAAAGATTCTATGATCCTAATGAAGGTATAAAACGTGATTGCATCTTAGGGCTTTTGATTTGCATTTTGTAAATGTACAGCTCGTTTGACACCATTTTCTTAACTTCTCTTTGCTTTTCAGGTCAGGTTCTGCTGGACAATGTTGACATAAAGACACTCCAATTGAGGTGGCTGAGAGATCAGATTGGTCTAGTAAACCAAGAACCTGCTCTTTTCGCAACAACTATCCTTGAGAACATACTATATGGAAAACCAGATGCCACAATTGCAGAAGTTGAGGCTGCAGCAACTGCATCCAACGCTCATAGTTTTATATCTCTTCTTCCGAACGGTTACAACACAATGGTGTGTATATATTTTCTGCTCATACATATATCTGAGTCTGGATGATGTATTGGCCAACTTATGTTTTTTTTCCTTTGCAGGTTGGTGAGCGAGGCATCCAACTGTCTGGTGGTCAGAAACAGCGCATAGCAATAGCTCGGGCTATGCTAAAGAACCCCAAAATACTGCTTCTTGATGAAGCTACCAGTGCTTTGGATGCAGATTCAGAAAACATTGTCCAAGAAGCTCTGGATCGCTTGATGGTTGGGAGGACGACTGTAGTTGTTGCCCACCGTCTGTCCACAATAAGAAATGTGAACATGATTGCAGTGATTCAACAAGGCCAGGTTATTGAGACTGGGACACATGATGAACTTCTAGCTAAAGGAAGCTCTGGAGCATATGCCTCCCTGGTCCGTTTCCAGGAAACTGCACGAAATAGGGATTTTGGGGGTGCGTCTACCCGCCGATCACGATCTATGCACTTGACAAGTTCACTTTCTACCAAATCTCTGAGTCTAAGGTCAGGAAGCTTAAGGAATTTGAGCTATCAGTACAGTACTGGGGCAGATGGACGCATTGAGATGATCTCCAACGCAGATAATGACCGCAAATACCCAGCACCACGTGGCTACTTCTTCAAGCTCCTGAAGCTGAATGCTCCTGAATGGCCTTATGCGGTGTTAGGTGCCATTGGCTCAGTTCTCTCGGGTTTCATTGGTCCAACTTTCGCCATTGTTATGGGTGAAATGCTCGACGTGTTCTACTACAGGGACCCCAATGAAATGTTGAAGAAAACTAAGCTATATGTCTTCATCTATATTGGCACAGGCGTATATGCTGTTGTTGCTTATCTTATACAGCATTATTTCTTTAGTATCATGGGAGAAAACCTTACAACCAGGGTTAGGAGGATGATGTTGTCTGGTAAGAATTTTTGACTGTGCTATAAAATATTTTGTGGTATTATTTTGAATATACGTTGACTATTTATTTGTTTACTGCAGCAATACTTAGAAATGAAGTAGGTTGGTTTGATGAAGAAGAAAACAATTCCAGTCTAGTAGCTGCTCGTTTAGCAGTTGACGCAGCTGATGTTAAGTCAGCTATAGCTGAGAGGATATCGGTCATTCTGCAGAACATGACTGCCCTCATGACTTCTTTCATCGTGGGCTTTATCATTGAGTGGAGAGTGGCACTCCTTATTCTTGCTACTTTTCCTCTTCTTGTCCTTGCCAATTTTGCCCAGGTAATTTCTTAGCAAATATGTTTGTTCTTTCAGTGCTGAACCTTGACCAAACATGCTATAGTCCATCTGTAAAATGTATAGAAAAATGTACTGAATGTAACTTCAGTCTCTGAAATATGAATGTTGTTTCTTTTTATGGTCGCAGCAACTTTCAATGAAGGGCTTTGCTGGTGATACGGCAAAGGCGCATGCTAAGAGCAGTATGGTTGCTGGTGAAGGTGTGAGCAATATCCGCACTGTGGCAGCCTTCAATGCTCAAAGCAAGATTTTGTCTCTCTTCAGCCATGAACTGCGAATACCAGAGCAGCAAATCCTCAGCCGCAGCCAAACGTCAGGCCTTCTATTCGGCCTCTCACAGCTCTGCCTGTACTCCTCTGAAGCCCTCATTCTCTGGTATGGTTCACATCTCGTCCGATCACATGGGTCCACATTCTCCAAGGTCATCAAGGTTTTTGTCGTCCTCGTGGTGACTGCTAACTCCGTAGCCGAGACGGTGAGCCTTGCCCCAGAGATCGTCCGTGGCGGTGAATCAATCCGATCCATCTTCGGCATCCTCAACAGGGCAACAAGAATCGAGCCTGACGATCCAGAGTCGGAGCGTGTTACCAACATTCGAGGGGATATCGAGTTGCGGCATGTAGATTTTGCCTATCCATCCCGTCCCGACATTCAAATCTTCAAGGACTTCAACCTGAAAATCCAAGCTGGGCGCAGCCAGGCTTTAGTTGGAGCGAGTGGTTCAGGGAAGAGCACTGTCATTGCTCTCATTGAGCGGTTCTATGACCCGACGGGGGGCAAAGTCGCCATTGATGGCAAGGATATCAGAAGGCTGAACCTGAGGTCGTTGCGGCTCAAGATTGGTCTTGTGCAGCAGGAACCAGTCCTTTTCGCAGCGAGCATCCTGGAAAACATTGCATATGGCAAGGATGGCGCAACCGAAGAGGAGGTGATTGAGGCGGCAAAGACAGCAAACGTGCACAGCTTCGTCAGCCAGCTGCCTGATGGCTACAAGACCACCGTCGGCGAGCGAGGAGTGCAGCTGTCAGGCGGGCAGAAGCAGCGCATCGCCATTGCCAGGGCGGTGCTCAAGGACCCGGCCATCTTGCTGCTGGACGAGGCGACGAGTGCCCTGGACGCGGAGTCGGAGTGCGTGCTGCAGGAGGCGCTGGAGCGGCTGATGAAGGGTCGCACAACCGTCCTGGTGGCGCACCGCCTGTCCACGATCAGAGGGGTGGACCGCATCGCCGTCGTGCAGGACGGGCGAATTGTCGAGCACGGAAGCCATTCCGATCTCGTGTCCCGGCCGGAGGGCGCGTACTCGCGGCTGCTGCAACTGCAGCAGCACCGCGTCTGACGGTGCCGTGCATTCTCTAAGTTAATGTATGATGATGACATCTCTAGTTCCTTCGGTTCTTTTCTCTTTTTTTGCGGGTTGGTGGTGGTCGTGCGGCTGTAGATACTAGGGCAACCCTGTATTTTTATTGTGCCATTGATCTTAAGCTTAAACTGGAACATCTGATCTGTATCTTCTCCCACTATTTTATCTGTCCCCCAACGCCTAGTTTTATGCACCGTGAAACCAATGGTTCATGAATCATGATGTCGGAGAGAAATCAAACTTTGGACAGGCGAATTGAAAACCTGAGGGAGTGCACCTGCAGCCAGCTCCGCGAGACGGTCTATCCTTTACCATTCTCAAAGAATCCGGCTCTGGCAGATCTGGAGCGAAACAACGTCAGTTTTGTTTGGCCGAGAAATGGTTTGAGCCCGAATTCGGACGGCGGTGGTGGCGGCACGGCGGGCGCAGCAGCCGATGCGGCACGGCGATTGTTTTGCAAATATGCTGGACCGGCGACATCGCAAGCCCCGCCAGCGTGATCTCCTCTCGCCCACCGTCGCCGTGCATTGGATTTTTCTTTTAGCACATTCCGTGCATTGATCACTGTCATCCATCCCTTGACGGGAAATTTGATCGCTGTTCATCCTCACCTGTGTCACTTTCGGCCCAGCCTAATAACAAAAGGCTGATGTAACAAATTCGGCCTATTGGCCAATATATGGCCCAAAAGTTTATACCCTCACTTTTAGCAAGTTTCCACACTCAATTTGCTCAAAAAAAAAAAAACACAGTTTCCACACTCATAAAGTATTAGCAAACCATGGACCAAATCTAAGTGTCTGTTATAGTACAGCGACATAACATAGTAATGATTATCCAAAGAATGTTGACAACAATAATCATAGCGACCAGTACACAGTCGTAGTGCTTCGACGTAACTACATCAGACCTTCATCACTTAAATGAGACGCGGTGAGGTGAACCTTTGCGCACTTCGCGTGCCAGCCAAACTACCATTCGGTTCGGTGGCTGGCACATCAAGCTCCTCCTCTCCTCCCTCCCTCTACACTGCACGACGGTAGTCCTCCTGCACGTAGTACACGCCCCCTGCATATATACACCCTGCCGGTACACCTGGTCTTCCTAGTTTGGTGCCATGTCATCCATCCCTAATCAAGCGCACTGTGTGTGCACATACGCGAGCTGGCCGGGGGCAACATGCTCATGCAGCAAAACGACACCGCTGCCGTTCTCGTCTCGCCCTGTGCCCGTGGCGTACTTGCAAAATTTTCAGCTCTCTCAGCTCGCTGCGTGCCGCCAACAAGTCGGCGGGCCTGGCCCCCTGGGTAGGGCTCTTTCTTACGGATGATCGTACAGCAAGTGATGCATTGCATGGACATGGAGATTCGATCAGTGCAGAGTAGTACAGGGCACACGCTCCAATTAATGGAGTTTCGTCTGCTTGACCGGTATTTTTGTTGTGTTCGTCAGTGGCGATGGTGCACCGGCCGCTCGCTGCTGGTCCGCCCCCGCGGTTGGCTACCCGTAGCTAGAGCGGCAACTGTTCCCGGCGATCCGCGCGGTATCCGCAGCGCTGTTACGCTTGCGCCCGGTCCAGGCCCCAGGTAGGCGGTCTCTGCTGGTGGTGCGGTATGGTATGGGAGCGCTATCTCCGCGTCGCCAACAGCGCGCCGACGCGTGCGCGGGAGCGCTGGCCCATCACCCGGTCCCCGACGGTGGGCCGCGCATGGCGGTTGTTGGCAGGTAGTAGGAGCTGCTGCCCTCGCGCCCGTCCGGCCGGCCGGATTTCTCCCTTGGTTACACAGGCTTGCACGGAATGTGTTGTGCTTGTTCGTTTCTGATTAGAGGTTGGTCTCTCGTACTCTCGTCTACTAGTAGTATCTCGGCAGGGCACTGTTCTGTTCTGTTCTGTTCTGTCTGGGCGCATGATGTGAGCTGGCAGTACAGACGACAGTCGGTGTTCGGGTCGGGTCTTGTATAAACGTCGCGATGCACAGTCGATGCACAACAAATGAGTCTGAACAGTTATCTGACGGCCCTCAAGTTTTATTGCAGAGACTTTTTTTCTTCTCCAAGGCTGGAACTGGGATTGCAGATATGTTGCATCTATCGAGCAATTGAATGGGAAACAGGGGAGTTTCGTACGTCGGCGCAACACCGACTTGTTTATTAATCAGTCTGCGACTACGCTTTCGTTACTGAGCGCACGTACGTCACGACCGGGAGCTCCAGCTCCACCGTCGGTGAACAGGCGTCGTCAGGATTCGAATCCAGCACGGGCACGCGTTTTTCGCCGCGAGTACTGTGGCCGTAGTACTCGTTCGTGCGTGCAGCCAGTCGGTTTGGCAGCAGGGCCAAGCTGGCCGGCGACGATCAATGCAGAGCATATTGATGCGCGAGCGGTTGCTGTCCCGTGGCCTGGAAGCCAGAGCGACCTGCCCCGTTATTATCTCCTCGGCTGTTGCCCTTTCTGAGAGCATCTCCAATGATCTATTTAAATAAGAGTTTTAAAAATATTAATTTAGAAGTAATTAAAAAAATTTAGACTTAAATTTTATCTCCTTCTCCAACAAAGTGCGTTAAAATAGATTTTTAAATTTTAATATTATGTCATCTCAGTAGTTTTTAAATTTTAAATTATCTAAAATTCAGTGTTCGACATCTTCTCTCCGATCGTAATCCTAGTCGGTGGTTTAGAAAAAGAGTTCCGTCAGCGGACGCTGGATTGCCTATTTTTTTTTTCCTATTTCTAGGTAAGAATAAGAAAAAATTATGAGAAGTTAAAAAATAAGAACAGTTTTGAAATATCTATTAAAACTGATTTTTACTCAAATTTTTTATAATTTAATTTAAGATATAATTTATGGTCTCTATTAGAGATGCTCTAAGGGAGGACGATCTCTACCTTTAAGTACTAGTACTACGTGTCTTTCAGAATGCTAGTATTAGGCATGCCTTCTTTGTTTATTTCAACGGAAGAATCGAATCAACTGGTTTTCTTTCGTTTCGTCCCCTATCTGCGTCCGCCCGCCTCTGTCTGTGTTCTTACGATCGCGTCGTCGCTCAACAACCGACGCGATCGCGCAGCATGTAGTTAAAAAGGGTGCTTGGGCGGTTGGGAGCCGCCGACCGCGTACGGCGAGCGACGCGTGACGCGACGGGGAAAGAAGACGACGATCGAGTCAGCCCGGAACCGACCACGCACGCCCCGTGCAGGCGCGGGCAGCCAGCTCCGGATCCGCCGCGCGGACGATGCTTTATTTTGCTCTCACCGATCGAGGACGCACGAGTCCGCGCGCGCATCGCGCCGCGCCCGCGAGCGTCGTTTCTCGGCGCGCGCCCACGTGCGGAAGCCTCGTGGCGGCCTCGTCACCAGCAAAATCCAGCCAATTGCGGACCCGGCTCGTCCGAATCGCAAGCTCTCAAATCTCAATCTGGACACATAACCAAGAAAACATCGATTTATGAACCAGGGCCGTACTACCACTTTGCGCATCAGAAAAGGCCAGGGGCCGGCAGTGCTGCAGTGCCTCATGAAAGACAAAATGTTACTGCTACTAGTAGTACTAGTAACTCGCAGTGAGTACCTGTCCAAAAAAGAAAAAGAAAACACTCGCAGTTACCTCCGCGCGCGCTCAGAACGCATCGAATCCGAAGCCAATAGTACTATCTTGGAACCGTGCGTTCGTGCACATAGAGTACACACGCAGACGCAGGATCAGGCCTCAGAAAATACAAGTCCAATATTGTGTGTCTCACGCAATACTATGTGCCCGGTTCGATCAGAGTCAGAGCTCGTTCGACGTACACGACGACGCCCACTCATGGTCGGCGGCGCGCGCGCGCGCTCTGCGGTCACACTGCTGGCCAACACGGCACCGACGGAAACGTCACGTCCCGGCGGGCTGACCCGGACGAGCTGTCTGTATAGATAGATCTCGCAATATGATGAGCGAGTTCGTTCGTTGGACGATCGGAGTAATAGAATCGATCGTCGCGCGCGCGCATGTGGCCGGATGCGCACGTTCTACTAAGGCAGAGGCAATGTTGTGCTGACGATGATGCGATCAGATCGCCAGATGCCATCTCGGCGGCTCCAATGATCAGTAGGAGAGCTGCTAGCAAAGCGCTAGTACTATATGGTTCGAGGGTGCTAACGTTCTAATTCTAACTGTCGCCAGCATGGTCCTGCTGCAAATCTAGTGCGGGTTCGTCGTCGGTCTTTGTCGTGACCCGGGACCGGGGACAAATCGTCTTGTGCCATGTTATTATTGTGTACCCTGGCCTGGCCGGACCGCTTTTGTTTAGTTTCGTCGTTGGGGTGACTGGCCTCTCATGCAGACGGCGCGCCGAATCATAGCGCCATGATTCGCCGGTCTTAGCGCCGTCTAACGAAACGAAGAGAGAGAGAGAGAGAGAGAGAGAGAGAGAGAGAGAGAGAGAGAGAGAGAGAGAGAGGCAGGTTTGATGTCATGCACATTGCGTTGAGCTCGTCTCTATTTCTTGTCTCTGTTGTTACGGTTTCAGGTCACCTGCCGTTGCGGGATAAAAGGTTAAGACTACCCATAACGTGGTGCTCTGGTGCTGGGTGGCGCTGTGTGGACATATAATTTCCGCTCCTCCTCCATTCGAGATCATGAAACTTGAGGACCATCTCTATTCTCTCTGGTATGGCTTGACGTGTCCTCTGGTTGCCCAACCGAAAGGAAATCATAAACAACTGGTCAAACTAATATAATCGTGAGGCGGCTCGATCCCATGGACACGAATCCAAGGATGCATGACGTACACGGGTTGTAGTTGATGTGTTTCTGTACGTGCAACTCGTGCCCTGTCGTCCGCCCAGCACTGTTCCGGGACGGTTGACACGTTTTGTTTTGGTGACCAAATGGCTACTTATGGTTATGGGCAGATGCTGCGAGCAAAAGCAGCAAACTAGGCAACCAGAGAAGGTCGTCTACGTGGAACGAGTACCAGACACCGCCGCAGGACCGATCCGCGTCTGGGGCTCCATAATCCAGCAATTGGCGTCTCTGCGGGCAGTCCAGACGCACGCAGGACCGGTGGGGAACTCACATTTTGTAGTGAGTGGTTCATTGATGAGGTCTTGCGGCCCCCCACGCAGCTTAAGTACGAAGAGTCTACCAGCATCCCTAGATGTTCCCTGCACGATCACGGCCAAATTATGCCTAGTGTAAACAGTCATTGCAACACTCTGATCCCTGCATGTAGTTCAGTTCTTTGTCAGAATATTTTGATGACCATATTGCCATAAACACACAATATGCTGGCACGGTGACTACTAAATAATTCATTATCAGTGCATACGTAATCTCTTATTATCTAGTAAAAAAAGCTAAGAAGGAATCGATAGATGCCCTGCATCTGCATGCATGCATGCACGCATGATGCTGGTGGGCAGATCCAGGGAGAGCCAAGCCACACGCGCATAGAAAAACCCGCACACAGTAACAGACAAATCTAGAGGCCGCAATTATATACTATACAAAAGTACAGAAACCAACAACGCTTGGTTTGCTCGTCCATCCAATGCTTACACACACAGTGTCCATGTAACCTGCCACTACTGGAGTAGTACCTCTCCATACCTCAGCACGTCACACCTTACGACTCTCGCTTTCATTCGGCCGGCCTTGATCTCCTTCCTTTTTGTTCTTGCGGTGTTCGTCGCCTAGCTGCTCACTCCGATCGACTGCCTGTACCTCCCCCATCCTCCATCACTGCACCGAGCTAGCTAGGCGCCCATCTCGTTATATATATATATACCGCTTTTCCCTGCAACTGCAACCGCCACTCTCTGCTGCATTAAAGCTGCCACCACCAGCAAGCTACTACCAGTACCTCTCTTGCTTTCTGCTACTTCCACTGCGCAACCGCCTAGCTCTCTGCATATTTAATCGGATTGCAGTAAGCAGAGATAAGCTATGTCTAGCAGCCGGAGGTCACGCCCACGGCGCGCCGGGAGCTCGCTGTCGTCGTCTTCCGCGTCGAGGACGACGATCTCGGAGGACCAGATCTCCGAGCTCCTGTCCAAGCTTCAGGCGCTGCTTCCGGAGTCTCAAGCTCGCAATGGCGCGCATAGGGTAAGCACTACTACTGTGATATATTCAGCCCTGCGCTCTCTCCCGGATGTATTGGATTCAGGTGTTCACGAAGTGATGAATCAAAAGCTTCTTCGATATATATGAATGCAGGACTCGGCGGCGAGGGTGTTGCAAGACACGTGCAGCTACATCAGGAGCCTGCACCAGGAGGTGGACAACCTCAGCGAGACGCTCGCCGAGCTTCTCTCCAACGCCGATGTCACCAGCGACCAGGCCGCCATTATAAGGAGCCTCCTCATGTGATATCTCTATCAAAGCTTGTCGGCGCGGCCGTCGTTAGATTTCAGGGCATGCTTAATCTTAATTAGCTACTCTGGTAGTAGAGATAGCTACTGCTACCAACGCCGTAGTACCTTTTGCAGCATGCTTACTATTACTTGCCTGGAAAAATCTCTAGTGAGCTATACTAGCTTCGATCTTCTTCTTGTGAGTTTTGCATTGTAGCTCCTGCCATCGGTGATCGTCTCCGGTAGCTATTCTATGTTGGGTGTGTGAGAGAAATGTTTGGGACAACACGTATGATCACCGCAGTTTGCAATTTTCTAGGCTAGAGCTTTCGTGTTGCTGGCTTGCTGCTGTACGCACTTTGAGAATGAGAAGGCTAATGATATGTTGTTTAATGCATTAGTGCTTTAATTAATTAAGATGTTATACTTCACTCTCTAATTGTACTACTGGTTCTTTCTCTTGATGGGCCAGGCATACTAGGTAGTTATTGCAAATTAAATCTTGGCTGTGTTTGCGTGTTGACTAGTGTGTTTCTCTGTTTTTTGGAATTTATACAGGGGAGGGACGGGATTATTTGTAACTCATCGTCACTTAAATAACTTTGGACGTATACTTAGAAGAATCAAATAGTCCCAGTATGTGTGTGGATGCTATTTTCTTCCAACAGATATGTATAGCAATACTGTAGTACTCTATGTAGTACAGTGCACAATCATGATTCTCCCAACACTTAAGTCCAATTGCGTCCATATCAGAAGTATTAGTCCCCATGCATGCATATAGTGTAAAAGAGTACTGTTTTATTATTTATTTATTTATTGAGAAGGGGCAGAGCACTGCTATTCATTATGTATTCCAGTGCTAGATATACATTATATGCCATTTCAAACTCAGGACAACATTTCTCTAGTTCATTTTATAAACAGTTGGGGGGCGGGGGGTGTTAGTTTGTTTTCATATGTGTATAGCAGCTAGCAAACTATGATCGAGACTACTGGTACGGTACGTACTGCAAATGATGATGCAGATGTGGATGCCTACGTGGACCCATATGTACATACAGCATATGACAGTATCAAAGTGGGGTGACAGGAGGCAAGAAATCAAAGATACACCATACGGCCTTGAACACAACCGTGCAGCTAATCTCGCTGCAGCATGCTGTACCTAACAGGCATGATGAAGCCCCTAGTTCGTGTGATTATGTATGTAGCTAGCTAGCTAGGTAGGGGGCATTCAGTTACCCAAGTTTTCGAGGGTTTGTACAGGGGACTGATTATTTTTCAGTGTCTTATTTAAAAAAAGGGCGCTGAAATGTCACGGTGATATATATGATAAAGCTTTAAATCAATTGAATGTGAAACACCCAACATAGCTAGAGTTGCATCGTGCAAAAGAATCATATCTTTTGGTCACGCACAGTAAGCCCCTGCTACAATAACAAGTGTGAGTCTCTATCCCGATACGCCCTCAGGTTTAAAATTATTTTCTAACATTTGAAAAGCAGAGGGAGTAGTTGATAACTATTTTTAGTTTTCTACAATTGTTATGATTAGAGTACAATAGCACATTATGGTATTGTGTACGCACAGCAGAAATTTCCAAATACAAGTTTTTGTTGGTGTGGACCGAATCGAGGAGACAGAGGGATCGACCGGGTTAAGGCCCAGGTGGGATCTTGTGGCCCAAAACGGTACGCTTGGTTGTCCACACCCGGAATTTTCTCGTGCACATGTGATTCATCGATTTCTTCCATTCGTGCCGGTGGAGATTGATGTATCTGAATCTCATTGACCAAGAAGACAAAAAGGTGAGCCAGACAAAAACGAAATAACACGCAAAGGCAATGAAACAGTAGGAGAGGTATGCACTCAATCATCTCCATATAGCTGGCACGGTGTTTTCTTCTTCGAAGAATAGTAAATCGCCTGATCGGAGCCAGGCTCCCAGACCAAAGGCTCTACCTCTGCCCTGCCTTAACGAAGTTCTATGATTACAAAAACAATAGTAGTCAACATTGTAACATTACCACATCCACATGCATACAGTATCTTAAAAGAAAAAGATGAAATATCTAAAATCTGGACAATCGAACTGAACTGAACGTCACGATGTAACCGGGCTTCTTTTGCAGGCCCATCCACAATGCAGCCCATGAACGTACTAGTTGACATGCACGAAAGCCCAACAGAAAGCTCATCAACCGACCCAGCTCCATGTGGCCTGGGCACCGGCCTTTACCCGCACCACCGACAAATACAGTCGGCGGGGCCCGGAAGTCCAACGCCATCCCCGAGAAGAAGGCCGCCACCTTCCTACTTGCTCTGATCATCCTCTCTCTCTCTCTCTCTCTCTCTCTCTCTCTGCTCCCCCACCCGCCTTCGCTCTTGCGCCGAAGCCGGGTGGTTGTTAGGTAGGAGATCGAGGTCAGGCCCTTGCCCCACGAGCTAAAGGCCGCCGCTTCGTTCTCAGGCGCTTTGGACTGGCTCGTCGTTGCGCCGCTGCCACTATTACTCTGCGCTTGTGCGGTGGGTGGGTCAGTGGGTGTGGTGGTGTTTGTGCGAGAAAGGCCGGTGGAAGCAGAGCAAGGCGCGGGGAAGAGAGGGAGCAAGGTCAGGCAAGATACCTTTTCCTTCCTTCATGCCTGATTTCCGTTTGATTATATTCTTCTGCACTGATTTTGGATTTCCGTCCCAGAACAGTGTGATTTATTTATCCCCCAATCTCAGTCACTTATCAGCATTCAAAAAGCCTGGAGCCCTACATTAGTTGGGTTGTCTATTACTTACCTCTTCTTTCATTACCTAGCCTGGTTCTGAAGTTTCTGTGATTTTCCACCTGTATCTTGAGTTAGTGGCATGAGCACTAATTTGATTTTAGGCCTGTTCGATTCTGTTCCGGATTGCATAATTGATAAGTTTTATTCATTGTTCCCTTTTATCGGTTCCATGTTTGTGCTTCTACTGGAATAGACTGTGAATTACAAACATTTATGACGCAAAAAGTATGTCCTTAGGTCTGTTCTTCAAGCATTTGTCCCGTTATATTTCTCTTGGATGCAAGATACTGTAGGAAGCACAAAAATATGATGTGTGGTTGAGGTTATGAGACGAAAAATTATAAAGAAGTGTTGGTGGACTAGTTTGATAATTAGAGTCGCTGAAAGCCTGTTGCACCCTATAATTGCAGTTTGTTCAGATCCATAATTTCTATGCTGATCTTGTTTACCAACTTGAAGAAAGTGCACATAATTTGAGTTTCCCTTGTAGCAGTAAGTATATATTTTTTATAATATTTTCGACATCATCACATTGCATAGGTGATCCCATTGAAATGCACCCTTTAAAATATTCTTCCCCTCAGGCTGGAGAAAAAGGATAAGAATATACTAGTACATCGCTAATTGTTGCGGGCACCTTTTTGCTGGAATATTACTAGCACTAATGAGCTTGTAATTGTGGGGTGACAAAATTGAGCTATGCTAGTTTTGTGCAGATTCTATTAGAGGAAGGGTTTTGTTTGTGCCAGCCAATTGACGCATGTCTTTTTTTTTGCACTAGTGTTGATTGCAACGTAACAGTTTTCTAGTTGTACAGGGAACAACATACATGCATTTAAAATGTTAGTCTCGATAGAGACCTTAAACCTAACCATTTGTTATGACAAACAGAAGGGCAACAACAAGAATTATCAAAGAGCCATACTTTTTTTTTTCTCCAGTACGTAGGAGAGCTACGAATCTTCCAAATACATCACCGCCACTACATTCCGAACCAGACAATGAGTGGCAGTTTTTACAAGAGTGATTTGGACAAGTACGCACACACGCTGAAAACGGCCTTTGAGGCGACTAGCTCAATTCCTCTCTATTCTAAGAGAACAACGACCTTTCGCCCCAGCCAAACACCATTAGTGGTGTTCACCTCTGAAGGATCTCATGACCTCAATAAGGATAGGAGACACTCCACTTAGTTCCCTATGAATACACGAGCTGGAAAAATTACTTCAAGTTTCAAATGATGTTACATAATCTACTGATTTAAGTTCGAAACCGCCATGTGTCTTGGATACTATTATGATCATCGCCAATTTCACATGTAACCCTACTTTCAAAGGAAGTACTAAAGTTTTTGTGTTTTGACTTCCAGGATCATGAGTGAAACTGGATACACAGTACAAGTCACTAACCTCTCAGGCAGAGTATCTGAGAGTGATCTTTATGAGTTTTTTTCGTTCTCTGGTCCTATAGAGCATGTAGAACTCATCAGGTAAGTTTGTTACATTTCTCTTGCAAGCAAATTTTGACGTATTTCACTCGTTTACCCAATTGCATCATGTGCATTTGAGTGAAACATGTGCTTCCAGACATATGGATTCAAATGTGGCACTTGGTGAACAATTGATTTGAAAACCATATCAGATGTTAATTTTATATTTATGCATGCTGAATACTTATTGAGATCGTTCCGCAAAAGGGAAAAAAAATCACCTTGCTCCTTGTAATCAACCTTATAATAGTAAGATCCTTTTCTTCTTTGTCTATCCTTGTCTGAGATTCAATATTTTGTTTTGTTGACATGTCTATCTTCTTGTCATCCATTGCATGATGAATTTGAATGTTTTACAGATCTGGAGAATATGGCTCTACTGCTTATGTGACATTCAAGGAACCCTACGCCTTGGAAACTGCAGTGTTGCTCAGTGTGAGTCTTCTGGGCAGCACATTCTCCATAGAGACTAAATGAATCAGTTTTTAATATATATATATGGTTCATATGACTGCTTCAGTTTCTCTTAGTTGGTTTACTGAGGAATTAGTTTCCTTTACCAGTAGAAAGACCTTGAATCTATGAATTGTACACCACATAATCACATATGGGAATTTTCCATTAGATCTATTCAGCCAAATTTTCGTCCCAAGCAGACCTGAAAATTTTATGTACACATCAGTGCCACTTTTTGTCCTGGTAAGGTGATGGAAATGTGTATGTTATCACGAAATTTATGCAGTATCAATCTTCTTAGTCATTTCAAGAATGTGTGCATCTACTGTAGTAGGTGCTCACACTACCTTTGAATCTGGAAGCTGACCATATGTTCACATCCAACATACTTCTTTTTTAAGCAACTTTGATTTCAGATTTCTTCAATATCTTTACCACTTTCATGGGCAACAAGTACTTCATTATTTGGGTTATTCCGTTGATGACGTTTAACATCTTGGCAGGGGGCTACTATTGTGGATCAGCCAGTATGCATAACTCCCTGGGGACAATATGAGGAACCTTTTAATTTCTGGGACAGGCCATGGCAGGTTGAAGAGGAAATAGAATACAGAGTAAGCATCTTTCATTCTGTGAAAAATCCTCACTGTTTTCCTTCAAAAAGAAATCCTCATGGTTAATAGTATCCATTAGAACAACGAAATACCGTTTGCAGGTAGAGTTGATCGTGCCATAGGGTGGTTAGTTTTCTGGTCTCTTGTTAATAAGACACACCAATGGCTATTTTGAGTGTTTCTGTGACTTGCTAAAAATAATGATGTAAGTCTTATGCCCTTGGGACTAGGGCTCACCAAAGCACCTGCTTGTGTTCATGTTTCTGTTTAGTGATAGGTTGGAATTTGGTTTTCAATGGTGATAAATAGAGACTAGAGAGAAGATAAGGAAACACGTCATTCCTGGTCATTTGAGATAATCAAGTCGGAGTCAGAAAAATCTTTGATAAATTTTGACATTGGAGCACCAGTTCGCTCTGCCAAATTTAGAAGCTAACATTCAGTTTTATTTCTGAGAATTTTACAGAACTACCAATCATGCCAGTACAACACTACTCGGCAGGAAGCTTTCACAGTGGCTCAAGATATTGTGAAGACGATGCTAGCAAGGGGTTATATACTCAGCAAGGACGCATTGGCCAAGGCTAAAGCCTTTGACGAGTCCAAGGGGTTAACAGCAGCGGCCGCAGCCAAGGCTGCGGAGCTGAGCAAGAGAATTGGTTTAACTGACTTAACCGACAGAGTTAGCGCTGGCGTGGGTGCACTCCGTTCTGTGGATGAGACATACCATGTATCCGAGACCACCAAGACGGTTGCAACCGCCACTGGTAGAACGGCAGCTAAGGTCATGAACGGCATCGTCAGCAGCAGCTACTTCGCTGCAGGAGCTATGCTCGTGTCTGACGCTCTTACCAGGGCTGCCAAGGCCGCAGCTGACTTGGCTTCTCATGGTCATGGAAGACAGAGCTAAGAGAAAATAACCAAGCAAATTGTCAGTTGTGAAAAACAAGACGATGAAACGCCCAAACGTGTGACTTCACATAATGTCGGTATATATATATGACTGTAAAACGTGTTGAGCACTGTGTCTAGAACAAGCTGTTTGTGCATACGGACTCCAGGTATTACAAGTCAAGTGATCGTGCCGTCATGTTCGTGACCTTATGAGTGTTTCGTCTTGTTGATATGTCACGTCTTTCGTTGTCCAAATGCCTGATAGGTCTATCATATTTTTATCTTCAAATCCGTTGCAGCCATCTGATGTGGTGCAGATTTATGTTTCTTCTATTGATCCACAAAGATTCAGTTACAAATCGTATGTTTCAGTTCTGAATCATAGAAATGGACCGACAAGGCTGAGCAGTTTGACCACTAATTCCTTTATTTCCGCACAAAAAAAGGCCTATCAAATTTCTGCTATAATGCTCTTCACCCTGTACAAAAAAAATTAAGAAACTAATAAAGAAACACATAACCTACCCCAAAAAAAAAACATACGCCGTACAAGTATCAGCAACAGCAGACCGGGCATCTGATGAGGCCATTCTCGTTGCAATCGGGGCATCGCCGGAACTCGCCGGCGTCGTCGTCGTCCTGGACAAAGACCTTGCAGCTGCCGTAACACGTCTCGCACGGAACGAACCGGACGTCGCCGCAGGCCGCGCACGGTTCCACCCCGTACCCAAGCTTGTTGCGCGCGGGCGGCGCGGCGGCCTCGCACCCCGCCTCCTGCAGGACGCGCCCGAGCTCGCCCGCCTCGTGCAGGCGCTGCACGTCCTCGGCGCCACCGAGGTACCTCCCGTCGACGAACACGCGCGGGAGCGCGGGGCCGCCGCCGAGGAGATCCGCGAGCTCGGCCCTGAATGCCGCGTGCATGGACACGTCACGCTCGTCCACGCGCGCGGAGTAGCCGCGCAGGATGCTGCGCACGGCGCAGCAGTCCACGAACGTCTTGCGCACGCCGCGGAGGCTGGTGAAGTATACCACCACCTTCCGCTCGCCTCCAGGCGGCCGCCGCAGAGGCGAGGGCGACACCTTCGCGTCACGGCCGCTGCCTTTGCCGCTTCTCCTCCGCTCGATCTTCTCTTGGAACGCGTTGATGCGGGTGCGGACGATGCCGGATAGCTCCGGCATGTCCTCTCTGGTTGCCGCCGGCGACACTGGTGCCTCGTTGACATCCTTGTTCCTCTCCCGCTGCACCGGTTTCTTCTCCGCGCTGGATGACACAATTGTTGGTGGCGGCGACGTGTCCTCCAGAGCTTCCCGGAATCCTGAGAGTACCTCCGAGTCAAAGTCCAATGCGACGGGTACGTCCATGTCAGCAGCCTGCATCCACGGTGCCTGCGGCGCCTCCGCGACGCACCCGAGCTCTTTCGTCCACGCGTCGAGCGACAAGCTCTGGCGTCGCGTGGCGCGCGGCGTCAGGGGCCCCTCGTCCTCCTCGAGCCCAGCCATGAGCTCCCACGCGTTGATCACCTCCGGCTCGTTCGGCGGCGTGAGTGTCGGCGTGCACGGCTTCATCACGTGCCGCTTCGCCGCCGCGTTGACGTCACCGGGGTGCGCGGCAACCTCCGCGGCGGCGTGGTCGTGGTCACGGTCGCTCTTCATCAGCTCCTCTACCGACAGCGACAGCAGGGTCGTGTACCTGTACGAGCTGGAGTGTCGGCCCAGCACGGACACGGACTTAGAGCACAGCCACTGGCGGTCCACGACGGTGGGCAGCGAGAAGCTCCTGCGGGCGCGGGGGGTGCCGCCGCCGGCCCAGACCATGTCGCGCCGCGCCTCAGCGGAGGTCGCACACCCCATCGCCGCGACCTCCTCCTCCTGATGCACGCGCTCGAGCGTTCAGCGTTCTTCCTCCTCACGCGCACATGCGTGCGCGCAAGCAAGGATGATCCGGCGTTGGCAATGGCGAGGGAATGGATGGGGTTCCTACAGGCAGTGCAGAGGATCGGAGCTGAAGGTGATGCGGTTTCATAGAAAGAAAACGGATCCAACTGTTTGGCTTAGCTTAATTAGTCCATGAAACTGGCACGAGACAAGAACGGACGTGCCAAAAATAGGAGGTGATGAAGGAAGCCAGGGAAACTCTTTGATTATTCGTATTGTATACCATGAGTTGACAAATAAAACGGATGGTGGAAGGCACGACAAACGGCTTCTCATTCATTGAGGAATGCTTGAAGGAACTGGACAAACGGAAGAAACACCGACGTTTGTAACCATGTCATTATTTCTGTATCTGTTTATATATATGAAAGTAAATAGCTATAATTAACTTAGGTGTTAATTAAAGAGAGATTTTAAGGTGATACCAAATAATTTGTGAACCATTTGCGTAGATCTTGAGGGTAGACATAAAAAAATATGATAATTGTAATTGATATTGTAAAATATAGCTAATGTTCAACCTAACAGATGTACGTATCGTGTTCATTTTGTAGCGTACATAAGTGTACTGATTTTTTTTTTTTTTGGACATCTCTGGATTTGAAGCTCTTGTAGAGCATTTTTTCATCATCGAGGTAAATGGGATGCCCGAATGCACCTGAATTATTGAAGTTCGCTCATCGCTGATGAAAATGCGATGATCTTTGAGGACGAGCATTGAGCTCGGTGGTCTTTTTGTTTCTTTTCTTTTTCGTGATTCGGAGCTCAGTGGTCAGCCGTATGCAATGGCATGGCACCTCAAAATGGGTATTTATGGGTCTCCTCGAATTTAAAAACAAAGGAACTGTAATTTTTTTTGAATTTTATTATGTTTTTCATCTCATAAATCAATGATTGATATTCTTGACTGAGGTAGTGGTAGACGGTAGTATCAAATTTGTGTATGGTATCAGTTTTCCTTTTTTTTTTTTAGAAAATGCGTATCAGTTTTCCTGACACACGGATGCAGAAACGACAGTGGCTAGACTTGATAATAGTCTTGGTAAATATCGAATAGACCCCAGGCAAATCATGAATTTTCCCTTCATATAGTATAGTGTATAACATTACCCACTCTATTCCACTACCTTGCAAAGCAAATTTAACATATGTAGATCCTGTAGAATAATTATACATAAGCCAATTCTCTGAAAATTCGCGATGCCTTGTTCTTTTTTCTCATCACTTGGTAGGTATCAAGCAGCAGTGCTGCATATCCTGAAAATTAATTATCTACACATTTTCTAGATTTCTGGCCGATCATGTTTGTCGTCCCCACCATGCCGTACGTGTGCACTAACATCACCCCATGAATGAACAGATAGATCATTTGGTGAATCCCATGATGTTCTGTACGCCGGTGTTCTTGAGCCACGTCATGCCGTCGATGAACACCCCGGCGGTGAACTGCGTGGCCTCTGCCTGGCCGATGACGCCGCGGTACCCTGGCCAGGTCACCCTCTTGCTGGTGCCTGCGCCCGGCCCGGTGTTCCCGTACTCGGCGTAATAGAGCGTCTTGAGCGCGAAATCTCCCATCCACTCGGCCCATCCCTCCGGTTTGATGAGGTCGCCGATGGTGCTCTCCATGACCACCGTCCTGGCGAACTCCTTCCACGGCCTGCCGAGGTAGGAGGCGATCTGGAGCCTGGTGGGGAAGAGCGCGTCCTCGGGCACGATGCGGCAGCTCTGGAGCACGATGCCCGTGGGCATGTTTGGGTCGGTGCGGCCCTGCGCCGTGACCATGTTGGACTGGGCGTCCATGGGCTTGCGCACGGTCATGAGGCAGTTCTGGAACAGCGCGGCCGAGTTGCCGAAGATGAAGTCGACGGTGCCCAGGACCTCGCAGTTGCGAAAGAACTGGCGGTTCGCGTGCACGTACAGCGTGTCCTGGTACGCCTCGAACCGGCAGTTGAAGAACACCGACATGTCGCCCTGCACGTGCAGCGCCACCGCCTGGTGGCCCTGCGGCCCCGCCGTGTTCAGGAACCCCATCGACTTGCAGACGAACCCCTTGCCCTCGGCAGCTGCACGAACGCACCCAAATCGCTAATTACAATGTACTGTAACCACACAAATTTAGTTATTCACAAAAGAAAGGCAGGTGGGCTTACAGAAGGTGCGCGTGGCAATGGTGGCGAAGCCGCCGACGTTGCTCTTGTCGCCGACGACGCGCGTCTTGGTCGGCCCGTCGCCGTACATGAACACGTTGTTCGCTGCGACGGTGACGTACTCCTTGTACTCTCCGGCCTTCACGTAGATGGCGTAGCGGCCCGCGAACGTCTTGGGTATGGCGCTGACGGCCTCGTTGATGGTCTTGAAGTCCCCGCTCCCGTCCTGGGCGACCACTGCATTGGGCTTCTGGAGGCCGGGCAGCTGCAGGAGCCTCCGCTGGTGGACCGGCAGCCACTCCGGGAACGCGCTGGACGGCACCCCGCTGCGCCCGTCCTCGATTTCGTCGAACGTTCCGATGATGCTCGTGATCAGTTCCCTGTGACTATTGCCGGACGCCCCGCTGCGCCCGCGGTCGATCTCGTCGGGAGTTCCGATGATGCTCGAGGTCAGTTCCCTGTGGTTAACGGACGCGGTGCTGTTAATGGCGTCGAGCTGGCCCTTGATCCCGGCGGTCATGTCGATGATCTCTGTGAGCGTGGTGGACAATAGCTGGCGCCTTCCGGCGAGCTCGTCGGGGACCTCCGCCGCGAGGAGGTGGCGGTTTATCTCGGCGGACATGTCCGCGATGCTGTCGGCCTGCATGGACAGCAGGCGGCGCCTGCCTTCGCGATCGTTGGCGGCGGCATCTTCTTCGGACGGCATGCTCAGCAGCCGGCGGCGCCCCATGGGGTCGCTGCTGTTGGATACGGTGTCGAAGAAGCCGAGAAGGCGGCGGTTCGCGTCGTGGGACATGGCGGAGATCTCGTCCACGGTCTTGGATAAGAGCTGGCGGCTAGCGTCCGTCACGCCCGCGATCTCGTTCAACTTGTCGTCCTCGACAGACACATTGCTTTCGTCCTCGGCGTCCTCACCACCCATCTGCCAGCCAAGAAGCCGGCGTGTCGGACCTGCCGTCGTGGACACGTTCAACTGTTTGGCTTCCTCCGTCATCAGCTCGCCGAGGTGGGTGATGATAGCGAGCGCATTGCTGCTGAGCTCCGTGGAGTTCTGCAGCACCTTGTCCATGGCCTCCTTGAGCTCCGGCTTGTCGAACCCGTCAGCGCACGTGTAGATGTACGTCATGACGCCGGACAGCCAGACCCGGAGGTCCTTGACGTGGCCCACCACCTCCTCGCGCTTCATCCCCGCCATCTCCCTCAGATCCTCCCTGGCCACGTCCAGGAGCTTCTTGCACTCGTCCATTGCGCTCTTGGTCACGTTGCCGCCCTTGGCGTCCTTGCCGACGTGCGCGGACCGCTCGAACGCGGCGGCCACCTCGTTCAGCGCCACGTTGAGCGCCGCACGGAGGATGTCCTCGGGGTTGGCCGTGTCGTTCACGACGGGCTTCAGGCTCAGCTCGCACTTGTCCGGGTACCGCGTCAACGAGCAGAACGCCCCGAGCTTCACGCCGGCGGACATGGCGCCGCCATTCTCGCCGGCGGCCCCTTTCTTGGAGCTGGTCACCGCGGCGATCGTGCCAATCACGGCGACCACGCCGACGGCGGCGATGACGCTCGCGACGGCGACCTTGTTAGCCATTATTGGTCACGTTGCAGAGCGTCCACACGGAACATGGGGGTGGTTTATATGTAAGGCCTGCCGCTCGCGCCTGGACCGGCGGACGGAGCGTGTGGACAAGAGGACTTCTTGGTGGCGAGCGCCCCTGTTTGGGTCGAGTTGTGGCTGTTTTAGGCTTCGGCTGGGGAATGGCCTGCCTACATGGCGATTTCATGTTATTGCGACTACACCCACAGAATGACAAAAAAAACAAAATGAGTATCACAATTCACAACTGGTGCTGATAGTGGTAGGTGAGTAATTACAATTGTTTTCCATATTTGTTTCAAGCATGAGTTATTTCTTTCTCTGTTTGTTTCCTCTTAATTTCCATTCATTTGCATGACGTTTGCTTGCTCCCCTTAAATTTGGTTCTCACTTCACCTTTCCTCTCTTCTCAGGGAGGCCCAGCACGCTTCTTGAGCATCACATGGGCTGGCCTGGCCACCTTCATTTCGTCGTGTCCCACCGCTTGGGGGCCTGACGTGCGATTGAGTTAAGCCGTTGCCCGCTGGAGTTATTACCGCGCGGCCCATGGCAAACAGAGGAAGGGATAACCTGTAAAAAAAAAAAGATTTTTTTCCAGAAACCAAAAACATGGCAAAAATGAAAGGAAATTTTGTCATGTGAATACAAGATACAACAACAATAAGAAGAGAAGAAAATCTCAAGTGGCCTGTCTGTAGCGCACCAGCAGACCTCTAGGCTTCCATGTCCTGTATGTCTTGCTAAACCCTACTAAAAAAAAAACAATTTGTCACGACATTAGGCATTATAGGACTCATCAATGAACGTATATTGAAATATATGATATTTTTATTACATGCCATCTGACATATGCAAAGGAGTCATGAATAAGATGGATGATAAGTTAAACATTTGCCTGTAGTATAATGCAAAAGAAAAGGCAAACGAAAGCATAGTACTCCGGTTACCTTGATAGTTAAAAAAAACATCTTTAAGGTCTAGTAGTACAGGCCATCTATTATTACCTTGATAGTTCAACGACATAAAGCAAAGTACAAATATGATAGTTTCACTACGCGCCAAACAAAGGGAACCCGGCCGGTTTAGCTTGATAGCCGATGATAAAGTTAATTATGATCAGAGTTGAAAATTTGACTATTATAATTACTTACTTAATTAGTATTAACAAATCAAGACAAACCATACTGACGATAAATATGCTGCCACCTTGAAGCTCTCGCAAAGTGCTCAGTATCACGGAGAGTTCCCCCAAACACTTCACATTACACCGTAAACTCATAAAGAGAGAATACTTGGATAGTGCCATGTGCAGCGCTTGAAGGGAACTCATGGTAACACCGAACTGTTGGTTTACCAATTTTGTATCACACATGTTATATTATCAGTGTGTGGCACTCCATTATACGTACTAAATGCTTAGTGACACCAAGAGTTCCCCCAAACACTTCACAAAAGCCCTAAAGTCAATGCCTCGTGAAGTGCTTGTAGGGAACTCACAATACCACCAAGCTGTGGTTTAACATCAATAGCTCATCGTGCATGCACTAAATGTTTGATGACACCGAGAGTTCCCCCAAACACTTCACAAAAATCACTATGGAATTGGATAGTGTCTCGTGAAGTGTTTGAAGGAAACTCCTGGGGACACCAAACCTAATTCTTCACTTGTCGTCGTCTTATATCATATGCTGCTGGACTTGCAACTAAAAAGTGCCCCTTGCAACTAAAAGTGTCCCATATATACGACATCCACTCACATCAAACCTCTGTAACTGGAAATTGTTGGTTCCCACCCGGAGTTCCCCCAAACACTTCACTATGCCCAGCTCTTACTCAGCGCATCATGCATGTGCACATAGATCGATGGATGTGCAACAGCGCCCGGCCCCAGCATGAAAGCAGCTGTAGCAACTGAAGTGGTTTGAGAAGAACTCCAGGTGACAACCAACCAATTAGGAAACTAAGCTTTTCCTGTGGACCACACTTACATCACTTGTTTAATCCGTGATGAGCTCACAGAGGCGGCTGCGCTATTTATAAGTCTACACTAAAGAGAGAGAGAGCTAGCTGCTGCTGCTTGCTGCAGACTGTACGTGGTGCTTGGCCTAGGCAGTGGATGGACTCGGAAATGCACCTAGACGTGATGCAGCCCAGGTTAACGAAGGGAATCTCTAAGAGAGTCAGAGCTTATAGCTCTCTTTGGTCGGAGCTAGTAGTTCTGTCTCCGATCAAGCCCAGAATCACGGAAAGCACGCACATGGAGCGAAAGCGCCTAGCATGAAAATTCCCTTATCTCCAGCTCAGAAGTGTTTGTGTGGCACGTCGCATGATTTCTGGCCACGCACGTACGTTTCTTTCACCGCGTGGCGCGTGCCTGGGCTCGTTCTCGAAGGACAAAAAAAAAAAAGAAGATCATTTTGTTTTCACCTCGACGATTAATTATGCGTGTGAATCAAATGTAATGTTCTGCTAGTGTTGTTTACTTACTGACATACGTCTAACTATTTGAAGGTTTTCAGTCTTTCAGATGAGACTGTTAACGAAGGTTTATGTTTCAGTATTTTCAAATATGGCATGCTCTAGGCGCATCTAGCAGTTCACTTAACAGTAGTGCTATATTGCAGTAGTAGTATGTGGACGTATTGGAGACACAGCAGAGAAGAGAAACTTCAGTTCAATCTGCTGGTGAATATTAGCTCGCTCGATGAAACAGGTGCTGCTATTCACATCTCGTACAGTTTCTTCAGCATGGTGATGTTTATTAGTGGTCTGATAATTTTTAATAATTCATGATTAGAGAAAGAAACTGGAAACTAATTAACTAGACGATCATTATTTTGGAGATGTTTCATGATGACGAGATTGAGCTGTGCGATTCTTGAGACGTCACATCATAAAATTCTTGAGACATCACATCTCATAGAATTCACATATTAATACAGGGCTAATACAAGCTAGTTGTCATGCATAGCAGTTGTCGGTGGAACCGACAGGTTCAGCTAGCTGCTAGCAGTATTCAACAAAACGGTAGGAATAATACATATATTTCTCTGAACAGTATAGCAATCATGCATGTAAACAATGAGAAAACACAAGTACCTAATCTAGAATTTTCTTAAATAGAATTGTCCCCAAACTCAGTGGGCTAGTTGTGTCACTATGCGCCGCTGTATGGGCACTTGGCAGAGGCAGCATAAAGGGGAAAAGAAAGCTATGGCGCCAAAGAATCCGTGACTCGTATTCCCAAATCCCAAAAGGCCAAAACCCAATAATACTCAAATGGAAAAGCTAACAAGAGCGTCCAGGTTCAGTGTATGAGTCCCCCGGTCATTTCACGAGACCTTTTTCAACCCTTACCTGACAAGTTTCAAAGCGAGTCCAAACTTAATCGCATCTCTCATTGATGTACTTTGGAGGGATGGAGAAGGGGATATTTGCAGTATAAGTAGCTTTGGAGAAGCATTACTTGTAAAGCAGAGATGCATCGACAACTATTCTTCGTCAAGCTGTAGCCAGTCGGTCGGAGTCTCTCATGGAGTTCCCCCATTCACTTCTTGGTCACTGTTCTTTGCTACTTCAGGTAGAGATGATGATTTCTAGTTTATTTCTCATAAATGTCATGAGAAGATGGAGCTGGCTCTAAGCATCCTCATGAGTCTTGTATCGTGCTCGTATCAATTCAAATAAATCGAGTTTTTATCCATGCTTTGTTTCTGTGTCTTTTTCCGTTTCGCTATTCTCTGCTGCGATCGGCTGCAAGAAATGTATATTTGGGCGCCTTCTAGATTCCTGCAGTTTTTCGTCCTTTAATACCGACATGGAAAGTGAAGCTTCGATCCTTCCATCTTGCTCGTAATACTGACATGGAAAGATCAAGAGTTGATCCATAAATCCTGCTTGAATGCAAATAAATTTTGATCTACGAAGCCTTGTACGACTCGTTTTAAGTTAATCCCAAACTTCTCCGGGTAGCACAATTCGCAAGATACCTGTGCCTTCACAGGTTCATTTTGTAGTACGATATGTTATCGATACTACAGAGGTATCAGGTAGCAGGCTCGAGTCAGGACTATGGTAGTAAACCACGATTTTCGTGGAACTTGAGCATCTAATGTTCCCACATGCAGTCATAACCGTGCCGCAAAACATCTCAGCATCTAAACTTCCCACATGCAGTCATAACCGTGCCGCAAAACATATCGCAACAGCAAAATTTCGTATCCCAACCAGGCTTGATCCCAACAGCGCATCTGAGGTACTCTACAAACACGACACGTTTTAAACAAGAAGGCATGCAACAAAGCACCGCACAGGAAACTGGAAATGAACATTCATTCACCTAGGCATAGTCAATTAGAGGTGCAGACTGAAACAAACATTGTCGCTACAAAAGGTTTCAAGTTTCCTTCACAATCCAGGCCGAAGATATTCTTTGACCGGAGCTGTTTTGCTCCATACTCCACAGGAAGTAGCCATTCTAGGTTCCTCCTAGCTATGCCAGGATCACATCACAAAAGAGACTTCACCATAACTGCTGGACCACAACGAACAGACTAATATGTGCATCACTGGATAACAAATTCAAGAGTTCTAACAGACTTCTGTCTCAAACTTGAGGCAGATCCCCATGCTGAAGAGCTCCTGGTACAGCAGCTTTGCACCATATGGTACATTGATTCGAACTATGTTCTCTGAAGACTTGCAGAAGCCACAGTATGGACCACGGATCTTTTTACCTCCTGGAACGCACCTCATGATAACATTAGCTACCCGTTCACAAGTCTGGCACACATGCATCTGAGAGAAGTCACTAAGCATAAAGAGCCGCTCGTGGAGGTTTGCAGCTGCCCCATGGGCAAGGAGGCAATCGCGTTCCATTTCTCCAAACTTAACTCCACCAAATCTTTTCCTGTCAGCAACAGGCTGCCTTGTGAGTGGGTGCACTGGTCCAGTGTTCCGGAATTTCACCTTATCTTCAGACATATGAATCAGCCTCTGGTAAAAGGTAGGGCCCATGAAAACCAAAGACTCCATCCTTTCACCTGTACGGCCATTAAGAACACTTTCAGCTCCCCATCTGGAAAATCCAGCCCTACAATACAATAGGATGCTTAAGTTTTAGATAATAAGTCACAGAGGAAATCAGGTCTACAGAGTACACAGAATAGAAGAGACACATCCAAAAAGCAAAACGCATTCTGAGTCTATTCTCTAAACACACTTGATCATCTAAAGTACGATGTACATTAATGCCAAAATGCCAGTGTATGAGTGCACTTAGCTTCATACCGAGTGACAATGCAGGTTAACAAAAGCATCAGCTGAGACATCAGTGAATTTATTCTTTTTTCTCAAAAAAATATATCATTGAATAAAGAACCTAAGCAAAACTAACAAGGATATATATATATACATATGCAAACGAAATATCAACACGAAACAATAATACATGCACATTAGGAAAAATCTTGCAGTAAATTTTTATAATTGATTATGTCACAAGATTCTTAAAAGAAAAAGAATATCAGTATCCTTATTACTAATTACAATAATTCAATTAAAAGAAAAAGAGTGCTAGACCTTAGAAAGAATTTTCATATATGACTATAGTGAAAGAGGATGGCTACATGAATCATAGAAGCAGCTAATTCATCAACTACAAAATAGAACGACTTACTTGTGCAACTGTTCAGCAATAATATCAGCTGATGCTGTGGTGAACGGTGTTGCATATCTCATTGTACCTCCGAGGGCTATTCCCTTTCCCAATGCAGCTTCAAGCAACTGGCCCGGAGTTTGACGTGTTGGAAAGGCATGTGGATTTATCACAATATCCGGCACTATACCTTGGTGAGTAAATGGGAAGTTCTCCTGAGATTCCAGAAAGCCCACAACACCTTTCTGGCCATGCATACTGGAAAACTTATCACCAAGGCATGGTGATCGAACCTGAAATCAGAGCAGCCAAGAATTTTATATGGCCAACAAAACTAATACATGCTGTGTCGAGAATGAGAAGATTAAGACAAAAGAGCAAAGTATGCTTGGTTCATAAAATTATTGAGCTGCCTGGTTGAAAGATACCTGGCCACATCATTTTAAGTGTTTAGAAGAAAGAAAAATATAGCTCAAGACACTATATATAAAAAAAAGGGTCGGCTGCCCGCCAAATCAGGTAGCCAACCTACGTCGGTCCACCCATTTCTCTCATTCTTATGTAGTCATGCATTCTCTTCCCAGTATAGAGGTTGAGATAGAACGAGGTAACCTGTTGATCTCAGAAAAGGCTTAAAACTATACCAACTGTGACTTTATCCATCGATGAGGTAAAGGAATCCCTATTCCTCAAAAGAGAGAGAGAGAGGAATCCCTCCCTTAATGCCATGGCCTCTGCAGGGCACCCATACTTATCATTCCATTGCCTCGTCTTTTGAGAAAAAAATAATGAAAAAAAAATAATAGGATTAATTGCAAAAACCCACCCATAAGTTTCCTCTAGTTTGATATTCCCCCCATAAGATGATTTGTGGCAAAAACCCACCCACCCACAATTTTTAGGAAAAATCTCCCCCCTACTCACCTGTTCCACATGTTTTTCCATAGACAATTCAAAATATTTAATAAAAAATATTCAAAATATTTATTAGATTTTAAATCTACAACAAATTTTTTTTATGAGGCAATTCAAAAATATTCAAATTTAAAATCGAAAATTTCTAATAGGTACTCTGATTTGAAGATTTAAAATTCCGGAATTCAAAAGTATTTTAAATTTTCCAATAAATATTCAAATTTGAAACATTTGACTTTCATGGAACCTTTTCCCAAATTTGAAATTTTGAATATTTTAAATTGTCCTATAAAAATCATGTTCCCGTATATTTGAAATCAAATTATATTTTGAATTATCCATGAGAATTTAAAACCTACTAGTAAATTATTAGAAAATACATGTGGGATGGGTGGGTGGTGGGAGATTTTGCCTAAAAATTGTGGGTGGTGTGTTTTTGCCACAAATCATCTTAGGCCTTGTTTGGCTGCACCTCAATCCATTTGGATTGGAAGAGATTGGAAGTAGATTGAGGGAGATATTAGTTCGCCTTCCACCACAAACCACTCTAATCTCGCTCAATTCATATGGAATGAGGAGCAGCCAAACAAAGCCCTAGGGGGGGGGGGGGGGGGGGGGGGGTATCAAACTAGAGGGAGCTTATGGGTGGTTTTTGCAATTAAGCCAAAATAATATCTCAAAGTTAAGATGATTACTACACCCCAAAAACAGAATTCAGTGATTTGTGGGTCGGCTGAAGCATGCTATATTGTTATGTATATGAAATCAGCAACAGCTGCAACAAAAAGCACTGTTGTTGGTAGTGTCTGACAGACGATCAGGAACAATGGGCGATCAAGAGAAATACACAACATTTTATTGTCTAATAGTTGAGATTAGGATAATTGCAAGTGAAGTCAGAATTCAAGGAGTGTGCTACATAAATGATAATGGCCATTTACCTGTCTTAAAGTAACAACAGCAAAATTCTTTCCTTCATCATTTGCTGAAAGTAATACTTTCTGTACCATGCCCTTTTCAGTATGCTTCAGTTTAATACTGTGATCTTCTCCAGTTTCCGAGACCTTCCCGATAACAATATCATTGGTCTGAAGACTTGCACCAATGTATGGTAACCCCTCATCATCTAGATTGTCAACACGTCCCCTTTTACTTTCCATTTTTCCAAAGTCTATCTTGTCCTTCAATCTCAGTCGTTTGGCTCCATCTTTATTTTCTACTTCTGCCTTATAGCTCCTGAGGTGCTCCGTCCTAAACATACCTCTTTCAAGAGAGGCCTTATTCATAACCAGGGAATCCTCTTGGTTAAAACCCTGATGAACATTGACGGCCACAATTGCATTTTGGCCATTGAAATATTCTGGTATAGCAAAGTCATCCTTTTTCCCTAAAGGATAAGCTGATCGTCCAATACAATCAGCTACAACTGTTTTGAAAAGAGGCTTCTGAGGATAATATAGCTGATGAGAAAGAGTATCAACTCTAATGAGTGGATTTGTTGTAGAGTATCCAATAGCTTGCTGTGAGTGTTTTTCAGATTGGTACAGTACTCGCCGAGCAAAATTGTGGTTTGCAAAAGGAATAATACCACAACTTAAACCCAGAAGAAAAGAAGCATCCAGCTCACAGTGAGTATAACCAGTGATTTCTCCTTCACTCCCAAACAAATGCCTGATTCCCCAAGCACATTGTATATCTTCCTCCTCTTCAACACCAATGAACTCAATTACTTCTTGTTGCATTAGCTCCTGGAAAGAGTATGAACGACCCTTTGGTTTTCTGATTTTATTCAGATTTTCAACCACAAGAAGTGGCCTGAGGATTCGCCCTGCTTCAGAAAACACACGAACTTCCTTTTGGTGCTTGTCCCTTTTGATTTCAACCTAAAAAGGAAGAAAACAAATATAAACATTATAGATATCATGGTGTGAGATATTTGTACATAACTACGTGGTGGTACAAACATATAGAAGCAACAGACATTTGCATGTAAATGAATTAAGATGAGGATGTGATATACAATAGCATGACAGAGGCAAATAAGAATTAAGCAGAAAGCCTCTGGCCATGGAAAGAGAGGAAACCTGTGGATGGATCAGACTGCTGCGTCTCATGCACCTTAACCGCAAGACAAATGAAGCCGGATCAATACAGGATCCAACCCAATTACCATTCAGAAAGATTTTGTCCATTTTCGTAACTTCCTCACTAGGAATTTCATCCAGCTTACTCATTCCACAAGAAATGAAGCTGTCAATCAAAGGCTGGACCACCTTAGAGCTAACAATAGCGGTAACAGCTAGGTTTTTCACAAGTCCACAGTTTTCACCATCAGGAGTGGACATAAAACAAAGCTTGCCCCAATACGAAGGATTGCTGTAATTAAAAGTTTATGTTTCAAGTCAGTATACACGAGGACATACAGAAGCGTGTGATGGATATAAAATATATTTAGGATTAGAGAAGTTACTTACGGGTATCTTGCATCACCTGCTTTACCAGCATAAGCAACTCGCTGGCGGGTTTTCCTCAAGTCTGACATCATCTGAAGAGGATTTGTTCTCCTTAGAGTAGCAACAATTCCTGAGCACCGTTCAGTTCTTTTGTAGGGATGGCACCAAGAACCAGTGGAGAAGGCACGGTTTAGACCATTAGTGATAAGTGATGCATCCAGATAACGCTCAAGCTCTTGTAAATCACGATCACCATTCAAGTCTCTCTGAATGGCCTTAACCATACTTCTCTGTGCATGCCTAACATGTGCCCGAAGTTCCCGTCCAAGCAATTCACCAGCAAGCTCCAACCTCTTGTTCCGGAAATCATCCTTGTTATCACACTTGCGCTTTCCAATGAAAGCCATCAGCAGGCATTTCACCATGTAGCATAAGAAAAGTGCTTTGTTCCTGTTTCCACTTATACCAGGAAAGAGATATTTAGCAATATAGTCATCAAAAGACTCTGCTGGAGGAAATCTTGAGCTTTTTATCAATTCATCAACATATTGACGGGCTTTATTTGATTTACGAAAGCCTTCACATACTTCATTAGATTCTTTAATAGTCATACATATTGTGTTGATAACAGAAGCATCAGAGTCTTGCATATCTATCATATCAAAGGCTTCCTTATCTGATGATATGCCTAGCGCAAAAAACAATAACCAAATTGGCATAGTCGCATACAAAAAGGAAATGGAAATGATTTTGCTCCCACTGAAGTCTTCACTCTTTGTGGACTCAACTAGCTTTATATATATGCGTTGCCGTTTGATTTCAGATAAAAAAGACACAGTCCAGCAAGGTCGGTCATCAACCCAAATCCTGTTCAGGCATCTTTGTTCTTGAGCAATGAATATCTGCAGGTGCAGGTATGACAATGAAAAACTTAATGATATGGAAGAAACATGATATATATGGTATGACTGTTAGTTGGAACAAAAACTTGCCCCTCTGATAGTCACTCCTTCAAAGGAACCTCCCAATAAACTTAGCAAATGGCTAGCAGTCCAGCTTATTATTTCTACCTTACCATACAAAATCGTCTGTGTGTGTAATCAGAAAATCCGCACTGTACTAATCATCAACCAGATTTGAAAATGTAATCAAGTATAAATCATAAGGTTCTAATAAAAAATGCAGAATGTTGAGGCCATACATGACTAAAACAAAAGAGGTCAACATAAGATAGCAGTAGCAGAACAACTACGTGTCTGGAGAACCTAGGTTAGTTCATTTATAGCACCCTATGTATAACAAAAGGCTGAAATAGTTCATTACTTTTAGTATATTAGCACTTTCACATAAAGATATTTGGACCTCTCTATTTTTCTTTCCAAGAGTTAACAGTAACACACAAACAAGAATTTTTGCATGAACTTGAAGAAACCTCGTAACCCTACAAAGTCATCTCAGACTAAAAAGAGGATGTTTCACAAGTAATAAATTCAGGCATACTGTATAAAATAAAAAAAATAGAGGTCACAGAAGATACCTTCTCCATTCCCTTTACCAAAAAGTATCCACCAGAATCAAACAGGCAATCACTTTCCTTGAGATTATGCAGCCAGCATAAATTTGATTTCACCATAACCGGAAGGCGACCAATAAATATCCAATGAGTTTCATTAATATAGTCCCTTTTCTGAACAAAACCATCATTCCCAGTTTTAGACTTGTCACTTTTCCCTAAAGAATAAACCTGGTACAGTTGACGCAATCAGATCAGACTACTATAAGAGTTAGACAAAAAATGAGTAACAGTGCCATCATTTAATTGCTTAGTTAAGCACAGGGAGAGAACTCAGCATAAAATGTTTCTTCTATAAGGAAATGTATTAGCATATACTACCTCTATAAGGAAATGTAAGAAATGAATTAGTTCATTCTTTTAACTAGAATTGTTGCCCACAGAGTACTTCAAATGGAATCCAGCACACAGAAAACAAGAAAGACCACTCATATTGTTGTTTAAACACAAATCACATGTTGAATCTTTGGCTGCTCCATCTAATGTTAAAGTGTGGACCATCTGCTACATTGATTAGGGTACAGGGATATAATATGGTATCAAAATTTCTTCTTTAGTAAAATAAATGACTGAATCAGTGTATTATAATACTAGGGAACTTTTACCGCCTACACACCAAAGAGTTTAAAATAGGATCATGCCATCATAAGCATTGGTTAAGTTTTTGTTTTCTATCACTGGCTGTACAGTTTGTATGCGTGTGTGTCTGGTGTATACATGGATTTAGAAAAAATTCAGTACCTGAATAGTCACTTCAACTTTAATTCTGGACGCATACGTCATATTCTGGAGGCGAGCATGCTTTGGTTTAAAGTTAATGTCAGCTTCATCTTTGCCAGACCAAAATACAGGTTTTTCAAGCTTCACTCTCCCAAACTTGATGATGGCATGCTTCCAGCCGCCTGAAACTTTTTTGGAAGGATCATATCCTGGTTCTACAATCACTTCACCCAGCGAATCAAAAAGCTCCTGAAGCCCATGCGAGATAAAATCGTTATAGGAATTTATCTGATGGCTAATCAGACCAACTTCATCAAAAAAGGATCTTGATGCTTCCGTGCAGAACTTCTCTAGGCTTTCAACACTCATCTCAATTGGAACTTGTGTGTGTGGCTCGAAAGAAGACTTTCCTTTAGTATCACCATCGAGGGTCGATTTTCCTTTCATGTCCACATCCATAGATGACTGACCTTTGTCAACATCTATAGGAGACTCACAGTTTGCTTCATCTATGTTAGGAGATTTTTCTGCTCCATTGTTGTCCACCATCATAGGTTCTAGGTCAGAATCAGAGCCACTTGGTGATTGTCCATTGTCCTTGGGTGGCCCTTCCATTGCACAAGCACTGGTAGCTCACAACCTATGAAAAGTCGTAAAAATCCTCACATTAGTCACTCAGAAATTGGTCGTTTCAATAGAAAACATGGGACACAGAGGGCATGGCTGCACACCAAAAATTGAATATATAATCATTTATGGAAATCATAATAAAACCATCACATATGTAGAAACTGTTTGTTTTCAATAGAAATCATGGTGCATGAAATGCGCTGATAAGCTCCAGAAATTGAAGTCATTTATCATTTATGGACAGGCGACGCGTGAGGCACGTGAGCCCTTGCATGCATAAAGCGACACAATCCACCCTGAGTTGTACAAACATGCCAAAAGAGTTAATTCAGAGAAATGCACCCTGGCTCGTACCAATGAAAACATGCTATAAAACACCGGTGTCAAACCCATGGCATATTAACGTACTGGCTACAGCCATCTCTGAGCGCAAACTGAATGGCCGACACGTGTGAGGCATCAAACATTCGACCAGGCTAATCATAGATCCCACCATTTATGCCACCGAGTAAACTTATGCTCACATTATCGAGTCATCATAATGAGTGGAATTGCATGGGGGTTCCGTTGAACCCCAAACTTTTGAAAAAAGTAAACCACATTCCATTCCTAGATAGCGAAATCCTCCGTCCTGCCATCTGAAAACTTATTCTCACACGTTTGAAGAAGAAGAATCTAAAGCTACGGCTGCTGGATGTATCAGATTAACAGTGAAGCACCCTGCATCCTCTCACAAACTAAAAATGAAAACCTAATCCTACAGCAATGCAGAGGCGGACCGACCAACAGGGCGAGCTAGGGCAACCGCCATATGTAAAACCAACGGAGAGAAACGCTCCTCCCCTCTCCACGGATATCTCCGCCCCCCCTGTTCGCCAGACGCAGCTGCATCCCATCCCCATCCTCGATGGGGATGAAATCTCGTCGTCCCCATCCACTGGTAAAACTTTTTTCCGCACCTGGGCTGGGATCGCTCCGTCCCCGCTACAACTAGCCGAATTGTCAACTACACAAGGAGGGAGGAAGATTCGAGGATCGGGGAGGAGAGGTCAAGCTCTCACCTTCCGTCGAAGCTAGACGAGGCAAAAACAAGCCAAGGTGGTGCAGTTGTGCCCCGTTCTGGCCGCGCGTGCCCGCCCTGTAGAGGGGAGGAGGACGGCGGCTACAGGAGAAGGATTTCGCCGGCGTCCGCTGCTGGAGAGGGAAGAGGAAAAGGGGCGACCGTGCGAGCACTTCGCACTCCGCGATCACTCGGGTGGGGGACAGAGGGAGGAGGGTTTTAGCAGGAGAGATTTTTTTTCCGATAATTAATAATCCCTCCATCCACAAATAGGTACTCTTTCAGTTTCAGTTTTATTATGTGTCAGTACTAAATTTCTTTATCAGAAACGACAAGTGAATAAAAATATAAGAGTATCATTTTAGATATTAAGACATCACATTGGACCACTTGTTCTATTCAAATTATTTATGCTAATATTAAAAAATAAATATATATTAAAGTATTTTTAATGATTAAACAAATTATATGTCAAAATTTTAAGTAAGATGACTGGTCAAATATAATTATTAAAAATAAAAAATAACACTTATTTATGGACGGATGTATTAAGTTTATTAGTACCATTTTTTAACTGACCAATTCTGTGAGTCTTCGGGAGAAAGCGCCTCGGGAATCGAGAGTCTCGGAGAATGGAGGTCTGTTGCCGGCGTCGTGCAGTGGAGCCCAAGGTTGGTGGGGAAAGAGGATCCACGCCCGGAGAAAGGTGGGCCTGAAGCCCTGAACCATCTTCTGTGTGTGTGCTGAATGCAAACGGGTCACGGCCTCAGTTCAGTGAGCCCACTGCCCACCCAACCAAAGAGAGCGGAGGCGAGGGCGAAACGACAGAAGCCGTGAGATGCTCAACACAAGTTTGTTGTCAGCCTTTCTAAGGTTTTTTTTGTCTGCCGAACATCCTTCAATTAAGTATTCTCTTCGTTTTTTTTATGTTATTGTTAACTTTAATTAATAATTTTAATCATTCATCTTATTTAAAAATTATGAAAAATATTAAATATTTGTTAGATTTGATTTATTACTAAATATTTTTAAATCCTAATTTTAATTTTACATATTTAAATTAAATTTTTTTAATAAGATGATCGGTCAAAGTTTTTGTTCAAAGTCAACGAGAACGGGTAAAAAAGAACGGATGAAGTATTTGTCTTCAAGGCACTGCACAATCACACAATCAAGAATGTCCAAGAGACAAATAACCCTTTCCAATAACACTGAATCATTCGACTAATAATAAAGCAAAGATTTCAGCGAACTGAACCGGCCTGCAAAGCTCATGAGTAAACAACAGCCAACCACTTCATCCCACTGTTCCACCTACACAATAGTACTATATCTTATTGAAAGACAAGAATCCAGGAAAATGGTTTCTGTGAACTGGTTTGCGAAATTCGCAAATACATAAGCTTACAGAAGTTCGGAACCCAACTTCAAGCAATGAAACTCTGTACACAAGGACTAAATACTGAAAAATTGTCTCTGCTGAATTCACAAATACACAAGCCGGTACTAAGTTCAGAACTCAGCTTAGAGCAATGGAGCTCCTGTACTGTACACAAGGACTAAATTATGACCTGCCAAAATGCAGGAATTATAGCAGAGAGGCGTGTAAAATTGCCTCGATTCGTCAAGCAGGAAAAGTTTGATGTTTCAGGCTTTGGAACCATCACGATCGCCTCTCACTCCCAGGTTGCCTCCAAGCATGGACATCAGCCCTCCACCATGCACCCTTCCCTCGGGCACGACGAGCCCAAAGCCAAGGCCCCCTCCGTCCTCCCGAGCATTGCCGGCGAGGCCGCAAAAGGAAGAAGACTTCAATGATCCAGGGACCAGCACCTGATGAGGGATCAGCAGCTTGCCGCTGCTCTGCATTTCGCCCGACGAGTCGACGCAGTCCGACCATGCACCATGGCCTGATGAGGACATGCCGTGGTCCATGTTGGCACCAGCACCTGCTGAGGAAGTAGAGACGATGCTGCTGAAGAAGCCAGGCCCAGCCATGCTCGTTCCCTGTCCAGGATCGTGATCCTGCATTGAGGTCATAAGGGTCGTATGCGCCGCGCACAGGCCGCTCCGGCCCCTCGCAAACTTCTCGCATCCGGTGCTCCAAGCGCATCGCTTCCCGCCGCCATGGGCCTTGCACAAGTCCGTGCTCCCTTGCGCGCTCTTGTCGCACCCATCGAACCTGCAACGCTTCCCACCACCGTGCTTCACGCAGCGATCAGAACGACCGCGCGCGCTCTTGGTGCACCCTGGGACAACACAACGCTTGCCCCCTCCATGCGCCACGCAGAAGCTAGTTCCGCCATGAACGCTCTTTGGGCACGCCCCGCCTCCCTCAAAGAGGCATCTCTTTCCGCCCCCATGCCCTTTGCAGAATGCCGTGCTGCCCTCAGCACCTCTGGTACAGCCTTCGGACATGCACCTTTTGCCTCCGCCATGGGACTTGCAAAAGATGGTGCTTCCTTGTGCTCCCTTGCCGCAGTTTGGGTACTGGCACCGACGGCCACCTCCATGAGAGATGCACAGCCCAGGCTGTCCTTCCGCACTCCGAGTGCAGCCCTCTATCCTGCACCTCTTCCCTCCACCATGTTTAATGCAGAATCCTGATGTCCCCCGTGCCGCTTTCGCGCATCCCTCGATGCCACATCGGCTACCGCCACCATGTGCAATACAGAAATCTGTCTTCCCCTCAGCGCTCTTGGTGCATCCTAACTCCTGACACCGTTTTCCTCCTCCATGAGCTTTGCAGTATGCTGTTCGGCTCTCTGCACCTTTGTTGCAGCCGGGCTTTTGGCACCTCTGACCACCACCGTGGGAGATGCAAAGCCCTGAAGCACCCCTTGCGCCTTTTGAACACCCATTGAACCTGCACTTCTTTGGATGGCGTTGATGAGTTCTCTGTTCCCCGCTAGTTGTACTGACTACCATATCAGACGTTGTAGCAAAAGAACAATCAGTTGTTATGGACAGATCAGGGCTAGGCTGAACCTCGTGATGGTTGAGTGATAGACCATGGCTGCCTTCAGAATCACATCCTGTCCCCCCTTGCGATTGGAAGCTTGTCTCTGGAGGTGTTCCATTAGGACAAAGATTCTCTGATCTTGGAGCAAACAGAAGAGGAAGCATATAGCCACCTATTTTCCTTTTGCCTGAAGTTGATCCCTCATCAATGAGTGGGATGGTGATACCATTTTTTCTTGCATGTGAATACTTCTTGCTGCCACTCTCTTTTGTGGACTGTACATTATTTCTTGAATTGCACCTTGAAAGACCCAAATTCGAATCAGGATCTGCTGCGGTGCAACATTGGGTATGGAAGGCTGCAGATTCCTTAGCAGTGGTTCCACCATATGAGTGACTACCAGCAGCAGAGTACAGATCCGGTGTTGGCCCAAGTCCAAGAACCAGCCTGCAGCCATCATCAGGAACTACCAAATTGTGAATGCTCGGCTCAAGCACTGTCTCTGAACTTCCAAGGCAACCCAACTTTGCTGCTGTTATGGCTAGTTCTTCACTCCTGCAGTTTATTGCACCAGGTTCAGCTTGCGAGAATGAAGGACCAGCTTTATGTTCCTTCCCATGAAACCAAAGATTTGTCAAACTGAGGTCCATCTTGCTTAATATAAATAAGGTAGGATTACAAGATAAAAAGGATATAATTGCTGTTTGGAGATCAGATGCTTCAATCCAGCAATCGGAATTCAGAACCCCGTCTTTACACCTTCACCACTCAGAAACATATACTAGTATACACTGAATTACAATACACATGGATGTTCATGCAATGTAAACCACCACTGACAAAACCTGATCTATCAGTTCTGTCCATGAACATCAAGCTTACTAATCCCAAATGCCAAATGATGATGTTGCCTGACTACCGGCAAATCACATGCACGGCATCGAATGTGTACCCAAACTGCAATCAGGCTTCATACGGTAAAAACAGTGTCCTCCATGATCTGCAACGAAATCAGATAACATGTGGAATTTAATGAAGAAGATTAAAACATAAAAAAAAAAAGAACTGATCGATGTTCAGGCTTCTATATAAAGTGATTTAACATCTTCTACCAAGAGTTTTCTCATGTATCTAAATGAGAATGGCGTCAGTAAGCATGCATCGAACAAGAAGCTGATCCACAGACCTTATTGGGCTCATGTTACAAAATACCAAATCATCAAATGCATATGTACCACCCTCTCCTGTAGTAAACAGTTGCATAGGTCCCTTAACAAACCAAAGGTCAAGCCTTAACTGAATTTGAAACCAAAGTACAAGCTTGTATCCCAGAAATAGCCAATAAGACACAGCATGTAGCAAGGATTTTCTTCCTTTTTCTTTTTCGAACGAATATAGCTCCTTTTCTAGGTACTATCTACTTTGGAAACACTGTTTAGTCTTGGATTTACAAACTTTTTGTTTGAAGGTAATGAATTTACAAAAAATTCATTACAGTTCAAGAGTTTCACTGCAAAGGCGCACCAAAATTCATTGATTAAACAGCAGAGCAAGGCAAAATCCTTCAAGCGCAAGACCAACTCCACTAAATTATTTGTAGTACACAGTTTGGCACCCGAACTCCACTGAGATGAAAGCGCAATTCACACCAGAATCCCAAAACCCGTGATAACGAGAGGGAGATTAAATAAATTAACTGGGGAGAAGGAGAGTACCTTTCACTTTCGAAGCAGGGAAGTGAAGCGCGGATCAGTACCGGCATGCGGAAGCAGCAGGAGGAAGCGGCGAAGCGAAAGGGTGGGAGAGACCAAGCAGGGGAGGGGAGTTTGGCGATAAAAAGAGGCGTGGAGAGGAAAAGTAGGGAGGGAGCTTTATGCCATCGCCATTGAGGAATGGAATTTGGCCTTTGGAGGCTCGGGAGGAGCACAGAAGCCGCCTCAAAGTAAAAATAAAAAATAAAAAATCAACCAACCAATCATATGATTTGACATTAGTAGAGAGCAGGGCGGGGAGGGAACGCGCTTGATGGCGCTCGGCTCCGGCGGTCCGGCCCCCAGCCGCACGGAGGGAGGGATGCGGTGAGGCGGCCCCGGGCGGGATCCATATCCTCTGCATGGAGTACTGCTACGACACAGAACGATTTGTCTGCATTAGCCTTATATGGACCGCTTATCTCAAATCGGAGGTTTCTGCTTCTTTCTTTCTTTCTCTTCAACGTCAAGTCTCTAGCAGTATGCGCTCCATTTTCAGATGAACGGTTTTCTCCATCTTTAATGTGCGATCGAATCAATCTGAATCGATCGGGACAACAGAACCAACGGACTCGTTGCCTGATCCAACATCCATGAAGCACCAGTAGAATTTCTCCTCCTCTAGGCACGCTTCGGCTGCAGCCACCAATACATCCTCTTAGCTTTTACGTCCTTGCTTTGCCTCCTCGCAGTGGACCTCTGAGCCCCTGTGCTTTGCTTGCCTCCGTCCTTCTTCTGAAGGTGCAGGTCCGACCGAATTTTGGAGGTTCTATCGAGTTGGTCATGGTGGGTTACGTGGCACGATAGCCATCGAGCACGTTGGTGGGTGGACGACGCCGACTGGCATGCGGTGAGCGCGCGCAAGTGGCCGAGAGGAGCGTCACTATGGCGCACTAAGCACTTTGATGATAGGAAGCCTGCGTGCGTACCTCCGACATTTAGATCCCCTCGTCGGGCAATTCTGGCCAGCAACGCCGTGCTCACATCAAAATAGCAACATGCTCGAAGAACACCGACCGGATGGATGTGAAGTACATATCAACAAGGCGGAGAGCCATTAGTGGCTCCCACGTAACGCCGAAATCGATTCAATCGAAGATATAAGAAAATCATAGAAAGGACGGTCAGTGACAAGGTCCCTACTCGTCACACCGTATACACAGAGACGAAGCAAAGAAAGCAAAGAGAGCGAGCTAGTGCCTTGTATCGTACACCCTTGATATAACGAAGAACGGGTAAGATTTTTATCTAATGCAGAGAAAGACTCTCTGCATGGACAACGTCAATGCAGAGGATACTGATGGGCCCCGGGCGGCATCGCGTCGCGTGTCGTGGGTAGAGTGGTGTGGTGGGCACTTCAATCAGGCTGACGCTGCCAACGATCCAAGTGTCTATCGATGAGAGCAAAGAAAACCTACTCCAATCGCCTATCAAAAAAAAAAAAAAATACTAAGTCCAATCGAAACGACCGATCGAAGCCACGCCTGCAGGATGATCGCTAGTGACCAAGCTGCCAACGGAAGGACGAAGCTGTGTGCAAACCGAGTGCACATGCGTCTGAAACCGTACGCGACACTTAGTTGATACTGATCCTGCCAGCACTCGCTCTGACTCTGACGCTCGTAGTTACTTACAAGTTACAACGTGATAAGTTTATGTAGCAAATCTGCAATCAGCCAATGGATCGGACTAGAAGAGACACAACGGTACCGTCTCTACCTCCCGTCGGTAGGTCCTTGCACCGATTCCACTAACTAACCGATCACAGGCTTCGTGCCACTTGGTCATCATAGCACCACCGCACCAGCACAGTTTGGCCAGCGCGATAAAAGGAGGCAAGTGGCCCGCGCTCAGTCGTGTACAGGCGGCAGCACTCGAGCCTACGCATTCCCTCGGCTCGACGCGGCGGGAAAAGGCGCGAGGATGACGGACCGCGTCCCGCCGATTGCCGGCTCGTCCGCGCGCCCCATTCGCTGCGTCCGGGGCTGCCGTGTCCACGCGTTGACGGCGACGGGGCAGAGTAGCGTGCTCCATGGACATGGAGGCGCTTACCCTTACCCGGCCCGTCCAATGCGCGCGTCTCGTCATTCAATTTTACTATTTTCCTATTCCCAGTCACCATTACTCACCAACAAACCAAGGGCAGGCGACGTGCCGTATTGGACTCGACACACGATGAGACTGACTTTTTTTTTTTTGGATGAACAATGAGACTGACTTTGATCCGCAAGAAAACGAATACTAGTTCATTAAACAAAACCGTAATCCACGTACTGCTGTCTACTCCCGAAAACCAACAAATCTAGAGGCATCGACGGCCTCCGAATATTCTCATATGCCATTTCAAAAAATAATACTAAACAGAAGAAGAGATGAACTCAGCAAAGCTACAAAAAGATGAACAATTTAAAGATTCTTCAAATGTAGATAACGTTGCTGAAACTCCAGATTACTTTAAAATGGGCAAACTGGCACGATACCAGCGTTTCTAAAATCAAGTTGCAAATGCAGCATCAACATCGGTGCAGGTAAAGTTGGCAGATAGAATAATACAGCTCACAAATTATATTATGTAATATGTAGCATGCAGTACGGCTTTTTAACATGATGATGAATCCTTTCTGGCAATAATCAAACCCAAGGAACTAAACTGAAAGAAGATTCTACACGTGAAAGAAAACATTGTTGGTTGCCAACTGGCAACCCAATAACATCGTACACCACTGCATAATCGAGTGCTAACATGTCTTCACTTGATTGGTATCCACAACTAGGCAACAACACAGGCCCAGGTGATCTGATGCATGATACGGCTAGAGCTTACAGTGGACCACAAACCATGTGGATCGCAGCGCTGCAGGCACGGGGCAAAAGTACTGTTTTTAACGATTTGCAACAGAATACATTACAGTGGAAGGAGCAACAAAGCATTTTGCACAAAGTTGACCATAGGCTAAACAGCTTTAAAATGGGGAAACGGTAACCAAAACTGTATAGTATACCACACACTCAAACAGCTCAGATCCTAGGGAGCTTCATCCTCTAGAATCAGGATCTCTTCCTCGGCTACTCCCCAGCAGCTGCTGGGAAGACTTTGGCCACAGAAGGACGGGAAGCAACTCTGCATTGATTTGGCACGTTATGGAACAGTACAAATTGTAAACCTTTGATATAATATAAGTTGGCAGATAATGCCCAGCTTTCATCCCTCAAGTATTCGGTAATCAAATAGAAATAAATGCTACATGATGACAACTACACTTGTTATTTTCCACAATGTCCATGATTTGATGTGTTTTATTGATCTTCACAGATGACGCAGATTCACTGTATCATGAATACCAAAAGATGTTCCCAAGAAGGATTCAAGGAAACCTCATAAATCAAAAATTGTCTTTGTCTGACCAAACGGGACCATCCAAACCCACAGCATATTGTAAAAGTACCAGGTATTCTAAAAGTCTGCTCCGTAATAAAGTTACCAATAACGACCCATGATTCCCATCACTGCACAAGTTGAAAGTAATGCAATAGAACTATGATTTAATTCCATAGATTTCATATTCACAAATTATTTACAGAAATGGAAAAGCAAGGTCAGACCTTAGAGCAAGTGTATATGAGAAGAGTCAGCCAAGTCCAGCTGTCAGGTCCATAGTTGGAGGAACCGTTGCCAGCTTCATGGAGGAAATACGGTAACGGAGACATCAATTGCATTTCATATTGGCGCTGTGAACCGCATAGGGCACAAATGCTGGCTTGTGGTAATTTGGTTGCAGGCAACAGCGGCTTACCACAAAAAGAATACCTACAAACATCGACCAGTAAAGTTGATTCACGTCTTGCAAGTCAAAGAAAAAAAATGCTGTTACACCTAGCATCACAGTAACATGATTTGAAATGATGGATCAAAAGGACACCATGAATCTAAATACCTAAAACATTGCTGTGGATGTGCATCCAAACGTTTCTTGAATTTTAAGAAAGTTCTGTCAGCACCAATAGCTTTATCATATTCATACTTTTCTCCTTCCCATTTTTCTTCTTCATCATTTGTTGTGTCCACGATTTCTTTTGCCAGAACCAATTCATTGCTACTTGAACCCACAGTGCCCTTGCCACCATATTTCTCCTTATCATAATATATATAAAAACAAGGAAGAACTGCTGGAATTAAGTTGCATCAGAAAATAAGATCGAAAACTCACTTCTTATTTATGGTAACAAGCTCTAAAGAAATTGATCATACCTGGTGCAGTCGGATCACTTGCTTTCTGCTTCAACACAGGACGTTTTATAGGAGTATTGGCACGCTTTGATTTTTGCTTCTTTGAATTAGATGCCAACGTTGCAGCTTGCTCAAGTGCTTCCGCTAAGGCGTCTAGATCAAAATCATCACCGTTGATGTCGGGACTCTTGGTTTCATCATTTCGTTCCTCTTGAAAACTTGTTGAAGAAGGTAAATTTGATGGACCATTCTGTTCTTCAGGAAGACTTGTAGAATGGACATTTGGTTGGCTTAATTCACTTCCACTGACATCAGTTTTTATACTAGTATGGCACTTCTGAACTCTTAAAACCTTCCAGCTATAACAAGCAAATAAAAACAATATACTGATTTAAAACACTGTAAAAGGCCTGAATAACTTATAGTTATTGTGAACCAATGTGGCACATACTTGCCTTTGAGGTTTAGAACCACACTTTGGTGTCGGGCAAACAAGCACATAGATTGTCCTCTCCTCAATTTTTAATTTCTCCACAGGTGCATAAACCTGAGGTGATGATCGCTTAAATTAAATTTTAGTGAAGAAAAAGTAGATGTGTCCTATAAACTTTAGACTAGTACATGAAAAGGTTTTGCACCGATAGACCAGAGCATTGCAATTTTGAAACATTACTGATGACTTAGTAACATGCCAAACAATCAGAATTCAGAACGCATTCTTTTGGAGGAAACCACTGAACATTGTATTATAGCGCAAGTCAATTACAATAGTGGGAGAGCCAAGGAGAAAAACAGAGAGGAAAAAAGTGAAACCTGAGCAACAAGACAAAGCTTGGTTCCACATAAACTGCACTGAAGCGATTCAGGCTTAATTTCCATATCACCCGTTGGCCAATCCTGTGGAAGATTTAACAACCAACTCAAACAGGAGCTTTGTATTGAACCATTGATGCTTAGCACATAAGCAGCCTTCGATTAGAAAAGGCTAAGAGCTGGAACTGATAATCCTGGTGGGATAACAGTAGAGTATGCATAACTCAAACTCTAATTTCTACGGCAACAACAAGAATCAAGAGCTAATAAAAATGAATACTATAACATACGGGAATTCCACCGATCTTAGTGGTGTAGTGGTCCGCCTTCTCGCGGTAGTCCTCCGCCCAGAGCCCTGGCAGACCTAGGTGCACCTCCTCCGCCATCCCTGACTCCCTATTTCTCAAGTCTTTGGAGGTAAAAGGAAGGGATCCACGCCACTCGTCGGCGACCGGCGGCGAGAAGCGAGGTAGGCGGCGGCGGTGGCTTGGTGGTAGGAGTGACAGACCGTGAATAGGTTCTCTTGGAGTCTGGTGGGCTGTCATTGGTAGTATTGGATGTGGCCCGGTTAACTTAGTAGTATCCGCCTGACATGGAGAGGCCCAATAGATATCCCATGACCAACTGCATTGGATAGACCAGTACCGATCCTAAACTCGGCGGGCCAAAATTTGAGATCGGAGTCCTATAAACTGGCAAGAATGTGCCAAGAACGTCTCTTGGTTTTGAAACTGTAGCATTCCAGAGAGAGTCGCAGTAGCTACCAGAGTCCGGAGCACGTTCCAAAGATTCGATTGATCAGCACGACTTGACAACGGACAAAAGGAAGTGACAAAAAAGCTCTCAGCGCTATGTTTTATGCGTAGATCAGATGGTACAAAACAGTGGCGCCTAATCTTGCCAAATAAGTAACATGCAGTTGGAAGGAAGGAATAACATAACATGTATATATACTGCATGATAGATCCGCTCGCTCATCCAGCACAGTCAGAAGCTCAAGTCTTGGAATATTGCGGCTACTGATCGCCTTGCCTTGTGGTCGCATTGGACTGGAGGATCTCAGCCGATGCTTCATGTACCAAGTCCGTGAGCAATAGCCTTGTGTATCTTTGACCATAGGTTCTACTACTAGATTGGTGTGTTGTTGGTGTCTCTACCAAATCGGCATGTCCATCGCTTTAATATTGTTTTCTCCTCTCGCATAATGAAACGGTCGAGAGCGAGAGGAAAAGAGAGCAGCAGCTCCCGAACGCTCCAAATTTGTAATGCACTCATATTAAGGTCCAGAGATACGCAGCTTGCACTGCAATCCTGCTTATGTTCCAGGGGATTCGTGGACTTCGCTTCTGAAGAATTTGTGTCCTCCGCCTTTCTGAGAGGCTGTAAGATTCCGGCATTCCGCTGCGAAGATCCGGAGATGAAGGCTGGCCATGGAGGTGGAGCGCGGGGCCCATCTTGCTGAGCGCAGCGCGCACACTCATCGCAGCGACTGCTGCTTGTCTTCTTCTCTGTTTTCGTCCATGGTGCCGCGCGTGGGGAGCTAACGAAGACGACGATGACAGCGGTGAGGGCAGGATGTGCGCGCAGGACACACAGCGGTGGGGATTCGCGGCGGAGGCGGCGCGGCCTCCACAGTATCGGGCGGGCCTGGAGATTTTACAAAACGCCTCCTATTTCTGGATCCCGATCCGATATTATGCACAAAACCCCCTGAACTGGATCGTAGTTATTAATCGTAATCCAACAATATGCATAAAGACCTCTAGTTTGGATCGCTGTTATTAATCGCGATCTGATTTTTTGCAGATCGAACCCTGTTATTTACATATACGCCCTCCGTTAGATGGTGGCGCAAGCTCGTTCTCCCCACCTCCGGCCGTCCCTCCGCTGGCGGCAGCCGCAGCTTCTGTCCGCGCGAGCGAAGCCCCACCCACACCCACACAGCCACACCCCGTTCCTCGAACCCTAGGAGCCAATCTACCCTCGTCCCATTCGAAGGCGCTGCTGAGGATCGGAATCGTCGCGTGATTCGCCGGCAACAATGCACGCGGAGGCGGTGATCCGTCGGCCTGGTTTCGACGAGGGGACGTACCGCGGATGAGATGGATGGGTCCTATATACGGTCCAGCGTTGTGCCAAACCGTTCGGTTGAGGTCGGGCCTGCAGGCTGCAGCCGCCGCCGTAACGCGTGCAAGATCACCTCGTTGCCGGTGGTTGACGGCCGCATGCAGTCGGGACCAGTCACACTTGAGAAAATTAATCAGTTGGTCACGTAGTAGCGTCTGGATCATGCATATGCTGATACGCATGTGCGAAGAATAACGCTCACAAATGATATATGCTTTTGAACCAGACAGCTGAATAGTATTAGATGCATGTTACAGGCTATGGTGGTCTGAAGTGAATGTTAGCAGCTGGCCGGGAGAGTCTGGGACAGACACTGGCAAATTGGGGCGTTGTTATCACTGTTCCCTCTGGTCTGCAGCTGCGTTTCGAGTGGATGAGTTTATTCTAAGCAAGGGAGACCCACCATCACTGCACTTTCACCTACATCAATAATTAGTACTGTATATACTAACAGACTCCAATGAGGGAAAGGCGTTAGGAAAGGAAAGATGCGTGCACAGGGGCACTATGAAACCAAAACTGGCCCTCTAACAATACACACATGCATCCGCAAGACTCCAACGGCTTATCTCGTCCAACAGCTCATTCACACTCTACTACGCCAGTGCCACGCGCGCTTGACACGAATTCGACTGTGACTGAAGCTCCCATGGGCCATGGGCCATGGCGCGCGCGCACACACGTGCAGATGCAGAGCATATCTTTGAGATCTCAGCAACTTCATTGCCACAGCTCGATCGAGCAGATGAACCCTCGGCAGTTCGGCACGGCACGGTTTCGGGCAGGACGCGCGCATGCATGCGCATGGGAGGGTCGGTTCAGTACGGAGGCGCGTCCGTGACCGATGGGCAGGCGCGGACGCAGCTGAGCATGCAGAAAACTTCACGGGATCTCTCGCAGCCATTGCTGCTGGCGTCTCTGTACGTGCGGCCCCGGCGGGCCGTGGCGTCTTGCTGGGTTTGGTTTGGTTTGGTGTCCGCACGCACCACGGGCAGATGGATGATCCCAGCCAGCATCACGGGACCTCGCGCAGGCGCAGTCCCGCACACAGCTCCGATCGATCGAGCACTCGGTCTGTCGGAGTGCGCACTGCTCTGCTTCTGTATCAGAGGTACCAGTAGCATGGTCGTCCGTGCTGCTGTGCCACACCCAGGCCCAGCCGCCCACAGCTCAAACATCTCACGGGTCGTTTCAGTATATCTCATGCTCTGCGACAGCCACAGGTCTACGCGACGGATCCCTGAGACGTTGACGCATGTGGCATGTATGTTCACCAAAACTGTGGATGTGACCAACCGATTCTCGATCGCAGTAACTAGTACTCCAAGTACTACTGGGTTAGGATTAGGAAGGTTGCCGAAATAGTACTTCTCCTGCGGCGTATCCGGGGTATCCTGTACCTAGAGTATTCTGCTGCGACTTTATTAGAACGGCACCCGCATCTCCGTCAACTCTGCGTTCCGACGCCTTCTCTTTTCTTCAGAGGGCTGATGACACCGTTGTGTACGTATGCTGTGCTCTACGCCACCGCACCCTCGTGTCGATCTATGTCGGAACGGAAGCCATCCTCCTCATTCGTATTCGTACATAGCACTCCGTCGTACCCGCGACGCAAGAGTAGAGATACCTGTACTCTACTGTAGCCATCACGTGCTCGATGCACGGTTCACCGATCCCGGTAAGAAACTGAGAGGTAGGTGGCACACGTTTGCAAGTCTGACATACAAAAGCAAAGCACATCATCGCTCGCTCTCTTTTTTCTCTCCAGTGCAAGTGCGACTTTCCCATCTGAAGGGAACTTCGCATCCAGACCTTTTTTTACACCTCATCCAACAAAGGAGAACAAAAGAAGATGAAAAATGGTTACGAGGGAAGGGGAAAGCAAATCCACAGATCTGTTCGGTGGTGTACCGTTTCGGGTTGGTTGGTCAGTGGACAACCTCACCTTGCAGGACCAGCAGTGAGTGGACCGAAACGAAAACTGTCACGCGTCGCCGTCGAGCTTATAATTACTACACGCTATCCAAAATTTGCTGTGATCATCATCATTAAGAAAGAAGGGGATTCGATTCGATCAAGAACTACGTATTATTTGTGTGTGTGTTCTAAAACCACATCAGAACAAAACGGTCATCTGAAACAAGAGATACGGTTGTCCAGCCAAAGGGTATCCGCATTTCTCACTACACATAAGGCTTCGGCTACGGGTCGTCCGGCCGGTCTCCTGAAAACGGTATGCGTAACCACCAATTAATGGTCCTTCCTCTCTCTGATGGATGAATGAATGAAGCGCCTGCGCCTGCCCATCACGCATGAAGCGACATGAAAATTGAAGGGTAGTAGTACATGCCGAACTGAAACCGATCCCTGCCGCGACATGTGTGACGGCCTGCAGGTATTCTTCTTCTATTCAGAGGAATATCAGGGATGTATCGTGCATGATGAGCAGGCAGAGATGAGACCCATGGTCGCCCAACCACCGAGTGCGTCGGTTAATCTCATACGAAAAATATGTGCTGCCTTTTCCTTTTCCATGACAACCACCACCACGCTTTCCGCGCAAGGATCCCAAACGACTTTCATTTCACACAACACTGGCCGGACTATAGCCCATAGCTCACGTATAACAGGTTCCTGCAGTACACGTGCACCCTGTATTTCCTTCGGGGTATTCCTTGCTTCCTTTCACTGGATAGTGTAACAACAGCCACAATTACCAGATAACATCCATGCTCACGGCAAGCAACTTCTTTTCACTTTTAAAATTCCTTGCTTGCTCTCATGCATCAACCGTGAAACGAATTCACCATCTGTGCACCATAAAAAATTACTACAGTAGTAGAATGATTACGCTTTCTATACCCAGGTAGCAACATTTTTCAATCAAACTACGTAGTACGACAGTAGCATAATTCGGATAGAGAAGCGCGTCCAAGTGTTGTCCTTGTTGCCAAGCAACACGGCACGGCAACCGCAAAAATGGACAAATTCTAGCACAGTTGATCCGGGAGCCGAATAAATAGGCAAAGGGCTAGAGGTAAAAGGCGGATGGCCTCCTCACGGACTGGGTAGAATACGTACAAATCGCGGTGCGGACACAGTACATGCAAGAGGACGAGAAAAACAAAGGGCCGTCCCCTGTCACGGGCCGCCCCGCGCCGCGCCGCGCCGCGCCCTTACCAGCCAGTGAGCCAGCTCACTCATCACAGCCACCAGTACCACCCTACCGCTCGCTACTCTCTATATATGCAACCGCCGGTGCTCGTACCACGACGCAGAAAGAAGGACGGGAGCTAGCTAGCATGGCCACGGCGGCGTCGCTCTCGTCCTCCTGGGCCATGCTGGTGGCGGCGACCGTGGCGCTGCTGTGCTGCAATGCGGCGCGCGCGCAGACGCCCGTGTTCGCGTGCGACGCGTCGAACGCGACGGTGTCGTCGTACGGGTTCTGCAACCGGTCGGCCAGCGCGGCGGCGCGGGCGGCGGACCTGGCGGCGCGGCTGACGCTGGCGGAGAAGGTCGGCTTCCTGGTGGACAAGCAGGCGGCGCTGCCGCGGCTCGGCATCCCGGCTTACGAGTGGTGGTCCGAGGCGCTGCACGGCGTGTCCTACGTCGGACCAGGGACGCGGTTCTCGCCGCTCGTGCCCGGCGCCACCAGCTTCCCGCAGCCCATACTCACCGCCGCGTCATTCAACGTCACGCTCTTCCGCGCCATCGGCGAGGTCAGTGAGTCAGTCACCAACTCCCCTGCTTTTTGCTGTTCTTCTTCCGTTCTAAAATATCATGGCATTGCATTGCGTCTTTCTCCTCCGCGCCAACCTGCATTGCCGTTCTTGTTCTCGCTTGCGCTTGGTTTGGTTTGGTTTGGTTTGGTCTGGTTTGGTGGGGGTTGATTTGACGGGAAGCTTTCTTCTAGTGCTGGATCGGCGGGGCGATTCGGTTCGGTGCGGTGCAGTGACGGTCGGCTGCTGAGAATAATGTTGTGCCTTGCTTTTGCCTCCCAACTTTCCCTTCATGCGATGCGGCCGCGCAGGAAAAGCCGCAAAAGCGCGTCGACGGGTACGCGGAACGGCCTTCGATTATACTACTAGTTCCGAGTTTTTGGATTCTTTTCGCCGGCCTCTTCTTGTTCTTGGTGATCGGCGAAACAGCATTTACCCTGCGGCTAATTAAGCTACTTCCTCCTACCCTTTTGTACTCGAGCATCTCGAGTTAAAAAACAACTCGTAATCTTCCGTAGGCGGGAGCCGCCGTAGGACTCACGCACGCGTTTGTTTTTAACTCCCTGCCGCATTTGCACAGTTATAACTCGGTTGGTACGGCAAAACAATGGTGACATGTGGAGTAAACTAGTACAAAAAGTGTGCGCTCCTACTAGAAGTTCTAGATCTTAATTTGTACACGCCTACATGCATCATTCTCCTCCGTTAAGGAAGAAAAGGGACATCGATCAAGAACAAGAAGGGAAGGAGTGATTAGAGAGTGTGCCTCCGTGAACTGCACAAAATTATAGGCGGCACTAGCACTACGTTCTTGATCCAGCGACAGTGTCAGAGATATGCATTGCGTTGCAGCTGCCTGCCCTGGGCTGCGCTGCGCAGTCCAGGATTTGCGGCAGGATATTGTTCCTTATTATCACGGGCTTGCATTGCACGCGGCTAGGGCTAGCGCCGCAGCAGGGTGCGGGGGCCGGAGGGCCCACTTGCCTTTTTGTTGCAGAACAGTACGTCAAGTTAGAACTAAATTGGAGTAACTATATGCATGGGTTACCAACGCAAGGAAGGAAATGGAAGGACCGCACTGAAAATATCGGTGTTTTTTTCCTCCATGTGTGCACAACCGACACGGCCGATCATTTTCTCCTCATCCTAAACTTTTTCTTTTGAATGAATGAAGAAACTACTACTAGTAGACGATACTGTCTGTCTCGTGGATGACACCCATTGGACGCTAGCACATCGCCTGTGAGGCAGAGGGGCACAGCTCAACCCTTTCCCCGTGCGCGCCCACCTCACTGGCTGGCTCACTCTCACGTCCGGTCACGCGTCCTTGTCTCAAGGGAATTAGTGATCGGGGTCGGGGGAGAAAAAGGCTGGATAATCCTGGTAGTGGAATGCTGGTAGCATTTCAGGCTTTCAGCGATCTCAGCATCTTCCGAGCGAGGCCGGCCCCCCAGCTTGTACGGCCACATGTGTTCCAGCTTTTGCCAAAGTGAAGGGTTGCCGTCCGTCTCTGCTTGCACTTGCAGGGTCTTGCTGCTCGTTGCCTTTCTGAATTTGGTATGCATTTGGGGGTTGGGAAGTGAACACGGTCAGTCAAGGATTCCGTTTTAGAGGTGAATTAACCAGGCGCTATGACACATCAATTAAATAATGTGGCGAGAAGAATCCATCAATTAAGGGCTAATTAACTGGCTGAGTACTGGGGCACTGACCAAGGCGACCCCAGTCGTCAGGCATCTTTTTCTTCAGTTGCACCTACCGAAATTATGCACTGTACTGTACCTCATGCATGCATGTGTCGCATACAGTACTGTGGTGTCACTACTAGAGTACTTTGGTGTTACCAAATCACTGAGAGTACTCTGCGATTCATTTCATTTGAGGGTAGGGTAAATTTGGCTGTGATCTGACGAAATCACTGAAAACACTGCTGTTGCAGGTTGTGTCGAACGAGGCCCGCGCGATGCACAACGTGGGTCTGGCGGGGCTCACGTTCTGGAGCCCCAACATCAACATCTTCCGCGACCCGCGGTGGGGCCGCGGGCAGGAGACCCCCGGCGAGGACCCTCTGCTCACCAGCAAGTACGCCGTCGGCTACGTCACCGGCCTGCAGAACGCCGGCGCCGGGGACGACAGCCTCAAGGTCGCCGCCTGCTGCAAGCACTACACCGCGTACGACGTCGACAACTGGAAGGGCGTCGAGCGATACACATTCAACGCCGTGGTATGTAGTACTGCTAAACCGACTCATCATCATCATATATTTCAGTTTCAGATGGCGGCGGCGGCGTCGTGCCAGCTTATCTTTTCTGCACCGGTAGGCCGTCGTGATTGGATTGATTGATGGTCATGTGGCGTCGACGGGCCAACGTGTTGGCTTGCCGCTTTCACTTTGGACAATTGAATACGTAGCCTTCTCAAGCTCCTCCTCTCTGCTCGGCTGATTCTTAAGTGTGAGTAAATGAGTGTGCCTGCCTGCTTGACGAGCACACAAAGCGCGTGCAGGATCACTCGGTGATTAACCGCCCATGTGGCAGCCCCCCACCTTTCCCTTTCGCTTTTTGTTTACTAATTTAGTGATCAACGTAAGCGATGCCGTAGATTGGAACCAGTTCTAGTACTAGGAAACTACGGCCTGACACCGACAATAATACTCACATGTCGTAATGAGTGAACCTTTACGCCATGTTACCGTACACAGTTACTATCAGGCTTCTCCCAGTCCCGTGACCGTGACTGCAAAGTTGGAATGTTTTCTTTTGGACCGTAACATCTAGTAGTAGCAACTCTTGCATGGCACGGAGGACACCTGGAATTGTAAATTAAAAGGCTAAACTTTTTTATGCTTATCGAAACACTGGGGATCTCTCGTATTGAGAAGGAACAGATGATTGATTGATTAGGGAATGTCCCAACAATTATAAGTTATACAATCAAGTTGCAGCCTGCTCAGTCACCACTCTTCACTACTTATTTCTGGTTATCAATTTTTAATCCTATTAGATACTCCATTCAGATTGTGCCGGTGGTTGCGCAGTTCCTGTAAACGGGAGATCTTGGCCGTGTCCGCGCACCGTGATGCATAAACAAACCTGCATTTGCGCCTCCCTGGCAGCGTTTCGGCGCTTATCATGTACCTGACCCTGACGCAGCATTTCTCTACGCCTTTGGACTTGGAGGGTAGAGCACTGCGGCAGTAAAGTATTTGGGAGGATAGGATCAGGAGCAGAGTTGCGTGGGTTTGATATGTTGATGTGGGAATAATTAGGCACAAAGGCGCAATCATTTGTCCCCCATTAGATACCGTACATTTGAGCGGCAGTTATAATCGAGCCAACAATAAATTGCTGAACGCATTGACAAGCAAAAAGTTTCAGAAGATCACTAAACAAGATAAGACCAAAACGCTGCATACGGAGGTCGGAGGAACAGTCATCCATCCAGATATACATTTCAGCATTGTGACAGTTTCTGTTGTGGTGGTAATTCAGGTGTCGCAGCAGGATCTGGATGACACGTTCCAGCCCCCGTTTAAGAGCTGCGTGATTGACGGCAACGTGGCCAGCGTCATGTGCTCCTACAATCAGGTCAACGGGAAGCCCACCTGCGCAGACAAGGACCTCCTGTCTGGAGTCATCAGAGGGGACTGGAAGCTCAACGGGTCTGTCCCGATTGCCTCTTTAACCAGCATTTCTCTGAAAGTTGAGCAAGTCTGAAATGTTGTTTCAGAAGTTTTGAGCTAAAAAAACTTTGTATTGGTTCTTGATTTGCAAGATACATTTCGTCGGACTGCGATTCAGTGGATGTGCTGTACAATAACCAGCACTACACCAAGACCCCTGAGGACGCGGCCGCAATCTCAATCAAAGCAGGCTAGTTCATTTTCCTCCATCTATATGCCTTCCACATAGAATGCAGATAATTTGCAGTTGCAGGACTAATAAGTAGCCTAGCAAGCAAATAGATCGAACATGTGCTCTGTTGATGCTCTGCTGAACGTGGTTCGGCTAAACTGTGCAGGTCTGGACCTGAACTGCGGCAACTTCCTGGCTCAGCACACCGTGGCGGCTGTGCAGGCCGGCAAGCTGTCCGAGTCCGACGTGGACCGCGCCATCACCAACAACTTCATCACCCTGATGCGGTTGGGCTTCTTCGACGGTGATCCTCGGAAGCTCCCCTTCGGCAGCCTCGGGCCCAAGGACGTCTGCACGTCCGCCAATCAGGAGCTCGCCCGCGAGACCGCGCGCCAGGGCATCGTGCTCCTCAAGAACAAGGGCGCGCTCCCGCTCTCCGCCAAGTCCATCAAATCCATGGCCGTCATTGGCCCCAACGCCAATGCCAGCTTCACCATGATTGGCAACTACGAAGGTAAGCAGTTTAATCAACACCCAGCTGCAAGGACAAGGCGTGGTCACTGATAATTTGCTGTCGCACAGGGACGCCGTGCAAGTACACGACGCCTCTGCAGGGCCTGGGCGCGAACGTGGCCACCGTTTACCAGCCGGGCTGCACCAACGTCGGGTGCAGCGGGAACAGCCTCCAGCTCGACGCCGCCACCAAGGCCGCGGCCAGCGCCGACGTGACCGTGCTGGTCGTCGGCGCGGACCAGTCCATCGAGCGCGAGAGCCTGGACCGGACGAGTCTCCTCCTGCCGGGACAGCAGACGCAGCTCGTGTCCGCTGTCGCCAACGCCTCCGCGGGGCCGTGCATCCTCGTCATCATGTCGGGCGGTCCGTTCGACATCTCGTTCGCCAAGGCCAGCGACAAGATCTCCGCCATTCTTTGGGTCGGCTACCCCGGCGAAGCCGGCGGCGCCGCCATCGCCGACGTCCTCTTCGGATATCACAACCCAAGTACGTGGCGCTCGCTGCACTGTTGTCTCTCTCTGTTTCGAGTATGAGGAGCTCTGACGTTATTCGAGCTCACTGTTCACAGGTGGAAGGTTGCCGGTGACGTGGTACCCGGAGTCGTTCACCAAGATCGCGATGACCGACATGCGCATGCGGCCGGACAAGTCAACTGGCTACCCCGGCCGGACCTACCGGTTCTACACCGGCGACACGGTGTACGCCTTCGGAGACGGGTTGAGCTACACCAGCTTCGCGCACGCCCTCGTGTCCACGCCTCCGAAACAGGTGGCCGTGCCGCTCGCGGAGGGCCACACGTGCCTCACCGAGCAGTGCCTGTCCGTGGAGGCCGAGGGCGCGCACTGCGAGGACCTGGCGTTCGACGTGCACCTCCGGGTACGGAACTCGGGCGAGATGGCCGGCGGGCACACCGTTTTCCTCTTCTCGTCGCCCCCGTCGGTGCACAACGCGCCGGCGAAGCACCTGCTCGGGTTCGAGAAGGTAGCCCTGGAGCCGGGGCAGTCCGGCGTGGTGGCGTTCAAGGTAGACGTGTGCAAGGACCTCAGCGTCGTGGACGAGCTCGGCAACAGGAAGGTGGCGCTCGGCAGCCACACGCTCCACGTCGGAGACCTCAAGCACACGTTAAGCTTGAAGGTCTAATTGGATGGATCCCAACAAGGCAAACGGCAACGAGGCATTTACTGGAGTAGGGATGGATCAGGGAAGTGTTCGTCCGAAAGAATTGGTTAAGGGAGGATCAATAACGGCTCCCCGTGGGAAACGAATTGGATCCACACGGGCAATTCTAGTCTTTCGTTTGGGGTAGTTGGATTTATTTGGTGGGTCGATTTCCTCAATTGTAATATCAGAGAAACTCTGCAAGTGTAATTGATTCGAAGAATGAAAAAAGCTCAGTGCGAGCGTTCAATTTAGAAGCGGCAATCGATTAACGACCAGGTTACCTTCATCTGAAACGTAACGGAACCACAGTAAACTTCATCCTTGTCTGCACCATGAAGCTTTGTCTTGAGGTCAATGATCTGCTTCTTTTTTATACTCGGTGTCTCAGCTGTTCCATCATCATCGGCGGCTGCGTTTGTAACAATGGTAAACACCAGCATATCATGAAGAGAGACGGTTACGACAGGACGCAACAGTTGGATAGTTCCATCGTTATCTGATGTTACCGCACCACCTCTTTTGCTGTCATGAAGGAGCATTTTCTGGGGGATGCTGGTGGTGTGAGCTTTAATTTTTCCATAAAAATCTCCCTGAAGCACTCGAATAGCCTCCACTGCTTCTTTAACAGCAGCATAATGCACCTCCAGTTTGCTGAACCAGCTAGCACGAGAGACAATCCTGGCCTCAATATCTTGCCGATTAACAACTCGGCCATCAATCTGAAGCAAGCCCTTGCTAAAATGTTTGTCCTTTCCATGATATCTTAAAGGTCCACGTCCAGAAATATAAAATCTTGTAAGATGAGTCCTCGAGATGGGCCGGTCAAGATCAATGATTCACCCTATTGGAAGTATAGATGACAGATTAGATGTCTATTCCTTCTTTTTTTTTGATCACAAGATGTCTATTCCTTCTGAATACTGATGTCAATTTATCCATATTCAAGTGAATAGTTTGAATAAATGAATGGTAAATACAATAGTACAAGTGTAGTACAAGAACCAGAAAGGCACAAACAAAGAAAAGGGTCATTGCCAGATGCTATGGTGTAACAATCAACAATAGTGAATAGTTGGACAAAACAAAATCAACAGGAGGTCACTAAGGACTGAAAAAAAAAAAAAAGAAAGTTTACCTGTGACTTGATGAGCTGGGAATCACTTCTATGGCAACGGAAGAGAGATACACATTTGCTATCGAGACTGTCTCTTGCAATGACAATACCATGCACATTGATCGAAAAGCCTACATCCGAGGAAACTATCTTGATCGAGAGAATGTTTGTGGACCAGTACATGCTGCCCCCCATTTCATTCTTATTCTTTTGGACAGATGCATGCTCAATGAATCCCAGTAAACAGCACCTGAACATCCATGCTCAAGTTCAGTTCTGGAGTCAAGATTCACAAACAATTTGCGACGACGCCTGAAGACGAGAAAGGAAGGGCAAGACGGCAAGAGAGCAGCTGGGAGTCTGGGACGTCTCCGTCTCACCTCCCGCGCGCGGCGGTCGCCATCGGGCACCAACCCTTCCGCCTCATCCGACGTGGCCTCGTCGGACCGGGCGGTGCGGTGGTAGTTGGATCCACCACCGGGAGCGCGGTTTCCTCGGCCCACGGCCGGCCCACCCAACAAACCCCGATGGCGCCCTCGCGTAGAGTCTCCGAGTTGGTCGATTGTAAAGCAAGCACACGGTTTTGTTTGTGTTCGAGAGTACTTGTAGAGCATAGATATAGAGTAGATGGGAAACTGCTAGTAAACCCAATTCTGTTGGCGCCCCAGACAAAGGTTCTAGCCACACAAGTTATCATGCATATAGTCAGCTCCACGATTCAGGTCTTTTTTTTTTTGTCCATCACCGCGAAATTAAGGCGTAAATCTAAACAGAGGTGTCCAGGCTGTATATAAGTACTACTTCTGTTTTTTTTATCGTTATTAATTTTAATTATAAATTTTGATCATTTATTTTATTTAAAAAATTAGTTTAATAAAATTAAAAATTAAAATTAAAATCTTGAGTAATAAATTAAATTCTAATAAAATATCTAATATTTTTATATTTTTTAAATAAGATGAATGATCAAAGTTATTAATTAAAATCAATGAAAAGAATCGAGGCGGTATAGTAAAACTGTAGAAGGTGTTTAACGCATCACGCAAGAGGATTTCGGATCTTGAATTACTGAAAACGTGACTGGATTCGCGAAAGAACCAACAACCACTCCCGAAACGAAGCTGGGCGCTTCGTCTCGTCGTGATATACAAAAGACTCGCTAGTCGCTGCTCACCGATTTCTTCGTGTCCTCTCTCCTCTCTCCATCCGCCGGCACTCTTATCCGCGACCACCGGCCGCCGGCGCTCGCCTTCTTCTCCATTACCCCGGCGATCGGCCGATGGCCGCCGTATCAAATCTAATAAACTCTATCAATCACGTCTTCTAACAAAAGTATCTATCGCCGGAGCATCGTTCCTTCCACAAAGGGCCGGCCTCTTCTCGTCGGGTCGGATCATCGAGAGGGAGAGGAGGAGACAATGGAGGCGAGCCTGGGCATCCGCGTGCAGCTCTATGCCTGGGCCGGGCTCGAGAAGCCCCGCGGCGCGTCCTCGGCGAGAGTCCAGGCGGTGAGGTTCGCGCCGGAGAAACTCGCTCTGCTTGGAGCCGACCCGCGGAGGAGCATGGGTCCTGCAAAGTTGAAACCTCCGTGCTGCAAGGCATCTGCAGGTAAGCGGTTCAAATGCCTCTTTGGATCTTTTTTCGTATTACTAGTTGTTGTATTGATGATCTATTCGATGTTCATGATCCTTGTAATAAGCTACTAGCACTACTGGATTTGATGGAGTGGTCGTCAGTTCTTTTATTCTGCTGAACACCTTGGTACCTGCAAGACTTTTTTTTTTTTTGATCGGATGTACCTACAAGACTTGAGTGCAAGCGAAACATGGCAACAACTGTTGCCACGAGTCGCTTGACACGCTTCAGTGCTTCACCCACTTGACCACGTGGCAGCTAACGGAGCAGATAGAATAGAACTTGCGAAATGGGAGTGCTGTCTTACACTTCTCCACACGGTCGGTTACTTGGGTGTACAGGTGCAGTGTGTGCACTGATTGGGGACCTTAGTTTAATTCGTCGTTCCGTCATCAGCTGCAAGTAGCTGTTGAAATGGACGCAAACCTAATCACAAGATAAAGCTGCATTTAGCCGCAAAAAAATTGATAAGCTGTGCTTTTTTTTTGGGGGGGGGGAGAGAAGCCGTAGTCATGGAAGGGCAGGGCACCTGCCATTTCCCCTCAAAGTTTTTTTTTACTGTAATACTCTCTCCGTTCTTTTTTAGCTGTCGCTGTTGACTTTGACTAAAAAATTTAACCATTCATCTTATTCAAAAAATTAGTTCAAATATGTAAAATTAAAAATTAGGATTTAAAAACCTTTAATGATAAATCAAATTCCAATAAAACATTTGATATTTTTTATATTTTTTTTGAATAAGACGAATGGTCAAAGTTATCGGTCAAAATCAATGACGACACACAAAAAAGAATGGACGAAGTAGATTCCTACATAGAAATATCAAGCTCCACAAAGGCCAATACCTGTCCATTGTCCATTTGAAACATTTTCCTACTGGCTTTCAGAAATTAGATAACAGCAAGCCATTCAGTATGGATTACTTTATGTGGTTATAAGGCGATCACCAAATATTAACACCCTAGTGGCACACCATTCCATAACAGTCCAAAGATTAAAGATAACACTTTTAGTCGTACATACTATGAAAAATTGGGGGACTAGGGGTAGTGGCATTGCTTCTATTCAAGCTGTAGTTTAGAAAGATAGTAATCGTGAGAATGCATGGCCTGCAGGTACTGAAAGAGTCCACTACTCTGCCGATGAAGCTCTAGTACTAAAGGTCAGTATAATACTGTAAACCAATCACCACTATTAGCTTTTTTTTTTGTGTCAACATAACTGACTTTCACGTTTACGCCAGCAAAAAGCAGCTGATGTTCTTCCTTACTTGGATAGCCGATCTGTATATCTAGTTGGTTAGTTCCGTTGCTGCCTCAACTCAAGCCTAATCCAATCTGTTCCACAGCATGTATTATAGATTTACACTTTTATATGCAGGGATGATGGGTTCAGGCAAAACTACAGTTGGGAAGATACTAGCGGAAGTGCTAGGTTATTCGTTCTTTGACAGGTTTATGTTTCTCTCCGATAATTTTTTATTTAAAAAATGACATCTAAGACCCTCTTTGAAGTAACCTTCGCTGTTTATGGTTTAGTGATGTTGATAGCCTGTTCATATTACAGTGATAAATTTTTTCTTTGGCGAAATATTACAGTGATAAGTTGGTTGAAAAAGCTGTCGGTATGTCATCTGTTGCTGAGGTCTTTCAGCTCCGCAGTGAAGCATTCTTTAGAGATAGTGAGGTATGTGGCTGTTATTTATTGATTTGTTCCTATCGAAGGACTCAAGTAATGGAAGAAATACTTAAAGTCTGCAAACCGTTCCATGCTTTGATTGGAAGAGAATATGCAATTCCTGATGTCACATTTAAATGATGTAATTCATTTACTGGTCGACAAAATTAAGTTCCTAGAATATCCTGTACCTAATGACTGATAAAGAACGTTTTTCTGATATTTTTTTTCTTTCTAGAATACGCAAGAGAGCTACCCATTTTTTTATTAAGTTTGATATTTTGTGTTATCTCGACATGTCAAGAGCAAGGTTCTAAGGGATTTGTCATCAATGCAACGGTTAGTTGTTGCAACAGGAGGAGGTGCCGTTATCAGGCCAATCAATTGGTACTGGAAGTGACAAACTACAGTAATGTTGTTCTTAAAACCAATGCTAACTAAATTTATTGTAGGAGCTATATGAAGAAAGGACTCACTGTGTGGTTAGATGTCCCACTGGACGCGCTCGCCAGAAGAATTGCTGCTGTGGGAACTGCATCACGGCCCCTCTTGCATCAGGAATCTGGTGACCCATACGCAAAGGTAGCTAATGATGGTCATATTGCTATCTGATATTTGAGCTGTAGAGCTCCAGTCAATGCCATTTTGGTAATGCAGACAGTGTTAATGACACATTGTTTTTCCAATGCAGGCGTATGCAAAACTTACAACACTTTTTGAGCAAAGAATGGACTCATATGCTAGTGCTGATGCCAGAGTTTCGCTTGAACGTAGGTTTCCTATAATGTTCAATAACAACGTAATGCATATAGACCAAATTTTCATCCTAGCGCTCCATACTAGAGAGACAAACCCACTAAATGTGATGCCTTTATTGAGTATTCAACATATAAGTTCTTGCTTTATATAACTAAATTAACATATCAATGTCTTCATGATGCAGATATTGCAATCAAACAAGGACATAATGATGTCACAATACTTACACCTAGTGCCATAGCCATCGAGGTATCCTGAATTTTTATTTTCGTCATTTTTTCCTGAGTTGGTATTCACATCAATTTCTAACGGAATTTTCACCTTGACTCTTTCAGGCCTTACTAAAGATGAAAATGTTTCTTACTGACAAGGCCACGGTTAGACACTGAAGAAAAGGACATACAACATATGCTTCTTGTTTGTTTTATTGTACATATATCTTCCCATAAGATTCGTTTACAGTCACAATAGCTTGTTGTTTACCCAACATGAAAAAGGATTGTTTGAGTTTTTAAATGTGTAAATGAATGTGTAAATAGCTTTCAGTTAAAATAATGCCTATTTGTTTTGTATCTTAGTGGATGGTAGAGGGGGGGGGGGGGGGGGGTGGGCGGTGTTAGTTTGTAATATCCACTCAGCATTTCCCTGTCATATAGGCTGTCAACAGAACTATAAGAAGCACATGAATCCAGGTCATGGCAACCAGGATGATCCCATTATTATATTTATCATGAAACAGAAATAGCATATGATTAGTCAGTTACAGCAAACAAAGCGGATCGTTTATCGGGCCTCTCTTTATATGAAAATGAAAATATGTACAACAAAGTACAAAAAATCGAGATTGGATTCAGAATGTATGCTGGAAAATAATCCCCGTCTTCTATCAGCGATTCAAAAGAAGTAGTTTAGCAAAAACTTTAGGTTTCATATCAACAGTTACCTTAGTTTTAGATGAACAGTCTTCTAATGGTTCTTGCAACAGCTCGAGATAAAACACGATTAGTTAAATCAGCTGGGAGGAGAAGCAACTGGTGTTGGGACTCTGGTGTAAGCTACATTGGAGAAGGATACCCACAAATGAGCGTTGGTTCGGAGCTTAGAAGTTGCAGATTATTTGACATAACAACTTTTGCATTAAATCTTGTTGAATATATCCAGCTAACCTCAAGAATGATGGACAGAGCTGTAAGAAGTTCTGGCACAGATGTCAGTTCATATAGCGCACGAGAAATTTCATCTCTGCTGCCACCTTCGTTATCTATGGAACTGTTATTTCCAGGAATCTGCAGAACTTGTACAGAATGAATGGAAAGAACAAAAGGCTCATGGAAAAAGCTGTAAAACTTGCATGAGGGATATGAGGTATTTATAGCCCACTACATAATAGGCACATATACTTTTGATAAAATAGTTAAATAGAAACTGTACATACATACAGTCACATGAAAGCTTCTTAGTAATAGAAACAGTACATATATATAGAAAAATGTAAAGTTGTTGAACTCATATTATGATGTTCAAATCAAGTAACTTAATAATGTAAATCATACTTCCCGTCAAACAATAATGTAAATCTAACCCTTAAAGCATCCAACCTTTCCCCTACCACTTTGATTATAGCAGGTTACACCGAAGGAATATCACTATAGTACTATACTTTCTTGTAAGGCCAATTTCTAAATTTATTTTGATACAAGGGCATCATCATTGGCTATAACTAAGAGTACTACATTTTATTGTCTTCCTTTCCATAGACTAAAAATAAAAAACTTGAAAATGAGATCGATCGAAAATATACTTACGGAAGAAGAATTTTCTTTCTGAGAAACCCTGGATAAAAGTTGTAGTAGGCGATATAGATTTCTCAAGTTGGTGACATCCTCATCGTCTAGTGAGGGTGATGGGGATGGACTTCCAGCAAATGGCAACAATGTGGAGGTAGCTGCAGATGTTGCAGAGCTTAATGTGGCTACTCCAAGTGCATCTACTCCCTGAAAAGACTAGATGCGTGAGAAAGTTTGTCCTATCAAACATATTGCAAATCCATTACAAGCACAATAAATGTGAGGAAATGTCTTTTGAAATTCAATCCTTGAATCATGATGATACGCAGTTTTGATTGCAAAGCATGTTGCCAATTAGTAGAATTTTCCTGAAAAAGTTTTTTGGATTCTAGAAACAAAGTCTATGCATATGATGTCTTCTTGTCAGCATTCATGGAATCGAATGACTCCTATGAATGGCCAAAGTGAATCTAAAGCCGCTAGACTGACATTTGTTGAATAAGAATCTCACAGATGACACATGAAATTTCTTTTTGCGCGTACTCAAACGCTTCTGCTAGGTATAAAAATAATACGAAAATAGAACATTTAGTTGCTTTCACATATTATGAAGAAGTAAAGGTGCTTTCAATAGTCCACTACCTTAGCGATCTCCTGAAGAAGTAAGTCCTTCACAAATGCACCCTGTAAACAGAGCACAGAACTTTATATATTCAACTGCCAAGGCCAATCTTGTTTGTTATTAACATAGTTTGGCACTACCTGTTCCCCGAGTGTGAATGACAAAACTTGCTTAATTGCATATCTCCTATTGTCAAAATCTTCTTGTTGATTTCTGACTAATGTCTGCTCCGTCCTAGCCCGAAGTGACTGTAAAATGAACAATGCAAATATGCTTAGATTTTCATTTCTGGTACCTATATGCCCAGAAATAGAAACAAAAAGAGTGTATGGAATAGTGTATGAATCATTGTTAGAAATTAGCTGGAAGGCTGGTTTGCTCAACATGTCAAAAAGAGAGATTTCGTTCTTTAAACAGAGATGTCTTTATTCACAGCATATGGAATAAATAGAACACAGAATGAAAGAAACCAACCTCAGTTAACAAAGATTCCAGACGGTCAATTTGGAACTCACCATCCTGCATTACGTTTTATGTGAAGAGAATAAGATTGCAGTCAAAACTGATGGAATTTGCAGTAGGGAATTTTGGACATATAAGGAACCTGAAAAGAACATGTAACACAAAGTATTATATTGTTTGGTCAAGTAAAACTTGCTACCATGATCAAAACGTCAACAGTTAGCATGATTTATTGGTTAAAAATATAAATGTAAATAAACCTTATAAAGAAGAGTCTGCAAAGTTGATCGAAGCTTTGGCGAGGTGTCAGTGAGAACTTTTCTTGCAATCCATGGGTATGAACTGCCCAAGACTTTATAGTTTGGATTGAAGCTAACCGCAATACCTTCCAAGACAGCAAGGCTGAAAATTCACATGGTAAATCTCTCAAGAGGTCAGGCATTTGTTAAGAAGTGCAAATATTAAAGCATACGCTTACCTGCAAACCTTCTGTAGTGATTTGCAACTTTTGAAAGAGAAAAACAAAAGGAACAAAAAAAGAGACTAGTTACCTTCTAATTACAAGAGAAAAGTAAGAAGGTATCTGGAACTTGAATTTAAACCTGAAATAACATTAACTTTAGTTAATACATAAACTTAGTGCATCAAGGGTTTGAGGGGGAAAATGGTGCTCTGAATATTAGGTTATACATTGTTCGCCCAAGATTCTCTGATAAATCTCCAAAGCTAATATTTTGAACTCCTTTGTTGACAGCATTCTCAAATACACCTGGGACAATGGGACATATAAAAAAATATAGGATATTGAATGATATGCTAGTTAGACAAGTTTATAAACTGACTTCAGAATTGCCAATTTGAGATTACAACAGCATAATCTGGATCAACCTATCCTGATTTTATACTTAACATTTCTGAAATTCATCTGGAACTGGATTACCTGTCAAAGCCTTTGTGACTTCATCCTTCTGGGCAGTTGGAGGAACCAAACTGCAAGATGTTTGAAAGGAAAATTGGACTTATTAAGTTTTGATGATACTCAGAAAGAAAATGTTTCTTAGTACCAATTTACTCCGCTTACAAACCTAACCTTTCTGATACACATAACTGACAACAAACCTGACGTGTGAAGCATTATATGAACTCTGTGTAATTGTCTTACCCAAGAGTTATAAAATCCTTTGCTAAAGCATCAAAGTCACGGTTAACGAGATGAAGACAAGCTTCAATAAATCCATCACGAAGTTCTTGTCGAAATTCTCCCATCATTCCAAAATCTACAAACAAATATAACAGAGTTCGAACAGTGAGTGCTTCATGCAATTGTGGATCATGAAACAAAATAAGACCCCAAAATTTACCCCATACAGTATGGGCAACCTTAAGTAGAGATAGTAAAATAATAATAAAAATATAGTTATTTACCTAAGTAGGCAAGCTTCCCATCAACTGTACGCAAAAGATTTCCTGGGTGTGGGTCTGCATGATAAAATCCATATTCTAATAGCTGGGTAAGCGAACAGTATACTCCAACCTGTAAGGTACAATAGCAACAGCAGCAGCAACAAAGGATGTAAGGCAAAACCAGCAAAATCTATCTGATAATGATTGTTTAGTACAGCCAAAGTTCTAAGTGATATATTAAAGTTTGGAAGAGCCTTTTCTTTACCTCAACTAGATATTGATCTCTGACATTTGACAACTTTTTCCCCTTGAAAATCACAGTAATTAGAGTTACGGACTGCAATTTTTGCGTGCTTGTTAGTTGCTCATGGTTGAATAAGATCAGAGACTACCTCAATCCATTCCATGATAAGAACCCGCCTTCTAGTCTGTTCCAGATACATTTCAGGTACCATCACATCTCTAAGTTTTCCATACAATTCTCTGTTAAAGAACAAAAGATATTTCAGAAACCCATTTCAAGGCAAGATATTTCCATAACAAACTTTAACCATCAATTTCCACAGTAATTCTTAATTGAAGTAGTAGATAGATACTTATTTACAAAAAATTATATGTAATATTGAAAGTAGTTCTCAAATAAATCCAATGTCCCATTTCAATATGAAAATGCAATTGATCCAAATAGTTCTTTTCCATATGCTGGAGGTTAACATCAAGAATGTTTAACCATTCAAATTGTAAAATATAATGTATATTTTAAAATGGTAGGAATATTGATCATAGATAATTCTTTGAAAAAGGCTCTTGCCTAATCCTGAAGAATACTACCTGAACTTAAGTCCATTTTTTGCCTCTGCTCTATAATCCATCTCCTGCATCAAATGTGATTCACCTGTATTCAATGTGAATCTCTAAGAATGTGTAGCAAACCTTTTAATCAGATGACTGGCTTAGCAGAACAGACCTAACTACTGCTAGTAACAAAAGGTAGAAGCACAATGAAACTTTTTTTCTAGATAACTGATATCATCTACATAAGCACAATGAAAGTTTTTTTTCTACATAACTGCTATCATCTAATAAGTGCAATGAAACTTTGTAAGGAATCAGGGTTCTTTTGCATACCTCTAATTAGTGGTCACATTTCATACTTTGTGTTTAACATCATCTCATGCAGACCATTTCCTCACGTTTGACATGAGTAAAAGTAAACTAATAATATCTATATAAAAATTCGTTGCATAGAAATCACATCATCATGTATTGAAAAGTTACCCGGAATAAACTTGATGCCCATTCGTCAAGTACAGCCTGTATAAAAGAAAAGGAGACTATAATCAATATCAAGTAAATACACCAGACGCCAATAGAAAATATACAGAAAGTGTAGCTGATTTTTTTTTTCTCTTAAAGGAATTTCCCTTGCTGCTGGTTATTCTTTTCTTTTGCTTTTGTGGTGGGCTTTACAACAAAACAAAGCTTTTGTAATGAACTTTGACAGAAACAAATATTTCACTTGACTATATGGCCACATAATAGAACAGAACCTTACCGGAAGGTCTGTGTTTAATTTGGCAGCCTTCCCTGCAATACCAACAAGGAATCTTAAAATAAAGATATCCAACGAAATTGCTGCTAGAACTCCAGGTCTTTGTACTTTAACAGCCACAATCTTCCCATTTGAACGAAGCCTAGCCTGGTAAACCTACAGCATTAAGAATAGTTGAATCTAACATCACCCAAGATCTAAGAAGTGTCCTTTTCAGCAATAAATGAGGTTGTCATGGCTGGTAAAGATGGGGTAAAAACGTCATGCATATTCAGGTCCCAACCAATAGCACATTTAGTTGCTCCCAAACTTTAAGTGCATAAGATGGTAACTAATGTCAACAAGCAAAGCTGGCACTGAGTTGCATACCCATAGTGGTGTTGCTGTTTGAAGTCGAAACAACAATAATGTAGAGAGAATACGATCAGAAACTTAACAACCTAAATGCTACTGTGCTCTGCTTCCCAAACAAGAATGCAAAAGGCGCTATGAGTGGTATCGAGTACAATCAAAATGGTAAAAGTCGAACCTGCCCCAGTGATGCAGCAGCAATAGGTTCTGGTGATATCTCAGAAAAAATCATGTCCAGTGGTTTTCCAAGCTCCTTCTCAATAATGTTAAAAGCAAGCTCGGTTGAAAATGGTGCTATTCTGTCCTGAAGTAGTGAGAGCTGATCAAGGTATGCAGGTGGAATAACATCCTGCAGCAAATAAAGCAAGGGAGATGTGCATCATAAAAAATCTGAAGTTAAATTACAATCTCCAATCAAAATAGGGAAATGAAAAATGCAACAAGTAGTGAATCTCACCGGTCGCGAAGAAACCGCTTGTGCAATCTTCACAAATGCCTGCCAACAGAAGAGCAGCTTCAAGTACCAGCCAAGCGTCAATGACCACAACATGCATAGATAGATGAACAAGTGCATAATAAAAGCATTGGGGAATGGGATATACGGGGCCAAGTTCCAATAGTATCCTCCTGAGCTGCGCCGCCCGGATCTGTAGCGACACCACCAAATAATAGGGGATAAGCTCAAACACAGTTGGGAATTTAATCAAACAGCAAGCATGCGCGGGACCGATCCAAAGCAATCAGGCCGCGAAACGGACCTCGAACATTTCGTCGGCACGCTCGTTGACACTGTCGAGGTACCGTAACGCGAACCACCGCCCAAAGGAGGCACCGATCTGCAGCGAGCGCCGGAGCACGAGGAGCGGGCGGCGCCGGTACACAGCAGCTATGCCGGGGACGTCGTACGTGGTGGGAAGCTCCGCCTCAGTGGACATGCCCTCCTCAAACAGGTACCCGGAGCACCTGGTGAAGGCGTCGTCGTCGGAGCTAACGGCGATGGAATTGGATGCGGAGGCGAGGGGCGGCGGCAGCGGTCGCCGGCGAGGTCGACACCGAGGCGGTGGAGGCCTCCCCCTCAGAGAGGTTACAGGGGCTGCGCGTGGCTGTAGGAGAAGCATCTGGAGAGAAGCGGAGGATTTGGGAATTCGAATTGGGGTTGGATTGTTTGAGAGGAGTTGGAGGAGTGGAGGAAGAAGAAACTGGAGACGAGTAGGGATTAGGCGCCAAAGAGAGAGTGGTGTCGTGTTTATATAGCCGTGATTTATTGTGGCCTATAGCATTTTCCAGCGCAAATTTTGAAGGCCATCTCTAAACGCTGCTGCTGTGTCGGGAAAGGAGGGAGACACGAGGGCACGTACAGCAAACACAACATTTCAAACTCAGAAGATCAGAGTGTTAACATGTGTCGCACCTGACTCAACTCTCTGAACTGTGTTATCCCCTTCCGTTGGCGGTCGGCCGTAGGCCCGCATCAGAATTCAGAACCGCGCGGAGAAGAACAGTGGGGGAGCCATGGCGATCGTGGCCGCGCTCTTTGCGCCGACCTTAAATTCCGTTGTGCAGCAGCACCGCCGGTCGCGCGCCACTGCTACCTCTTCCTCGGCCGCCTCCGGGGTGGATCTCAAACCGCTCCAGTCCGCCATCGACGAGGTGTGCGCCAGCCTCTTCCTTCTGGCTTCTGAGTTCTGAGCACTTCGTAAGGGTGATGCACTGATTGGGATCGTGTCGCAGAACAGCAGCGATGATGTCAAGCAGGCGTTGGACCAGTTGAAAGAGCTAGGTTGGGCCAAACGGTGGAGCTCGCAGCCGTACGTGTCGCGCCGCACGGTGAGTGCAGCCATCTCCTCCGTCTCTGAATCTTTTCTGTGTTGATACTTCTGAACTGTCAACAGACATCTCTGCGAGAGCTCACTACTCTGGGAATCAAGAATGCTGAGAATCTGGCGATTCCAAGTGTTAGAAACGACGTAAGTCTTTCTCCCAATATTCTCTAGTTGATTATCATCAAAGCATCATGATTCAGCAAAAATGGTGGACTGGGCAGTTCACATGCAGTGTTTTTTTCAGAGGTAAATATCTCACACTATAGAGAATATAATCCTGCAGTTCCTTTGGTCTGATCATGCAGGCAGCATTTCTGTTTACGGTTGTCGGCACCACTGGATTCTTAGCTGTCCTTGCCGGCCAGCTCCCTGGTGTATGACTATTCCAGCGACACCTTCTCAGCTCCTCTATGCACAATCAAATTTTATTTATGTTCAAAAAAAAAAAACAATGTAAAGGTGTAACTTTCTGTTGCAGGATTGGGGCTTCTTTGTTCCCTACTTGATTGGAAGCATTTCGTTGATAGTATTGGCTGTTGGAAGCACTGCTCCAGGGTATGTCATACATGTTTATTCGTCTGTGCATGTTTGCAACACTACATTTTTTTTTTGCGAGGATTGCAACACTACATACAGTTCAAATATATGTAGATTTTATTTCCTACGATCTGAAATCCATATATCCGACACCAAAAGAAAGCATATTTTATTCAGAATATGTTCGCTTCTGCATGACCTGGCAATCTAAACAATATGAAAAACTAAAATTCAGGAACGCATTTCATTTTGTTCACTGCATTGATCACTCAAAAGATTTGTAACATTATAGAAGGCTTAATCAGAGTAATTTCTTGCTAACGAAAAGTATTGTCTATTAATCAGTACTGCATGTTAATGTCGCATTTGTTCATTCCAGACTTCTGCAAGCAGGCATTGGTGCATTTTCTACAGTTTTTCCAGATTATCAAGAACGAATTGTAAGGCATGAAGCTGCTCACTTTATAGGTATGTGATCCTCTATACCACAACAAGTACTTATCTGCAAACAACGTATCTACTGATTGTTAAGTTTTCCTGGAAAATTAGTTGCCTATTTGATAGGCCTCCCTATCCTGGGATATTCTTTGGACATTGGAAAGGAACATGTTAATTTGATGGATGAGCGGTTACAGAAGCTAATATACAGTGGACAGCTTGATCAAAAGGAAATAGACAGGTAGCTCTTGCTAGACGTGCACGTAGTTATGATCTACTCCCTCTGTTCTTATTTTGATGCATAAGGACAATGAAAATAGTTCAAATTTGTACTAACTTTCTTGTCGTAACAACAATAAAATCAAAACGGAAAGAGACTTGTTTCTCTGAAACCCTGATTTTATGCATTCAGCTTCAGCTACCGCACTAACATGACACTACAAATACACACTCCATCATTACATCGCACAATTGTGAGAAAAAATAATATAGGTAAAAAAGATATGCCGTCTGCTGACACCAAATTTTTCAGATTAGCTGTAATTTCAATGGCCGGGCTGGCTGCTGAAGGTCTAGAATATGACAAAGTTGTAGGTCAATCAGCAGACTTGTTCAGCCTTCAGGTACTATACGAAATTTATAAGATCCTCCCCGGTTCCATTTCACATTTTGGTTCTGATTACTTGAGAGCAACACATCTGAATAATTTTTCATTTAATTCTTTTAGAGGTTCATAAACAGGACTAAGCCACCACTCAGCAAAGACCAGCAACAAAACCTTACTAGATGGGCAGTGAGTTATCCATTCATATTTTCCTTTAAGCTAGCAGAAGCGGAGCCAGGTTACACCTCACGTGTTATTTGATGACTGATGAGCATTTGATATTTGCAGGTCTTGTTTGCTGCATCCCTTCTGAAGAACAACAAAGGTGCCCATGAAGCTCTCATGTCTGCAATGTCCCAGAAGGCCAGTGTATTGGGATGCATCGAAGCGATAGAGAATGCGTCTTGATTGCGTTCTGTAGACTGAATGTACTAACACGATTCAATCCGATATTGTTGAAGAAAACAGAGAAAAGATGTACTATACTAGATTTCAAGCTCTGACAGGGGTGTGTCTTTTGTTCCCATTGTGCCTTGGCCTGAATTACAGCAGTCGTTGTTAACTCAAACTCAACTATACGAGGGCGTGTGTTAACAGTTCATGGAAGCAGTGCATAACCTGTAAGTAACAGCTTCCAAACAAATGGAACAGAGGTCAGAGATTCTTCAGAGTGTCATGGAGGCCACAACTCCCTGTTCGTACTTCCCTCTATCTGCATGTCGACATGTTTTTCAGAGTTTCAGAGTCCAGTACGCACATTATACAGCGTGTATGACATTGTACAATGTACATAGTCAATATTCCAATTGCATCCTCAGAAAATATTTACTTGTGATTACATGATTCAGTCCTTAATTACAGCTCAGTAGGTATAGTAGTATTATTGACAATTTCCCAGAAGAAATCTACACATTTCATAGCCTTGCAGGACTGTCTTGACTACAGATACGCGTTCTGCTTGTTACTGCGCAGATAGCAGATCTGTGATCACAGAAACAACAACCCTTTCACCGTGGGACATCTTGTAATCTGGGATGAATGGTCTCTGAATAACTTCAGAATAGCTTCCTTCCTTGTCCTTGCCATTGTGCAGCGACGACGAAGCTTTGCTGGTTTGACCTCAACCAACATCGTAGTACTATCTACTAGCTAATAGTACTATACAATACTAGATCTATATATGTACCGTCTATCTACCGTTCTTATACGTCGTCGGACCAGTCCTGGAGCTCGCTCTCGGAGAAGAGCGCCTCGACGATGTTGTCGATGAGCGAGTCCACGAAGGCGTTGCACCCGATGGTGAACATCTGGCCGATCCGGTTGCGCGCGCTGGTGACCCAGGCGAACGCGGCGGCGCAGGCGACCACGGCCACGCACACCCCCGCCGCCTCCTCGATCTCCATCGTGTCCAGCTTCTTGAACAGCGAGCTGCCCGTCGTCAGTTCCACCGTCACGGCCGCCGCGAATGCCAGCTGCGCGCGCCAGACACGGGAAGGATCAAACCGTGAGTCTGACGTGTTCATATGCTCCGGGAGCAAGATCTGATCAGAGAAGGGGAGGGGGCTTGTTATTACTAACCATGGCGAGGCGGCCGGAGATGGTCTCGAAGTCCTGGCTCTTGCGGGAGCTCTCGATGTAGTCGGCGAGCGAGGCGAAGAACGGGGAGGAACCCCCCGCGTCGACGCCCCCGCTGCCCTCCTCCTCCCCCGCCAACATCCTCCGAGTCACCACCCCGCTGCCGTACGACCGCAGCGTGCAGAGCCGCGGCTGGAGCACGATCTTCCCGGTGTCTCGCCGCCGCGGTGGCGTCCCCGCCGCCTTCTGTGGCGTCATCTCGCAGATGATCGCGCGTGCCGCGGCCGCCATAGGGTCCGTCCGGTCTAGCTCTCTCGGCTCAGTAGCCACACGATGCAGACGTGACAAAGGATTCAGCTGGGTTCTAGGAATCCGCCCGCCCGCCCACCTGTGACTGGAAAGTAGAGCGACCAAGCGGTGAGAAGCAGTCTCCTTTTTGAAAGTTGGGCAAGGATAGGGAGTGGCAGACGCGGCTGTTTACCGCCCGGTGAACTTGCCCCGGCCGTGGGGCAGACCGATGATGAGGAGTCACGGCGAGACGCTTACACGCAGACACGTCGCCGGTGACTCTGGCTGGTGGTGAAGGGACCCGGATTCTCCTGTCAATTTCGCGCGCGGTCGCGGCCGCGGCATTGTCACGTTCCCCCTTGTGCAGCCCACGTAACCGGCGCTGCTTGCTTCTTCGAGACGACACGACACGCGTGTGGGCCGTAAGTGGGCACGAACGTGGTTGTGTTCTCGGACGCAGGCGTTGCTTTCCGTGCGGCAGGATCATGGGCCCATTCTGTACGGTCCGATCTCCATCTGACGGGCTCCCCTCGGTCGAAGACTTTTCTGCCTTTCTTTCCTCCGAGTTACTGGCCAGGTCGGAGTCATTTTTTTTCTACTTTAAATTTACATTGCGCCATCTTTTAATTACTGTGATTATGTGCGAATGGCATGTGTTGAAGTGCGCGATGTTTTCCATTAGTTGTTGATCACTTGTAAGGAGTCAATGTTTCAGAGTCCCGCTTACGTAAGATGTAAAAAATGACGTCCGAAACTCGAATAGAAGCCATATATAAAAAGTTACTAGTAGTACAACAGGGCAAAGATTCTTCTCCAGAATTTTTTTTTTTTTGCGAGCTCTTCTCCAGAAATTTAAATTATCAATTGGTTGTCAGGCTGTTCAAGTTGCTTCAGCACGGTGAGTTTACAGCCTTTTGGTGGCCGCCCCGGTGCAACAAAATGCAGCAGAAGCACACGTTCTCGTGATGTGTTTGTGAATGAGCGACCAGAACTCAGTTCGTATATATCCGTCAAGAACTTGATACAAAAAGAAATGACGTCTGGCTACGAAGAACCAAGGCGCCCATCTACATCTTGAAATGTTCCTTTTTCTGACTCGAACCTTTTGTTCTATTATCCAGAAAAATATTCGTTCGTAAACGCAAGTGCTTAACACTCGTGTGGTCCTTCGCAAATGCAACGAGACTGGAGCACGGTCTCGTTTACTCCCCAAAAAAAAGAAAGTTGTGTGGATCATACAAAAAAGAATAGGGAAATTTCCACCTCTATTTCCTAAAATAATTTTTTAATAAAATAAATAGTCAAAGTTGACACTAAAAATCAATGATGTGAATATTTAAAATGTAGCGATCCGCTTCATAATCCTTTGAACTCAAAAATTAAATCATTTTGAGAAGTTATAGATATTCATTTAACAAAAACTTAAATAAATGTTAGAAGGGTTTTTTTAAGAATACTAGGAGGCTTGCGATTATTAAACCTAGTCGAAATCTTTTAAATTCAATTTTGAATTCAAATCCCACTTTTGCTCCTCAAATTTAAATTCTGTCCCAATTCTAGGTCAATCATGTGGACTAGTTCAAAATTTCAAAATTTTGATGAATTTTTAGATTCCTCTAAAAATTTTCATCACCAGTGAGACTCACTGGATAGTAGGCTCCACTGGTCAGCCTCTCTCTTCCTCTCTTTTCTCTGTTCTCTCTCTCTCTCTCAGACGCGCTGCCCGACAGAAGTTGGCCGCCACCTGCCGAGCGCGCGGCCGCTCTACAGCACGTCGGGTCGACGTGGCGCGCGCACGACGCTCGCGCCGTGGTTTAAAGCCGGGCATCGGCCGCTCCATCGCGCCTCGGTTGCCACACCCTTCTTCCTCCTCTCGATCTCCCGTTTTCCTCCCTCTCGGCGCGCCCGCCGCCATGGCACAGTAGCCATCACCACCGCTTTCCCAAAAATCTCCACCGTGCCGTGCCTTTAGCGTCACCAGGGAATCCTCTGAACATCGGTCCAAAGCGTCCCGCCGTCAAGGTTTTCATCGATTGCTCCCTCATTGCTTGATTTCGATTTGATTCTTCCCATTGCGGGTTCCTCTCATCCTTACGCATCTTTGTGACAAGGTTCTACCTGCAGAAGGTCGCCGGTGAGGACGAACTCGCCGCGCCGTCTCCGCTCCATTGTCGTCGCCGTGAGTTGCTCGTCGTCGACTAGTCTCTGGTCATCCCCGTGGTCTTCATCACCGACCAATCGACTCCACGCGGCACGGTAATGCTCCCAGACATCTCAATCGAACCCAAAACCCCTCCTTCGCCGCGCACATCGCCGGCGATGAACTCCCGCCACCCCTGTTCTGAGATTTTAAATGATTGTTGTTGTGTTCTGGCCGATGTTGTAAAATGCATAATAAATCGATGCAAGCTCTAAAATGATGAACCAAAATTCTCTGGAATCCTGGTGAAATGCTCTAAACATCTGCTAAAACACTTTTTCATGAAGCCCTATTTTGGTTTTACTTCTAGAGTTCCAGAGCTCTTCTGGAGCTGGAACTTCTGTCAGAAGTGTGTCATGGCCAGCAGAACCCTTAGAAGTGTGTCATGACAAGCAGAACTTAAATATTTTATTTTTGATTTAATACTGGAGTTCCAGAACTCTTCTGGAGCTGGAACTTCTGACAGAAGTGTGTCATGGCAAGCAGAACCCCCTATAATTTTTCCCAGAACTTAACCTTAACAAGATTCTATGCATATATGTAATTAATCTCCTGGTAGGACATGCAACTTTATTTTAGCCCACGTAATTTAAGTAGGCCAATAATTGATTTTATTAAAAATCAAAGTTAAAAAAATCGTAAGTGTAAGTTGAACTCACCTCGACATGAGTAGACTCCCTAGAAGTAATGATGAAAACACTATGTTGTCTATGATGAAAACACCATATTACCTTATCTAATACTAACACACTTTGTTATTTGCATCATGTAGACATAAAGGTGAACGAAGTAATTGCAGATCCGGAGCCTGCTTTCCCCGAAGAAGCTATCACCAACGAAGCAGGAGATCAAGGCAAGCTCCGGTGCACTACCATTTGTCCGTTTTTAAAGGTTTTCTTTATAACAGTGTATGTGAGTCATGTGATGTGCATTAGATTGGCAGGAGTTGGATGAAACCCTAGATGCATATGTTTCCAGTAGTGTCTATTATGTAATATTGGTACAGGTAGCTCGATGTAGATGTTATGCTAGTAATACTCTCCGGTAGAAGTCGAGCAGAGTGGACACTGCTCGTAGATGTAGGAGTTGCGTGGAATTACTCTCTCTTTCTGACAAACTTATGAAGGGACCGGGACATGGGACAAGTTGAGGGTCAGACAGGGAATGGTAGGATGGCAACAGAATATGGTTTCTGTGTTCGGCAGCTCTGTATGATTCGTGCAACATAGTTGGCTGATATTGAATGTACTGTTCACATGCTGGAGCTATGAGACTCAGTAAACCTAGATAGCCTATGACAAAGCTGAACCTACCTTACGGTATCTGATTGGAGGCGGTTTGGGGTTGGCAGTGTGAGAACTCCACAGATACCGTCTGGGACGGGTGATCTGGTGGGATGCGGCACTATTTAGGTAGCGTAAGAGGGAATTAGCTTTGTCAGATCTGGTGTGAACGGTTGCGCGTGCGGTCCAGGACGCGCACGTGTCGTGTGACCAGGTTATCCCTGTAGGTGTAAATCGGTTCAAACCACTGTCACTCTCAGTCTACAAGTTTGCTTGACCTTTCTGTCGTATGTGTAGAGAACTAAACTAAAACGGTAAAAATTGGATTTGGTAATACGTATGATAACACTTGGTTGAATTACTCTGCTTGTATAGAGTAGCGCAAACTATAGTTTTATTCTTAACAAGGTAATATGGCTAAAACTTGAAATACAGAAACCCTAGTGCAAGTCCTTTTGTAAAGAATCGCACCCTGAGTCGGCCTACATGTTTAGGTGTCAGCTATAGATAGCTACCTTGTCGGGACAGTCTTGTTGAGCTTCTTAACTCACGCTTTGCGATTGTGGTTTTCAGGTGGTGCAGAATCCTTCGGCGGTAGCGATGGCTACCCTTGGGAGGAGCCAGCCCCCAACTGGGGTAGCTTCCATTGTGAGCAGATAGATTAGCCGTAGCTTGTGAGTGGCTAGTAGCGATGTGCCGTTGGGTAAGGCACTTGCTTTTGCTTAAAAGAGGAGAGTCGGAGTCTGTAATCTTAACTTTTGCTTTCACTTGAAGATGGTGTTTGTTTCACGCGGTTGTATACGGAACTTGATCGTGTGTAACTGATTCTTTGTAATATAACCACTCATGTAATATTTTCTTCTGTCTGTAAATCGTTCTGTTTTTCTGTCTGTGTTGTATCTTGTGAGTACTCACTTCATCGAGTATCACCAGAATGGATCCCGGAAAGAGTGACCTCCCCCGTTCTCAGGGCGGTCCGTCACATAAAAATAGAGGGAGTAACACATGTATCTTAGGGTATGAATTACAACAAATAGAGCAAACAAGCACGCCCAACAAAGAAATGTCTCAAATGTTGATACAGGTCACTACAACAAGAGATAACGTGCAAATTGCACGCCCAAATTGAGTTACAAAAGAATGAGAGAACAATAAATAAGTTGGACGATAGTTCGGAAAAAAAAAAAAGTTGGACGATAGTTCGAAACAAAAAGTTGGACCATATAGAAGCACACCTAGCGTGGAGACGGTATAACTAATCATCATGATCAGGGAACGAAGCGCATGCACCGCCCAGATGATCACTAGGTTTAGTTAACTCTCAAATGCTAGTTAAACTGAGGCTTTGAGCCCTCCGGAACAGAGGGGTCTTCAGACATATTTGCGCTTCTTGCTCTAATTTCAGGGTGCTTCACCACCGTCGTCGCTTCTTCTTCAGTCTTAGAAACATGTGCAGATGCCATCTTGGAGGGATCTTGGGCACCTGCAGAGATCAGAGGATAAGCATTGAGCCTATATGTCTCCCCACTCTCTAGTTGACTAGTAGCTTGATCATCTTCGCTACTGTTCTCACAGCTTCGCTAATTTCTAGAGTGAGATTCATGCTATAAATTACCTGAAGCCTGATGGTCGTGGCCCGTGACGCGCCCGACGAGACCGAAGAATGTGTCCTTGAGCTTGGCACCGAAGCTCGCCATGGGAGACACCTGACTAGCTAGCAGTTGACCTCTGCGAGAAGCCCTGCACTGCTTACTGGTGTCTAGTACTAGTACGCAGTACGCACTAGCCTGATGACCTCTGCCTCTCAATCTTTCTCAGACAGAAGACTGTTTAGACGATGCTTGTTGGTGTTTCAGTGGTGACTTGGTGAGTCCTCTCGCTCTCACCGGGACCTCTATTTATACACGGTGCCAGTCAGCAAAAGCACCGCGTTATGAGCTTCAAAAAGACAAAGGCCATGTACCAGACAGAATATCCGGAAATATTTCGCTTTTGAATTCAGACCCCCACGACGACACAGAATCAGAATCTCTCTCGGTTGGAAGGAACCTGAATTACATTGAACTCTCAATCGCGTTCTATAAAGTAATTCTGGTATATGAACTTCTTCATTCCTGCACATGGCGAGATCAACTTCGTCGTACGGTGCCACCAGCGATACTCACCCACTTGTGTTTCTGACTCAGCTCATGATACTAGCTACTACTGGAATACCATAATAGTGGAACGTGATCAGCGATGAACCCGCAGATCTGTTGTTATTTTATTGTTACTTATAGCCTGATCATGCATGCTATTATTTTGTTGTTCTAAATCTTGGTTCCACATGAATGTTGTTGATCGTCCCTTTACCAGGCAGCAGCAGTGCTTACCTGATCATTAGTAGGAGAGTATCCCCACCAGCTAACACGTTGGCTCCACCATATGAAATTGAATATCCTCCTGCTCGATCTGCAGATTGATGAGATCGCTTTTGCCCTTTTTCAAATCCATGGGAACCGGAGACGATGAGAATATCTCGTTTACCACGCAAATCTTGTGCATGCATGGTCACTGGTCAGTGCAGTTTTCTGAACGCGTATAGTGAACTGCTGTTCCGCCAGTTGCCCGAGAAACATTATTGCAAACCTTGCGAATTGTGATCAACGCTAAAGCTATACTTGGGTTTCAGTACTCTTTTGATCAAGATATATACTACTAGTAGTACTAGTAGTACATTTCAAACCAAACCCAAAATTAAGCTTATATTTATACGATCTCAAGCAATGTCATATGATGGTACCGCGTGATCGGCGATGAACCAGAGTGTGGCTTGTTTTGTTGTGTTTGTTTAGTAAGGCCAGATCACGTCGTTTTTGCTGCCCAAAATCTCAGGAGCAACGTGAGAAATCTCTTAGTTTGTCCCGCAAACCTGTCTTACTGTCTTCGACCCCATGAGAATCGCTCGAGACAGCAGGGACGAATGCTCGTCGTTCGGCACGTGCGACATGCGATACGCCCAACGGGGCCATCATCATTTTTGTTTTCTGTTTTTTTTTAAAAAAAAAGGTGAAATGGGAGGTGGTTGCTGTTTTATTAGCTGGGCCGGTTTCGTTTGAGTTGTTTGGAGAGGGGCCGGGTGGTGGCTGACCCGGCTGGGCTGGTTTGGTTTTATGGTTTTAACCCGTTACAACCAGCATAGTGAGTAAATTGGGCTACATGTGAACATTTTGGATTTTGCAGTGACTGAATGGCGCCAGCCCGCTTGCTGGGTTCTCAGTTCTCACTCCTTTCCTCCTTCCCCATAGTGCGCTTAAAAGAAAGAAAAAAAATTAAGACACATTGTTTTTTCTTCGTGGAAAGGCATATCACCTTTTTCTTCAAGAAAAGCAAAGCTTAAAATTAAAAGGACCGTGGCAGGTAAAGCAAAGGGTGGCACAAACCGACGCAACTCAATATCAATCAAGCGCAACATCTCCACATTGGCGCATTAAGGACTACGGTAAAAACGATATATCAAGGACACAGCAGATAAATGACAGAGGAGAACGACGCCAGAGAAACTACAACTTCTTTTTTTTTTGCGAGAAAGAGAAACTACTACTAGTAGTACGTGATGAAGAAAGTAGAAACTCAAAAAGTCAAAAAGAGACGAGTACAACAGCAATAACAGTGAACATAAACACAGAGAAGAGAAGCTGCTCGCCACATGACCCATTTGTGTTCTTCGTCTGTCCTAGCTAGCTCTGGCGACGACACGGCGATGGAGCCGCACGCCGAGCGTCGCTGAGCCAACATTGCTGCATGCCTGCTGTGGCTCGATCAGCTGATGAACATGAGCATCAATCGACCAGTGCCTGAACCCTTCACGGACACAGAAAAAAAAATAGTAGGAAGTTGAGGACAGAAGTTCAGACATGCGCGGAGAATAAAAAATAAATGAAAACCATATATGCGATTAATAACCTATATGGCCATATATACCAGATCATTGTCTCTCAAAACGTACTTCTCTTGAAGTATTATTAGGTACCACCAGAACCATGCTGCTGATGAATAATGCAAGTACACAAGACAATGGTAGGCATGAATCTGCCGAACTGGAACGGAGAGAAGAGAGGAGAGCAGAGAGCAAGGAAAGGGGACCTCTCTCTCTCCCTCCTCTCTCCTGGTCCCCCAAGGCTTTCCGTGGAGAACGAAGTCGAGCCTGAATTTATACTGGAGCTCACTCAGCGGGCCGCGCAAGTGCTTATTCAGTGATTAGCCATTGCCCATATCACTGATTAGCCATTGCAACTGTAGGTCGCTGCTGCAGGCTCGTCATCGTTCCTTTTCGGGACCTAGCACCAGCAGTATAGCTAGCTTGGCGTTGCAGCATGGGTTGCCATGCGCCACCATGCCCCTGGGCTCTGTCTGAATCTGAAGGGGATCAGGTGTGTGGCATGCAATGGGCTTGTCGTCCTGTTGGCGCCCAGAAAGAAAAAAAAAATCCCCACGCACGCGCAAGCAAGGTAGTACATGTCACTCAGAACTCCAGAAGAGCTCCGCCGTGCAAGTGCAAACCTCTTCGTTTCAGTGCGAGATGCGCCGCACAATCTTTGTCACCTTGTTATGGTAATCTAATCACCGTTCGTTTCTGAAGCTTAGCAGGACACGGAAGCACAGGTCTGAAGGAGCATACAGGACGCTGGGGGTGGCCTGAATCTGAAGAACATCGGAGGGTGAGGTGAGTGCGTGGAAATGTGCACCCACAACCGATAAGTGCCGACAGGGTGCGTCCATGTACTCGTGGGTCGTGGCTCGACGCGCTGGCAGAACCGCAGTGTTAGCAGTGGCAGTCAGTCAGTCACGCCCCGTTTTCAACGTGGTCACGATCTCGTGGAACACCTCATGCACGGATCAGCCCGCAGCCTTCACGTTCAGGTGTACCCGAGTAGTATGGTGGGTGTACTGATCTTGCAGCAGGGTACGGGCAGGGCAAGGCGAACAAGTGGACACAGGGCGCGCCAGCTGCTGGCATCGATCTTTGCTCCCGGCGTGGATCATCGAGACTACTGTACTACTGTAGCAGACAACTGCGTTTTCTCCATCGATGCCACCGTGTGTTTCTTGCCTGCAAAAGCTCGATATGTTTACTCTTTACTCTCGTGCAAAGGGATATTCTTGTTTATAGTACTGCGTGGCTGCCAGAATGACTCTGGCAGTGCTCGATCGCTGCAAAAAGTGCAGGAGCCTCGTCGTTTCATTTCAATCGACATGTGCATGCGCCAGCCAGCAGGTGATCTGATGTACAGTAGTGACATGGTGATGTGGATGGGGACGTGACACGGTGACATCGATCGTCTTTCATTTTGATGAACATATTACCAGAGACAGCAGGGATCGTGAAGCTTTTTGTATATTTTGCGTCGTAATCGTCGACGATGATTGGCAGTTAGCATCTGGTAATGAGAGGGAGAGACGACGTTAACGAAGGGAGGGACGGGAGCTCGACACTCGACAGACTCGGTTTCCTTATCATCAAATCATATCCTAACGAAGAAGATGGCGAGGTCCGGGCAGTCTCCGCCTGGCGGTCCGACCATGTACAGCGACTCCGAATCCCTGGACCCGACGGTGTGGTCGAACCCGCCTCGCATGTACGCCATCTCGCCGTCGAGTCCGTCCGACACGCTGGGGAGCACGCCGCCGCCCATGGACCGTCCCCAGAGCGTCTCCAGCACCTCGATGTCGACGTCGTTGGGCTCCCTGCGCACGGCGTAGCCCACCCGCTTGCCGTTGCAGAACATGGTCCACATGGGCTCCTCCAGCACCCACGGCACGTCGTCGACGACGTCGGAGCTGCTGGTATTGTTGTTCCGCCAGCGGTGGTAGTAGTGCCCCGCCGCGCCCCGCGCAGCGGCGCCGGCCGAAGAGGCAGCGCACCGCTTCTCGCTCTCCAGCACGATGCGCGCGCCGGCCACGGAGTTGAGCTCGCGGAGCAGCACGTGCGTCGGGATGGCAAGCTCCACGACCAGGTCGGGCATGCACCGCGCGTTGTCCTGCAGGGCGAGCGACACGCGGCAGTTGCGGTACCCGAACAGGGTTCCTGTCAGGCGCCGCCGCGACGACGACGACGGGCCGCCGCCGGGGGACGCCGCTGACGCCGACGACGTGAGCTGCGAGAACAGGGAGTCCGGCGACGGCGGGGCGCCGGGCTCCGTCTGCCTCCCGCAGGTCGGGTTGAAGAGCGGGAGCGACCGGCACATGCTCTCGAACATCCGCACGGGACGCGACCGCCGCGGCGGCGCGCGCCGCTTCGGCGGCGCCGGCTCCAGCGGGTGGAGGCGCCCCGCCGGCCGCGACGGCGACGGCGACGCCAGGAGCAGGATGGCCTTCTTGCTGACAGCGGCCTCATCGTCGCCGGCTTCGGTCGACGTCAGCGACGACGCCGGGCGCGTCCTGCGCTGCTCGGGTTTGATGGCGGCGGCCTCGTCGGCGTCGGCGTCGGCCATCTTGGCGGGAGACGAGCTGAGCTGGGTGGGCTACCGCCGGCCGGTGGGACGCGGCAGCCGGCCGGACAGCTCGCTCGCTCCCCGATCGGCCAGCCGAAGCCGATCGATCGCCGAGGGCCGTGAGAAATGTGTGGCGCGCGGTGGCCGTGGGAGGAGCGCGCCGTGATGAGGTGTTTTGTTTGATGCCCATTTTTTCCGGTTGGTTTCCTGTTTCCGTGGGACGTGCGACCTGGCGTTCGTCGCTGTGACTCGTTCGCGCCGTTGGCGGGAGTCCCGGCCGGCGCCAGCAGCACAAGGACCCGGTTTGCTTGCTATTCTAGGCTTCGAGTTTTGTGGGCTGTCGTAGCTCGTGGTATGTGAAAGGCCCAATGTCCGATTGACGATTTCGGCCCTCCATCGGGAATGCTGTCGTCTCTGGTTCAATTCAATGCCGCCCAACGAACAACCGCTCACTGCTTGCTTGCAGATGAGGAGGACGTGGCAGGATTAAGTATTGATTGCCATTGCGACGAAGGCTACTGCGATCACGTTCATGTTTGACGCCGTGAAAGAGCAATCAGGTACGCGTTGCGGTTGCAGTGATCACACATAAAAGCTGCTGCTAATAGTAAGTCACATCGAAATCCAACAGGGGACAACGATCAAGCCCAGCTATGGATGAGCAGGAGTGCAGAGAAGAGACGCATTGACAACAAGGGAGCTAATCGAAATGAGAGGTGATCAACATATTAATTATTAGCATGTGAGAAGATCTATCTGTCTACTGTGTATCTTAGAAGGTTGCAGCACATAGTACTACTGCTAAACATTTGTTCGAACACAAGCCGTATTAATTCTGCTGAGCACCTGAGTGGTAGTCGGAATAAATCAGAGCAGCTGGTAGCTAGCTCACGTCGATCTTGTGCTGTCGTGCCCTGGATTCTCCAGCGAAATAACACGACAAATGAGATGGACAAAAACCCTTCTCGGTAACGGGAGTACGCGTGCAGACTAGGGGATCCCCAGTGCTCAATTAACAAATTATTACTACTAGTACTAATCTTAAGCAGATGTCGACTGGTCAGGCTCAGCCATCAGCCAAATAAACTCTGAATGAAACCTCAGTTACATACCCCATCAGATAACACAGCAGCTCACACTGCAGTACAGTAAATTGACATTGAATTGGGGTTGGTGAAGAGTGCTCTTCTATGTCATTGCTATTGACATTGAATTGGGGTTGGTGAAGAGAGCTCTTCAATGTCATTGCTGTGTTGCAGGAGCACAGGAGCGGAGGGCGCCCTGAAGCGACGTAGGGGGCGACTAATTTACAGTGCAGGGACAGGGGTATTCCTGGCAAGTGATAATATCACCGGGACCAACCTGCTCTTGTTCCATAGCAACCCAATTAAATGAGGGACTCGAGACCGAAAGAATCGGGCACGCAGAGGGAAGTTAATACTACAATGAACGCATCAGCAATTCAGCATCATCCATTCATCCTCTCAGGAAAGGAAAAGGGTGTGCACCGCACCAAAAGGTCAGACTCTGAGCAAAGGGGAACAGGAGCAGTTGGATGCTGTAGTGCGCTGTTGTCTACACTAGACACAAAGACACCACCGCCCCCCCCCTACTCACTCTCCAGAAGCTCCTCGTCCTCCGGCATCTGCAGCTAGCTAGCTAGAGCCTCGTCCACAACCACAATGGATGAGCACAAGGAAAAGGCGGAGGAGAACAAGTTCCAAGAATCATCGGAACAGCATCAGGCGCCGCGCAACGAAGAGGCAGATGAGGAGAAGGACCGCGACTCTGCTGGGGAATCGGTGGATCAGCATCAAGAGGGGTGTAAAGAGGAGAGAAATGATGGGGAAGAAGCAGCAACAGCAGCAGCCTCGTCGTCGTCGCCGTCGTTCTTGGAGATCTTGGCGCACCCTTGCTCGCTGCTGCAGTACATGCTCCGTGCCTCCGCCGGCTGGTGCTGGGGCGCCCTGCACGGCGGCGCTTTCGACGACGCCGGCCCGAAGCCACAGACACAGCAGCCTGCAGCGGCGGGGGCTGTTGCACCTGAAGCTGTGCCGCCGGCGACGAACTCGACTGAAAAGGGAGACGGCGGAGGCGAGAAGGATGATTACGATAACGTAAGTGGATTATATCAGCGCTATAGCTTAATTCGCGTGGTCGCATTACTTTACTTCTTGTTTCCGTTACACAGGAGTGGATCGATCGATTATGAATTAACTGGCTCGAGTGTTATGTGTTTGCGATTCTCTGTAGTGTTTCTACATGGAGGAGGAGGTGGTGACCCGGGTTTGGGCCGTGAGGAGAGGACGGCCGCCGGGCGCCCCGAGCCATCCCAGGGGCGAGAATGGAGGAGTCCATCATTAGGATGACCAAGGAATGATGCACCTGTAATGAGCAGAATACTTTGCTGCGTGTGGCTTTGTTTTGTTCATGACATCTGTATACAGTACTACGTACTACGTACGTAGCCGCCTTATCTGAACTGAACTTCGTATCAAAAGTACTGAAGCAGTAGTGTCGTTTGTGAGTACTACTGTACTAGCGTTCTCTTTGACGTTATGAAGTTTGTGAATTTCATATACCAACGCCACGTCTGCCTCTCTGAGCTGTGAATGGTGTTCATGCATTTTGTTTGCCTGAGGGTGCATGTGAAGCTGCGCCCACCGTACGAACATCCATGTGATCAGTAGTATCAAACACGTACCCTTCATTTGGTAATCCCGTAACAAAATTTGTGGCCGTCGTAACAATTCTGTTTCGTAAAAGGTACCAGGACTGCGCGCGATCTGGTTTCTGAAAAATTCTATTGCAACTACTAGCAACCATACACGTTGGGAATCATATCGACGATAAGATCAGATAGCAATAGCATCAGAATTTCTTCTCCGTGCCGCTGCATTGCCTGCAGTCTTCTCCAGATGAGACGGTCCGGATGCTCCAAGCTTCCACGGTGAGACGCTCGACGGGGGCACTCGCCGCATCCCCGGAGGTGATCGGGGAACGCGACGGCTACTGTTGGGCTAGGAAGAGGGAACTTCTTGGGCTAGTAATGTTGCCGGCCCAGTACGGTTTGCCTTAGCGGACCTCCGATACACCCAGCTTTAAAATCAGTGTAAAATATTTTTTCTTAAACTGTTAATCTAATTTTAAATCCGTTCGAATCATGATATTACGTTGAATTAAGTCTGTAAATGAGATTTGAATAAATATTTGTTTTTTGAATTTTTTAAAGTCAACAACATGTTTGATAAACTATTTCAGTATTTTTTAAAATAACATTTAATAAATTTTAAAAATAATATATATATATTTTTTTTGAAAACTTTGACATTTTAAATTTAATGGTTTAGTAATTTGTATGCGTCATTTCAACATTCATGATAAACTATTTCAGCAATGGGGTTTTAATATTCTGAATACACTATTTCAACATTTATAATATACCGTTTCAACAATCTGTGAACACCTATGATAATCTGTTCAAAAAAAATTTAATATTTTTAATAAATTATTTAAATATTTATAATGTATTGTATCAACTTTTATAATCGACAACGGGTCTAAAGGCTCGTAACTTAACAACCCAAATGCTAGTTAGTTAACACTATATATGGTCCCTTGCGGACTATAACACTATGCATGGTCTGCATTGTGGCCCGAAGCCAATATGGTCAAGTCTTTTTCTATCAATTTCGAACATTAATCAAAAAGGGAAAGAAAAGAAAAATCTGTTGAGCTACTTACGGACATGGGCTGAAACCCAAATGAAACCACGCCACCATGTGTGACGCCGATGACATCTAATAATGATTCTAGAGCTATACAACGCTGTACTAGGAGATAAGCAGATAACGATTCTGTAGTTTGCAGAAGTTGCTGCTACCACCACGGAGATTATACACGACATTTTTTCAGCAAATATACCATGGCTCAGCCAGTCAGTCTAGCCAATTCTGGCAGTTATCGAGCTGATGGTGATGGATAATGGCTGTCTCTATAGTGTCGAGAGAGAGAGAGAGAGAGAGAGAGAGAGAGAGACGTATCCATGCAAGCAAACCGTGCGACACACAGATATTAATGTGGCACATGGTGGCCTGTACATGACCACCGGCAAATCTACACCACACACACTCATCGCGCACCGGCCTGAACACCGCCGCAACACGTTTCTCAACTACTCAAGCGCTCAGGGCCGGCCGCCATGGCTCCGGTTAGAATCGTCGACGTCAGCTACGTCCCCGTGCCGGCATCGGCCGCGCTTCCATCGGAGCCTATCAAGCTGAACGCCATGGAGGCCCAGTGGGTCGTGATTCCGTTGCTGCAGCACCTCCTCCTCTTCGAGGGTGACCAGCTACCGCCCTTCGACGCCGTCGTCCAGTCCCTCCGGTCCTCGCTCGTGCTAACGCTGGCCAACTTCGCGCCGCTCGCCGGGAAGCTCCACTACCTCGGTGACACCGGGGACGTCGCCATCATCCTGTGCTCGTCGTCCTCCTCCTCCTCCGACGACGACGGCGGCGGCGTGAAGTTCGTCGTCGCGGAGTCCGACGCCGACGTCCGCCGCCTCGTCGCCTTCGACGAGGAGCACGATCTGGAGACGTACGAGCGGCTCGTTCCGGAGCTGAACCTGGCCCAGCTTCCGGCGCCGGTGCTGGCCGTGCAGGCCACGCGCCTCGAGGGAGGCGGGGTGGCCCTCGGGGTCACGATGCACCACGGCGTCGCCGACGGGCGCTCGCTGTGGAGGTTCGTGGAGGCCTGGGCGGCAGCTTGCCGCGGCAGCGACGACGGCACGCCTCCCGTGCCTCGGCCAACCTTCGACCGCTCGCTTGTCACGCTGCCCGGTGGCGACGAGCTGGCCCGGAGCGTCCTGCGAAAGTACGCGCCTGATTTGCCAACGGTACGTTCCCGCGATATCGTGATTTGAAGCAACACGAACGCACGCGTGTGTGCCCATGTTCCAATAATCCGAGCGGTTCTTTTGTTCAACTCTGATAACGTTTTGTCCGATCTCTCGTGCTTGCCACAGGCGCCATTGAACTGGTTGATCGTCGAAGAAGACCGCAAGCGGTTCATCCGCCGGACATTCACCGTGGACGCGCAGCAGATCCAGCGCCTCAAGCACCGCATCGTCCGCCTCAGCGATGATGCCCAAGGCGGCCCAGGCGCACAAGCTCTGCGTCGCCCCCCGTCCAGCTTCGTCGCCGTCATCGCGCTAGCGTGGACGTGCTCCGTCCTCGCCAGGCCTTTCCCCGACGACGAGGACGTCATCCTCTTCTTCTTCGCCGACGTCCGTACCCGCCTCGATCCTCCCGTCGACCCCGAGTACTTCGGCGCCTGCCTCACCTTGTGTCAGGCGAGACTGCCCGCGCGGGAGCTCCGCCGTGGCGACGGCGCGCTGGCGGCTGCGGCTGCGGCAGTACAGGAGGCCATCCGGAACGTGGAGGAGAACCCGCTAGACGGATGGGAGTTCCTGAGCCTGGCCGGCAAGGTGCCGGCGGATCGATACGTGAACGTTTCCGGGTCGTCGGGCTTCAGGGCGTACGAGGTCGCCGACTTTGGGTGGGGGAGGCCGCGGCGGACGGAGCCGGTGAGGATGAACCAGGATGGACAGGTGGCTCTGGTCCGTGCGAGGGACGGCGAGGGGGTACAGGTGTCGGTGGCCATGCTCCAGCGCGAGTGCATGGACGTGTTCAAGTCGGAGTTCCTCAAGATAATATCGGATAATATCGCAGCGTAAAAATTGACTACTTTGAATTCACTCAATTCTGCATTTGGTGTGCTATCACTATCAAAGATTCAAAGACCTGGAGGCTCCTTAATAGTTTATAGTGCGAAATTCCTCCTGAATCGTAGTGATTTTTTTTTTTTCGAAACGGGTTACCTATTCCATTTTCATAACGAAAACGGAGTTTTTTTTTTTGGAGGGAACGAAAACGGAGTTTATAGTGTTTCCATTCATGTAAAGTCTGTACGAAATTTCTGTTCCCCGAATCCATAATTTCCCTGTGTTTCGTATTGACCGAGAAGCGCGCTTCGCGCCGTCTCTAGGTCGCGTCGCGTGACTATAGTGGGCTGACGAAATGGGCTTATTCTGATGCTAGGCATACTTTACTGAGATCCCAGCGGCGCAGCCGCACCGTCCCGTCCTTCCTGAATCCTGTTGCCGGCACCATCAATGGCGCTGCTGCGGCTCGCTCGCCGCGCCCTCCACCGCGCATCTGCATCTGCTCCACCGCTGCTGGCCTCGGTCTCTTCAAACTCCCGTGGCCACCTCATGCACTTCCGCTTCTGCACCTCCTCGCCCGCCGCGCCACATTTCATGGTCGATTATCTCGTCTCCACATGCGGGCTCCCGCCAGACAAGGCCGCCAAGGCGGCCCCGCGGTTCGCGCACCTCAACTCGCCTGGAAGACCCGACGCCGTGCTCGCCTTCTTTCGCTCCAAGGGTCTCAGGCCTGCGCAGGTCCGCGCGGTCGTGTCCTGCTACCCGGCGCTGCTGCTCAGCGATGTGGACAAAACCATCGCCCCCAAATTCGGCGCCGTGCGGTCGGCGGGGTTCACCCGCGCCGAGACCGCGCAGCTCTTCGCGCTCTGCCCACCGGCACTCACCTGGAGCATCCACACCAACCTCCTCCCCCGCATCCTGTTCTGGCTGGACATCCTCGGGTCCACCAGGTTACTGATGAAATGGCTCAACAGGACGTGGCTGCTCAGCTACAGCGTCGACTTGCTCCTCCGGAACCTCTCGGCGCTCCGGGACGTGGGTGTCCCACAGGAGTCGCTCACCAAGATGTTGCGGCTCCATCCAATGCTGATCATGCAGACGCCGGACAGGGTCCGGGCTCTAATCGACCGCGTCGACGCCTGCGGTGTCCCGCGCGGCTCCGGGATATACGTGTGGGCGCTCTTCACGCTGAACGGTGTCAGCCGCGCCAAGTTCCAGGCCAAGAGAGATGCCCTGATGAGCGGGATCGGGTGCACGGAGCAGGAGTTCCTCGCCATGTTCCGTCGCGCGCCGTGCTTCCTGTTCATGTCTGCCGACCTGCTGCTACGGAAGGTGGAATTCCTCAAGGCCACAGTCGGCTGCGACGTGGGCCACATCGTCAGGACCCCCCTGCTCCTGACGCTCAGCCTCAGCAAGCGGATGGTGCCCCGGTGCCGCGTCATCGAGGTGTTGAGGTCCAAAGGTCTGGAGGACATCGGCAAGGAGCGGTTGTCGGGCGTGGTTAGATTGTCGGAGGCCAAGTTCATGGAGAGGTACATACTGAGATACAGTGAAGAGGCTCCTGAGCTCCTCGATCTGTATCCTCCTCCTACGTCCCGAGTCCTGACCAATGGAGCAGTGGCTTCGTGATTTGTACTGTTTGAGATTTAGAGACCCATAATTCCATGGTTTTTGCGTAGGTTCAAATGATGCCAGACATTACGAATGCTCACGGTGCGCAAGATAAAGCGAAGATACTGCAGGCAGCCGAATACCAAATGGCAAACTAGGAACAGGAATTACGAGAACCTTGCATTTGCGGTCGAATGAAACAACGATACTACATCAGCCGCCGAAATGCATCCCTTTCCTTGCGCGCGCACACACACACACGAAAAAAAAGAAGAGGAAGTAATCTCTTGATAAAAAGACACAGTTACAATGTGTACCACGGTGTTCATCACCCATGCCAAGTCAGCTACCTAATACATCAGCATGCTAACCGAAACCTATGGACAACGCAGGATTAGTGGCTACTCCTCTCCAGCTTCAGAATCAAGAATCAACTACATCAGACACATCAGACATCCTTCTCGGAAGTGGCAAGGAACCGGGAACCTGAGACTCAAGCTAAATCTAAAACGATGGATCACCAAAATTCAGCAACAGAACTGATGCACTGTGGGACACGGCATGCACACAACCATGTCGATGGGACGAGCATTGAGGTCTACTTTGCTGCATACCAATTCTGTGCACACTTGGCATCAACAGCAAGTTCAACATTCAGGATGTTGGTGCCATAGAAGGGCTTAGACATGCACTCAACCACTATGGCCTTGGCCACATCAGCAGACTCTGCAGGTCCTTCCAGTATAACTTCATCATGCACCTGAAAGATGAAGCTGCTAGTTTTAGGTGCTAATTTATGTTGCATATGCAAAAAGCAAATCGCTAAGCTGATGAAAAGGAAGAAATTAGAGAACAAGTGGAACAGAACACATAACTATGCAAATGCAAGTACGACTTGGGGACACATACCCAACGGTCAAAAACTCTAAATAACCTCACTCATGAAAAACTGCCTCCTTTTCCAAAAGGAAAATAAAGAATGCCACCAGTTAACCAGTGATCAGGCCTATATTTTCACGTAAAATACCTGCAAGAGTAGCGTCCAACCAAGCTCCTTAAGACGAACATTCCGACCTATCTCAAGCATTGCACACATAGCTACATCTGCTGCACTACCCTGTTGTGTTCAAAAAGCATTTCAGCAACGGAACTAATTTTGAACAAAAACAATGAGTTGTGATACACAATCACCTGCACAGGAGCATTGATAGCAGCACGCTCTATGTGACCCCTTTGACCAGAAGTCACATGAGCCATGTTCGGAAAACGACGTGACCGCCCAAGCAAGGTATAAACCTCACACCTCTCCTGTGCTAGTTCTTTTTGTTTCATTTGCCAAGCCAAAACCTCTTTCCTATCACTATACCAGAGTTTCAGTGTATCCTTTGCCTCCTTCACAGAAACCTAGCAAGGAAAGAGGTCGTGAGAAGGCTGCATTTCTGTTTCTCAGAATGATAAATAGAACAGTAAAACTTATGAACAGCGCTAACGAATAATTGTTTTCGGGTTTTCTAGCTGATTGGTCCAAACCCAGTAGTCCAAGCTGGCAGCACTCTGAAGTTTAATCAATGCTATTAACTGAGCACAGTGTTTGACAAGTTTGTACCTTCCAGTCCCGAGCAAGCCCATGGGCTGTTTTCCCATATGCAATGGAGAAATTTAACATTTTAGCTTTTCGCCTCTCAGCACCAAAAGCATCCTGCATCACAAGGAAATAGTAGAGTTTGGTTCAATCCATACAAGTCATATATTTCTGCATTTTCGAGAAAAAAAAATCATATATGTTCTTTTATCTCATGGTAGTAAGCTAAATACATATCCTGGGTCTACAGAAACAGTTAAAGTATACATAGACTATAAGTTCGGGAGTATCCATTAGAAGGATTTGGAGTGTAGAGACTAATGAAACATTATAAACACATCAAAGTGTGGTACCCAAGGTAAGTCTGACCTTGTTTAACAAAACTAGAAGGAATGAACATAATTCTCACTCCTCAGAAATAGTAATATTAAAGCAGATGTACCTTCAACAACGGTACAGGAGGTTTCTCTTGACCGGGCTGAGGATGCCACTCAAGAAGTACTTTCTCCTCTTCAACAGCATCACGAATGTGCTGGTACATGTTCATGGCTGTCCTCGAATGGAAATCACCACCAGCTTTGAAAGCATCTAACATGCTTGTACAATCAGCAAGATGAGCTAAGATCCTGAGCTCCAGCTACAAATAGCACAATCATGTCTATTTACTTGTTCATTTTATCAGTGACTAGACATAAAATATTCGGATAAGTGCATACCTGACCATAGTCAGCAACAATAAGAGTGTTTCCAGGAGCTGCGACAAAAGCTTGGCGGATTTTATAACGATCCTTCTCAAGTGCAGGTTGGTTCTGCCATGGAGGAAAAAATAACATAATGAGTGAAAATTATTGGATGATCTCACAATACTTTTATAGGTTCTAAAGCAACTAGCCAGAGCTCACAACATTTGACTTAAAATTTCTCATTCATTGATAATTAAATAAGGCAGCAACCACAGCTTATTCTTTGGGCCAATAAAATAAAAAGGCAGCAGTATTTAATCCAAATATACATCTTGTAAACTGAATCATTAAATAAAACCAAGATCAATGAGTAGTGACCATATAGTTAGCTCATTCGTGTAATAGCACTTCATTAAGACATCAAGTCGAATACCAGAAGCTGCCAAGTCCCAATCCATGTACAAGAAGCATGACTTAGCCTATTGTCCCTTTTTGTTTTTGTTGCATTTCACTTTGTCTTAATTTATCTTCCTCTCTTTTGCTTCCCTTTGTTGGTTCTTGTGGGGTTTCATTTCATCGCTAGGAGCTAGCCTACCTGATTTTGCTTGGGACTAAAAGGCAATTGTAGTTGTTTGTTTGTTGTTATTTTTAACCTATCGACTGTTTGAATTTAAAGTATAACAGTGTGACTTATGTTTAAAGTCAGGGTCGAACATTCGAACAAACTGTTGGTCCTCCACTGGGATGATATAGCATATATATAAATACAGAAACAAACAATGTAATTATTGTCCTCAAGAATGACATTACATACTACAAATATATGCAACCACCTTAACAACATAAATGCAGACCTGTAAATTTGGTGCCCTCGCTGATAAGCGACCTGTTTCTGTATTGATATTCAAAGAACAGTGGATCCGCCCCTCCTTACATGATATATGATTTCCCTGTCAGGGAACGAAAAATGACATAACTAATAAGCAAATTAATAACTAATATAGTAAAACTCTGCACCCAAAGCCAAACCCACGTAGCTATAGGATATAACTTCTGTGATTAACATATGAGCACGAGGAGCCAACTCACCTGTAAAGGAAGAATAAAGTTGGATATCAATGAATCGATAGAGCAGATTTCACACAGAGCTGCAATGGCATGGCATGCTTCCCTTCCTTCTTTTCCTCCTCCAAATGCTTCGTATGCAGTTCCATAAGAGGAGGTATCTTCCATGTCACAGTCTAAAATTTCAGAAGCACTACCACTCTCACCATCGTCTCCATCATCTGTTGCATAAACAAAATCTAATGGAACTTTCCCAGCCAAACTTCTCAATGCGTCCCCACTGACTGATGGCCAGCCACTTGCAGTGAATATATCAGCTTTTAGGCCTTCCACGATGCTGAAAAGTTCAATTGTGCGGTACTTTGGAACCTTCTTGCCTTCTGCAACTGCATTTCCGTCATTAGGAACTTTAATAGCTTTACTTTTTGGCAAAGTTTCACCAGGTCTGCATCTGTACAAAGGTTACGAACATTCAAAAATTTTGAGGTATGTGGCAATAAATATCCAGGACATGAAAGGTAAAATTCTGCTTTTGACTAATTACTAATAGGCTTACTAATATAAACATACAAAACCCCATCAGCCTCCCCCACCTTCCTAGGAATATAGGCCTTATTGCCTTTTTGCTCTAAAAACACATATATCTACTGCACAAGTGTACTGAAGGCTAGACACTCCTATATGAACTGATAAAGGGTATATATGTCCTTTTGCCATTGTATTCTGGAATGCTCTAGGCATCACCTGGGACCAAATCTAAACCATTACATACGGTTTCTGCTGTTCAAAATCAAATCGATAGACACCTTTCTTCATGGTGGTTTTCACTAAAATCACGCCAACATATCAGAGCTGGAGGTAGCTTTTGTTGATAGGTTAACCTTAAACTACATAGACTAAAAAAAAAAAATCGGCCCCTAGGGTAAGACCGCCCCCGTGGTATTCAAATAAGAAGAAGCACCTGCAAGCACGGGCCAAGAAAAATCCACGAACCCTAGTCCCACCCTCAGGGATCCGCCCCCCATGGTTCGGGCCTTAACCCATGCTTTGAGCCCACCCCGTAAATGAGGGCCCACCAACCATAGGCCTGATCAACCGAGTAAATGGGACACAGTGAGTGGATTTTTTTTATTCCACAAATTGTGCACACCAGGATTTGAACCCTGGTGGGTAGCCTCACACTTGGAGGCTTTAACCAACTGAGCTACTATCAGTTTGCACTACATAGGCTCAATTCATCCGTCACAGAACATATACTTGACATGTAACTCAATCTCTTCTTCATAATTCTGTGGCAGCATGTTGCTTCCCCTCTTTTTTTTCTCAGGTTTTTGTACAGGCATTTTATCTCTTACTTATAATTTACCATTTTTTTACTGTAGTCAAAGTAGGGGCCTCTTCCCGCTTCAGTATAAATAAGACTAAACAAACTAAGTAACCAGAGTTATTTTTCCTATGTTCATTTCAGCTTGAGTAATAATTTGAACTTGAAGAGAGACCACAGCATCATGCATATGAAAACCCTAACCAAAACTTTTAAACAAGAATACAAAGGGCGAGGGCTATTACCTATTCTCGATGCCACCAAAGAAGAGTTGGCGAATTTGAGTATCACTGTTGACATTCATGTATTTTGCATCAGGGCAATATTTAGATGCCCATTTCCTAAACTTATCTGCAGCTAATTTGCGCTGCGCAACAGCAATTTTTTCAATCTCTGAAAGGTAAGCACGGTCAACAAGCATTCCAGCAGTTTCCATTTTCACAAGAAGAGCACCAAATGGACGCCAATACTCCTCATAAAAATCATACAATGAACCTCTGGGGTAACCATCAAAGGTCCAGTGCTTCCTTTCGAGCTTCCTTTTCAAGCTTTCATAAAGCCTCAAGGTACTCATCGAATCTAATGACGAATAGCATATCCATAGTTCTCTATCCTCTCTTTGTAAAATTTCAACAGGATCAATCGAAGTAATTTTTCCTTCTGATCCATCCTTTTTTATCTTTTTCCTACCAAAGATGGTTTTCATTGATCTTTTTCCGATCTTCTTCAATTCCTTTGAGGCATTACCCATGATTCTGTGATCATTTGTAAGTCCCTCAAGAGAATATCCTCCATCCAATCTTCTTGAAGAGTCCCATAGTCGTGCGAGGTGCATCGTATCGGCATGAAATCCAGCAACGTTAATTCCATAGTTTTCTATGATATGGCTATCGAAACTATAGTTGTGCCAAACCTACATAAGATAAATATGATGATTGCTTTAGAAATTCAAGAACAAGATAGGGGAAATATAGGGAAGCAGACAATTTAATTGTATTGGAGTTCATGGTTCCATTTGTGCTACAGTAGCCATGCAAAATGTGGAATAGGGAAGACATAAGTGCAGTTACACTCTAAACAAACAAACAAGGAAATAGCATTAAACCTTCCTGATTGATGGATCTTCAAAAAATGGGGCAAACTCCATCAGGACATCCCGTCCACCATCCAACACATCCACCCAAATACATGTCTTGCCATTTCCAAAATCAGCTTCAGCATCGGGCAAACCAGAGTAGATGCTAAAGCATATTACGTTCCCATGGTCAACTGGCGTCTCTTGTTTAACATCAATGTTAGATACCTGCATAACAATAAACTCTCCTGAATCATAAACCAGTGGGGAGTCAATATGTTAGTTTGACTGTCCAGTAGCATACCATTTTACTAATGGTATTTATCTAGCTAATGCTGTTCAAGACCCATGAGGACAACTTTTCCACAATTTTTCATGAATATCATATTGAACAACAAATCCAGGTCAAATAAGCACTAAATGTCTCCTGATCTAATATTTCAATACTTTGCAGCAATCCTCGAAAGAAAAATGGACAATCATTAATATTAAGGTGCAAGCAATCACCACGGGTTTTCATTCTTACCTCTGTGTCACATGCATGAATAAAGTTTCTATACTTTGAAGTAAGCAATTGAACAACACTTCTAGCTGACTTGACATCATCAACTACCAGAACTTTTTCGTAAACAGTACTCAATGCCTTCCGTGCATCAATAGACTCCTGGGACAAGGGTGCTCTAGCCGGAGAAGGTTGTGCCGTATTCTCAGATGAGCCTTCATGCTCATCATTAACATCGCTTTCAATATCATTCTCATCAAATTGTTTGACTTCAGAAATTTTTGGAAGAGAAGAGCGGAATTTGGAACCATTACGCCAGTGGGTCACCATTTCTGAGTCACTTGACCTGTTCACTGGTTTGGCGTCCTCTTTAACAACACTCGTCAGCGCTGAAACAGCACCTGCCGCACGATTGACACGATGTTTTGCCAATTCCGTATTGGCATGCCTATTTGCAAGAGAATTAGGCGCCATTCTTTGTCTCACACTCTGAAATGAAGAATGGATGGAATTCTTATAATCTTCCGATGGCTCATGATGAAGAATGCCCGCCCCAAGATGAGCTGAACCATTACAGATACTACTCGTGGCAGTATTGCTGGTTTTGATGAAAGATAACCTCTTGCTCTCCTCAGCCCATTCTTGTGCACTATTTTGCACGTTGAAGTTGACACATAATCCAAACTGAAGAGGCCCGTTGTCCTGAATTCCAATACCTGAACTATGAGAGTATTCTTGCCTGACAATGAGAAGCAATCGCACAAAGTTAGGAACAATAGCTCTTAATGGCTGCACTACTATTATGATAACATCTAGAACAACTTCGAAGGACATTGTCACATGTATATTTTTTCAGCCAAAACATATTGACGAGGAATGCCAGGCTATATCCTAGTTATGAATGCTAACGTGACAAAAATGTTGGGATGTTCGTTCCCACATTTGGTTCCCAGAACACGCCAGATGACGGAAAACAAGGTTTCCACGAAAAAAGAAAACAGTAAATCATGCAGTATTAGCACAGAAATGGCCTAACCTAAAAGCTTATCAGCATCCATTTTTTCGAACAAGAGTGCAGCATTAAGTTGCTCAGTGGAAATCCCGAATCGAATGATTAATACAGCCAACACTGCGTCCGTAATCATAAAGCCAATAAGGTCGAGCCTCACTCCAGCTTACATTCCGTATCCAGACTGTAAAGTTAACTCGAAAGGAAGGAAAGCGGCTACCTTCTGCTGCCAATGAACGGCGACGCCACGGAGCGGCCGCGGCGGCCGGAGCGGAAGGGCGACGGCGCCCACGGAGGCGCGGAGCAGGGGCATCTCCGGAGCAGCGCGGGAGCCGACGCTGGCGCGGGACCGGCCAGCGCCATGGTGCCCACGAGCCGCCTCAGCCTCGAGCCCCCTCCCCAGGCTCCCCCGCCGCCGCAACCGAGGCCGCAGGGCGCCGTGTTGGGCAACACCAGCGTGGCGCGGCTTTTGTGCTATCTCTCGCGGCAGCAGGCGGCGGGTGGTGCGAGCATTAGGGAGGCGGCTTCTGGAAGGCGAACGGAACGGAAGCGGCGGCGGCTAGTGGTGGAGGAGACAAGGCCAGGAGAGGTTTGGGCGCGGCGCGGACTTGGGGAGGGGGGGGGAGGGGCGGGGCGGGGGATAGCGAGAGGCAGGGATAGGGAGGGTTTACGCCAACGGTGGAATCCGGATTCGTATCTACCGCTTGTGGGTGCCCCCGGGGCCCGGGCCATTTTTCTGCTACCCGCACACTGACCAGCGCGACCGACAGCCTCCGCAATCTTGGTCTGTTGTGTGTGTCCTGTGTCGTTCTTTGGTGCCTAACATCAGTGGGTATGGGGTTATGATTTTTATATAGTTACGCAAATTATATTAGTTTATAAAGTGCAGGATTTTGAGTGCTTTGCTGGTGGACGCCTTCGCCTCGATCATGGGAGTATCATGTGTCTTCTGAATTGATTGGCTGAGATTTCTCAATCGGAGTAAACTGCAAAGCTAAGGAATGAGAACGTGATGTAGTTTAGATGTATATTGTCTCACGCTGTTTTTTTAGTAGGTGTTTGCATAAACCTATGGGTTCATTTGTCGCTTTCATTGAAAAACATCGTACATCAACTAGAGACAACCATTACCATCCTACAAGAACTGCTGGACATATGTATGTATCCCAAATGCAAAATTACTGTCTGAGAGGCTGCTCATAAATTTATCACATCACTAAAGAGGCAGCGAAATAACCAACCGTACGCCGTCGTCATTTACAAATTGATAAAGCTGAAGTTCTCTAGACATCGTCTACGACATACTCCCTGAAATTTCTGAACTTGTTGAGCGATCTGATGTTTTGGTGGCACAAACAATCCCATCACCGACGCGGGCCGGGTGATGTGTTGATGAGCTTACTAGCTGGAGGGCACCGGGTAGCACTTGCCCCTGCACATGCAGCGGTACACCATGGGGCACGGCAGCGGCTCGGCGACGGAGCACTTGAAGCTCACCATGACGCGGCTGCACGGCGAGCACGCCCCGCACGCGTGCGTGCAGTCCGGCAGGCTCGACCCCGTCGCGCGCACCTCCTCCTGCAGCGGCGGCTGCGACCCGCTCGCGCCGCCGTCCTGCGATGCAGCGATGCGCACCTCCTGCTGTCCTTCCAGTTTGCCATCGGCTGTCCAAAATGAAATCCGCGAAAAAATTTAGAATGGCGGTGATCAAATCTGATCAAATCAAAGGACAGCAGGCTGCATAGCTACTACTAGTAATTCATTCAATTCAATAAACTGAAATCTCGCGGTTGCAGTTACCAGGAGCTAGCCTGATGCCATCGCCCACCGCAGCAAGCAGCAAAACGACAGCAAGAGCAAGGAGAAGAACGCAGCTGCGAAATCTCGCAAGATGAGCGTGGCTCCTCATCACACCCTCAACAAAAAACTGCGTGCGAGAGCTGCGCTCGGTTTGCGTGCGTACGAACTTGTTGCTACCTGGATGGGGGGAAACCTCGCAGGCTGAAGGAAAACGGCGACCACCGTGGCGTGCATATATATACCCATCCGCGTGCGTCCATGCAAGAGGGGTCGTGAGACGAGCTGGGTAGGCTCGGGAGCAGGGCGCTGGGCGCGCCCATTGATGACGAGAGACGCGCGGTCACATGATCCTCGGCCCCGCCCGCCCGCCCGGCGCGTCTCCGTCACACGGATTCAATGACGCGCGCGCCAGCCCTGCTGCCTGGCGCGCGCACGCCGGTGCGCAGGGCAAGGCAAGGCGAGACGCGAGGCGTGCGTTGCCATTTACTCTGCTCTGCGCGCAGAACCGCAGCAGACAGAGATGCGCGCCGGCGCGCGCGTGCACGGTTTTGTCATCGCGACGGGGGAAACGCCAAGGCCGCATTCCGCATGCCGTTTTGAATGGCGTCGCGCGCGAGGCCTACCCTGCGACGAGGGCGTGAACGGAGGAGAGAGAGAGGTGATCACTGCCTGGTGAGGGACTGAGCAGACGAGGTGGTGGCCGGCCGGTGGCGGTGGGCCGGGGGGAGACTGCATGATGTTGCTTTGAATGAAGCTGCTTATTGATTCCACTTTGCGTTCGTGATTCCACAGTCCAGGAGTTCGGTCATCAGTGCCCCCGCATGCATGAGGCCCGTCTATCCTCTGCTGGGCATCAACTCTCTGAACTCGTCCGTGCACGGATTTGAGGCTGTCCAATAGGCAAAGACTGGTCCCTGTTGCAATCGCAACAAGTGGAGGGAGTGTGTACTACTACTCGGCCGATGAGTGATGCACTGATGTCAGTTTACGCCTATTGCTTACTAGTACTAGCAGTTATCAGACCAGATGGCGATGGTCCTATGGTCTCAAGTACTACTTGCAATAGTACGTACCCCAACGTTCGAGGATGAAACGAACGGATGCGCATCTTAAACTAAAACCGTACATATAAGTTTATTTCTCAGCCACAACAACCACGGATCCGTGGCGCAATGGTAGCGCGTCTGACTCCAGATCAGAAGGTTGCGTGTTCGATTCACGTCGGGTTCAATCCCGGTCCAACCGGATCTCTTTTTTTTTTTTCCCCCTCGTCACTTCATTTCAATTTTTTTTTTCCACTTGCCGTTCTGACACACCATCTGCTAAACAATTTTTGTTCTATGTATTTTGCAACTTGCTGTCACGCCCCAAGTTCGTGTGCAGATGCCGTACGCTAGTTCGTCGACGCACGCAGCGATTGTCACACCAATTTGTATCCGCCACAACAACTAAATAAGCAAAAACGGTCCAAGAAATGCAGTAAGCAACTGACAAAATCTGGACTGCTAAGAGAATTCACTGCCTGATGGTTCTCATTTTAAACTAGTACTATCTCGTTCCATACAATACAAGTATATACTACCACGGCACAAGGACTTCATCTTGCCGTACTCCGGTACTCATGACAAATTAACCGACACTAGTCACAGATAATTACATTATATATTATATACCAGCAACGCTGTGCTACTCAACAAAAGCATCATCGCTTCGCACATATTTACACGTCTGCGGCTATCACAGATTCAGAGGGACTATGCCGCCTATCTATATGATTATGATTTCATATGATTGCTTCAGCTGATGACAAACGCACACCACTCGAAACTCCGCTCGCTAACAAGCCCTTTAATCATCGACTCGATCTTCTTCATCCGATACACCACCAGCGAGGAGTGCTAGAACTCCTCGTCAGAATGGGGCCGTCCACCTGGGCACTACGCAAATGAATCACTACTCTGCTTCTTGTTCCTTTCCCCTTTTTTTCCCACTCCACCTGGGCATGTCGTTAGCAGTTTCCCCCCACTGCATCTAGCTTATCGCTGACTCGCGCGGGCGTGCTGCCCACAGCTGGCTCAGCGCGCGGAGGCGCTGGAAGTAGTCGCCGAGCGCGAGGAGTCCCCTCGCCGCCTGCCGCTTCGTCAGGATCTTGTGCATCTGCTGCAACGTCGTCAGCCGGAGATGGTCCGCCTGCAAAGCGGCAAAAGTGGGCGTGTGTGTAAGCAACAAGCGCAGGCCATCGCCGCCCATCATCGATCGGTTGGGTTGATGATTACACACACATACCTGGGTGACGAATCCGACGAGCTCTTTCAGCTTGCCCACCGCATCGACCATCTGCTGCGTGTATGCCTCGGAGGAAACGAACGGGACGACTGCCGTCAGGGCCTCCGTGAGGTTCTGCTGCAGCTTCTCCATGCCCTGGAACAGGGCGTCCTCCGCCTGCGTCGAGGTCTGCTGCAGGCCGCACACGCCCATCCGCTGCGGCTCCGTCAGCGGCTCCAGCTGCGGCCTCAGGATCTGTTGACAGCACCCAATTATGTGTCAGAACCTTATCGCGGCAGTGAAAACAGTGATATAGCAGCGCGCCTGGCACCTTGAGTACTTCCGACGGCCGGAACCCGCCGATCCAGAGGAAGAACCGCTCGGCGGGGGTCTTCCACATGCCGGACATGATGTAGAACACGTCCGAGTGGGCGGCCATCGACTTGATCCGGAACAGGTGCTCGTAGTGGTTGAGGCCGGTCTCCACGAGCATCTGCAGCTCGAGGTCCGACGTCTGCCCCTGGAGAGCGTTCCTCAGCTCCGCCGTGTGCCTGTTCTGCTCGTCCACCCAGTGGCCGTACTCAATCTCGAACGCAGCGGCACCTGCCCAAACCACACAAACCGGCAGTGAGACACACACACACACACACACACACATCATACTGCTTTTGAACATTACGCGTGTGTTAAAAAAAAATCAATAAAAAAAAAACAGAGAACAGAGAATGGTGGGCGGAAGATCCGACCTGCGTCTAGCGATCCTGAAAATGCGAGAGCCGAGTCCCCCAAGTTTCCATTTGCATACACACCCTGCAGCGTAGCCAATATTCTACTGTATCAGGGAATGTAACTGCACGGAACTTATATGTGAAGCGGCAAATTAATATGTTCTGTTTAGAACCTGCTGTCGAGTCCGTTGAAGCTCTTGCTCTAACTGGGCCAGCTTGATCCGACTTGTCTCTAACTGCTGGATGTAAGCCTATGAAGCAAAAACAATGGCAGCAACAGTGATTCTCTATTGTAGCAAGAGAGACTGACTATTGATGAAGTTGTTGTGGGGGTTTACCTTTTTCCGCAGGCGACTTTTCCTCGCAGCCTCTCTGTTCTGTGCAAGCCTTCTCAGGACCTGAGTAAAAATCATTCCATGTTTATATATATTACTTTGAAAGCATTTTTCCATTATAAAATTAGCCTAGCAGACAATTTAACTGTTGAAGGGTTGGGTAATTTTCTGTGTCGTGCTACAATATATACTAGTACAACATATTTAAGAAAGATCGAGATACTGTGTCAGTGAAAGAAAAAAGATAAAAACAGGAGAAAGGTGCCTAAATTGTCACCTTTTCTGGCGGTTTGCTTGTTTCTTGATCTGTACTTCTTGTTGGCTCCAGTGCTACCTGCGGAACATCCTCTAGCTGCAGCAATGCAGAAAGTTCATCAACATGAGCCCATGGGATGGACAAATCACATAAGAAATCATAGTCGTCCTGTGTGACTACATAAAGGCATGCAGGCATAACAAGTAAAAGAAAATAAAACAAAACAAAATAATACTAGTAATGAAACTGACGAGTGTCTCCTCACCTCCGTGTCGAACTTGTTGTCCGGCTCCATGATGGTGCACGCGCTGGTGCCCTGTCCGCCGCTGTCGACCTTGAACGGCTCGTGGCTCCACATGCCGATCGGCGCCGGCGCCGGCCGCTCGTACAGCCCCATCCTGACTGGCGCGGCGAACTGCGCCGACGCCGTGGTCGTGTACTCCGGCGGGGAGGCGGCGCTGCCGATGCTGAAAACAGGGTGCAAGCAGCAGAGAGAGGGGCACCGTCGTGAGTCACACAGAGTGTAGTAGTAGTATCATTTAGCTATCATAACGAGTGGCAGCAAGCAAAAGATGATAGTAGGCTGCAAAGGCAAATCTGCTCTCTCGGAGCAGGTGCGCGCGGGCGCAGTAAGGCAGGAAAAGGAGCCGGGGCCGGGGAAAGCTGAGCGGCTCCGCTCCGGCGAGCGAGCGAGCGAGCACTTTGGGCAAAGCAGCGCGGTAGGGGGGGGGGGGGGGGGGGGGTGGGGATGGGCGAGAGGCTGGCAGCGTACGCAACAAATGACGGTATGATGATGGTTGGAGCGCTGAGGTGAGATGACGCCGCCCCACTTTGCGCACCGAAAAACATTATCGTCTACTACTACGTCAAGAAACACACCTCACTACCTCACAAATTAAGACCCAACCGGTCGTGCCGCAGCAGTCACCTCGAAAACTCTACTGTTTTTTCGAGGTAAGGAAAAGATTGGGGGGAGGGAGATCGAAGAAATACTGCAGGAGACGGATCTTCCAACGCATGAACAGCGTGGCAATTTGTGGTTAGGAGTTAATAAGGTTATTGTTGCCTTGCCAACTGGGATCAAGTAACATGCGAGAACTTGTGCTGCCGTTTCGCGAGTGGCTGGACGCCGTCGCCCTTTCGAGTTCGAGTGGAACTTGGAATCTGGAATCCCCGGCGCGCCTGTAGCGTGGAGGGAAGCCTGGAGCCAGCCAGTGGCTTTTCGTTCGTTGCCTTTTGCAAAGGAGGCGGCAGCAGGCGGTTTGCCTTCGTCTGCTCCGGACAAACCCCACCACACCACTTTTTTTTCTGCACGGCGTGGCATTTTGCTTCTGCTTCGCTGCGGTAGCCGTGTGTTCGCCATGCTCGCCGGCCGTTTCAAAGCTCTGCCGACCAGCGCCGTGACTACAACAACAACATGGGGCCAGCCTGCAGCCGGCCGGCCACCGCTCGAGCCAAAATCAACCTCGTAGCAGCAAGTTGCGGCCGAGTAGGAAAGGAAGGAGATCAGGATACATGATAAGTTGGTGTGCTGATCTACTCGGAAGTCTACCGGTAGCGGTGGTGACACTATGCGGGCCAAGTTCCACAATTTCTTCTCCTTCTCCAGGGCGGACAGCTGACAGGGACAGCCACCACGACGGCCGGGGTGCTCCAAATTCCACATCCATTTATTTTTTTTTCCAAAAGAATGATTCCCAGCCATTTCTTAGTACCCGCTTAATTAAACGACTGGTTTATGAGGCTTTGACGTGCGCAGCAGTGATGCGCATCCTGGTTCCTCTCAGCGGTGACTTTCGTCACGGAGCAGGAATAACAGTGCAGGAAAAGGTTCTAGGGAACAAAATCCCATATACAAGGCCACTAAAGTAGGAGTAGATTTTACCTTTTAATACTCCAGCCGCAAGTTTCATCTGATTGAGAGTTATGCCTTTGAATCCTCTGTTTCGTTTAAACATCGCAGTCCTGATGAGAGAGCGTGATTGGTTTGTGGCGATCGCAGCCTGGCTCACTCACCATTCACGGATCCCCCATTATTCCGTGCAGTGTTTGCATCCCGCACGACACGAGAAGCAAGCGCCACACGAAGTGGAGGCTGGGAGGGGAAGGAGCTCGCCAGAGACAACACGCACATAGGCAAAGAGGACCCTCAATTATTGGCGAGGCCACTAGTCCTTTTAGGGCAAAAAGGCAGGTTAAGTTGCTCGTTAGTCTATCCAGGAAGCAAGGCGCAAGGCGCAAGTAGGGCAAAGCAGTGGCGAGTGACATGCATGTGTCGCCTCGCCGTTGCATAGCTCTCCAGCCCCACCAAATCACCATCCAACTTATCAGGAACAGAAAGGGCGCGGGTGCCAGTGATGTGCACAGCACATGAATCCTCGCGAAATTTCGTCACACGTGTGGCTGTGATCTGGTACTGTCTATGTATATACTAGGGTTATTATGTGTGATTCTTCTAAGGTTTTTGGTCCCCAAATCCCCATAGGAGCGGTAAATTATGAGGGCTGTCTCTATAAGGCTGAAGAAAAGGAAACATGACAATAATGGTATGAGAAAGAGAATTTTGACTGGCTACTACTAGTCGGTGATGATGCATCGGTCACAACTTTTCTTCAGATCAGCACCAGCACTAGAGGAGGGCGGCAGGGAGGGCGCAGCCCTTCTTCCCTCCAAACTGGAGGATTGGAGATGATGCAGGTCGCCTTTTGCTGCACTAGTGCCTCGCTGCCTTCGCACCGTTTCGACAAATAAGGCTCTCGATCAGTCCTTTCCGTTATGGGGTCAACTTTCAGAGGACCACAACTAAAGAGGCCTGATGCAAAGCTCCTAGTCATGCCCGATAAAAAGGGTGCAACTGATGTCTGACGCACCCAATCAGGAACGGCTTCTTTGAGTGATGCAAATTCAGTGCAACCTAAGAATGAAGTGATAGAGGTTTTTCATTTGAGAAAAGAGAAAATGGGTGCATGTCTAGGCTAGGCAGAGAACAACGCAACATGTCTTAGTCTACTTTTGGAGTGTTGGCATAAAAAAAAAAAGGGTATATCTTGATGTAGTAGAACAAATTTGATCCTCCACGGTATTATTGTTTTCCTACTTTTGAGCATAGCCTTTGTTTATTTATTAGTAGGTGACATGATGATCTCACTCGGACGCACTACTCCACTTGTTCCTCTAAAGATTTAGTAGTATTCTGTTTACATCATGGAAATGGAAATCTAACGCAAATTGCGCCATTAATCTATTTGTGTAAGTGACATGACAGCCAGTAGCTCTCTTCTTTGCTTGACATCATGCTCTACTTCATAGTACCAATGCAGCAGTTATCATAACAAATGGTTCTTTGCTAAGCATGGAACAAGAGGGGAAAAAAAAAAGCAGATGAAATAGGGAGATTGGGGTAGAGGAAACCACACACCTAAGCTTGTGGATGTTGAAATGATCTTCAAGATAGCCGGGGTAGAGCTCCATTATATCATACTTCAGTTGATCTCCCTCAAAAGAAACACCCGAACTGGACAGCTTACACATGTCGGATGGAGGAAAGGAAAACCAATTAATAAACCAAAAGAAAGAATACTAGCTGTAGGTTTCATTAGAATTCAAGGTTATGCATCTGCTTTGGGTTGTCTGTTGAACGAACACAAAAGAAGATATGGTCCTTAAAAATACTCCAAGAAAGATAAATACGTTGTTTTAAAAATATAAATGTTTGATCACTCGCTCAGATTGTTTTATTCCTGTCAAAAGTATAAAGATTCTCGTAAGCAGTTCAGGGGCGCTATTCCAGACTTATTGGAGAAGCCAGTTTCATCGATTTGTTTTGTGTCCTTGCAGGAAGCCATATAATTATTCAGAGAGGGCCTCAATAAACTGTGCATGACTGACCAAAGTTCAAATAGCCATGAATCAAACTAGAGAAAACACATCCACTGAGAAGCTCATATGTATTAAGCTCCAGAACCATGCCTCCTTTCTTTCAGCCAAGCAGGAACGAAAATATAAACCAGATATATTTGGTAAGCTCTAAATATGCTAGTTTCCTTCCCAATTCCTAACAAAACATCACCTATGGTTAATTCTAGCCCACATGTATGGCAGTTAAAGAATAGAGTTTTACTTGCTGCTGATAAAGATTAGGGGCACGCACAACAAGCAAAATCAGTGAATAAACCAAGTAGGAAAACTGAGTACCTGGTTGGAGTTCTTTTTCTTCAATTAAGGATGACTGGAAGCATCGAATTGCAGAGCACAGTGGAGCCTCCTCGGATGTGCTCTAGCTCAGCTCCAAGGACACCACCAGTTGGACGGAAGGAAGTGATGCAGGGTTATATAAAGGGCCAACTGCCTTCCCTTCAAAAGGAGGAGCCAAGTATAATATTTAATAAAGGCTTTGAGTATCTAATATTATCACCTGGGCCTCATGCTTAGGATGCACTAATTATTCTTTACGTAAACTACTTGGATATGTTCAAAGCTGCTTGCACACAGGACTACCTAACAAGTGAGAGATCCTAAAAAGTATACCTCCGATAGTGAACAAAGACAGTAACTTTCAGGTGTAAAACAAGCATGCTTTTAAGCCTTCGTTGCAGGCATACATTGAGTTACCTAGGGAGATCGACACATTAGCTGCTCAATAATTTCAGATAGCTCAGATGGTTGACAGAGCCCTGTAAAGGCAGGACTCCAAGTAGTTTCCAAGTGCATTGTATTACAGCAACACTAAGAAAAGATGGTTAAATATACCACATCCACTTTCATCTACTTATTAGGCAGAAAGGAGGTGAATGAAAGAAGACTCTGCAGACTGCAGGCAAGTTAAACTTATTCTTGGATGACCAGAGTAGAGTGTGGAAGAAGCTTCTCCAGGCAAAAGAATCCATAGAAGCCTTTGTATCTGTTACCTTGATACATATGTAATTCTATCATACAGATCGCTACAAGGAGTACAATGAAGTGAAGGAAGCACCAGGTTTGCACAAAATTATAAAGTGGGACCATCATGGCTTATTTCCATTGATGTCGCCTTTGGGACCTCTACTCCTCTAGGGCACCATAATAAGGATTTAAGTAATGTTCATGTTGCGATGACCCTATAATGGGGTCCCCTTAGATTCCATGATGCAATTAAGGAACACCACTAGATTCACCAACTTGGTGCATGGTGGAACTTCCCATTTCTGGTGTATCCCTCCTGATCACTAAACCTCCTCAACCTTCTCAAAAAGAAGCCTCCTTTACACCTTTCCTATTTGCTCCAATGCTACTTATCTTCATTTCGCATTGATTTTCTCCGTGATGTATCAACATTTTTTATCAAGAAGAAAACAAGCGTGAAATCATTTGTATTCAGTTTTTCTGTATAATTATACATTAGAAGTCCTGTAACATCTGTAGTGACTTGATAACACAAAGCTAAGTTCTAACTCAACATCCAGGTCATAGCCATAGATTAATCAATATCAATTCATCTGATTTTTCAGAAATAACTACTACTTCTCATGCAAATTTACGAGTCTAAGTCGTCCCACTATTGGGCAATTATTGCTCGTATCTTTCTCAAAAGAAATGAAGAGGAAATTACACTGCGTAACAATTTGATCTAAGGCAAAAATAAACCAAATAAAGAGGAATATATTACGCCTAGTGGTGGTACCTACTCTTTTGCATATTGCGTAACGCTGGTGCGCGACGACGAAGAATTCTCCTTTGCTGTAAAGGCACAAAAGAAGAGGAAACTTTTGCCTGGTAACCTAAAGACGACGAGATAAGATAAAGCACTAGAAGGGATCAATAGTAGTATAATTAGGCCACAATGATGCAGTCATGCCAATATATGCAAACTACTAAACCTTAATGCAGAACGGATGCGTGCTTGCTGATGGCAGCATTATTGAAGCCATTTCATGCACGTCCACATCACCCTGGCTCTCTTTTTGGAGGGTGACCGGGTGAGAATGCGTTGCCGCAATGGTCGTGGCTGTGGCTGCTTGATTCCTTCGTCGCCCTGTCTTCCTTTTGGTTTGATTGGTTTGCGCCCTTCTTTCTCCGGCCTCCTTTTTGCCCCCCTTTTCGGTGTTCATCATGCTCTGTGCCTCTGTATGAATACAGTGAAATTGTCCGGTAAGAAATTTGGAACCCTGAATTCTATATAAATCTAATAGTTCAGGAAGGGGCAGCGAATTGGTCGGGCCAAGAAGTAAAATTTATGGATTCATCAGAAAAAAATAGGGTAAAATAAAATCGCAAAGGGGCCAAAAAAAAAAAAAACGAGGTGCCTTCGAAATCGAGGATTCCAGTTCGTCCGTCATCTTTCGGCTGGCGGCGGTAGATTCGATTGACTGCTTCATGTCTCCAGTTCCTTCACTGTGCTGCTAACCTAGGAGGCCAAACTTAACTTGTCTGGGCTCTCATTCTGATAAGGGCCAAATCCTCCAGAATCAGTAACTTTTTGCAAACATTGATGAATCGTCGTAGCTTGGACGCTTTGATCGCTGACTCATAGCAGCGATTAACCCGAAATTGGAGCTTCGTTGGGACCAAACTATCAGCAATCTGACGTGAAGAAGACTCCCATGAAATGAAACGGACTATAAAACACAAAGAAAGAAAATAAAGTTGCAGGAAGAAATGCTTGAACTACAATTCTCCTCGATCAGACCGACTGAAAAAAGTACGTGGGCAAATTGGCTTATAGAATGAAAAGAACCGTGCAGTGTGGGACTGAGAAGGCGCAGTGATAACATTTTTAACTGCAAAAGTTAGAACAATCTCAAAAGTAAGTAGCTCTTGATTTTGGCTTTCGTGTCTTCTAATTAATTACTGGGTCAGTGAGTAGATGTGGGCGCAGCTAGCTGATGGAGACCGATGTTTCCGGGTGCTAGTTGCCATGAATTGTTTTTGAGTGTTATGAATTGTGCCATGGGACAATTCCCTGATACTCTCCGCAAGTTGTTTCACATTGGGCAAGCAGATGCCAACGCGCGAGAGCCATGACATGTTTTGAACTCACTGAAACGTTAAACAAGGATGAGGTGATCACTCCCCAAATGGGGTGCCCCCTTTGACCGTGCTATCTCCCTTTGTGGATTCGAAATAAAATGGCATTGGTCCTTCCTTTTGCAAGGAAAAACTCTACTGCATGGCCGACATTTTGCAGGCTTGAAAGCTGCATGTCCTGTGCCCAAAGGTCATACTCAAGGCATATTCTCGGGTAGCTCTCCTGCAAAATTGACATGTGACATGACGAGCAGCGACGACCTTTTACTCTTTCTAGAGTAGATAGATTGACCATATACCCCATTTGAGATTTATTAGTACTATCTCAAAATCCCTGTTCAGTGCATGAGAAAGCCTGACATTTCTGAAACTCGGAATGCACCCTCTCTGTCCTCTCACGTGATCAATTGAGCAACGTTTTACAGGTAATAATTCAACCATGTTTTCTTTTTCATATTCTGCAGTGCCTTTTGCGGTACATGAACGCGTGATCTCTATCCTTCAGATCTTTGAGGATTTTTTTTTTTTTTTGCTAGGAGCCAATGCCGTGCTGGCGTATGTTCACATCAGCCACGCACGCACGGACGGGATCATCCAGTCGAAACAGTTCGAGAGGGACACGGAAGCTTAGCTTCGCCTTGGATAGCCTCCGTGCCATTACTTTACTCTCCATTCGCAAAAACTAAAGCTTCGTCTGCGTGCTTTACAGCCGCCCAGCTACAGAGCTTCATACCAATTGGTCCAAGCAACTTGCATTATGTGTTAATCCAAAAAAAAAAAAAAAGAAGCCCAACACCTTTTGACGACTCTGCGCATATGATTGCACTGCACAGGTTGGTACACAACTGATCTCCTCGGTTTGCAACCTGTTCAGATATGCTCGCATATGTAGTTCTGTTAGGTACGCTAACAAGCCAATCACGTGATATCATGGACATCAATTATTAACATCATGCAAGTCTTGCTGCATGTTTGGATGCATCCGTGCAGAAACTGTCTCTGTATTATTTATGTATACGGTGCAGAAAATGTCGCCCTTACTATTAAGTTTGCCGGTGACTATATAGCTTCGTCGGTGACAAAAAGGATCTTGGGGCAACAATTATTGCCAAACCCAAACTTTACTTACTTCCTATTGCACGACTCTATCTGAATACCTGATGTTACCTAGCACACCCTGTTATCTGAACAAGAGATTCTCAGTCTGTAATTCATCAGTATACAACTCTTGTTTCCTGAAGCTACCAAATTATTTTTCCACAAAAAGCTAGCACCAAATTCTTTGTGACGTGCTCCAACAATATAGTACATCAGAGAGATGACCATCACTGTAAATGGAATGGTGCAAGCAGGCCCTTTATTCCTGAAAAAGGATAGAAAAGAATGGAAGGATAGTATAGTGACGAGGTCCCAACAAAGGAGGAAGGAAGTGGTGGGGATATGCTCCACCTCCGAATTGGAGAACCTTTGACCGACTCAAGGCAATAATTTGGATGAAAAATGTAGTATGCATCAAATTTAATGGAGCAGCCAGTGTCATCTCTCTGCCTCACATTCTTTATCTGGACAGGCACCACTGCGCCAGCTTGGGTTGGGTTGGTATGGTAGGCTCCGTCCTCCTTGAGCCGTCAGGAATGAAGGTGAAGGGCCCATGGACGCACAGCTTCACGAGGCTTGGGGGCAACAAGCCTCAACTTGCAGAGAAGAACACCGCGCGTCACCATGGCTGGCCTTGAATTGTTGGTGTAGCTTTTGAGCTGATTGTTGATGTGGGAGATGAGCAATGCATTTGCTTTTGCGTCTTGACTTTGCCTATAGTACTCGTGAATTATTTCCTCTGCGCTTTATTTCGAGGAAATTTTCTCTGTGCTTTTGACTAGTAGAGATGCATCCACCTGATTTTCAGTTTGGTGCGACTCTAGGTAAAAGGTTTGTGTACACTTTCAACTTCATGAGTATTGTTTTTTACAGTAACTTGATGTGTAATATACCTGACAGAATAATCAATACTCCCTCCGATTTATTTTTGTGAATACTACCTCTTAAGTACTCTATTATGCCCCTCTCTGAATGAACTGGGCCGACTAGCCGTTTTGCTGGTCAATGTACTGGGCTCAGCAAACTCCCACACACGGGCTTCTTGCGCCGCCGGCCCGCCGCTAATCAAGGCTTTCACATATTTATTCCACCTCCTTCCTCCGTGCCCTCCCATTTTTCTCCCTCCCGCACCCAGCCGGTTAGTCATCTGTGCCCGGAAATCCCAATCTACTCCTCATCAAGCTCGATCGTAAAACCCTAGCTCACTTTCCGATGGCGCCGAAGAAGCGAAAGCCCGATCCGGCGGAATCCCCTGCCGTCGCGGACCCAGCGTCGGCCAAACCCGCGTCGGGGGAGCCTAAGCCCCGCGGCACCATCTATTTCCCCATCAACGACGACCCGCCTGAGCCCGCGGCCGCTGTCGAAGATGAGGAGGATGTGGGAGCTGGTGACGATGAGGAGGAGGTGGAGGACGTCGGGAAGCTGCTCGAGCCGCTGTCGAGGGAACAGCTCGTAGCACTGCTCCGCACGGCGGCGGAGGCGAACCCCACCACGATGGCGGCCGTGCGGCGCGCGGCGGAGTCCGACCCCGCGAGCCGGAAGCTGTTCGTACACGGACTCGGGTGGGGCGCCGGTGTCGACGACCTCCGCTCCGCGTTCTCACGCTTCGGCGAGCTCGAGGACTGCCGCGTCATCTCCGACAAGCAGTCGGGCAAATCTAAGGGCTACGGGTTTGTCCTCTTCCGCTCCCGTCGCTCCGCGCTTCGTGCCCTACGGCGTCCTCAGCTCCAAATCGGAGGTCGTCTTGCTTTCTGCCACCTCGCTGCCTCCGGCCCGGCGCCCCCATCCTCCCAGTCTCATAACCCTAGCTCCAACGCTAACACCAATTCCAACTCCAATAACTCCGGTACCACCAACAATGCTTCTGGTTCATCCTCACAACCCGACAATATGCAACGCAAAATCTTTGTTGGTAACGTGCATGCTGATGTGGACGTTGATCGCCTCTATCAGTACTTCGCGCAATATGGTGAGATTGAGGAGGGTCCTTTGGGGTTTGACAAAAACACTGGCAAACCTAAGGGATTTGCGTTGTTTGTTTACAAGTCTCCTGAGAGTGCCCGTCGAGCATTGGAGGAACCAATGAAGAATTTTGATGGCAAGGTGCTCAACGTGCAGAAGGCTATAGATGGGAGAAACAAAAGTGGATCCGGGACGAATACAAATGCCATTTCAAATACCACCTCCGCCTCTGCGGCAACTGCCGCACAGATGGCTGCTCCCACCAGTGCTGCCATTAACCCCTATGATGCATCAGTATATGGCACAGCTGCAGTTCCTGACATGGGGTTTGCACAGCAAGCTGCTATGCTGGGGCTAGGTGCACAGCAACAAGCATTTGCTCAGCCCAATGCTGCAATGTTCGCCATGCTAGCGGCAATGCAGAACCCAGCCATGCTTGCAGCTATGAACCCCGCCCTCGCTGCTGCTGCATTGGGTGCTGGTGGTCAGCAGGCGCACACAGCTGGCCTTACTGGTTTTGGAGCTCAGGGTTTTGGCACACAGGCGTTTGGAGCAGGAGGTGCTGCTTTTCCAAATGCAGCAGGTGTTCAAGGAGCCACTGCTGCATATCAAGGAGCCGCCCCTCCTGGTTTTCAAGGGCCACCAGGGTTTCCTAATTCTTCGGGTTTTCAGGTCGGCCAAGCAACTACGCCGACGGGTACCGCAGCTGCTGCAGCTGCTGGTGCTGCTGGTTATCAGGCTGGTACCGCTGCTGGGCAGGGGCAAGTTCCTGGTGCTCAGATAGGGGGCGCTGGTTTTCAGGGCGGATACTGACAAATACTAGGTATATCAATTCTCCATCTTCACACTGCTCTGTGACTCACCTTTATAACTATTGATTCGAATTTGTTCATTCTCTATGAATTCGTCTTTATTTGATGGTCTTGCTCTTATACCACCTCTTATAGTTTCCTGATTGTGTTGTATTTTAGTTTGGCATCTGCGGGTCATGGTTCGTTCATGTGGTTTTGCATTCGGATGGCTTTTGAGTCTATGTTGGGGCCAAAATCTTGCGAAAGGCTTCCTGCTGTTGAATTTTACAACCAGATTTCCGTCAGATACATTTGTGGCAGTATTTGAAGAAGGACGTTTCTTGAAGAATTATATTCTTTCTATTGCCTATTATGTAGTTTTGCTATTGCGACTTAATTATGTACTTTATGGATCTGTATTGGGTTTCATGTACCAGCATATCTGTATCTTGACCAGTTGGCTATTATCCGGTCTTAATCAATCATGTGTTTTCTGGGCACTTGGTAACATTTGAGTTCCAATTACGATGGTGTTTGAAGGTATTTGTAAGTTTTACCTTGGAAGTTTCTGCTTTGAGTTTGGGTTAGGCAGATACAGCATTTAAATCCTGAGTGTTTATTGTTTTGTGTCCGTGAAATTTGTTCAACATTTCTCGAAGGTTATCAAGAACCCATGTAATTTAAATTGAATGCTTATCATGCATTATATAGCCTCTTGGAAGACAGGATTTGCGGTAAACTTTGATGATGGACATCAATGTGACTTCTCTCCTGGAGATATAAGCCACATTCTGAACATGTTGTCTTGAACATATATCTGATGCATAGCAATATGAGCTTGTTCTTTGTGCTTAGTCTTGTTCTGCAAAATCATTCATGTCCTGGCCTTTTATAATTAAAATTTTCCCTACTTTGATTGCTTCTGAGCCATAGTGCTGTGGGTTTTGTCGAAATGGATAGTTGCATATTGCTTATCTGGATATTATAACTGAAGTGAATATTGAAAAGAGAAGGAAAAAAGATTTCTCTCTCATTCCATGTTACAATTTAGCTCATCAAGTTCTTATTGCTAGAGTTTCTGCTGTTATTAGATTTTGACAAGCTACTGAAGCATCTTTGGGTAGATATGAAAATTTTTTAGTTAATCCATTTTAGTAAATTTTGTAGTCCTTATGCATCATAATGTAGTTTTGCCATATGAAAGTAGCATAGTTCATATATTAAATAGGCTGCTATTGGATATATCAACATGGAAAGTAGCAACACCATTGGTAAAGAATGGTTCTGCTGTGGTTGTATCCTGGTGGTTTGTTGGATACATGTTGCTATCTTATATACTGGATAGATGTTAGTATTATTTTTCCTGTAAGCTTGTGAATATATGTTCAGTTATATAATAATGGATTCTCAAATCACATTTTGAAACGTGTGCAGCTGTCTCAAATGGAGCCTAAAATGCACAATTGAGACACTGACCGTGAGGAGATGCTTATCAAAGTTTAGTCCTACCTCACGTGCATATTGTCGACAACGTGTGCATGCTTTAAATGGAGCCAAAAATGCACGTTTGAGTGTGAGGAGATGCTTGTCATGGTTTATTCCTACCATCCTAGGTCTCATTTTCTCAATTTCATTTCATTTATCTATGTTTTCTTAGGATCAAGTACAAATGAGTCATTTGAAATAACGACCCTCTCTTTCAGCCACCTGCCTCTATCAGTCTATCAGAAATCCTTCTACTATCCTTCCCTCCCTCTGATACCTAGACAGTCAGCTACATTACGAGAATAGCAGTGTCCATATGAGGGTATTAATGGTTATACTTGTTTTGATTATCGCATCTGGAGCTCATTAATTTGGTATTCATTTTTTTTTTCTCTTTCAAATTGAGCTTTAGTTTGGACCCTGAACAAATAACTGTAACTGGAACTAGAATACAACAGTGCTATAAGAGTACCAAGAAACCCTATCTTTAGCCTTAAAAGGGGAAAATCAAAGTAAAAAGCATCCAACTGATTAGCTTGGAAATTGTCTATGCCATATGTTTGGATAGAAATTAATCTTATTTATTTCCTTTGTTTGGAAGCTATCAGCATAGTTAACAGTTCTAGATGGTAGAATTAGTCTCACAAAATATAATAATGGGAGTATCTTCTTATATTTTCTTCATGGAATTTTGTTGCTTTGTTTTAGTGTCATGCCTCGCTGTCAACAAAACCTATGTAGTATTGCTTATATAATTGTAGTCATTTTGTGTATCTGGTGACCATGTTCTTTAATTTCCGTATCATCATAATCATGTTTGTGTGCCTTTCTTTTCATCGCAAAAAAAAAAATGTTTGTCTGCCTTTGTGTTTCGATATATGGCTACTAAGAATACAGTTGAATTGAGTGTCTTTAAAAGTTGTGGCAAGGAGTCTTCAGGTCCTTGTTTTTTAAATGCTTGGGAAATTTCTTTAGTCACCAGCATTCTTAGATGGCATGTTTTTAGTTTACTTGACTGTTAAATGTGATCATAGTTCATTATTCTGGTCAAAGCTATCCTCCTGCCTTGCTGATCTGTTAGATCAACCTCTTCCTCGTAGGTGTCTGAAATATTTTATGCCTGTGCAAATCGTGATAACATTCATTATGCGATGTAATTAATAGTGCACAGCTGCCTGTTCTAAGAAAACATCACCAAGGAATTTAGATCTGGTAGTCTCACTCCATATCTACTGCTGCACCTATTTGTTGCATGCATTCTCAATTCCTGTATCTTTGTGTTTTGAGAATGAGTAGACGTTATAGGGAAGAAATGGTCACAACATTGTTTCTGCAGCGTGTTAAACTGTTGATGGCTGATACGGTTAGCCCTTGTTTTTTGGGTAAATATGTTGGAGGGAAAGAGTTTTGTGATTATGCATACAGGAAAGCTGAAGGACATCTCAAAAAGAAAGAAAGTTGAAGGATGAGATGAATTGGAGAGGCGTGAAGTGCACTCTGGTTTTAGATGATCTGGACCTGGAAAATTGCTGTTCAAACCTGTAAGTATTTTAGCCTACGGGAACAGGGAATCCTATTCCAGATCTGCTGCCTAGCCCACTAAATTGCCCTCCTTTTCTTCACGCGGGCATCCGGCATACAAGTAGCCTGATGCTCGTACTGAAGCTTTCTCTGTGCTGATCGTTTTGAATTTTCTTCTCCTGGCTCGTCTTTTTTTATTTTTATTTTTTTTGAATTGGTTTTCCTCCGTTTAGGTTTATTCAGTCTTTCTGCGATTTCCCCAGTTTATATCCCGTCGCCTTAAGCCTCACGCTAGATGTTTTTCATCTCTGTGATTGCATTTTTGATACTGGAACGCAGTGTGCCCAGTTGGCGTAGTATGAATATTTCTTATTTCCTCATTGTGAACTTCTTATTATTCTCATAGCAAAAAAAATAAAAAAAACTTAGATTCTCTCAATCAAGAAAAAGAAGAGACAGACCAATGACAGTGTCATTCGTGCTCAACTACTCGCGATGCTATTCAATGCTTGTCTTCTGCACTAAATTTCCACTGCTGGATTACGTGACGGGAAACTCTGTATCACGTCATTGCTAAGCTGCTAGTGACGTCTTTGCGACGTGCTCTTGGCCCGTGAATTGACCCGGTTGTTGGCCGAAGCACTGGAGAGCGCTGGTAGCCTCTGCTCGCGAGGGAGGCAGCCCAAAGTCGTGGCAGACGGGCAGTACCGGGTCATATTGTTTGGATCCTCTTCTAAAAATTGATTTCTAGAAATAATTTTTAAAGAACTAGGATGTTGATGTTTGTAGACTAGTTTCTAGTAATTGGATTTCAATTTTTAGATGATTTACCATGTTGTTTTAAACAAAAAAGTAGAGACGGTGGAAGTGCCTTAATTATTCAAAATTAAATGACGGTATTGGGTCCGTTGTTGAGCAAGAAATGAGTGAGGTCTAGATTTTTTAAAAAAAACATGAAACTGGTTCTACAAACCAGAAATTGGTGTACTATTTAGTCCGTCCGTGTGATTCCGTCTGAATTGCCCTCGCGCTTAGGTTAGGTCCTCCGAATCCAGAGTTGCTTTTTAATGCAAGTAACGCAAGCAATTTTACGCATACACCCTCCAGTCATCACTAGCCACGCCCACCTCACCTCCTGCAGACCTGCACCCACCACCTGCCCTGCCCTCCCCTCCCCTCCCCTCCCCTCGTGCCCCGTGCTGTCCGGCTCTCCATCCTCCTACCCCTCTCCAGAGAGTGAAAAGTCTCCTTTCTGTGTTCTCCCTTCCCTTGCACCTCGCCCATGGAGTTTGCCTAGTCGCACCGTTAAGTGCTAACTGCTTCTCAGAAACCTTCAGATCTGTACCCGCTAGGTTCAGTCTCTCCAAAGAAAGGTACTCCCTGTTCCTGATTTCTTTCTGCTCATTCTGAATTGCTCCATGTTCTTGCTGGTGAAGGTAATCCTAACCTTTTCCTAGTTTGTTCTTTTATTACCTGTCTTATGTTCGTCCATGACATGGATTTTCTTCTACCTTTTTTATACATGTAGTATAAGAAATTTCGGTTGCATAAAGAAAAGATGGAAGTATAACATTTCAGGTTCTCTTCTTAAGGGAAGAATTCTCTTTCTGCGCTGTGTTACCTAGGAATTTCTTTTCTAGTCTTCATTTTTTTTTTTCCCAGACTGTTGTACCGTTGTGCTCTTTGATGAGCAAATCTAAGATTGGATTTTTGCTAAAATTAGGGGCACAATATATCGGGGCTGAAGGCTTTTTTGCTTGGCCTTGGGAAAGTAAAACGTTGCCTGTTTTTAAGTTTTTCCTGGTTTGTCTCCAACGGTATACTTTTTCCATATGAGATCTGACGGACCTTGTTTTTCGTCTGTCCACGTGTTAGCTTTTACAGCGGTCCAGATGGACACCATGACGCCTATGCCCCTGCAAGCTGATCCTGCCCTGCACGACTGCGCCGGCGTCGCCGCCGTCGAGAAGCTGCTGACAGCCGTCGCGGAGGTAAAGCAACCTCCAGAATCGCATGTCGCCTCTTGTCCTTTCAGTCGCTCGATTAAGGATTATTTTTCTTCTCTCGATGGGCATGCTCTTTTCTCTCTTGAAGAAGAAAATATCCTACTTGTTTGAAGCTGCTTTGAGCCGTTGAATGGGATATTGTTCTTTGTTTCGGGCCTTTCGGATGCGGACTTGTGGTATGTGTATAGGTTGGTTTGCAGCTTGGCATTTGAGTTCCGTGGAGTGGGCCCCATGTCACGAGATATAAAAAGCGCCTGCTTGTTGCGCGCTAATTACGTGCCTACCCCCGGCGCCCGAATATTCGCTTCCCATGACGCGGAAAGATTCCTCTCGAGCATTTTTTTCCCCAATCCCCAACTACTCAAAAGGATTGACAAAATGCTTATATTTTCCTAAACAACAAAACAAAAATCGTTGGACTATATATTTCAGCGGTTTGCCTTCAAGCAGAATGAGAAAAGTACTAATTACTTTATGCTTTTTTTCAACGGCAAGTAAATACTTTGCTGTTAGTTGGGTTCTTGTGCAAGAGACATTCCGTTTCAGTGTAGTCAGTTATTTTGCTCTGCAGTCTCTTTCAGGGCGGGGTTTAAAAGGTTGTTCTTGCCCTCTTTTATGCCCACCTCGATGTCTTGGATGGCATGTGGCCCCAGGTGTCTCTTTACCGATCTGTACTCTTTATCCTACGATCCAGAGCTAATATAATAGTTTTACAACATTGAAAATGATCTAGTCTTCTACTGCACACTTAAGTTTGGTGGATGATGCTGTGCTGCCACATGGTTAATGGTTCGGTTGCCTGCACCAATCCAGTTCTGTAGCAAATTGTCACGTTTTTTTTTCTGGTTGACACAAGGTTAAAGTAGATGACAATAATTTTTCGTGTATCTAAACTTCTGACCAATAAAATGACTACTTATCTCATTATTTGAAACTGTCCATCCTATAAAATGCATCTAGGACATGGCCTGTGGAATCAAATCAGGTGAAAAAATTTCAACTTAAGCTACTGTGCTTGCCTCTTGATGTGAGAACCCTGGGTTGATCATCACTGCCTGCACCTCACATCTCAGCACACCTGGACCATCCATGCCATTTATTTACCAACGAACTCTATTTTCCATATTTCATGCTCACATTGTGAAATCCCTTCTGCTGTTTCGATTAGTGGATCAAGTGGAAGACTTGTCTTACTCACTCCTGTTAGGGAAACCTATGGCACTAAAAAAGTCCGAAGAGTGAGAGCGAATGAAAGACTTTGAATGAGCTGAGAGAATTGTTTGGCCCCACTCGAGGGGTGGTAAGACGCTAGCCGTTTAAGCCGGCAAGGCAGTTGACTTGAGCTGTTTAAACCTGTGGGCGCTCGGGCTGCCTACCTGTCTCTCTGGCTTAAACAGCTCAGGCCGTACATCACTATGCCTACCTAATTATCTGCTGCTTTGTGTTGTGACTTAGATTATCTTAAAGTTGGTAAATCCACAATGTTCTTATTTTCACCTTAGCAGCATATGTGTGTCTGCACATCTGCTTCTAGTGATGTTGCTTCTTATTTGGTTCTCCCATTGTATACTTGTATTAATGCACGCTATCAGCTCAATTTTACTTTCGAAACATGAAAAACCCACTTGTTCTAAATATTGACATTCTAAATGTTTGTTTGATAATTGAACAGGGTACTATCTGTCATATGCCTGACTTCGGTATGAGCAAAAAGAAAATTGATGAGACACCTATTGATGCTGGTGATGAAGATGATAGTGGTGATGGGGATGAGGATGGTGACTTTGGTGAGGGTGAAGAGGACATCTCAGAAGGAGAGGGATATGACGACCCAAAGGACAATGAGAACAAGAAGAAACAAAGAGGTGATTCTGAGGAGAACGGTGAGGCAGATGAGGAAGAACCTGAAGACCAAGAGGGTGGTGGCGGCGATGATGATGATGATGACGATGATGATGACGATGGTGGTGATGATGATGATGAAGAAGAAGAAGATGGTGGTGAAGATGAAGAGGGGTTGGATGAGGAAGATGATGACCAGAACGAGGATGAGGAAGATGATGATGAAGACTCACTCCAGCCCCCAAAGAAGAGAAAGAAGTGAAGATCTTTAGTCCAGCTTTAGTTATCATGTGCTGAGTTCTGGTTCGGTTTCCAGTTATGTCCTCAGGTTCAAACTTTCCTCTAGAGTTAAGAAGGCTCCACACGTTCAACAACACGTGTGGACTTGTAGGAGCTTTATGTTTCGAGGCAAATTGAGAACTCTACTGTTGTTTGCCTTTATGGAGTTGAGCAGATGTTCCTCTAACATAATGCAACTGAGTGATGAAAGTCGGCAGACAGGATGTCATCTCTTTCTTTATCACGTCTAGAATCATTATGAGCATGGTTGATCTATTTTCCTGTCATTTTTTTTTCCTTTTCCCTGCAACCAATGATTCTCTTAGCATCTCTGTGATTTGACCGTTTAATAGTTGTTTAAATCTTGAGTTGACCTATCTCAAAATTGAATAGTTATAATTTTTGTAGAGTTGGGAATGATTATGTTGAAATAATGAATAATGTGTATTGTGTAATGACTTAAATTTTAGTATTTAGCCATTTTTATACATTTGAATAGATTTGTTGAATAACTTAATGTTAAAAGTTGATGTTAAAAGACACGGTGATAATACTTAAACATGAGAGAGTATGGTCCTGTTTGGACCCATCCAGCTAACTGTTAGCCGGTTAAAAATTAGTCTCTGTATCTTCAAACAGATTGGCTAATTTAAAAATTAATAATTAGTCAACCTCCTACCTAATAGGGACTAATTGTTAGCCAGGAGCAAACTAGTTTTATATATCAATAATTAGTTAGTACTCCAAACTGATATAAGACTAATTGATAGCTGATTAAAAATTAGTCAGAAACTAGCAATTAGCCATCTGATCCAAATAGGGCCTATATATGTTTAAAAATGAATTCGAGTGTATATGAAGCAGATGCATGCGGAATTGCGGATGCTCTGATTTGTACACCAACATCTAAGAAACCTTAAAGTGATTTTAGAGCGCCTACTCTGTAACACACGTAAATATGTATAACCAATTTAGAGCACTCTAAAAAAAGGCACTTATTAAAAATACATAAAGTTTTACATAATTTACTAAAAAGATAATAGCATGATTTAGAGAAGATAATTCTCATGAAAGCTCACAAGTTATTCATGAGACTGTTTAGAGACACTTGAGTATTTTTAGTCTTCTCAACGCTAGATTTTTTTTATCACCGAATAGGCATCCAATAGCTACAGCACCTTATTCAACCTCCACGAAGCCACACCGACTCCCCAAACCCCATCTAACCGCCAGTCACCACCATATCAGTCTGTGGTGTCTCAATTTGCCTCGTCGCCCGCCCATGAACCGTGAGCACGGTCTGGCCGGCTTTCCACCCTACAACCTTTTCCTTTTATGTTCGATAATGGAGGAGCTACCTAGAACCTTAAATTTGAACCCCTAACCTAGAACCCTAACCTTGTTGAAAGTTCATTGGAAATGGAGAAGCGCACCGAATTTGAGGAAAAAGGTGAAGAGAGGAAGAAATAAATTAAGTATTGGACTCTTCCAAAATACTTATTCATTCGTCACGAACAAATGCCATATACTCTCTTATAATTGTTAGTCGTGGTAATGATGTTTTCTTTTCAACTATAAAAAAATATTTGCAAAATTGTATATAATACCATCTTGTTTATAACATTATTTTTTGGCTGATATTTTTAATCTGTGGGATATACAGAATGGTATCAAAATTCGAAGTTGTTTAGCATTGTCTGAGAGTATCAAAATTCAAATCGCTCTAGCACCTGTTAACTACATGCACGATCAATCTTGTGTGTTTTCTAGACTCTATGCTCACTTCCATTAGGACATTTATGAAAAAACCAACTAGCGTGAATATTGAATAACCAGCTATTAGTAATTTTTTAATCATTTTTGATAATCTCTACTAAACAAGCCTTAATTATTGATGCACAGAAGAAAAAAAAGTTACACAAAAGTTACATCTAGGCGAACGCTTGAGCAGATCCGCATCGCTTTCGCTTACACACTCTTTTAAGAGTTCTTAACTCGCCAAACCCTAGCCCCCCCGATCCATCTACTCCAGATTTCGGCGGCCGATGCCTCCATCATCGCCGTCGTGGTCTTCTTGCACCCTTCCCATCTAGGGTTTATCAGTCACCATTCCTACCCGTACCTAAGATTTACGCGACTCACCGGCGATTCGAGCTCCGCGTGCTGTTCAGCGGCCATGAACAGCGCATTCAACGAGGACATACTGGCTGACAAGCTCGCCAAGCTCAACAACACGCAACAGTGCATCGAGAGTATCCTTATCTGTTTTTCTCTGTTAAAATCTCTGGTTATTTGGATTGTTTCGTAGTGCTTGAAAGTCAAATAATTCTTTTCAATTGGAGATGGCGAGTACTCTGGCCGGCGTTACTGAGAGTCGGGGCTTGGAGTCGGAGGCGACGTGACCCGCCACGTCGGGGTCGATGCCGGAGAGATGGGGTGCGGCGGCGGCGTTGCTATGGCTCCCTTGGGGCTCGATCCCGCGACGTGGATGTGTAGGGGAGGACCGAGGACAGCGCCTCCAGCCGGAACGAGGGCAGGGGAAGCCGGCGGCGCAGCGGCGAGCCGCTGCGGAGGCACGTTTACAGTGTGGGTTTGCAATTTCTGCCGTAGAGATACCGCCTTCTTTGCTTAATCTTGCATCTATCGAATTGCTGTCGGCTTCCTTCAAAACGATTTATCTTTGAATAGCAGATAACAAGGTAGCGAGCAAGAGGGCAAACTTTAGGTCCATAGAAACACAATTTTTCGTGTGCCTATAATTCAAAGATGGTTTCTTGACTTGTTGGGGACTATTCGTTTCCCTTTTTTAGAATGGCTATTGAAAAAGGCTGACTTAAAATGTTCCAACCTATTTATTAAATGTTAATGGATTCTTTTCTTTGTCGTAACATGTACCGTTCTGCTCTGTTTGTTGCCTTGACTTTTGCTTGTTGTGACCACAAGCGCTGTCGCATTGGTGCATTTACCATAGAAAGAATGCAGAGCAAATTGTTCAGACATGGGACAAGCAGTTCCACAGCTCTGGAAAGGAGCAGAAGGTCTCTTTCCTTTATCTTGCTAACGACATCTTACAGAACAGCAAACGCAATGGAACAGAGTTCGTTGAAGAATTTTGGAAGGTTCTCCCTGGGGCGCTTAAAGATGTAACTGAAAATGGCGATGATCGTGGCAAAAGGGTGGCGTCTAGGTTGGTGAGTGCCATATATAGATGCTACGAGTTCGCAAACTCTGTTAGCTATATCCTGTCTGGACATATCCGTAATGAAAGCATTCTGCCTGTTGCATGTTTTTTTTTTCCTTTCTGAAAATACATCTGCATCCTGTTATTGTGTAACTGCAACACTAATTTAGTAACATATCACCGTGTTCCAGGTTGACATATGGCAAGAAAGGAGAGTTTTCGGTTCACGTGCTGGTGGCATCAAGGAAGTGATGCTTGGAATGGCCCCCCTGCCTGTTTTAGATATGAGCAAAAGGCGTTCGCACAGCTCAGCCATAAAGATTGTTAAACGAGATTCACGTTCTGTAAAGCTTGTAAGATTATCCACTCCTGCTCAAATATGTTTTCGCTATCAAACTTCTCTTTGAAGTTCTCCCAAATTATATCATTGTCTTCCATCAGAGACTAGGCGTTGGAGGAACGGCAGAGAGGATCGTGTCTGCATTACACACTGTTTTCAGTGAGCATGCTGATGAAGATGCTGACCTGGAAAAATTCAAAACTTCTATGCGTCATGTTGGAAAGATGGAGAAGGATGTTGACAGTGCCTGCAGCAAAGGTAATATTTTATTTTAGCCTGAGTAGATTCCTGCATCCTGCATATTTTAATATGCGTTCTTAAGATGTTCGTTATGTGCAGCGGAGGATCCTCGTCGTGAAGTTCTTTGCAGAGAACTAAAGGATGAGGAGGCTAATATGAAAAAATGTATTGAGAAGCTTAAAATAGTTGAAGCAAATAGGGCAGCTGTTGTGTCTGAATTGAAGGAAGCATTGCAGGAACAGGTCAGAATAACCATTGATCACACTTTTTTAATTAGCATTTGTTTGTTGACATTGATAGTTTCACCACATAGCTAAATTCTTGTTTGCTTATATTATTTAGGAATCTGAGCTGGAGAAAGTCCGCACTCAATTACAGGTATTATTTTTTAAACCCAAACTGTGAAATTTAGTTACATGCTTTTACTGTCTCTATAAGATGTAAACGTTTGTCATTCTCATGGTTTTTAACAGCTGGCTGAAGCAATGGTACACGAAGCATCCAACATGCAACGGAGACTCAAGAATGAACCACCAATTCCACTGTCGAAGCCAGCATCATCACTAGAGGAAGGAAAACCTCTTTGCAATGGGCAAGTAAAGGAGCAGCAGAAGACAGCTGCCGCTATCCTCGCAGACAAGATTGCAGCAGCATCAAACTCTCAGCAGATATTGCAGTCTGCACTTTCTAAGTTTGCTGCTGAGGAAGCAAAGAACTCTTCTGAAACACGCTCGGATAAGAGGCAAAAAGTGGACCAACCCTCGCCAGCCCCAAGCGTTGCGAATGCTGCTGCTTTTGTTCCCATGCCACAGGTTGTGGCCACAACAGCTCAACAGCAGCCCCAGGCAGTCCTAGTGCAGCAAACTCCTATGCAGAGCCAAGCCCCTGCTCCTCAGCCCCAATACAATATCTACCAGGCCCCTCCCCAGCAGTATGTACAGCAACCTGGAGGTTTAATGATGGGCATGCCTTACAATATGAACACATTGACTCCGCCACCTCCGCCGGCACCACAGATGATGAACATTGGAAGGCCGTCACCTTCAGCACCCCAGCCACCGATGGCTGTGATGGCACAGACACAACCTCCTGCCCCATCGATGCTTCAGCAGCAAATGCCGATGAATGTAGCACCGCAGATGCAGTACACACTTCAGCCCTCTGGCGCGCCGCCTTTCAGGCCAATGCAGCCGCCTCCGGGAATGCAGTTTTTCCACCCCCCATCGCAATGACATTTTTGGTAGTCCAGATCGTTTAAAACTGTGACAGATTTCGATTTAGCATTGACTGGATAGAGAGGGTCTGACTGCCTGTAGGGTATACTGTTTGTTTGCTCATTCGTGATGTTGTTGACTTGTTGTACATGTACAATGCGAGGAGATACATGTAATGCGGTGAAACTAACATGGAGATTCAGGAAAACCCTGTGCCTTTGCTCGATACATGGGGTGACGTATCGCAGTCCATCATAATAAACATCAAATGCCCTACATATATTCCTCCAACGAGTTGGCACTTGTACCGTTTATAGTAAAACAGAAATATGACTTCAGGACTTCAGACTGCAAAATGGAGTCGATATTTCCTGAATGATCAAACGAGACAAAATTTGTGTTTCTTCCTCTCTTTTTTCCCCAATTGTTTTACGGCGAGCCACAAGTTATTAGTCATACCGAAGTTTTCTGGGTAGTATTCTTGTCATGCTGCAAGTTTTCTTGTTAATATTGGGTTGTGTAACATAACTAGGGCAATTTGCCACGCTAAAATGTGGTGAGTAAATTGCCCATCATCACAAGTTTGATAAAGCCAAAAAGGTATGTATGGCTATCATCAACCAAACGGGGCGCTGCTCGCCTCTTTTACCTGACGATGAAACGATCCCCTTGTTCATTCGCTTTCCGACGCGCCGCCCTCGGCCCCTCTGCCACAGGGCCTTCGCCTGCGCCTATCCTCCGCCTGCGCCTATTTCCTGCCGCTGCCGCCTTCATCGCCGCACGGCCGAGGTCCGACTGTGATCAGCAATCGGAGCTTCGTCGCTCAACGCCCTTCCGTCTTCTCACCTTTACCCAGCGGCAAGGATAACCAGGCGGCGGTGGTCTCCACTGCCATCCGCCCGTCATGCTGCGCCGGTATGGCACTGATTTTGCAGTTTGCCCCGCACCAAGTTAGGGTTTCGATGCCTAATGCTAGGGTCTGTCTGCTACTGCAGGTGCGCGAGGGATCTGCGCTCGCTGCGGTCTCTCACGAGGGTCCCCAGACCGATCTCAGGCGAGGTATGCTGTTCCGTTTCCGTGGGTTGTCAATTCAACAGGTTTTGCCTTCTCGGAGTTGTCTGTTTGGTTCGCAAACCGGTTGTTCGTGCTAGCTTAGTCGGGTCAATCCTGAAGCGGTGAATTAGTTAAGTAGATTGTTGCACGCTTGATTAGTTTGGAAATGCTGACCATGCAGGCCATTGTATATGGTTGGCTATGTTAGAGTTTCTGTATTTTGACATTGAAACAACGAAGCAACGAATATTTCCCATTTGGAGCAAAATGTTGAGGCATGTGCGATAATCTCCTCTTCTCCAGTCTTGCTTGGGTGTCAAACTAAGTGCAATGTCCACCTGTTAGATATGAATACAAATATCAATCTTATGTTATTTTTAGTTATGTATTCGATATCCGAGTGCTATAGATGCTATTTATACTGATGGTTGCGAGCGATTGTTCAGTGGCCTCTACTGACTTGATTTATGAGAGTTCTTCGTTTGAGTGTATTATTATAGAAATCTTTCTTTGCTTAGATGAGGAAAAAAATCTATTGGGCTTCACGACTGTTCCTGATATTAATGATGTTTATTTATTCTAGTTTTCTCACTATCTTTTTTTTTAGATATTCTGATTTGAACACTTAAAGCTTATATTGTAACTCCCCATTGACTGGAGTCATGTCATATGTGGATAAATTTGCTTTTCGATAATCCTAGTAACAATCTGCTAGTATTTATTTCCTTATTCTGCAACTTGTGCCAACTATATCCTGTTATTGTTATCTTTCTTTCTTTCGATTGCTGTCATAAAATCCTTTGTTAGTTAGTACTTGTTTTCAGCAGCAATGACAAAGCAAACTATCTATCAGGTTCAGAGCCCAGCTTTCCTTAAATCTAGATGTAAGTCAACAAACACGTCTCAAAAGAGTCCAGCAGAGAACACTGCCCCTGGCCCTCAGGAAAAACCTTCCAAATCAGGAAGCAATGTTTCAAAACTTGTACTTGGAACTCTAGTTGTTGGTGCTGCAACTATGGGTGCTTATCAAACTGGCTTTATAGACCTTCAATTTAAGGATTTTAAATTACCTTTGGGCATCAAGAACCAAGAGGATGTAAAGATGCATGAAGAGCTGAAGGCTCCTGAAGAAAAGATTGAGCAGAAGCAAGCCATATTGGAACCAAACATTGCAACTGTTAAAGAAACTGATAAGGAGCCAAACGAAGTTCAAGATGAAGAGGCGACTACACTAGGGATTCCAACTGATAGTGAGCAGTCTATTCCTGCAGAAGAAAAGAAAACTGATGCTCTAGACCGGGACACACATTCAGTTACACAGCAGCATGGATCTGATACGAAATTACCATCTCATGATGCTCCAGCTGTTGAGTTAAAACCGCTTGTTGTTGATGATCAGACTGACACAAGCGACCGCATGGTTCTTCCAGTACAATCAAGCGCAACAACAGTTGGATCTCACCATGATTCCCATGCAGTTGCTGGTCAACCAAAGGTTAGAATTCTTGTTGATGTCACTTTAGACACACTTGCACTCTTGAACCCTTCAGACTGACCTGGCTTTGAGTTATAAACTGTCAACTTGCACTCAGAGTTCATTTCCCTGTGAAATCACACACAAGCTAGCTTGCCGTGCACTGCATAAACTACTCTTTTGTTTCATTTCATCATTTTAGCAACTAACCAATAGTCATTTTCATGTATTCTAGAATTAGATAAACTTTACTTTTTAAAAAAACAAAACATTGGTTGATGATTGTGTTTCTGATTGAATTTGAGACATGAACATTTGTCTTATTGAATTAGTCATTGCCTGTAGGATGCCTCTAGGGCTGATGCAGTTGAGCATAAGTCTCTTGCTGAGACATACTTACTACAAGATGATGTTGATGTTTCTAAGGATGAGGTAAGTGTTTGCATTCTAGAGAACTGGACTGTAAAATATCGATGAACCTGATCATGATATTGATTTCTTCCATATTTATTTTGGCTGACAAGCTTTTGTTACCTTTCATATGTAAAGAAGCAGAGTGCTAAGGATACTAAAAATGATGAAGTTGTCCATGAAAAATCTTCTGATGATGGAAAAATTATACTTGATATCATAGAAGCTATTCATGCGGCTGAAAAAAAGCAGGCTGATGCTGATGCGCACATGTTTTCAGAAGAGAAAAGGAAGTTGAAGGTATCTTTCATTTTCATTTTATGTATACTTTGTAATGATCTTTATATCCTATCAATATAAGGAAACACAGTTTGTTTTTATGATTTATACCTCATTTCCTTGTATTGGACTTTTACATTTGCAATGGGTCTTCAAAACCTCTTGAACCGCTTCTTATCGTAGATGCACACTTGCATACTTGACAGTACTATACAAAGTATATTGTGTAATTTTGTTCTATTTCGTTTTGTTTCTTAGGAGAAATATGAAAAGGAGCTGAAGGACACCAGGGCCCGTGAGCTAATGTATGCAGAGGAGGCAGCAATTCTGGATAAGGTATGACCGTAAGAGGCAGGCATTATTTCCCAGCTTACCACTCTGATTATGCTCCCTATTACATCTTTGTAATGTACAGAACATACAAATTCGTTTAGTACGTTACATTTTTTCTATAGGAAAAATTGTTAAAAAGTAACTATTTTATAATAGCATTTTATAACAGCCTGCATGCTTACTCATAAGTACTTTTAAAGTTTGAAATGCTAGTCACAACAGGAGGTAGGGAGTAATACTTGTAAGTTATCATTTACCAATTTCCTTTGGAAATTCTGCCCTTAAGGTTTGATCTAAAATGCTGAATATTTCTGTATAGTATGGATGAGACACTATATTCTATAGTCTAGCCTGATCTCTCGTTTGTATTTGGTCTGTTATGGAATTATTGGTATTTTCACCTGCAATGTTTTCAATTATGTTGTTCTTGTTTTCAGGAGTTGAAGAAAGAGAAAATGAAGTATGCCGCTGCGATAAAGGAGCTTCAAGAAAAAGCTGAACAAAAACTGCGGGATGAGCTGCACATGAAGGCCAGTTGGTTTTATTCTCTTTGTATCATAAATTAATTACTCCATCCATTTTAATTTGTTAACTGACATTTGTACTGCTAATTTAACAGGAAGAGGAAACAAGCCAACAAATTGAGAAGGTCCAAGAGTTAGCAAAAGCTGAACTGGCTGCAGCTGTTGCAAAAGAGAAAGCATCCCAGCTTGAACAGATTGCTGAAGCAAATCTCAATGTACGGACTTACGAAATCTTTTCTTTTAGGGTATATGGTGTTTTAAAGAGCTGTTAGGGGTCTGTTTGCTGTCATTGTTACATCTCCAAATTTGGCTTTGCACCTTTGTCATGCAAACTGGATTGGCGACCTTGGATGCATTAGTGGGTGCATATGTGGTTGTAGTCACCCATATTTCAATCACTATAGACAAAGAAATGCACTTTTTGCATTCAAATTGTTATAGTCCCCAGTAAGTAGTCATGGTGCTTTACTGATTCCATTTTGCTCCTTGTTATTATTTGGAGGCTTCTATCTTTATTCTAGTAAGTTTTACTTTGGTTCCTCTGTGTGGTTCCCCTATACTTATTTGGTAAGAATTCTTTATTGTTTCGATATGTCATAAAATTATGGTCAGGATCATACATGCACTTCCTCACCAAATAGTACCATGTTATTTGGAGCACCACTCAAGCAACTTCTTAATGTTCCAATTTGTGATATCTCTAGTATTCTACCATTAGATATACCTTTAGTTTCCAGGAAAATAAGTTACACAAAATTTCAGCTTGCGTATCTTGCTTATACCCTCTTTTATGTTTCTGTTTTAGATTGATGCGTTGTGTATGGCATTCTATGCACGATCTGAGGAAGCAAGGCAGAGTCATTCTGTTCATAAACTTGCTCTGGTAGGTAACCCTGAATTCACTTATGTGCTTGCTTCATGTTCTATCTACTGAAAGATTAATGACAAGATTTTAAATTTTCTTGCAGGGCACCCTTGCTTTGGAGCAAGCTTTATCCAGTGGATCACCAATCCGATCAGAAGTGGAACTACTGCAGAAATCTCTTGAAGGAATTGACAAAGATTCACTGTTAGAATTGGCTCTTTCGTCGCTTCCAGAAGATGTCTTAGACTATGGATCAGATACCCGGATGGCATTGAAACAAAAGGTACTCCTCCGTTAAGTTTCCTGTCGTTTAAGACAGCAAAAAAGACCTACCAATGAACTAACTAGCCATGTCCTAACGTCAAGAATTAAAAAAAGGAGGAGTGTGTTCATTATGATGCAACTCATGAATGCATGTGTCCATATCCTTATTCCGAATGTGATGTACTACCGTTTACTATTGATTTAATTTTCTTTACAGCAGCTGCCATCATTGTTCTGAATGCATTGTGTAAAATTTACCAAAAGCTACTATTTCAAACATTTCGGGTGTCGATTCTGCCGTATTATGCATCAATGTCTTGATATGAAAGGACTCAGACTGATCTTCTGAGACCTGTTCATGGCCATAAACCTGATCAGGATAGGTTCTTACTTTCTGAATCTTGAGTTTCTGACTGATATAGTGATATCAAAAATCGGTAACCAATTTGGGTGCTGGAAACACGGATATTGCCTAGGTTTCTGAACTCTGCTATGTATGCTTGGTGAGAAAAATCAGCTTGACTTCCTAATAACCGGTTTTTCTTGTTGTAGTTCAACTCTTTGAAGGAGGCAATCAGACATTTCAGTCTTGTACCAGCAGGCGGCGGTGGAATTCTGACTCATGCTGTTGCTCGTGTTGCTTCTGCCCTCAAGGTGAATGTCAAGTATTTGTCAAACTATCAAGCAAATGAAATGACTTTTGATGTACATGCAAATAGTTTTTCAGCATTTTTGTTCTGAAACTTCTGATCAATGACCGTCTAATTAGACATTGATGAAATCAATAACGTTAGTAAAGGCAGGGGCTGATTACCTCAGCACTTGAACTAGTCCTAATTAGCATTTGCTGACCTTAATCCCAAAAGTGGTAAGTTCTCAGATTCCAAACTGAGATTGTAACCCTTCTATTTGTTTTCAGATTAAAGCGGACACATCGGGAGACGGTATTGAATCTCTTATAAACAGAGTGGAGAGCTTGATTGTGGATGGGGACTTGAGTACAGCAGCCGATACCCTTGAAGGAGGGTTACATGGAAGTGAAGCAGAGGAGATCGCCACCGAGTGGGTGGTGCAGGCAAGGAAACGCGCTGTAGCAGAGCAGACGCTTAGGCTCCTACATGCCTGTGCTTCTTCGATCAGATTCTCTTGATTTTGAATATTCTTAGGATTTTGTTCGATGGATTGCTGGTTTGAATACTCTGTCCAGTAACATTTTTTTTCCAGACCATGTTGCAAATGCATGGGAAAATGAGATACTACAGAAGGCACTTAACTGTTCTCCTGTAAACAAAGCAAATAAAGTGTTGCATTTTAGCTACATGGTTTCTGATGCTTATTATGGCGCCAGTTGAATTTTGAACGTAGCGATCATTTCCTAGCAAAAGACCTTTTTCAGCCCTTGTTATGTTTATTCCACCGGTTCCAGTAATGGAGACTGCAAAATTTTTTGTTTTATTAAATCTTTTTTGTATATGATAAGAGCCTACATAAGGCCGAAACAGAAAACTGTTTACATCTTAATCAAGTAAAATTCTAGGCATTGCCTATAAAAATTATGTACACTCTAAAAATCCATGCCCTAGTAAAAGAATGAACGAAAAGCCTCTTACAATTCGTGGTGGTTATCAAATTGGAATGTTCCCATCTTGGTACTAGCGTCAAACAAGCACGCTTGTAATCCCATGTCAACAGCCCAAATCCACGGAGTTGCGCCTTTTGTCGCTCGAGCCCTGCAGCAGCTGCTGCTGCCGCTGCCGCGACGACCTCCCGCCAAACACGAGCTTCTTGAATAGCCGGCTCAGAGCGCCGCCCTTGGGCTTCTCAAGTCGGTGGATCTCCTGCCGCATGGTCGAGCACTCGTCCTCCAGCTCTGACACCCTCTGCCGGATCTCCTCCACGCTCATCGCCGATGACAGCTCGGCATGCCTGGCCGCGTCCGCCTCCTCGTCCTCAAACCCTTGCGCGAACTCCAGATCGCTGCTCCTTCGCGGGAGCACGCAGTTGTCGGAGCTGGAGCCCTGGTCGACGTTATCCGACACGAAGAACCACCCGGCCACCGTCGTGCGCAGCCGCAGCTGCTCGAAGAAGAGCACTTGCACCACCACCCGCAGCGGCAGCCGCTCGTTCTGCGCGGCGTGCGTGCACGCCTCCAGGGACAGCTTCTGGCAATTCATCAGCCGGCACAGCTGCTCTCGCTCCGAGTCCGTCAGCCACGGGTGCGCCTGCGCGTGCAGCATTCAGAGTCCTGGCAATCACTTGAAGGAACCGATGACAAAGATTCCTGTGCGGCTCGAGGCCAGTTCATTTACCTTGAGGTAGATGTCGATGGCGCGGTAGAGGCCGTCGTCGAGAGCCCGTGCGTAGTCAGGGACGAGGGCGGCGATGGTATGGAACTTGGAGAGCTTGAGGTTGGTGTCCGTCCCGACCTCTCCGAGGTAGCCGTCGACGAGCTTGGCCACCGTGCTGACCGGCATGAGCTCGGCCGAGGGCGCGTCCACCAGCTGGCCCTCGTCCGTGATCTCCGGCGACGAGGCGAACGCCGACGTGCTCTCCGTCATGAACTGCTCGAGCATCCGCTGCACGCAGTCCACGTCGTAGAGCGTCTCCGCGGAGTAGCCGACGTTGGGTATCAAGAGGTCCTCCAGCGTGGCCTCCTCCAGCTGGTTGCCGGCCCTCCTCTCCAGCGCGTCCCGGCACGCCGCGCTGGCGTGCAGGACCGTCGCGGTGCGGAGCAGGCCGAGCAGGAGCCGCGTCGTGGCGACGCCTTTCTCGGCAGGGAGCAGCGCCACGATCTCCTCCAGAAGGACCCTCTGCTCGCCGTCAGGGAGCACGGCCGCCGTCCGCGACGCGCCGTCGCGGAAGCTCGAGTGGCGGCTGAGCCCGGACAGGTGACGCCGGGCGTAGTGCGTCAGCGACCCCGCGATGTTCTCGGGGCTCATGCCCCTAGCCCGCATCGCCGTGATGAGCCTCTTGTACACGGGCAGCCTGAGCGACGACGCCTCCTTGTACCACCAGTCCGCGCCCGCCGACCTCGGCTTCCCGACCGTGCTGATGCCGTTCCAGATCACCGTCTCCTCGAGGCTCTTGGCCGTGTAGTACTCCAGCATCGGCCACCCGAAGAGGGTCGGGTCGGAGCAGGCCTTGCTTGCCAGCGAGTCGATGCACCGCTGCACGATGAGGAGGTCCTCGGCGAGCGGGAGCGCGGCGTCGCACGCGTGCAGGGCCTGGACGGTGTCGTTCCAGTTGCCGAGCACGTCGCGGAGAAAAGACTCGGTCTGCTCCACGAGGTTACTACCGCCCTCGCCGTACTCCTCCGTCATGCCGAGGTGCTCGGCCGCGCAACGGAGCGGCACGACGTTGACCGCGTTCAGCTCCAGCCTCACGTCGTAGCAGAATCTTGCGACCAGCTCAAAGGCCTCCGGGCCGCCGGGGACGTCGTCCATCTGTGTGGTGCACTTTTTACCGTCGTCGTCGCCATCAGTAGCATTGTTGTTTATCAGATTTTTCAGTGTGCTACTGCGGCTGATCAATTGTAACTTAAGAAGACCAAAAACGCAGACAACAATTTAGTGCACACTGCATTGTCAGTATATAAGAAAATGCTCACATTACAGACTATCGATTTGACATTCTGAAAGTGCCATCAGTAGTACCTTGTGAAGATGGAAAGACACCTCTCCTACTTCAATGACCACATCACTTTCAAACTCCGTCACACAAATCCTACAGGAGAAGCATTTTGTCACAAGTGTTTCTAAACGGCTAGGAGGGACACATCAATCATCAATGGATCTGACAGAAAGATTAAACACATTGGTGGACCGGCAGAACAGATACAAGACTCTGTATTAAAAACTACAGTAATTAAAATCTTCTTAATAAACCACCGTATATGAATGCCATCAGATACTACGACAAAAAAAAAAAAATCCAGGAACCGAGGAGCCGGAACATGTCCTGAGATCACATTGGAACAAGAACGCATCTGGGATGAAAGAGGAAACGAGAGGAGGACGCGAGAAATACCAGGTATTAGGGTCTTGGAACTGGAAGCAGTCTGAAGGTTTGGATCCGATCACCTTGGTCCTCATCGCCGCCATCTACCAGCCTTAGTTCTTTCCAACGGAAGCAGGACGATTCAGTCGAAAACAGAGGAGGACCGACCAATATAGAACCATCGGCACCGCACGTCCAGAGCCAGCACTGGGACGCCTCGCCTCTTCTACCGGCCCAACCCGGCCCAACCTTTAAATCGTGCCCTATATATTATAAATCTAAAGATATTAAAACCGAAAACGCATGTATCGAGTTCAAAAACGAAAAAAAAAACAAACAGCGAACGGGGAAACGCACTGATCTACCCTTGTATCTTTCTTCAGCAGCACCGGCGGCCATCGGAGTTGAGCAATGGCAATGCACAGGTAATACTCGAGAACGCCGTCCGGTGATAGGCCGGCCGATCGGTTGGCCGGACACCCGCTCGACCGTCGATCGTCGCGCGCTGCCAAAAAGTCTCAGGACGTGGACCGAGTCCAAATGCAAATGCTGCTCTCTCGATTACAAGTTGGGATGTGAATGTGATGCGGCCGGCTACCGAAGCGTTCTTCTGTCTAGCCCCTTCACCGTTTCATTTCCTTCCCTGTCAATCTGGATCACACGTTTAGAGCCTCGTTCGGTTCTTTTTTCTTTCCAAGGGGATCGAGGGGTAATGAAGAAGATTAAATACCAAACAAGTTTGTTAGGGACTAAGTACTTTTCAATCCCATCCGATATCTTTCACTACAACTACAGCCGAACGAGGGCTAAGATATGGCGTATACAAGCTGACAGTATAAGGCCTTGATACACACACTCTCTCTCTCTCTCTTCCCCTCCCTCCTCTCTCTCTGTCGCGTACTAGCGTGCCTCTTCCCCTCGATCGCCGGCGCCGACCAGCTCCGAGGCGAGACCGAGGTCGAGGCAGGGGCAGGCCGAGGCGAGACGCGAAGGTCTCCACTGCCTTGCTCTCCCGCGTGTCCTCCACCGCCGTCGCCGCCGTCACGATAGATCCGGGTGCGGGGAAGGCTGGCGCCGCCGTTTTGTTACTCCAGGTGAAGTCCGGCTGCCCCAACTCTCTATCTCTCTCCGCCCGCTACGACCTTGCTGGCTGCGCTCTAATCCGTATGGATTGAAGGAGATTAAAGTTGTTACTAATTCTATGTAACCTATTGCACTCTTCCCGTTGATTTTGTTGCTAAATTCCATGTATTCTATCGATAGGGCATTCTCGTCCTGTGCCTTTACCTGCAAAACTTGAGCACACGCCATATCAGCGACTGGGTTTGGAGTGGTAGAGACCTGAACCGGCAGTGGTGTGGTGGTAGCTGAAACGCCTGGAGAGATGTACCGTGGTGGTCTTGACCGCTTCAAAAAGGCGCAAACATTGGAACCCTTCTCGGCGAAGTCTGGTTCAGGAACCATGAATGCACCTGCAGCTGCAAGAACAGCTAAAGAACCACTTGTTCCCTTGACACTGCCGCAAAATTCCAATTCTGTTTTGGGGCAGAATCACCGAAGTCCACAAGATGGTAGCCCAAGGGTGGCAGGGCAAGACGCTGGTGCTCCCAGCCATGTTGGGACACAGGTTGGTGGAGGGCAGTCATTGTGGCAACCTCCACACTGGGCAGTTGAGCCACGCCCTGGGGTTTACTATCTTGACGTGTTGAAAGATGGAGAGGTCATTGACAGGATCAATCTAGATAAGAGGAGGCATATATTTGGGAGGCAGGTACCTGCTTGTGATTTTGTCTTGGACCATCAATCTGTATCGCGTCAGCATGCTGCTGTTATTCCACACAGGAATGGAAGGTTAGAATCCTCATGTTCGACCACTTGTCATTCTATTTTCTATTTTATGTTTTTATGTATTTGATAGGGTGGAAGCTTTCTTTAGCAGAATAATTTGATATGATCTTTCATCTTTCAAGTAATAATTTGTTGTTTAGTGCTGTTCCAATAAATCGTCTGACTTTGTTACATTGTTTCACAATTGGCGGCACATATAAGAAAGATTGAACTGGACAACTGGTCTGTGTTCCCTTATGTTTAGTCATTTTATAAACACAGACATGCCTTCGTCAGATTTTTTTATTTCTGTCAAGGAAGTGGCTGTGCTTTGTAGGAAGATGTTTTCTTCTTTTCCATTACAATTGTGTGTTAGGTGGATCATTATGGGCCTGTCTGTACTTCCATTATTCTGCTACAATATTATCTATTTGTTAGCCAATATTCGTTCTACAGATATTAACTAACATTGATAATTAATGTTCTGCACTCTTAAACAGTCATCCATAATGACCTATGGTGGCTCAATTTTCTCATGACCTTTAATTTTCTATATCCAATGAAGCCTCTGGCTAACTTGCTATCAGTTTAAAAGTCATTTGCTTGAATGTGAAGCCTGCAATGAAGTCCCCTTTTTTTTTGCATTAATAGATCATTCAGGATGCCTTTCAGAATTTTTCTGTCACGGATATGGCCAGTCTCTGACAGTTTTTTGTATTTTGCTTATCATAATTTTGTTACTTTACCACTGAAAGCTCATTCTATTTGTTCGTGTGTCAGCATCTATGTTATTGATTTAGGATCAGTTCATGGCACATTTGTTGCAAATGAAAGGCTAACAAAAGACAACCCTGTTGAACTTGAAGTTGGACAGTCACTTCGTTTTGCTGCATCAACCAGAACTTATATCCTGAGAAAGAACACAGCTGCTTTGTTCCCGATTCCCAGTCTTCCATCCAATGTCAGTTTGCCATCTCCTCCTGACCCCAATGATGAAGACGCTGTTGTGGCATACAATACAATACTTAACCGCTATGGTATTAGCAAATCTGACATACCATCCAATTCTGAAGGCTCTTCAAGATGTGCATCTGGTAGTAATGATGATAACCAACCAAGTGGAAGGCCCTTAAAGAGAAGGAAAAAATTAAGAGTATCATTTAGAGATCAGGTTGGAGGAGAACTTATTCAAGTGGTTGGGATTTCAGATGGTGTAGATGTTGAAACTGAACCAGGCCCTATAGGTGTAAAGGAGGGCAGTCTTGTTGGGAAGTATGAATCTCTTGTGCAGGTTACTGTCATACCAAAAGGAAAGGAGCAAACTTCACCAAAAGTAGGTCTTGCACCGAGTGGATTGACAGATAAGCTACAAGAGGTTTTTAGAAAAGTTAAGAGTTCAACAAGTGGTGGAATTTATGATGACCTTTATGGGGATTCTGTCCGAGCACAGGTGGGCTCATCTTGGGCGTACAAATCAGATGACCAGGCGGATAAAGTCAAATTTAATGAAGAGATGGCTCCTGGCATGAATTCAAACATGAATTTTGCTGACGACAGTGATGATTTGTTTGGTGACTCATGATTCATCCCAATTCAATCTGTACAACTAAATGGATTGTCCAGAATTTTGCCAGAGTTGTTTTGTTTGTCTGGGGGCATTTTTCTTAGTTCAACATGGTTATATCCTGCTGCAAATTAAGGTATGCACTTTTACCTAATGTTAGGAGATTAGAGAATGCTTTCTTATGGTGAGTTTAACCGTGCTTCCCTTCTGTGCACCATCCTGACATCTAATTTCATTTTGTTTCCTTTAAGCAATCTGCTTTTCAATTTCCGTAAATCATGTCTATGACTATGATATTTGTTCTGTTGACATATCATGTTCTCTGTGAACTTGTTTTGAACATAAGAAGTACTAAAATTGAGAAAGCAGGGGCTTTACATCTGCATCTTGGGCATGAGCACATTCATGTTGATCTTATTAGATAGTTGTCATGTTTCATTGACCCACCTTTTTTTTTCATCGTTTTTTGCTCAAAAGAAAATATAAAAGAGTCCACATCCATTGAATCCTTACACAGTAATTTGCTGGCTGCATGTGGTTGCTTTATTTTTGTGTATGTTCAGGAAGAAATTGATGAATCATTTTCTTTTTTAATTTGGGAAAAGTATTATACGTAGTTTATGCTGGGTGTTCAGGTGGAAAATATCGTTGTTTTTGTTTGTGAGACTTGATATTGTAAATGTTTTAAAGGGCACAAGTTAAGAATATCTTCTACCTTGTTAATCAATTATTCATCCAGAGTCAATATGACTAAAAATGCCAGATAGTTGTCTAAAGTTCAGTGGGCTCTGTCTCTGAATGCTTGGTGCGCTTCAATAGAAAATGCATTACTGGCGAACTAGGAAAACTGTTCTGACTTGTAACGGTTGATGGAATTAACATTACATTTGGATGATTAAATTGCTGACATAGTTTTGGTGTCATTATGAATAGCAAGTTTCTATGCAGGGAATTCTAAGAGTGACAAGCCGAAAGAATGAATATAACTAGTAATGCGTGTAACATATCAACATATGTTAAATTTCTTGTGAGTCTACTTGCAATAAAATGCTTCACATATGTGCATTATTGAAATGTTCGAAATGCTTGATAATGCAAAATAAATAGAAAGTACAGCTAGGCATATGCATATCCTGCTCTACGAGTCTGTTGCGGTTTGACCTCTGTCTGGTTGCTTTGGTGTCAGTTTATAAAAGCATTTGGCCTTTTTGGAGTTCACCTAGGTGCATGTGCACTCCATAGCCTCAAAGCATTGAGGATGCACCTACATTAATGATTTATTCAAATTCCAGATGGTGTACCACATGCTAATGCATGTTCACTGTGATGGATGGATGAGCATGTGTCTAGGGGCAACTTAGCTTTGTGAATAGAACGTGTATCTGTAGTAATTTGTTTGTCATTTACTTTGGTGACATTTTTCCTTGATGCTTACTAGGTTTGGGGTGCTGTGCGTACATTATTCTCCTCTCTAAACTACATCCCTGATTCCATTTCAGGTATGTAAAAGTTGGTGCAGTGACCTATTTTTGCCTAGAACATGAGCTGATCTTGTTGTAACAAGACTATGAACAGAAATGAAAGTTCATATGCCCACAGATAATGGGAAGTTCCCCCCTTTAGGAATGTGTGATGCTTTGCCTTTTCTTTTGGTAAGCTGTTAACAGTATTTTATATATCGTTTTATGTTAAACTGTAGCGTTAAGCACGGACATGGTACTAGTAAATGTAATGACACATGTTTCATGTCAGCACATACTCGAAAAAAGAAGCGTCATGTCAGCATATAACTAGAGATCTGCACACAGGCTACTAACGGCCAAGTTAATTAACATGCACGGATGCAATTTTCAACTAGAAACAGAACATGACCTCTGCACTCTTATTACAATATATATACCCAATGAACGAGCATAAGAAAGCGTGGTTCATTTTCAGTTTTGACTGACGAAGAATATAACAGCATCAGCATAGTTCTGTTCGGTTCAGGTCGGCAGTGCCACCTCGCGGTTGTGCGCTCCAAAGATCCGGTTGAGGAACATGGCGAGCCGCACCCCCCCTTGCGCGATCCGTCGCGACACGATCGGAAGCCTTGAATTGAAGTAGTCCTCTGCGAACGAGTGCCATTTCACGCGGTCGTAGCGTCAGCTATTTATCAGGTTCAGAGAAGAACAGAATGGCAAAGAAATAAATGAAGGCGTCTTTCGCTGGCAAGATTACGTATTAGGAGTACCTGATAGCGTCTCCCCCTCACGGACGCCATCGTACGCCCATTTGCACGCCAAGCCTATGCCCTCTGTAGCGTATCTGTCGCGTTAACAAATCAGCAAGGTTTAGTGAACTCTTATCTGAATGAAGCGATACACACGTAAAGCTTTGACAAGAAGATTTCGGCACTACTACTAACTTGATTGGGCAAGATCGGAGGTCCTCGCAGTCTGCCCAAGATGACACGTCATCGGACCATGTACCCTGAAGGCGGCAGAAGCAAGAGACGTTGTTTTTTTTTCTCTCTGGTTTTTTTTTTTTAATAAGAAAGGAACGGCCATTCTGTTGTTTTCAGTGACAGGTACTGCGGACCTTGGTAAAGTTGTGCTCGAGCTGCTTCCGGAAGACGTCCATGTCCTTGCCGCAGAGTTTATCGATGGCTGTCAGTATGATCTCCCTGTCCCACACCTGGATATAAGATCCATAATAAACATTGTCAATCCACCAACACAAGCTAATTGATCAGATTGTTTTACAACAAGGGCCCCGGCCGGGAGTTCATTGATCATTAGTAGGGATTACGTGATGAAGATTGGATTTGTGCCTGAACCAGCGGAGGTCTATCGAGTTTCCCCCTTGATCGCTCGTGAATCCCACATGCATCGGCTGCATGGATGGACAGTGGATTAATTAGTTACTTAGCAGGCGGCTCATCATCGTCTTCATGGCGAGAACTACTATACCATACGATTTATTACGAGATCGAGTTGTTATTACCTGATGAACATCTCCCATGAAGTGTGACAGGAACAAAAGGGCTTCAGTCAAGTTATCTACAATTGGAAAGAAAGAAAAAAAGAAGATGAACAAAGTACCATCTCTTGAATTCACCTAGCTAGACCTGTGTTGTGCTTACATCTCCGGTCGGCGCTGCCATGCTTGTAGTGCAGCAGCTGGGACGTGAAGTTGGCGATGGCGCCGGCGACGCACATGTCCTTGGCGCCGTCGGGGCCATGGCAATCCCCTGGACGGACCAGAAGAAGCAAGCACACACACACCATTAATAATTTCAAGGGACCTCCTGATCACGTCGCAGCAAGCAAATTAACGTAGTACGTGCACGATGAACAACTAATAATAACGTCGTTAACGTACTTGAGTAGACAAAGCTGCAGGCCCTGTCAGGCGTGTCGATGAAGTGCAGCGGGCTCGTCCACCTGTACTTGTACCAGTGCCTCACCTGGTCCGGCCACACGCACAGCGCCGACAGGTCGCCGTCCACGTCCTCCGGGAGCAGGTTCTTCACGGCGTGCGCGGCGTCGGGTTCCAGCAGGTCCTGCAATCGAATCCATCATGCATGCTTCAGCTGGATTCAAACGGACGCGGGGAAATGCATGCATGATTGATTCATAGCTACCACTGACTCTACCTGTGCGATTTTGCATGTGAGCATGTGCCCCTCTTTGCTCCAGGACTGAGCCACCGGCGCCGCCGACGCGAGAACCAACCCAACAAGCACCACCGCTTGCACCAACGGCATTTGGTTGCCGCTGGAGGCCATCGAGCTCAACGGCATCGTTACCCTTGCCCTGAAGGTCAGTTGCTTCGCAGGTTCAGATCGGAACCGTCACATGAACCACAGCCTGCCGCCGCGCGACGCGGACATGGTTATATTCCAGTGGGCATGTCCAAGACCAAAGAGCAGATGGAAAGTGGAAGGCAAGGAAACCTCGACCGGTTGAGTGCAAGCATCGTGTTTCTTCTTCGGGTTGGTGCTCGCCGTTCTTGCATTGCTTTGCTTTGCTTAGCTCCATTAATTCCCAACAAGAACAAGTTGCTGATTGACCGGCCGCGGCGGCCGGTGCCTGGTGACCCTGTCTCTCCCGTCTTTCGGCGAAACGAGTGTTCCACATTTTCGTTATTTTGTAAATTTTTTATTGTGAAAATTATTTGGAATTGTAGAAATTAGTGATGGAACGTAGGAGTACGTTTATTTACAGCTGAAAGCGGCAACCAGGCACGAACGACGCGGATAAACTTGTCCGACCCGACACAGCACGGAAAGCGCTCGGTGCCGCGCAGGTGATGACGGTCTCCGCGAGCAGCTTGGCCTCCCCGGCCAGGGCGTGGCCACGCGCCGCTCCCGCTTCCGCTCTCGCCCCGCGCGGCAGCAGGTCCTGGCGGCTGGGCGCGTGCGCGTCCGCGGTCACGGTGGAGGCGGACCTGGCGTTCCACCCGGACGTGTCCCGCGCGGCGGAGTCGCTGCAGGCGGAGTTCCGCGCCGTGGATCGCGTCCTCGCCCTTAACTCCTCCCGCGTCGCCGCCGCGTTCCGCCGCGCCCGCGTCGCGCCGCACGTAAGCCCTCAGGAATGCTCCCCTCTGCCGTGATTGTTTTGTGCACCCTACGCCGGTAACCACACGCTCCACGCGCGTGTGCATTTCAGCATTTCGGCGGGTCGACGGGGTACGGCCACGACGACGGGGGCGGCCGGGAGGCGCTGGACTCCATCTTCGCCGAAATCGTCGGCGCCGAGGCCGCCATCGTTCGCCCCCAGGTTCCGTTCCACCTTCACACGCAATGTAATACGTCGCTCGACTGACAGCTCAAGTGAGCTGTTTATGCTGAACTAATTTGCTCCTTCCATTCCAGTTCTTCTCTGGGACGCACGCCATTGCCTGTGCTCTGTTTGCGCTCCTGAGACCTGGGCATGAGGTAAGGGAGAGGGTGAACAATAAACATTCCTGGTAGGTACTGTTCTGACCGATTAAGAGACGATGAAATAACAGTGCGCTGTTGCTTCAGCTCCTGGCGGTTGCCGGGCCACCATATGACACCTTAGAGGAGGTGATTGGGATCAGGGGTTCAACCAATGTGGGGTCACTCAAGGATTTCGGGGTGGCGTACCGAGAAGTTCCGGTGCGGCAATTTCCCCAGCTATCTGGTGTCTAGAGTGTGTCTGCTCTTTTCAAGAGAAGAAATAGAGTGTGTTCAATTGTGCTGCGGATGAGTTAGTTACGAGGTTTCTGCTGTAGCTTGCAGAAGATGGTGGCCTTGATTGGGATGCTCTTGCTTGTGCCATCAGACCAGAAACAAGATGTGCCTTCATACAGAGATCCTGTGGATATTCGTGGCGCAAGAGTTTAAGCGTTTCAGATATTCACAGAGCTATAAATTTGATCAAGGTAAGATTTCTGTGTTTATAAACATCTTATGTATCTGTGGTAGCTACTGTAGATGCTAACACTTTCCAATGTTTATGCTTGATTTCATTACAGATGCAAAATCCAAGCTGTATGGTAATGGTT